>CM067338.1:11880000-13130000 GCA_034376525.1 Nicotiana benthamiana | reverse complement strand
AGGCTCCGGCTAGATCTGTTGATGGTGCCTTGGCAGTAGTTCGTACAGGCGCTCTGGCTGCACCACGTGCGTGTCCTTGACCTCTACCCCGATCCTGGCCTCAGTCGGCTGTGGCAGGGGGCGCGGGTTCCTGATCGTCGTGAGTAATGCGTGTCCTCACCATCCGTGAGAGAATAGAAGACAGGAGTTCAGATTTAACGTCAAAAATATCGCACGACAAGGAGATCAATGAAGTGAATACTTTTCCTAAACGGTTACATAGCCTCATAGATAAGTACAGACGTCTCCATACCGATCAGCTAGACTCTAATAAACCGGCCTGTGTTTCATGACTCCTATGGACCTAGGGCTCTGAAATCAACTTGTCATGACCCCAGTTCACCCTCTATGAAATGAGTCGTGATGGCGCCTAGTTCCTACACCTAGGTAAGCCTAACAATACGGAAATTAATATAACTGGCGGAAAAATTTAATTTAATTAAGCAAAGCTAGAAGAAAATCAATCTATAAGTGCCACTTGGCATATCTAACTCAAAAACAAATGCAGAAGTCTACAACTAAATCCAAAAACCTGAAAACTCACAGGAAACATATGCTAAAGGAAAATATTGTAAATTCTCTAATCTCCAGAGTGTCTACATGAAAAGTATGATGGAATCCATACACTACAGATAGAATAAGGAAGGAAACTCTTCGGTCTGCGGATGAATATACCTCAAGTCTCCAATAAATCTCTCCGCCTTGATGATAGTGCACATAAGATGAAGTACTTGGATCTGCACATGAAAAAACATGCGTAGAAGAGGCATGAGTACACCACAACGGTACTCAGTAAGTGTCAAACCTAACCTCGGGTAGGTAGTGACGAGGAAGGTTAAGGCCCTACTAAGATAAATATAATATATGATAAGATCAAAAAAATCAGTAAAGGTAAACTCTACAGCGAACATCTAACAGGATAAATGAGGGAAACAACAATAGGAAACAGAACAAAGCAGTATAAGAAACACTAGGGATCCCGAAGATCTCTTGGTATCCTCATTATATTCACTAGGGATCTCTTGGTATCCCGAGGATCTCTTGGTATCCTCATTATATTCACTAGGGATCTCTTGGTATCCTTAAATCTTACAATCCCATGTGCCAGGGATCTTTTAGTATCTGCACCATCAGTCCCGAACATATCAAGTGTAGCGGGGTCTCGCGGGAGGCCAACCAGTAGTCCGAATTAAAAAATACATAATAACTACCCAAACATTAGGAAAGATACTATCTTAGACCAGAAATAGAAAAATACTAGCCAAACATACTACGCGGAGTACGAATAGGACATCTTAACACTTAGGCAAGCAAGTAAAATGAACATGCCTTTCTAAACTAGCATAGAATAAACTCATAATTTTAAATGAGCAGGTAAGCAAGAATACTCAATTTAAATACTTCAAGTAAAAACAAATTTTCCAACAATTTGCTCAAGTACGCGCTCGTCACCTGACGTACGAGGCATTCATTTACCATATATCATATCATAAGGGCAAGGTCCCCCACACAAGGTTAGACAAGCCCCTTACCTCAATCGGCTCCAAAATCAACTTGAAATCACTCATTGCCACGAGTATCCGACTCCAAATGACCCAAATCTATTCATTGCAATTACATCTCATAAATAACATCTCAAGCAACCACTTCTACTATTTAATCTACAGCTAAGACGCAATTTAGGTGAAATGACCAAACCGACCCTCGGGCCAGCGTGGTCAAAACCCGAGGTTCAAACTAAAATTTGGTTAGACATTCACCTACAAATCCAATTATGTGATTAGTTTTGAAATTGGACCTCGAATTGAGGTCCAACTCCCAATATTAGCAAAACCCTAGGTCCTACCCAATATACCCAAATTTTCCCATTAAAATATTTGATTTGACGTTGAAATACTATTAAAAGGTGTTACGGAGTGAAGAAAATGAGCTAAAAATCACTTACCAATCGTTTGAAAGAGAAGAATTGCTTAGAAAATTGCCTCTTATGTTTTGGGTTTTTGAAAAATGAGAAAATAACTGAAAGTCCTGGTATTTATACCTTCTGACGCACCTAGCACTGACCGCGCGTGAACTACCTCTACTGCACATCTCACACCGCGGACCGTGCTAAAGCGGATGCGGCCGTACTAGTGAACTGAAGGCTGCTGGTTCTCTAAAACTGGCAGCACAGACCGCGCGAGGGCGATCGCGGCCATGCGGCTCACGTCGTGGACCGCGCTAAGGTGTGCGCGGCCATGTAGCGCTGGAGCCTGTAGCTTCTCCCTGACCTGCAATATTTGGTGTTTTTAAGTTTAAGACCTCCCGTAACCTACTTGAAACTCACTCGAGCCCTCGGGGCTTCAAACCAATATACACAAAAACCTCAAAACACCATATGGACTTGTTTGTGCGATCAAATTGCCAAAATAACATCATTTACATCGGATCGAGCCTAAAAACTCATGATTTCTTTCAATTTTTTCATAAGACATAAAATTTCCAACAACGTTTGTTTTCAACCAAACTTTACAAAATTTGCCTAAATTGTATGTGAGACTTGTACCGGGCATCGGAACCAAAATACGAGCTCGATACCACAGTCTTTTAATCAATTTCATTTTCCCATTTCTTTAGTTATTTTCAGGAAACAATTTCACATAAAAATTTATTTCTCGGATTTGAGACCTCGAAACTCAATTCCATGCATGCGCTCAAGTCTAATATTTTCCTACGGACCCTCTGGGATCATCAAATTACGGGTCCGGGTTCGTATACTTAAAATATTGACCGAACCCAAATTTGTTCAATTTAATATTAAAATTTAGCATTTTTCTCAAAGAAACCATATCTAAGCTTTTCGGCTACGCGCCTGGAATACGCAAGGCAACCCCAGATGAGGTTTTGAAGGCCTCGAAAGTACAGAATGGGTAAGAAAACAAGTGATGACCCCTTTGGATTGTCACTATAAGAGTGTCTTTTGAGAGAGCTTTCATTAGGGTTGGGAATCGGTCGGTTCGATTTGGTTATGAATATTATCGGTTTATCATATCGGTTATCGATTTAAAAATTTAATAAACCGATAACCGAACTGATAAGATATCAGTTATCGGTTATTGGTTATCAGTTAATCGATTATCTATTCGGTTATTGGTTTACCCGATACTCAATTCCGAGTTAAGAAAAAAAAGAGAAGACAATTCACTAGAGTTAAGAAAAAAAGAGAAGAATTCACACATAGTATACTACCCATTTTTCCGTTCTGCCCAGTGGTCACAACTGGAATGGTACTAATTCTTCAACAAGCGTTGTCGAAATAAATTAATAATAATATAAATAGTAGCTATTTCACCTTAAAATTAAGAAGTCCAAATGTATGTACTAACAGTCCAAGATAAACTGGACATTTTTTGTCAAATGCCTAACCTGCAAAAAGAAACCATAGAGCAAAACCTTTGTCTGTGCCTGGAAAATACTAACACAGAAATAAAAGATAGCTAAGAAAATATTTGTCCTATTTTCAAAGATTAACGTATTGTACAGCAGAATAATGTTTCAAAAATATACCCAAAATCGGCGAAGATTATCGACTGAGAATTGATAAGTGCGAAGAGAAATTTGTAGTAGGTATAGGCTGCACAACGTGAGGTCACAAAATTAAGATACGAAAATAAATAAATAAATAATCATTAACAGTAAAAAATACTAATATAAAGATGAATTTTATTATAGAAATAAAAAGCCTTATGTGTAAGACTAAAGACTTACACTAGAAGTAATTGGTAAGGTCTATGAAGAATGAAGATGAAGCAACTGAAGAGTGTGGTTGAGAAAGAATAGGAGAGAATGAACTGAAGACCTAGCATATGTATATATTTAAGGGTAAATTCGTAATGTTTTTAATTCTTATTGGTTTATTGATTAACCTATTAACAAAATTGGTAAAACGAGACTCGAACTGATAACCCAATAGTGAAAATATTCTAAACCATTATCGAACTGTTAATCCAATAAACCGATATCGATAACCCAATAAACAACTAACGGTTCGGGTAATCGGTTTTACTCGATATATGCCCACCCCTATATTTCATTAAGAGAGAAGAGAGAAGAAAAATATTTATTTTGCTGCAGATTTTTATTCCGACCAGCCAACACTCAAATCACGTTTCCGATTCATTAACTGTTGGATCATGCTGACCTTTTGACTGAGTGTTCATATCATCTTGGTCTTGGATTTGAACGGTGGAGATCGGATTTGGAGGCTCGTAGCATTTGATTTCGAGCCTCAACCAGAAGCTTCTTTTTTGTGGATTATACTCTTTCTTCAATTGATTAGTTGTTGCTCTTGTTATTATTGTTGCTCCGTGTTTGGCACTTGGTAATTTATAAAAATTTGTAACCCTTTTATTGTTATAGTGGAGTCTTTTTTTATCTTTATGTTGAAGGGTTTTCCACGTTAAAATTTGATGTTCTTTATCTTTTTTTTATTTTCGAGTTTGCCTCTTACTTGACATAACAGTGGTATCAGAGCCTTGGTTATTTATTCGGGTTGTTATGAAATGGGATAAATTATAATATTTGGAGTAAAAAGCTGAAAGACTTGTTGTTCGTGAAGAAGATGCATCTTCCCGTTTTCTCAGCTCATAAAACCGAGAGTATATCCGATGAAGATTGAAATTTTAAGCACTAACAAGTATGTGGATATATATGGCAATGGGTTGAAGATAATATTCGCAATCATATTGTGAACGAGATATATGCGAGATCATTGTATGAAAATCTAGAAACTCTTTATGCTTTTAAAATCAGGAACAATAAATTGTTTTTGCTAAAGCAACTGATGAGCTTTAAATACAAGAAAGACAGCCCTATCCTTGATCACATAAATGATTTTCAGGGCATCCTTGATCAGCTATCTTGAATAGGAGTTAATTTTGATGATGAGATACAAGGACTTTGGCTTCTTAATACTCTACTAGACTTTTGGGAAACTTTTTGTGTTTCTTTGACAATTCAGCTCTTGGAGGTAAGGTGACCATGGAATATGCCAAACGTGGTGTGCTGAACGAGGAAGTAAGGAGAAAATCTCAGGGTTCGTTCTCACAAGCAGATATCTTTGTTACAGAAGACCGGGGGAGAGATAAAACAAGTGACTCATGGAATAGAGACAAAATTATAAGTAAGCCAAGGTTCAAATAGTATACTATTACATGCAACCACTATGGCAAGAAAGGACACACCAAAAGGTTTTGCCGCAAGTTTACTAGAGAAGGAAAGAGAGCTGAAAATAACGAGAATAATGTTACTGCTATTGTTCGAGATGACCTTCTCTTTGCTTATGATGAAAGCATCATCAATTTGGTATCCCATGAGACTAGCTGGATAGTAGATTCTGGAGCTACCTCACATGTCACAGAAAGAAAATATGTTTTCTCATCTTATACTCATGTTGATTCTGGAGTATTAAAGATGCGCAATGCTAGTGAAGTTAAGGTGTTTGGTGTTGGCACAGTTTGTTTGAAAACTAACAATGGTTAAATGTTAGTTCTTGAAGATGTCAAGCATGCTCCAGACTTTCCTATCAATTTGATATCTGCAGGAAGATTAGACGATGAAGGTTACCATAATGCTCTCTTTAATAGCCAATAGAAGCTCACCAATTGCTCGTTAGTAGTGGCTCGAGGAGTCAAGTTTGGTCATTTATATGTGACACAACGATCCATTCTTAATGGCTCCATAAATCTGGTGGAAAGTGATACTTTATCAGAATTGTGGCACTGAAGGTTGAGTCATATGAGCGATGGGGGGATTACATGTTTAGCTAAGAAAAGTTTGCTTTCTGGATGAAACAAGCAAAGCTGAAAAGGTGTATCCATTATTTAGCTGGCAAACACAAAAGGATTTCCTTTCATAGCCATCATCCTTCAAGAAAACCCGAATCATTGGAGTTAGTACACTCTGATTTGTATGGTCCTTTTAAAGTAAAGTCAAAACACGGTGCACTTTACTTTGTGACCTTCATTAGTGATCATTCTCGTAAGCTCTGGGTGTAGTTGTTGAATTCTAAAAATCAATCACTTGGCGTGTTTAAGGAATTTCAGTACTTAGTTGAGAGAAAGATGGGAAAGAAACTAAAATTTATTCGCACTGACAATGGTGGTGAATATCGTGGTCCCTTTAATAACTATTGCATGGAACGAGGAATTTGTAATAAGAAAACTCCACCTAAGACGCCTCAATTGAACGGTTTGGTAGAGAGGATGAATAGAACTCTAGTTGAGAGAGTTAGATGCTTTTTAGAGGCTAAACTTCCAAATACATTTTAGGCAGAAACGCTTAACATTGTTGCCTATGTTATCAATTTGTCCCCTACTGTTGCTTTGGATGGTGATGTTCCAGACAGGGTTTGGTTTGCCAAAGATGTTTCTTATGATCACCTGAGAGCTTTTGGATGTAAATCTTTTGTACATATTTCTAAAGATGAGAGATTGAAACTGGATGTCAAAACTAAACAGTGCATCTTTATCAATTTTGGTCAAGATGAGTTTGGGTATCGTTTTATGATCTAGTTGACAATAAACTTATCAGAAGTCGTGATACGATATTCTTTGAAGACCAAACTATTGAAGATATTAGTGAGGACGCAAGTTTTTCCTCGCATGACGTACTCCTACATAATTCCTAAAATTAGGATTTTTCCTTTAATTATTTGATTTTTAGGAATTATTGCATGATTTTTGTGTTTGTTTGCATTTTTTTGTGCACATTTAATTTATGTAATTCATGAAAAGTACAAAACAAATATGTTGCATTTGTATTTGGGGTTCTATTTTATATTTTTAGGCTAATTAGTTAATTAATGTTTCAAAAATGAAAGAAAATAACAAAAATAGCTCTTTTTGTTTTTACATTTGAATTTTTGAATTTATTATAGTTTTGTTTTTAATTTGGGACTTAATTAGTTTTTTATAAATACTATGAAATATCATTAGCTCATTTTGGTAAATTAATTTAGTTTTAAGAGTTAATTTTGGTCTTGTTTTAATTTGAAAAGGAAAGGAAAAAAAGAAATAAAAAGAAAAAGAAAAGCAATTAAGTAAGGCTGAATTACTTTAGGCTATAAAATTGCCAAGCCCAAACACTTGCATCAGTGAAATCGGGTAAAGCCTGGCCCAATCCATCATATAACCGGTCCAAATCCCTTCCCCCCCTTAAAACAGTGTCGTTCTGAGTTTGGTAATGCCAAAGAGATCCCGGCCATCCATCGTCCATCATCTACGGCAAGAGTTCTACCCTCTTTACAATTAATATATTCGAATTTCCATTAGAGACCAGCTGAGTTCCAAATAACCCCTCGTCTCTCTCATCTCTCTCGCGTTTCAAAACTTAGCAGCCTTAAGACTCGGCCATTGTTACAGGAGTTTGACCTCCCAAACAAAACAAAAAATCGACCCTATTCTCCCATAATCCTTCAAGTGCTACGCTGGTAGAAATCCCTGCAAAACCTCGTTGAATCCAACTAGTGTTAGATCTAAAAAGATAGAAGAAGAAAAGAGAATTTTTCTAGATTTTCAAAAGCGATTAGGACTGAAGCTAGGATTGTCCGTTCATCCTCAGAGAGAACCTATGGATAATACTGATATTTGTCTATATCGGAGACACCGGAGGCATTTTCAAGCCAACCACCCACCTATTTGCTTCGAGTATTTCTATTCTTTGCCTCTCGTTTCTTTGTTTTGTTTTATTTTCCTTGGCTCTGTTATTCTCTTTCCCATTCTTCTTGTTTTTGTTTCATTCTACCATGTCAGTAATCTTATTAAAAGAGTTTAGGGTCACTTGCATTTTGTTAATTTTCTTATTATTGAATTTTTATCTTCTTTTAATTCATGAGTGTTGATTTAATTAATTACCTCTTTTACTGTTATTTAGTTTTGGTAGGGCTTGGGTCAGAAATTGAGCTCGAGTGTTTATTTGGACTAGTTTAAAATTAGCTTTGGGACTTTTTGAGTTGTTTATGACCCAGTTCAAAAAAGCCCGATGTTTTGGCCTAGGGGATTGTTCATAATGTAAAAAAATGGGTTGTGAAGGGATAGTTTAGAAATTCGGATAGGGAATCTTTTGGGTAACAGATTATGAAGTTTCTCAGAAGCTGCAAAATAGACTAACTTGGCTAGCAAGTTAGAAAATAAGGGACTTCTAAGTAAATTGAATATTGATAAAGGGACCAAGGGCAAAACCAAGCCTATATTTTATGCCCTAGTAACTTTCCTATAAAGGGATTGTTATTTGAAGCTCAATTCATACTTTGGAAAAAACAATTTAGAAAAAGGAAAAACGGCAAAATTTCTACCGTTTCGTTGAAATTTTTTTGATCTCTAAATTTCTCTAGTCTTGAAACCTTTTCTAATTCATATGGAGTTGAAATAATTTGATTTTGGGGTGGTTTAAGAGTTTGGTTTGAAGCCTTGGTTGATTTTTGTCGATTATTGCATTAGCATTATCTGGAACTGAGCTGGTTTTTTTGCTGGGATTCACTGTTCTTTTCCTTTTTCTCCTGTTGATTTCTGCTGTCCTGCTCGGTTGTAGCTACTGCTTCTTCACCTCTGTTTTCTCTGTTAGGTACTTTTCCTATGTTCCATTGGATGTAAAATCTCAGTTTGAAGATGGAGTAAAAATTGAAAGCATGGTTGTAGATCCCCTTGTGCTCATTTATATTTCCCTATGATGTCTATGCTATATACCACATGAGTCACTGTGTATTTGATTGGCTTTTGCATCTGTATTTTTTTAAGTATTGTTAAAATATTGTGCATAAAAGTCTAATCAAGATTTAATATGTTTTAGATCTGCTAGCTCTAAGTAGCATAAGTAACTATGCTTGGGAACATTTTCATATCTAGTTTGATGTTATAGAGGTTGACGGAAAAATGTTAGATGTTGAGATATTAGTAAAGTCTTACGATTTGTTTAAATATGATGGTATTGTTCTGTTCCTGAGAAATGTGATGGTTTCTTTATAGTATGCATTATGATATGAGATTGAAATGGGCTTGATTTGTTTATCATTCTGTTCGTGACTTTTATATAGAATTAACTCACTTTGTAAATTCTTTTTTTTAAGGAAAGTAGTTCAAAATTTCGCTAGAGTCTAAAACTTTGGCCTAGTAAGCATGTTTAGTTTTCTAGCAGTCAGATTTGGAGTCGTATTTTATCTATTAAGGATAAACTCAAGTGAGATGTGAATAGTGACTATAAAAATTAATATTTTTTCATGATTTTCAGTTTGTAGTATGTAATTGAACATCATAAGCATGTGGTTAACTCAAAATGCCTTGGGAATAGGTTTCAGTTAATTTCAATCATGGCTTCCATACCTAGCAACTGTAGGTTTAATATTGGTGATCATTCAATTCCATGTTTTCAGATCTGCAATGTTTAAATCCTTTTTGTCATTTTTTGATACAAGCTTTGATAATTTCTTCTATGATTTGGGTTCGATACATGAGACCCATCATTACCCGCGTTGTGCGTGATTGCGTAAGTTGGGCTTCTTGTGTGGGGTCAATGTAATTTGCTGCATAATCCACTCTTCGCAGCTTATGGGTCTTAATAAATTGTTGTGTCTCACATCAGGCCAGGCCCAAATGGTGAATCGAATTGAAACCTTGGTCCATTTAGATCCATATTTAAGTTTATGGTCCACATAGGTTAATTTAGAAACTTGGTTAGAATAATTTGAGGTGCGCCGCCCCAAATAAAATATCAAATGCGCGGCCAGCGTTTAATAAATTTTGTAAAAATCCTTAGAACTCGAGGCGTGGGTTTAGCAAATTTTCATGGCACTCGCAAAGTTAAAAATGCATAGCTGCTTTAGGCATGTTATTTTAATAATATTACCTTCCTAAATCGGGTTGGGTCTGTCGAGACAGGTGTACCCGAAATGAAAAGACCATTATGATGCATTCTACTTGCTACTTGTGCATTTATTTGCTTCGGATTCATATGTTGACCGACTTGTGGATAATATATGAAATTAGGAAAAGAAACCAATAGTGTAAGGGCTCAGAGAGTTTAGTTACTTGTTTTGAGAAATCATAGTCCAAATTATACTGAAACTCTGCCGAATATTTGAGAAAAAATGAAGAAAATAAAAAGAAAGGTTTGTTTTCAAAAATTGTTGGTTTTCATTTTTTGTCAAATCTGTCAAAACTTTGCCAGTTTGAATCTCACCGGATGTGGGATACGTAGGCAACCCCTATCGGGGTCCAACTTCCCTTTTTGCAAAAATACCCCAAAAACAACAAAATTTTTATTATTTTATCACAAATAAGCTGGGTGATTCCATTATTGTTTAAAATAAGCCGAATGTCCCCAAAAGGATTTCGGAAAGCAATTTTTGCAAGAACAACCACCTTGTGTCATATTTAACGTTTAGCAGGCACAACCTTAAAATCTTCTTCCTCGAAGTGCTGAAAGGCCGTATCTGCAAAACCAGGTTTTATTTTTTGAAGTAAAATTTTGAAAAAATTGGTGTTACTCTTATGGGTCAAAATGATTTATTAAATCGCCTTAATAAATATGTAGGATGAGCACAAACAAAATTGAACCCTTCACAGTCCTTAAAGAGATCTCCATAAAGCTCCACATGTGGTGGAATGATCTAGGAAAAGGCAGGAGAAACAATGGTAAAGGTTCTAGGAGTCCTCATTGGACTATTGAATGTCAAGCGAAGATTGGATGTAATTGAAGCTTTCATACCTTTTTGGGACCCGACTGGCAATGTTTATCGCTTCTCTGACTTTGAGCTCACACCTACAGTGGAGGAAGTTGTTTGTTATGCGAGTCTTAACGGAAACCTTAGATGTCGATATCCATTATCACCAAGATCGGTATCTCCCCACAGATTTTTGGATTTTCTAAGTATTAGTTGGGATATTCAGGATGGAAATTTATCTGAAGGATATTGCACTCTCCAATTCTTGTATCAATGATATGGTAACCCCTAGACTTTTGAAGAGCCTAACACTGGTCTAACCCATTCTAAAAATAAAGACAAATGGGAAGTAAGGCGGGGTTTAGCTTTTATGGTAGCATTCTTGGGTGTTGTAGTTTGTCTCGGAAAGATGGTAATATAGAGATATGTAAATCAACAGCACTGTGGTTCCTCTAATCTTATCAGAATACTATCGAGCCTTGACTATCCATCGAGTAGGGGGAAAGTTCTTCCAAGGTTGCAATTTTTTACTACAATTATGGATGCAGGAACGTCTGTGCTACCAGGTTGAGTATATGAACTACGGTATGACCGGTTTGAGCTACATTGAAGAATTTGAAAGCTGAGTGGTGGGTATTGAATTCCCCGAGGGTACTGAAGCTTGGATTGCACATTTGAGCTCCTTGACTGTCGATAAAATTGAGTGGGCATTCGGATGGATTCTTGTTACCGAAGTAGTATACATGTTGGTTAAAGTGCCTTATCCCCTTCTGATGGGCATCCGGAGCATCCATCCGTATGATCCCAACAGGGTTTTGTGCCAACTAGGAATATTTCAAACCATTCCCCATGACAAATATTTGAGTAATCATGTCATTGAATTGGGCCCAAGATTCGTATTTCCAGAAGGGAAAATTCACCAAGTGCAGAATGAATATAGATTTCTTGAACCTAAGACCATAGTGTGAGATCTAGCTAGAGGTGAAGTGGACCCTAAGTAAATTGTCTAGTTCGGTAAAAGATTCCACACTCCTGAAAGGCCCGCAAAGAGACCTCATGTCCAACAATTCACCGACGGAGCACAGGTGCAATGGGACTGGTTGACCAAAGAAAACGAGTACAGGGCTATTATAATCAAGTTAGAAAAGCAAGTCATGGAGCTTTAGTTTGAAAATAGTGTGCAAGCCGCCGCACATGAGGGTGTAAAGAAAAACTAACTCAGGAAAATGAAGCCCTCAAAGCTCAGATCCGGAAGATGAAAATAGCATCTAGAAACCCAGAAAGAAGCCGGGCGGATGAAAAGCTTATAAACGGTCTGAAAAAGAAAGCCCTGGAGTGTCAAGAGGACCTAGGAAAGCCTGAGGCCAGTCTAGCAAAAATCTGACCACAATGGGAAAAGAAGGTAGAAGAGCAGGCATGGTTTGTGCAACAAAAGAAGAGGAACTATGAAGGGACAATCACTAGCCTAAGAAGAAAGGTAACCACACTTGAGAATAAGGTAGCCAAGCAGGCTAAAGATTTCAAAGCTAATAGGGAGCATGTTATGATTTGATGGCCGAAATGAAGGAAGGAATACAACAGTTACAAAATCAACACCTTCATGACTCTCAAGTATTGGAAGCCCGGAATCAACAGATAGGGCGATTGATTCAGGAGAAAGGTAGAATCCGAGAGAGGATCATAGCCATTGCGGAATACATTATCGTGAAATGCCAAGCGTGCGAGGATATGGCTCACACCACTTTCTTCACTGCAGTAATGACTTTCGTCCGCCAGATTATTAGTGATTTGGAGCAGCTGCAAGGGGATCCCGCATATAGGCCCGCGGTGAGACCGAATGATGTCCCGCGGGAACCAGGAGCATTAATGTATTCCTGATTTTCAGCTGAGTCTGCATCTTTGTTTCTATGGAGTCTGTCAGTTTATTTTTGATTCCGTATTTTTCTTTCTGTAAGAGTCTGTAGTCAGTTCTTGAATCTGTGTTGTCATATTGTTGCTGTAGTATGTTGTTTTCCTTTTTGATTCTTCTAGTTTTGAGTCATTGTAATCCAAAGTATTTCATTTTTATGAGAAAAATTGAAAATCCCAAAATATTTTGTTGTTTCTTTATACATTTTATCGCACACAGAACTACGTTTGGTCTGATTCATACTGGTTCATGAACGTAGGCAATCTACATAGGATTCGATCGTAAACCAAAAGAGTAAAGAAAAGAAAAAAATAGAGTGAAAAATAACCAAAAGAAAAAGAAGGGTGATAAAAGAAAAAAAAGATGAAAAAAAGAGAGTGGGAGTGGAAAGAAGAAAAATGGGAAGAATAAGTAAAGCTGGGATGAAGCATGCAACTGTTGCAAAACATGTAGAAACACATTTAACTGTATAGGCGCATACCACCCCAACATGCGATTACTTATCTATTATTTGTATCGAACTAACTGTTTGCTGCTGTGATATCCAGTCAAGGTTTTATAGAACGGTGGTTGCTTTTTGTGGTAATCTGGCTTCGCATCCATATTTTATGAGATCAAAGGGAAGCATCGAATGTCTTCGAAAATGACTCTGCCAACAATTCCCATCATGGAGGATAGTCCAGTCTCAGGGACATCGACCTCAGAATCGACGGCTGCAGAAGAAAATAGAATCATGCGTCTTTGGGTTTTGGAAATGTGGGACGCTAGGGCAAATAGAAGAGACCACCAAGGGCAATCCTAGGATTCCCAAACTTTTTTGTAGAGCAGATGATACCTCTAATTTTCCTATTAGTCGCCCAAATAGCCCACTAGGACATCCAACTATCTCACTCATTTTGTGGGAACACCTTCTGAGGTATGCCACCAATTGTTCAGGTCCGAGGCAGCTTCAAAAATCTTCACCGCTCCACCTTGCACGGCCACGAAACAGCCTACACTGCCTAGGCCTAGTTTTGACCCCTTAGATTTCACCTTCCAAACACCTACATTCCCAATGGAACCTCCTCAATTCCCTAATTATACTTATCTCAGCCACCCCAATTTGAGTTTACTGCGGGGCAAGAGAAGACCACCAAAACTCCTGAATAAGAAGAGATTCTGAGGAAGATGAGGAGTGTGGAACAGAGTCTCAAAATCATACAAGTCTTAAGTGGACAGAAAAGTGTATCCTATGCCGACTTATGCATGTTCCCTCATATGCACCTATCATTGCGATTCAAAACCCCAAATTTTGAGAAGTATGATGGACATGGTGATCCTATTGCTCACCTAAAGAGATATTGCACTCAGCTGCGAGGAGCCGGTAGAAAGGAATAACTACTCATGGCCTATTTTGAAGAAAGTCTATTTGGGATCGCATCTGAATTGTACATGGACTAGGATATATCCCGCTGGCATATCTGGGATGATCTTGCTAAAGATTTTGTCAGGTAGTTCTAGTACAATATTGATATTGCTCCAGATAGGAACTCGTTGACAAACTTGAAAAAGAAATCATCAAAAAGCTTCCGTGAGTACACAGTTAAATGGTATGAGTAGGCATCCAGGGTAAAGCCTCCGATGGATGAGGTAGAAATGTCACAGTTTTCCTCCAAGCTCACAAAGCTGACTACTTCAAAATATGATGTCCGCAAGGGGTAAACCGTTCGCTGAAGCTATCAAGATTTGGGAAATGGTTGAAAATGGGTTGAAAATGGGTCGATTCTAAGTCAATCCGCTATCAGAGCTACTTCCCAAGCCATTCAGGGTGGGCCTGGAGGAGTAGCGAAGGGCAAGAAAAAGGAAGAAACATCCATGGCCGCATCCGGTGCAAGAATACACCGTACTCCCAGATCCCTTTTCTAAGAAAGAATCCCACAACACTATTACCCCCACCAAGCGTGGCCTATGCTCCTCAGCCATGCCCGGTCATGAATGCTCAACCGTATGTCCGGTCACAACAACAAGACAACCGGAACCAAGCTCTATTTCCTAGAAATCAGCGTCCTTACCAAGCCCACTACAATCTCTAACCTCCACAAAATAACTTTCATGCCCGGGAGCTGCCTAGGAAAACACAATTCACGCTGATTGGCAAGTCCTATTCTAGCCTGCTTCGAAAATTGGTCCAAATGGGTTTGTTGCAGCCCGTACCCCAAAATAGGTAAAACCTAGAATCACCCTCTTACCAACATGGCACCCGATGCGCTTATCACTCAGGGGCTGAGGGGCATGATACAGTAAATTGTTGGGCTTTGAAAAAATTTGCGGAAGATTTGATAGAAAAGAGGAAGATAGTGCTAAGGGATGAAGATATTCCCAATGTGATTAACAACCCACTGCTGGCCCATAACAACGGGCCAGTAATCGGAATGATATGTGAGGATAAGGAATTTGACCCATCGTTGAAGCCATCGCTGACACAGAAAAGAAACCAAAAGCTGCCCTGAAGCAAGACAAAGGGGAGAAAAGGAACAAAAGCACCCCTCCAAAGTCATAAAAGAAAATTAAAGTGGGAACTGGGGCAATGCCTCCCAAAGATGATATTATATATGTACCTCGAGGCGGCAAAGCAAAACAGATGACATTGAGTCCCCCTAGGAGATTTCAACTGAATAAGATAACCCAAATATATGTGCCTAAGGGAACTTATGTGATGCAGGCGGTCAATTAATCCACCAAGATGAGTGAGCCCGTTGTTATTTGCCGTGCATAACAGAAGCCCATGACATATCCTACCACGGTGCCTTGGAACTACAACAAATCAGTAGTGACCTATAAGGGAAAAGAAATCTCATGAGATGTTCAAGAAAATAACCCTGTTGAAAATTACTCCAATTTGGAAGAGGTGAACAACGCCATTGGAAAGCGCTTCCCACCAAAAAGTCCCATGAGTGTCGAAGAAGAGGAGGCCTTCTTTCAAAGGATGAAAATGGCGGATTATGAAATTATCGACCAGCTTCGAAAATTTCTCGAACATGTCTCATATTTATCTCTATTGATGAACTCCACCGAAAATCAAAAGGTATTGATCAAGACCCTTAGCGAAGCATATGTGCCTGTTGAGACTCTGTAGAGCAGTTGGAGAGATGGCAGAAAGATTTTTTATAATCAACCAGAATACCTTCAGCAAAAATGATTTTCCCCCAAAAGAGGCCGCACATAAAAATGCGCTGCGCTTAGCAGTCAAATGCGAAGGTTACTACGTGAAAAGTGTTATGTTGGATGGACGCTCTGGGGTGGACATCTGCCCACTCTCAACTCTACAGTGTATGGAAATCGGGACCGAAAGAATCCAACCCAACAATGTCTGCGTACGTACCTTCGATAGCATAAAAGGGACACAATCGGAGAGATCGATCTAGTTCTGACCATCGGCTCAGTAGACTTTGAAGTGACCTTATAGGTTCTAGACATGGACACGTCTTACAACTTTCTTTTAGGGAGGCCATGGATTCATGCAGCGGGGGTTGTACCCTCTACTCTTCATCAGATGGTGAAGTTTGAGCATGAGGATCAAGAGATCATGGTTCATGGGGAAGACGAGCAACCAATTTATCGGGACCCATCAGTCCCATGTCTTGAAGAAAGAGAGGGGAGTGAGCACATAGTTTATCAGGCTTTTGAAATAGTGGTTGTAGACCAGTATGAAGAGGGAAACCCTTGCCCCCAACCCTTCCTTTCTAATACATCGATCATGGTGGCCAAAGAAATGATCTGACATGGCTTCAAACCGGGGAAGGGGCTCGGGAAATCATTGCAAGGGATAGCTGAACCCATCACCTTACCTGCCAGTGAAGAGTTCTTTGGGGTAGGTTTTCGACCAACTCTAGCTGATGTATGATGGGCAGGTGATAGAAAGAATGATGGTTGGGTCTTGCCTCAGTCGGTGCCGCATCTGTACAGAACATTTGTCAAGCCAAAATACAATAATGATGAGGAGGATGAGGCCTTTACGACCGAAGAGATTGAAGAGATCTGTGGGGCAATAAGGAAAATATTACATGAAACCCACATGGTCTAGCAAAGGGAGGGCTCAAGCACCACTGAGGTGCTATATATAGGACCTAATGCCAAACTACATAATTGGAAGGCCACGCCATTCTCAATCAAGCGGGAGTCCTGGTAGACCTGTCCTGCCACTTTTTTCGTATCACGAGTTATTCCAGGGTGTAACTCGGATATTTTCTTTAGTTTCTTGTCTTTTAATTTTCAATGTAAACCTTGTTATCTTCAAATTCCATGAAATGAAATCAATATTTCATCGTTCATCTTTCTTTATTCTTTCTAATTTTGTTATTTTTTCTCTTTTATTTTCTTTCAGTTCTAATATTGAGGCTTTAAATTACATGACATCCTTGCGGACTTCATGACTAGATCCAAACATGTAGTAACTGTGAAATAATGAACCAAGAATTGGAATACGATGAAGAAGAGGATTTTAGGGAAATAAATTGAGAATTGGAACAATTTGAGAATAAACCTAAGCCGAACATAAATGATGCTGACTCGGTTAATGTGGGTAGTTGTGAAGAAATCAGGGAAACCAAGATAAGCATTGACACCGACGAAAAAAACCCGGGATGCATTAATCCAACTCCTGTTTGAGTTCAAAGATGTGTTTTCTTGGTCATATAACGACATGCTAGGGCTAAGGGTTGATTTGGTGGTTCATAAGTTGCCTACTTACCCCGATTGCCCCTCGGTCCAGCAAAAGCAAAGAAAGTTTAAAACTGATATCAGTGATAAGATCAAAGAAGAGGTCACAAAACAGTTGAAAACGGGGATGATCCGAGTGGTTCGGTACACCACATGCCTAGCTAATATAGTACCAGTTCCAAAAAAAGACGGGAAGGCTCGAGTGTGTATGGATTACAGAGATTTAGACAATGCAAGTCCCAAAGATAACTTCCCTTTGCCTAACATCCACATCCTTGTTGATTATTGCGCCAAGCATGAGATACAATCCTTTGTGAATTGTTACATAGGATATCACCAGGTGTTGATGGATGAAGATGATGCCGAAAAGACAACTTTTACCATACCCTAGGGTACATAAATTTATAGAGTCATGCCATTTGGTCTGAAGAACGCAGGAGCAACCTACATGAGGGTCATGACAACCATTTTTCACAATATGATTCACCAAGAGATATAGGTGTATGTGGACGATGTAATCATCAAATCTAAATCCTAGGATGACCACGTGCGAGACTTGAGAAAATTCTTTGAGCGCTTGCGCAAGCATAATATGAAGCAGAACCCAGCCAAATGTGCATTTAGGGTACCATCCTGCAAACTCTTGGGATTCATAGTTAGTTGGAGGGGCATCGAGTTAGACCCAACAAAGATAAAGTCTATTCGAGATTTGCCTCATCCGAACACCAAGAAGGATGTTATGAGTATGTTGGGTATATTGAACTACATCAGCCGATTCATTGGTCAGTTGACATCACATGTGAACCCATATTCAAATTGATGAAGAAAGATGCAGCGATCAAGTGGATAGATGAATGTCAAGAAGCTTTCGATAAAATCAAGGAATATCTATCAAATACGCTAGTCTTGGTCTCACTTGAGCCAGGGAGGCCATTGCTCTTGTACCTGACCATCTTGGAAAATTCTTTCAGCTGCGTCCTCGGGTAACACGATGTGACCAGAAAGAGAGAACATGCCATTTACTATCTGTGAAAGAAATATACCAGTTTTGAAGCCAAGTACACTTTGTTGGAAAGAACTTTCTGCGCTTTGACTTGGGTCGCTCAAAAGCTGAGCCATTATTTGCAAGCCTACACCACTTACCTCATAACCAGGTTGGATCCTTTAAAATACATATTCCAGAAGCCAATTCCCACCGGGAGGCTAGCAAAATGGCAGATCTTGCTTACGGAATTCAACATAGTCTATGTCACTCACACGAAAATGAAAGCCTAGGCGTTAGCAGATCATTTGGCTGAAAATCCAATCGATGATGAATACCAACCTTTGAACACTTATTTCCTGGATGAAGAGGTAATTTAGTTGAGGCAATATCCGAAGATACCAATTCTTGGAAATGTTCCTTGATGGAGCGGTAAATGCAAAAGGTGTTGGAATTGGGGCAATCTTGATACTGACCACTGGTCAGCACTATCCGACTACAACTAGGCTTTGGTTTTTCTACACAAACAACATTGTTGTGTATGAAGCTTGCATTATAGGTATGAACATGGAAATTGACCAGGATGCCAAAGAATTGTTAATTGTAGGGGATTCGGATCTGATTATCCGACAGGCTCAATGAGAATGGGAGACTCAAGCTGTCAAGCTTATTCCTTATAAACAACAAGTGGAAGAACTTGGCAAGCGATTCAAGTCGATAGAGTTCAGGTACATCCCTTGTTGCCACAATGAACTAGCTGATGCACTTTCCACTTTGGCCTCTATGCTGCCATACCCGGGCAATGCCTACATTAATCCCCTGGAAATCCAAATTGGGGAAAGGCATGGCTACTGTAATGCGGTTGAGGTGGAACCAAATGTTCAGCCATGGTATCATGACTTCAAAAGATTTTTGAAAACCATAAGCAGGCCAGTGGAGACCAAACGAAAACTATTAGGCGTGACGCAAGTGATTTCTTCTTGAGCGGTGATGTCTTGTACAAAAGGACTCCGGATCTCAACTTGTTACGATATGTTGATGCTGAAGAGGCTGGAAGAATCATGTACTAAGTACATGTAGGAGTTTGCGAACCCCACATGAAAGAGTATGTTTTGGCAGAGAAATTCATTCGAGCAGGCTACTACTGGATGACCATAGAAAGAGAGTGCTTCAGTTCTGTTCACAAATGTCATCAATGTCAGGTGCACGGTGATTTTATTCATGCACCTCCCATAGAACTGCATCCCATGTCAGCACCTTGGCCATTTGTTGCTTGGGGCATGGACGTCATTAGTCCAATCGGGCCGAAAGCCTCAAATGGACACATATTCATATTGATTGCCATCTACTACTTCACGAAATGGGTTGAAGCTATCACTCTCAAATCTGTCACCAAGAAAATTGTAGTAGATTTCGTGCAACTATCATCACAGATAATGCTGCAAACCTAAATAGTTGACTGATGGAGGAGATATGTGAATAATTAAAAATAACCCATAGGAACTCTACTCATTATCGGCCCAAAGCCAAAGGTGCCGTCAAAGCAGCAAACAAGAACATCAAGAAGATTTTGAGAAAGATGATTCAGAACTCTAGGAAGTGGTTTGAAAAGTTGCCTTCTGTAGTACTGGGTTATCGCACTATGGTGTGCACATCGGTAGGGGAAACCCCGTATCTCCTGGTCTATAGCACTGAAGTCGTGATACCCGTAGAGGGTGAAATCCCCTCTCTCCGGATCATTGTCAAAGCTAAAATTAAAGATAGCGAGTGGGTCAAGACACGACTAGAGCAGTTGACCTTGATCGATGAAAAATGAATGGTTGCGGTCTGCCATGGGCAGTTGTACCAACAAAGAATGGCTCGTGCTTACAACAAAAAAGTGCGACGCGAGAATTTTGAAATGTGGCAAATCGTATTAAGGCGCATTCTCCCCCATCATCAGGAAGCGAAAGGAAAATTTTCTCCTTAT
The DNA here is from genome assembly GCA_034376525.1 of Nicotiana benthamiana. Classification (NCBI taxonomy): domain Eukaryota; kingdom Viridiplantae; phylum Streptophyta; class Magnoliopsida; order Solanales; family Solanaceae; genus Nicotiana; species Nicotiana benthamiana. The sequence continues at coordinate 13,109,707 of CM067338.1, read as the reverse complement.
TAGAAAGGACCATATATCATCATAAAGATATTGCCAAGATGAGAATTGTACTTGGTAGATGTTGAAGGAAATGATCAGAAGTAGCTGCGAACGTGGACGCAGTAAAAAGGTACTATGTTTAGGCTCTCTGAAGCAATGATATTATCTGATTTGGATGACGAAAGCTTTCATTCTCGCTACCCTAAACACTAACAATCATTTTCAAACCCTTTGAGCCGATTTACTCTTCTTTGACTACCCTCTTTGGAACCCGAAAGTGTTATTAGAAAAAAAGGAAGAAAAAAAGGAGAGAAAAATAAATTAAAAAAATGATGATGAAAAGCATCAAAACAAAAGAAAAAAACCAAATGTTTTCCTTGAAGTACAATCGACTTAATTCAAAAAGGATACGTAAGCAACCTCTCTATGGGGTTCAGTCACACCAAAACAAAAATCCAGTTTTCCTCAAAAGTACAACTAGGGCAGAGGTTATAATGATTCGGCAATGATCATGCCCGAATAGTTCCAATGTTGTAATTTGATCCAAATTAGTTTTGCCCAAAACTGGTTCAAGTCCTTCCGATTAATCGGCAAAAAGGTTTTTAAAAAATTGGAGATCGCAGTTGGAAGATCCGATGCAATCAAGATGAGAGAAATAAAATAGAGTCTTATTGGTGAAAACCTATGGGCACCCTAAGGCAACGATGAACAGAGAAATTGAAATAAGAGAGCATGGCTAGTAAAAACTCGTAGAGAGCACTATCAGGCAACGCTGAGAAGAGAAATGAGAGAGGTTGATTGGAAAAAATTGGCAAAGGGCGCCATCAATTGAAAAGAATACACCCATCACCACCATCAGAGTCCTGGCAAGGTTTCTCGGTTTGGAAATGTGGGTCGATGAGAAGTTGAGAAAGTTGTGCAGATCGGGCATTCAATCCAAGAAGCATGTCATGTCTATTGAAGTCGGCATGCACCCCAGATAAGTCCTTCCTTCCTTCCCGAAAGGGACACTTCTCTTTAAATTCATTTTCTTGCCTCTTATTTACTTTTCCTTGAATCTCTTTCGGTTTAACTCTTTTTCCAAAACTAATACAAAGAAAAGCTGGCAAGATAAGTTTTATAGAGTTCTTCTTAACAAAAGCCAAGCCAAACAAACAACCAGCCTCAGCGGGCGCATCAAGTCGATCCCGATTGGCCGTGTTGACTGATGCTCTAAAATCAAAGCAATTGAAAAGAAAAGAAATCCAAAGCAAAAAAACCTAAAGGCGTAATAAAGCTATAGAGTCAAAGCCCCATACAGTCATGAAATTCTTAAAAGTTGAGTCCCTCAGTTTGGAAGAGAGATCAGTCTTTAGGAAAACCTGCAAGCAGCGGAGTTTCTCAATAAAGAGTTGGGTCGAGATTGAGCGATTGAGGCAATCAAGGCCACAAAACCAACCAACATTTCAAACTAACAATGGTTCTTTGTTTGAAAATTTGAAACAGGTGCAATCCAAAGCAACAATGCAAGAAGCAAGTGCAACCAAAAAGGAAAAGAAGTGTGCAAGTGCTAAAACAACTTTTGCAGCAAATAATCTTTCCAAAAAGGAAAGTTTCCTCCAAGTTCTCTCCTGAATTTTATTTTAAAAAAAATAGAAATAAGAAGAAGGAGAAAATCCCAAAATCATGGTAGCATAGGGCCTCCAATCTCTATTTGCATCCTTTCCGACATAGGGTCCCATTCCCTAGTCACCGCCAGCGTAACCTGGTAGTCTTTTCCATTATAGGGTTTCGCTCCCTAATCGAACCCCGCATAACTTGTGGACCTCTCTGGCTAACCCAAGGATCTTTTTTTTTCCTTTTATCTCGGCATAACCTGCTGACCTCCCTGGCATAACCCAAGGATCTTTTTTCATTTATCCCGGCATAACCCATGGACCTCCCTGGCATAACCCAAGGATCTTTTTTCTTTTATCCCGGCATAACCCGCAAACCTCCCTGGCATAACCCAAGGACCTCTTTTGTCTTATCCCGGCATAACCTCTAGATCTCCCTGGCAGAACCCAAGGATCTCTTTTTTCTTTTTTTCCGGCATAACCTGCGGACCTCCCTCACATAACCCAAGGATCGTTTTTATTTTATCTTGGCATAACTCACGGACCTCCTTTGCATAAACCAAGGATCTTTTTTTTCTTTTATCCCGGCATAACCCGCGGAACTCCTTGTCATAATCCAAGGATCTTTTTCTTTTATCCCAGCATAACCCGCGGACCTCTCTAGCATAACCCAATGATCTTTTTTCTTTTATCCCGGCATAACCCGCGGACCTCCCTAGAATATCCTAATGACCATTTTCCTTTTACCCCGGCATAACCCGCGGACGTCGATTGCATAATCCAAGGATCTTTTTTCTTTTATCCCAGCATAACCCGTGGATCTCCTCGGCATAACCTGAGGACCCTTTTCTTTTCCGGCATAACCCGGTCATTTTTCCAGCATAACCTGGTAATCCTCCCAATTTAGGGCTCTATTCTCATTCTCAAGGATACACAATCCTGATTTTTACTATTTTCAATGAAGATGTGGTTTAGATTTGTGTTGCAAATAACTCATGAAATCTTCCTAGTGAAAACTGGGGCAGAAAATTTTCATTTGTTTGTTTTAGTGTCTGAGCAAGTTTTACCTCGAGGGACAGGATTCGAGATGACCAAAAGAATATGTCTCAATATAGAATAAAGAAAAGAAGAAAAGAACAAAAAGAAGTGAACTTAAAGTGCTGAAGCGAATAAAGACGCGGAGTGCCAGGAAGGTAAAAATCTCTTATCGTTGCTCATTTTATCTTTGCCCGAAAACCCTTCGTAGTCTCCAAGCAAAGAGGGAAAACTGTGAGCACATTTGCCTCGAATGAATTACTCCAACAAAATTCCTAAAATTAGGATTTTCTTTTAATTATATGATTTTTAGGAATTACTGCATGATTTTTGTGTTTGTTTGCATTTTTGTTTGCATGTTTAGTTTATAAAATTCATGAAAAATACAAAAAAAAAATTCCATTTGTAATTAGGGTCCTATTTTATATTTAGTCTAATTAGTTAATTAATGTTGCAAAAATGAAGGAAAATAACAAAAATAACTCTTTTTTTGCATTTTTACTTTTGAATTTTTGAATTTATTATAGTTTTCTTTTTAATTTGAGACTTAATTAATTTTTTATAAATACTATGAAATATAATTAGCTCACTTTGGTAAATTAATTTATTTTTAAGAGTTAATTTTTGTTTTATTTTGATTTGAAAGGGAAAAAAAAGAAAAAAAAAGCAATTAAGTAAGGCTGATTTGCTTTGCGCCAAAATTGCCAAGCCCAAACCCTTGCACCCCTAAAATTGAGTAAAACCCGGCCCAGTCCATCATATACCTAGTCCCACCCCCCTCCCCCCCACCCCGCCCTTTTAACTAAATGGTGTCATTTTGAGTTTGGTAATGCCGAAGAGATCCTAGCCATCCATCGTCTATCATCCAACGGCCAAAGTTCCATCCCTCTTTACAATTAATATGTCCGAAATTCCATGAGAGACCAGATCAGTTCTAATTAACCCCTCATCTCTCTCATGTTTCAAAACCCTTGTAGCCTTAAGATTCTGCCATTGTTACAGGCGTTTGACCTCTCATACACCACCAAAAATCGACCCTATGCTGCCCATGATCCCTCAAGTGATATGCTAGTACAAATCCCTGCAAAAACCCATCGAATACAACCAGTGTTACATCTAAAAAGATAGAAGAAGAAAGGAGAACTTTTCCAAAATTTCAAGAGTGATTTGGGCTGAAGTTAGGATTGTCTGTTAGTTCTCAGGGAGAAACTGCAGATAATACTAATTTTTGTCTAAATCAGAGATGCCGGAGGCCTGTTCAAGCCAACCATCCACCTATTTGTCTTTGGGTATTTCTGTTCTTTGCCTCTCATTTCTTTATTTTGTTTTATTTTCCTTGGCTCTGTTATTCTCTTTCCCATTCTTCTTGTTTTTGTTTCGTTCTACCAGTTAGTGAAATTATATAGCATGAATCTGTCAATAATCTTGTTAAAAGAGTTTATGGTCACTTCCATTTGGTTAATTTTGTTATTATTGACTTTTTATCTTCTAATTTACGATTATTGATTTAATTAGTTACCTCTTTTACTATCATTTAGTTTTGGTAGGGCTTGAGTCAAAAGTTGAGCCTCGAGTTTTTATTTAGACTGGTTTAAAATTAGCTTTGGCCCTTCTGAGTCGTTTAAAACCCAATTCAAAGAAGCCCGGAGTTTTGGCCCAGGGGATTATTCATAATGTAAAAAAAATGGGGTTGTGAAGGGGTAGTTTAGGAATTTGGATAGGGTAATCTTTTGGGTAACAGATTAAAAAGCTTCTCAAAAGCTGCAAAAAGACTATCTTGGCTAGCAAGTCAGAAAATGAGGGGCTTCTAAGAAAAATTTAAAAAATTAAGAAAGGGCATAAAGGAAAAACCTAGCCTATATTTGTTGGCTTGTAACTTGCCTATAAAGACATTGTTACTTGAAGCTCAATTCGGATTTTTAAAGAAAAAAATCCAAAAAAAAAAGGAAAATGGCAAAAGTTCTATTGTTCTATTGAAATTGTTTTGATCTCTGAAATTCTCCAGTCTTGAAACCTTTTCTAATTCATATGGGGTTGAAAGGATTTGATTTTGGGGTGGCATAAGAGATTGGTTCGAAGCATTGGTTTAACTTTGTTGATTATTGCATTAGCATTATCTGGAACTGAGCTATTTTTTTTTGCTGGGATTCACTATTCTTTTCCTTTTTCTCCTGTTGATTTCTGCTGTCCTGCTCGGGTGTAGCTAGTGCTTCTTCACCTCTGTTTTCTCTGACAATTTCCAGGTACTTTTCCTAAGTTCCATTGGATGTAAAATCTCAGTTTGAAGATGAAGCAAAAGTTGAAAGCATGATTGTAGATCCCTTTTTGCTCATTTATACTTTCTTATGATTTCTATGCTATATACCACATGAGTCACTATGTATTTAACTGGCTTTTGCATCTGTATTTGTTTAAGGACTGTTAAAACATTGTGCTTATAAGTTTAAATAGATTTAACGTGTTTTAGATCTGCTAGCTCTAAGTAGCATAAGAAACTGTGCTTGGGAACATTTTCATAGCTGATTTGATGTTAGAGAGGTTCAAGGAGAAATGATAGATGTTGAGATATTAGTAAAGTCTTACGATTAGTTTAAATATGATGGCGTTGTTCTGTTTATGAGAAGCCAGATGGTTTCTATAAGGTATGCATCATGATATGAGATTGAAAATGGCTTGATTTGTTTATTATTCTGCTCGTGACTTTTATAAGTTTGCAATTATTTAAAAAAAAAAGGAAAGTAGTTCAAAATTTAGCTAGAGTCTAAAAATTTGGCCTAGTAAGCATGTTTAGTTTTCTAGCAGTCAGGTTTGGATTCGTATTTGATGTATTATGGATAAACACAAGTGAGATGTGAATCATGACTATAATAATTAATATTTTTCATGATTTTCATTTTCTAGTGTGTAATTAAATATCATAAGCACATGGTTAATTCAAAATGGCTTGGGAATGGGTTTCAGTTAATTTCAATCATGGCTTCCATACCTAGCAATTGTACGTTTAATTTTGGTAATCGTTCAATTCCAAGTTTTCAGATCTGCAATGTTTAAATCATTTTTGTCGTATTTTGTTACAAGCTTGAATAATTTCTGTAATGATTTGGGTTCGATACATGAGACCCATCGTCACCCGGTTTGTGCGTGATTCAGTAAGTTAGGCTTCTTAAGTGGGCTCAACGGAATTTGCTGCGAAATCCACTCTTTGTAGCTTATGTGTCTTAATAAATTGTTGGGTCACATCAGGCCAGACCCAAATAGTGAAACAAATTGAAACGTTGGTCCATTCAGATCCATACTTAAGTTTATGGCCCACATAGGTTAATTTAGAAACTTGGTTAGAATAATTTGAGGTGCGCCGGCCAAATAAAATCTCAAATGCGTGGCTCTCGATTAACTAATTTTTTTAAATCCTTATAACTTGATGCGTGCCTTTAGCAAATTTCCATGGCCCTCGCATATTTAACAACGCATAGTTGCTTTAGGCATGCAATTTTAATAATATTAGTTTCCTAAACTCGGGTGTGCATTTCATGTGACCCAAATCCAAATCTTAATAATGTTGAATAGAATATGTTTTGGATTGTAGGTGCATTTCATGTGGCGCGGTCCATAGATATATTTTAAACGAATCTTCCTTAAAATAAAATGAAGCGGTTAATAATTTTAAAATCATACCATAGGCTAAAACATGCATTAAACTCAGATAATAGGCCAAGTATAAAGCTTAAGCGAACGTGCTAGAATCACGGAATCCGGGAATGCCTAACACCTTCCCTCGGGTTAACAGAATTTCTTATTCAAAATTTTTGGTTCGCAGACTTCAAAAAGAAAATTGAAATTTTCCTCGATTTGGGATTTAAAATAAACCGGTGACTTGGGACACCAGAAAACGAGCCCATCCCAAGTGGCGACTCTGAACAAAAATTGAACAAATAATCCCATTTCGAATAATGTCACTTAAATTAAAAAAATTCCCTTGTACCACCTTCGGGTGTGTAAAAAGGAGGTGTAAAAATTTGACAAAGCTGAGAAGATAGATTCACAGAGTAATGAGCTTAGTTGATATTAATCAAGTTTCAATTGCTAAGACGCCTATTGCACATGAAGGAACCCAAGACAATGATGGAGATAGTAATCAAGATCAAAATGATTAGGCCATTGGGCCTTTGGCTGGACAACATGGGCATGTGCCCAACAAGCTCCCCCTCTAGCCAAGGGGCAAAATGTGTCTTCAAGTAGAGGAACTATTGACATGCTTCATGCCTGCCAATTTTCTGCAAAACACAAGCTTATCTGCAAGCTTAACTACAAAGACCTCAGGCTGCTCCATATAAATATCCTCATTTAAATCACCATGAAGAAAAACATTCTTGACATCCATCTGCTCAACTTCTAAATATACACTTGCGGCTAAGTCTAGAACCACATGAACAAAAGATATCTTCACAGTATGGGAGAAAATTTCATCAAGATCAACTTCCTTCTTCTAGAAAAAACCTTTAACAACTAACCTCTCCTTGTATCTAGACGCAGAGGTATGGTTATCTTGCTTTATTCTGAATATCTATTTGTTATATAAAGTTCTCTTACATTTCGATAATTTCACTAACTCATATGTGCCATTCTCATGGAGTGAATACATCTCATCTTCCAGGGCTTTGAACCACTGATAATTGTGAGCATCTTGCATGGATTCATCGTAATTCTCAAGTTCTCCCACTTGATCAAAAGTACATACGATCAGGAGGATAGCGCATGGATTTTGCTTCTCCCTTGTAGATCTTCTAAGAGAGGTTTCAGGAGCATTCAAAGCAGTTACCTGTGCAGAAATTGGTTGCTGATCAACTACAACTTCATCAACCGAGAATCCACAGTATAGCCATATGGAGCTTGAGATTTATGTTTGGGGGAGAACTTTACGGGATAAGTGTTAGTGTGTCACTTGTATTTGCCTTTTTGTGAGGTTGTTCTCTCGATATTTTGTACTCTCTTTTGTTATAGTGGATTGTTCATCTCCGTAGTGGATGTAGTTCAGTTGACCGAAACACGTTTTATATTTGTGTCTCTTTTGGTATATTTCTCGTTGTTACATGATTTTTCGCCGTTCAGGGTTTGCTTTGCTAGCTTCCGCATAACACCTGATTCTTTTCAGTGCTAACATATAATAGAAGATAAAACAATTTAACTCTGAAAAAATAACATTGCCGCGCCGCATGGGGCGCCACAGGAGCGACGATACAATGTAAAAAATGGCCTGACAAGAAAAATGCACGCCTGCTGCTAAACTCCACAAGCATGCCACGGAGTGCAGCGCGGGGCATGACACGTCTGTGCAAAATAACTGCATAGTAATTCCTACTTTTGCTTGGAAAGGATAGATTCATCTAGGGTTGATTTTACGTGATATAAATACACAAATAAACACGATTTTGAGGGGGTGACCTAACTTGGAGAGGAAAACAAAAGGATGGAACACTTGGGAGCACGACTTTGATTCATATTTCTATCCTTATTCTAGTATTCATTGATTTTATGTTTGAAAACATTATTTTCTAAGATTTTATGAACATGAGTGGCTGAGAACACTAATATTCTGGGGTCATAGGTGTTGCATGAATGTGATGTTTGAAGTTTAATTTGACGAATTTGAGTTTATCATATTGGGTTGTTAGTTTAATTATGTTTTTAGTTATTTTGTTGAGTAGCTAACGGTGAAATATTTTCTACGAATCTAGAGTTGAAAGTGGGAATTCTAGATTACATTTAGAATTAAATAGAGTAAGTTCTTGAACCTGAGCATCGGGCAAAAGATTTGCAATTAGGATAGACATATACCTAATTATATTGCTTGGTTGAAATACATTACGACAGATTCCTCTCCTATTGATTATTATCCGAAATTGCTTAACTGTTGTGGTTGATTTCTAGTTATTACATTGCTTGATAGTTTTAGGTAGTAAATTAGTCACTTATATATTTTGTGAGAAATATTTTGAATTAGTCACTTATATATTTTGTGAGAAATATCTTGAATCGTGAAGACGATACTCTACTAACTACTCAATTGCTCAACGTTCCACGTATACGTGCGTGAGTGTTTTGGGTCACAACAAGTTTTCTGGCGCAGTTGCTGGGGACCTAGAAATTAGCTACTTGACTATGTTAAGCTTTATTAGTTATTTATTCAAGTTTTAGATTTTCAGTTTACCTTGTTTGTGTTAACATAGGCTTTTCTCTTGAATGCAGAAGAGTAGAAACATTAGAAGCGCAAACAATATTTTTCCTCTTGATTCTGAAAATAAAAGAGCACTTTATAGAGTGAGGAGGGAAGCCGAAGCTAGAACTCGAATAGAAAGAGAGTTGGACATCGTGGATCAACCAAAACCAATAGAGATGGCAAGTAATGAAGAGCGTCCGGTGTTAGAAGTTGCAGGGCCCAATCTTGCTAATATGACTCAGGATATTGTGAAGCCTGATATCACGTGGCATTTTGAACTCAAACAGTACATGGTATAACTGATTCAGTCCACATGACAATATGTAGGTCTATCTAATGAAGACTCATAGAGGCACATTCAGAATTTCTTTTAAATAGGACACTTAAAATTATCCGAACAAGAAATGTTCAGGATGACACTGTTTCTCTCTTCACCGCCGAGGGAAGCTAAGGAATGGTTGCAAAAGGAGCCAGCAAACTCAATACACACTTGGGATTATTTGGCAAGAAAATTGCTAGTCAAGTTTTTCATTACTAAGAAGACCAAGTCGCTAAGGAACTAGAATTTTGGATTCCAACAACGGGACGACGAGACACTTTGTCAAGCTTGGGAAAGATACAGGAAGCTACTCAGAGACTACCCACATCTTTATCAGACTGATGAGATGTTCGGTCATATGTTTGTTAATAGTATTGATGAGACATCAAAGATGAATCGTGATTCAGCTTGTGAGGGTAGTTGCATGGCTAGGCCGTATAGTGAAGTACAGCTCCTGCTAAATAGGTTTACTACTAATGATCATAAGTGGCAAGGAAATAGGGACTTGCGAAGAGAAATTAAATAGAAAGCAACCGATGTGATTAAGTTTGATGACTTCCTAATCTTGAGAACAGATATAGAAAAATTAGTAAATCAGATGAATAAAATGACAAGACACCAAATACAACATATGCAACATGTACAACAAATGACTACTTGCTGCAGATTATGTGGTGACAGTCATACGAGTGGCATGTGCCCCATGAATCCTGAATCTATTTACTATGTGGGGTAATAGAGCATGGGTCCGATGAACCAGGATGCACAATATAGGAACACTTAAAATCCAAATTAGAATTACTTTAGGCCCCGCGAAAATTTTAATCAACCTCATAAGCCACCCCCAACAAATGGAAGAGAGTACGAATAACTTGTTGAAGAAGGTGTTGCTTGGGAATCAACAGCTCATGACCGATTTCAGAAATTTTGAGAGGCAAATGGGGCAGTTAGCAGCAAATCAAATACCAGGCCCGCATGCACTCTTCCCAGTGACATAGAGAAGAACCTTCAAGTTAATGCAGTTACTCAAAAATGGGAGGGAATAATAGGAAGTGTCAAAGAAGAGAAAAGACAAGCCTATTCCTGACGGGGAATAAATTCCTAGGCAACACATAAGTCAAAGAAAGATGATGCAATTCCAGAGCCAGTGGAGACTGCAAGTCCACTACCACCTTTCACCCAAAGATTGCAGATGATGATTGCATGTTCAACAACTTTCTCTCTATGTTCAGCCAAGTTCAATTGAATCTCCACTGCAAGATGTACTTCGTGAAATTCCAAAGTATGCTAAGTACATCAAAGATATAGTTGCTCACAAGAGGAGATTAATAGAATTCAAGACAGTCACACTTACTGAGGAGTGAACTTCAAAGATCGAAAACAAGCTTCTCAAAAGCCTAAGGATCCTGGCAGCTTTACCATCCTTGTGCGAATTGGTAATATCGATGCGGATCATGCTCTCTGTGATTTTGGGGTGAGCATAAATCTGATACCCTTGTCCTTTTTGAAGCAATTGGGTCTGTGAGCTCCAAGACCAATCATTATGATGTTACAACTAGCTAATAGATCTATAGCCTACCCTAAAGGAGTTATTGAAGATGTGTTGCTGCAAATTGGGAAATTCATCTTCCCAGCAAACATCAACATCCTCGATTATGAGGATGATGAACATGCTCTAATCATATTTGGACAACCTCTCTTGGCTACATGTGATGCAATTATTAAACTGAGAAGGAAAATAATTATGAGAGTGGACAATAAGGAAGCAGTTTTTAATGTCTACAAGGCAATCCAACTTTCCTGACATTATGAAGAGCTTTATATCATATCTAATGTGGAGGTGGATGAGCAACTTCATGACATGAGTGTATATCTATATGATTCTCTAGATAAAACACTCGTATTGTTCGATAGCTTGAAGGTTGGTGATGAGGTTGAAGATATAATGCATATCCTAGATGCATTATGTGCTTAGATGCAGGGATTAAACCCCTTTGAGCCCTTAAATAGGCCAACTGGGCCTCCTCCAAAGTCCTCGATTGAAGAAGCTCCAAAATTGGAACTTAAACCCTTGCCCGCTCACCATCAACATGCCTATTTGGGTGGTTCTGAAACTTTATCTATTATTGTTTCTTCTGAATTGTCTAAATGGCAAGAAGAAAAGCCGTTGAGAGTGCTACATGAGCATAAGCAAGCTATTGGGTGGACAGAGGCATCAATCCTGCTTTTTACATGGATAAAATCCTCATACAAGACGGGCACAAGCCAAGTGTAGATAAGCAACGTCGTCTAAATCCAATCATGAAAGAAGTGGTAAGAAAAAAAGTGATTAAGTGGCTTGATGCAGGTATTGTATTTTCAATCTCTGATAGCAAATGGGTAAGCCCTCTCCAATGTGTGCCTAAGAAAGGGGGAATGACTATAGTGGTTAATGAAAATAATGACCCGATTCCCACAAGAACTGTCACTGGGTGAAGAACTTGCATAGATTATAGAAAGTTAAATAATGCCACCCGAAAAGACCACTTTCGCCTCCCCTCCATTGACCAAATGCTTAACTGGTTAGCTCTATAGGAATACTATTGTTTCCTAGATGGCTATTTGGGGTATAATCAAGTCGCTATAGCCCTAGAGGACCAAGAGAAGACCATATTTACGTGTCCCTATGGCACATATATATTCAAGAGAATATCTTTTGGTCTCTATGATGCACCTGCGATTTTTTATAAGTATATAATGACTATTTTTATAAAAGTGTTCATGAATGATTTACTACATCATTTGGTATTTTCTCTGGCTCCCAAACGCAAATTCTTATGTATAATATTACTCTCGACTAATCACATCCACACTTCATGAGTCTATATGTGAGATATATTCAATAGCAAAATAGTACAGAGGCGGCGAGGAACATACCTTACCTCCATAAAACATTTTGAATTGGGTATCCTAAGGAAAGCTTATAATCTAAGAAGTTAAATTTCCAAATGACTTTTCTTATTAAAGACAATTGTAAATAAAGTGACATCTAATCATGGGGTTTCTGCATCTTTCAACGTAATAAGATCAATGAATAGTTCTCAGCATTAACGATTAGTCATAATGCGGAGTACAGCAAACGAATAGCAACCAATACGATCAAACTGTTAAACTATCATTTACTTTAACAAATCTCACAATGTTTCTGCAAAATATATACTTTTCAAAGCTAGATAAATTGTATGGTTCATCGAGATCAAACGCGTGGACGAGCCAATATGGCATCAACATCCGACCATGGGCAGTGGTCCTTATTCCCAAAGATAAAAGGATACTTCCTTCGTATCAATTTAGCTAAGGTAGTTTGATATAATCCAAAATTTAATAAAAATAAAAAACTTTTAAAATATGTAATTCTAAAAGTTTAAAGAGCAAAAATTTTGTGGGATATGATCATAATAAAAAGTTTAAAGTTGAATTATTGTTACAAATATAAAAATATGTTATTATTTTTTGAACGAACTAATAAGAAAAATGAGTCATTTAAATTGAAAAAGAGGTAGTATAACTTATGTCTTCAAACTACAATATGATATTGACTGCAACAGTACTAGCTAGTATAAAAGTTTGTCTTTTGTCCCTACTTGCGCACAAATACATTTGTATTTATTTATTTAGTTCTTTGAATGTATGTGTATACCTCATGTGTAAATTGAAAAAGCTAAAATAGATCATGCCAAAAAGGCCGCGTGAAGAAAGAAAGTGACGGCCATATTTCAGATCCCAATCACTAGGGGTGTACAAAGAAAACCGATAAACCAGATCAACCCGATAATCCGAGTCAAATCGAGAAAAAAAATCCGACTATAGTTTGGTTTGACTTGGTTTGGCGTTGGAAAAAAAAACCCGACCATAATTAGTTTGGTTTGGTTTTAACTAAAGAAAGTCAAACCGAAACCAAACCAACCCGACATTACATATATAGCAATTTTAGATATATTTATATATAAATATACTTATTGTAATGTAATTTATAAATATTTCTTAAAAAATTTCATAATTTTATCTTTTAAGGTATTATTTCAAGGTTTGATTTAGAACTTTTGAATGCTCCAATAAGTTTTATAGCCATTAGTATTAGTAAATTAAATAATGTTAGCAATCAATACTAATGCTAACAAAAGACATTCAATTCAATATTACGAACGGGAATGTATTAAATGTCTATTTGGTATTTTGCAATAATTTAGATAAAAATACATAACCTATTTTTATTTTTCTTTAGCTTTTAGGCATATAATTAATACTCCCTTATTAGTCTATCTAGTTTAGCATGAATTAGTGCTTTTAGAGTTATGTTTATTTTTATTATGACTTTTTAATTAGCAATATTTATAGTACATAATTTTATTATTTTTTTATTGTTGAATATTTTAGGATAATGTCATGAGTCATGACATGTCTCATATTTTGTTTTTTTTTCTTGAAAAATACTTTATATAGTTGTATCTTACTAGGATTAAAGAAATATTTTGAGCATACGTTATATATTTTGTTCTACGAAGATTTTAGCGGAAAAAAATCCGAAAAAACCCGAATAACCCGAAAAAACCCGAGAAAAATGGATATTAAAAAATCCGAATTTATTGGTTTGGTTTGGTCTTTAGATTTAATAACCCGACACAATTGGTTTGGTTTGGTAATTGTAAAATCCGAACCAACCCGGTCTATGTACACCCCTACCAATCACCTACTTTGCCCTGTGACTATCGGCTGTCTTTATTGAAAGGAATCCTATAAAATTTTGAACTTTATTCTGAGAGCTTCGTTGCTTTTCTTGATAATATCATCAGACCACCGTCGCATCATTCTGGAAATAACAAGCTGTATCTTATATTCATAAGAACCTTTGATTTAAAAAAATTACTTTTCAAGAAAAAGTTAACTTCGACAGCTTGGCCAACAGAATAATCTTCTTTTCTTTTTTCTGAATTCAACATGTCTCGTTGCTCGGCATAGCAAAGTGTAGCTATCCCATTAAATATGATAGGAATCTTATCTTTATTAGGTTAAACGTGGATATGATATGGCTTACAAAATATTTTGGCTTATTAGAGTCAAGGGGGAGAATCGCAATAGATAAGGAACATCCACGGAATTCTGAGTAAACCTTGTAGGTTGAAAGATAGTAAACCGATCCACATATCATGGGATCCCTCACATGCATTTTTGTAGAGTATTAGATTAATAACGTACTAGTGAATTTTTGTGATCGTATAGCCCTTATACGAACTCAGTAAATTTATCCCATCGTAAGAAATAGAGGACATCAATTTCATCTACGCGCACACGTACACACGGGGCAGATACACGTTTATCGAAGCAATGTCACGCGATACCGCTTTATTGAAAATTTTTACTAAATATATTTATTATATTATATAGAAATAAATAAGCAAAAAAAATGACATCACTTAACCTAAATTGTGTCTTGATTTGCTGGTTATGTTCTTGATTGTGCTCCAAAAGGTCAATTAAAGGTTCAAACCTCAAGTAGCACATTTTCTTATTTGGGAGTAGAATTGAATTCTACATCTTTTCTAACAGAAACAAATTAACTTAATAGATTGATTAATTATAATTAAATACGAATACTTTCTTCGACTAACTCCAACACTCTCTGGGTCACGAACTCTACCTCAACAGCTGACAATATAAAACTAAATGATGCTGTATACATTGCATATAAAACTGTTTATAAACAAACAAACTTAAAATCATATATGATAAAACTGTATTGTTATCCATCGTTCAATCAATCATATCTGGTCCGAATTGAGATCTATTGTTGATAATAATAATAATAATAATAATAATAATAATAATATTAATAATAATAATAATAATAATTTCCTCTAATCTCTTAAGAGAACTTGTGACCAAGAAGATTCATCTTTAACTTACTCAAAAGAATAAGAAAATAAAAGCAAGAACAACAATACCTACATGTGAATTTAAGCTCGGCTAACTGTGAGTAGAACATGATACTCAATAATAGAGAGCAAAATGCTTCTCTTCATATGTTTCGGTTTAATTACAAATTGCTAATGAAAATACTGAAAAGAAGAAAAAACACGGTAAATGAGTTGATATACTGTATTTTGAGGCTTTTTGGCTTTTAAAAATAAGATAAATCGAAAATGATGAGATACAAGAGGAAAGAAAATAGGTATTATAGTCTAAGGAGAGGTGTCACACCTCCTCCCCTAAAAGTTATGGGCGAAAGTTTGAAAACAGAGAAGATAGCACATTAATGGATGTCAATAGACCAATAAATAAACAATTATAGGAGAATAAAAATAGTTGATTAACTGTATTTAATGATTTTTGAATTTTCTAAAATAAAATGAAAAATGAGGAAGAAAAAGATAAAGCATAAAATGCGAAAAAATAAATATGTACTCTACCCTTAGAAGTCTATCTCTTTGTGGAGGGAGCGATTGAGAAATATTCTATAAAAGCATATATAGTTTGACAAAGAAGAAAATACACATCAATTTAAGAGTAAAAGAATCTCCAACTAGCAGGCTTTAAAATGATGTTTGCATTATTTATGGGGGCGTCATTTCCACAAATATACAACCGTAAAATAATCACCGCTCTAACCATCGACGAAGTTGTGGTTATTATTTAAATTCTCAAACTCATTAACTACTTTCTCTATTCTAGTTTATGTGTTAATATTACAATTGGGATAATTTACGAGATTGTTCTTTGATCATATTTCTTTAAAATATTTTAAATTATAAGTTATTGTGACTTATAATATATTTTATCTGGTTTTCAAATATTAAATTTTATTTTCAAAATTTTTAATAATCTCTCTCTAATTTCACGATTAAAACTAAGACTTTTAACCTTCATACTCCAACAGGTACCACATAAAGTGGAATGGGGAGAGTATAACATATGTACAGTAAAAGAACAAAAAGGGGTCATTTGGTAGAATATATAAGAATAATGTTACATAAGGGACGTGATGATTGGTTCTCAGGCCATCGCCAAAAGGGACAATATCCGATATCTTGCGTCTGTGATCAGGGGGACGGAGAGATTGACGGGGACGTCACTCATCGTATAGGAGCGGGGTGGTCAAAGTGGAGGCTTACATCAGGAGTCCTGTGTGACAAGAAAGTTCCACACAAACTCAAGGGAAAATTCTATAGAGCCGTGGTTAGACCTGCGATGATGCATGGGGCGGAGTGCTGGCCCGTGAAGAACTCGCATGTTCAGAGAATGAAGGTTGCGGAGATGAGGATGCTTAGGTGGATGTGCGGACACACCAGGCTAGATAAGATTAAGAATGAAGTTATTCGAGAGAAGGTGGGGGTGGCCCCCGTGGATGAGAAGATGCGAGAAGCGAGGCTGAGGTGGTTCGGGCATGTGCGGAGAAGAAGAAGTCCCGATGCCCCGGTGAGGAGCTGCGAGCGGCTGGAGATTGTTGGCGGTCGGCGAGGCAGAGGGAGACCTAAGAAATATTGGGGAGAGGTGATTAGGCAGGACATGACTAGAATGCAGGTTTCCTATGACATGACCCTTGATAGGAAAGTCTGGAGGTCTAGAATCAGGGTTGTAGGATAGGGGCTCCTGGAGTTTTTCGTACGCCTCATCCGGGGATGGGTGTGGGTCAGCAGGGTTACCCATAGATGATTTGTGTTTTAGCTTATGTCCCCCCTATGGCTGTTAGTTATGGTAGTTACTGTAAGATATTATTGCATGCGATTGTATTTATGTTTCGTATGCTTAGATAATTATTTACGCTATTTACGCTATTTCTGTTGGAGTTACTAATGCTTTATTGTTTTTGTTTTTGTTTTTGGTTTTGTTTTACTGCTGTTTTTCCTTTTATTCTATGAGCCGGGGGTCGATTGGAAACAGTCTCTCTGCCCTTTCGGGTAGGGGTAAGGCTTGTCTACATATTACCCTCCCCAGACCCCACCTGGTGGGAGTATACTAGGTAGTTGTTGTTGTTGTTGTTGTTACATAAGGTGTATTACTAATGCAAAGAGTAATGTGAGGTTAGTAATGCAAGCATTAGTGGTAAAGAAATTTTTTCTTATCCACTGTTTTTGGTATAGTGCATTAAAAATTAAAATGTATTGCATAATTTTTAAAATAATAATCATTTACTAAAATGTCCCTTCCTATTCTTTAGCTTTAAGGACATTAAGGATCGTTTTATCTTTAACATACTTATGCATGCATTAATAGTTTTAATATTTCTAATACCATGCTTTACTATTCATTAGTTACACATAAAATAATACCAAATAAATTATATAACCAATACTTACATTAGTAATACAACAACAACAACAACAACAACAACCCAGTATAATCCTACTTAGTGGGATTTGAGGAGGATAGTATGTACGCAAACCTTACCCCTACCCTTGGATAGAGAGGCTGTTTCCAAATAAACCTCCGGCATCCTTCCCTCCAAGAACTTTCCACCAAACATAAGTTGAAAAAATATACCAAACATGCAAAATTAATAATACCAACAGCAAGTGCATGTATTAATATTTTCTCTATGGCATCCTACTACTCCTAAGAGGTTACGTAAGAAGCCACTTTGATGCATTTAGCTGTTTGTGTATTAACGCGTATGAAAATGTGAACCGAATAAACTATTTTTGACATGGCCACTAGGTGTTAGTTGACGATGCATATGGCCAGCGTCAGAACCCCCTTCTCCTCCACCTCTATATATATTTCTTGATTGACTTTGACCAGCTTCATCACTAGATACTAGGGAATACCCAGAATACCTGTACAAACTATATATCTTCAATTTGTAGAAAACTCTGTCAGAAACATCCTTCTGTTCTGTGAAAATGATACCGCCATTAATATTTCTCTCTTGTGTTTTTCATTTAGTTTCAGCTCAACTTCGAGTTGGCTTTTACAATTCTACCTGTCCACAAGCTGAAACTATTGTTCGACAAGCTGTGCAAAAGCAGTTCAATATCGACCGTTCCATCACTGCAGCTCTGCTTCGCATGCATTTTCATGACTGCTTTGTGAGAGTAAGTGTACTACTTCAAGTTTCACTTTTTCTTCTCTAACTATTCCGTTTTGAAACAGAGTGATTAATCTTTTTCTATTTGAAAATTCAAATAAGGTTTTTTTTTATCATATTTTTTTGCAAATATTTTTAAATATTATAAGTTGTTGGAATTATTGTGAGTTATACTAGTACTTTTATATATAGTTTTAAAACGTATACTACCTATGTTTCATATTTAATGACCTACTTGACACATTTCTAATTTAGTAACAATTCAACTTTAAACTATTCATTTTACCTTTTTTGCCCTAATGAGAAGCTTTTATAGCCACACAAATAATATAGTCCCACAAACTTTTTACCCCCTAAACTTTTAAGACCACAAGTTTCAAAAGTCTTCTTTTTTTTTAAACTCCGTATCGAATCAAACTATATCAAACAATATAAAACGGAGGGAGTAACTTTTATTCAGAAACTTTAAAAATATATTCGAATTTACATTGGAAATTAATTAGTTTAACTGCATATTCCGAATAGGCTTGGACAAATTGAAACGGAGAATAGCTCTCTTGATCAAATAGACTCGCACAAGTTTCTTTATAACGTTCTCTTCCAACACCCACGTCCATATTTATCATTTCGTGGTGGGCTCTTATATTGTCCGGTAAATTGCAGCAATGATCATTCAATTTAAGCGCGGTAATACAAAAGTCTTTTCCGCACAATCTCATTCCTATACATAAGAAATATATATAAGAAACAGGTAATGAGCATATTTCATCTCCTGTAACTTACACAAAAAACATACTAAAATATACTTAAAAACAAACACTTTTTCTCATTTATCAATTTGCTTTGTATTATTTTTAAACAATGTTATGTGTCTATATATACATATCATGTGTCGAAAAAAGATGTATTTACGCATACAAATTACAAAATGAAAATATATAATTGAGAAACAGTGACGAATAACACCCCGTAAAAAATAGTACCTCTATATTATTCTATGCAAGCATTATTCCTGAGTTAATGCAGAGAGAGCAATATCTCGTATATCCATTTTATCGTCAAAGGCACTATAACCTGGAGAGAGAAAATAAATTTTGTCAACATCGTTTCCCATTTCTCGAAATTTTAATTATTAGAATATATTTTCTATTGCTTAATTCAAAAATTGCTTCTAATTATATTCGTTTATGTAACGTAAAACTGAACTTCAGGGTTGTGATGCATCCATACTCATAAAGTCAACGAAGTCTAAGCAATCAGAAAGAAGTGCTGGACCAAATCAAACAGTACGAGGTTTCGAGCTTATAGATAATGTTAAGAAAAGCATAGAAACATCATGTCCATCAACTGTTTCATGCGCTGACATAATAACACTAGCTACCCGAGATGCAGTAGCGCTAGCTGGAGGTCCTACGTATTCCATCCCAACTGGAAGACGAGATGGCCTGGTTTCAAATCCAGCAGATGTAAACTTGCCAGGTCCATCATTAACAGTTCCACAAGCCCTCCAATCGTTCACAAACAAAGGGCTGTCCTTAAATGATATGGTGACTCTATTAGGAGCTCATACTGTTGGAGTTGCACACTGTAATTTTTTCCAAAATAGGCTTTCTCCAGTACTGGATAACACCATGGATCCTACTTTGGCTGCCCAGCTCTTGAAAACTTGTTCAAAAAGCACAGCAACAGCGTTTTTGGATCAGAATACATCTTTCACGGTTGACAACCAGTTCTTTAGACAGATCATGTTAAAAAAAGGAATTCTGAAGATTGATCAAGAGCTTACCTTGGATAACTCTAGTGCTTCAATTGTTTCACATTTTGCTTCCAACGAGAATACATTCAAACGGAGTTTTGCAAATGCAATGATAAAAATGGCAAGTATTGATATTCTCGTCGGACGCGCTGGAGAAATTAGAAAAGATTGTGGGGTCTTTAATCCGCCAAATCAGAAGGGTCGCAAGGTTCTTTAGGAAACATAGGTTATGATATTGGATATTCCAAAAACAATTTAGTTTTCGCATTGTTTTAAGGAAATTGTAAAATATCTAGGATTAACATTTTGTATTATCTAAGCAGAATTATATATTGAGAAAAAGACATTAAGAACTCTTTTTAAAAACTTTATGACCAAAATGCTTTCTTTTATGAAACTAATAGAATATGTCTCTTTTGAAGATTTTATTACTTGGATGCCCTTTCCCTTCCTGTGGCCAAGCTCCACCTAAGTTATTTCATGTTTGTTTTTAATCATTCACCTTTTACTTCTTTTTCTTAATTCCATCGAAATTCCTAAACAAGCAAGGGAATGGTGGGCAAATGATGCAACATGAATGCAAACACATACACAAAATGGGCAATTTAGCATTTTCTTTTTCTTTTACTATTATTTTTTCCTTTTTTGTTATTTTTAGTTTTCTGTCTTCTTTCTTTTAGAATTTGCACTGCTTTTTAGTTTTTTTTTATAGTTATTGTTTTCTTTTTTGTTCTTTATATTATTAATCACTTACTATTTTTTATTTTTGGTCTTAACTTTAATGATTTTGTTCTATATTTCTTTATTATCTTAATTCTGTATTATTAGTACAATCTCTTAGTCCAAAACATTTGTAACTTTTTTTTACTTTGTTTTATTTTTTATTTTATTGTTGGCTTTTTTACTTTATTGTTTTCGTAATAAAATAATGCACTCTTTTTTTGTTTTTAGCTTTCTTTATTTATTTTTATATTCTTTATTTATAATTATTTTGTTCTTTCTAACATTAATCCCCCACTCTTTTATTCATTGTTTTTTGTTGTATTCATTCCAGTAATTACTTTGTGTAAATTATCTGTCATTTTTCACCCTTTTAATTATTATTTTTATCTTAGTTTTTTTCTGTTATTTTTTAGTGAAAATAATTTTGCTACATTTTTTATCATTTTTGTATTTGTTTTTGTTCCTTCCATATAAATAATCGGGTCCTATTATTATTTATTAGTATAATATCTACATAATTACTAATCGATTATAGCTTTACTTATTTTATATTTTTAATGACTTTTTAAAATTTCTAAGAAAATTCAAATTTTTTGATAAAAAAATTTTTTATCAGTCTTTTGTACCTTTTTTTGTTCTTTATAGCTAAATTGACAAATTCTAATATTTGGTATACTACATTATTCATGCTATAACAATATAACAAGAATATGTGAATAGCATGATTCAAAGTAATCATAATATATCAATGTGTAGCATATCAAGAATACCATTTAATATACATACTCAAACAAAGTGTTATGATCCAAAACCAGCAATCAACCGTGATGATGCCTAATTCACTTGCAAGACAAGTTAAGCATAACAAAAGCAAAACATAAATACTGAATTAACAGAAATAGTACAAAGTCTAAGGCGAATAACATAAATAATAGCGTCGATGCATACAAATCCCCAAAATCTGGCAATACAATGTCGTAAGCTCTAATAAGAAGTACAAGTCTAGAATAAAACAATAATAATACTGTCTAAATAAAAATAACAATGCTAAAATAAAAAGAGACGCCAAGACTGCAGTCAAGATGCTTCTCTATCTCATCTCTCAAAAGATAAACCTAGCAATAAGTCTCAACTATTGATGGCCCGGGCCGATACGTAGATCTGCACAATTAAGTACAGAGTGCAGCATAAGTACAACCGATCATATGCACTCAATAAGTAACATAACTAAGATGAGGTAAAGAAGTAAGAATTAATAGTGATACTCACTAATCACCTGAAAAGGTCATAAATCTCATAAGTATAGAGCAACAGTAGAATCAAGTCATAAATCACAAATAAGACTAACTCAGTATAGAAGATAACACAACATGCTTTGCTTAGTTTATAATCCATCATATAGAGAAGAAATGCGAATAAGATAGGTAAATAACCTAGGAAATTGCAAGTAAGAAGAAATTCAATAACCAGATCAAATATTGTCCAGTCTTTCCTCATGCCACGTGTATACCATTAATAGAGAAACATGAGAAGGTGAATCTAGGAAATAAATCACTATTCACATACTATACAGACAACTTACATGCTATAAATATCAACCGCACGATATATTCACGTGCTACCAGTCCAAATCATATCATACAGAAAGCAAATATAATAATATATGTGCATGAACACCGGATTTCAAATTTTATACTCATGGTCTATAAGTGACATCCTAAGGTGTGTGCATGATCAAAGAGTGTTACCACAACTAAAATCATGCAATTACATCAGAAAGTAGCAATTATCAGGTTTAGTTAGGAGATTAGCCTCTATGTAACCTCAGACAAAGTTCAAATAACTCACAGAAAAAGGTACAAATATAAGAAACATCACACCATGAAGCTCAACAATCAATATAAGGCATATCATAGCCTAAGCACTACCTCGAGCATGAATAATATTTCGGTGCACGCACACGGGCTCAACCCCACACATGTGAGCCCCTCATAACACGTAACTATCACACATAACTTAAAAATCTAGTGCTTTAACAAAATTTAAGTAAGACACTTACCTTAAACAAGCTAAACTAGTACTCGAGAAAGCCCTTCTTGCATGAACCAACCTTCGGACGGTTCGAATCTATCCAAAAATAACTTAATAATATCAATATAAGTCATAAAAATTAATCCCAAATAATCTAGAGTAAGAAGAAAAAGTGACAGTCTTAAATGCCCTGTAGCCTCTTGCTTATAAGTGTGGTGAACGACACACCCATAAACAAGACTCTACTTGACACGTCTTGTAGACTCCCTAGGATAGAACTGCTCTAATACCACTTTGTCACGACCCAAACTGATGGACCGCGATAGGAACCCGGTTTCTTACTCAACCAAGTAACAATGTAACATATCTTTTATTGATATCCAATTTTTTCACACATACTTTTAGACATATATATATACTTTTAAAATAGTACATATGCAGTTATAAGCATGCATAAGTATCATTTATAATTTTTCTATACTTTTAAAAGCTCCAAATCAATTTATTATTCTCTTTTTATTATATAAATATCCAATAATTATCCTTCAAATTACTTTTGTGATGATTTAGCCATCTATATTTATTATTTAGTGTTTAAATATTTTTAGTGCATTTTATAATTACATTTATATTTTTTAGGGGCCAAATTGCACATCCTTGCAATAATAACGCACACTAATATATAATTATATTATTCATGCATAAATTATCTTCTATATTTTTAATTATACAACTATTTCAAATAATTGTAGTATACAAAGATATTTTTGGTACTCATTTATTATTTACATGTAGGTCGAGTATTAGGATTATAGGGTAGGAGATAGTTGAGTCTTGGCCTATGTCAAGAGTTTGTGTGCCTAGTCTGGTAGGTATACTATTTCGCTTTTGCTATGTATCATTCTCCTTGATTGCATGCTATTTCTATTTTTCATATTATTTTTGTGTTGTTACCGATATTGTCTCCTTTCGTCTTTTTGTCTTCTTGAGCTGAGGATCTTTCGAAAACAGTCTCTCTACTCCTTCCGGGTAGGGTTAAGGTCTGCGTAAATAGTACCCTCCCCAGACCCACTAGTGGGATTTCACTGAATCATTGTTGTTGTGGTTGTTATTGTTTTTGTTGTTATATTTATTATTTTTTATAAATTAGTTAGTTTTTAAAAGTGGCTATTTCAAATCAGACCCTATTTTATTTCAACTTTGGTATTAATTTTGACCCAATACCCAGCCTAATTTTAACTTAAACCTACTTTGCCCAAACCATAATGCCTGACCTGGCCCCAATCTCTTTTTATCTTAGCCATTGATCTTAGAGATTGCACAATACTTTGCTTGCATCTTATGTTTTCTTTCTTTAACTAGGTATGCTTCTGGTTAATTTTTAAGAATCAAAAGTTATTTTTTAACTTATTGCTTTAGTTCATGTTGTTAGGATTTATGTCGTTCACTAGGGGGGGGGGGGTGAATAGTGAGGCACGAGAATATTGATAAATAATGCGGAATTGAAATATCAGGAATAAAGTAAATACGGTAATTGAAATAATAAAGAAAGAGCACACCGTATTTTATCCTGGTTCACCACAACCTGTGGCTAGTCCAGTCCCCGAGAGACTCTCTCGAGATTCCACTAACTTCGTTAAGCTTACGGGTGCCTAACAAACCGTTACAATTGCTCGTAGATGTACACTCTACAAGACTTCACTTTGCTCGAGGGTACCGCACCTCAAGACTTCAAGCACTAAGACTTAGGGTACTTAGCAAACCCGTCAATCAATGAGAAGATATGTTCTTCTCAAACACCTTTCTCTTCTTACAATAAGAACTCTCTCAAAAGAGTAGATAAAGAGATACAAATAAGCTCTATGAACAACTCAAAGTTGTCTCTCAAATGGCTCAACAAAAGCTCTAA
The DNA here is from genome assembly GCA_034376525.1 of Nicotiana benthamiana. Classification (NCBI taxonomy): domain Eukaryota; kingdom Viridiplantae; phylum Streptophyta; class Magnoliopsida; order Solanales; family Solanaceae; genus Nicotiana; species Nicotiana benthamiana. Next base: position 13,085,082 of record CM067338.1, on the reverse strand, counting down.
AATGATGCTCAAATAATGTCAATATGTATATCAATATTGGGAGGTGTTGTGTGTTTAAAATCAGCTCAAAAGACCTCTTTTTATAGGTGAAAAATCGTGCATAACCGTTGCTTAATTGACAATTAATTATGCTGATTTTATGCTCATATAATCGATTATTTGATTTCACATAATCGATTATTTGTAACGTTAATAAAATCTGCCAGATTCTGCCCACACATAATCGATTATTTCATCCTGGATAATCAATTATGTGTGTGACGTTCTGAAAATCAGATCGCTGATTTTCAGCCAGATAATCGATTATCTTATTTGATATAATCGATTATATTGAGACAGTGTCTCAAACGCTGGCAACGGTAATCTCATAATCGATTATACACATTTCGATAATCGATTGTTTGGTGGCAGTGTTCAAACACTTAGGCCACGACTACCATATAATCGATTATGCCTTATTGTATAATCGATTATTTACCTCCAGAATTTACAACTTACCTCAAAAACCATTTTGGTTAAGATGAAAACTTTAACAACATTTTATTTGAAGTATTTAAAATATATTTATGATAAATATTATTTAATAAAATATTTATGTATGTATATGATGACCTAATGTTGAGCCAAAAGACGAGATAACTTAAGCGTTGCTCTTACATTGGTTCTACCTAACGACCTACGCCTTGGGTCTTCGGTCTTTGAACATTTGAGCTCGTCTTTGGCTTGTCTATGCAATTCCGTCATCAATATGCTTCTCGCCATTTGATTGTTTGTCATATAGTATCGTTGTTTGACACTTGACTTTATTGTTTGTCATTCATCAAAACCTATACCTGAAAATCATGCTCATACAACCAAAGCACACATATCATAGATAGAGTGATTTTCTACAATTTCCCCCTTTTTGATAATGACAAACAACAGGAGATATGCATATTGAATTCCCCCTAAATTCATGCTATATCTCTACATACAATTTTATGCAAACAATTCAATATAAACAATTCAATATTGTCCCCCCTTAATTGAATATTCCCCCTCAATTAAAGCATGCATATCGCCTATATTCTTCCCCCTTTTGGCATTAGCAAAAAGAATATAGCAAATGTTATTTAAACTATTGACGACACCAATTGTTATAAACAAAATCATATTAACATCAAATAATACCAAATGTTAGTAAAAGCATACTAACCATAATAACGGTCATTTTTCTCAAATGTACCAACTGTTATTTAAACTAAAAATATTCATCAAAACATGAGTCAATCATTTAATATAAAACTAGTTGATATCAATTGTTATTCAAAATAAAACTTATCAAACTATGAATCAATAATTAATATCAATTGTTAGCACATATCAACAGTGACGTTTTTATCAAAAAATACGACAACTAACCAACGTTCCCCCTCGATGCATTAAGGTTTCGTGCTTGGTGCATCTACTACGATATTGTAGTCTTCAAGCACACCTGCAAACGTACCTAAAAATAGGTTTTCGGTACCCAACTTCTTTTGGGTCCTTGGGGGTTAGGATAATAATAATCATAATCAACATATGAATCTCTATGTTTAGCAAAACATACGGGTGCAATGTGTCCTACCCGGTTACAATAATGACATATAACGTTAGGATTGTGCATATGTCTAGGTTGAGCCAAATGCGTTCTAGGTGATCTAAAGTTGTTACCCCTAGAAGCGTTGAAATTCCTAGAGTCATTTCTAGGTGGTCTGAATTTATTCATTCTAGACTCATTTATAAAATTCCTAGAATTGTGTCTAGGTGGTCTAAAATTATTCATTCTAGACTCATTAACAAAAGTCATAGAGTTGTTTCTAGGTGGTCTAAAATAATTAATCTTAGACTCATTTGTGAGGTTCCTAGAATTCTTTCTAGATGGTCCGACCTCATTACTTTCATCCTTTTTAATATCTTCAATTTTAGGAATATCAATACTACGTTTTTCTAGTACGTTCCTAAGTTCTATGTTCTCTATTTTTAAAGAACTACAAGAAGAACAATTGGAACATTTATCAATTGAAGAGGCTTCATTCAATTCCTTGATCTTATTTTTAAGATAAACAATGTCATTTTCCAAAAATTTATTTTCTTTTTCTAAAACTTCAATTTTATTTTTAAGAAAATTTTTGTCATTTTCAAAAGAATTCTTTTCTTCTTTTAGCTTCTCATTTTCACTAGTCAATTTTTCAAAATCTATTTCTTTCAAAGAAGATGTTTTTTGAAAAACTGTTTCTTGCAAAGAAAGTGTTTTCTGTAAAGAAAGTATTTTCTTCAATTCTTTGATAGTTTTGGAAGCTTTAACAAATTCACCATATAATTCATCATATGCATTTTGCAATTCTTCAAACGAGTGAGAGTTAGAATTACTTACCTCTTCTTCCTCGTTAGCCATGAGGCATAATGCGGCAGTTTCATCGCCCGAGCTGTCTGAATCCCATGTCACACGCCGATGATGTTTCTTCTTTTTCTTGTCCTTGGGTTTTGGACGATGTGATTTGGTGTGGCCAAGTTTTCCACAATTTTGGCATGAAGGACTTGGTTCTTCCTTCTTTGTTTCCTTCTTCATAAACTTATAAAACTTTTCAATTATATCATTGGAAATAATATCATCATCGCTTTCCGAATCACTTACCTCTACTCTTTTAGAAGATGATGCTTTGAAGGCGAAATTCGAACTTCTACTTCTAAGATAGGGATTAAGAATTGTACTTTCATAAGTGTCGAGGTTACCTCTTAGTCCATCAATTGTGATATCCGTGATTCCTATCGACTCTTGGATGGCATCTGCTTTGGAACGCCATTCGGGAGTGAGACTCCGTAAGATTTTTCGAGCTAGATCTTTGTTCGAGTATACCTTTCCGAGAGTATGAAGATCGTTGACGATTCTTGAAAATCGTTCAAACATAGTATCGATAGGTTCTTGCTCCCTCATTCTAAAAAGTTCATATTCATGTGTTAGAAAATCAACTTTAGATTCTCGGACTTGAGACGTACCTTCATAAGTGATCTCGAGTTTATCCCACATTTCCTTTGCGGTTGTGCAACAAGAGATTTTCCGGTCGTCATCCGGATTCACTGCACAATATAATAAGTTTATGGCCTTTCCGTTAATTTCAACCTTTTTGATGTCCTCGGCATCATATTCATCTTCCTCCTTTGTTGGCATTTGTTGTCCATTCTTGATGATTCGCCACAAACGAAAATTATGTGATTGGATGAATATTCTCATTTCCAATATGTATAATTTGTTCCGTCAAACATTGGAGGGCTATGGGTGGAGTGTCCTTCGCTCATCATTCCTGCGATCAATATTCTCAACAAAAAATATATATCGCTCTCAACCGGTTAAGGCTTTCAGAGAGTTAGGCTCTGATACCAATTGTTAGGATTTATGCCGTTCACTAGGGGGGGGGGGTGAATAGTGAGGCACGAGAATATTGATAAATAATGCGGAATTGAAATTTCAGGAATAAAGTAAATACGGTAATTGAAATAATAAAGAAAGAACACACCGTATTTTATCCTGGTTCACCACAACCTGTGGCTAGTCCAGTCCCCGAGAGACTCTCTCGAGATTCCACTAACTTCGTTAAGCTTACGGGTGCCTAACAAACCGTTACAATTGCTCGTAGATGTACACTCTACAAGACTTCACTTTGCTCGAGGATACCGCACCTCAAGACTTCAAGCACTAAGATTTAGGGTACTTAGCAAACCCGTCAATCAATGAGAAGATATGTTCTTCTCAAACACCTTTCTCTTCTTACAATAAGAACTCTCTCAAAAGAGTAGATAAAGAGATACAAATAAGCTCTATGAACAACTCAAAGTTGTCTCTCAAATGGCTCAACAAAAGCTCTAAAATGATGCTCAAATAATGTCAATATGTATATCAATATTCGGAGGTGTTGTGTGTTTAAAATAAGCTCAAAAGACCTCTTTTTATAGGTGAAAAATGGTGCATAACCGTTGCTTAATTGGCAATTAATTATGCTAATTTTATGCTCATATAATCGATTATTTGATTTCACATAATCGATTATTTGTAACGTTAATAAAATCTGCCAGATTCTGCCCACACATAATCGATTATTTCATCCTGGATAATCGATTATGTGTGTAACGTTCCGAAAATCAGATCGCTGATTTTCAGCCAGATAATCGATTATCTTATTTGATATAATCGATTATATTGAGACAGTGTCTCAAACGCTGGCAACGGTAATCTCATAATCGATTATACACATTTGGATAATCGATTGTTTGGTGGCAGTGTTCAAACACTTAGACCACGGCTACCATATAATCTATTATGCCTTATTGTATAATCGATTATTTACCTCCAGAATTTACAACTTACTTCAAAAACCATTTTGGTTAAAATGAACACTTTAATAACATTTTATTTGAAGTATTTAAAATATATTTATGATAAATATGATTTAATAAAATATTTTATGCATGTTTATGATGACCTAATGTTGAGCCAAAAGACGAGATAACTTAAGCGTTGCTCTTACATTGGTTCTACCTAACGACCTACGCCTTGGGTCTTCGGTCTTTGAACATTTGAGCTCGTCTTTGGCTTGTCTATGCAATTCCGTCATCAATATGCTTCTCGCCATTTGATTGTTTGTCATATAGTATCGTTGTTTGACACTTGACTTTATTGTTTGTCATTCATCAAAACCTATACCTGAAAATCATGCTCATACAACCAAAGCACACATATCATAGATGGAGTGATTTTCTACACATGTGGCCTGAGTTCATTCTTGATTTTGTTTACAGCCTACCTATCGTGCCTAATACTGCCTATTCAAATTTGTAATTAGCATGTTTCCACTTTACTTGCCTATTTACCATCTTGTTTAACATGTCTACATATAATACTAAGCTTGTTTGACTTATCTCTATTTATATAGCATGCCTAAACCCTGCCTTTGTGTAGTCAGCATGACTTCACTTATCTTTTCCTTTTCTGACTCACTCCTACTAAGTTAATTACTCTCCCTAGAATGGCTTCAACATGTTTATGTTGTGATTTTTGCTACATGACCTGCATTCTACCTACTAGTTCCATATAACCACCTCAAAACTCTATGAATCCTATTGTTTGTGTGCTTCATTAAGGTGTACTCTCTATATTCCCAATCCCTCTTCCCATGTGTGAAAGCTGCTTACCAATGTTACTTCCTAAAACTTGTTTGTTCTCTGTTTTGTGTTCTGATTGCAAAATTGTTTCTTTACACTTTTCCTCAAACTGTGTTATCACTAATGGTTTTCTTAAGTTCTTTTCAATCATAAGATATTTCTATTAAACTCTTTCAAACTATTATGCACTTCCACTTACTCTTTTAATACTAGGTCCTGCCCCTCTGATATGTGTACTACCTTGAGACCCTTGAGATATCTCTAAACTCTAGCATGTCAGGTCAGGCATTTCCACACTGCACCCAAATCAGTTACTATTTGAGAAAATTCTAGGTGTGAGCAGTGTCCATGATCATTGAAGTCCTTAGGGAACTCTGACACACCTACATGAAATTGACTCTGGAACTTTGGCATTTGAGACTACTAGAGTCTTGGAAGTCATTTGGCCTACTTCAGGGTCCCTATAAATTATTATTTTTATTTATGTAGGTTTCTATTCAATTCATTGGTCTGTAATAATTATTGTAAACAAATAGTGGGGTGATTAGTGAAAAGATGAGAGTAATTATATATAATATACAAAAAGAAAATTCAGATAGCGGTCCCGAATTCAAGTTGATTCTACTTCGACTGTTCCTTAAAGAAAAGATGATCAAACAATTCCCAATCATGGTCCTTGCAGATCGGTTCATCCATATAATATATAAATAGAAACTCCAGATATTTGAGATCTTTCTCTTTGAATAAAATCTCAATTCCAGCAATGATTTCATTAGATATCTCACAACCAGAATTCCTTTTTTTTCCGATCCAGTTCCTCCACCAACGCGAACCCCTATTAGATTCAGGAATGCTACACTTTTTAGTTATTTGGAGAACCCAAGTACTCTTTTTCGGATTCAGGAAACAACTTTCAGAGATCTTTTTTCCTTTGGGAAGATACATGAGCAAAATAATCAACCTATTGATATTGGAAGACCCAATGGATTCTTCCAATGTATCATTTTTGGGTCCAATGTGATGTTCTAAACGTCAATACTACACGGGGGGGGGGGGGGGGGGGGGGGGGGGGGGTGTGATAATCCAAGGGGGCTATCACTTGTTTTCTTACCATTATGTACTTTCGAGGCCTTGAAAACCTCATCTGAAGTTGCCTCGATTTGCGTGCACAGTCGGGGCGAGAAGCCGCAAAGCTTAGATATGAATTCTTTGAGAAAAATGCTAAATTTTGTTACCAAATTGAATAAATTTGACTTCGATTAATATTTTGGGTAAACGAACCCGGACCCACGATTTGATGGTCCTAGATGGTCCGCAGGAAAATATGAGATTTGGGCGTATGCCTGGTATTTCTAGTGGATTAGCATTATATTATGCCTTGGTATTTCTAGAGGAGTGCAACCGTATTCTTCGCACTATGGTCATAGTATAGTCCAGCGGGGTTTCCTTTACTACTTTTCAGCTTTAGAGAGTTGCCTTTGATTAGTGGCACACTTATGAGATAGAGAGTCCAGTCGAGGCTGCTTCACTGACTTGGACCCAATTCTCGAATATGTTTATAAGAGAGTTTGTCCCCAGAGTCTCAAGAATGCATGGCGCGCGGAGTTTGAGTATTTGCGCCAGGGTGCTATGACTGTTTTGGAGTATGCTATCTGTTATACCAGATTGGCCAGACATGCATAAGCCTTGTTTTCTACAGTCCGCGAGAGAGTTTGCAGGTTCATCGAGGGTCTTATCTCACCCGTCAGGTCTGCATGGCTTGAGAGTTGGAGATGGACATTCCTTATCAGCAGGTTGTAAGCATTGCTAGGAGGATCAAGAGTATGCTCGTCAGGGAGCGAGTGGAGAGAGAGGCCAAGAGGTCTCTAGAGTCAGGCCACTACTCTTGTGCCCGTACCCCAGCAGCAGGTCGACATGGTAGGGATTTTGTGGGTCGCCCTGTTGATCCAGCTCTTCCAGCAGACAACAGTGCTCCAGCTTCGCCTATACCTCAGGAGCCGTACTATGCACTTCCTATTTCTAGCGCGCCTCCTGTGTGGGGTGTTCCCAGAGGTCAGTCCAGCAGACCTAGCCCTAGTCAGTCACAGCCACCGCGCCTCCCAGAGCTTGTTTGGAGTGTGGCGACACCCACCATATAGTGAGGGATTGCCCTAGACATTGGAGGATTGCACCCCCACAGATTTCTTAGTCACAGCGTGCTCAACAGAGTTCTCAAGCTATGACCACAACTCCAATTGTTGCCCCACTCGCTTAGCTAGCTAGAGGTTGAGGCCGAGGAGGTAGAGGCACCCCTCGAGGGGGAGGCTAGGCAAGATATTATGCTCTTCCCTCCCGTACCGAGGTTGTTGCCTCTGATTCTGTTATCACATGTATAATATTGGTTTGTCGTAGACAGGCATCAGTTCTATTCGATCTGGGCTCTACTTATTCTTATATTTCTTGTTACTTTGCTCCACATTTGGGTGTGCCTCGGGATTCTTTGAGTGCCCCCATTTATATTTCTACTCATGTGGGAGATTCTCTTATTGTGGACCGCGTTTATCGGTCCTGTTTGTTTACTATTGGTGGTTTTGAGACTAGAGGATTTATTGTTACTTGGTATAGTTGATTTTGGCATTATTTTGGGCATGGACTGGTTGTTTCCCCATTTTGCTATTCTTGATTGTCATGCCAAGCCTGTGACGCTAGCTACGCCAGGTATTCCGCGTGTTGAGTGGAGTGGTACTTTAGATTACACTCCCAGCAGAATTATCTCTTTTCTTAAAGCTTAGTGCATGGTTGAGAAGGGGTGTGCCTCATATTTAGCTTATGTGAGAGATGTTAGTGTCGATACCCCTTTTGTTGGCATAGTTCCAATGGTACGGGATTATCTCGATGTGTTTCCATATGATATTCCGGGCATGCTGCCCAATAGAGACATTGATTTTGGCATTGACCTGTTGCCGGGCACTCAACCCTTTTCTATTCCTCCTTATCGTATGGCTCCTTCTGAGTTGAAGGAATTGAAGGATCAGTTGTAGGAATTTCTTGATAAGGGTTTTATTCGACCTAGTGTTTCACCGTGGGGTGCTCCTATTTTGTTTGTGAATAAGAAGGATGGTTCTATGCGTATCTGCATTGATTATCCCCAGTTGAACAAGGTTATAGTGAAGAACCGTTATTCTTGGCCTCGTATTGATGATCTAATGACCAGCTCCAGGGCGCCCATGTATTTTCTAAGATTGACTTGCGCTCAGGTTACCATCAGTTGAAGATTTGGGAGCCAAACATCCTGAAGACCACCTTCAGGACTCGGTATGGTCATTACGGGTTCCTTGTCGTGTCATTTGGGCTGACCAATGCCCCAACAGCTTTTATGCATTTGATGCACAATGTGTTCAGGCCATATTTCAACTTGTTCGTCATTATTTCAATTGATGAGTTCGAAGTTGAGAAGATCATAAGCAACACCTGAGGACCGTGCTTCATATCCTGAGAGAGGAGAAACTATATGCGAAGTTCTCGAAATGTGAATTTTTGTTGGATTCAGTGGCATTCTTAGGCCACGTGATTTCGAGCGAGGAAATGGGGTAGATCCGAGGAAGATAAAGGTCGTTCAGAGTTGGCCCAAGCCATCCTCAGCTACAGATATTCGTAGTTTCCTTGGTTTGGCGCGCTACTATCGTCGTTTCATAAATGGGTTTTCATCGATTGTGACCTCTATGACTTGATTGACCCAGAAGAGTACCCTATTTTAGCGGACACTGGAGTGGGAGGCGAGCTTTCAGAAGCTCAAGACTGGTTTGACTACAATCCTAATTTTGATATTGCCTACCGGTTCAGGGTCTTATAATGTCTATTGTGATGCCACGAGCGTTGGCCTTGGAGCGGTGTCGATGCAGGACGGTAGGATGATTTCCTACGTGTCCAGACAATTGAATATACATGAGAAGAACTACCCTATCCACGACCTTGAGTTAGATACTATTGTTCATGCCTTGAAGATCTGGCATCATTATTTGTACGGTATGCCTTTTGAGATCTATATTGACCATCAAAATATACAGCGCTTGCCCAAGAAAAAGGATCTAAATTTGCGCCATAAGAGGTGGTTAGAGTTGCTGAAAGATTATGATATCACTATTCTATATCACCCGGCCAAGGTCCAACATGGTGATGCTAGAGATGTGACCATTGGAGATGACGAGTTGTTGAGGATGCAGGTCCGTGTTAGTGTGCCCAATGTTAATGGTTTACATGCGTTGATTCTAGTAGGGGCCCATAGTTTGCGGTATTCCATCCATCTGGGTGCCACGAAGATGTATCAGGATTTGAGGCAACACTATTGGTGGAGGCAGATGAAGAAGGATATAGTTGGATATTTAACTAGATGCCTCAACTGCCAACATGTGAAGTATGAGCACTAGAGACCAGGTGGATTGCTCTAGCAGATAGAGATTCCAGATCGGAAATGGGAGAGGATCACCATGGATTTTGTAGTTGGACTCCCACGGACCTTGAAGAAGTTTGATGCTATCTGCGTTATTGTGGATTGACTGATCAAGTTCGCTCATTTCATTCCTCTGTATACCACTTATTCTTCACAGTAGTTGGAAGAGATTTATATTCGGGGGATCGTCTATCTCAATGGTATTCCAATTTCTATTATTTCAGACAGAGGTACTCAGTTTGCATCACGGTTCTGGAGAGCCATGCAACAAGAGTTAGGTACTCGGGTGGATTTGTGCATAACTTTTCTACCCCGAGAAGGATGGATAGTCCGAGCGCACTATTGAGATTCTTGAGGATATGCTCTGTGCGTGTGTGATTGAGTTTGGAGAGTCTTGGGATCAGTTCTTGCCCTTAGCGGAGTTTCTCTACAACAACAGTTACCAGTCCAACATTCAGATGGCGCCATATGAGGCTTGATACAGTAGGAGGTAGTGATCTCCGGTTTGATGGTATGCGCTGGGGGAGGCTCGGTTGCTAGGTACAGATTTGGTTCATGTGGCCTTGGACAAGGTCAAGATCATTTAGGATAGGCTTCGTTCAGCTTACTCTAGGCAGAAGAGTTATGCAGATCGCAAGGTTCGAGATGTAGCGTTTAAGGTTGGTGAGTGAGTATTGCTCCTAGTATCACCGATGAAGGGCGTGATAAGATTTGGGAAGAAGGGAAAGCTTAGCCCTAGGTACATTGGTTCTTTTGAGATTCTTGATCGAGTGGTAGAGGTGGCTTATTGACTTGCATTTCCGCCTAGGTTATCAACCGTGTATCCAGTTTTCCATGTATCCATGCTCTGGAGGTATCATGCGATCCAGCCTATGTGTTAGATTTCAACACTATCCAGTTGGACAAGGACTTGTCCTATGAGGAGGAGCCGCCAGCTATCCTAGACCGGCAGGTTCGTTAGTTGAGGTCTAAGAGATTTCCTTCTGTTCATGTCCAATGGAGAGGTTAGCCTCCTAAGGCATCAGCCGGGAGTCTGAGTTTGATATGTGGAGCCATTATCCTCATCTTTTTCCTGACTTAGGTACTTGTTTCTTTTGTCCGTTCAAGGAGAAATGGTTGTTTTAGTGGTGGAGGATATGATGACCCAAAGGGGTCATCACTTGTTTTCTTACCATTCTGTACTTCCAAGGCCTTGGAAACCTCAATTGGGGTTGCCTCGATTTGCATGTGCAGTCCGGGCGCGTAGCTAGAAAGCTTAGATATGGATTCTGTGAGAAAGATGCTAAATTTTGATACTAAATTGAATAAATTTGACTTCGTTCAATATTTTGGGTTGACCGACCCGGACCCGTGATTTGACGGTCCCGCAGGGTCCGTAGGAAAATATGAGACTTGGGCGTATGCCCGGAATTGGATTCCGAGGTCCCAAGTCCGAGAAATGAATGTGTGTGAAATTTTTTTCTGAAAATATTTGAGGAAATTGAAAATGAAATTCTATTAGAACGTACTAGTATCGGGCCTGTATTTTGGTTTCCCGCACCCGGTTTAGGTCTTATATATGGCTTAAGCATTTTTTGTAAAGTTTGGCTGAAAAGGGACGTCGTTTGATGTGTTTTGGACTTAAAATGGACATTTGATGTTTTATGAAAATTTGGAGGAAATCACAAGTATTGAGGCTTAGTTCGATGTATATGGTGTTATTTTGGTGATTTGATCGTGCGAGTAAGTCCGTAGGATGTTTTTCAGGTTGTGTGCATATTTGGTTCTGGGCCCCGAGGGCTCACGTTAGTTTTGGATAGGTGTCGGAGTGCATTTTTGAACTTGGAAAAATTGCTGCTATAACTGACCTGTAGGCTTTTCCATTCGCAAATGCGAGAATATCCCCAGACATAGAGTTACGGCAAATGCGATATAGAGCTCGCAAATGTGAACAATACCATCGCAAATGCGACTCTTTGGTTTGCAAAAGCGAACCTCCCTTCTTCCCTCGTAGTTTGCGAATGCAAACAAGAATCTCGTCTTTCCTTACAGGCAGGGTTCGTAATTGCGAACCCCTGTTCGCAATTCCCATATCTGCAACATGTAATTTTTATACTTTGTCGAATTTTTGACATTTTCACCCCATTTTTCAAAACACAACTCCTTTGGGCGATTTTCCAAGAACAAGACCTCTTCCAAATCTTTGTAAGTTGGTTTTTACTTATTTCTTTCGATCTTTGACATCATTTAATATGTTTTCAACGTAAAATAAATGATTTTTATGGGTGAAATTGGAGGTTTGGGGTAGAACCTAGGTTTTTCAAAAATTGGGGATTTGGGCTTCAAATTGAGGTTCGATTTCAAAACAAATCATATATTTGGGTTCACGGGAGAATGGGTAACCAGATTTTTGAAAAACCTCGGGTTTGACCACGTTGACCTAAGGAGAATTTTTGTCATTTTACCTAAATTTTCGTCTTAGCTGTAAATTAAATAGTAAAGATAGTTGTTTGAGATGTTATTTACGAGATGTAATTGAAATGAATAGATTTGGCAATTTAGAGTTGGATACTCGTGGCAAAAGTGTGTTTTCAAGTTGAATTTGAAGCCTATTTGAGGTAAGTGGCTTGTCTAACCTTATGTGGTGCAGTTTCCCCTTAGGTATGATGTTTGGTAATTGAATGCCTCATGCGTGAGGTGACGAGCGCGTAATTGAGCAAATTATTGGAAATCCATTTTACTTGAAGTATTTCAATTGATTTTTCTTGCTTACCTGTTCATTTCAAATTGTTAGTTTATTTTATGCTAGATTAGAGAAGCATGTTCATTGACTTACTTGTTTAAGTGCTTAAACTTCCTTGCTATACTCTGTATCGTATGTTTTACTAGTATTCTTCCATTTCTTGTCCTTAGTATCTTTCCTAATGTTTGATGTTGCTATTGTGTCTTTTTAAATTGGGACTACGGATTGGCCACTCGAGAGATCCCCCCTGCACTTGATATGTTCGGGACTAAGGGTGCGGGATACCAAGAGATCCCTGTTCATTTCAAATTGTTAGTTTATTTTATGATAGATTAGAGAAGCATGTTCATTGACTTACTTGTTTAAGTGCTTAAACTTCCTTGCTATACTCCGTATCGTATGTTTTACTAGTATTCTTCCATTTCTTGTCCTTAGTATCTTTCCTAATGTTTGATGTTGCTATTGTGTCTTTTAAAATTGTGACTACGGATTGGCCACTCGAGAGATCCCCCTTGCACTTGATATGTTCGGGACTGAGGGTGAGGGATACCAAGAGATCCCTGACACATGAAATTGTAAGATTTGAGGATACCAAGAGATCCTCGGGATACCAAGATATACCTGGCACATGAAATTGTAAGATTTGAGGATACCAAGGATGAATTTGAGGGTGATGGAGGTGAATGAGTGCGAGGATGATCTTCTGGGTTAGACATGGTTGATCATTTCTTGGAAGAATTTTGGGAATTTTTGGAGTAGAAGGTAACTAGAACTGGAGAACTATTTTTGAAGGTTTTAGAATAATGAAGAAGATTTGAGACGTGGTGTGTATTTAAAGAGAATTGGACATTAATGCAGTAACGACAACTTTTCAGGGGTCAATTAGAAGTCTAATCAAACTGTAATTCCAAACTTTTAATGATTATTTGCCTTCCTAGATATTTGGCAAAACTAACGGTTTTAGAGTTCTAAATGGACGAAACTAGTTCAATACCTCAACGGATAGAATTTTCTAGGAATTTTGCAAGTATAGGACTTCTGCTCATGATTGAATTGTTAATCTTTCTACTTGTGCAAAGTGTTGAAGACATACTTGAGCATTCATATGAACTTATACTGATGAACCAGGTTTTTCATATAACACTCTCTTGAACATGCCTCAAATGTCATAATAGAAAAAACATTGTAAGAGGTCAGTGAGTCATGTATACACATGTCAAGGGAGTATACTAATCAAATTATGAAGCTGAGAAAGAATTAATGTAAATATTTACACAAAAAATATAACTCCTAGCGAATTTTTTTCATATTATTTTTTTTTCATTTTGAACTGGGACTATTAGGTGATCTTAATCATCCCTAATTCCAACCCGCTCCTTTCAAAATTTTCTGTACTCAGTGCTTTATTGAAAATGTCAGCAATTTGCTTATCAATAGCATAGAATTCTATGAAAATCATACTTTCTCATAGTTGACTCTTAAGAAATGGTGCCTAACATCTATGTGCTTTGTCCTTTATGGTGAACAGGGTTCTTTGTCATACTTATAGCACTAGTGTTATCACAAAATATAGGAATGCAACAAACTTCAATACCAAAGTCTACCAGCTGCTGCTTGATCCATAGCAATTGAGCCCAACAAGAGGCAACATCAATATACTTAGCTTCAGTAGTAGATAAGGCCACTGAGTGTTGCTTTTTGGTAATCCATAACATAAGACATGAACCATGGAAGTGTGCCATACCTGAGGTGGTATTCTGATCCACTAGAAAACCTGCATAATCAGCATCGACATATTCTACTAGATTGAAATTGCTACTTTTGGGAAACCAAAGGCACAAATCAGCGATGCCTTTCAAGTATTATTAGTATCCTTTTGACAGCAGTTAGTGAGCACAAAGCCTTATACTGAAAATAATGTCAGGCCTGCTAGCAGTAAAATACAAAATTGAACCAATCATACCCCTATAAAAATTTTGATCAACTGATGAATCTGATTCATCAACATCTAATTTAGTAGTAGTTGCAATAGGTGTGTCTATTTATTTTGATTCTTCCATTTTAAACTTTTAATTATCTCATTTGCACATTTCTGCTGATGGATCATGGTTACATTTGGATTTTGTTTGATTTGTAAGCCTAAGAAGAAGTTAATCTCACCCATCATGCTCATTTCATACTCACTCCGTATTAATTTTGTAAAGTTCTTACATAGCTTTTCAGTAGTGTCCCCAAAGATTATGTCATCAACATATATTTGTACAACAAGGAGATCCTTACCTTTTTCCCTTAAGAATAAGGTACTATCAATTTTACCTCTTGTGTAACCACGCTCCAGCAGAAATTTAGATAATCATTCATACCATGATCTTGGGGCCTACTTGAGTCCATAGAGAGCCTTGTCTAACTTGTACACATGCTCAGGACATTCCTTGCTCTCAAACCCTGGAGGTTGTTTCGCAAACACTTCTTCTTTCAGGTAGCCATTAAGGAATGCACTTTTGACATCCATTTCATGAAGAGTGAATTACATGTATGCTGCAAATGCTATGAGGAGTCTGATTTCCTCTAGTCGTGCAACTGGAGAAAAAGTCTCATCATAGTCTATGCCCTACTCTTGGCCGTAACCTTGGACAACCAATCTTTCCTTGTTTATTGTAAATGTTCCATATTCATCAAGTTTGTTTTTGAAGACCAACTTTGTACCAATGACTGATATGTCCTTGGGTGTTGGAAATAGATGCCAAACTTGACTTCTCTCAAACTGATTGAGTTCATCTTGTATAGCAATCACCCAATCTACATCCTGCAAAGCCTCAAAAACATTTTTAGGTTCAATAAGAGATAAAAAGTCATCAAAAGAACATGGATTCTTTAATTGTAACCTAGTTTTAACTCCAGTTGTTGGATCAGTGATAATGTTCTCAATGGGATAAGAACTTTGATACTTTTGAGATATCACAACCAACTGGTTTTTGCTAGATGATTCTCCCATTCTGTTGCTGAGGAACATGATCATGAACATATATCTTTAAGGGATTTATTTCAATTCCTCTTTGTTAGTTCCCCCCTATCAGGTTGCCCTGGATGGAAGAACCTGTTCCATCTCTTGTTCCTTCTTTTGGTGCCACTTTGACATGCGCTGAGGCTTCAATCAAGTCCTTTACCAATCCAATGGCTTCATCTTCATGTTCCTATCTCTTAGAGAGAATGTTAGTTTCATTAAATACCACATGTACACTTTCTTCTACACACAATGTTCTTTTGTTGAACACTTTATATGCTTTGCTATGTGAAGAATATCTCAAGTCCCTCATCACTTTTGGGATCAAACTTACTAGGGAATCCTTTCTATTATTGTGCACAATGAACTTACATCCAATTGCCCTAAGATGGGACATATTTGGTTTTATCCCTTTAAGTAACCCATAGGGAGTCTTCTGTACAAGAGGTCTGGTCATACATCTACTGATAATGTAACATGCAATGTTTACAGCCTCTGCCCATAAGCAATGGGGCAACTTACTAGAAAGAAGCATAGTCCTAGCCATGTCTTCAAGAGTCCTATTCTTTCTTTCAACTACTCCATTTTGTTGAGGAGTCCTAGGGGTAGAGAAATTATGATATATACCATTTTCATCATAGAATTTAGCAAACTTTGCATTTTCAAATTCAGTTCCATGATCAGACCTAATGGATGCAAGTTGATTTCCTAACAGTTTTTGAGTTTTCCTAACAAATGCAGTAAACATTTTAAATGCTTCATCTTTAGAAGTTAGAAATAGAACCCATGTAAATCTAAAATAATCATCAACAAGCACCATTACATATTTTTTCCACCTTTTCTCATGGTTCTCATTGGACCACGAAGATCCATATGGACCAGTTCTAACGACTTGATTGTGCTTACAATTTTCTTGCTTTTGAAAGATGACCTTACCTGCTTCCCCCTTGCACAGGCCTCATAAACCTTTTCTTTATTGAAATTGATGTTAGGTAACCCTATCGCGAGGTCCTTAGAGACTAATTTGTTCACCTGATTCAAACTAGCGTGACGAAGTCTTTTGTGCCAAATGAGGGGATCATTATCCAGCACACTTAGACCGGTTAATTATTTTTTTGAAAGAGTGGACAAATCTACATTGTAAATGTTGTTAACTCTCTTTCCTTGCAAAATAATTGTGCTAGTTGTAAGATTAATCACAAAGCATTTTGTAGAGGTGAATGTTACAAGGTTACCTCTGTCACATAATTGTGACACAGCGATCAGACTATAAGTCAAACCATCTATCAAGTAGACATTCTCAACAGAGTGAGAGTCTGTCTTACCTACCTTCCCAACCCCAATAATCTCACCTTTCTTCCCATTTTCAAAGGAGACATTCCCTCCCTTTAAGTCCTCAAGTGAAAGAAATTGGTTCTTGCTTCCAATCATATGTTTTGAGCAGCCACTATCCCATGTACCATATTTGGCTACTTCCTTTCACTTGGACATGCAAAAAGAAATCAAAGGTTAGTCTTAGGAATCCAAACTACTTTTGGTCCATTTCTTTGGGCAAATGCATAAATAAGATTTCTTCTACCCCATCTGGGCAGCTTGTGTTTTACTTTAACAAAGGCTTTGTTCTTTGACTGGCCTTTTCTTTTGTATTACATTCATTTTTGTAATGACGAGTATTGCCACAATGTGTGCAAATTTTATTTTTAGGAAGAGTGAGGTATTTTCTTTTAGGATACCACTTAGGTGTTTGAGTCCATAACCAAGTCCTCTTTTATTGCTACTATGATGTTCTTGTAGCCAAGAGAGTGCATCAGAAACCTTGTTCCATTTGCAAATTCTATCTAGTTCATGTTTTACCTTTCATAGTTCTTCTTTTAATCCTCTTATCTGCTCATCTTTCCTATACAGCTCATCCCTTCATTTTTCCTAAATATTCTTCTAGGGTGAGATGAGTGTGGTCAACTTTCTTCTTTCATGTTCCTAGTTTTAGTTTTAAATTCTCAGACCAAAGTTCTAGAAAACTAGTGTTAAGTTCAAGAACTTGGTTCTTCAACTCAGCATTTTCACTTTCACTTTCAATAGCCCTAGACTCTAGATTTTTGCACTTGGCTTTTTGAATCATGCATTCCCTAGATAGTTCTTCCTTCTCATTGTTAATTATCTCAGACTCATAAATGAAGTCTAGCAGTAGCTCAGACAACCATAAATGCTCGTTCATCACTAGCTTCATCCTTTGAGTCTTCATCTGATTTTTCTCCCCAGGCAGCAACCATAGCCTTCGTTGATCCTTTGTTCCTTTTTAGTTGAACATGTTCCTTCTTCCTACTCCTTCGTTCATCCCTTTCTTTCTTCCACTCAATTTTCCATTGAGGGCGGTTCTTAATCATGTGATCAGTCTTACCACACTTATAAGAGTCCTCATTGGTGTGTTTCTCAAGAGCTGGTTTGTTGAAGGTTGTACCTCTTGAAGGACCCTTTCTTCTCATCAGGTACTTTTTGAAATCTCTAGTGATCATAGCCATTTCATTATCCTCCAGATCTGAACCTTTAGCAATTATGGGAGAAAAACTTCTTTCCTTCTTGGGTGCATCCATCTTCATAGTTTTCCTTCTTAGTTCATAGGAAGTAAGGTTTCCAATTAGTTTATCCAAATTGAGCGTAGCAATATTCTATGATTCCTGAATGGCAGTGATTTTACTTTCCCAAGAGACTGGCAGAACCCTTGTCAAAATCTTCTCAACTTTATCTTCTTCTAGAATAATACTTTTAAGAGATTTTAGTTCATTTGTCAGTGTGGTGAACCTTGTATACATCTTTTGGATGGTTTCTCCTTCCTTCATGGTGAGGTTCTCATACTGAGAATACATCAATATTCCTCCAGACCTCTTCTCTTGATTCATGAGCCACTTGTAAAGTGTTCCAGATTTCCTCAGGTGTGGCACATCTTTGAATTCTACTATACTCATCTGGACCTAGCCTATACACAATTCATTTCTTGGACTTAGCATTCTTCTTCCACTACTTCAGGTCTTCCGCAGTGCAGTCAGCTCTAGTCTTTGGTACATCCACTCTGCCATCATTCTTATTTGTAGTTGCTAGAGGGCCATGAGTGACTATGTCCAAGAGTTCATAGTCTTCTCCTATGATTTGATCCCTTATCCTATTTTTCATCAAGAATCGTACTGACCGTTGAAAGGTGGTGCACTCATGTTGATTTTTTCCTAAGGTGTTAGTCTCTTCAAGGATAACCCGCTCTGATACCAATTGATGTTCTAAATGTCAATACCACACAAGAGAGGGGGGAGGGTTGATTTGTGTGTTACCTAATTTTTGATCTAGAAGAAATAGGTTCTTCTAGGTGTTCTAACTATTACGATTTGTGGAATTAAAAGTACATAAAATAAAGAACACAGAGATGTATACGTGGAAAACACCTATCTCGAAAGGTGAAACAATCACGACCTACTACTCAGTAGGATTTTCCCAAACTTCCACTAAAATCACTCAGCTAAAATAGCATTTACAAAAACTCTTTCTAAACCTAAGGTTTCATTCTAATCCTGTTGTAGCATATAACCCCAACTGTTGCGACAACTTCAAGTTAGCCTATAACTTGAACACTCAAAGTACCTAGTACAAAAGCTTCAATGAAATCTGAAAGATACAACATTAAATCACTTACTACAATTGATAGAATGAGAAAAAACACAATGGACTGGTTTTTCTATCTCATTCAAGTAGCTTTAGGAGTGCACACTCGAATCTCACATAAATTGTTTGTAAAATTGTTGTGCTCTTTTGCTCTCAACTTAGTTTAACTTCTGCATATGTGCAATACATGTAAAAGAGAACAATCATTATTATTTAATGAGTTAGTAATTAGAGTTTGAGTGAGACTCAATAGTTGCTGATCTTCCATCTAAATTGAGTCCTTGAACAGTACAAACTCCAACACTATCCTTTATTCAGATAGTGTTCTCTTCACTTGAGAAGACTTTCTCCCCTTATCCAATATGCAACCTTTTTGATCAGATCAGGAGATATTGTTGCTTGATCAATGGGACTTATCTCCCTTAATGCATCTCACATGTGTAGGTTGATCATTACCGTGCTTCACTTGATGGACCTGGTCCATAACTAAGTTCATTTGTCATTCTTGAAAACTTCACGTGTTCTTGGGCCAACACAATCGAATTCATAGGTATAAGAAGAATCCTTATCAAATAGAGATTTTTTATTTCAACCATATTTAAATTGTTAATACAATACATAAGGACCGATACTACAAAGAATATTACACCATTGATCGTGAAATATCGATCGCTTTTTGAACCTTGTGAATTGCGTGAAAGTAGGATACTCCAAATTCGGGGGCCAAAGAGTTTTAGAAAACGTTCTTGGTGGAAAAAATGTGAATAAAGTATCCCACTGAATTAAATTGGGTCCATGAATCTAATTAATGATAAGAATTCTTGATCTCTCTCAGTATTTCTCTCAATTCGAAAATCCAATATTTAAATTGATGTTCTCTCATTGATTCCTCCTAAATTGCATAGATTTATCCTAAAAATTTCATTTCAATTGGAATTTGGTTATTCACCATGTCCGAGGATTCCCGCTAAGCATCCATAGCTGACTGGTTAAAACATCTAACTCATAATTGGCGAATTCGTAGGTTCAATTCTTATTGGATGTACGCCAAGGGGACCCTCCAATAAGTCTATCGGAATTGGCTCTGTATCAATAGAATCTCATCATCCATACATAACGAATTAATATGGTATATTCATATCATAATATATGAACAGTAAGAACTAGCATTCTTATTGAGACTATAAATCATAGGGTAGAAAATCAATTTATGGATGGAATCAAATACGCAGTATTTACTGACAAAAATATTCGGTTATTGGGGAAAAAACAATATACTTCTAATGTCGAATTAGGATCAACTAGGATAGAAATAAAGCATTTGGTCGAACTCTTCTTTGGTGTCAAAGTAATAGCTATGAATAGTTATCGACTTCCGGGAAGGAGTAGAAGAATGAGACCTATTATGGGACATACAATGCATTACATTCGTATGATCATTACGCTTCAATTGGTTTATTCTATTCCAACCCTTAGAAAAAAGAACTTAAAAAAATACTTAATAGCATGGCGATACATTTATATAAAACTTCTACCCCGAGCACACACAATGGAACCATAGACAGTCAAGTGAAATTCAATCCACGAAATAATTTGATCTATGGACATCATCATTGTGGTAAGGCTTCTAATACCAGAGGAATCATTACCAAGGCATGAAAGGGGAGGTCATAAGCGTCTATACTGTAAAGTCAATTTTCAACGGAATGAAAAAGACATATATGGTAGAATCGTAACCATAGATCCTAATCAAAATGCATACATTTGTCCCATACACTATGGGGATGGTGAGAAGAGATATATTTTACATCCCATAGGGGCTATATTTGGAGATACCATTGTTTCTGGTATAGAAGTTCCTATAAAAATGGGAAATACCCTACCTTTGAATGTGGTTTGATCTATTGATTTATTTAATTGCAAATAACAAGTTAAGTTTAAAATTGGGTAGATGTTAAGCCTATAGGGTCCATGTTGATTCAAATGTGTTTGTTAGATATTATGCCTATAGGATCTACATTGGTTTAAAATAAGTTATGTTTGCTTTGCTTCCACACAATTAAAATCCATGCCTATAGGAGTTAAAATCAGATGCAATAGAAATCATGCCTATAGGGGTTTCACTTTGGTCAATGAATTATGCTTGCTTCATATTTTTGATAATTAGAAATCATGCATATAGGACTAAAACTAGTTTAGTAACGTAAATCAGTTTAATTCATGTTTGTTTATTTTGAATTGATTTAATTAACTAATGTGTCCACGTTTTTTAATAAGTTTTAACGTTGCCTGAAATAATATATCTAGAAACTATACCGATATAATATAAACTACCGTCTAAAACTGTTTGTTGTTTTACGTTCTTAATCAATAATAGATATCTTTCTCTCAGGATATCCATGTCATATTTCTAGGCAATCCTGTAGGTCGATTTGCAAGCGATAAAACTGCGCCTTGACCGCTCACATTTAACAGGATTAAAAGAATAAGTAGGCAAGCAGGATTCAGTTCTTTGACAGTATGATCCTTATTTAGTACTGTATAATCTTTGTTCACCTAGATATCATATTCTAGGGTTTTCTCTTAAATACTTAAAACAATTGTTTGAGATGTGCACTTACTTGTTATATTTTTGGAGGTAAATGTGAGCCTTTAGTTGTTCCTCTTTAAATGAAATCCTAATTGTTTTGATTGATTTCTAGAGTTTTCTCCTTTTTTTTTTGGTAATTAAAGTTTTGTTAATCAACGATGAAATAGTATTACAAACTATAGTCTAGCTTATACGCAGCTGACTATCTCTAATGCATCATTTGCCTACATATAAATCCAAACTAATTCATAACATTCTTAATGTCGGAAATGTTGCAATTGTTTCCTAGTTTTAGGGGTACCTCTAACGTTTCAAATGTATACTATCTCCCTCAGCAGCTCTGCACAACTACGTACAACATTGTTGAAGATTCGCGAGTTCCTTTCCATCCAGACAGCGAATGCAACTTCAGCAAGAGGACTGAGACAAGGGGACCCCATCTCCCCCTTCCTATTTGCCTTGGTCATGGAGTACTTAAGAAGATCCTGCACCTCACTAAAGGATGATCCAGACTACAAATTCCATCCCAGATGCAAGAAACTGGACATCACACATATGTGCTTTGCTGATGACCTACTACTATTTGCTAAAGGTGACCTTAACTCTGTCAAGGCCCTGTCCAATTGTTTTACACAGTTCTCAGCAGCCTAGGCTTCAAGCCAATCTGAGCAAGAGCTCAGTCTATTTTGGAGGAGTACCAATGTCAATACAGCAACAGATTCTTGATCACCTGGGCTATGAACAAGGCCAACTGCCTTTCAAGTACCTTGGAGTTCCACTGTCCACCAAGAAAATCACACTGCTGCAATGGCAACCATTAGTGGACAGAATCACAGCCAAGATCATATTCTTGACTACCAGGACACTGTCTTACTCTGGGAGGCTACAACTTGTACAATCTGTTATCTTTGGTGTCCGAGCTTACTGGGCACAACTGTTTATATTTTCTGTGAAAGTACTCAAAATGATTGAAGGCATCTGTAGGAGCTTCAGTTGGTCCGGGATGAACACTATAACTAAGAAAGCATACATCTCTTGGGACAAAATGTGTACCCCAAAATCAGTTGGGGGGATGAACCTCACTAACCTAAAGCTCTGGAACAAAGCTGCCATTGCAAAGACCTGCTGGGACCTAGCACATAAAAAGGACAAGCTGTGGATTAGGTGGATCACTATATATTACATCAAAGACAGACCAATAGAAACCATTCCAATTCCTGCCCAAGCTAGTTGGATGGTGAGAAAGATCATCCAAGCCAGAGATGTCTTACAAAGGATTAAGAATTGGAAGGAACAGAAGTGCTCGACAAGACAGTTGTACCAATCACAGATGCAAATAGTATCGACAGTTCCATGGAAGAATCTGATCATACAGAATCAAGCTAGGCCAAAAGCAACATTCAACCTATGGCTATTCCTCCAAGATAGACTCCCAACAATAAACAGACTACACAGCTGGGGAATGAATATTGATCAACAATGCACCTTGTGCCAAAACCACCCGGAAACAAGAGATCACCTATTAATGCACTGCCCTGTCACTGTGGATTTATGGGAAAGAACAATGAACTGGCTGCAGGAAACCTACACACCAAGTTCTGATTGGAACCATAAAATGCACTGGTTGGTTAGCAAAGCCAAAGGTCGAACAGCTTGAGCTGCCATCTTCAAACTGGTTACAGCTGAGTTTGCATATGCTATCTGGCTGGAAAGGAATGCAAGAGTCTTCAACAAAATATTCCGATGTAACACTGCCATAATAAGAGACATAGTGTATAATTGTAATGTTAGAGGTACCCCTAGAATTAGATAGATATTACAACACCTTCACATATGGTAGTGCTAGATAGTTAGGATAGTAGAAATAGTCTATATGTTAACCCCTAGACAGTCAGCTGAGTTGAAGCTCGACTATGATTTTGTAAAGCTACTTCATTGATTATTAATGGAAATCCTTAATTATAAAAAAAACAACCATTTTGAATATAACAGCTCGACAAGTTTTGCCTTTGGCTTTACTTATGATCCATTGGAGGTTTTGGTCCCAAGTAATTAGCTGTGGATAGCTCTCATGTAACCATTGCATCGTCTCTTCCCACAGCTCAGTTGTAACTCGACATGATAGCATAAGATGGTCTCTGGTCTCTATGTCTTCCTGGCATATTACACACTGTTGATCAACATTCATTCCCTTGGTGGCTAGTTTGTCATTAGTTGGTAGTCTGTTTTGTAAGAACAGCCACAAATTGAAGACTGCCTTTGGTCTCGCATGGTTCATTATGATCAGATTCCTCCATGGTACCCTCGGCAGGTCTCTACGCTGCAGGTGATATAGTTGTCTAACTGAGCAATTCTGTTCCTTCCAGTGTTGAAACTTCTGCATTACCTCTCTAGAGGCAATAATTTTCCTGACCATCCAGCTTGCCTGTGCAGGAATTGGCATGGTTTCTATAGGATTGTTCTTTATATAGTATACAATTATCCATCTTATCCACAATTTATCTTTTTTGTGAGCTAGATCCCAGCAAATCTTCGCAATAGCAGCTTTATTCCAGAGCTTGAGGTTAGTAAGATTCATCCCTCCTGCTGATTTTGGGGTGCACATTCTGTCCCAAGAGATATAGGCCTTTTTAATGATGGAATTTACACCAGACCACACAAAAATTCTACATATAGCTTCGATCATCTTAAGAACTTTAGTAGGGAAGATGAAGAGTTTGGCCCAGTATGCTTGAATGCCAAACAAGACAGATTGGACTAGTTGGATCCTCCCAGTGTAAGACAGTTTCCTGGCAGTCCACGAAGTGATCTTAGCAGTGATCCTGTAAACTAAAGGTTGCCATTGGAGCAAGGTGATCTTCTTGGTGGATAGAGGAACACCTAAGTATTTGAATGGTAACTCGTATTGAACATAACCAAGGTGTTCTATAATCTGATCTTGCACTTCTAGTTTAACACCACCAAAATATACTGAACTCTTGCTCATGTTTGCATGTAGACCAAAGGCTTCAGAAAATTGAGAGAAGCATTTGGAGATGGCTATGATATAGGCAGCTTCCCCCTTAGCAAACAGTAGCAGGTCATCGGCAAAGCACATGTGAGTAATTCCTAATTTTTTGCATCTTGGATGGAACTGGAAAGTTGGTTCCTTCTTTAATGCATTACATGATCTTCTCAGGTATTCCATGACAAGCGCAAATA
Source organism: Nicotiana benthamiana (assembly GCA_034376525.1). Taxonomy (NCBI): domain Eukaryota; kingdom Viridiplantae; phylum Streptophyta; class Magnoliopsida; order Solanales; family Solanaceae; genus Nicotiana; species Nicotiana benthamiana. The sequence goes on along the minus strand of CM067338.1, from coordinate 13,060,310 downwards.
GGAACGGGGAAATGGGATCCCCTTGCCTCAGTCCTCTTGCAGCTGCAAAGGGCACTGTTGCCTCTCCATGGATTAGGACAGAGAAGCTAACTGTTGGGATGCATTCCATAATCCAGTTGCTTAATCTTCTTGGGAAACCAATTTGCTCCATAACCTGCTGTATGAATATCCACTCCACTTAATCATAGGCTTTTTGGAGGTCTATTTTAATCATGCATCTAGGTGTTACATGTGTTCTGGTGTAACTCTTGACTAACTCATGTGCTAGGATGATATTATCAGCTATCTTTCTGCCTGGGATAAAACCTGTTTGGGCTTCATTTATGATGCTTGGCATGACTTTCTGCATTCTATTGGCCAGGATTTCTTAAATGATTTTGTAGAGGACTGTGCAGCAAGCAATTGGTCTATATTCTTTGACTGTACTTGGCTTAGACACTTTAGGAATTAAAGTGATAGTGGCACAATTGATAGGCTTATACATCTTGGTTGTTATGAAAAACTCCTTGATGGTATTTGTAACCTGCCTGCCAATAGTGTTCCAGGACTTTTTAAAGAAGACAGCATTGTACCCATCTATTCCTGGTGCTTTATCATCTCCAATTGCTCTAAGGCTTTCCACAATTTCCAGATCAGTGATATCATCACTTAATGCCATTCTTTGCTGCTGTGTTAAGCATGGACCATTTGTCATGTACATCGATTTATTGCTGGCAGCGATGATGAAAGAACCCATAAGTGACTTATAGAAGCGAATGATCTCCTTTTTGATATCTGCAGTTGTAGAGATTTTGATTCCCATTGCATTGGTGAGTTCTGATATGCTGTTATGCTGAGTTCTTTCTTTCATGACTGCAGAAAAGTACTTGGTTTTTGAATCCCCTAATTGTATCCATTTTGCTCTGGCTTTCTGCTGCAAGATACTTTTCTCAATTAGTGACCATTTTTCCATTTTCAAGACTACCTCTTGCTCTTTCTGCTGTAATTCATCAGAGTATGCTTTTGACATTTGCTCTTGTATTTCTTTCAGTTATTGCCTGGTAAGGTCTATCCTCTGAGTGATAGTTTTGAACTCTTTAACATTTAAGGTTTTCAGAGGACTCTTCAAAGCTTTGAGATTGGACCATACTGCTTTTATAGTGTTGGCAGTATGCCAGCCAGTAGCTACAATCTGATGAAACTCCTCATGCTCAGCCGACACATTAAAAAATTTGAAGGGTTTCTTGCCATTCCTGGGAGAATCAGCCAATGTAACTATCATGGGCTTATGATAAGAAATTAATGGATGATCATATATAGTTTCCACTAGGCTCCACTTGATAATCCATTCATAATTACCAAAAACTCTATCCAGTCTGCTACATACTCTGTCTACACCAGTCTGTTTGTTTGTCCAGGTATAATACTCACCCCTCCAAGGTAATTCTAACAGTCCCAGCTTGTTGTATACATTGGTTAAATTCTTGGGTTTCAGAAATCCTGACTGGGTTGACAGATTGTCTATCTTTTGCATATAAAACAGCGTTGAAGTCTCATGCAACTACCCATGGTTCTGTTATCCCTGATGAGAGTGTTTGTAGACTGCTCCATAGGGATCTTCTTTGTTCCAATCCATTGAACCCATATACCATGGTGAGGTAGCATGTGAAGTCTCATTTCCTTCTTTTAACCATACTATGTATCATCTAACCTTGCTCTTGAATACCAGCAACATCAAACACATTTGGATCCCATAAGATCCCCACTCTCCCATTTCCAGCAGATTCATAGTTTGTAGGGTGCCCCATCCAGGTGCTAGTAGGTTAGTAATTCTACTAGAATTTATTTGTTTGACCTTAGTTTCTACTAAACCAACAAGACTAATTTTATTTCTCCTAATATACTCCCTAAATTCTTTTTGTTTGTATCTTTTATGGATACCTCTTATATTCTAAACTAACCACTTCATTGCTGGTTACTTGTTTCCTCCTTCTCCCAAGGAGGATCTTCATGGCTATTGTCATAGACTGCCTCAAATCTGTTAGTAACACTAATGGGAGACAATGGTGGGAAATTAGAGCAGTTAAATACAGGATTCTGAGGTTGCTTCCCTTTGTCTGTTTGTTTTGCTGTCTCTACCATCGGGTTCTGTAAATTGAGTTCAGTAGGAACTCCATTTGGCTCATTTTGTTGCACTGTTATTTCTTTTTGTATTACAGTTTGTACAGGAACCTTAGCTTCCCATTCCTGAACTACTTTGGGCTTCCTTCAATGAGCAGTCTGTTTGGTGGTCTGCTTTGTCTGCACTGCACAGTTATGGCCAATCGTTTGACATTTTTCACAGTAGGAAGGTTTCCACTCATATACGACCTCTTGTAAAAACTTTTTTCCATTTGTGTCCATTAGCCATATCTCGCTTGGTAGCTCTTTAGTGACAGTAACCTCTATAAGCGTCCGGGCATAGGAAATCCTTATCTGTTTAGCTGCACATTCATCTCCGAATATAAGTTTCCCTAAGACACTAGCGATCCTGCTTAGGGATCTCATTCCCCAGAAAGACATTGGGAGTTTTGGAAATTTTACCCATAGGGGAATTTCTGTCGGGAACTCCTCTGAAAAATCGAAATCAGGTGTCCATTGCTTTAGAATCATAGGTCTATTAGCAATTGAGTATGGCCCTGCACATAATATCTCCTTGGCATCTTCAGTTGTTTTGAATCTCACTATATAGTATCCTTCTTCATGATAAAACAAGTCAGGCTCTGGGACATGTGACCAGTGCAGATTGATAAATCTCTTCATCGTGTTGAAACCAGTCCCTTCCCCTAAAATGTACACAACTAAAGCACATCTCCATTTCGCCTCTTCTGTTTCTACCTCAGATTTATTCAGTTGTACCACCGGGTGACCGTCAATCATTACAGGAGGGATATAATCTAACGCCATTCCATGGGTCGCACACCTATTTTTCTGAAATAGGTTGGACCAACTCTTTTTGGGCTCCGGTAAATCGTTTCTTTTGGTCTCAGATGCCTCCATTCCCACCCTTGTTGAGTGCATGGCTGGATCTGATTTTGCTGTGGTAGTCGGATCTATTTCTTTGGTCGGAGCTTCTGGAGGTGCATCAAGGATCCTTGCCTCTATAACTTGTCGTTGTGGTATCTCATTTACCTCTTGATCAGCATCTCCTATGGAATCTGGGTTTTGTACAGATGAACTCTGTACATTTGTAGTTACAGATTTCTCCACAATCGGTTGGTTGGTTGTTGTTATTAGGTTTTCAAAAGTTGCTAGTGGTATTTTCCTTGGTCTTCCTCTGCCTCGCCCTCCCGTTTTTGCCATTTTCACGAGCTCGGCGTACGTTTGCTAACGTGCGCAGAGAGTAAACGGAGAAGAAGAAGTTTTTAATATTTAGTTTTCTCCTTTAAATACCTTATGATGGTCTAGAACTACCTAAAATTAGAGGTCCTAAATATCTCCAGGGCCACAAGGGAGGGACGGTAGTGAATGCATAGGATATCTATTAAGGTTGTTAGACACTTTAGGCTTTAACCAAGGGGAGGGAATTGGGTAGTAAGGATATAATGACTACAGGCTAATGTCACGTGTAGCCCCTTGTTGAGGAGTGATTACCGGACATTGTGTGGGTATCTCCTGTAGGCTAACCAACCTAGGATCCCGTTTTTCCAACTCCTGTTGTTTAAATAAATTTACTTTATATATGTGTAACTTGTTCAAGTCTTTTTCCTTGTTTCATTACTTGAATCATACATGTGCTTGAAATGTCAAAATATGCCTTTACTTGCAAGTACGTGTTAAAACTATTTATTTGTTAAAAGGACTAATTCACACAAGTATAAGTTTGGTCAGGACCCACCGTTGTGGACTGTGATGGGTGCCTAACACCTTTCCATCAAGGTTATTTCGAGCCCTTACCCTAAATCTCTGGTAATGCAAACTAGTCTAAGGGTTAATCGCTCTAGGTTCCCTAAAGCACCATAATCCGTTAAGTGGCGACTCTTCAAATACCCAATTCTCAAAAGGAAACGAGTTATTTCCCCCATGAACGTCGAAAAACCGAACTTCTCCACAGAGGAAAAAAGGGGCGCAACAACATGATGATTCTACTAGAGATATTTTTAGTCTCCTACCATAACGAACTTATCTTTTTTTGAATCAGTCCAAGCACGCCTTATAACATACCCTTTCCCCTTATTTGAATTTAACTATCTATTTTTTTCAAGTATTTATGATTCTTTATTCCTGAAACTGACTTGTCTCCTTGTTTTTTTCTATTACAGTCTTTCAATTATTTAAATACCGCATTTATTATTTTTACGTGAAAATACTTGAATAAATTCTATTTAATGTTGCATAAATCATACTCCACATCATATTCTACTCGTGCATATTAAATCCTATTGTAATGCTTGATGGGTGGTTGTGCTCTTCCTATTTATTGCCATTAAATTCAGAAAGGCTTAATTGCGGTAAAACTAGTCAATCAACGGTGCAGTCGACGATTCCGTGCCTTTTCCCATCAAGTTGTCCGCTTGAGGGTACCAGTCTAGACCCTCATAGTAACCTTATTCTAATTGAAATTATGCATGCATCATGGTCGAACCCAGTCGAATTAATATGTTGTCCGTATGGTAATCCTTTAAGATGAGCCTTATCCAAAAGTCCACCAGGGTTTCCATAATAGCAGCGGACACAACCACATTCTGTGCATTAATTTGGAAAACCAAATGCCAATATGCTAATCATGCATATATAAATAGTCAAGTCTGGTGGGGTAGAAGGGCCTAACCTTTTTGTTTTTCAGAAAATGAGGCACGAGGTCCCCAGATTCGGTATAGTTAGCAACATTCCACCATTGCAATTAGATTGGTGGGAAGGCCTTTCCACAAGTGACAAGAAATACGTAAGAAAGAACTTGGTCAATTTACCTTCTCTACTAGACATTCAGCCAAACAACATGTTGATCGAGGTTGGAACTTTGTCCTGAGACAGTGAAAGCGCTATGTTCCGTTTTGGCGACATACAAATGACTCCACTCCTAGAATAAATTGGGGGACTTGCGGGATTGACATGGGATATCCCTAGGCTGTTGGTACCGGAGAATCGTACTGGTAAAGAGTTCCTAAAGATGATGGGGTTGAAGAAAAATGTTGACTTAGAATTCTTGAAAAAATCCTACGTACCTTTCGAATACTTATTTGAGAGGTATGACATCGCAAGTCCTTTCCGTACCGTTCCATGATGAGCTTTCTATCACTTCTCTGGGACACATCCGCCGTAGAGTATTCATGTTCATTGTGTGTTTCTTGGACCTGATATTATTCACAATGAAAAGGGACAGAATCTATACTAGGTTGGCCATGGTTGCCAAGACTTTGATGGAAGTGATCAATGGGCAAACATACATTATCGTCCACACGATCATAGCTGACACATACAGGGCTCTGACCGCTGTCAAAAAGGGATCAAGAATTTTGAGGGTTGTAACATGTTGCTGCAGTAGTTGTTATTAGAACATCTTCAAAAGGGTCACTATTACCAAGAATTTCTGCAAAGAGATTGGAACGACCATATTGTCTTCCATCACCTAAGCGGATGACTTACATTCCAGAAAGGTTTGCTCACCCAAAAAGTGCCAAAGAGTGGATAAAGTTCTTCGACGATCTGACTCAGGAAAAGGTGCCGTGGATGTTTGAATAGTTCCCAACGGACAAAATCATCAGTAGATCCAGGGACGCTCCACACTTGTTGCTGAATCGGTTGAGAGGGATATACCCTTATGTCCATATCCGAGTTATGAGGCAAGCAGGAAGGAAACAGGTTATACCCAAGATTGCCAAAATAGGCCATTTCACATCAGACTTTCAGGATGATGATGTCCATTACAAGTACCATGCTCAGCACATGTGGCACTATAAGATCATTGTGGAAAAGAACACCATTGAGCTTGATAGGTATCATACGGTATGTGAATCTCATTTTCTAGCAGGACAATCTGAAAGGGATGGTAAGGCTAGGAGCCGGTCGAGGGAATGGGATCATAGACGAAGAAGCTGAAGCTCAAGTCAAATACAACAGGCTACACAAGAGGGTCCACGACTCTGAAAATGAGCACCGGGAAATACATGAGAGAAATATGAGGTTGATCGATGAATAGAAAGAAATGGCTGTCACTTCCAACATAAAGTTGGATGTCTAGATGGAGGATTAGTGGAAAAGTCATAAAGAGGATTAAGGATTGCCAAAATGCTGAAGGAACTGAAGGAGGACATCTGGCCAGAGCCTACTTGCTGATGGGTCAGCGCGAGCTGAGGAACCTATACGATGGAGTTAAGAAGATCGAATATAGGGAAGGTCCTTCTGGGACCAATTAGGCTAGATTTATTTGCTTTCCTAAATGTAATAAGGACAAGTGCCAACAGTGACTTACTTTTCTATTGTCTTAGTGTCGTTTTGGGATTCGTCTATTTTTTGCATTATGAAATGAAGCATTTACTAGCATCTAAAGTTATCCAAATTTATTTGTCGCTAGGCCTACCTCTAGCACGAATTAGCATTCTCGCAATATGTGTTTAAATACTACAAATATTTCAGAATCCTTATTGACTTGTCTACCTTTTTTTTCTTTATTCTTTATTCCTATTCCCTAATGTTGGTTCGCTCTTACTGGCATCATCAACATGTCACACTAGACCTAGAGGCCCACCACCTCATCTTTCTCCAAGTAATACAAAAGGCAAAGGAAAAGCAAAAATGGACGACTTAAGTGGTAACGGAAAAGAGAATATTGAGAATGCAAAAACTTTAGATGGACGGAGTACTCCAGCACCAAATGATCTAGTCTTGAGTTTGGAGCAAAAGATTTGGAGTTCCAAGGAGAACTTGAGTAGGTTCGCAACTTGGCAAAGTAGTCACTTACCCTGATTGTCCCTGAAATCAACCAACAAAACACAAGGAACCTAATACCACCCCAAAACACACAAGACCAACATTCGCAAAACCCTCATGCACAACATCAATATGCAACCCCACCCCAAAATCTAATCCCCTACCAATACCAACTCCACCACAACACCACTATCAACTAATTCAGTACACAACAACCTATTCCTAACCCTCAAAAGTCCATCAATGACCACCATTACACCCAGGCACCTGGCACTCAGCAAAACAACCCCATATACGTGGAAGCCATGCCTCACTCTATCTAACCAATCTCATATACCCTAGAATCCTTTGAGAAGGACCTGCTCATTAAAAACATTGTTGAAGAACTCAAGAAGTTGACAAATCTAGATTAGGGTGTCGAAGTCGGTAAGGGAATAAAAGGTTTGAACTACGAAGACCTATGCATACACCCAAATGTAGAACTTCCAGAGGGATACAAACCTCCCAAGTTCGAGACGTTTGACAGTATGGGTGATCCCAGGATTTCTTTGAGGACCTATTGTGACAAGCTTTTCAGGGTCGGGAAACATGAAAAGATCCGAATGAAAATCTTTATGAGGAGTATTACTGGAGATGCTTTGGGCTGGTACATCAGCCAAGATCCCAAGAAAAGGGTCAGTTGGGTGAGTATGGCATCGAATTTCATGGACCGATTTAGGTTCAATACAGAGAATGCACCGAATATTTTCTACATCTAGAATCTTAAAAAGAAATCTATTAAGAATCTTTTCAAGTATGCTACTCGTTAGAGGTTGGAAGCGACCAAGGTTAGGCCATCTTTGGACAAGGAACATATGAACAAGTTCTTTGTTAGAGCATAGGATCCGCAGTATTATGAAAGATTAATGGTTAGTGAAAACCATGCATTCTCTGATATCATCAAGCTTGGGGAATGAATCGAGGAAGGCATCAAAAGAGAGATGGTTACGAAATTTGAGGAATTACAGGCCACAAATAAATCATTACAATCAGGTAGAATATAAAAAAAGAGATGTTGGGGCGATAATGATAGCTCAAGGCCCGAAAGCTCCATTTACATATCAAACGCCTCCACCCACATATCAAACACCTCCACCCATATACCAAGCACCACAACCCACATATCAACCCTCATCCCCTAGATATTCCCAACTAGCCACTACTTATCATACTATAATTTCCAACCACCCCATTTCCAAACACCTCCAACTCACCAAATCTTTCTAAGACCACGACCAAACTTAAACCGCAAGCTACCCAGACAATAGATCGCCATTTATGAACCCATCGACTAGTTGTATGAGATGTTGAAAGTCTTTGGTTATGTCACTCTCGTTCCCGTTGTGGCATTACAAAATTTATCCCAATGGGTCAATTCAAACAAAAATTGCGTGTATCATTCCGGTATGAAAGGGCCCACCACTAATGAGTAATAAACATTTAAAGATAAGATCTAGCTGCTAATTGACAATAAGGTCATACAGGTAAAAGAAGCCGCACCCAATGCCCGCAACAACCCTCTCCCTGATCAAGAGGCGGTGGGGTACATGTGATATAGACGAAAGAAGAATGAGACCCTGAGGGGTCGATTGGGCTTATTCGGGAGGGCAATGACTTTAAGCCCTCGGTCACACCTACTCCTTTTAGAGTAAAGACTTAGTCACCAATCAAAGTTGAGGTAGCTGCATCAGTTCCACTTAAGGTAGAGGTGGCTACAGCTACGGACACCCTTGCTCTGTTTGAAGTAGAAGTGGCCATACTTTTAGAGTGACAATATCAACCACACCTCCTTTCCACTCAAAAGTAATACCTTGGAATTGCGTTGCCAAAGCTCGGTGAAAAGAGAAGGCAAAAATGGAGGAATTTGAAGCTGCACAAGGAATGACCAGGATTGGAAGAGTCTATACAACTGAACACTTGGGAGGGCCGAGTAAGGATGCCACTACCAGCAGCATATCATTGAAACATGGTAGATAGACTGTGGAGGAAAGTACAAGCAAAGAAGTATTTCATCATTGAATATTTGAACAAAACCCCAGCTCAGATATCCATCATGTCACTGCTGCAAAATTGAGAGGCACATAAGAACTCTTTAATTAAAGTACTGAGTGAAGCTTATGTACCCAACAACATCGCCAGTGAAGAGATGGTCAATATTGTAGGGCATGAACTGAAAAGTTGTAAGATCATATTCCGCGAAGGTAAGCTACCTCCTGAGGGGTTGAACCACAATTGAGCACTTCATCACAGTACAATTCGAAGACAAATTCATTGTCAGGGTCTTGGTTGACGGAGGTTCAAGCCTCAATATTTGTCCGTTAGACACTCTGAAAAGTTTGGACAATGGTTTTTATTAAATAAGGGTAGGAAGCATGAACGTGAAAGCTTTCGATGGGTCTCAAAGAGTAATGATTGGGGAAATTAACCTTTGTTGCATATGGGGCCAACTTGGTTCAACGTCGAGTTTCAGATGCTCGACATACCAGCCTAGTACAATTTTCTGTTGGTCCGACCATGGATCCATGCCATTGGGGTTATGGAATTCACACTACATCAAACTATGAAATTCGAAGGAATCGTCAGGAGGTGATCATTCACAGAGATGGGAGGAACACCATTCACACCAGTCAAACCATCTTGGTTATTGGACATAGAAAAAGGCTAGGATTGGAACCTATCGTCACATTGAATGTGTAAACGCCACTGAGAAGGACAAATGGTGGAGTAGTAAAATGGAGAGCATACTGGCATGGTCTGGGTATGAACCCAGCAAAGGGCTGTGGAAGAATCTTTAGGGTATCACTAAACCGATATAGCTGAAGGGTCATGGTACTACCTTTTTGCTCAGATATAAATACACATGGCAAGCGCATAATGATTGGTTGCCTCCATGGCACTGGACATATTATCCTCTCAAGCAACCAGTGCTGCATCTAGATCAAGCTTTTCACCAAGCTTGTCAGGGTCTTGGTTGACGGAGGTTCAAGCCTCAATATTTGTCCGTTAGACACTCTGAAAAGTTTGGACAATGGTTTTTATTAAATAAGGGTAAGAAGCATGAACGTGAAAGCTTTCGATGGGTCTCAAAGAGTAATGATTGGGGAAATTAACCTTTGTTGCATATGGGGCCAACTTGGTTCAACGTCGAGTTTCAGATGCTCGACATACCAGCCTAATACAATTTTCTGTTGGTCCGACCATGGATCCATGCCATTGGGGTTATGGAATTCACACTACATCAAACTATGAAATTCGAAGGAATCGTCAGGAGGTGATCATTCACAGAGATGGGAGGAACACCATTCATACCAGTCAAACCATCTTGGTTATTGGACATAGAAGAAGGCTAGGATTGGAACCTATCGTCACATTGAATGTGTAAACGCCACTGAGAAGGACAAATGGTGGAGTAGTAAAATGGAGAGCATACTGGCATGGTCTGGGTATGAACCCAGCAAAGGGCTGTGGAAGAATCTTTAGGGTATCACTAAACCGATATAGCTGAAGGGTCATGGTACTACCTTTTTGCTCAGATATAAATACACATGGCAAGCACATAATGATTGGTTGCCTCCATGGCACTGGACATATTATCCTCTCAAGCAACCAGTGCTGCATCTAGATCAAGCTTTTCACCAAGCTGATACAATATGGGAAACTGCAGAAGAGGAAGTGTTAGCTGGGTTGAAGAATCTGTTCTTGGAGGATGAAGACATGGACTGCAGTTCCATAATTGAGGAGGGTGAGGAAGAAGACCTCACTATTCATATTGTGGAGAAGGAATTGTTCTCCCAAACTGGACCTCCGCACCATCCTGGGCCACCAAGTCCCTAGGTAGCTTGGCAGATTTTATTTCTATAGCCATCCTAGGTATTTAAGATTATTAGTAACTTTGTTTTAAAGACCTACTTGTTTCAAAATAAATGCTCGATTCGTTGAGCCGCACTTGTCTGGATGATTGTTTAATTTTAATCAAATGCATTTTTCTCTTTATTATTCATTACTACTTTCTACACTTTTTCTTTCTACAGCATTATTATAACTTTCGCTGATGAACCGTTGATTGCGATATGTAATGACGCAACGCAACATGAGAATAGTGATTCAGATGAATAAGACGAGATACCTGAGAAAGTTGTCAGGGAAGTTGAAAATTTTGAGAATAACTTTAAGTTTAACCTAGACGAACTGAATCAGTAAATTTGGGGACGTCGAGACCGTCAAGGAGACTCGCATCAGCATTCACTTATCACCAACAGAAAAGGAAGAGTACATCCATTTCCTAAAGGAATATGAGGACATTTCTGTATGGTCATATGATGACTTGACAGGTGTAAGCACATCCATAGTGGCTCACAAGTTTCCTACTAATCCTATGTGGCTACCAGTAAAGCAGAAACTCCGAAAGTTCAAACTAGACATGAACCTAAAAATCAAGGAAGAAGTTACCAAGCTGATCAAAGTGAAAGTTCTTAGGGTGGTTGAGTACCCAACCTTGTTAGCTAACATTGTGCCTAGTCTCGAAGAAAGATAGAAAAGTCAGAGTATGTGTTGACTATCGTGATTTAAACAAAGCCACTCCCAAGGACGACTTTCCACTGCCAAACATCCGCATCCTGATCAATAATTATGCTACGCATGAACTCTAATTTATTGTAGATTGTTTCACGGGTTATCACCAGATCTGGGTGGACAAAGAAGAGCGGAGAAAACCGCTTTTATTACACCAAGGTGGCCATACTGCTACAATATGATGTTGTTTGGGCTAAAGAATGTTGTGGCTACCAATATGAGAGCCATGAAAACCATCTTCCATGAAACGATACACAAGGAGATAGAGATGTATATGGACGACGTCATTATCAAATCTAAGAGGGTCGCGGACCACATAGCAGATTTAAGAAAATTCTTTGACAGGTTAAGGTGGTAAACTTGAAGCTGAACCCGCAAAGTGTGCATGTAGTGTCCCCGTAGGAAATTTATTGGGATTCATTGTCAGCCATCAAAGGATTGAGCTAGATCCATCTAAATTCAAGGCTATTCAGGAGTTACCGCCACCTAGAAGCTAAAAGGACATGATGAGATTCTTAGAATGTCTCAACTATATCCATCGATTGATAGCACAATCCAGAGTCATATGTGAACCTATCTTCAAGAGGCTGAGGAAACATGCCGAGACAAGCTAGACCGATGATTGTTAGAAAGCTTTTGACAAGATTAAAGAGTACATGTCCACACCATGGGGTTTGGTCCCGCCAGAGCTGGGATGACCTTTGCTATCTATATGTATTAGGCGGAGCCTTGGATGCGTTCTTAGACAACATGCAGAGACACGAAAAAAAGGAGAAAACCATAAATTATTTGAGTAAGAAGTTTACACCTTACGATGAATGGTACTCTCTGCTGGAACACACTTGTTGTGATTTGACCTGGACAACTCAGAAATTGAGGCATTACTTCTATTCCTACACTGCATACCTCCTGTCCAAGATACACCCTTTGAAGTATATATTTCAGAAATCCATGCCGCCTAGAACATTGGACAAGTGGCAGATATTGTTAAGTGAGTTCGACATCATCTACGTAACTCAAAAAGCGGTCAAAGGACAAGCATTAGCAGATCATCTTGCTGAATAATCAGTAGGAGGAGAATATGAGCCTTTGAAAACGTATTTTCTCGATGAAGAAATGTCGTTCGTAGGGCAAGACACTACCGAAGCATACAACAGTTGGATGATGTTCTTTGACGGAGCTGCAAATTTCTAAGGAGTGGGAATTGGAGCACTTTTGTTATTAGAAATAGCTTAACATTATCCGGTATCTTATAAACTCATATTTCCCTGCACTAACAACATGGCAGAATATGAAGCCTACATACTAGGACTCAACATGACAATTGACATGAATATTCAGGAGCTACTAGTAATTGGTGATTCAGATTTGCTTGTGCACCAGGTACAAGGAGTGTGGGATGCCAAGAATTCCAAGATATTTCCATATTTGCACCATGTGTAGGAATTGAGAAAGAGGTTCACAAAGATAGAGTTCCGACATGTGCCTAGAATTCAGAATGCGTTCGCCGATGCATTTGCCATCTTGTCATCTATGATACAGGATTCAGATAAGAATTTTATTGATCCCATCCTAGTAAGAGTCCATAATCAGCTGGCGTATTGTGCTCATGTTGAAGAAGAAACATATGGAAAACCTTGGTTACATGACATCAAGGAATATTTGGTGAAAGGAGAGTATTCAGAGCATGAAAACCACACTAAAAACGCACACTCCGGAGATTGTCCAATCACTTTTTCCACAACGGGGAACTTGTACAGAAGAACTCCTGATATGGGATTTCTAAGATGTGTCGATGTAAAGGAAGCTTATAAGCTACTTGAGGACATACGTATTGGGACCTGCGGCCCGCATATGAATGGTTTTGTCTTAGCCAAGAAGTACCCATGGCCGGTTACTTTTGGATGACCATAGAGACATATTGCACCCAATACGTCTACAACTGCTACCAATGTCAAGTGCACGCTGATATGATAAAAGTACCGCCAAACAAGCTCAATACAAGAAGCTTACCTTGGCCATTTGCCGCCTCGGGGTTGGATGTCATTGGTCCGATTGAGCCTACTGCTTTAGACGGGTATAGGTTTATTCTAATAGCCATTTATTACTTCACAAAATGGGTAGAAGCTGCATCTTACAAAGTTGTGACCAAGAAAGTCGTCGCATATTTTGTCGAAGATCGTATTGTTTGCAGATGCGGGGTTCTCGATTCCATCATTACTGATAATGTTGCCAATCTCAATAGTGATCTGATGAAAGCCATGTGTGAAACTTTCAAAACCAAGCACAAGAAGTCCCCAGACTATAGAACTCAAATAAATGGAGCCGTAGAAGCCGCCAACAAAAACATCAAGAAGATACTAAGTAAGATGGTAGAAAATCATAGACAATGGCATGAGAAGCTACCTTTTGCTTTGTTGGATACCGCACTACAGTTCACACATAACCCGAAGAAACTCCCTACATGCTTGTTTATGGTACCGAAGTTGTCATCCCAGCCGAGGTAGAGATTCTTTCTTTAAGAATAATATAGGAATCTGAACTCAGCGAAGCAGAATGGATAAGAAGCCGCTATGAACAACTGGACCTCATAGATGGAAAAAGGATGAACGCAGTATGTCATGGTTAGCTTTACCCAAACAGAAGGTCCAGAGCTTTCAACAAAAGGGTAAAATCAAGACAATTCGCACCAGGATAGCTGCTACTGAATAAAATCTTTCCACATCAAGATGAAGCCAAATGAAAATTCTCTCCCAACTGGCAGGGGTTGTACATGGTTCACATGGTGGTGACGGGAAGAGAACTTATACTCGTAGAAATGGATGGAGAAGTTTTCCCAAAACCAATCAATTCAGACACAGTTAAGAGATAATATGCTTAAACTATTTACATTTCCTTATCTGATGTAATTGAACTACACTTGACCTAATTCCCGTTTAAGAGTGGATACGCAGGCTGCCTATGGGTGTGGTCATATCATAATAAAATTTCCATTTCCCCCCAAAATCTGAAATTGTGGCAGAATTTTGAGGAGGACCCTCAAAATTTTGGAGCAAGTCCAACCAACGCCAACATATGGTAGACGGTCAGAAATCGGTTAAGAAACTGGGGCAGAGTTTTAAGAAGAATTCTCAAAATTCCAAAGAAGGTTCAACAAGGCTCATTATTCGCAATATGTTGAAGGGTCGTCTACCAAACTGGGGCAGAATTTTGAGGAGGACCCTCAAAATTCTAACATAATAAAGCTGCAATGTTTCTGAAATGTGTTACAGTCACTAGTTCATAAAAAATCACTTGATATAGCGATATGTTTCTAAATGACTTTATTTCTAGCAATAATTGCATATTTTTAAAAACTCTATTTCCGTAACAGTTAGGTTTTACCTAGGGAAACTCGAAAAGGCCTCCAGAATGGAGCAAAGCAAGGCCAGCAAACAGAAGCACGAACCAACTTCCCCTCATAGAACGTACAATTTTACTTTGAATGCAGGCACATCTAGCATAGAAATAACTTACACAAATATATACACGTAGAAAGATCACTATCGATCAGGCCATCAGACACCGAACATATCTCCAACTAAGACATATGCTACTTTCATTTTCCGCTTCCTATTTGCAGGAGGCTAATCCCTGTATCTATATTTGCATGAGGCTAATCCTTGTCCCCTTATTTGCATGAGGCTAATCCTTGCCTCCATATTGCATGAGGCTAATCTATGTCTCCCTATTCGTATATGGCTAATCCTTGCTCCATATTTGCATGAGACTAATCCCTGTCTTCATATTTGCACTAGGATAATCCTTGCCTCCCTATTTCCATGAGGCTAATTATAGTCTCCATATTTGCATGATGCTAATCCTTGCCTCCCTAATTGCATGAGGCTAATCCCTTCCTCTATATCTTCATGAGGCTAATACCTGCCTTCATATGTGCATTAAGGCTAACACTTGCCTCCATATTTGCATGAGGCTAATCCCTGCCTCTATATTTGCATGAGGATGATCCTTGCCTCCATATTTGAAGGAGGCTAATCCTTGCCTCCCTATTTTTATAATGCAAATCTTTGTCTCCATATCTGCATGAAGCTAACCCTTGTCTCCATATTTGCATAAGGCTAATCTCTACCTCCCTATTTGCATAAGGCTAATCCTTGCCTCCATATTTGCATAAGGCTAATCCTTGCCTCCCCATATTTTCATGAGGCTAATCCCTACCTCCGTACTTGCATAAGGCTAATCCTTGTCTCCATACTTGCATTGAGACTAATTCCTTCCTCCATATTTACATGAGGCTAATCTCTGCCTTCTTATTTGCACGAAGCCAATCCTTGCATCCATATTTGCATGAGGCTAATCCATGCCTCCATATTTCCATGAGGCTAATCCCTGCCTCCATATCTACATAAGGTTAATCCTTGCCTCCATATTTGAATGAGGTTAATCCCTGCCTCCCTATCTGCATAAGGCTAATTCTCGACTCTCTATTTGCATGAGAATAATCCTTGCCTCCCCATATTTGCAGGAGGCTAATACCTACCTCCATACATGCATGAGGCTATTCCCTGCATCCATATTTTGCATAAGGTTAATCCCCGCCTCCATACTTGTATTAGGCTAATCTTTACCTCCATATTTGCATGAGGTTAATCCCTGCCTCCATATTTGCATGAGGCTAATCTTTGCCTCCTTATTTGTAAGTCTAATCCTTGCCTCCATATTTGCATGAGGCTAATCCTTTCCTCCCTATTTTACATGAGGCTAATCCCTGCCTCCATATTTGCATGAGGCTAATCCCTACCTCTATATTTGCATCAGGCTAATCCTTGCCTCTATATCTGCATGAGGCTAATCCCTATCTTCAAACTTGCATGAGGCTGATCCTTGCCTCTACACCTGCATGAGGCTAATCCTTGCCTCCATACCTGCATGAGGATAATCATTGCCTCCACATTTACATGGGACTATGCATTGTCCCTCCTTACATAAATATTGCTCTATTCTGGTACTATCTATTCGCTTTTCAATTGGGCTAAGCTCAGCGCTCCTTGTCACAAGACAAAGCCTTGTCTTGGTAATATCATACTACTGCATCTCATGGGATGAAATATCGCCAATATATCCAAAGGCGTCATAGTAAAAAAGGCATCATCCTCATAGCCGGAAGGCACTATGCCATGGCCTGAGGATTTGTCAAATTTTCATATCAATTTTCAAAGGCGTCATGGTTCGGAGGCACCATCTGCATGGCTTGAGAAAAAACATTTTATGCCCTGTAAATTCCTCACTAAAAACTTGATGGCCTAGGACATCATGTCTGAGGACGTCATCCTTAACCGTCCAAAGACAACTTTCATTGTCCAAGGGTAATTTGCATTATGTTTAAATTTTAGCACAAATACATGTGTGTAGCATCTATTCATATGCAACTGACCAGCAAGCAGTCGCTATCCTAGAAGGAGCGACCTCTCTCCAGTTCCTTCGTCTATCTGAAGCATAACCACTCACCATAACCGCTCTTGCATCTCGTGTCTGTTCTTGCAATGATTTCATCGGTATATTTTGCCAATGAATCCAGAACTACACATGGTCTGATTCCTATAAAACCAGGGATATGCAGACAACTCAGGACAAGAGTTCGGCCTCTATTTTCAAAACATCTCGTCAAGTCAAAATTGGCCACAATTTCTTTACGCGAAAACTCTTTCATCCTTTCCGGGTAAAAAGGGGCAGCTGTTGATACCCAATTTTTTCTCTCATATTTTTAAACACATATATATACTTTCAAAATAGTGCATATGCAGTTACAAGCTAAGTATCATTTATAATTTTTCTATAGTTTTTAAAGCTCTAAATCACTTATATCTTCTCTTTTTATTATATAAATATTCAATAATTATCCTTCAAATTGCTTTTATAATGATTTAGCATCTTAGGTCATTATTTATGCCAATATAGTTTTTAATTATTTTTAGTATGTATTTATAATTACATTTACATATTTTTAGGGGCCAAATTGCACATCTTTCAAAAAATAGCTCACACTAATCTATAATTATATTATTTATGCATAAAATGGTCATATATATTTTTAATATAGTAAATAACAATTTTAAATTAATTTAGTACATAAAGATATTTTTGGTACTCATTTATTCTTTTTTATAAATAATTTTGTTATGAAAAGTGAATATTTAAACTCTGGCCCTATTTTATTTAAATTTGGTCTTAATTTTGACCCAGTACCCAGCCCAATTTTAACCTAAACCTACTCAACCCAAATCATAATGCCCGTCCTTGCCCCAATCTCATTTAATCTTGGTTGTTGATCATAGAGATCAATGACCACAATTAATCCCTTCTTTTTTAGTTCCAAACGACCCCCCAAACCCTCTTATTTTCTCACCGACCGCCGTCCTGAAATCCTTTTCCTCTACAAAAGCTATCAAGCCCTATGCCTAATCTACCATATAACCGATCATCTGCTGCCTTTCATAGTGTTTCCCCACCACCAACAGGACTCTAATGGCCCCCTCACGTTCGTATTGCCATCTATAAGGTCCTCGAGGGACTAGGGTTAGTCCGCAACATCTATGGCCCATTTTCGCCTGTTTCAGGCTGTTCCGCTTTGATTCTGAGTAAGAGTTTCCTACATTTGGGGGTTTGTAAGCTTGCTTCTTCACCTATATGATTGTTCTTCTCAAAACCCTAATTTATTCATTCTGAACTTCTTAGATCTGTACAGATCTAAATGGTTTGGACCTATTTTGTACGAGTTCTACAATAACCATATGATGTTTTACAGTAACCATCTGATTTTTGAATGATTTTTCATTTTTCTCTAAACTAGGGTTCCCGGAAATTTCTTTTTCCAAAAAAACATTTGATGATTTGGATATTTAATCTTCTGTTTCCTATATGTTTTAATCGATTTTATTAAGTTTGCTCTAACTTCAACTCGTTTATACATAAAGCCCTAATTTTTTCGACTATTTGTTTTTATTTCCGAGTTACTTGTCTAGTGCCACTGTTCTTGCCTTGGTTCTTTTGATTTCTCTTTAGCCATTTAGATGTCTCGTGATTTTCTGATCCTAATATGCCCTCTACTAAGTTCTTGGTTGTCACGACCCAAATTAGAAGGCCGCAACGGGCACCTGGTTGCTTATCCAACCCAGTACCAACGTAACATATTCTTTCTTATCATACCATCATGAGTATATGGGTTGAAGGGCTGTCATGATATATCAACAATGAACACATAAGGGAATACTTGATATAGGTTAACCCAACATGGAATAAAAAATAAACACATGGCATGCAGTCCTATAAGACCGCAATGAACACTCGTACACTGAACATAGGCCTAAAAGGCCGTTCAATCTCTCATATACATTATATCTATCTACAAGCCTCTAAGAGTACATGCACATCATAATGGTCGGGACAGGTCCCCGCCATCCAATCAATACATGTCCAAATCATACTGACCAAATAGGCAACTCCGAAGCAAGTGGAGTGCACCAACACCTTCCGCTGAACTAATAGCCTACTAAGAGGAATGTCAACCTGTCTATCGGGACCTGGGTGCATGAAAAGCAGTGTACTCGAGCAAAAGGAACGTCAGTTCGAATAAAGTACCAAGTACGTAAGGTAGTAAAGCATTAATAATAACTATAATGTAAAGAGAGATAGAAGCGATACAACCTGTAATATCTGAGTGCCTCTAGGGGCAACTGATATGAAATGCATAATGCATATATATACATAAACTTTTAAGAACATTCGCCTCTATGGGCATCATCATCATCATATAGTACCCGGCCTGAAAGAGGACTTAGTAAAAAGGTACCCAGACATTATAAGGCTCGGTAGAATTGTAACCGGCCATTTGGAGCTTAGTAAATCATACTGATCAGTGGTTACACAATAGGTGTCGTACCCAGCTGACTATAGCGCGACTCGGTAGAGTAAAATAGATACATATATAATGCATACTAGATTCATGGAATCACATTCTAAACCTTTCAGAGTGACTTAAGGTCGTTCCACATTATAGACATCCATACCCTCAATATGAACCTTAGTAAGATTAAAGGATCCTATACACTTGCTTAGAATAACATTATAAGGAAAGAACAACATGGACAACCTTAGTTGCTACGGGTAGATCCGTTATGAGATAACATATTGTTTATGTTCGTTTCATTTTAGATCATGCCAAAAAAAAGAAAAAAGTGCATTAACATACCTTATCACAATCTTTCCACTCACCAAGTTGAACTCGCCTCTTCGAACCTTAATCTACAAGAATGACAATAATATTATCATCAAGTTATGAAGGGTACAACTATCACACAACGGACGACAAGCTTATTTTGTATAAAAATGGGAATTATCTCTCTTACAATCCTTACTTCCTCCAAATTCAAGATAAGTCCAACAACACAAAAAGAACAACATATATACATTATTTTCTAGCCTTATATTACACCATCAAATACAACAAAACAGTGCAACACGCTCCAATATTTTCATATGCAAAATGACCACTATACTAGTGTCAAAAGACCTGAAAATGTTATGAATAACAAGACCACCAACCTACATCCAAATTGTGTTTCTACGCACCCTTCCTCATCCAAAACTCCACAAAATAGTAGTAAAACATGCAGCCCAACAGCAACACAAAACAGTCCACTACAAGTGAATAACTCGAATTCACGGCTTTCGATCACCGCCCGTGAGTTCTTCCAAGTATAGAATGACATACCATTAATTTACAGAATAAAAAATGGATGAAATAGAGCAGTAAACTTACCTTATTTTTTGGATAACTTAGCCCTTATCGTGGTTCTTCAAACTTTAGGTTTTACTCCCAATCAGAACTTGAAAGGGAGAGAAAATCAATTAGGGTTTGTGGGTAATTTTTGGGAGGCAATTTGTAGGTGTTTAGGTCTAGTTATTTGTGATATACAATGAGGTTTATATTTTAGTATATAAGCCCTTAAATGGGCTCTTTTGTTGTCCCAAAATTGCCTCTTTTTAGGCTCTCATTTAACCAAGCAGATGACAAACCTACTTGTCACCTAGCAGCCTATGCAGTCTCGTAAAACTGTATATATCTCTTTACTCGGGTGTTGTATTGAAAAACATTTTAACGTGTTGGAAAATGAAATCATAAAGCTTCAATTTGACTAGTGGAGCACCCCATAACTTTTAGTATATTAGGAGAAATCGCAGTTACATTTGACCTAAGTTTCAACACATTTATGAATGTAATTTGTGATGACCTTTTTCAAATTTTGTTCCACAACTCGCTTGATTTCAAATTATAACACACATATATCACACAATTAAAATAACTCATAACATAATCTCCTTATAACTTTAAACACCCTATTCTCGCCCCAAAAGTACATATTATAACATTCCCAACTTGTCGACTTTCGATGAAACTTATTTTCTTCAATTCATTTAGCTTCTAAGCATTCAAACCCTCTTGGTTGTTGGTATTCATGATCTTAAATATTTAACCTCCATTGTAACATGATAACTTACTTTATCTACTTTCAAATTTGATCTTATTTTTGAGCTTACGTCAGTTGACTTACGAATACTCTCATGTACGAAAACATGGGTGTAACATCATTCCCCTATTGGAACATTCATCCTCGAATGTTGACTGATGAGCCTATAAGTATCATAACCCATAACTCTTACTAATATTTTAATATTATCCTTGCCATCTGGGAAACTATTTTGTTTATGAATTCGAATACTAGGGAATTCCCCAATTTAGGTCTCTTTCTCACACCACGACTTGTCATCGGAATTCTTCAAATATCGTAGTTGTTGTGACCCTCTATCATGCAGCATGTATATGCGCCTAAGAGACTCTTCTCTCTTACTTCCTTCAGCTTTCAGCCTCTCTAGGCCTCACTTTGTGAATATATATAGAGCTATGACAAGTTGTCCCTCTAGGCATATTTAGGTGTACTAAAGTTCTTCGCTTGATACTTTCTTGAACTTACGACTATTGTTATATCTTGTTTAGTAGCCTCATTTATCTATGCTTATGTCTTTACTACAACTAGGCGAGTCATACTATACCATAACACTTACTTCGGTTTATTATTACCGAGGTTTCTACCCAACTCCAGGTTAGTCTCTCGCTGCTTATCCTATATATATATATATAAGTCCTTTATTGCTTCCTCAGTACTATTCATCTTAAGAATAACAAACAAATCTCATCTCGTACTTTGGAACTTGTAACCATCTATTGTTGATTCACCCTAATGTTGATATATAATCTATCATTGATCACTTTAGACCTCTTTTGTATACATGTCGTTAGGGCTCCCATTGCACCAAGGAACATCTAAAGTTATTTGCCTTATCCATCTAGGGACGATACAATACTTCATTAACTATATTTCATAACATTCCAACGTGATTC
Organism: Nicotiana benthamiana; assembly: GCA_034376525.1. NCBI lineage: Eukaryota > Viridiplantae > Streptophyta > Magnoliopsida > Solanales > Solanaceae > Nicotiana > Nicotiana benthamiana. The sequence continues at coordinate 13,038,352 of CM067338.1, read as the reverse complement.
TCCTTATGGGGTATTTTAACCATGTACAATTCATGAAATCCCTTTTTTTGAATCATCACCCAATCAAATGTCTAAACGCCATCCTCTTATCAATCATAATTACACCCTTATTTATTCTACCATTAGGGCAGCATTCCATCTTTTTTAAATTCTCCTAGTCTTATACTCCTCTGAGTTCACTCATGCTATACTGATCTTTTTATAACTTTATGGAAACCATCAGATCTCTTGTTGTGATAGGTTTAATCCTGAGGACTTACCTATTCTCCTCACCTTCTCACTTACCTTTTCTTATCCTTACTCATGTCTAGCTAAAACCTTGTCACTCTACCATACTTTAGCTTGCGACCTACATATATCTATTTATACCACTCGCAACCTTCCTTTAACTTGAAGGCACCATATATTACTTTATGTTATTCTGGAACCTCAAGCGAGACATCATATCATCTCTAACTCTTATTTTCTCTCTTAACTAGACCTCTCTATATCTGAACATCGCATGCTGAAAATTATGCCACCAACGACGCCACTATTATTTCTTGATACAAAATTATGACTCTTCCAGTCCTCTATCTGATATCTCGGTTATTCGTAACCTTCTGTACTTGGGCATGTCGTACCTTCTTCGCATGTATCTTACTTACCTTCAAATCTTGTATCATATCTTTTATCTCTTTCATAACCTACCTAGAACTCCAATCCACACCTTAAAGCTCTACTATAATACTTGCAAATCATGTGCACACAATCTGCCGAAAGTTTCATACTAACTTCTTATGAGGTTGGTATTGTTCTAACTAGATTTATCATAGAGCCATTATAGAATATGTCTATAGTACTATCTCTTTTGTACCTCTAATAATTAGAGTGATTCTACAATGTTCTAAATCGCTATTTCTATACTCGTAGGGGTTTAATAATAAGACTCCTAATTCACCTTACTAATGTAACTTTTTAGTTTCTTTCTCTATCTCAGCCTTTAATTAGGGTTACTCTATTTTCTGATTTGCGACTCAGATTACTAGTTATTACTTTAGCCCCTCGTCGACGCTATGGAAAATCCATGATATAACCTTCTAGTAATTCAAGCTTTTGTCTGTGATGTGGAGTCAATTCTTTCATTAAACTTATATTAGAGTCTCCTATACCTATCTCATTGTCATCATATCTATTGTATAGATAACACTTCAAATCTCAAGTGTGTTCATAACATCACTAACTCTAGGTCATAGATCAAATAATTTCTTTCGTGCCTTCTCAACTTTCGTTAAAAGTAAGCAATTACCTTTCTTGGTCATTCTACCACTTATTGCATTAATACTTGGCTAATCTAGTGCCAACATATATTAGAATTTTGTGAAACTTTATATGATCTCGAATATTATTTTGGATTTTACTTCCTGTTCCTCAGTTACGACAGGTGCCACTTTGTTATGGAGCGCATACAATGTCATAGTGAGACAATTGTTACAAGACCATTATTTATTTAGGTCACTATGCTTTGTTTGAAGCCTTATTCCTTATTTCCTCAGTTATTCTTTCATTGTTGCATTTATGGAAGACTCTCTGACTCTTGTAAAGCTGTGAGCTTATCCCATCATATACCTGATGAAAATTTTTGAAGTTCTTTCTCACCTATAAATATCCTCAGTTGTATACCTTCGTGCTCTTGTTCTCGCAGGGTTACTTCTGAACTCAGAACTTTTTTTCTCTCTAGCGTCACTCTTTTTTATTTCTGTAACACTTTTTAAGAAAATTATAACTACCTTGACTCTTATCTGAATATTTCTCAAGGATTACAATGTCGTATCTGTGAGACTAAATTCCCTATACTGTGTTTCACTAGGTTTATATTGCACGATCTACTGATTTGTCTGTATCCTCTTGTCTAGCCATTACTAGGCTCTTCCTAAATTAACTACTAAATACTCGTTGAACTTCTCACATCTATATTCTGCATAATCTCTCTTAGGTTGTTTACTTTGTCTTAGCTTACCTCTCGCACTAGAGCCTTATATATCAAGAGTATATTCGCACTTAGTATCAATAACATCCTGATTGGGAAACCTTACTACCTCTCCCCAATATTGCGCTTGAATAATGTTTTGGAGTCGTAACATATCTGTAGGATCTGAATAAATGTAATCTTATTCATTTTTCCTTTTTACTGTATTCTTTCTTTACTACTCAATAGTTATTTGAACTATGTAACTCCTACTTACTAACATATCACACCATCTTCCTCCCCCCCTCCCCCCGCAACTCCTTTAGGGGAGTACTAGCCTTTGATGCTATGAAGATTTAAATTTGTATGGTTTACCTCTTGATCATTGGATTCTTTTCACATCTTCACTAACTCTTGCTCACCTTGTGGTAACCCTTCTCTACTAGGGATAATTGAATTCCTTACACGCGAGGGTGACAGCTAATGTAACTGGCACACTTAGTCCCTTAAGTATAACTTTTCTCACATTGCTTACTTAGGAAAGTGTCTTCCTGAATGACCTTTAAAGGTTATTCTTCCGTTGTGCATTCTATTTTTGTTGGAACATGGTCTCTGACGATCTCCTCATGTCGACTATTATCGGATCCTATAGTTCCTATCATTTTGGATTATATTTTAATGTTTACTAGCCCATGTTGATTTCTATTACTCTGGGGGTCTAACTTATCTTTCTAGAAATCATGTTGGAGTCTCCAACTCATTTCTCGAAATAAGGATACGAGTTTATGGCATATACTTATTTATAGTCTCAAGGCCTATCATTTCTTCTCTTTTCCTTCATTTGGCCATAAACTCTATCATCCTATCATTATTTGATTTACCGTTATCAGCCATTTATCATACCTTACTCATAATTCTTCATTTACTCTCTTCTTATTCTCCTGTTAAACTTCTGTCTATTGCATTATTCTGAAAACTTCAAAAAAATATTGTTTCACCTTTGGCTCCCGTTGCTCAATCCACTATTTTGGGTTACTCTAACCCAAGCTGGATCCTGATATCCCATCTTTATATTAAACTATATATGTTAGCTCCCATAGGGAATAATTGAGATGGATGCGGCCAATTGTATATATGTTTGCTACTGTTAAAAGTAACTCAAAATGTTTATAATTTTCCACCTGAATTGTAAATACTGATAATCTTCACTAACTGGGACGTCGTATCCTTCTTCACCTTACTTCTTTTACTTGTTGAAACTCCTATCTAACTTCTTGTTTTTTTATTGCTTCTTACCATATAGATGGATAGATATTCATTCCTATGGCTCCTTATCAAGAATCTTACACGTCTTAGTACACACATGATCTACTGAGGACCTCATATTTACTCATCATAAACATGATGCAAAATCGAGTTCCTGTGATCCACTCTTCCACAGCCACATTTGATCTCTTACCAACTGTCCTTCCGGATGTAAGCATCTTTGTATTACGAACAAAATAGAATTTAGGAGTTTGAATTACTACAATTGAGCTCTACCACACGATCTAGAGTAATAATAAAGAGTGACAATCCTAAATGCCCTACAACATCTTGCTTTTAAGTGTGGTGCGCTACACACCCATAAACAAGACTCTACTAGACATGGCTTATTCACTTCCTAGGATAGAACTGCTGTGATACCACTTCTGTCACGAACCAAATTGGAAGGCCTCAATGGGCACCCGGTGCCTTACCCAACTCAGTACCAACATAACGTATTCTTTCTTATCATACCATCATGGGTAAATGGGCTGAAGGGTCATCATGATATAACATGAATGAAACATAAGGGAATACTGGTGATGGCCCCCCTTTTCAAGCGAAATCAAGTTTATGATATTTGAGCGAACAACTCTCTCCCTTTTGGGAATTGGGTTTGAATTGAAGAGTCTCCCCCTAATGATTAAGTGAATTAGGCCACTAAGAGGGTTTTGATTTAGAGACCAGAGATTTGGGAAAGGGCTAAAATTTGTCTCGAGAGGAAGGTTTTAGGAATCCCTCAAGATCCACTAATGTGGTTCCCGGCCATTACAATTGTGATTTTAAGTAACAAATAAGCGAAGAAAGGTTTCAAATATGAGAGATTATCATATTATGGCTGCGAATAAATTAAAATTTTGAAGAAAGAAAGAAAGCCGAAAATTTGGGGAACAGTTTGAAAATTCTGAAAATAAACAAATAAAGGAAAGAGGGTTTTCACATACTTGTTGCAAACAATTAAAGTAAAAGAATTTTAAAAACTAAAAGTTGAGGAATTTTTAAAATTCTTAAAAAAATAAACAAGTAAGGGGGAGGGGGTCCTAAGTTTATAAATAATATGGATCACATCAATGCAATACCTAGTAATCACTCCTCAGAAGTGGGGCTACACGTGGTATTAGGGCACCGGTCATCATATCCATATATATACTTTCCCACCCTGTTAAGGTATTAAACGCGGAATGATCTCGTTTTCCTATTGCATGCTACTACCCATCCCGAATCCTATCAGCCCTAGAGGCATTTTGGAGTACTAGTCCTAACTGGAAGGAAGATCTGGCTTTTACAGTTTAAAGGAGAAAAATCTAAGGCGACAAACAAAACATATAAAGCAGACATGGGGAAGCACGTAACAGTTAAAGGCTCAAACGGGCCTCCTCACTTAAAGACAAGATTGTTTAGCATGTCTCGCATGTATTGGTTATGCTCTGATTAAATTTAAGAGTTGTTGCAGATTGATCTATACATATTTCAAATGAGAAACCCGAGTCAGGCCTTCCTGCTGGCTGGAGTTGATAGAATCTGATTCGATATACATGTTACTCTATAGCTTGCCTAAGTTACACCTATAGGAATGATATCTAATAATACGGAGGAGAGGAATACTAACTCCATAAAAGATTTATTGACTACAGGAACATAAGTTCTACAGACATTTAAGAAAGGATGTCACTAATTTTTAAACTCAATAGCGAGTGGTCGGTTCAGATGAATCGATTACTCCTATAGGCATGCTTTCTTGGTGTTATTGATTCTAAACACTTTTCTTTAGTCGAAATAAGACTGCAGAAGTCCTATTGGCATGGTATCTAGAATGTTATTTGTTATTTAAACCTATAAGTACGTTTGCCTAGTGACATATGCATATACAGAATTCAGGAAACTCTATCGGCGTGATCTCTACGTGATATGAAGAAATACATAACCTATAGACATGGTATGTATGTAGGAAATGCAACACCCATAGACAGGATGTCTACGCAAAATGTAGAACCTGTAGACATGGTTTCTAAATGAAAATTGCATAAGTGAGAACAAGACATGATTACTATATGAAAAAATGCAGAAGTGAAAACAAGACATAATTGCAGAAGTAAATACCTATGAACATGATATCTACCCTCACGCATGCATGAGTGACCCTCCCCTTTTTACTAAAATCCCATAAGTTATTGCAAATTATTACAACCCAGAATTAAATAGGAAAAAGAAGTACAATTACATCAGAAAACTAAAAGCTTTCAACCAAGGAGAGCTTATTTCAGGTTTCTTGCCTGAAGCATGCAGTAGACCAACTCCAAAGATCCAAATCCAAAGCCTTTCTCATTTTTTGGGTATGTCAGAGTTCCCATTAGCTTTATAAGCTCCGGGCAGTGATTACACCAAAATTCATTACACAGTTGAGACATACTGCAGCATAGAAGAGCCAACCCTCTAGTCTCCAAATTCAGAGGGTACTCAAGGCCCCAAAGCATGGCTCACAGGAGGGGGGGCAGAACTTAGAAACTAGGAATTAGTGTGAGTGCAATAGAGGGGATTATAGGAAGAGCCAATGTAGGCTGGTGGTAATACCCAACAATTGGAGGTGCTGGCACACCCCAACCAGCCATGTTGGCCCCATTGTTTAGGAGTTAGGACCCATTAAAGGATCAAGTCCAGACATGAGCACCAATTCGGATGTTGCCATGCTTTGAACTTTAACTCAAACACATAGAATGGAATGGGGTATGGGGATTCACAACAGCAACATATGCAAAGAGAACAACATATTTAATACAGAACATAGACAGCAAAGTAGACAAAATTAAAGAAACTGTAAAGTAAACACATACGGATGAGGCAGAAAAACTAAATTAGAACATACAAGTTTCTAGGAAACAAGTAAGAAAACCAGTAGTCTTGTAAAAGCCAAAGTGTAAATTGGAAGATAGAATACTTTAAGTGTGCGAGATTGTGAGATTTTGAAGTCTAAAGTGTGTTAATCGTGTTTGCTTTGTGTTAAAGAAGATCATGTATTTATAGTGTGAAAGTCATGAGCAAATAAGGTAAGGGAACAATTGAAGGCTGGTTGTAAATCAATTACACAATGTTTCCCTTAATTAAGGGATTTAGATTCAAACGGTTAGAACCATTTAGGAAAGGATTTTAAATAAACACTTTGTGCAAAGTAGTAAATTAGGGACAAATACACAAAGCCTATTTAAGGACAAAGACTCTGAAACACACGGTTGCACAATTTAAGAAAAGAGAATCAATTAACAACCAAGAAATCAGACATCCAAAGGTTTAATATGAATGAACCAAGAAGAAAGGTGGAAAAGGTTTTAACTTAAGGAGTATCAGTAAAAATCAATTAGACCTATTAAAAGGAGATTATAAATCAATCACTAGTTCGAAAATCTCTTTGAAGAAATATTTGTCACACATATAAAGCATACAGACACGCTAAAACATGAAAGAACTGTCATGCTAATCAGTAGGTGAGTCTAGTGTAGAAGAAATTTAAAAGTTCATAGCAAAAAAGTTCACACTTAGTTCAACAGTTAGTTTGAGAGAGTCAAGGGTTCTAATATAGAACCCTAGTTCATTCACATGACCAAACCTCGACAGAACCCTCCCCCTCATATTCTGGGGTTTCCTCCTTGAATCAAATACAGATATGAGGAAGCAAGCAGTTGAAATAGGTTCAAGGGTTTCTTTCAGAAACTCATGAGAACACATGCAAACACTGTAGAAGGTTCAAAGCAAACTGAGTGAAGAAACTGATTCGAAGCATGACGAGAGAACAACATGATAGTACAAGAAACATGCTTAAGAAAAATCCTCTCAGAAGGGACTTAAACATGGTTCAGTAGAAGAGAAAATTGTAAACACTTAAGAATGCAGTAGTAGATATAGTAGAAGAACATACTTTTAGAAGGAACTTAACCAAAGTCATAAGAGAAAATATTAAAATACATACGAATACATCAGAAGAAACATGCTTAAAGAGGTCCTTTTTAGAAGAACCCAAACAAGGTCCAGCATAAGGCAAACAAAAAGACATAATAAATTAGTTTAAAAAATACAGTAGAAGAACACAAGAACACCGAAAAAGCATAACAAAAGAACATATAGAAAAACATAGTCGGATAAACATAAAAGAGTATGATAGAAAGGAACACAAGAATATAGTAGAAGAACGGAATATAGAAAACACAGTAGAGGGACACAAGAGCATAGAAGGGTCTTAAGAAGCACAATATAGGAAAATATAGCAAGAGAAGCATATAAGAACATGCTACAAGAACACAATAGACAAAAATACACATAAACGACAAAGAAAAAAAATCATAGAAGCATTTGAACATTTCAGAAACCCTAGATAAAAAAGATTCTGTTTTTTAAAAGTGATTTTTCTAAAGCAAAGCCAGGAAAAGCGTTAGAAAACTCATACAGAGCATAGATACACAATAAATCTAGAAACATTGGAGGAAAACATCGAGGGCTTTCAAATGAACCCAAAAATGAGAAAGGCTTTAAAAAGGTCAACGATCGGAGTCGGAGAAGAAAGAATCAGGCTTAGAAGACCAGAATACGCCGGAGCAAGGCCAGGGATGGCCGTGAAACATTAAGTTGGCAAAGTTCTGGATGAAGACCGTCGAGCTCTGGCCGCAAACCTTCAAGTATCGAGCACGTAGGAGTAACATGAGGTGAGTATAAAGCTCCCATAGCCGGAGAAGCCATGGTTTCCGTGGGTTTCGAGGTGAGAGCGATTAGAGGCAGATAGGGTTATAGACGGTTTGAGATAATTTGAGAGAGAAGAGGGGTTTCAAGGTGGAGTCTATGAGGGAATGAGTTAGGGTTGGCGTTTGGGTAATTAAAAAGGTAAGAGGCACCGTGGTTGTTGATCTTTTTTATTAACGTCCTGGATTTGTTGGGGAACTAGGCGGATTGGATCGGATGGGTAAGGGGCTGGGTTAAATGGAAATTGGGCTGGGTAACTTAGGATTTAAAATTATGTTATTGGGTTGGTCGAATTTGGCAATAATTGAAAAAAACACTATCATTTAAATAGCCACTTTTCCCGTTTTAATTTATAAAAAATAACAAAAATAATTTTTGAAACAAATGAAAGGCACTAAATTAATTAATAGTATTTCAATATTAAATTAAAAATACTGGAATAAATTTTGTAATTATAAATTCTATTTAATCTTAATATAAGCTAGAATTGCAAAATTTTAGCTTAAACATAACAAATTGATTTATGAAAAAGTACAAAAATTACGTTAGCTATATATTAGCATAAATATAAGAATAAAATAAAGTAATCACCCAAATGATAATTTGAGGAACACTTATTGGTTTTGAATTGCTAAAATATGGCAATAAATTTTTTTAAAAATCTAAAAAATGGGAAAAATAATTTTAAAATATTTGTCCATGCTTATATATGTATATATACTATTTTGAAAGTATTTTGCATATAAAAAATATACTGGAAAAAATTGGGTATCAACAAATACTTGACATAGGATGACCCAACTTGGAATACAAAAATATAAATGCGACTTTCAATCCTATAAGACCAAAGTGAATACTTGTACACTGAACATAGGCCGAAATAAGTACCGAGTATATAAGGCAGTAAAGCATAAATAAGAACTGTAATGTAAAGAGAGATAGAAGAGATACAACCTATTGTGAACACGTGATTTTTTTCCCTATATTAATTACTCCCATAATTTCAAATCAAAATAGTTTTTAATTATTATTTGCAATTCTCTGGATTTTGTGGCATTTTCTGTTATTGTTTGCATTTATTTTTACATGTTTATTTTATTTTAAGTAATGAAAATACAAACATGTGTTGCATATGCATTTAGGAGTTAATTTTGCATTTTAAGAATGAATTCGTAATTAAGTTATTTTTTAAAAAATCACAAAAAATGGTGTAATTTGCACTTTTAGTTTCAACAAAAGAGAAAAGAGAAGAACAAGGGAAAGAGAAAGCAAAAGGAATTTAGAAGAAGGAAAAGGGAAAAGAGAGGATATTTCGTTTGGGCTGTTCTTTAAATCCAAACACCCAGGTCCAACATTTCCCTTCTGAATACCCGCCTAACCAAGCCTATACCCGCTCTTACCTAGTCCAATTCCTTTACTAAAAAAAACGACACCATCCGGGCTAAGATTGATCCTAACCGTTGAGGTTTCCTCGATCTAACGGATTTGAAGTGGGGGACACTTAATATTTAAGTGTCTGAATCGCCCCTCCCCCCATCCCCACCCCCACCCCACCCCCTATCCGTCGTCTCCTTCACTTCCTCTCTATCTGAGAGACCCTCCAAAACCCTAGCCCTACGCCTCCATTTCCACCGTCTCAAGGTGACGGCACCACCACCAAATAACCAAAAGTAACACCCTAGGACCCTTTCCCTCCCCTCATTCCGAATACCAACTCCATTTCCCTCGAATCAATCAAGAGTCCCTTGAACTTTAGATCGAAGAGATGAACCCTCATTCTCAAAAGCTCCTGATTCGAGTTTTGTTTGAAGATCTGGGTTTATTGTGATGTTATTCGTATGTTCTTATTAAGAACACATGATTAACATCACAGTTGGCCGGAAGATTCAAGAAGTCAAAGGTTCAGACTCTTCTCCTCAAATCATTCATATTTTAGTAGGTATTATGTGTTCTTATCCTAATTTCATCAGGTTTCATTTTCTTTTTCTATTTTTTTGCTTCTTCTCGTTTTCTCAACTCCTCTGTTATTTTGTTTTCCCGGATTGCCTTTCTATGCCTGTTAATTTTAGGTTAGTATCTTAGTTTGTTCTTGGTTTTTTAATTGGTTTAAATCTAGATTCTTTAGCTTATTTAATTAGTCATTGAGTCGTTTGGGGTGTTGGATTAGTTAAATCATTTCGGAGTTCACAGAATTTTTAACTGAGTATATTGTCTAGAAATTGGGCTGCCTTTGATTCAATTGAAAAAGAGCAGCCCGTTCATATTGCATTGGGCCATTGGGTCAGCTTGACCTAGATAAATGGTTGGGGTTAATTTAAAGGATTGTGTGGGGTAGTTTAGGAATTTGGCTTGAAGAATCTTTGTTGTAACAAAAAATAGAAGCTTCTCAGAAGCTGGCTAAGGGATTGAAGTGTATTAGGACTTTTGAGTTGGGGATCTTAGAGAAAAACACAAAATTGACTAAGGTATTTTTCAGCTAAAACAACAATTGGAAAAGGGTCTTTTTGCAAAACTAAATTGTCTAGGCTGCCCTACTTCCCTTGCCTATAAAGGAACCCTATCTTTCCATTCAAGAAAAAGAAAAAAATCTGAAAAAAAACCCACGTCTAAAAATCTAAAAAATTTTCCATTGAATTCTCTGCTTTGAGTGTTGAATTTTTCAAACACTAAAACATTTTCTAACTATCTCCAAGATTGAGATGGTTTGAATTTGGATTTTTGTTAGTTTTGGGTTGAATTATGTTAGGTAGTTACTGTTCCGTTGGTTTTCGTCGGCCATTTTTGTTGTTTTACTGAGTCTGGATGTTGAATTCTGTTGTTGTTCTACTGTTGTGGGTCATTGACCCTTACATCTTGATTTTTTCTCAATTTCCAGGTATTCCTTCAAACTACGACTGGAAATGATGCTCAATTGAGCTGTATGTGAAGCTTTGTAACTCAAATAAATGAAGTATTGGTTCTTAACTTTTATTAGTATCTTGTATTTAGTTTTGGGTTTCTTTTAGCTCAACTTTCCTATGAGTTATTTATGTCACCATGGATACATGTTTGGTCATATAAGTCTAGGCCTAAGTTGCTAGTTTGACTGTAGTTGATTCATGAAATTCTTCATGATCTAGTGTAATACGTATGAGCTGAAGGCTACACTCAACATTTTGATTGTAAAATTGGTTAGTGTTGAATGTGTTTCATGGCTATGGGTTGCATTATATTCACACCAAACTATCTCTGCATTAGTTTAGTGGATCTGATATGAATTTACCTTTATTTAATCGTGTACTCAAACTTGTTTAAGTGCAGTTGGAAATATAGCTTGCTAAGCTCAAACGTTTTTATTAATGTACCCCTCCGATTTTTATATGTATACACTGTGGAATTCAAAAGTCTTTCAAAAAATAAAATTTGAAAGTTGATTTCGATATCTGAGATGCTTCAGACTTAGCTGGATTCTATATAGACTACTCATTTGTTAAATTGTTTTGAGTCAAAGACACTGTTTGAACAAAGGCATGCATGAGTTGTACTTAGTGGACTTGCAATGTTAAGTGACATAATAATATGTGTAGGAATTGATATCCCATCAAGAACTGGATTCTCATTTTAGAATTTATGTTGTCTTTAGATGCAACTTTGTCTTTATTTTAATTCAAGGCTCTCGTAGGGAAATTTGTTCCCACGCCATTGCTAATGCAGAATCGGATTTGGGTTACTAATTTTGGCCACGCCATTGCTAATGCAGAATCGGATTTGGGCTGCTAATGTTGGCCTAGTTATGCAATGTCACTCAGTGTTCCTTGACCTAAGCTTCTCGTTAAGCCAGTTGTGTAGGTGTACTCGCCAAGGGTTACTAACGTGCACTTGGGTCCCTTGTTGGCCCAGGCCATAAAAGTTGAATCTCTGATTTAATTTAGGCCCTTAGTTACTAAGCTAAGCTCGAACATTAGCATAAAATAACTAGAATCCTTTAGGTTTCCTTAATCAATTAATGGAGGTGAGACACATTAAGTAATACAAATAGTTTGTGGCCCTCCGAAATTTAGTTTGAATTCCCATTTTGAAAATTGGAATTGAGGTGTGCCGCGCCAAATAAAATCTCAAATCTGTGGCCCTCATTAATTATATCTTTTAAAATCCTTAGACTTCGAGAAGCGCCATTTAGAAGATTTTCATGGCCCTCGCAAAGCTAAAACGCGTAGTTGCTTGAGGCACGTTGTAGTAATAATATTGCCTTCATAAACTCGAGTGTGCATTTCATGTGACCCAAATACGAATCTTAATGATGTTAAATAAAATATGTTTCGGATTGTGGGTGCACTTCATGTGGTGTGATGCAGATACATATTTTAGACGACGTTAAATTTTCTTCAAAATGAATTAAGAGAGGTTTAAAGTAAAAATGCACATAGGTTTGAAAGTGTTCTAAAATCAGATAATAAAGCTGAATATAATAGTTGAGCGACCGTGCTAGAACTACGGAACTTGAGAATGCCTAACATCTTCTCCCGAGTTAACAGAATTCCTTACCTGAATTTCTAGTTCGGGACTGTAATACATAGTCAATTATTTCCTCGATTCGGGATTTGAACCGGTGACTTGGGACACCATAAATTATCCTAAGTGGCGACTCTGAATCTATATATAAGTTAAATATCATTTCGATTGTCCTTTGATTGGAAAAACTCCCTTATACGTCCCTTTACGGGGGTGTAGGTAAAAAGGACGTGTGACAGCTCTGTTGACTCTACTGGGGACAAGAACCCAGAACTTTTGGTTCAGGATTCAGAATTCGAGCTTAGATAAATTGTTATGTTTTGGCTTTATCTTTTATCTGATTTTATTACATGTTTGGGCATAATGTACTAAAGGATGCTTTTACCGATTTGATATTCCGTAATTGTATATAAACTGCTACGAAACCCTTCTTCTTTCTGACTCTTCTCAATCATGGAGGAGTGTGCACTTCGTGTGACTTCTCTTTTGTTAGAGTCATATCCCAAATTTATAACGAGGTTTGGACAAGTTGCAAAGCAAGTAAAGCTTCTGTATTCCCGGTACACTACCCTCCCCCCCCCCACTCCCGGCTCAAGTTGTCCGCTCAGGTAAGCCAAATCTAGAACAAATAAACCCAGGTTTTAAACTTAGAATAACTTAGCCTCATACCGGATCCCTAGTAGGAAGGCTTATCTACATCATGTGCATTTGACTTACGGGACTCAACACAGGGGTTGGGTCCGTCTAGGATAGTTGTACGCAAAATAACAGACCATCCTGATACATCTTGCTTGTGCATTTATTTTCTTCGGATTTGCATGCTGATCGGATTTTTGAATAAAAGGGGAGAGTTTGGAAAAGAAAATAGCAATGCGAGGGCTAAGAGGGGTAATCACCTATTTTGAAAGAAAAAATACCAATGTCCAAATTATACTGAAACTCTGTCGAATTTTTGAGAAAAATGAAAAAAAATCAAAAGAAGAAAATGTTTTGTTTCAAAAATAGTTGGTTTTGTTTTATTTTCCCGAACTACACCATGTTTCCCACCGGATGTGGGATACATAGGCAACCATCATTGGGTCCAACTTCCTTTTTGCAAATCTAGCCAAAAAGAACAAAATTTTATTTCTATGGTAAATAATTAAGTTGATGTCATTCTTGTCAAAAATAGCCAAATATCCCTAAAAGGGCGTCGGAAGGCTGTTCTTGCAAGAACAACCGCCTTTGGTCTTTTTTTTTTGGCCAGTGAGCAGGAACAACCTTAAATTCTTCTTCCCCGAAGTGTTGAAAGACCGTATTTGCAAATACTGGATTTTAGTTTTGAAATAAACTTTATGAAAAATTGTGTTATTCTTCTTAAGTCAAAATGAGTCATAGTTTCCTTTTAATTAAAATCACCATAATAAATATGCTGGATGAGCACAATTCAAAATGAACCTTTCTCAGTCCGTGAAAATATCCCTTTGGAGAAACATATGTGGTGGTATGATTTGGGTAACGACAGCAGGAATGTAGTGACAAAAGCATTGATTGGTCTTATCGGGCTCTTAAAGGTTAAGCCGAGAAAGGACATAATTGAGGCATTGATACTAGTTTCGGACCCAGCACATAATATATTCCAGTTTGCTGATTTTGAATTAACTCATACGCTGGAAGAGATAACAGGCTACGCCGATTTCGAAGGGAATCTTAGAAATCAATACTCGATAGCACCGAGAACAGTAACCCCTCACAAAGTTTTGGACTTGTTAAGCATCAGTCGGGATATCCAAGAGGGAAATTTGGCCAAAGGAATCTGTACCTTCTACTTTTTTGTACCGATGTTACAGGAATCCCCATGGCTCGAGATGCCAGATATCGGTCTTGCTTATCCAGGAAACCAAGACAAGTGGGATGCTCGGAGAGGATTAGCTTTTATAATGGCATTCCTGGGTGTTTTGATTTGCCCCACAAAAGAGGGGAATATAGAGTTGGGACTCGTGGAGATAGATAACTTTATGATGAAAAAAGAAAAACGAGACCATAGTGCCGATGATCTTGGTACAAATTTACCGAGCTCTGACCCTTTTTCGAGATTGAGGAAAGTTCTTTGAAGGGTACCATATGTTGTTGCAACTGTGGATGGAGGAATACCTTTGCCATTGCCCGGGATATCTGAATTATGATGTGGCGGGTCTTGAATGCATCGAAAAACATGAAAAGTGGGTTGAGGGTTACGATTTCTCGGAGGGTACAAAAGTATGGCATGCCCACTTGAGATCCTTGACTGCAAACAAAATCGAATACGTTCAGGTGGCTCTCGGTCGGTGACGTAATCTATTAGTCGGCTGAGGAGTGTTTTCTGCTTTTGATGGGTCTTCGGAGTATCCGACCTATGCTCATCATAGAGTCCTACGTCAGTTAGGCTGATAGCAGACCATCCCACACGATGAATATTTGAGTCAACATGTCATTGAGTTGGAACCAAAATCTGCCTTTCCAGACGGAAAAGTGCATCGGATTTGGCATCAGTGCAGATTCTTAGAGCCTAAAACTCAAGTAAGAGATCTATCTAGAGGTGAGTTGGAGCCCGGTTACCCTTCTTGGTATGGTAAAAGATCTTTATTTCATCAGGAGCCCAAAGGCCCGCAAAGAGACCCCATGTCTAACAATTCATCAACAGAGCACAAGTGTAGTGGGCCTGGTTGGACAAGGAAAACGAGTACAAAGCCACAATAGGAAAGCTGGAAAGGCAAATAAAAGACCTTCAATTTGAGAATGGTTTGCAAGTTGTGATAGATGAGGGTGAAAATGGAAAATTAGCCAAAGCAAAATGAGGCCCTTCGTGGCCATATTTAGAAAATGAAAATAGCGGCAAAAAATCCCACTAGAAATGTAAAAGATGAGAAACTCATAGACAACATTAGGCAGAAGGTAGGGGAATATGGTTTTAACTTGACAAAGTAGAGGGTGAACTAGCCAGGGCTTGAAAGCAATTAGCTAAACATGCAGAGTAACGAGTGCGTCTGGTTAAACAGTTAAAAGAAAAGTACGACAGTGAGGTTGCGAGACTGAAGAAAAGGGTCATCACCATTGAGAACAAAATGGTCAAGCAGGCGAAGGACTTTAAGCTGAAAGAGAACACTGTTATACAGCAACGACACAACTAGAAAGAGATTTGCATTGATTTCGTGAACAGAATCGGGTAGCCGAACAAACTTTGGAAGCCATGGCCTAGCAGATTGGGCGTTTGTTGTAAGAAAAGGGTGTCATAAGAGAGAGGGTCTAAAGGATCGGGTATTCGCAATGAAGTGCAATAGTTGTGAAGATATGACTAGATCGATGTTTTTTGCCACTACAACGACCTTCTTTCGTCAGGTAATGGAAGACCTCCACCACTTTTAGGGGGATTTAGCATGCAGGTCTGTGGGGAGACCGATTGATGTCTCGCGGGCCCCAAGAGCATTAGAGGCACTAATGTATTCATCCTTTTCACTCTAGTCTGTTAGTATATTTGTGAAGTCTGTATTTTCTTTTATTGTAGTCTATGGTTGGTTGTCGTGTCTACTGTTTTCTCCTTTCTGTCAGAGTCTGTTGGTCTTATTTTGAGTCGGAGTCTGTTAATTTCTCTTATCGAGTCTGTTAATTTTATAATTTGGTAGTTGTAATCAAAACGTTTTTACTTTATGAAAATTTGAAATCCCAAAAAATATTTGGTTATTTATTTTCTACACTTATCTTCCAGAACTACACAAAGAGCTCATTCATGCAACGTCATAATATATAGGCAACCTACATAGGGTTCGATCAAATTATTTTTTTTATTATTAAAAGAAAAAGAAAAAAAATAAAAAAAGATGGTGAAATCATGGGATGTGAGAAATGAGCGGGAAGAAAAGAGCGATAATAAGAAAGAAAAAAGGGAAGGAAAATGAGCAAGCCAAGAAAGGAAAGGATTGAAATGAAAAAATTGGGATAATGCCAAGTGACCTTATGACCTTCGAAGTCATTCTAGAACCATTTATTGTTGATAGGTGCATTGCAAGCAATATGATGTTATTACCTGAAAAATGCCCTAACGCTAACGTGTTGGCTCTGTTTTGTCTCTCCATGTTATTCTTGTTATTAATCACAGGAAGGTGGTTAGATTGTGGCATTTGGGCGAGTCATCCATAAACGCTAGGTCAAATAGCAAGACAACCATGACTTGTAAGTGATCGGACATAGGTGTTTTCGAATCGGAATTTGATCTGAAAGAAGAGGCCTGAAGGTTGAGATGCCCGATAATAGAGATGTACCAGGCTTGGATAGTAGGCACCCTCAACCCTCATCCCACCAACTATGTTGGAAATCTTGCTTTTGTGCCACTACCATCGCAATCCCAGATTCCCAATGTTGTTGATCTCCCCCCACAACATGCCCCAGGTTGTATCCCTTGCCACAACTACCCTAGGATCTTGTCCCAGACTTTTCATGCTCCACCCGCCAATACAAGCGCGTCATTAACTACTTCCGTCTTTGCATCTTCTCCCCATGACAACACCCATTTATCTTCTAGTGAAACCTTGTTCAAAGTTCTTGATGCCCAATACTATGGTACAAAACCAACTTTCAAGACCTTTGATCCATACTGTTGCACCAGTCATTTCGGGTCTCCCGTTGAAATTGAGAAACCCGCTAAGATTGTGGAGCAAGATGAGGTATCTAGGAAACTTGTGATGTTTGCAAAAGGGACTTTGTATGGTGCCGAGGCAAGTCAGTAAAAGCAAAAGTTGGTGGTACTAGAGATGCCAAGCAAGACAGTCGTAGTTGTGGAAAGGTCTCCCATTACCCCTGTTGCTATCAAAATAGTGACTCAGTTGCCAGTGGTTAAGACAAAGGATGTTCGAGGGAACTACAAATGAGCAATAATGACATACAAAGGAAAAAATGTGGAGAAGAATTTGTTGAGATCGAAGGACCGACTCATTTCGGAGGATGTCATACCTCCAAAGAACTAAGGAAGGCCAAGCTCTTCAAGTATAGCCAAATTCCAGTGAAAGCATCAGTGACCGAGGAGGATGCCAAAGATTTGTTGAGAAATTTGAAAGTGCAAGACTATTCTATTGTTGAAAAACTAAGGAAAACTCTAGCTAATGTTTCTCTGTTATCTTTGTTGATACATTCGGATGAGCACCACGGGCCATAATGAAGATTCAGAGTGAGGCATATGGTCATGATAAGATCAGAGTAAATCAATTAGAAAAGATTGCTAGTAGGATCTTCAAAGCAAATAGGACCACTTTTCAGACAATGAGCTTCCTATAGAGGATACGGAACACAATCTAGCTTTTTGTATCCCGGTGAAATGCAAAAATTATGTTGGTTGATATTGGATCCAGTGCAAATATTTGCCCTCTGTCCACTTTGCAAAAGTTGAAGATCGGCACCAAAAGAATCCACATGAACAGTGTAGGTGTTTGAGGTTTGATGGGGAAAGAAAATGTTCTGTTGGAGATATAATGCTTGAACTGGTGATAGGGACAATTAGTTTTAGTGTGAAATTTCAAGTGCTAGACGTGGTTTCCTCTTATAATTTGCTGTTGGGTAGACCTTACATACATGCTGCTAAGGTAATGCCGTCATCTCTACATTAAATAGTGAAATTTGAGTGGGACAAACAAGAAATAATTGTGCATGGCGAGGAGGATTTATCCATTTATGAAGACTCATGTGTTCTGTTTATTGAGGCTGGAGATGATAAAGGACTTTTGGTTTATCAAACTTTCAAAACAATGTCTGTCAAAAAGATTCCTAAAGGAAAATGCATTCCAAGGCCAAGGCTATCACCTTCGATCTGCATGGTAACTAATGAGATGTTAAAGTATGGTTTTGTGCTGGGGTAAAGGTCTGGGCGCATCTTTCCAAGGTATTGTGCAGCCAGTATCCCTATGTGCAAATTTAGGTACAATTGGTCTGGGGTTCAAGCCTACAGGGGATGAGGTGAAGAAGGCAACAAAGTTGGAAAAGAAAGCATTGTTCCTCTCTAGGCCTATCCCACACCTCTTCATGACTTTTGTCAAGTCAGGGACAGTGAAGCGTTCGGTGTTAGAAGTTCCAAATCCTGTGGTTATCATAGATAAGGAGTTGATTTGAGAGGGTCCAAAGTCTATTTGATAAAGTGAACACGGTAAAAATTGGGGAAGGTTCTGGTGATGAAGAGGTGCATTTTATCAGGCCAAAGCTGACGCTTAGCAATTGGGAAGCCACTCCCCTCCCTGCTTAGAGGGAGTTTTGGTAGTTTGCATTGTTTTCCTTTCTATTTGGGTCGTTCCAAGGTTGTGACCCAGATTTTTAATTTTCGCTTGTTTGATGAACAAACCCTGTTAATCCTTTGTTTTCAATGAAATGCAATTTTCCTTTTCCATCACTCCTAATAGTTTTTATTTTTGTTTACTTTTTTGTACAATTATTTTTATGCGCGTTTCAATGACATGACATGCATGAGGAATCTTCAGTCAAGCTTTAAAAGGTAATTTAATTCTAAGAATCCAAAATAGAGTGTGATGATGAAGCACAGATTAATGATGATCAGTGGGCCAAAACCCGATTGGAGCAATTAAGTCTGATTGATGAGAAAAGATTGGCGATAGTATGTCATGGCCAGTTGTATCGAAAGAAAATGGAAATTGAAGGTGCACCCCAAGAAATTTGAAGTGGGTCATTTGGTATTGAAATGCATCATCCCGCATCGGGTTGAAGCTAATGGCAAGTTCGCCCCAAATTGGCAGGGGTCATTCATCGTAACTAGAGTGCTCTCAGATGGTGCTTTGTATTTAACAGATATAGAAGGTAAATGTGTAGAAATGGCCATCAATTCCGATTCGGTCAAGAGATATTATGTATGATCTTCTTTGGTTTAATTGTATTTGTTTGTACTTGGCATGTTTTGAAGATTGGAATAACGAAGGCATTTTGTTCTGCTATCTAAACACTTTATCGTTTGTTACCCCTTTGAGCCTTATTTATTTTCTTTCATACCCCTTTTTCCGAATAGTAGTAGAGATCAGAAACACAAGCGTAAAAGATAAGTAATGGAAAAAGAGAGAAAATAAAAGAATGAAAAGAGAAAAGAAAAAAAGGAAAGGAAAAAAAAAGAGAAAACAAATAAAAAAACCAACAAAATAACAAAAAGAAAAAGAGAGAAAGAAAAGAAAGAGATAAGAGAAAATCACAACAACAAAATAATTTCTATGACATGAACTACGTTCGACCTGATTCTTTTTAAGGATACGTAGGCAGCCTCACAGTTTGGTCCCATCAAAATAAAATTTCCAAAAGTCCCCAAGCAAAGAAACTGGGGCAAGAGTTATGGTTATTGTGAGAAATATGATTCCAGAAGTTGTAATCCTGAACACATTCGAATTGCTTTAAGCCTTTTGATACCCTTACTTTCTAAACCCTATTAAAAATCTCACATTAGGTCCAAAGAAAGACCTTCCGATTAGTTTTCGATAGATGCTAAGTCGAGCAAGTAAAGATAATTCATATCAGGGGCAACATGCTGGTTCAAGCAGGGAAATGAAAAATGAGAAAGTCTTATTGGTGAAAACCTTCAGGGGCAACTTAATGCGAAAGTGAGTTGAGAGATGAACAAATGAGAGAGGTTTGCTGGTGAAAACCTCTGGGGCACCACAGGCCGAACAAGGACAAGGTTATGGTGAAGAAATTGGGGTTTGAAGGTCTCGGGGCATAAAGTACGACAACTGAAATCTGATTGGCGAAATAAACTGGGCTGACTATTCTGAAATGCATGTCATGATTATCGGTGCCAGCGGCTCCTCTCAGATAAGTCATTTTTATTTTCCCCTTCAGATAGTCTTCTAGTTTCGGATCTTTCTTTTCCTTAACTCTCAAAGTTAGTGCATTTCATTTCTTTTGGGTTTATTCCTCTAAGATGCTTCCAATGTCAGTTTTTTTTAAGCAAATAAGAAAGGATTTCAAAGTTTACTACCAACTTCCTAAGTTGCACAATGGCATAGGGCGGTCAAGGCATGGCTGGAGATAGTATGACGTGAAATGGGATATAAAAGGTCAATGGAAGTTCACTGGTGAAATGATTTAGTAATTTCGCAGGAAATGTAGAGGCTCAAATAGATGGGTCAGAGATGTTACACAACAGTTTGGGTATAGAACACTCGGGTCATCCAAGGTCAAAGGGTGAAAGTCCTTCGAAAAGTCAAAGGGGTGCTTGGCCATTTTGAGGAAGTTAGTCGAAACAAAGCATGACAGCAGAGAATCCACTTTCAGCAAGAATGCCAGAAACTAACAACCATACTTTTTAAATTGACGAGATTTTTCTTTGATCGAATCAGGAGCGGAAAGTTTTGTTGGTTTCGGAGAAACCCTCCGCAGAAGAAAAAGCAAGCATCAGACAGGTTTGACCGTAAAGTCTCAGGAGCCTCCTTGAAATGAGACTTAGTCTAATATTCAAAACAATAATGAGTAGGAAAATCTAGCATAAATTTATCCCAAAAGAATATAAGTTGGTTCCAAAGTTTGCATGTTTGAGATAGGATTCAAGTAGGAGTTTTCAGGACCATCCTGAATAATGAGACCTAGCTTTAAAGATTTTCATTAGATAACAAGATTTAGTGGAAGTCATACCTTTAGAAGATATACTTTAGCTTTAAAACTGTCATTGGGATCTAGCTTTCAAGTTATTAGAATATTTGGTAAACACTCACATATGTGCAAAGCTACCAAACTGGGGCAGAAAATTTTCTTAGTTTTGTTTATTTTTATTGAAATCAGGTACCCACCTAGAGAACAAGGGAATACAATTCAACTTTGGGCAATCAAGAGCCCACCTGAAGAACAAGGGAGTACAATTCAAGTTTTGGTAATCAGCCGCCCACTTGGAAAACAAGGGAATACAATTCAAGTTTTGGTAATCAGGAACCCACCTGGAGAACAAGGGGATACAGTTCCAATTTTTGGCAATCAAGAGCCCACCTATAGAATAAGGGAATACAACTCAAGGATTGGCAATCAGGAGCCCACCTGGAGAACAAGGAAATACAGTTCAAGTTCTGGCAATCAGTCGCCCACCTGGAAAATAAGGGAATATAATTCAAGTTTTGGCAATCAGGCGCCCACCTAGAAAACAAGGGAACATAATTCAAGTTTTGGTAATTAGGAACACACCTGGAGAACAAGGGGATAAAATTCAAGTTTTTGGAAATCTGGCCCACCTGGAGAACAAGGGAATACAACTCAAGTTTTGGCAATTAGGAGCTCACTTGGAGAATAAGGTTATACAGTTCAAGTTCTGGAAATCTGGCGTCCACCTGGAAAACAAGGGAATACAATTCAAGTTTTGGCAATCAGGCGTTCACCTGGAAAACAAGGGAATACAATTCAAGTTTTGGTAATTAGGAGACCACCTGGAGAACAAGGGGATACAGTTCAAGTTTTGGCAATCATGATCCCACCTGGAGAACAAGGGAATACAATTCAAGTTTTGGCAATCATGAACCCACTTGAAGAACAACGGAATACAGTTCAACTTCTGGCAATCAGGAGTCCACCTAGAGAACAGGGGAACACAATTCAAATTTTGGTAATCAGGATCCCACCTGGAGAACAAGGAAATACAATTCAAGTTTTTGCAATCAGGAGCCCACCTGGAGAACAAGGGAATACAATTCAAGTTCGGTAATCAGGCACCCACCTGGAGAACGAGGGAAGACAATCCAAGTTTTGAAGGAATATATTCCAAGCCTAGTAATCGGCATCCACCTGGAGAAAGGGAAAAGCATCTCAGATTGCAACTCAAGTTAGCAACAAAGGAACTGAACTGAGAGAATACAAGTCAACAAGACAAAAAGGATCACAAGATCAAGTTTGAAGATATAGATAGGATCATTTTTCTAATTCATAGGTCATAGTGTAATAAGGGGGTTCAGTTAGCAGTAGCAGCAGCAACAACAACAACGGAACCACAGCTTCATGGTAGTCCCAGCTACCAAACATTCCTGAACTACACAGACCTTATTACTTTATAGCAGAGGATATTTAGGCAACCTCAAAAATAGGGTGCGGTCAAATCTTTCAAAAATGCTTCCTACGAAGTATTCAAATGGGCAAAAATTGCTCGTATACGCTCACTTTATCTTTGCACGAAAACTCTTCGTATTTCTGAGAAAAAAGAGACAACTGTGAACACGTGATTTTTGCCCTATATGAATTACTCCTATAATTTCAGAAAAAAAAATAGATTTATTATTATTATTATTATTTGCAATTATGTGGATTTTTTGGCATTTTCTATTATTTTTTGACTTTGTTAGTGCATGTTTATTTTATTTTAATTAATGAGAAATACAAAAATCTGTTGCATATGCATTTACGAGTTAGTTTTATATTTTAAGAATTAATTAATAATTAAGTTATTTTATAAACGAAAAATCACGAAAAATGGTATAATTTGCACTTTAGTTTCAACAAAAGAGAAAAGAGAAGAAAAAGGAAAAAGAAACAAAAGGAATTTATAAGAAGGAAAAGGGAAAAGAGAAGAGATTTCGTTTGGGCTATTCTTTAAATCCAAACACACAGGCCCAACATTTCCTTTCAGAACACCCGCCTAACCCAAGCCCATACCCATTCTAACCAGTCCAATTCCTTTACTTAACAAAACGACATCGTCCATTCTAAGATCGATCCTAGCCATCGAGGTTTCTCCGAACTAACGGCTTTGAAGTGGGGGACACTTAATATTTAAGTGTCCAGATCGCTCCCCCCCCCCCCCTCGTCGTCTCCTTCACTTCCTCTCTATCTCATAGACCCTCCAAAACCCTAGCCCGACGTCTCCGTTTCCTCCCCCTCAAGGTGGCACCAAACAACCCCAAATTAACACCCTAGGATCCTTTCCCTCCCCTCATTCTGAATATCAACTCCATTTCCCTCGAATCACACTCCAGAATCCCTCGAATTTTAGATCAAATGGATGAACCCTAATTCTCAAAAGCTCCTGATATGAGTTAAGTTTGAAGATTTGCATTTATTGTAATGATATTCGTGTGTTCTTATTAAGAACACACGATTAACATCACCGTTGGCTGGAAAATTCAAGAAGTCAAAGGTTCAAACTCTTGTCCTCTAATCACTTATATTTTAGTAGGTATTTTCTGTTCTTCTCCTGATTTCATCTATCTTTCATTTCTTTTTCTATTTTTCTGCTTCTTCTCATTTTTTCAACTCCCCTGTTATTTTGTTTTCTCAGATTGCCATCCTATGCATGTTAATTTTAGGTTAGTATTTTAATTTGTTCTTGGCTTGTTAATTTGTTTAAATCTAGATTCGTTTGTTTAGTTAATTAGTCATTGAGTTGTTTTGGGGTGTAGGATCTGTTAAACCATTTGGAGTTCATAGAATTTTTAACTGAGTATATTGTTTAGAAATTGGGCTGCCTTTGATTCAATTGACAAAGAGCAGTCCGTTCATATTGCATTGGGCCATTGGGTCAGCTTGACCCAGGTAAATAGTTGGCGGTAATTTCAAGGATTGTGTGCGGTAGTTTAGGAATTTTGCTTGAAGAATCTTTGTTGTAACAGAAAATAGAAGCTTCTCAGTAGCTGGCTGAGGGACTGAAGCGAATTAGGACTTTTGAGTTGGGGATTTTTTAGAAAAACGCAAAATTGGCTAAAGTTTTTAAGATAAAACAAAAATTGGAAAAGAGCCTTTTTACAAAATTGAATTGTCTAGGCTAACCCTATCTTGCCATTCAAGAAAAAGAAAAAATATGCTGAAAAATAACCACGGCTAAAAATCAAAAAATTGTTCCATTAATTTCTCTGCTTTTAGTGTTGAAGTTTTTAATCAGTGAAACATTTTCTGAATCTCCGAGATTGAGATCGTTTGACTTTAGATTTCTGAAAGGTTTGGGTTGAATTTTGTTGGGTAGTTACTGTTCCATTGGTTTTCGCTGGCCATTTTTGCTGTTTTACTGAGTCTAGGTGTTGAATTCTGTTGTTGTTCAACTGTTGTAGATCACTGACCCCTTTAATCTTGATTTCTTCTCAATTTTGAGGTAGTCCTTCAAACTATGAATGGAAATTATGCTCAATTGAGCTGTATGTGAAGCCATGTAACTCAAATTAATGAAGTATTGGTTCTTCACTTTTATTAGTGTCTTGTGTTTAATTTTGGATTTCTTTTAGCTCAGCTTTCTTATGAGTTATTTATGTAACCATGGATACATGTTTGGTCTTAAAGGCTAGGTTTGAGTTACTGCATTGAGTGTAGTTGATTCATTAAATTCTTCTAGAATGGTGTAAGACGTATGAGATGAAGGCTACACTCATCAATTTGATTGTGAAATTAGTTGGTGTTGAGTGTGTTTCATGGATATGGGTTGCATGATATCCGTTCCAAACCATCTCTGCATTAGTTTAGTGGATCTGATCTGAATTTACCTTTCATTAATCGTGTACGCAAACTTGTTTAAGTTCAGTTGGAAATATAGCTTACTAAGCTCAAAGGTTTATGCTTCATGTTCCCCTCCCATGTTTATATGTATACACTATGGAATTCAAAAGTCTTTCAAAAAATAGAATTTGAAAGTTGATTTTGAAATCTGAGATTCTTCAGACTTGGTTGGATTCTATATAAGTTGTTCATTTTCGAAAGTTATTTTGAGTCAAAGACATTGCTTGAAATAAGGCATGCATGAGTTGTAGTTATTGGACTTGCAATGTTAAGTGATGAAATAATCTGTGTAGGAATTGATATCCCATCAAGCATTAGATCCTCATTTTAGACTTTATGTCGGCTTTAGATACAGCATTGTCTTTGTTTTAATTCCAGGCTCTCATAGGTAAAATTGTTCCCACACCAATGCTAATGAAGAATAGGATTTGGGTTGTCAATGTTGGCCTACTTATGCAATGTCACTCATCATTCCTTGACTTGGGCTTCACGTTAAGCCAGCTGTGTGGGTGTGCTCGCCAAGGATTACTGATGTGCACTTGGGTCCCTTGTTGGCCCAGGCCATGAAAGTTAAATCTCTGATTTAATCTAGGCCCTTAGTTACTAAGGTAAGCTCGAAATTAGCCTAAAAATAACTAGAATTCTTTAGGTTTCCTTAATTAATTTACGGAGGTAAGCCCCGTTAAGTAATACAAATAGTTTATGGCCCTCCGAACATTAGTTTGAATTCCCTTTTTCAAATTTGAAATTGAGGTGCACCGCTCAAAATAAAATCTCAAATGTGTGGCCCTCATTAATTATATCTTTTAAAATCCTTAGACTTCGAGGAACGCCATTTAGCATATTTTCATGGCCATCGACAAAGTTAAAACGTGTAGTTGCTTTAGGCGCGTTATTATAATAATATTACCTTCTAAACTCAGGTGTTCGTTTCATGTGACCCAAATCTGAATCTTAATAATGTTGAATAAAATGTGTTTCGAATTGCGGGTGTATTTCATGTGGCACTATCCAAAGACACATCTTAGACGACGTTAAATTTTCTTTAAAATGAATTAAAAGCGGTTTAAAGTATAAATGCGCATAGGTTTGAAAGTGTTCTAAAATTAGATAATTAAGTCGGATATAATAGTTGAGCCGCCGTGCTAGAACCACGATACTCGAGAATTCCTAACACCTTCTCCGGGTTAACAAAATTCCTTACCTGAATTTTTGGTTCGCGGACTGTAATACAGAGTCAATCATTTCCTCGATTCGGGAGTTGAACTGGTGACTTCGGACACCATAAATTATCCTATGTGGTGACTCTGAATCATTAAAAAAAAAATCTCGTTTCGATTTTCCTTTAATTAAAAAAACTCCCTTATACGTCTCTTCACGAAGGTGTAGGTAAAAAGGAGGTGTGACACCTGTAACAACTGAGTGCCTCTAGCGGCTACTGATATGAAATGAATAATGTATATATATACATAAACTTATAAAAACATTCACCATTGTAGGCATCATCATCATCATATCGTACCCGACCTCAAAGAGGACTCGGTAATAAGGTACCCGGCCATCATAAGGCTCGGTAGAATCGTACCCGGCCATGTTGAGCTCGGTAAACCCGACTGATTAGTGATTGCACAATTGGTTCCGTACCCAGCTGACTATAGCGCGGCTCGGTAGAGTAAAATAGATACATATATAATTCATACTAGACTCATGGAATCACGTTCAAAACCTTTCAGAGCGACTTAAAGTCGTTGCACCATCCATTAATATTATAGACATCCATACCCTCAATATTAACCTCAGAAAGATTCAAGGATCATATACACTTTCTTATAATAACATTATAATGAAAGAACAACTTGGACAACCTTAGTTTCTACGGGTAGATCCGTTATGAAATAACATATTATTTAAGTTCGTTTCATTTTAGATCATGCCAAAAGAAAGAAAAAAGTGCATTAACATACCTTATCACAATATTTCCAATCATCAAGTTGTACTCACCTCTTCGTGCTTTAATTTACAACAATAAGAACAATATTATCATCAAGTTATGAAAGGTACAACTATCGCATAAACGACAAGCTTATTTTGTATAAAAACGGTCAGCATCTCTCCTAAAATCCTTACTTCCTCCAAATTCAAGATAACTCCATCAACCTAATAACACAACAATAAAAACATATATACATTATTTTTCAGCCTGATATTACACCATCAAATACTACAAAAAAATCCAACACACTCCACTCTTTTCATACACAAAACGACCATCGTACTAGTGTCAAACGACCTGGAAATATTACGACGAATGACCACCCACCAAACTACATCTATATGGTGTTTTTCCACACCCTTCCTCATCAAAAACTCCACAAAATAGTAGTAAAACATGCAATCCAACAGCAACACAAAACAGTTCACAAAACAGTCCACTACAAATGAATAACTCGAACTCACGGCTTCCGATTACCATCTCGTGAGTTCTTCCATGCATAGAAAGACTTAACATGAATTTATGCAGAAAAAATAATTGAAATAGAGCAGTATACTTGCCTTATTTTTTGTATAACTCAGCCCTTATCTTGGTTCTTCAAACTCTAGGTTTTACTCCCAATTACAACTTGAAAGTGAGAGAAAATCAATTAGGGTTTGTGGGTATATTTTGGGAGGAAGTTTGCAGGGGTTTAGGTCTGGTTATTTGTGATATATAATTAGGTTTATATATTAGGAGATAAGCTCTTAAATGGGATCTTTTGCTGACCCGAAATTGCCTCTTTTTTGGCTCTCATTTAACCAAGTAGGTGACACACCTACTTGTCACCTAGCAGCTTGTGCAGTCTCACAAAACTATGTATATTTCTCTACTCCGGTGTTGTATTGATAAACGTTAGACTCATTAGATTCAATTTGATGAGTGTAACACCCCATAACTTCAGGGTATATTGGGAGAAAATCGTAGTTACATTTGACCTAAGTTTCAACACATCTATGAATGTAACTTGTGATGACCTTTTTTGTTCTACAACTTGCTTGACTTCAGATTATAACACACATATATCGTACGACTAAAATAACTCATAATTTAATCTCCTTATAATTTTAAACACCCTATTCTCTCTCCAAAAGTACATGGTACAACATTCCCAACTTGTCGACTTTTGATAAAACTTATTTTCTTCAATTTATTTAGCTTCTAAGCCTTCAAACCCTCTTGGTACTTAGTATTCATATTTCTAAATATTTGTAACCTACATTGTAATAGGATTAACTTACTTTATGTACTTTCGAATTTGATCTCATTTTTGAGCTTACATCAGTTGACTTACGAATACTCTCACGCAAAAACATGGGTTGTAACGTTAGTTCAATTTTTCTACTGGTTCTATATGTCTATTTTCATTCTGACTATTCTTTTCTTGATTTATTTAAGTTTTCTACGATATTTTCTGACTCTTTACGTGATTTTCTCCTTAGTTAAACACTTTATTATTCTGATGTTCTTATTTTCTGTTTGAATTGAGCCTTCTTTCCCTAACAAATACCTTGATTCTTACTACTCTACTCGGTTTGACTGAACGTCTTTCCTTAATTAGTTTCCTCTTGCCTTATTTGTTATTTCCTAATTCTTGCTAATTATTTTCTTAATTGGACCATGTTTTCACCCCTAATTACCTTACATGATTCCTTCCTTAAAATATTGTTCATGGTGTTACTATTGATTGGTTATCCCTTGATTAAAGGGAAGACTTGTTGATTTACATATGTGATTGATTCCATGAAATTTCCTGATTGCTACTTAATTGATCTCTTATCTTATTTTGTTTAACTCTTGATTACTATATAAACTCTCTTATATTCTCACTTCTGACATGAACAATAGTTTAGAAACTATCATTTTACACTCTAAAAGGCTCTCTCGCTCTACTCACTTTGCTACTTGTGATCCCTATTATTCTAGCCGGCTAGAAGCCAAGGCTGGGAATTGCACAATACTTTTCTCGCATCATGTTTTTTCTTTATTTTACTAGGTATGCTTCTGATTAGTTTTTGATAATCAAACCGATGTGTTTACTTACTATTTTAGCTCATGTGGCATGAGTTCATTCTTGCTTTTATTTACTGCCTATCCATCATGCCTAATACTACTTATTCAAATTCGTAATTAGCATGTTTCCACTTTACTTGCATGTTTACTATCTTATTTAATATGTCTACATATGAAACTAAGCCTATTTGACTGAACTCTGTTTATATAGCATGCCTAGACCCTGTCTTTGTGTAATCAGCATGACTTCACCTGTTTCTGACTGTTCTGCCTCCCTCCTGCTAAGTTAATAACTCTCCCTAGAATGGCATCAACATGTTTTTGT
Organism: Nicotiana benthamiana; assembly: GCA_034376525.1. Lineage (NCBI taxonomy): Eukaryota > Viridiplantae > Streptophyta > Magnoliopsida > Solanales > Solanaceae > Nicotiana > Nicotiana benthamiana. Next base: position 13,009,066 of record CM067338.1, on the reverse strand, counting down.
TGTGATCTTTGCTTCATGACCTGCATTCTTCCTACTAGTTTTATAGAACCACCTCAACACTCTATGTATCCTATTGTCTGTGTGCTTCATTAAGGTGTACTCTCTATGTTCCCTATCCCTCTTCCCTTGTGTGAAAGTTGCTTGCCAAAGTTACTTCCTAAAGCTTGTTTGGTCTCTGTCTTTTGTTCTCATTGTGAAATTGTTTGTTTACACTTTTTCCCAAACTGTTTTATCACTAATGGTTTTCATAAGTCCTTTTCAATTCTAAGACATTTCTATTAAACTCTTTCAAACTATTATGCACTTCCACTTACTCTTAGAATACTTGGTCCTGCCCTTCTGATATGTGTATTGCCTTGAAACACTTGAGATCTCTCCGAACTCTGGCATGTCAGGGCTGGCATTTCCACACTACATCCTAATCAGTAATTATTTGAGAAAGGTCTAAGTATGAGCATTGGCCAGGATCCTTGAGGTCCTTAAGGTAACTCTAACACACCTAGATATTAAATAGGCTATGGAACTTTGGCATTTGAGACTAGTGGAGGCTTGGAAATCATTTGTCCTATTTTAGGCTCCCTATAGATTAATTTTCTATTTTATTTATGTAAGTGTTTATTCAATTCATTGGTCTGTAATAATTATTATAAAGAAACAGTGGGGTGAAATTGTGTAGATACCATTCCTATAGGGTCCATGTTGATTCAAATGCTGTTTTTTAGATAACATGACTATGGGATCTGCTTTGGTTTAAAATAAGTTATGTTTTCTTTGCTTCCACACAATTAGAATCCACGCCTATAGGAGTTAAAATCAGCTTTAATAGAAATCATGCCTACATGAGTTAAAACTAGCTTTAATAGAAATTGTGCCTATATGGGTTTAACTTTGGCCAAATAAAATCTGCTTGATTCATATTTTGTTTACTTAGAAACCATGCATGTAGGGCTAGAACCAGTTTAGTAAGGAAAATCAGTATAATTCATGTTTGTTTATTCTGAATTGGTTTAATTAACTCATCTGTACACTTTTTTAATAAGTTTCAATGTTGTCTTAAATAATATTGCTAAAAAGCATGCCTATAGGATCCAAAATGCCGTCTAAAACTGTTTGCTGCTTAGTTACATTCTTAATCAATAATAAATATTGCGCTCCCAGGATATCCCTGTTATACGTCTAGGCAAGCTCGTAGGGTGAAAATCCTACAAACGATGAAACTGCACATTGTTATTTGAGACTGCTCACGTTCAACAGGTTTAAAAGAATCAGTAGGCAAGTAGAATTGAGTTCTTTGACACTTTGGTCCTGATTCAATATTGTATAATCTCTACTCATCTAGATATCATATTCTAGGGTTTTCTCATAAATACTTGAAACTATTGTTTGAGACATGCACTTACTTTTTATGTTTGTTGAGGTAAATGTGAGCCCTTAATTGTTCCCTCTTTAAATGCAATCCTAATTGTTTTGATTGATGCCTAGACGTTTTTCCTTTAAATAGCTTAGGATGGTCTAGAACAACCTAAAATTAGAGGTCCTAAATACCTCAGGGCCACGAAGAAGGGACAGGTAATGTACACATATGATATCAATCTATGTTTTTAGAACGCTTAAGGCTATGACCAAGGGGATTGAATTGGGAAATAAGGATATGATGACTACAGGCTAATGTCATGTGTAGCTCCTCGTTGAGGAGTGATTACCAAGCATTATGTGGGTATGATCTTGTAGGCTAACCAACCTAGGACCCCTTTTTCCCAACTCCCGTTTTTAAAATAAATTTACTTTATATATGTGTAACTTGTTCAAGTATTTTCCCTTGTTTCATTACTTGAATCATACATGTGCTTGAAATGTCAAAACATGCCTTTACTTGCAAGTACGTGTTAAAACTATTTGTTTTTGTTAAAAGGACTAATTCACATAAGGATAAGTTTGGACGAGACCCAGCATTGTGGATCGCAAGGGATGCCTAACACCTTCCCCTCAAAGTTTTTTTGAGCCCTTACTCTAAATCTCTGGTAATACAAATTAGTCTAAGAGTTAATCGCTCTAGGTCCGTTAGGTGGCGATTCTTCAAATACTCAATTCCCAAAAGAAAACGAGTTATTTTCTTTATGAACTCCAAATCACAAACTTCTCCGAAGAGAAAAAAGGGGGTGCGACATATTATTTATTACATCATCATGGATAAGTGGGCCAGAAGGGCTGCATGAGGCAACAAGAATAAAATACGAGGAAACATGATCATTTCTAAACTCAAAACATCGGCCGACAAGGTCATACAAGTATTCATATACATGATATCTGTCTACAAGCCTCTAAAAATACATAACATCATAAAGGTCGGGACAGGGCCCCGCCATACCAATCAATAAATGTATTAATCATACTTATTAAATAAGCAACTCCGGAGCAAAATGGAGTGTGCCAGTATCTTCGCTGAGCTGATAGCCTACTTCGAGGGCTCTCCACCTATCTATCTGGACCTGCGGGCAAGAAATGCAGCATCCCCAAGTAATAAGAACGTCAGTACAAGTAGTATATCGAGGATATGTAAGGAATAAAAATCAGTAAATAATAGACATGAGAGAAACATGGAGTAAGAGACTCAACATTTATGTCAGAATAAATCTGTGAATCATTTAATATTATAATGTCATGCATATGCATATAAATGTCATACCATGTATGCGTATATGTATTCCTAACATCATCAAGCCTCTGAGGGCATCCCATCATATCATTTCGACCACTGTGGGCAAATCATCAACGTATACCAGCTGATCAGGTGGTGGTGTGTAAATAACATCGTAACCTTTTCCCATATCCATATACATATGTGTGTGTGTGTGTGTGTATATATATATATATGTACACATGTCTATAATACCATCTAGTTATGGGTCAATGTACATGTATAAATGAATTCAATGCATGAGAAGTACATTAATAAAATCTCTCGGAATGTCATAAGATCATTATGCCTCTGATTAATATCAAGAAATAAACTTGATCTACTTACGTATTTTCTAAGACTCGTGAATAAATGATAGAATAATAAGATATATGGAAATAAAGAATATATGAACTTCTAGTATTTCTATGAATAGAGTCATTTATAAAAGGTGTGCATTTTCTCGTTTCTTTTGTATCGTATGGATCATGCCAAAAAGAAAGAAGGGATAGCATTAACATATTGAGCCGATTCTCTTGACAATTCCTCTAACACATGTAAATTGTGAAAACACATAACGATGGATTGAAGTAGAGGAAAATTCGTATGATATCTTGAGAAAAATTGCAGTATACTCCCTTAAAATCATAAAACTCGTTGCTATTACATCATATAATTTCGTATAATTTCATATGAAATTTTTTTGATTGAGATCGTTACTTCTGGATTCTTTGCCACATTTCTTAATATAATCCATCTCTATTTGTGAATTTAGAGGTCTTATACCTTAGTGGGTGTGGGCCTACTAAGGTGATGACTTAGTCTTAAATGTGACACCATATAAAATAAGTATAAGAGTCATCAATTGGCTTTTAAGGGCTGTCGTGTTTGAAGATGTAATATTTATCCAAATATTTGAATTAATTATTTATTAATCACATGATTAACTTGTTAGTTTCCCATTAATCAATAATTAACCAATTACTCATATAATTCAAAATTATCTCAAACTACTTAAAATACTATTCACTTTTAACATATTTTATACACCTTACTATCATGGTCCTGTGGTACGTTGTATGGAACTAGCCCATAAATATGGGATATTATAGCTTGGACCATATTTTATCTCACAATCAAACTTCGATGAAACTCATTTTCTTCGATTCGCTTACCCTGTCAGCTTCACGAATTTATTAATCAATTGTTTAAAATAGCATAATATTTGTAACCTCAAAATAGTTTCATTCTCGAGAATGCCTCGATCAATTCATTTATGGCATACTTTCATGTATGAAAATATGGAGTGTAACAACCAACTCTCAAAAGTGGGGCCCACACCGCCAAGACTTAAAATCCCTTCTCTAATTCACAAATGGAGATGTATTCTACATCTAAGTTAAGGAAAGGCTTCAGCAAAAATGAAATTACATTAGCAACGTGAGTTGCTTAAACCTTTCATTCAAACGAGATTTCTTAATATTATAGCAATATGGGATTTACAATTTTAAATGAGTATGGTGCAATCTTCCTCATGAATATTATATGGATTATTCTGTATTTTGATCTTGTTGTTACGCGTTTCATTGCAATTGGCGCATGTTAGAAGGATTGTCAAGAGAATCGGCTCAGGTATGTTAAGGCTATCATTTCTTTCTTTTTGGCATGATCTATGCGACAAGGCTATCCCTTCTTTCTTTTTGGCATGATCTATATGACACAAACAAAACGAGTAAATGCAGAATTTTCATAAACTACTTTCTTCATAGAAATATTAGAGATGCTTATGTTCTAGATTCCGTATATGTTATATTATTATCGTCTGTTTATGGGTCTCAGAAAATACATAAATTGATAAAATTTATTTTATGATATGAATCAAAGGCATCCTGGTCTTATGTCGTTCTAAAAGATTTGATTGACGTACTTCTCATGCATTTCATTCATTTATATTGACCCATTACCAAATTGTGTTTTATATATATATATATATATATATATATATATATATATATAGATATATATATATATATATATATATATATATATATATATATATACGCACCACCATGTGATCAGCTGGTACGTTAATGATTTTGTCCACAGTGACCGAGAATACGTAAATTGATAAAATTTATTTTATGATATGAATCAAAGGCATCCTCGTCTTATGTCGTTCTAAAAGATTTGATTGACGTACTTCTCATGCATTTCATTCATTTATGTTGACCCATTACCAAATTGTGTTATATATATATATATATATATATATATATATATATATATATATATATATATGCACCACCATGTGATCAGCTGGTACGTTAATGATTTTGTTCACAGTGACCGAGATGATATGATGAGATGTCCTCGGAGGCCTGATTATGTTATGTACGCATATACCTATGCATAAAATGACATTAATGTGCATATTCATGGCATTATAAATATTAATGATTCATAGAGTTATTCAGAATTAGATGTTGATTCTTTTAATGCATGTTTCTCTCATTTATAGTTACTGATTCTCATTCTTTACATACCGATACATTATTTGTACTGGTGTCCCTTTTGCTTGGGGATGTGGTATTTCATGCCCGCAGGTCCCGATAGACAGGTTGAGAGTCCTCCAAAGGCTACCATCTCAGCGAAAGATGTTGATGCACTCCATTTGGTCCGAAGTTGCTTATTTGGTCAGTTTGATTTGGACATGTATTGATTAGTATGGCGGGACTCCATTCCAACATTTATGGTATTTATCTACTCTTAGAGGCTTATATACATATTTCATGTAATTGAAAGATTATGTGGCCTTGTCAGCTTATGTTCTGCGTACGAGTGATCATTTTAGACTTATAGGGCCTTATGTCATATGTATAAGTTTTTATTACAGTTTGGGTCGTCCTATGTTGAGTGTTTCCTCATGTTTCATTCTAGTTATCTCACAGCAGCTTTTCCATCTCATTTACCTATGATAGTATGATACAAAAGATACATTATATTGGTATTCAGTTGAGTATGGTACCGGGTAGCCATCGCGACCCATCGGTTTGGGTCGTGACAAAAAGAATCCGTACGCATCTAAAAAAATCTATTGAGTGCTCGGATAAAGGTAAATACCAAGTTAAGGTCCCTTTTCTGAGGGTCTCCCCGAACTTCTTCAGCAGGACTGATTCAATCTCGTGCAGAGCTAAGTCGCTTACTTTCACAAATGTTGTGTAGGTGGTGATGTGCTCCTGAGAATCCGAAGTCCCATCATACTGTGGTACGTCGGGCATTTTGAATCGCTTTGGGATCTACTCTGATGTTGCGCTTGGTTGAACGAAAATTAGGTGTATTTCTTTTAATCTGGTCCCTTCAATACTGGTGATGTATCCGGGATTTGATCGATTCGGGCATTTGTTTCCCTCACAAACAGCATGAGTTTAGTTTTAAGGGGATCATTCTCATTATTGTTACCGGATTCGCTGTCACCCCCCCCCCCCCACGGCCCTGTCGAAGCCGACCTCAACCCTCGGGGTGTTATTATCAATCTTTTGTATTGTTCAGTTTATGGTAGCGTCGAGAGGAACTAGGCCTCGTCCATTTGCATGTTGGAAGCACCCGACAATGCCTGACTCAACTCTGTCATGACTTGATCCCGTCGTGAGAGAAGGCCTATAATAACCATTTGTTGTTCCCTCAGGATTCTCACTATATCTGCGACATGCTCGTCCTCATCATCATCAAGAGTTTCTCCTCAACATGTCGTGGATATTGCTCGCCATGGACCGGTGTGGCCTCATCGCCTTTGTTGTGGGTATCACTGATCAAATCTTCATGTTGAGGCTAATTTCCTTGGGTGTAAATGTTGTGTGCGATGTTGGCATCATTATCTGCCATTTTTATGATTTTTTGCTAGGAATATAAAGAATTAAACATGTTAGTAATAAATGCAAGAAACAACTATATTACGCAACTGTCTAAGCCCAATGGTGGGCGCCAAACTGCTTACCCGTAAAACGGTACGCTAAATTTGTTACGTGTTTTATAGACAAGCGAATCGATTTGATCCCAAAATGATAAATAAAATATAAGACTTGGCGTTGAAATCGAAATAAGACAGTAAATATCTTGATTCCGGTAGCGAGAACTTGGAATGCAATGATAGCAATATTAATAAACAAAAATAAAATATTATTGAGCTTTTGAACAATATATAACATAATTTTGTCAAAACATTCTTATCCTTAGAATGGTTGTTAAACTCACAATATAGTTGCACCAAGGGAACAAGGTCCTAGGACAAGCCCTTTTTAATGACAATTATGAGGGCCATAAAAAATGTGCAACGGCATACCATGAATGTCATATTTTCTAAAACGGATAGTATATTTAATACTACAGAATATTCTTCATTAAATATCATCAATAATAATTCATTTATCTTCATGAGCAACATTCCATTCGGGCCTTTCCGGTGCCAACCGAGCCTGCTGCCTCGGTCTTGATTCCCACCTCCCTCGCTTTTTATTTGTCCCTGGTTCCATGTATATAAGTATTTAATACGAACAAATTTTATTCTATACCAAGAAAGTAGGGCTCGAATAATTCAGATAGGAGCAATTTGTCTGCATTCATTCAAAAAAAGGAATTGGTGCTACTGTGAAGAAAGTAGTCATCTCGGCCACTTTAAATATAATAAAGTGATGAAATAAAGTTTATACCTTACATGGTTTGTTTACTATATGTCCTGTTTATCTCTTCCTTATGTTCCTTTTCGATGTCAAACATATCCGGATCGAGTAATAATATTACTGATCCATGATTATTGCAGTCACATACTTAGTAAATTGACTAAAGGAAAAATAACAAAAGCTTTGCCATCAATGTATATATACCTTTAGAAAACGTGGCAGTCACATGGCTTAAGTCATAAGAAGTAGACAAGTGATACAATTTGAGAATGTAAAAGGAATCAAAAGCAATGTGGTCTTCTTGGAGAAGTTTATCGCTCGAAGACCTTTGTGAAAATTTTGTCCAAAGAGTGTATATACAACAGCCTAACTAAGTAGTGGAGAAAAGTTACATTGAAATTACAAGATGCTGCTTGATTTCCCCAGCTCATTTGGGTATGGTTGGAATGCAGTCTTAACAGTAGCAGATTTCCATAGCTTCATGAAACATCTTCTCTTGCATGAACTCCAAGGATGAGTGAGATTCATTATTCATAGTAGTAATGAAGGGTACTTCTGCTGCTACTAAGTTTTTCTGTTGTTGGAAAATGCATTTGTTACTCAAAACCCACTTTGAAAAGGATGAGAATGGTGCAGGATGAGATGGAGGATGAAGATGAGCAGCTGTTTCTTGAGAGATTATTGATCTTCTGCTTTGATGGCCAAGCATTAGCATTGCTGCTGTTGGTGCCATTGAATTGTGTTATGAGTAAAGAGATTGCTGAATGATGCAATTGGTGTATGTAGAGTTAAATGAAATTGTAGCTAGATTTATGGAAATTGTTGGAACTGTGGAGGTTTCATACTGTGGGCGCTCTTTGTATACTGATCACTGAATCAGGTCCACCGGAGAATAAAAGAACAATAAAATTGTTTCCTTATACACCTGCTTTTCTAAATATTTTAGTAATTAGGAATTCTTAATTTTAATTAAATACGTGTTTGTAGCATAGAGTTCTTCCAACTCTCTGTTTCTACTTTTGGTAGGATGCATTATGTAAAATGATATATGCATTAGCTTTGTGTATTAATAAGGTTTTGTTTTGTATACTTTTTGAACATATACATTAGTTATGCAAGTATTAGTTATATACCCTATTTTGTATTATCCTATGCATAATTATGCATAAGAAACCATGGCATTAACAATGCAATGGATTTTAATACATACGTTAGCTTAGTTAAAGATAAAATTATCCTTTAAAATTTATGCTTGATTAAAATATGTTATTATATAACTAGTAAATAAACAAAATTAATGCTTGAAATAATTCAAGAAAGTGATAAATAAAATTTTATCTCTGGTAAATAAATAAATACTTAACATATTTTTTTTATAAATAGATATTAAGTTCTACACTACAATATATGTCAACAAATTAAACAATTTTTTAAAACCTTTTTAATATAAAAACATTCATCAGGATATGTTTTATTAAAAAGATAAAGTAATGGACTATTTATGAGGGTATTTTTGTAAATAAATAATTTTTTTAGAAATTATACAGTATTTTAATACATCAAACCAAATAATGGATAAGAAATAGCTCAACATAACTAATGCCAGCATAACTAATGCAAGCATTACTAATACCAGCACTACTAATACACTATATTCAGCATTATTCTTATTCACTAATAAAAGTCTGAATCTTAATCAACTACCACTACGCCGCCACCACCATCATACTTAACCATCGCCATCCCCAGCCACCACCAGGCCACCAACATCCTCAATCATAGCCTCCATTATCGACCATCACCACATACTATCCCCATCACACCGCCACCGTCAATCTCACCCATAATCAACAGTCATCCACATCAACTACTACAATGATCACCTCATAACCATCAACAACTACAGTCGGTACTACCCATCATTATAACCTACCAGCACCCAGTCACCACTTTTTTCGGTCACAACTACTACTACCATCTGAGATTATTAATTATTATCATCCACCACCGTCATACTCAATCATAGTCGCCACAATTACCAGTCACTACTAGCTACTGGCATGAACCACCATCATCAACCAAAACTATCACTAACCACCGCCTATAGTCGCTATACACCTGCTGGTCATCACCACCAACAACTAACATATTTTTAAAAAATATATATTTTATTGATAGAATATTAGATTAATTAGTATTTCATTTGAATTTTATGTTTATTAATTTTCAAATAAAGAAAAAATTTATATATTTAGATATTAAAAATTAAGCAGTCCTAGTTATTTCTATTCAAATCTTAATAGACATTTTAATATATGTAGAAGTGTATTCATATTCAGATGTCTTAATTTTAATATACATCTTGATATCATATGTGTATTCAGATTCGAACGTATTAATCTAAAAAAACAAATGATGCTTAAATGTCCTAAGTGGCATCTTACGTAAATTACAACAATATTAGTATTAGTGAAATTTCCTTATTTCTAAAAAGAAAAAATAAAATAAAATACTCTCTCCGTTTGATTCGGCACGAAGTTTAAGAAAAACAAGATTTTTGAAATTTGTGATCTTAAAAAATTATGGGGTAAAAACTTTGTGAGGCCATGATATTTGTGAAGTTATAAAATCTTCTTATAAAAAATAAAATAAATAGTTTAAAAGTAAATTATTTTAAAATTTAAAAATATATTATTTATTTTTAATAAACTAAAAAAATACCAAATCTAATTTGAAGTCGATTGAGTAGTATTTTTTCACTCTGTCGTGTCAATCCAGACTCTGATCACCGTTCACGAACTTGAAAATTAGTTTTCCAAAACGTGTGAACCGTGCAATATACACCTTGCAAGCGCAGCTGACAAATGGATAACACAAGAAAGCATAGGTTTACGGTGTGACTTGAAAATACTTTTTTATTGAAAAATAATATTCCCATTGTATAATCTTTCGAAAAAAATAATTGAAAAAATATATATTCTCTCCATGTAAATTTTTTTAACTAGGCACAAAATTTAAGAAAAGAAAGAAAATTTTTATTGTAGTATAAGATGATGCACATATATTTTGTGTGATTGTAAATCATTATATGAAGGTATTGTTTTCAAATAAGGGAAGATATTATTCTTCTAGCACAAAAAATAGGTTCACATAAATTGAAACGACAAGAATATATATATATATATTATACCTTTTTGATTATTGAATATAAATAGTTTCTATATGCGCTAAAAGTGATGATAACCCACTTTATTTGCACTTAGCGATGTTAATAAAGTTCCATTCTATTTTGCTAAATTTTGTTTTTCAGCTTTCAAGTTGGTGGGATAACTTGATTTTTATATTTATAAGTCTTCGTACACGTACTTATATATGCATTTTGTATTAATCTGTTATGAAATTGTAAATCGTCTTAAATTTTTAATTTTAAAGGAAGCTAATTTCAAACTTAAATAAAGTTATTTGAGTAACCATGAGCTAGGGTTATTTATCGGATGGATTGAGCGGACATTTATTCTTAACGGTTCGACTTATCGGTTATCAGTTTGTAAATATACAAATCCGCTAGCCACCCGATAAGATATTGAGCGGATTGGCAAAAGATTAATAATTATCGGGTAGTTAATAGGCGATTTATCGACTAAATCATATAGACAATAAAAATTACATAAATAAGCAAGACATTAAACAATAGATGGATGATGCAATCACAATCACACGTCATCGAGATACCTCAAAAGCACGCCTCGAAGGCTAGACTACGATCGATCTTCCTCCCTCAAGGGTCATCCATGCTTGACCTCGGGCAATACAGACCAACGGTTATAGTAAAAGTGGGGAGTTCCCAAGACACACGACTAAGGCTGACAAAGTCTAGTGGACTAGTCCAAAACCAAATCAAGACATTAGCTAGCCGTACCATCTTCATATCTTTTGTATTAATGCTTTTTGCATTATGTTATGATTCACTTCATATATAAAAGGAATCCTTACCATTTTGTAATCATATGTTGCTCCATACAAAATACTCAAGAACATTCTTTTTGCTCTCTAATATATTTTCTCGAGTTCATTATTCATTTATTGCTTATATTTGTTGTGTTCTACTTATTGTTCTTCATTTACTGCTTATTATTGGCCACAAAGAGCCGTATTCGAGCTCCAGACTTGACCTCGAGGCCCTCGATTAGTCAAGCTCGAGGCCCACATTTACCAATCATTCGATTTGGCTATCACTTTGCTCCTAAGCTCTTATCGCATTTCTAAGTCTTTCACATAGCATCAATTTCTTAAAAATTAGCATAAAAATAGATCACGTATTTTAAGAATCACATAATCAAATTTAATTATTTTTAGTATTTTTACGATAAACAGTTTAGCGCCCACCGTGGGGCTAAAAATAATAATGATTATTTTTTTGCTGGTTTCACTACATAACGCAAGTGACCTTTCACGCTTTGTTTTGTCCAAGATCTTTGATTTTAGGTTGAAATGTATAACTTAGTAAATAGAGGTGAAAACAATAATCTTGAGGATCGCGAAGAAAATGGTGTGGGTGTTCAGGATGTTGGAGTGCCACCATAAAATCTCGGGAATGCACAAGAACTAATTCCCGTGGATGCGGTCTCACGTGATGCCCAACACGTCGATATAAGCTCTGCCACTAACAGGAGCGTCCACCAAGTGTTACGCCCTCTTTTTCTCGCGAAATCGGGTTTATGACATTTGGAGGGACAACTCGTTCCTTTTGGGAACTGAGTTTTAATTTGAAGAGTCACCACCTAATGATTAGAGTGCCTTAGGACACCAATGCAGTTTGATTTTAATAACCATAAATAGGGTAAGGGCTTGAAATTATTATAAAGGGAAGGTGTTAGTCACCCCTCAGAATCCACTAGTATGTTTCCCTGCCAGATAATTATTGTGAATTTGGAGCAATCAACGTATAAACAGATAAGGCTCAAATAAGAGGGGATTTCAATACATAATGGTTTGAAAGCAAACAAAGTGTGAAAGAACGATTAAAGGAGCTGATTTTATTTTCAATAAGGAATTACAACGCTAATGAAAATAAAGAATAAAAGAAAGGAGTTCTAGGTTTATTAAAAATATGGATCACCCCACATAATGTCCGATAATCACTCCTCAACTAGGGGCTACACTTGACATTATCGTGTGATCATCATATCTATATCTACCTTTCCCATCCTGTTAAGGTATTAAAGCGCGGATTGGTCTCGGTTACTTATTACATGCTGTTACATGTCCCATTCCTATCAGTCCCAGAGGCACTTAAGATTACTAATCTTAAAGGGAGGGGAATTAGGCTTTATTTAAAGTTTCAAAGGTAAAAAAATCTAAGGCAACATACAAAACATACACTGCATGTTTGGGGAAATATATAAACAAACAAAGGCTCATGTATACCTCCTCAAAACAAGCACATAAAGTAGCATGTCTTACACATACTGCTTAGGTCTGACTTAAAATACTAAAGATGGGGGAGATTAATTATTTGAGGCAGATTAGTCTATTACATAATTCAGATAAGAAGTCTAAATCAGGCATGCCTGCTGGTTGTAGCGATTAACAAAAGCGGATTCAGTTTTTGGTTATTACTCTAAGACTTGCCTATATATTTAGACGGGGTCCTATAGGCATGATATCTACTGAATTCAGAAGGTGACGAGACAGTAGAAACTCTAAATGAATTGTTTGAAATCCTATATGCATGTTTGCTAAACCTTGTTAAACGCGGGAATTAGGTTATCAAAAAAGGTTCAGAAGGGACAAATTAAATTACCATTACTGATATTTAATCCCTATGAATAGGATATCTAATATTTACTGTGAATGCAGCGAATCGGGTTTATTTAAAAGTCCCTATAAGCATAATTTCTATGCGTTACTGATTTTAGACACTTATAAACATGATACTAAATGGTGACAAACATGCAGAACTGTAGAATGAAATCCTATAGGCAGGTTATCTAGGTATGAAGTTTGAACAAGAAATCCTATAGACATGATTGCTAAATGCAGTTTGCAGAATTAAATATCATGTAGATATGGTCTCTAAAAGAAGTTTGCAGAATTAAAATACCCTATAGGCATGGTTTTTACATACATTTTGAATATGCAGAATTAAAACACCCATAGGCGTGGTTTTTATATGTAGTTTGAATATGTAGAATTAAAACACTTATAGGCATGGTTTCTATATGTAGTTTGAATATGCAGAATAAAAACACCTATAGGCAGGTTTCTACCCATGCATGCATAATTACCCAACCCTTTTTACTAGCCATCCCCAAATATTATTACAACTTATTGAAAACCAGAATATAAACTACATCAGAAAATACAAAAAAAAGTACAACAAGAGGAAGCTTGATTCGGACTTCCTCACTAAGTTTTGAGATAAACTAATTCAAAGATCACTGATCCAAAGCCTTTCTCCAATTCGAGTGCGTCAGAGTTCCCTAAGAGTCTCAATAAGACTCGGGGCAGTGCTCACACCTAAATTGCACCCCCAGACTATGGACGAGTATAGTGTGGAAGTGCCAGCCCTCATGTGTCCAAGTTCAAAGAGAGCTCATAGGTCCCAAGGCAAGGCTCACATGAGGGGAGCGGACTATAAGTCTAAGAGAGAGTGCAAGTGTAGAAACATAGCTTTAAGAACTAAGGAAGTAAAGAAGAGGGAAAGAGGAACTGGGAAACATCCATTAACACTTCAAACAAGTTGACAATTTTACACTAAAGGGGGTTCAGGGGTTGGGAATTGCAAAGAGCCTATGTACTTAGGCAAGAGTCAATTCTGGGCATATACAACAATAGGGGTGTTGTCATGCTTGCAAATCAACCAGAACGCACAACATATAAGGATAACCTGGAGTTCATGATCCTAGGAGGACCAAGTTTGAGACATGTTCAGTAATATTTGATGTTTTCATGTCCCAAACAAACCACAAGCATCAAACATTGGGGTATGGGTTTAGGATCATAATGTATTGGTTCAGAATAGGAGAAAGGAAAGTAAAATATTCTAAATAAATGTACTGAAATAGATACAAGTAGTAGGCATACATGAATGCAAGAACATTAAGTAACCATGTTGTTGATAGTGTTGAAAGCTTAACTAGAACATACCAGTTCAAAGAAGCGAAATTCAGTAAAGAAAGATAGCAGGACTTGAAATACAGTTTTGGCTTTCAGCCAGCTAAACAAGCCACAGTACAAGTAGTAAAACAGGAGATAGTGTTTGAGTGTAGGTGAGAGTTAAGAACTAAAAATGTTCGTGTCTGTGCTAATAAAAGAGCAAGATACTTATAGTTTGAAAATACGTAGAAAATAAGGAAATAATCATAGTTTAGCAGTAATTATGGAACTATATGCCAATTAAAATCAAATCATAATAAGTAATCCCTTTAATTAAGGAGTTAAAATTTAAATGATAATGGACAGAAAACATTTAAGGAAAGAAATTAAGTAGAGCATCATATGCAGAATAGGGGTAAGTACATAGAGGTTCAATTAAGGGAACAACAAATGAAGAATCTTTGAAATACTCGGTTAAACCAAATAAGGTAGGAAAATAAAATAAAGTTGTAGAATATGGAGGTAATCGAAAATGAGCACATAGTAAATCAGAGAATCAAGGATTTCCCAATTTAAAAATAGAAGAATCGAAAGTCTAAGGGAAGTTTTCAAATCAATCCAAGAAAGAGTAAAATGAGTAAAGAGAAACAAGGAAAGAATCAATTAGTTAACACACAAGTGCAATCAGAATTACACAACGAGTGGTTTGAAATCAGTCCAAAATTGAAGGTCATTTTAGAGGGAAATTCAGCATATAAATAGAGTGTATAAACATTATGCAAGTCAGGCTAAACTATAGCAAAGAGAAGCAACATGCGATAACAATCACATAGTCAGTAGACAGTGAATTATCGAAACGTCAACTTCAGTAACATAGAGAAAATAGAGAGTATCAGGAGCATGAAAAGGCTCAAGTAAAGGCCCTTCTGAAAAAATCATAGTCAAATTTTAATTATAGCAGGAAGTCAAAATCACATAAAGATACAGGTGCTGAAACAAAAAGATTTTAAATCCAGTCGAGCAACTTCAAACAGATGAAGTAGCTTCAGAAGCTTGAATAGGCCTCAAAGAAATTAGGGTTTTGAAACCAATCCAATTCAGAGATGATGAACAAGTAAATCAAATAGCAAATTGTCTTAGAACATGAATGAACCCCAAAAAAATTTAGGTTTTCAACACCAATCGATTCTAGAGATGAAAAACAAATAAATCGAACAAATACTAACAAAAATAGATTCAGAACCCTCAAAAAGAATTAGGGCCCTTAACAAGCACACTCAAGTAGAAGAATCACATAAGGGAACACAACAAAACATGTCAGAAAACCTAATCGAAAAAAATAAGGGTTTTTGAAGGTAGAGTTTTAGAAGAAACTTTGAGAAAAAAACATTTAAAATCTTAGAGCAAACACATATCTAAAAGAAATCGAAAGAACTTTAAATGATAGGATTCCAGAAGAACCCCAAGTGGTGAGAAAGGCTTTGAAAATCATCAGTCTAAGCAGAAGAGTCAAGAGTCAGACTCGAATCGCCATGGCTGGCTGGAGCAAGGTCAAAGATGACCGGATACAGCCATAAAACCGAAATTAACCAAGGTCTGGACCAAACTTTCCATGATCTAGCCTTGAAATCATGATAATCGGGCATGAAGAAGCCATATGAGGTAAATACAGACTTCCGATGACCTTGGAAGCCATTGATTTGGGAAATTATAGGGTACTAGTTGAGAGCATCAACTAGGGTTTGAGAGAGGATTAATTAAGGAAAGGGGGTTTGGTGGCCGTTGATCAATTCGATCAACGACCAGGATTAATCGGGTAGGTAGGGCGGTTTAACAGAGCTAGGTCTGGGTCAAGTATGAATAGATTTGAACTGAGGTAATTGGGTTTGAATTGAGTTCAATTGGGGTGCCAAATTAGGCTAAAATTAAAATGAAAATGGGCTAATATTTAAATAGCCACTTTTTCCTATTTGATTTATAAAAATAGTAAAATGACTTCTGCAAATAAATTAAAGGAACTAAAATGATTAATCATACATAATTATTAAACTAAAAATACTGGGCTTAATTTTTATCGACATAAACATAATTAAATCTAAAAGAGGCTAATATTATAATTACATGCAATTTATCTTTGAAAATGCTAAATAAATTTGTAAAAATATGTAAAAAAATATTATCTTAGATATTTTTTAGCATAAATATGACAATCAAATAAATGAATCACCAAAATGCTAATTTTGGGAACAATTATTGGATTTATCTGGATAAAATAGGGCAATACATTGCATAAAATTAAAAAACCTTTAAGAATAAGGAAAAATAGTAAAATATTTGGACATACTTATATGTGCAAGCACATGCTATTTTAAAAGTATTTTGCATATTAAAATATACGGAGAAAAATTGGGTATTAACAGCTACCCCTCTTTACCTGGGAAGGATGAACGAGTTATCGGGTAAAGATATGACGGTCAATTTTAACCGAGCAAAATGGCTTGAAAAGGTTTAGGCCATGGAGAATTTCGAGAATAGACATAGTATTCAGGATGGGGGAATGGCTAAGGTTTGATATGGCTGCGGGAATTGGAGCAAGATCGCTCCTGCCGAGATGGTCGTTGCTCGCCAATTTACCTGCAAATAATAAAAATACAAGCATATATTGTACGTAAACTTAAACATGATCCAATTTTCCATCGGACCGTGGAGATTGTCTTCAGATGGTTAGAATAATATCCTTAGACCATGATGTCCTGGGCCATGAAGCGTATAATAAAGGATTCGCAGGCCATGAAATGATGCTCTCGGGCTATGAGGATGATGCCTCTAAATGATGACACCTTTGAATAATGATATGCAAAAAATTAATATGGGTCCTCAGGCCATGGCATAGTGTTCTCGGGCTATGAAAATGGTGCCTTCGAACAATGACGCCTTCAGACGATTTGGCGATCTTTCAGGCCATGAGATGTAGTGTTTGGCGATCTTTCAGCCCATGCAATGTAGTAGGTGGCAATCTTTCAACCATGTAAATGTTGATGGGGGCGGCGATCTATCAGCCATGTAAATGTAAATAAGGTGGTGATCTTTCAGCCATACAAATGTAAATAAGGTGGCAATCTTTCAGTATGCAAATGTAAATAAGGAATGCAGATCGAGAGAGTGTTTAGTCTTGGAAGGAAGAGGGGTAGCGTTATGCAATGTAGAAAATGTGGATGGAGACAGTGTTTACTTTGGAAGGCAGAATGGTAGCCTTATGCAATGCGGAAAATTCAGATGGAGATAATGTTTAGTCTCGGAAGGTAGAATGGTAGCCTTTTGTAGTGCAAAAAATGCAAATGGACTCGGAAGGCAGAATAGTAGCATTATGCAATGTGGAAAATGAAGATGGAGATAGTGTTTAGTCTCGGAAGGCAGAATGGTAGCCTTATGCAAGAAATAAAATAGCAAATGATAAGGGAGCTTTCTTAGCTAATAATATATTGCGATATCATGACTGCTAGGGACACTGTGACACATGGAATGTCACTGGTGTGTCTAGATAGAAAATGTGGGTAAACACAACAGCTCTGAGAGTTGTATTCCTGAACAATGTTTGTGAGATTATAGTGTGCTCGATGATCAAGTGCATGCATCCAAAGAAAATATTGAGTTTTGTAAAAGGGGGGAGGTTAGTTTGTATCCCTGCTGGCTCTGCAGGACCTGCGTGGCTTTGATCTGGTGGTACTGTATGTATCATTGGGGTATCGTTGCTAAATGAAGCATTTTCAATAAATAAATACACATGATTTTGTGAGAGTATGACATAAATGCATAATAAAATAGTTTTTAGATGAACTGACGACTGTGACGTGGTTAGAGATATTGCAACCTCTCCTGCTATGGGATTTTGAGGGTCCTCCTCAAAACTTTTCCCCAGTTTAATGGGTTGATGCTTCTGACTGCTACTTGTGATGATTGGCTGAAATTGCTTCAAAATTTTGAGGGTCATCCTAAAAATTCTGCCCTAGTTTCCAATTGCAAATGGAAATGAAAATTTTATTGAATTGTGACCGAACCCATAAGTCTTCCTACGTATCCCCTCTTATACAGGATCAGGTCAGACGAAGACATCATATAGGAAAATATAATGATTACACATAGTAATGCTTGACTACATCTGAGTTGATCAGCTTCACCTAGACTTCTCCGTCTATTTCTGCAAGTATGAGGGCTCCTCCCGTCAAGACCCGATGAACCATGTATGGACCATGCCCAGTTGGGAGAGAATTTCCCTTTGGCTTCATCCTGATGTAGGAAAATCTTCTTTAACACCAACTGCCCGGTGTGAACTGTTTTGGCTTGACTCTTTTATTGAAGGCTCTGGACATTCTGTTCTGGTAAAGTTGACCATGGAAAACCTCGTTCATTATCTTTCTGTCTATAAGGGCTAGTTGCTTGTAACAGATTCTCACCCATTCTACGTCATCGAGCTTAACTTTCTCTATGATCCTTAAGGAAGGAATTTCTACTTCAGCAAGAATGAAGGTTTCAGTTCTATAAACCAGCATATAGGGGGTTTCCCTAGTCGATGTGCAGATTGTGGTGCGATACCCCCAATAAAGCAAATGATAGATTCTCGTTCCAATGCTTATGCTTCTATATCATTCTCCGTAGTATCTTCTTGATGTTTTTATTGGCGGCTTCTATGGCTCTATTCATCTGAGGCATATAGGCTGTAGAATGTTTGCGTCTGATTCTGAAAGTTTCACATATAGCTTTCATCAAGTCA
Source organism: Nicotiana benthamiana (assembly GCA_034376525.1). NCBI lineage: Eukaryota > Viridiplantae > Streptophyta > Magnoliopsida > Solanales > Solanaceae > Nicotiana > Nicotiana benthamiana. The sequence goes on along the minus strand of CM067338.1, from coordinate 12,989,844 downwards.
TTTTTGAGGTTGGAGCCATTATCGATAATGATTGATTCTGGAATCTCAAATTGACAATGATACGGCCGCGGACAAAGTCTTTCACAACTATCTTAGTCACTGCTCTGTAAGATACTGCTTCGACCCATTTGGTGAAATAGTCAATGGCTACCAAGATAAATCTATTCCCATTTGAAGCGGCAGTATCGATTGGTCCAATAACATCAATTCTGTAGGCGGCAAAAGACCATCGTGAGCTTGTTGCATTAAGCTCATTTGGAGGTACATTTATCATGTCTGGATGTACCTGACATCGGTGGCATTTTCGGACACACTGGATGTAGTATGTTTTCATAGTCACCCAAAAGTAACCAGCCTGAAGTATCTTCTTTGCTAAGACAAAACCATTCATATGTGGACTGCAGGTCTCAGCGTGAATGTCCTCTAGTAGCTCGGATGCTTACTTTGTGTCGACACACCTTAATAATCCCAAATCAGGAGTCCTCCTATAATGACTCCTCCGCTGTGAAAGAAGTTGTTGGATAATCTCTGAAGTGTGCGTTTTTTAGTAGGATTCGCAAGTTCTAGGTACTCGCCTTTTGCCAAATATTCCTTGATATCATGAAACCAAGGCTTTCCATCTGCCTCTTCTTCAACATGGGCACAATAAGCTGGCTGATCATGGGTCTTTACTGGAATGGGATCAATGAAGTTTTTGTCTGGATGTTGTATTATAGATGATAGTGTAGCCAATGCATCGGCGAATTCATTCTGGACTCTAGGAACATATAGAAATTTCGTCTTCGTGAAATCTTTCTCAATTCTTGCATATGATGCAGATATAGGAGTATTTTGGAGTTCTTGGTTGCCCATTTTTCTCGGACCTGATGTATGAGAAAGTCTGAATCTCCGATCACTAGCAACTCTTGAATTCATGTCAATAGCCATCTTGAGCCCTAAGATGCAGGCTTCGTATTCGGCCATATTGTTGGTGCAGGGGAACCTGAGTTTGGCAGACACTGGATAATGCTGACCGGTCTTTGATTCCAGTACGGGTTCTATGCCAACACCTTCGAAATTTGCTACTCCATCGAAAAACATTCTCCAACCGTCATGGGATTCTATAATGTCTTCTCCTATGAATGATACCTCTTCCTCAAGAAAATACTTTTTCATATTCTCTATCCACAGGATTTTCAACAAGGTGATATGCTAGTGCTTGTCTCTTGATTGCCTTTTGAGTTACGTAGACAATGTCAAACTCACTCGATAGGTTGCTACTTGGCTAGCTTGCCAGTAGGTTTGGGCTTCTGAAAGATGTACTTTAAAGGATCTATCCTTGATATGAGATATGTCGTATAGGCACAAAACTAATGACTCAGCTTTTGAGCTACCCAAGTCAAAGCACAGCAGGTGCGCTCCAAAAGAGAATACTAGGCCTCATATGGGGTGAACTTCTTAGTGAGGTAATAAATGGCCTACTATTTTCTCTCCGTTTCATCATGCTGCCCCAGAATGCAACCGAAAGCTCCATCCAATACTGCAAGGTAGATTAATAGAGGTCTACCTGGCTCGGGTGGGACCAAGACTATGGTGTTGACAAGTACTCCTTGATTCTGCCGAAGGCTTTTTGGCAGTCCTCAGTCTACTTGGTGGTGGCATCCTTCTTTAACATCTTAAAGATTGTCTCACAAATAACTATAGATTGTGCTATGAACCGGCTGATGTAGCTAAGTCTTCCTAAGAAACTCATTACATCCTTTATTTCCTTTGGTGGTGGCAAATCATGAATAGTTTTGAGATTTGATGGATCCAGCTCTATTCCTCGGTGACTCACAATAAACCTAAGTAATTTTCCAGCAGGAACCCTGAATGCACATTTTGCAGGATTCAGTTTCAGGTGTACCTTTGTAATCTATTGAAAAACTTTCTCAAGTCTTCGATGTGATTAGTGGCCTTCTTGGACTTGATGATAACATCATCCACGTACACCTCAATCTCTTTGTGTATCATATCATGAAAAATGGTACTCATGGCCCTCATGTAGGTGGCCCCTACATTCTTAAGGCCAAACGACATCATCTTGTAGCAGTACATTCCCCATGGCATAATGAAAGCCATTTTCTCAGCATCTTCTTCATCCATCAAAATCTAATGATTAAACAATCTACAAATAATTGCAACTCATGCTTGGCACAATTGTCAAATAGGATGTGTATGTTTGGAAAGGGAAAGTCTTCTTTCGGACTGTCCTGGTTGACTTCCCGGTAGTCAACATAGACTCGGACCTTCCTATCCTTCTTTGGTATTGGCACGATGTTGGCTAACCATGTCGGTATTCTACTACCCTGAGAACCTTAGCTTTGACCTGCTTAGTGACTTCTTCCTTGATTTTTAGACTCATATCAGGCTTGAACTTTCTGAGCTTTTTCTTTACCGGTTAACATGTTGGATCGATTCGCAGTTTGTGAGCCATAATAGATGTACTCAATCCCGTCATGTCATCATATGACTAAGCGAATATGTCCTCATATTCCCTTAGAAATTTTGTGTATTCCTTCTTTTCTGATGGCGATAAATGAACGCCTATTTGTGTTTCTTTATCATTTTCTGCATCTCTTAAGTTAACAACTTTTGTCTCGTCTAGGGGACTTTGGCCTATTTTCAAAATTCTCAACTTCTTTAACAATCTCTTTTGGTATGTCATCTTCATCTGAATCTATATCAGTTTGTAGCATTGTCATATCACATGTCACAGTCATTGGTTCATCAAGATAAGTAATGGTAATGTCTTATAAGTAAAGTAATGAGAGAAAATAATAAAAGTGTTGATTAATAAGAAAATTGAAATGCTTTCATAAATTCCATAACTGTTTCGAACATTGAAGATCTTATTGCGGAAATCAATAATGCGAAAGGAAAAATCGACTACTAAAAATAAAAGATAGTGCATGATGCTTGTTCAGCCTTGCTATCCCGAAGCTTATCGGGATCTGGTGGTTTTGATGGTCCAGTTGTGGAGGTGTGTTCCTCTACTTATGTCTTGTATGTAAGGACCTTCCTCGCCCTCCTCCTCGAACACAACACAACAATACATGCCATCGTCTACCAAGAAAAAGTTCTTCACTACGGCAAGTGCCTCCTCCTCATCTATCCCATAAACAATGTCGGCATGTTGTGCAACAACCCATATTCTTGTTGTTTGCTCATTCCATAAGGTATTCAACATAAATCCATAAAGAGATCTTTAAGATGATAATAAGTTAATCCTATTGGTCTTAAATGATATAAATGTGTATAAGGGTGAATAACAAGTATTAGAAGTTAAACGAATCAAGGATGTTGTCAGCCATATTTGTGGATAAACATATAGGTGATTAATACAATCAAGAGGTAATGTTTTAAGGTATTTGAATCATATAATATTTGTATTATACTTCTTGAAGTCAAAAGAGTTATGAGACAAAAGTTGTCGCAACTTAGGTTCATAATTTTACTTAAACATTAGGTCAAATGTTACTAATCTTTTCTCCCGCTTTACTTAGAATTATAGGGTGATGTATCCACTAAATTTAATATCTCATAGTCTAGTTTCTAATGCATTAATCCGCTCATCGATGTTAGAGAGATATTTGTATTTTCATGAGACTGCGCCAAGCACCTCTCTATGGGGCCCACATAGGCGGTTTAAGACATTTGGGTATATATATGGTGCCTCCAACCTGTTTTAAGTCATTGACTTTCACTATATTCAGACCTTAGATCCCTAGGAACACCCGCTCAAGGTTCTCTCAAGATTGAAGACCCAAACAAAGGGCAAACAACACAAATCAAGTGTCGGGAATCCCGTGGCGCTAGTAAGTTTCTTTTTCTTCTTGTTGTTGCTCATTTTGTGTTGTTCCAGATCGTGTGGGAGGATTTTTTAAGGGTTTTATGTTCTTTAAATGCTCCCTCAAGTTCATAATATCAACCCTAGGTGATTTCAAGCCTTCTAAAGTGATTCAAGTGCCGAAAAACACTAATTGATTGCTAGTTTCGCTTTCTTGTTGTTGTGGCCGCATTGGAGAGATATTTCATGGAAAATTTAGGTCAAATTGGAGTTGTTATTTCTTTATAAAGGTAAGGAACCTCTTACTCTATATGTATTTAAGATTATCCAAGTTGCGGCTAAGTCATTGAAGCTAGAACTTGTGAAATATATTTTGAAAGCTTGGCAGTAATGTTATCGATTGGTGGACTGTTTTGAGAGGTTCAATATGATTAACATTGATGTTGTTTGGGATGTTTGGTGATTGTTTTCACTTGTGGGAAGTCATATAAATAGGGGAGGTGTTGTCCGTTTCATCGTAAAATATGTTGTGGTTGGTACATAATAGTTACGGCGCTTATACGTTAATGATTGTGTCATTTCTCCTATTGTAGACTAAGGAGTCGTGACGTTTGCATAGCTTAAGGTTGGGAAATGTGTAAGACCTCGTTTAACCTCGTTTGGAAATCATTGATATATTTGATATGTGTGCTTTGGTTGTATTAGCATGATTTCCAGGTATAGGTTTTGATGAATGACAAACAATAAAGTCAATTGTCAAACAGCGATATTGTATGACAAACGATGAAGATGCATTAGCAAACAATCGAGATGGTTGACGAATCAATGATGATGAATCAAACAATCAAGATTGGATGCCAAGAAGCATATTGATGAAGGGATTGCTTAGACAAGCCAAGACGAGCTCAAAAGTTCAACAACGAAGACCCAAGGCGTAGGTCGTTAGGTAGAACCAATGTAAGAGCAACATTTAAGTTATCTCGTCTTTTGGCTCAACATAAGTCATCATTAATATGCATAAAATCATTTTATTAAATCATATATATCATAAACATTTTTAATATACTTCAAACAAAATGATTTTAACATTTTCATTTTAACCAAAATGGTTTTTGAAGTAAGTTTTCGATTCTCGTATATTCTGGTATATTCCAGCTTCGATTCTGGTATATTCTGGTATATTCCAGCTTTGCTGGAAATTCCAGAGAAGTAGGATAATCGATTATCAAGTTTCAATAGTCGATTATTCTCATGTCCGTTGCCTTCCAACGGCTAGTTTTTTGAACATTTGAAACAAGATAATCGATTATACAAGTTAGATAATCGATTACGCTGAGCCAAAATCAAATTTATTATTTAAACGTTGGGCAACGGCTATATCACCTCCACACTCTATAAATAGAGATATTTGGAGCTGATTTTAGTAGAACAACATCTCTCATTATTCTTGAACATATTGATAACATTTATGCATCATATTTAGAGCTTTTGTTGAGCCATTTGAGAGATAACTTTATGTTGTTCATAGAGCTTATATTGTATCTCTTTATCTACTCTTCTTAGAGAGTTCTTGTTGTAAAAGAGAAAGGTCCTTGAGAAAACCATACCTTCTCATTGAGCGTCGGGTTTGCTAAGTTCCTTCAATCTTAGTGTGTGAAGTCTTGAGGTGCGGCATCAACGAGCAAGGTGAAGTCTTGAGGTGAGGTATCCTTGAGCAAGTTGAAGTCTTGTAGAGCGTACATCTACGAGCAAGTGTAACGGTTTGTTAGGCACCCGTAAGCTTAACAGAGTTAGTGTAAACTCGAGAGAGTCTCTCGGGAGACTGGACTAACCACACGTTGTGATGAACCAGTATAAATTCGGTGTGTCCTCTCCTTACTCTTTTAATTACTGCACTTACTTTACTCCTGCAATTTTAATTCCGCAAAATTTATCGACATTCTCATGCCTCACTATTCACCCCCCCCCCCTCTAGTGACGGGCATAAATCCTAACAGTTGGTATCAGAGCCTAACTCTCTAAAAGCCTTAACCGGTTGAGAGAACGTTCCATATATTTGTTGAGAATGTTGAACGCAGGAATGATGAGCGAAGGACACTCCACCATTAGGCCTCCACTATTTGATGGAACAAATTACACATATTGGAAAGAGCGGATGAGAATCTTCATCCAATCAAATAACTTTCGCTTGTGGAAAATCATCAAGAACGGTGAACAAATGCCGACAAAGAAAGTTGGGGAAACCACGGTTCCAAAGGAGGAAGATGAATATAATGCCGAGGACATCAAGAAGGTTGAATATAATGCAAAGGCCATCAATATGTTGTATTGTGCGGTGAATCCGGATGACTATCGGAAGGTTTCTTGCTGCACAACCGCCAAGGAGAAGTGGTATAAGCTTGAGGTCACTTATGAAGGTACTCCTCAAGTCCGAGAAGCAAGAGTTGATTTTCTAACACATGAATATGAACTCTTTAGAATGAAGGAGCCTGAAAGCATCGATGATATGTTTGATCGGTTCTCAATGATCATCAACGATCTCCATGCTCTTGGGAAAGTATATTCGAACAAGGATCTTGTTCGAAAAATCCTGCGGAGTCTCACTCCCGAATGGCGTTCCAAAGCCAATGCCATCCAAGAGTCGATAGGAATCATGGACGTCACAATTGATGGACTAAGAGGTAACCTCAAAACTTATGAAAGCACAATTCTTAAACCTTCATTTGGAGATGAGAAAAGTCCAGGTATTGCCTTCAAAACCTCATCTTCTAAAAGAGTAGAAGTAAGTTATTCGGAAAGCGATGATGATACTATTTCCAACGATTTAATTGAAAAGTTTTATAAGTTTATGAAGAAGGAAAAACCAAGTCCTTCATGCCATAATTGTGGAAAACTTGGCCACAACAAGTCACATTGTCCAAAACCCAAGGACAAGAAGAAGAAGAAACACCAAAGGCGCGTGACATGGGATTCGGACAGCTAGGGTGATGAAACTGCCGCCCTATGCCTCATGGCCAACGAGGAAGAAGAGGTAAGTACTCCTAACTCTTACTCTTATGAAGAATTACAAGAAGCTTTTCAAGAATTATATGATGAATTCAGAAAGTCTTCAAAAATCTCCAAAGAGGCCAAGGCTAAAATTAATAGAAGAGAAAAATAAATTTTTGGAAAATGACAATATTGATCTTAGAAATAAAATTAAGGAGATGAATGAAGCTTCTTCAATTGATCAAAATTCTAATTGTTCATCTTGTGATTCTTTGAAATTAGAGAACATAGAACTTAGGAACACACTAGAAAAACGAAGTGTAGAAGATCCTAAAATTGTTGAAGAAATTAAGAAGAAAAAGCCCAGGAAATATAAAAGTCTCAAAAAGAATAAGAATCATGATAGAAATGATGTTGCACAACCTAGAAGTAATTCTAGGAATCTTGTTAATGAGTCTAGAATTAATCATTTTAGACCACCTAGAAATGACTCTAGGAAATTCAACAATTCTAGGAATAATGACTTTAGATCACCTAGAACGTTTTTGGCTCAACTTAGACACATGCACAACCCAAACGTAATATGTCACTATTGCAACCGGGTAGGACACATAGCACCTGTATGTTTTGCTAAACATAGGGAGTCGTCTTTTGGCTATGATTATTATTTGCCTAACCCCCAAGGACCCAAAAGCACTTGGGTACCTAAAACCTATTTTTAGGTACGTTTGCAGGTGTGCTTGAAGACTACAATATCGTAGTAGATGCACCAAGCACGAAACCTTATTGCATCGAGGGGGAATTTCGGTTAGTTATCATATATTTGATAAAAACGTAATAGTTGATATGTGTTAACGATTGATATGTCTTTGTTAACAATTGGTATCAATTATTTTTGTTGATTCATGCTTTGATAACTTTTATTTTGAATAACAATTGGTATCAATTATTTTTGTTAAAAATAATGATTGATTCATGTTTTGATGAATATTATTTTTGGTTTGAATAACAGTTGGTATATTCTTGAAAAATAAATGATTCATGTTTTTAATACAACTATTGGTTTGTTAAAAATTAACAGTTGATATGTTTTTAAGTAATATGATTTTCTAAAAGTAACAGTTAATATGGTTGTTATGTTTTTACTAACATTTGGTATCATTTTATGTTGGTATGATTTTTAATTATTTGAAAATCGTCATCATGTATATTCCTCATTGTATTTCCTATTTTATTTTTGACACAAAAAGTTGGTATACCCAAAAGGGGGAAGTGTCAAAAGGGGGAAGTAGGCTTTATATAATCTTTTTGCTAATGCCTAAAGGGGGAAGAGCTTAGGCGATATGCATCTAATAAGGGGGAATGTCTCTACCTTTTAGTATGCCTTATTTAAGGGGGAATACTCAATTTAGGGGAAATATTTTGCATGACTTATATGTTGAGATATAGCATGTCTTTAGGGGGAATCCGATATGCATATCTCCTATTGTTTGTCATTATCAAAAAGGGGGAAATTGTAAGACCTCGTTTAACCTCGTTTGGAAATCATTGATATATTTGATATGTGTGCTTTGGTTGTATTAGCATGATTTCCAGGTATAGGTTTTGATGAATGACAAACAATGAAGTCAATTGTCAAACAACGATATTGTATGACAAACGATGAAGATGCATTAGCAAACAATCGAGATGGTTGACGAATCAATGATGATGAATCAAACAATCAAGATTGGATGCCAAGAAGCACATTGATGAAGGGATTTCTTAGACAAGCCAAGACGAGCTCAAAAGTTCAAGACCGAAGACCCAAGGCGTAGGTCGTTAGGTAGAACCAATGTAAGAGCAACATTTAAGTTATCTCGTCTTTTGGCTCATAGGTCATCATTAATATGCATAAAATCATTTTATTAAATCATATATATCATAAACATTTTTAATAAACTTCAAACAAAATGATTTTAACGTTTTCATTTTAACCAAAATGGTTTTTGAAGTAAGATTTCGATTCTGGTATATTCCAGCTTTGATTCTGGTATATTCCAGCTTTGCTGGAAATTCCAGAGAAGTAGGATAATCGATTATCAAGTTTCAATAGTCGATTATTCTCATGTCCGTTGCCTTCCAACGGCTAGTTTTTTGAACATTTGAAACAAGATAATCGATTATACAAGTTAGATAATCGATTATGCTGAGCCAAAATCAGATTTATTGTTTAAACGTTGGGCAACGGCTATATCACCTCCACACCCTATAAATAGAGATCTTTGGAGCTGATTTTAGTAGAACAACATCTCTCATTATTCTTAACATATTTATAACATTTATGCATCATATTTAGAGCTTTGTTGAGCCATTTGAGAGACAACTTTGTGTTGTTCGTAGAGCTTATATTGTATCTCTTTATCTACTCTTCTTAGAGAGTTCTTGTTGTAAAAGAGAAAAGTTCTTGAGAAGACCATACCTTCTCATTGAGCGTTGGGTTTGCTAAGTACCTTCAATCTTAGTGTGTGAAGTATTGAGGTGAGGTATCCACGAGCAAGGTGAAGTCTTGAGGTGAGGTATCCTCGAGCAAGTTGAAGTCTTGTAGATCGTACATCTACGAGCAAGTGTAACAGTTTGTTAGGCACCCGTAAGCTTAACAGAGTTACTGTAAACTCGAGAGAGTCTCTCGGGAGACTGGACTAACCACATGTTGTGGTGAACCAGTATAAATTCGGTGTGTCCTCTCCTTACTCTTTTAATAACTGCACTTACTTTACTCCTGCAATTTTAATTCCACAAAATTTATCGACATTCTCGTGCCTCACTATTCACCCCCCCCCCCCAGTGACGGGCATAAATCCTAACAAAATGTATACAAGGTATGTGAAGCTATCCATTTCCTTTTTTTCACGACTCTGATTGTACATAATATAATGAACGAGCTTCCAAAGACACTCTACTCTTAAAAGCTAGCAGTACTTACATTGTTTCCCCTCTTATGGAACGATTGATGTTGATGTTGCTTCTCTTTTTCTTATTTTATCAGTGTTGTTCACACTTACTGATTCTTATAAGGTTCATGGTAACGAGTTAGTTCTAATAACATGTACAGAGGATACCGACCTAACGTCACTCCGAAAGGTTTAGAATGTAATTCCATGATTCGAGCATGGATTATATATGTGTGTCTATTTTACTCTACCAAGCCGCGCTATAGTCGGCTGGGTATGGCACCTATTTTGCAACCACTGGTCAGTCGGGTTTTACCGAGCTCCACATGGCCGGGTATGATTCTACCGAGCCTATTACGGCCGGGTATGATTTTACCGAGCCTATTACAGCCGAGTACGATATGATGATGATAACGCTCATAGAGGCATACGTTTTAAAAGTTTGTGTATATATATATGTATCATGCATTGCATGTCAGTATCCCTCAGAGGTACTCAGATGTTAATTGTATATTCTCTATCTATGCTAGCATTACTGTTCGTACTTATGGTTCTCTGCCTTATATACTCAATACTTTATTCGTACCGACGTCCTTTTATTTGTGGACACTGAATGTCGTGCTGCAAGTCCTGATATACAGGCAGGCGCAAATCCCCCACCATAGTAGGCTATCTAGCTTAGTGGTGATTGGCAGATCCCTTCTTTGGACTTGCCGTGGTCTTCGTATGCATTTTTGTTATAGACATTATGGGTATGTCGGGGACCTATTCCGGCAATGTTGCAGCACTTATGTTCAATTAGAGGCTCATTGACAGGAGTCGACTCATATATAGTTTGGTATGCTTTGTCGGCTGATTTTTTTGGTATAGTCTTTCATGGTAGCGTGGTAGCTCGTACCGTATATATAGTTTCTTGATTGTCTGGTCAACCCATGTTATGTATGTTCATTCCATCATATTTTATTGTTAGTTGTCCATGATGCATGTCTACCAATTATATTGATCTTGTTGGCCCTAAAATATAGTAAAGAAGGTTAGATAAAATGTACGTTGGTGCTCGGAAAATATGGTCGGGTGCTAATCATGGCCCTCCAGTTTGGGTCATGAAAACCTTGGTATCAGAGAAAATGTGGCTTAGGGGTTGTCTATGATTCGTGTCTAGTGGAGTCTTGATTATGGATGTGTAGCACGCCACATTTAATATCACGAGGCTACATGACATCTAGGGTTGTTATCTTCTTCCTGAATCTAGATCGTGCGTAGAGTTGAATTGTAAGTATTCATCTCTAATATTCACCTTGTTTTATTTCAGTGATGCCTTCGACTAGGAAGCAAACGATTTGTAGACGGCTTGATACAGCAGCAGGAGAGGGTACCAGTCAGGTGACCCAAGCCAGAGTAGGACAAAGTGAGGCTTAGAGTGAGATTCCCTCTCATACCTCATCTACTTCGTCTCCTCCAGATGATATTAGAAGGCACCCATCACCTCCAGTTCCTCCATCTAGCACTACAGACCAAGATATACAGAGTGTTTTTCAGTTGTTGACTAGCTTGGTAGCTGCTCAGGCTCGGAGGCAGAATACAGGTGTTGCTGATAAACCAGTTAGTATGAGAGTTCGTGATTTTATTAATTTAAACCCTCCAGTATTTATCAGATCAGATCCCAAGGAGGACCCGCAGACTTTTATTGACCACGTTCATTGTACACTGTGGGTTATGCATGCTAGTGATACGAAAGCAATAGAGTTGGCTTCTTATCGGTTACAGGATTTAGCAGTTTTCTAGTACGATAGTTGGGAGAGATCTAGGGGTCTGACCACTCCTCTAGCTGTATGGAAGGAATTTTCTGAGGCCTTTCTTCGTCACTACTTGCCAATTGAGATACAAAGAGCTAGAGCTAATAAGTTATTGAACCTTCGACAAGGCAATATAAGTGTGCGAGAGTATAGTATGTAGTTTGAATCTTTGGCAAAGTATGCTCCCCATATAGTGGCTGATATGAGTGATTGGGTGCTTCTGTTCGTCAATGGGTTGGGACCGCATTTGATAAATGAGTGTACGACAGCTTCCTTGGTGGAGGGCATGGATATATCCCATATCCAGGCTTATGCCCAGACCCTAGAGGATCGTAAGTGCCAATAGAGGGCAGATAGGGAGCAAGATAGGGGCCAGCATAAGAGGGAGACATTTGTAGGGTATTCTGATGACTTCAAAGGCAGTGTCAGGCACCAGTCTTCGAGGAATTTGGCGCCACCTGTAGCTAGTGCTCCTCCACAGTTTCACAGGCCTCGATATGATCGATTTACCTATTATGGTCCAGGTTAGAGTTCGCGGGCATCAGTCTTGCAACATCATGGGGATACTAGTCAGACAAGACCTTTAACACCACGTTGTGATCATTGCGGCAAGGCCCACTTTGGACTATGCCATCGAGGCTCTGATGCGTGTTATTCTTGCGGACAACTTGGCATATGATGCGGGATTATCCTAATAGAGGAGGTGATGGTATGCCTCAGCCGACTGGATCTATGTCTCGTTCTTTCTCATCAGTTCGACCTCTAGCATGGAGTTTTTAGCAGTCGACCCTGGTAAAGGTAGGGGTACAGCACCGAGTTCGACTAGTTCTCAAAATCGAACCTATGCTCTAGTAGGTCGACAGGATCTCAAGTTATATTGTCTGTGTTTTCTTATGATGTATACGCATTGATTGATCCGGGATCTACATTACTATAAGTTATACCCTTTGTGGCTAATAAGTTTGGCATTGAACCTGAATTGATAAGTGAACCCTTTGCGGTATCTACTTCGATAGGAGATTCTGTGATTGCGAGAAGGGTATATAGAGGTTGCATTGTGACGATTTATAGTCGTCAAACCTCAGCAAAGTTTTTGAGTTATAAATGATTGATTTTGATGTGATAATAGGTATGGACTTGTTACCCTCATGCTATGCAAATGTTGACTGTCGTACGAAGATGGTTAGGTTTCAATTTCCTGGTGAACCCGTCATTGAATAGAATGGGAAAATTGCTACACCGAAATGTAGGTTTATTTCCTATCTTAAGGAAATGAAAATGATCTCAAAAGGTTACATTTATCATCTTGTTCATGCTAGGGATGTGGAGGAAAAGCCATCTACTAACAATCCCCATGGTCAACGTATTTCCAGATGAACTCTCATGCCTTCCTCCCAAAAGGGAGATTGAGTTTAGCATTGATGTGTTGCCTGACACTCAACCGATCTCTATCCCTCCATACAGAATAGCCCCAGCAGAGTAGTGAGAGTTGAAGGCGCAGTTGAAGGACTTGTTGGATAAGGTCTTCATTAGGCCTAGCACTTCACCTTGGGGTGCACCAGTTCTATTTGTGTGGAAGAAATACGGGTCGTTATGGATCTATATCGAATATCGAAAGTTGAATAAGTTTACTATAAAGAACAAGTATCCACTTCCAAGAATTGACGACTTGTTTGACCAACTCTAGGGTGCAAAGTATTTCTCCAAGATTGATTTACATTCAGGGTATCATCAGGTGAGGGTTAAGGAGAAGGATATTCCAAAGACGGCCTTCCGGACAAGATATGGGCACTTTGAGTTCTTGGTGATTTCTTTTTGGATAACAAATGCCGCAGCGACTTTTATGGATCTCATGAATACTGTAGTTAGGCCCTATCTTGGTGTGTTCGTGATTGTATTAATTGATGACATTCTATTGTATTCTCGTTCGGGAGAGGAACATGCGGGCTACTTGCAGTTAGTATTACAGACGCTTTAGGATCGTAAGTTATATGCTAAGCTCTCCAAATATGAATTTTGTCTGAACTCAGTAGCATTCCTTGGCCATATGATATCTGACGAGGGTATTAGTGTCGACACTTAGAAGATTGATGCAATAAAGAATTGGCCGAGACCAACAACACCATCAGAAGTTTGTAGCTTCTTGGGGCTTGCAGGATATTATAGGCGGTTTGTAGAAGGGTTTTCCTCTATCTCAGCACCATTGACTAAGTTAACACAGAAAGAAACCAAGTTCCAGTGGTCTGACACTTATGAACGTAGGTTTTAGGAGCTAAATAATCGATTGACATCTGCACTTGTGCTCACTCTCCCTGAAGGAACAGAAGGTTATGTGGTAAATTATGATGCATCGGGTATAGGTTTGGGGTGCATATTGATGCATCATGGGAAGGTGATTGCATATGCATCAAGACAACTGAAGAAGCATGAAAAGAGGTATCCAACCCATGATTTGGAATTGGCTGCAGTAATATATGCTTTGAAAAATATTGCGGCACTACTTATACAGCATCCATGTTGACATCTACACATATCACAAGAGTTTACAATACATCTTCAAGCAGAAAGAGTTTATTTGAGGAAGTGTAGGTGGCTTGAATTATTAAAAGACTATGACGTCGAGATATTGTATCATCCCGGTAAAGCCAATGTTGTGGCAGACGCTCTCATCCATAAGTCAGTGGGAAGCTTAGTACATATTGAGGCAGGTAGATGGGAGTTGACTAAAAAACTTCATCAGCTAGCTAATATGAGAATCAAATTGTTAGACTCTGATGACGGAGGTGTTACTGTACAGAATACATCAGAATCATCTTCGGTAGCTGAGGTAAAAGCACGGCATTATGAAGATCCTATCTTAGTACGATTGAGAGAGAGCATTCAGCAGTGTAAAAGTATGGCTGGTGAGATTGGAGAGATGGGGCACTGAGATACCAGGGCCAATTATGTGTGCCTAATGTGGCAGCGTTGCGAGAGAAGATTATGAATGAGATTCATCAATCCCGATATTCCATCCATCCCGGCTCGAGAAAGATATATCATGATGTCCAGGAGCAGTATTGGTGGGATAACATGAAGAAGTCTATTGCAAAATTTGTAGCCCAGAGTCCTAACTGTCAACAAGTAAAGATAGAACATCAGAAACTCGGTGGATTGCTACAGAATATAGAGATTCCGACCAGGAAATAGGAGGTGATTAATATGGACTTCATTATTAGATTACCTCGCTCTTATCATAAGTTGGACTCCATCTGGGTGATAATTGATCTACTTACAAAATGTGCCAATTTTCTGCCAGTTAAGACAACTTACACAACTGAAGATTATGCGAAGTTCTATATCAAGGAGATTGTTAGGCTTCATGGTGTGCCAGTATCTATTATATCAGACTGAGGAGCTCAATTTACGACTAACTTTTGGAGGTCTTTTCAAAAGGGTTTAAGCACACAAGTGAATCTCAGCTTTCATCCCCAGACTGACAGACAGGCTGAACATACCATTCAGACACTGGAAAGTATGCTATGAGCATGTGTTCCGGATTTTAAGGGGAATTGGGAAGACCATCTTCCACTCATAGAATTCGCCTACAACAATAGCCCCATATGAGGAACTATACAGGAGGAGATGTAGATCACCAGTTGGATGGTTCAAAGTTGGTGAAACAGAATTATATGGGCCGGATTTGATTCACCAAGCTATTGAGAAGGTGAAAGTGATACAGGAGAGATTGAGGAGGGCACAAAGTAGGTAAAGATCTTATTCCGATGTCCAACGTCGCGATCTGGAGTTTGAGGTTGGTGATTGGATTTTCCTGAGGATCTCACCAGTGAAGGGTGTTATACATTTTGGGAAGAAAGGTAAGCTAAGTCCAAGGTATATCGAGCCGTATAAAATTCTTCGACGAATTTGACAAGTTTCTTATGAGTTAGAATTGCCATCTGTATTGGAATTTGTCCACCCGATATTCCATGTATCTATGTTGAGGAAATGTATTGGAGACCCTTCTCGATTCATCCCTATCAAAGATATACAAGTTACAGAGGACCTATCATATGAAGAAGTGCCAGTGGCTATATTAGATTGACAAGTCCGCAAGCTGAGAACAAAAGATGTAGCTTCTATCAAAGTATTGTGGAGGAACAAGAATATGGAAGAAATGACATATGAAGCAGAAGAGGAGATGAAGTCTAAATACCCTTACCTATTCCAGAATGAAGATAACAAGGATTCTGGTGGAGCACAAGATACATTGGAAGGTGAAACGGCTCTATGAGGTAAGCAATAACTTGAGAATACTCTTTCTTAATACAAAATGGTGATATGCAGATACAGATATCCATAATGCTTTGTGTAGCCTTGTGAGGCTATATGTTGGGCTTAAATTCTTTCAGGTTTTGCTAGTGACCATTTTATAGAGGAAAATTGGTCAGAAATTTTTGTTGGAATCCACGATGATTTGGACTCCCCATAGACCCTTACATTCGAGGACAAATGTTCCTAAAGCGGGAGGGTGTTACAACCCATATTCATGTAAGTTAGCTCATGCCATAAGGTAGTCAACGTAAATCCATGAAAAGATTATCTATAAGATGATAAGAAGTTAATCCTATTGGTCTTAAATGATACAATAGTGTATAAGAGTGGATAACAAGTATTAGAAGTTAAACGAATCAAGGATGTTGTCAGCCATATTTTGGGATAACCTAGAGGTGCTTAATACAATCAAGAGGTAGTGTTTTTAAGGTATTTGAATCATATAATATCCGTATTATAAGTCTTGAAGTCAAATGAGTTATGAAACAAAAGTCAACAAAATTTGTCGCAACTTAAGTTCATAATTTTACTTAAACATTATGTCAAATGTTACTAATATTTTCTCCCACTTTACTTAGAATTATTGGGGTTCTCTACTCACCAAATTGAATATCTACGAGTCTAGTTTTTAATGCATTAAACATTCGTCGATACGATCTCGGAGTAGAGAGATATTCTCATTTTCGTGAGACCACGCCAAGCACCTCTCTATGGGGCCCACTTAGGCGGTTTAAGACATTTGGGTATATATATGAAGCCTCCAACCCGTATTAAGTCATATAGTTTCACTATATTTAGACCTTAGAACTGTAGGAACGCCCTCTCAAGGTTCTCTCAAGATTCAAGACTCAAACAAAGGGCAAACAACACAAATCTAGTGTGGGGAATCTCGTGGAGCTAGTAAGTTTCTTTTTCTTCTTGTTGTTGCTCATTCTTGTGTTTTTCCAACTCATGGTGAAGGTTATTTTAAGGGTTTTATGTTCTGTAAATACTCCCTCATGTTCTTAATATCAACCCTATGTGATTGCAATCCTTCTAAAGTGATTCTAATGTCAAAAAACACTAATTGATTGCCTTTCTTGTTGTTGTGGCAGCATTGGAGGGATATTTCATGGAAAATTAAGGTCAAATTGGAGTTTTTCTTTCTTTATATAGGTAGGTAACCTCTTACCCTATATGTATGTAAGATTATCCATGTTGCGGCTAAGTCATTGAAGCTAGAACTTGTGAAATATATATATCGAGAGGCTTGGTAGTAATGTTATCGGTTGGTGGACTATTTTGGGAGGTTAAATATGATTAACATTGATGTTGTTTTTTCTTTTTGGTGATTATTTTCACTTGTGGGAAGTCATATAAATAGGGGAGGTGCTATCCGTTTCATTGTAAAATAGTCTGTGGCTGGTACATAATAGTTACAATGCTTTAACGTTAACGATAGCGTCATTTCAACTATTGTAGACTAAGGAGTCGTGACATCTACATAGCTTGAGGTTGGGAAATGTATACAAGGTTTGTGAGGCTATCTCTTTCCTTCTTTTGCACGACTTTGATTGTACATAATGTAATGAACGAGCTTCTAAAGATACTCTACTCTTAGAAGCTAGCAGTACTTACATTGTTTTACCTCTTATGGAACCATTGATGTTGATGTTGCTTCTCTTTTTCTTATGATATCAATATTGTTGGTAATTCCTAATTATTATGAGGTTCATGGTGAAGAGTTAGTCCTAATAACGTGTATAGAGGATACCAACCTTACGTCACTCTGAAAGGTTTAGAATGTGATTCTATGAGTCAAGCATGCACTATATGTAAGTGTCTATTTTACTCTACCGAGCCTGCTATAGTTAGCTAGGTACGACACCTATTGTTCGACCACTAATCAGATGGGTTTTACCGAGCTCCACGTGATCGGGTATGATTCCACCGAGCCTTATGATGGCCGGGTATGTTTTTATCGAGCCTATGATGGTCGGGTACCATATGATGATGATGATGATGCTCACAGAGTCGTATGTTTTAAAATTTTATTTATATATACATATGTATCATTCATTGCATGTTAGTAGCCCTCAGAATACCAAGATGTTACAGGTTGTATATTCTATATCATCTATGCTTACATTACTGTTCGTACTTACGGTTTCTTGCCTTACATACTCGATACTTTATTCATATTAATGTCCTTTTATTTGTGGATGCTGCATGTCGTGCTGCAGGTGCTGATAGATAGGCAGGCGTAGCTCCCCCACCACAGTAGGTTGTCCGGTTCAGTGGTGATTGGGGAGATCCCTTTTTCGGACTTGCCGTGGTCTTGGTATGTAGTTTTGTTATAGACATTATGATTATGTTGGGGCCCTGTTCACACAATGTCGCAGCACTTATGGTCCATTAGAGGCTCATAGACAGGTGTCGACTCATGTATAGTTTAGTATGCTTTGTCGGTTTATTTTTATTGTATAGTCTTTCATGGTAACGTGGTAGCTCATACCGTATATATAGTTTCTTGATTGTCTAGTCATCCCATGTTATGTATATTCATGCCATCATCTTTTATTTTTAGTTGTCCATGATCCATGTCTGCCAATTATATTGATCTCGTTAGCCCTAAAAGATAATAAAGAAGGTTAGATAAAATGTATGTTAGTGCTCGGCAAGTTTGGCCGGGTGCCAGTCACGGCCCTCCAGTTTGGGTCGTTACAAGTTGGAAAATCTGTTCCAAAGGCAGTATTGGTTGTTCCAGTGGGTAGTAAGGGTCGCGCCATGGTGGTGACCGATTGTTGAATTCTTTCAAAGTATACGCATATCCTAGACCGAAAGTGGTGCCATGTTTCTTGAGCTTTATGGGCTTGGTGATTCCTTGGATGTTTTCGCCAAGACCCTTGTCAGGTTCGTACCCACTAATGTTTAATATTCTCTCAACATTGTTTTCCCACAATTATATTTGTCAACAACATTGACTCACTCGATATGGTGATAGGTCTCCCTACCTAACTTTCTTCTACCTCCAATTGTCAGAATGGTCTGCCGACTGTAGATAGGATTTCTACCATCATCGTGAATGATCACCTCATGGTGATTCTATTCAATCTTTACCTCCTGATGTAGTGTTGATGCTACGACCCCCGCAGCATGAATCTATGGCCGTCCCAACAGCAGATTGTAAGATGATGGTACGTCTATCACTTGAAAATCATCATCGAACCAAGTTGGCCCCATTTGAAAACACAAACTAATTTCCCTAATGGTGGACCTTTGGGAGCCGTCAAAAGCTTTCACATTTATGGCTCCATATTTTACCTCGTGCATCCCTTACCCAACGTCATATGTATTACCAGCGAACAAATGTAGAGGTTGGACCCTCCGTCGATCAGGATTCTGGTGATAAAATAGTCTTTGCATTGCACGGTGATGTCCAATGCCTTATTGTGACCCAACCCTTCAGGTGGCAGCTCATCTTCATGAAAAGTGATCTTGTGACTTTCCAATACCTGTCCTACCATGTTAGCAATTTCTCTACCGGTGATCTGGCTTGGCACGTAGGCTTCACTCGGCACCCTCAACAGGGCATTCTTGTGTGACTCGGAATTTTGTAACAAAGCAAGGATGGAGATTTGTGCCAGTGTTTTGTTTAGCTGGCCTATGATCGGGTATTCCTTGGCTTGTATCTTTATCGAGAGATCATCCCACCCAGTCTCGATGATGGGTGGCCGATTAGAGGCCTGCTTGCTAGACTCAACCAGATGCTCATGTTCTCATCATACCCTGTGTTACAATAGCCTCTCCGAACCTAACCTTGCCTTTCCTTCTTGCTTCGGTTGTATAATCCCATAGAATAGCCTTTGTATGGAAGGGCTTCATGGTTAATATTACCACTGGGATCGGCATGGATATCTTTACGCCGAACGGAGCATGTACCTTGGGCGGTAAAACTGCAAATTCGAGTGGTGTAGGTCCATTTACTGGAGACACAAATTCAACCTCAATCGGCATTGGTGTCTTTGCAGAGGATGTTGCTTCAAACTCAAGGGGCGCGGACATATTTAACTCGGTGTCCCTATAGGATTGTATTTGGACCATGATCGGATTGAAAGTAACCATTGGTTTCTTTGGGCCGTCACCTTTTGTGATCAAATCGATCGATCCCTTGGGATCCTAAGCATCCTCTATTTCAATCATTGGAATGCATCCACCCTTGTGGTCTGGCAGAAGGATATTGCGGACATTTGGAGTAGGTTGCTTTGCCACAATAATGTTGTTATCAATTAAAGCCTGGATCTTGTCTTCTAGAGAAAGACATTCGTCAATGGTGTGTCCTTTTATGCCGGAATGGTATGCACAGGATTTGTTTGGATTAACCCATTGAGAAGGGTTCTCAAGAGTTGCAACAGTGATAGGGGTGACATAACCAGTAGCTTTGACTCTTTCATACAACTGGTCAATAGGTTCAACAATGGTTGTATATTGTTTCGGAGGCCTTCGGTCACAGTTTGGTCGAGGTCTAAGGAAGCTTTGACACGCAGGAGGGGGTTGATAGTGGGATGTTTGAGTATTGTGGGCTTGGCAAACATGCACAGGTTGGAAATATCTGGGTGAAGTAGGCTGATATGTGGGAGGTGGAGGTGATTGATAAGTGGATGGTGGAGTTTGGTAGTTAGGAGTAGGATGATATGTGAGTGGAGGCATTGGGTAGGTTTGGTATTTAACGGGATATTTGGTTCACTATGCCACAATTAAGGCTCCGACGTCCCTTTTCTTGGACACACCATCTACTGTAAGGCCTTATTTGTAGCTTGCAAGGACTCGAAGTTCGTAACTATATCGCTTTCGATGCCCTCTTCGATCATTTCTCAAATATTAATGATGTTAGAGAATTTGTGGGCCTCTATCAACATCAGGCTTTCATAATACTGTGGGTCTTGAGACCAGACAAAGAATTTGTTCATTTGTTCTTCCTCTAAGGCAGATCTAACCTTAGCCGCTTTGGACCTCCAGGGAGAAACATACTCGCAAAATGTTTTTGTGGGCTTCTTCTTTAGATTTTAAATATAGAACACATATGTCGCATTTTCTGCATTGAACCTAAACTTGTCCATAAAGTCAAACGCCATGCTTACCCAGTTCGACCACTTCTTTTGATCTTGGCTAATGTACCAGGACAGAGCATATCCCTTCAAGCTCCTCATGAATAGCTTCATGCGAATTCTTTAGTCTTTCCCTACTCCAACCAGCTTGTCACAGTACGTTCTCAAATGGAACTTTATATCCCCTATACCATCAAACATCTCAAACTTAGGAGGTTTGTACCCCTCAGGCAGTTTGACATCGAGCTGTTGCAAAGATCATTGTAGTTCAGCCCTTCAATTCCCTTACTGCCTTCAACGCCTTGAATTCGGCTAGTCAATTTCTTAAATGCTTTGACCACGTTTGTGATGTGCAAGTCTTTATTATCAGACTTGGGTGTGCTCGAGATGGGTTGGGTGGATTGTGGAATAGTCTCCACATAGATGGGGTGTTATGGTGAGTGTGGAAGTGGTCGTTTGTAGAGTTTAGGGGCTCTAGGATGAGTAATTAAGTGTTGTTTGAAGTATGGTAGGTGTTGCAGTGGTGGTGATGAGTGGGATGGTTTTGTTGTTTTGGGATGTTCTGTGTACCTATATGGTTCTGAGCATTTGGGAAATTGATATGTGGAGTAGTGAGGGAAAATGACATATTTGCTAGATTCTGAACCTGATCAAGTTCTTCTTGGAATTTTAGCAGCTTTTGTTCGAGTTTGGACACATTTTCTTTGGAAAACTAAGTAACGTGACCATGAGTGACCTCTACCTGTTTAGTTGAGTTCTCTTTTCTAGCGTTGTTCAAATCTTCAATCTTCCCTTTGTTCTTATTTTTTATAGAACTATGAGGAGTGGGTGGAGGGCCCCCGGATCTCATATAATAAGATGTTGCTGCTAGAGTACACGAACTAAACTTTGGGGAGGGGAAATAATAAACAAAAGCAAAATAGAAAGGTAACAAGTTAGTGAGGATTATATATAAAAATGTTGTAATATTTAAACACTTAATGCAGAAATATAAAGCGTGTCCTAATTCGGGGACCTCTTTGTGCCCGAGGTAGGCTAGCGACAAATTAATTTGGAGAAATCAGAATGCTTAATGCCTCATTTTCTTTATAGAAAAATAAGTCAAATCCCAAATCAACACTAAATAGCAGGAAATAAAAGTCACGGAGAAGCAGATATGCAAGATTCAGAAAATCCTATAGGCATATTCTCTACATGTGAGAGTGCAGAAATCAGAAATTCTTCTAGGCAGGTCATCTATATGAGAATGTAGAAATCAGAAATTCCTATGAACATGATATCTACCCTATTTTTCATACATAATTGACCTTCCCTTTTCACTAGCCATCCCCGAGAGATTTTATTACAAAGTTATTACAACCCAGAAAAAGAAAGTAAAGTATAGAAAAATACATTAGAAGCTAAAGTACGACCAAGGAAAGCCTGATTCAGACTTTATGTCTGAAGCATGAAGTAAACCAACTCCGAGAGATCTGATTTCAAAGCCTTTCTCCCATTTGGGTGTGTCAAAGTTCCCTAAGAGTCTCACATGAACTCAGGGCAATGCTTACACCTAAATGCATTACCAGATTAAGTAAAAGTGCAGTGTGGAAGGGTCAGCCCTCAAATGTCCAAGTTTAGAGGGAACTCAATGTCCCAAGGCAAGGCTCACAAGAGAGGGGCAGAACTTAGGGACTAAGAGAGAGTGCAAGTGCAGAAGTAAAATTCTGAAGAAAAAAAAAAGAAAAGGGAAAAGGGGAATAACTTGAAATTAGTACACATAAGGGTTCAAAGTAATGGGGAGTTTGCAAAATGCAAAGAAAGACAGGCTGATAGGCACACCCCACAATGGGAAGTTCTGGCACACCCTCCAGTCTGTTGACATAGAGGTTAAGACCCCATTAGTTCAGGATTAATTCATGGGAAATAACTCATATTGCCGTGCCTTAAGTCATAACTTCCAAACACATACGAGTGATAGGGTAGGGGAGAAAGGATTCATAACAGAAACAGGTAGGAAGATATGAGCATACTTAATTTAATTGTTGAACTCTACAGAAATCGTAAAGCAGATATGGACAAAAGTTGTAAATAAATGCATTGTGATGATGCTGAAACTTAGATTAGGACATACCAGTTTCAAAGAAACAAATAGAGAAAATGCAATAGTCTTGTAAAAGCCACAGTGCAAGCAAAGAGAGAATATTATTATGAGTTCAGAAGACATTCTGAATTATGAAGTAAATTTATTATAATCGTATGTGCTGTGTGTTAAAGAGTCGTGTATTTATAGTTAGAAATCATGAAGAAATAAGGTAAGAAAATAGTTGAAGAACTGGTTGTCAATCAATTACACAAGACTCCCTTTAATTAAGGGATTTAGATTCAAACGGGTAAAAACCAATTAAGGAAAGAAATTGAATAAACGCTTTGCGCATAGCATGCAGTCAAGGATACATACATAAAGAGGTTATTTAAGAAAAAGGTTTTGAAGTACACGGTTTGTACAAATAATGCCAGGCAATCAATTAACAGCCAGTACATCACAAAGTTTGAGATTTGTATGAATGAACCTAGTCAAAAAATGGGAATGGTTTTCAGCTTAAGGGAAATCAGCAAACAATGGAAAGGGAATTAACTAGACCTACTTAGAAGGGATTCTGAATTAACTACAAGTTTGAAAACCACTTTAAAGGGATGTGCATCATATATAAGGAGCATACGAACGTGTTAAGCATGAAAGAAATTGCCATGTCCAGTGTAGAAGAGTTTAGTAAAAATTCCAGAATCATATGCAAACACGGATGTCCAAACTCGAAGTTAGTTTGAAAGAGTCTGGGGTCCTAAAATATACCCCAATTCAAGAAAATCACAAAGCAAAGGATGAGAGGGCAAGCAATTGAATCAAAACATGTTTAGAAGTTTCAGAACTTATGAGAAGCATGATGGCAAAGTAGCATGCAAACACAGCAGAAGGGTTCAAAGCAAACAGAGTGAAAGAAAATAATTCGTAGCATAATAAGGAGAGATTGATAAGAAAAGTAGATAAAACATGCTTAAGAAGGTCTTTTTAGAAGAAACTCAAACAAGGTTCGGTAGAAGAATAATAGCAAATACATAAGAACAAGGTAGAAAAATATAGTAGGTGAAATGTACCAGAACATGGTAGAAGAAAATACCAGAAAAATCGTAGACAAACATACAGGAACATAGTATAGAAAGCACAGTAGAAGAACACACAAGAACATGATACAAGGAAATACCAGAAAATAGAAGAAAAACATACACGAACATAGTGTAAGAAAACACGGGAAGAGAAACACACAAGAGCATGATACAAGAACACAGCAGAGGCAAACACACATGAAAGACAAAGAAAATCATAAAACACTTAAACACTTTCAGAAAACCCTTGATCGGAAAAGAATGGATTTGAAAGTAAATTTTTAAAGAAAAGTTAGGGAAATCGTTTGAAAACTCAGGGAAAGCATAGATACACAAAGGATCTAAAGAAATCGAAGAAAACTTTGAGGGGTTAGGGTTTTAGAAGAGCCTTAGAAATGAGAAAGGCGTTGAAAGGTCACCGATCGAAGTCGGAAAAGTTAGAATCAGGCTCAAACAAACATGGTATGCCGGAGCAACACCGGAAATGACTGTGGAACTTTGAGTCGACAAAAGGTCTGAGCATGAACCTTCAAGGTCGGGCCTTGAATATTCAGAGACCATGTGTATGGGAGCAAGATGAGGTGGGTATAGGGCTCTTACAATCTTAGAAGCCATAGATTCCGATGGATTTTAGGGCGGAGATTGAAGGAGGCGACTAGGGTTCGGAGAAGGTTCGAGAGAGCTTGAGGGAGTGGAGGGATTCAGAGGCAGCGTATAAGTGAGAATGAATTAGGGTTGGGGGTTTGTTAAATTAAAAAAGGAAATGATGGATCGTGGCCGTAGATCATTTTGATCAACAACCTGGATTTATCGGGGAGCCTGGCAGGTTGGATTAAATTGGGTCAGAGGCGGGTAATTTAGTAATTGGACCAGTCCATTTGAGATTGAAATTGGGATAATTGTGGGGCTGATTTAGGCTAAACTCAAAATAGTTAGGTTACTATTTAAATAGTCACTTTTTCCTTTTTCATTTAATAAAAATAGTAAAATAATTTTTAAAA
This sequence comes from Nicotiana benthamiana, assembly GCA_034376525.1. Lineage (NCBI taxonomy): Eukaryota > Viridiplantae > Streptophyta > Magnoliopsida > Solanales > Solanaceae > Nicotiana > Nicotiana benthamiana. The sequence goes on along the minus strand of CM067338.1, from coordinate 12,964,773 downwards.
ACAAATTACAAGTACTAAGTTAATTATAATATGTAAATATTAAGTTAAAAATACAATAATTAATTTTGTAATTATAAAAGCAATTAATTCTTAAAATAGGCTAATATTTCAATTATATACAATTTAGCTTTAAAATACTAAATACATTTGTAAAAATTATGCTAAAAACGTTTTAGCTAAATTTTGGTATAAATACTAAAATAGAATAAATGAGTCACCAAAATGATAATTTGAGGAACGATTATTAATTTTTTATTGATAAAATAGGACAATAAATTGATTTAAAAATCTTTTAAAATTAGGAAAAAATAATTAAACATATAGACATACTTATATATATATATATATATATATATATATATATATATATATATATATATATATATATATATATATATATATATATTATTTTTGAAAGTATTTTGCATATAAAAAATATACAAGAAAAATTGGGTATCTACAGGTGCCCCTCTTTACCCGGAAGGATGAAAGAATTATCGGGTAAAGATATGATGGTCAATTTTGACCGAGCGAAAAATGGTTTGAAAAGGTTGACCATGCCCCGGTTCCTGGGCTGCCTTCATATCCCTGGTCTTACCAGAATCAGGCCATATGTAGTTCGGGATCCGTCGCTAAGTATGTCGATGGAGATTTTGTTCCAAGAAAGGACACAATTTTTAGGTTGGGCTGGATGGTTAAAGCCTAATAGGGCTACGGGATCACTCCTACTGAGATGGTCGTTGCTTGCTGGTTTACCTACAATTAAGCAATACAAGTATATATTATACGAAAAATTAAACGTGATGCAAGTTCTCGTTGGACCATGAATGTTGTCTTTGGACGGTTAGGATGACGTCCTTAGATTATGATATCCTGCGCCATGAAGCATATAATAAAGGATTCACAGGATATGAAATGATGCTCCCAGGCAACGAGAATGATGCCTCCAAACTATGATGCCTTTAAATAATGATGTGCAAAAGATATCAGGGGTCCTCATACCATGGCATGGCGTTCTCAGGCTATGAAAGTGGTGCCTCCGAACAATGATGCCTTTGGACAGTTTGGCGATCTTTCAGCCCATGCGATGCAGAAGGTGGAGATCTTTCAGCCAATGAAGTGGCGATCTTTCAGGCATGCAAGTAAATAAAGCGGCAATATTTTAGCCATGCAGAAATAAATGGGGTGGCGATCTTTCAACCATGCAAGAAGTAAATAAAGTGGCTACATGTCATCTATGCAAGAAGTAAATAAAGTGGTGATCTTTCAGCCATGCAAGAAGTAAAATAAAGTGAAAATCTTTCATCCATGTAGACGGAGACAGTGCTTAGTCTCAGAAGGTAGAATGGTAGCCATATGTAATGCAGAAATGCATATAGAGACAGAGCTTAGTCTCGCAAGGCAGAATGGTAGCCTTATTCAATACAGGAAATGCAGATGGAGACAAAGCTTAGTATCGAAAGACAGAATGGCAGCCTTATGCAATGCAAAAAAATGGAGATGGAGACAGAGCTTAGTCTCAGAAGGCAGAATGGTAGCCTTATGCAATGCAGAAAATGCAGATGGAGGTAGAGCTTAACCTCGGAAGGCAGAATGGTAGCCTTATGCAAGAGATAAAAGGCAAAAAATTATAAAATTTCCTTAGCTGATAGCCGATAGGTGATTGCGATATTATGGCTACTGGGGATATTATGTGTGGATAGCAACCGTGAATAGGTATGATGGTTCTTAGAGTTTTATTCCTGAATAGTAGAAGTGTATAATATATTTGATGATTTTGTGACTTGGGTGCCTGCAACCAAAGAAAAATCGTGACTTATGTAAAGGGGGAGAGGTTAGTCCGTATCCCCGATGACTAGCTTGGCTCTGCTTCGGTGATACTGTTCATATAATTGGGGTAGTGTTGCTAAATAAAGTAGTTTTAGTAACATACATGCATGATTTAGTAAAATATAACATAAATACATAATCGAGAATAGTTTCTTTAGATGAACCGGCGACTGCGATGTGGTTCTAGACATTGAAACTCTTCTGGCTCCAAAATTTTGAGAGTCCTCCTCAAAATTCTGCCCCAGTTTACTAAGATGCTGCTTTTTACAGTTGCTTACGATGATCTATTGAAATCACTTTGGAATATTGAGGGTCCTCCTAAAAATTCTGCCCCAGTTTCTAATTGCGGGGGAAATGGAAACTTTATTAAATTTTGACCGAACCCATAAGGCTACCTACGTATCCTCTTTTAAATGGGAATCAGGTCAGACGTAGTTCAAATCATATAGGAAAGCATAAGATTACACATAGTAACGCTTGATCGCATCTGAATTGATTGGTTTTGGCCAAACTTCTCCATTTATCTCTGCAAGTATAAGGACTCCTTTGTCAGAACCAAGTGAACCATCTATGGACCTTACCAATTGGGAGAGAATTTCCCTTTGGCTTCATCTTGATGCGGGAAGATTTTCTTTAAAACCAACTACCTCAGTGAGAACTGTCTCGGCTTGACTCTCTTGTTGAAAGCTCTGTACATTTTGTTCTGATAAAGATGACCGTGGAAAATTGCATCCAATCTCTTTCCATCTATAAGAGCTAACTGCTCGTAACGACTGTTCACCCACTCTGCATCGCCGAGCTCATCTTCTTGTATGATTCTTAAGGAAGGGATTTCTACTTCGTTGAGAAAGATGGCTTCTGTATCATAAACCACCATACAGGGAGTTGCCCCAGTTGATGTGCAAACTGTGGTGTGGTACTCTAATAGGATAAATGGTAACTTTTCATGCCATTTTTTGTGATTTTCTACCATCTTTCTCAGTATCTTCTTGATGTTGGCAGCTTCCATAGTTCCGCTCATTTGAGGCATGTATGATGTATAGTTTTTGTGCTTGATTTTGAAGGTTTCACACATGGCCTTCATCAGGTCACTGTTGAGGTTGGAACTATTGTCAGTGATGATTGATTCCGGAATCCTGAATCGACAAACGATACAGTCGCAGGTAGATGCTTCCTTTGCGTCGACACACCTTAATAATTCCAAATCATGAGTCCTCCTATATAGGATTCCTCCATTGCTAAAGAAATTGTTGGCCAACCTTTGAAGTGTGTGTTTTTGCGTAGCGTTTGCAAGCTCTGGGTATTCTTCTTTTGTCAAATATTCCCTGATATCATGAAACCAAAGTTTTCCATCTGCTTCTTCGGCATGGGCATAGTAAGCTGGTTGATCATGAATCTTCACCAGAATAAGATCAATGAAGTTTGCATCTGGATGTTGTATCATGGACGATAGGGTAGCCAATGTATCAGCAAACTCATTCTTCACTCATGGAACATGCCGCAACTCTGTATTTGTGAACCACTTTCTCAACTCCTACACATGGTGCAGATAAGGAAGTATCTTTGAATTCTTGGTCGCCCATTCTCCTCATACCTGATGTATGAGTAGGTCTCAGTCCCCAATTACTAGCAACTCTTAGACGTTCATGTCAATGGCCATCTTGAGCTCTAAGATGCAAGCTTCATAATCGGCCATATTGTTGGTGCACAAAAACCTGAGTTTGGCAGACACCGGATAATGTTGACTGGTTTCTGACACTAGGACTACACATACGCCAATTCCTTTGAAATTTGCTTCTCCGTCAAAAAATATTATCCAACCGTCATAGGACTCTACAATATATTCTCCTATGAATGATACCTCTTCATCTAGAAAATACGTTCTCAGGGGTTCGTATTCTTCGTCCACAGGATTTTCGGCAAGGTGATCGACCAATGCATGTCCCATGATATCTTTCTGGGTCACGTAGATAATGTCAAATTCACTCAACCGGATTAGCCACTTGGCGAGCTTGCCAGTGGGCATGGACTTCTGAAAGATGTATTTCAAAGGATCCATCCTTGATATGAGATAGGTAGTGTAGGCATAGAAGTAGTGCCTCAGCTTCTGAGCCACCCAGTTAGAGCACAACAGGTGCATTCTAATAGAGAATACCGGGCCTCGTATAGAGTGAAATTTTTGTTGAGGTAGTAAATGGCATGTTCTTTCCTTCCCATTTCATCATGCTGCCCCAGGACACAACCGAAGGCACCATCTAATACTGCGATATAGAGTAACAGAGGTCTACCTGGTTCAGGCAGGACCAAAACTGGTAACGTTGATAAGTATTCTTTGATTCTATCAAAATATTTCTGCCAGTCCTCAGTCCATTCGGTGGTTGTATCCTTATTTAACATCTTGAAGATCCGCTCACAGATAATTGTAAATTGTGCTATGAACCGGCTGATGTAGTTAAGTCTCAACAAGATATTCATTACGTCCTTCTTATTCCTTGGCGGTGGCAATTCTTGAATGGCTTTGACCTCCGATGGATCCAATTCTATTCCCTGACGACTCACAATAAACCCAAGCAATTTTCTATCTGGAACCCCAAATACTCATTTTGCGGAGTTCAGCTTCAGGTTGTACCTTCTCGGTCTATTGAAGAATTTCCTCAAATCTTCCATATGATCAATGGCTTTCTTGGACTTGATGATGACGTCATCTACATATAATTCAATCTCCTTGTGTATCATATCATGGAAAATGGTAGTCATGGATCTCATGTAAGTGGCCCCTACATTCTTTAACCCCAAACGGCATTATCTTGTAGCAGTAAATTCCCCACGGCGTAATGAAAGCCATTTTCTCAGCATCTTCTTCATCCATCCAGATTGATGATAACCCGCGAAACAATCCACGAATGATGCAATTCATGCTTGGCGTAATTGTCAATCAGGATGTGTATGTTTGGCAAAGGGAAGTCATCTTTCGGACTGGATCGATTGAGATCCTGGTAGGCGACACAGATTCTAACCCTCCTGCCTTTCTTCGGTACTGGCACAATGTTAGCTAACCACGTGGGGTATTCCACTACCCTAAGAACCTTAGCTTTGACCTGCTTAGTGACTTCTTCCTTTATTTTCAAACTCATATCTGGCTTGAATTTTTCGAGCTTCTGTTTTACTGGTGGACATGTCAGATCAGTTGGCAATTTGTGTGCCACGATAGATGTACTCAGCCCAGTCATGTCGTGGTATGAACAGGAGAATATGTCCTCATATTCTCTTAGAAATTCTGTGTATTCCTTCTTTTCTAACGGTGATAAGCGAACGTTGATTCGTGTCTCTTTGACGTTTTCTACATCTCCCAAGTTAACAATCTCAGTCTCATCCAGGTCGGACTTAGGTTTTTTCTCAAAATTTTCAACTTTTTTAACAATCTCTTCCGGTATATCATCTTTATCTGAATTTATGTTCGCTTGTTTCGTTGTCTCGTTACACGTCACAGTCATTGGTTCATCAAAATAAGAAATAGTAATGTTGTATAACTAAAGTAATGAGAGAAAATAATAAGAACAAGATTTATAAGAAAACTGAGATGCTTTGATAAATTCCATAACTGTTTTGAATATTGGAGCTCTTTTGCAAAAACTAAAAAACGCAAAAGGAAAGTCAACTAGTCAAAAAAATAAAAATAGTGCATGATGCTTGTTCACCCTTGCTACCCCGAGACTCGCCGAGCTTTGGTGGTTATGATAGTCTAGTTATTGAGGCACGCTCCTCTACCTAAAACCTATTTAGAAGGGCCTTTTGTTACACCTCAGGTTTTCGTGCGTGAAAGTAGCCATAAGGAAAATGATGAAAGTCCAAAAATGAGATATTATATTTTGTATTTGCGTACATTAAAGTGTCTTCGTACGATAAAGCTTTATCGTAAGATTAATAGACGTAAATTTGGCAATGAGATTTATTTTGGGATTATAAGTATTACGCTATTTATATCAAGCGATAAATAAGTTCTATGAAGGATAAAGGCGTACACAAATTAAAGAAAAGGAGTTTCGTTGAAAGTAGCCAATTTGGGATAAAATACAGGTTGAGTGATAATACCCGATAATTATTAACTAGTATCATCAAGGTACCATATGACCACTAGCAATGTAACATATAAAATATAAATGAAGTATTTTGAAAATAAATAAAATTTTAATTTGTGATAATTTTTAAATTTTGCGAATAATTAGTTAATTACCGGGTAATGTTTATCTGATACCGGAACATTATCCGGTTACCTAATAAGTAAATAAACTTAATAATAATCATCACCCAAATACGTGGCAGCTTAGCCACGTTATCAAAAAAGGACTAATTCATTCCTTGATTATGTGTCACGAAATTACAAAACCATTTCATTCCCAAGACATTGCATAAAAAAATCTTGAATTAAAGAGTGACAGGAAACATTAGACTTTTCAAACTTTCATTCTCAAAGAACACTTGAAGAATCAGATTGTTTGCCTAAGGAAACGTGCCTTTACATTTCCTTACGAATAAAAAATGAGACCAAAGTAACGTGGTCATTCCCAGAAGCAAGAACCTTGAAATTTCGTCCAAACTTCAAAGCAAATTTCGTTCTCAAATTACAAAGTACAGAAATGTATATCCGATTTTTTTATTTTAAATTCAATCTATGACGATTTTCAACGGAATAATTATACGAAATTGTTTTTATTCCAAATACGTTAAGATATTTTCTTCTACCGAGCCTTATGATGGTCGGGTACTTTTTTACCGAGTTCTCTTTGAGGCCGGGTACGATATAATGATGATAATGCCCGCAAAGGAAAATATTTTTAAAAAGATTATGTATATATATGTATTATGTATTTTATATCAGTAGCCCCTGGAGGATCTCAAATGTTACAGGTATCTTCTTTATCTCTCTTTACACTACTGCTCTTGTTTATGCTTTCCTGCCTTACATGCTCGGTACTCTATTCGTATTGACGTCTCATTTGCTTAAGGACGCTAATTTGTCATACCTGCAAGTCCCGATTGCTAGGTCGACTGTCCTCTTGTTAGGCTATCAGCTCAATGAAGGTGTTGGCGCACTACATTTGCTCCGGGTTGCCTATTTGGTCAGTATGCTTTGGATAGGTATTTATTGGTATAGTGGGGCCATGTCCCGACCTTTATGATTTTATGTACTCTTAGAGGCTTGTATACAGATGCCAGGTGTATGGATATTTGTAAGGCTTTGTCGGCCTATGTTTTGAGTCACAAAATTTTATGTCGGCTTTATAGGCCCGTATGTCTCATATATACATTTGTATATCATGTTGGGTCTTCATATGTTGAGTATCCCCTTATTTTTTTCATTCTTGTTATCTCATGACGGGTTTTTTGGTTCATTTACTCATGATAGTATGATTAGAAAGACATGTTATGTTGGTACTCGGCTGAGTAAGGCACCGGGTGCCCGTCACGGCCCTTCTGCTTGGGTCGTGACAAAAATGGTATCAGAGTTGTTCTGTCCTACGGAGTCTACAAGTCGTGTCTAGCAGAGTTTTGTTTATGGGTGTGTCGTGCACAACACTTATAAGCAGGAGGCTACATGGCATTTAAGATTGTCACCCTTTCTTCTTACTCTAGATCGTGTGGTAGAGCTCAGTCACAGGAGTTCAAATTCCTAAATCCTATTTGTAATAAGACGATACTTATATCTGGAAAGAAGGTTGAAAAAGAGATTGTTTTTGAAGAGTTGAGTCAGAGGAACTCCATTTTGCATCATGCTTATGATGAATAAATATGAGATATTTGGCAAATCATGTGTATACTAAGATGTGTAAGTTTCTTGATAAAGATTCAAAAGGCAAGAATGCTTATTCACTCTTATGGTAAAAAGGACCAAGAGAATCGGAAGATGGATACAAGTTTTAGCAAAAAAAAGAAGCAAGGTGAGGAAGGTTATGAGGCGCCCAACTAATGAAGGTTAACAACGTTTATAATTGAGGCAGAGGAATATAAGCTTTTTGAGTTGTATTCAATAGAAACAGAGGTATATACAATTGGTCGCACCCATTCCAGATATGCCCTATAGGGGTTAATAGAAGTAGTATAAGAAGATAGGATGGATGAATTATTTATGTTATTTGACATTTCCAAAGGATATTGCAAATGTGCTAATAGATCTCCTTGTGAGACACCTAAATGGTACACTTTAAAATAGTGTAGCCAGATATGAGTACTACAAAGGCATGCAATATAAGCCTGGAAGGGATAAATATTACCTTAGTGTGGCTCGCGTCCCTAGTAAAGCGAGAACATTAACGAACTTGAAGAGCCATTGGATGGAGCAAAGGGAAGCTAAAAGCAAAAGACATATTGAAGTTTTCACAAGAAAATGAATATGAAAAAATATTAGTAGAGTAATAAGAAGATAGATAAGGAAGAATTATGAATAAAGTGTGGCATGTGGATGAAAATGGTAGAGTGTTACAGAACCTATGGTCAAATGAAGGAAGAAACGAAAGGTGATGGGTCCTAAGACAACAAAAGAGTATAGGCCATAAGGTTATATCCTCATTTCAGAAAATAAGTTCGTGACTCCAATGCGACTACAAAAAGAGAAAGTTAATCCCCAGAGTAATGGAAATTAGTATGGGCAGGTAAACAAGATAAACTTAATATGAATTAGGGACTGAATAATTAAAAAATGCTCGGCATCTTGGGAATTTCATATTTCGTTCCGGGGGTAATAGAATGGACCACAGAAGACGATTCATGATAAACTCATGGTCATTCACGGAGACACTTCCCTAAAGCAAGCAATGTGAGCAAAGTTAAGCTTAAGAGACAGTATGTGCCAGTTACGCTAAGTGTCACCCTCGCGAGTAAGTGAATTTGTTATCCTTAGTATTGAAGGATTGTTGCAAGGCGAGTAAGGATCATTGATGTTGAGAAACAACGCCAAAGATGAAGAGGTAAAATATTTATAGGTAAATTATCGTGGCTTCAGCTCTTAGTACACCCCTAAAGGGGGCAATATGGAGTGATGTGACATTAAGTCAGAATTAAGTGGTTCTAGTGGCTATGAAATGGTAAAGGAAGAATGTGATAAATAAAAGATGAATGAGATGACACTTATTCAAATCTTATAGATTCAATACAATTCAATAATATTATACAAGCACAACGTCAAGGAGAGAAAGTAAAGATTCCTGTTCGAGCTGTTATTAATAAATAAGGAACCAATACAAGACGTAAGTTAAGACAAAGTAAATAACCCAAGAAAGATTACAAGGAATATTGATATGAGAATGGGCCAACAAGTAGTTATTAATTGGTCAGGAAGATACCAGTTATGGCTAAATAGGAGGTCACAGATGAATCATCAGATTGTGAAAAAATAAACATAGTAGAACCCAACATGGAGAGTTCAGCCTCAAAGAATATCATTATAATACTTGAGATATATTCAAACAAGAGTCGGGGTAGATAAAGATACCGTATGAGTATTACAGGGATAAAAGAAAGTGCCACTAAGAAGGTAGTCAATATATCAGTTCATAGGCAACCATACAAGCACAAGGGCGTGGAAGTGAGAAACTATAGATGAGTATAGGCAAGTAAGGACATCAAAAAGGTTCATAATAAGCTCACAAATTTACAAGAGTCAAAGGTTCTCCCTAGGTAATACAATGAAAGATTAGCTAAGTAGATGAGAAAGAAAGCTTCAACCTAAGCATACGATCTAAGAGGAAATGGTCATATAACAACAATCTCACAACAACATTGTAAACATTCCAAAAGAAAGTGGCACCTACCATGACTAATGAACGGGAAGTGAGAATTAAAAGTAATATTTGAGATCATATGAGCTGTATGAAAACTCTAGCAAGTGTGGGCATTAAGATAAGCTAAGTATGGATGCAACAAGGGGCAGAAAGACCAGGAAAAATAATTACACACATTTAAAAAACTGAGATGGAACTAAAGGAATTATTCGATCAATGATCTAGAGTTAGTACATTATGGATACACTCGAGAATTTGGAGCATTATCCAGGCAGCATTTTTGTTGATAATCATACAACCATAGAAGACTCCGACGTAAGTTAAAAGAAAGAATTGAGCCCAGGGCATAGACAAAGGATTGAATTGTTAGAATATTGTATCATGGATATTCCATAACGCCCATGAAGGGCTAAGTTAATAACTGATACCATGAGCCACAGATCGGAAGATAGCTTAAGCCTATATAAAGGCTGATTAGAAGGAAGATGAAACTAAAGAATTACCTCACTCAAGTAAATCAGGAGTCTAATTATTGGACCTGGAAAAATTATAGAAGTTATGTTTGAGAACATGACAGAATCGCTTTTATTAGCACAAGTTCAAGAGAAATAACACAACAACCATAATCCATAATGTCTCTACAAGGAAACCAATTAGAAGAAGTACCAGCCTCATAAGAAGTTTGTACGAAGCTCCCACCGAATCGTGTATGTACAAGAGGTGCGAGTATTATAATAGAGCTTCAAGTTATAGACGTGAATTACATCTGAGTGGAAGGAAGGTCATGAAAGAGATAGAAGATATGATACGAGATTTTAAATAAGGTAAAAGTGAATAATGTACGAGGTACTAAAATGAAGAAAGTTGTGAATAGTCCATACTTCAGATAGAAGTTTATAAGAATGGGGATTCAATATCCAGGAATGATAGCGGACTCGTTAGTGGCATAACTTCCAGCCTATGATTTCTACATATTGCAAGGTGTAGTTAAAAGAGAATAGAAGAGTTAGAGACGATGTGACGTATCGCTTGATACTCCAGAGTAACATACGGAAGTCTATGATACAAGCAAGTTGAAGAAAGGTTGCAAATAGTATAAATGGATATGTGTAGATTGTAAGATAAAGTATGGTAGAGCGACAAGGTTTTAGGAAGACATGAGTAAGGATAAGAAAAGACAAGTGAGAAGGTGACGAGAATGGATAAGTCCCTGGGATTAAGCCCATGAAATCAAGAATATCTGATGGTTTCTCTAAGTTGTAGAAAGCTCAGTATAGCCTAAATGAACTCAAAGAAGTCTAAGACTAGTAGCATTTAGAAAAGATGGAATGCTTCCCTGATAGTACAATGAGGGTATAATTGTAATGGATAAAGAATGACATTTAGGCTTTCGAGTGAGTAATGATTGAAGAGGATTTCATGGATTATGCGAGATTAAAATACGCACATAAGTAAATCACATTGGGATGTCGTGAGATGTGGTTAAGAGAGCAGGGCATTGCCCCAGGTGGATCAACCTAATCATTTCAGGTGTTCCCCTATAAAACGTGAATCGTAAAGGTTAAGTTATCTGGGGTGGATTATGGATCAAAATTAAGGTGAGTCGACAATGGATGGATAAAAATTATAAAGTATTAGAAAATATTACGTTGTCATTCCTAAGATGAACAGTAATGTGGAAGCATAAGAGGACATAGATTTATGCGTATAGGATAAACAACGAAAGCAACCCGGTATTTGGTAGCAAACCTCAGTAACGAGAGGTCGAGGTATGAGTTATTGTGTAGTATTACCTATGTAGATGCAGCAAAGTCATACAAATAGATAACCACGTCTTTGGAGTAAGACATAGCAATATTCGTGAATTTAACAAAGTACCGAGCAAAGAGCTTCAATATACCTATAGATACCCAAAGGGACATCTTTTCGAGTTCTGTATATGTTCCCAAAGTAAGGAAAGGAAATTGGCTAAAAGCTAAAGGAAAGAGTCTCATAGGTGCATATAGTATGAAGAAGTCGTACATGCTGCATGAGAAAAGGTAGCAACAGTTACAAGAACAAACGAATTCCGATCACAAATCGTGGGGTATGAAAGAGGCCTAAAGGAGGGAATGCCCTTGCATTTGGATTTACTCATAGAATAGTTATGATGGAAAGAGGAGTACAAATTATTTAGAAGACATAAGCTACAAAAATGATAAGTGCACCAGTCAACATTCGATTACAAATGTTCCAAAGGGGGGAATGATGTTATACCCCAGGTTTTCGTGCGTGAAAGTACGACATAAGAAAAATTATGAAATTCTAAAAATGAGATATTATATTTCGCATTTTCGTACATTAAAGCGTCTTCGTACGATAAAGCTTCGTCGTAAGATTAATCAACGTAAATTCGGGAATAAGATTGATTTTGGGATTATAAGTATTAGGCTATTTATATCAAGCGATAAATAAGTGCTATGAAGGATAAGGCGTACACGAATTAAAGAAAATGAGTTTCATTGAAAGTTGCCAATTTGAGATAAAATACAGGTCGAGCGATAATATCCGATAACTATCAACTAGTACCATGCAAAGTACCATATAACCACTGTAGTGTAATATATAAAGCATATATCAAATATTTTAAAAATAAATAAAATTTTAAATAATTTATGATAATTTTTAAATTATACAGGTAATTAGTTAATTACCGGATAATATTTACTGGGTAACGAAATATTATTCGATTAATTAATAAGTGAATAAACTAAATAATAAACATCACCCCAAATACGCGGTAGCTAGCCACATTATCACGAAATGACAAAGTCATTCCTTGATTATGTGTCACAAAATTACAAAACCATTTCATTCCCAAGACATTGCATAAAAAATCTTGAATTAAAGAGTGAAAGGAAACATTAGATTTTTCAAACTTTTCATTCTCAAAGAACACTTGAAGAATTAGATTGTTTGCCTAAGGAAACATGCCTTTACAATTTCTTATGAATAAAAAATGAGACCAAAGTAACGTGTCATTCCCGGAAGCATGAACCTTGAAATTTCGTCCAAACTTCAAAGCAAATTTCGTTCCCCAAATTACAAAGTATAGAAACTTATATCCGATTTTTTTTGTATTTTAAATTCAATCTATGAATGTTTCCAATATAATAGTTATACGGAATTGTTTCTATTTCAGGTACCTTAAGACATTTTCTTCTTTTTTTTATATGATCTAAAGTGAAATTTGAATGTTTCCAATAGAATAGTTATACGGAATTGTTTCTATTTCAGGTACCTTAAGACATTTTCTTCTTTTTCTATATGATCTAAAGTGAAATGAATACGCTACTTTATAACGGATATATTCTTAGAAAATAGGGTTGTCCATGTTGTTCTTTCCTTATAATATCATTCTAAGCAAATATGCAAGATCTTGAATCCTACTAAGGTTCATATTGAGGGTATGGATGTTCATAATGTTCTTAAGTTACTCCAAAAGATTTAGAAGGTGATTCCATGAGTCGAGCATGCATTATATATATGTATCTATTTTACTCTACCGAGCCGCGCTATAGTAGGCCGGGTACGGCACCTATTGTGAAACCACCGATCAGTTGGATTTTACTGAGCTCTACGTGTCCGGGTACGATTCTACGGAGTCTTATGATGGTCGGGTTCTTTTTTATCGAGTCCTCTTTGAGGACGGGTATGATATAATCATGATGATGCCCACAGAGGCAAATATCTTTAAAAAGTTTATGTATATATATGTATTATACATTTCATATCAGTAGCCTCTAGGGGCACTCAGATGTTACAGGTTGTATCTCTTCAATATCTCTTTACTCTAATGCTCTTGTTTATGCTTTTCTGGCTTATATACTCGGTAATTTATTCATACTAATGTCCCTATTGCTTGGGGATACTGCGTTTCATGCCCCCAGGTCCCGATTTCTAGGTCGATAGTCCTCCTGTTAGGCTATCGCTCAGCGAAGGTATTGGCGTACTCCACTTGCTCCGGAGTTGCCTATTTGGTCAATATGCTTTGGATAGGTATTGATTGGTATGGCGGGGCCTTGTCCCGACCCTTATGATTTTATGTACTCTTAGAGGCTTGTAGACAGATGTCAGGTGTATGGATACTTGTATGGCCTTGTCAACCAATGTTTTGAGTTACAAAAGGTTATATCGGCCTTATAGGCCCGTATGTCACATATATACGTTTGTATATCATGTTGGGTCTTCATATGTTGAGTATCCCCTTATTTTTTTCATTCTTATTATCTCATGACGGGATCTCTGGTTCATTTACTCATGACAATATGACTAGAAAGACATTTTATGTTGGTACTTGGTTGAGTAAGGCACCGGGTGCCCGTCGCGGCCTTTCTGCTTCGGTCATGACACCTTCCTCCCCCTCCTCCTCGAGAATGACACAACAATTCATATCATTGCTTTCCAGGAAAAAATTCCTCACTACTGCCAGTGCTTCCTCTTCTTCTGACCCGTAGATAACTTCGGTCGATTTGAAAGTCTACTCCAAGCGGGGTATTGGCTTCTTGAATGGATAGTAAGGATTGCGCCATGGTGGTGACCAATGGTTGAGTTCCTCCTATGTATACTCATATCCCAATCCGAAGATGGTGTCATGCTTCTTTAGTTTGATAGGCTTAGAGATTCCTTGGATATTCTTGCCAAGTCTCTTGCCAGGTTCGTATCCACTCCAGTTCAGCATGCTTTCAATTTTATTATCCCACCATTTTTCCTTATCAACGGTTTTGACTCGCTCGATGTGGTGGTAAGTTTCTCCGCCTATCCTTATTCTTCCTCCTATTGCTAGGATAGTCTAGCGACGGTATACGGGATTACTACTGTCACTGTGAATGATCACCTCTTGGTGGTTCCACTCAAATTTCACTTCCTGATGTAGTGTTGATGCTACAGCCTCAGCGGCGTGAATCCATGGTCGTCCCAACAATAAATTGTAAGATGTCAGCACTTCTATAACTTGAAAATCAACATCAAACCAAGTAGGCCATTTGCAAACATAAGCTAATTTCCCCAATAATGGACCTTTGGGATCCGTCGAAAGCTTTGACGTTGATGGCCCCGTCCTTGATCTCATGCAGCCCCTTTCCTAATGTCCTAAGTGTTACAAACGGACAAATGTTTAGGCTGGACCCTCCATCAATTAGGATCCTGGTGATAAAATAATCCTCGCCCTGCACAGTGATGTGCAATGCCTTGTTATAACCAAACCCTTCTAGTGGCAGCTCACCTGTATGAAAAGTGATCTTGTGAATTTCTAATACCTGGCCTACCATGTTTTCAGTCTCTCTGCCGGTGATGTTACTTGGTACATATGTCTCAGTCAGCACTCTTAGTAAGGCTTTCTTGTGTGCATCGGAACTTTGTAGCAAACCAAGGATAGAAATATGTGCCGATGTTTTATTCAGCTGATCAATGACTGAGTATTCTTTGGCTTGTATCTTTCTCCAGAGATCATTGGGCCCAGCTTCAGTGATGGTTGGTCTACCTGAGGCCTGCTTACTCGACTCAGCTAAATGCTCCTGGGTATAAACCCTGTCGGTTCTTGTTATACCCTGTGCCGCAACGGCTTCCCCGAACTTGACTTTCCCTTTTCTCTTGGACTCGACTGTGTAGTCCCAAGGTATGGCATTTGTGTGAAATGGTGTTATTATTGACATTTCCACTCGAATTGGCATGGCCATCTTTACTCCGAATGGAGCAGGCCTCTTAAGCAGTAAGACTGCAACTTCAAAGGGTGTAGGTGTGTTTGCTGGCAACATAAACTCAACCTCAATCGGTGCTAGCATCTTTGTAGAGGATGGTGCTTCAAACTTGAGTGGCATGGACATGTTCACCTCAGCAACCCCAGAAGGTTGAATTTGAACCACAATCGGATTAAGGTGACTACTGGCTCCTTTGGATTGTCGCCTTTTGTGATTAAACCGATCGATCCCTTGGGGTACCCTTAATCTTATATCTCGATCATGTGAACACCCCTGCACTTGTGGTCTGGCAGAGGGTTATTGCAGACATTTGGATCAGGCTCCTTTGCTACAATGACCTTGTTATCAATCACAGTCTGGATTTTATCCTTCAGAGAGTGGCACTCATCAATGGTATGTCCTTTCCTGCCGGAATAGTATGCACAGGATTAATTTTGACTGACCCAATAAGAGGGGTTTTCGGGGGTTGTGGCAGGGATAGGGGTGATATAACCAGCAGCTTTGATCCTTTCATATAGCTAGTCAATTGGTTCAGCAATGGCAGTATACTTTTTGGGAGGTCTGCGGTCTAAATTTGGTCGCGGTCTAGGGAAGTTTTGACGTAGGGGAGGTGATTTATAATAGGATGGTTGTGTGTTGTAGGCTTGGTAAACATGTGCTGGTTGGGAGTATTTAGGTGAAGTGGGCTAATATGCGAGAGGTAGAGATGACTGAAAAGTGGGTGGTATACGGTAAGAGGATGGGGGTGCCTGGTATATGGGGTAGGCTGATATATAATTGGAGGTATTTGGTATATGATAGGGGACTTGGTTCTCTGTGCAACCATTATAGCACCTACGTCTCTTTTCTTGGACGTACCACCAGACTGTAAAGCCTTATTGGTAGCTTGCAGGGCTTCAAAGTTCATAACCATACCACCCTTGATGCCTTCCTCGATCCTTTCTCCTAGCTTGATGATGTCAAAATATTCGTGATTCTCGATCAGCATCAACCTCTCATAATATTGTGGGTCTTGGGCTTGAACAAGAATTTGTTCATTTTCTCATCTTCCAAGGTAGGCCTAACCTTAGCAACTTCTGACATCCATCGAGTAGCATACTCACGGAATGTTTTCGTGGGCTTTTTCTTCAGGGTTTGAATATAGAACACATCTGGTGCATTTTGTGTGTTGAATTTGAACTTGTCCATAAAGTCGGATGCCATACTCACCCAGTTCGACCACTTCTTCGAATCTTGGCTGATTTACCAAGATAAGGCGTCTCCCTTCAAGCTCCTCATAAAAAGCTTCATGCGGATTTTCTCGTCTCTTCCTAGTGTGACCAGCTTGTCAGAGTATGTTCTCAAGTGGACCCTTGGATCCCCTGTTACATCGAACATCTCGAACTTGGGAGGTTTGTACCCCTCGGAAAATTTGACATCGGGCTGTATGCAAATATCTTCATAGTTTAAACCCTCAATTTCCTTACTACCTTCAACGCCTTGAATTCTGCTAGTCAACCTTTTAAGATGTTTGGCTAGGTATATGATAAGCAAGTCCTTGTCATCGAATTCGGGTATGCTTGAGATGGGCTTGGTGGAATGTGGCAAAGTCTCCAAGTAGATAGGGATATTATGTTGGATGTGAAAGTCGTAATTTGTGGAGTTTTGAAGTTCTGGAATGATCTGTGTTATTTGAAGTATGACAGGTATTGCAGTGGTAGTAAGGAGCGAGATGATTTTGTTGCTTTGGATGTTTTGCGAAGGTACAGGATTCTGAATATTTGGGAAAAGTAACCTCTGGAGTTGTGAGGAAAATTTTCAAACTTGCCAAATTCTGGACTTGATCAATTTCTTCCTCAAATTTCAATAGCTTTTGTTCTAGTTGGGATGTATTTTCCTTAGGAACCAGAGTACCATAAGTAACCTCTACACGTTTAGTTTAGTTGTTGAAATCTTCCATTTTTCTTTTGTATTTTTTCTGAAAGGACTAGGAGGTGGAGTAGGTGGAGGGCCCCTGGATCTCGTAAAATATGATGATGATGCCAGAATTCACTAAATAATCTTTAGGGAGGGGAATAAACAAAAAGTAAAAACAAAAAGGTAGCAAGTTAGTGAGGATCATTAGAAAAATGTTGCAATATTTAAACACATAGTGTTGAAATATAAAGCGTGTCCAAATTTTGGGGCCTTGTTGTGCCCGAGGTAGGCCTAGCGACAAGTTGATTTGGAGAACATAGGATGCTAAATGTCTTATTTTATTGATAAGAAGTTGACAAATCCGAAATTGACACCAAAATAGCATGAAATTAAAAATCACTCATGGCCATTGGCCTTTTTACATTTTATAAAGAGGAAATGGAAATTCCTATATATCTGGCCCCAGGGGGGCCTTCCCCAAACTCGGCATCATTGGCTTCATCGAACAGCTTCCTTAGCTCGTGCAGTCCCAACAGCAAGTAGGCTCTGGCTAGATGTCCGCCTTCATTCCCTTCAGCCATCCGGCAATCTTCGACCCTCTTCAGAAATTCATTTCCAACTCTACTATACCTCACTCCAGATAGACCAATCACTTATTAGCACTGCAAGCCATATCCTTCCATTCTTCAATTAGTTTTTGATCGGCTTCCTGTATCTCACGGTGCTCACTTTCACATTCTCGTATTCTCTTTCACATATGGTTGTACTTGACTTGCGCTTTGGCTTTTTCATCTATGATCCTATTACCTCGAACAAACCTAGGCTGGCCCAGACCACTATGATTACTCTCAAACCATCCCGAATAATGGGGAGCACAACCGTCATGGTATCTGTCTGGTTCAATGATGTGCCTTCCTATGATAATCTTGCAATGCCACAAATGCTAAGCATAGTATGGATTCTTGCTTTAATCATTGGAAACATGATCATCCCCAGGAAACAGGACATGAAGACAAAGACTCTTCAGTAAATATGACCCGATGATGTAAGGGCGAACCCATCAGGATAAGTGTTGTAAGATTTGTCGTACCCATACCTCTCGTACAAATAGTCAAAGGGAATGTACGACTCTATCAAACATGTCAAGTCTAGATTCTTCTTTAGACCCATCATTTTGAAGAAACATCTACCTTTGCAGTTTTCCGACATTAATAAACCTGGAGTTGCCCATGGTATACCAGCCAGTCCTCTTATTTCCTCAAGCTGGGGTGTCATCTCGATGTCTCCGAAATGGAACACAGACCTATCACAATCCCATAATAGAGTAGCAGCTTCTATAATTTTGTGGTTGGATTGAATTTCCAAGAGAGAAGGCAGGTTTCCCAAATATTTCCAGATGATAGTCTGATCACTGGAGTGAAAATCCTTCCACCAGCTTAGCAATTTAGGGTGGATGTTGGTGACCATGCCGAATTTGGGAACTCCGTGCCTCATGTTTCTGCAAAACAAAGGGTTAGGCCCTTACCCCCACCAGACACGACAGTTAAATATCAATAATTAGTATATAAGCATTTAGTTCTCCAAATAAATGCACAAAATGTGGTAGTGTCCGTTTGGGTTTTGGGGAAACCCGGTGGACTTTGGACGAGGCTATCTTAAAGAGTCATTACATGGACAATATAACTGACTCTGCTAGGCTTGACAATGATGCATGCACAACTAAAGAGATTAAGGTTTCTATGGGGTATTAGACTGGTACCTTTAAGCGGACAACTCAAGTGAGAAAGGCGCGGAACCATCTACTACATTGTTGATCGACTTGTTTTACCACAAATATGACTTTGTCAGATTTAGGGGGTAATAATATCGGAAGAGCGCAACCACTCGTTATAAGCATTTCTATGGTATTTTATTTGGCATGAGTGGAATATGATGTTGAAAATATGCAGTTGCACTAACTAAAATAAGTTGTCACATATTTACATGTTCATGAAATAATAATTACAATAATTAAAACAGTAATAAAGGAATGCAGTAAAAGAAATAAGGGAAAGAAATAAAAAGACAGGTCAGTTTCGTAGTAGAAGAGAGAATTAAATGTGTAAATGGATTAGACAAATACTGACATATAAGAAATGTAAAGTCACAGTAATGACTAAAAATGGTAAAAGCCTAAAACATATCCCCATCAGAGTTGCCATGCTGTCGCTCCCCCTTTTCTCGCGAAATTAGGTTTTTGACATTCCGGAGGACAACTCGTTCCCATTTAGGAATTGGATTTTTGGAATTGAAGAGTCGCCACCTAATGATTATCGTGCACTAGGACACTAAGAAGCGTTCAATTTGGATAACCAGAGATTGGGTAATCGCTTGAAGTTATCCCATGGGGAAGGTGTTAGGCACCCCTCAGGATCCACTATTGTGGTTCTCGGCCAAACTATTGTGGTGACTTAAATGCAAATAACATATAGGCAAGTAAGAGTTTCACATAAGAGGGGATTTTTTTGTAACGGTCACAAATAAATAATATCAACGAGAAATAAAGAGAGTTGATTTTTTCTTTCTTAGAAGAAATTCTTAAAAAGATATAAAATAAAAAAGAACAAAAAGGAAGGGGTCCTAGGTTTATTAATAATATGGATCGCGTCAATGCAATACATGGTATTCACTCCTCAAAGAGGGGCTACGCGTGGTATTAACGCACTGATTATCATATCCATATCTACCCTTTTCCCACCCTGTTAAGGTATTAAAGCGCGGAATGGTCTCGTTTACTTATTGCATGTATTACCCGCCCTAATTCTATCAGTCCCGGAGGTGTAGGACTTCTAATCCTGATAAAGAGGTATTTTGGAAATGTAAAAATACTAAGGCGACAAACAAAATACATATGTAAGCCCACTTTCACCTAACATAGAGGGGAAGCATATATACAAACAAAAGGCTCAGACAGACCTTCTTTAAAACCAAAAAAGCACATAGTTTAGCATGTCTTGCACGTACTGTTTAAGGTCTAATTAAAACTTAAATATTTGGGGGAAACTGATTTATTACATAGTTGAAATAAGAAACCTCAATCGGGCCTGCCTGCTGGTCGTAACATATAAATCTGATTTCAATTTATAAGCTTATCCTATGGCTTGCCTAAGTGTTAAACGAAAACCTACAGGCATGATATCTACTGATTCTAGGATTACAGACTGCTTTAAGAAAAGTTGCCACTTAAAAATGAGTTTTAGAAGAGCACAAGTTTTTCCATTGGTGATACATTTTTACTGCTAGTTTTAAACTGATTCAAATTTGATCAACTCCTATACGCATGCTTTCTATGCGTTTTTCGACTTCAGAACATATTCATAAACATAGTATAAATGCAGAAAAACCTATAGGCATGACATCTATATGCTGGGTTTTATATGAACATGAAATCTGATTGCATTTTTTGTTATTAAGCCCTATAAACAGGTTTGTTTAATAAGAAGCGGATATGCAATATTCAGAAAATCCTATAGGCATATTCTCTACATGTGAGAGTGCAAAAATCATATATTCCTATAGGCAGGTTATCTACATGAGAATGCAGAAATCAGAAATTCCTATGAACGTGACATCTACCCACTTTTGCATACATAATTGCCATTCCCTTTTCACTAGCCATCCCCGAGAGTTTTTATTACAAAGTTATTACAACCAAGAAAAAGAAAGTGAAGTACAAAAAAATACATCAGAAGCTAAAGAACGACCAAGGAAAGCTTGATTCAGACTTCCTGTCTGAAGCATGAAGTAAGCCAATTCTGAGAGATCAGATTTTAAAGAATTTCTCCCATTTCTGGTGTGTCAAAGCTCCCTAAGAGTCTCACATGAACTCCGGGAAGTGCTTAAACCCAAATGCATTACCAAATTAAGACATAGTACAGTGTGGAAGGGCCAACCCTCAAGTGTCCAAGTTCGGAGAGAACTCAAGGTCCCAAGGCAAGGCTCACAAGAGGGGGGCAGAACTTAGGGGCTAAGAGAGAGTGCAAGTGCAGAAGTAAAATTCCGAATAAAAAGGGAAAAGGAAAAAGGAATAACTTGAAATTACAACACATAGGGGTTTAGGGGAATGGGGAATTTGCAAGAGGCAAAGAAAGGCAGGTTGATGGGCACACCGAGCAATGGGAAGTGTTGGCACACCCTCCAGCCTGTTGACATAGACGTTAAGACCCCATTGGTTCAAAATTAATTCATGGGAAACAACTCATATTGCCATGCCTTAAGATATATCTTACAAACACATAGGGGTGATAGGGTAAGGGAGCAAGGATTCATAATAGAAATAGGTAGGAAGATAGGAGCATACTTAATTTAAATGTTGTACTCTACATAAACAGTAAAGCAGATTTGGACAAAAGCTATAAATAAACACATTGTAGTGATGTTGAAACTTAAATTTGGACATACCAGTTTCAAAGAAACAAATAGAGAAAATGCAATAGTCTTATAAAAGCCACAGTGCAAGCAAAGAGAGAAAACTATTATGTGTTTAAAAGAGATTGTGAATTATAAAGTGAATGAGTGGAATCATGTGTGCTATGTGTTAAAGAGTCTCGTATTTATATGGTAGAAATCATGCAGAAATAAGGTAAGAATATAGTTGAAGAACTGATTGTCAATCAATTACACAAGACTCCCTTTAATTAAGGGATTCAGATTCAAATGGGTAAAAATTAATTAAGGAAAAAAATCGAATAAACACTTTGTGCATAGCATGCAATCAAGGGTACATACATAAAGAGGCTATCTAAGGACAAGGTTTTGAAGTACACAGTTTGTACAAATAAGGCAAGGCAATCAATTAACAGCTAGTACATAACAAGGTCTGAGATTTGTATGAATGAACCTAGTCAAAAAATGGGAAAGGTTTTCAGCTTAAGGGAAATCATCAAACAATGGAAAGGAAATCAACTACACCTAGTTAGAAGGGATTATGAATTAACCTCAAGTTTGGAAATCACTTTTAAGGGAAGTTCATCATATATAAGGAGCATACGAACGTGTTAAGCATGAATGAAAATTGTCACGTCCAGTGAATAAGAATTTAGTAAAAATCCAGAATCATATGCAAACACGGATGTCCAAACTCGAAGTTGGTCTAAAAGGGCTGGGTGTCCTAAAATAAACCCTAATTCAAACAAATCACAAAGCAAAAGATGAGAGTTCAAGCAATTGAATCGAAACATGTTTAGAGGTTTCAGAACTTATGAGAAGCATGATAAAAAAGTAGCATGCAAACACCGCAAAAGGGTTCAAAGCAAACAAAGTAAAAGGAAAAAATTCGAAGCATAATGAGGAGAAACTGATAAGAACAGTAGAAGAAACATGCATAAGAATGTCTTTTTAGAAGAAACTCAAACAAGGTTCAGTAGAAGAATAATAGCAAATACTTATGAACACGGTCAAAAAATATAGTAGGTAAAATATACCAGAACATGGTAGAAGAAAATACCAGAAAATAGTAGACAAGCATACACGAACATAGTATAGAAAAAAAAAAGTAGAAGAACACACAAGAACATGATACAAGGAAATACCAGAAAATAGTAGAAAAACATACACGACAATAATGTAGGAAAACACGGCAAGAGAAACACACAAGAGCATGATACAAGAACACAGCAGAGGCAAATACACGCGAAAGACAAATAAAATGATAAAACACTTAAACACTTTCATAAAACCCTAAATCGAAAAAGAAAGGTTTTGAAATTAAATTATTAAAGAAAAGTTAGGGAAATCATTTGAAAACTTAGGGAAAGCGTAGATACACAAAGGATCTAAAGAAATCGGAGAAAACCTCGAAGGGTTAGGGTTTCGGAAGAACCTAAAAATTAGAAAGGCTTTCAAATGTCACTGATTAGAGTCGGAGAGGTTAGAATCAGGCTCAAACAACCATGGTACGCCGTAGCAATGCCGGAGATGATCGTGAAACTTCGAGTCGATAGAGGTCTGAGCATGAACCTTCAAGGTCGGGCCTTGAATCTTCAGAGACCATGTTTGTGGGAGCAAGAGGAGGTGGGTATAGGGCTCTCACAGCCTTAGAAGCAAAAGATTCTGGTGGATTTCAGGGGAGAGATGGAAGGAGGCTGATACAGCTCGGAGAAGGTTCGAGAGAGTTTGAGGGAGTGGAAGGTTCAAAGGCAACGTCTAAGTGAGAATGAATTAGGTTGGGGGTTTGGTAAATTAAAAAGGAAATGAGGGATTGTGGTCGCTGATCATTTTGATCAATAACCTGGATTTATTGGGGAGCCGGGCGGTTTGGATTAAATTGGGTCATAGGGTGGGTAATTTAGGAATTGGGCTAAATTGGGTTAATTGGGGGGGGGGGCTGATTTAGGCTAAACTCGAAATAGTTAGGGCTAGTATTTAAATAGACACTTTTTCCCTTTTCATTTTAAACAAATAGTAAAATCATTTCTGAAAACAAATTACAAGTACTAAGTCAATTGCTGATATCTTAATATTAAATTAATAATACTAGAGTTAATTTTGTAATTATAAACACAATTAATTCCTAAAATAGGCTAATATTACAATTCTATGAAATTTAACTTTAAAATAGTAAATACATTTGTAAAAAATGTGCAAAAATTACCTTAGCTATATTTTGGTATAAATATGAAAATACAATAAATGAATCGCCAAAATGATAATTTGAGGAATGATTGCTGATTTTTTATTGATAAACTAGGGCAAAAACTTGATTTAAAAATCTTTTAAAAATTAGGAAAAAATAATAAAACATCTAAGCATACTTATATATACATACATATGTTATTTTGAAAGTATTTTGCATATAAAAAATATACAGAAAAAAATTGGGTATCAACATTCGTACAGAAGTCGTTCCCACAGGAAAGGCCCCGAAGTCCATTCCAAAGAAGTTCAAAATGCCAGACCTTCTGAAATATAATGGGACCTCGGACCCCGAGTCCGTCTTGCTGAAGAAGTTCAGAGAAACACTTTCTAAAGGGGCAATGATGTGGTATCACAATCTTGCCCCAAACTCAATAGATTCATTTGCCATGCTGGGAGATTCTTTCATTAAGGCACATGCCGGTGCCATCAGAGTAGCAAGAAGGAAGTTTGACATCTTAAATGCTGCGAGAGTTCGCATCCCATTTCCAAATGGAATGAGTGGAACTACCACCGGTCTCCGATGACTGGGCATTGCGAGCCTTCACTCAAGGTCTGAATGAACGAAACCGGGTGGCTTTAAAGCAGTTGAAATAGATTCCGGTTGAATATCCTATCGTGACTTGGTCGGACGTTCACAATCGATATCAATCTAAAATCATGTTCGAGGCCGACCAACTAGGATCTAAAATCAAACAAAGAAAGGTATCAGGCATATGCCGACGATAGGAGAAACGCCCCAAGGTGCAACATACCCTGCATTAAACGTAGGATGGACCAAGGCCAGAATCCTCGAAGACTCGCCAACAGAGCTGGGTTCGATAGGTGCACAGGACCGACGGAATCACCTCGTTTATCGGAGTACAACTTAAACATCAGCACATCAGACATCGTGTTCGCCATTAGTAAAATCAGAGAAGACAGGTGTCCCAGGCCTGTACAATCATATCCTTCCTAAAGGAATCATTACTTAGTGTGTAGATTTCATAACACGAATGGCCACAAGACTAAGGATTTCCACCAGCTCTGAAAAGAGATAGCCAGACTACACAATAAAGGTCATCTCCGAGAATTTCTAAGCGACTGGGCCAAAAATTAGTTCCGGGAGAGATAGGCAACCAAGAAGAACAATATGAATGAGCCACGACATCTCATCCACAAGATCCTTGGATGCATCGATGCCTCATAGGAACCCATAATGAGAAGAACAAAAATATCTATCACCAGAGAAAAGCAAACTCGAGGCTACATACCTAAGGATACTCCCACATTCAGTGATGAGGACATTGAGACCTTGTCTCAGCCTCACAATGATGCACTGGTAATCTCTTTCCTTGTAAATACATTTAAAATTAAACGTGTACTTGTGGATCCAGGTAGCTCGGCCAACATTATCAGGTCGAGGGTGATAGAGCAGCTCGGATTTCTTGACCAAATCGTTATCGCCACTAGAGTCATCAATGATTCAACATGGCAAGCGAAACAATGAAAGGAGAAATCACCCTCCCGATCAGCATGGTCGGCACAACCCAAAATGCTAATTTCATGTCATCAAAGGAGACATGAGATACAACGTCTTGCTCGGAAGGCCCTAAATACACTGCATAAGAGCAGTACCATCCACCCTTCATGAAATGATGAAATTCCCAACAACGCATGGGATTAAAACCATGTACGGTGAACAGCATGCAGCAAGAGCAATGTTTGTGATGTACGATGTAACACCGAGACCAATACACCCCGCCAAAGGAGCCAAATGGTAATCAAATAGTAAAATAGCAACTTACATCTTCGGTTGAGCCTGACTAAACAAAGCAGGGGACCGTACTGCATCCTCATCACAAGCGACTAAAACACATCGGGGCTCGAAACATTGCCAGCACATTCTACACTGAGGTAGGACCATCTCCCTTTTCATTTCATATACTTTATACTAACCTTTATGCAGGCGTCCAACCGAGGCAGTAGAAACTCTAACCTAGCTCGAAGACCTTAAGGTTTTAAAGTATATGTTGCTCTATTTTCCTTCAATCGGGTTTTTATCCCAAAGAGGGTTTTACCGGCAAGGTTTTTAACAAGGAAACATCCATATGCTACCTAAGAAAGACTCAACAAGTATTCAAGGCTTCTTTTACATTCGAAGAAAGTCACCTAGTTAGACAAGCCTAGACACGCTAAGTGGGGTCTCTATAGGAAAATAATGTACCTAGCCAAATGGTCAAATGAACCATGTCCGCATAAGAGCGACCAAACTCTTAACGGCAAAGGCATGTATACTTGTACCAAGTAATAAAAGAATACTTTTCATCAAAGCATTTCACACTTCAAAAGAAACTCGGTATTTTTTACAAAAATGACCCCTCTATCAGCTTCCGAACACTCGGGGACTGGCGTCAACAACTTGAAATAACGCAACCTCGGTTTAGATCACCTAACTCGTAAGCCCTCAATAAGTCAACATCAAGATCACAAAACATCTCCAAAACCAAAAATATCTCGAACACTCGGGGATCTAGCATCGAAAACTCAAGGCCACAAGACCTCCTGATTGGAAACTCCAGAATCGTCAACCCTCAATGAGGCAATACCAAATTTGCAAGTAATGGATCCCAAGCCAAGGAACCCTCAATGATTTGGGTATTGTCGCCAATTGCCACTCACCGAAAACTCGAGGCCGTATGACCCCAAACAGGCATCCTTGGTCTCGTAAGACCTACGTAAGGCAACAATAATATTTGTAAGACCTCAAGAAAGGCATGAACCATACTTGAACCAAGTATCTGAAACTGTAAGACCTCAAAGTCATGTAAAACTTGTAAGACCTTACAAAAGGAATAAACTCGATCTCAAAGTTTAGGCTATATATCGAACTTCTAAGACCCCTAAAAAGGCGTACCCTCGATATAAACACCAAAACTACTTCACTCGATACTAAAATGGCTCCGGCCAAGCACAAATGACTACGGTCACAAGGTTGTACCAGCCAAACTAATGCGATTTGGGGACGCCCGACCGTCGCTATAAAATAACACCCCATCAATTACTTTGAATATACTTTGAAAAGAACTGATTAAATAGGCTACCCCTAACATAAGAAAAAGAGCTTCGACCATGTCAGCTCCTAAACACTAGCTTCGAGATACTCAGCCTCCAAGCCAAAACTCTCGAGGTTCTCGATCATCGCCATATAACAACTCGTAATCGAGGTTTTTTTATAAACCGTCGCAGAGTCAAGTAAACATTATTTCAAAAGTCCTTGATGAGGGAAAAATAAATCATGTATAAAAGGTCACATCAACCCAAGGCGTAAGAGCCATTGTCTCCAGCCAACACATAAAAGGTTGCATCGACTAAAGGCGTAAGAGCCATTGTCGCCTGCCCATATAAAATGTTGTACCGACCCAACAAGTAAGAGCCTAAGGGCCATCTTGAAATCCAAAAACTTAAGGGTCGAATGAACTCGAGTCAAAACTCGATTCGGAGACTGAACCCAAAATAGTTAACTAAATATGCCTAAGAGCAAAAGTGTAAGAGCCATTGTCGCCAGCCCATACAAAAAGTCGTACTGACCTAACGCATAAGAGCCTAAGGGCCAGCTTGAAATCCAAAACTTGAGGGTCGAATGAGCTCAAGTCGAAACTCAATTCGGATATTGAACCCAAAGCAATTAACTAATATGCCTAAGAGCAAAAGCGTAAGAGCCATTATCTCTTTCTTATTCTAATGTTTGCATCGGCCAAGCGCGTAAGAGCCTACGAGCCAGCCTAGTAAGCCCCTGGGCCATACCACAAATCTAAGTATTCCTCTCAACTCAAAGACCAATTCATCTAAAAAAAATCAAGGCAAACGAAACACAAGAGAGACAAAACTGTGAGGTTTCCTCTTTATACATACATGCGAAAAAATATAAGCTCCATTTACAACGTACTTTGAAAGTACTATATACATAAATAGAAAAGAAAATTTATGTCCCCCTTGGGGAATAGGGCCTGATGGCCCCATACTCACCATCTTCGGCATTAGATATAAGGAATTTAGAATCATATTCTTCCGCCTTCGCCTATTTGATCTCTTCCGAGAGGTCGAAGCCCCTGGCATGAATTTCATTGAGGTTTTTCCTCCGAGACTTACACCAAACATATTCTTCGCTCATGTCTTCGTAATCAAGGGTCCTTCTCGGCTCAGCTTAAGCATCACAACATCCTTCAAATAGACCGCCACATTCTGGTAAGCATTAGTTCGACTCATTACGGCTTCAGCCTAGGCATGCACAACCTCGGTCTTTACCTTCAAAAGCTCAGACTCGTCCTTCATAATCATATATGTTCGAAACAAAGTATTATCACGAGCTAAGAAAAGTTGAACCTCAAATGGGGAAGCTTTAGCCAGAGTACCCTTCCCCGCTGAAGCCTGAACCTCTGCCTGAGCTTTTAGCTCATCATGCTCGCGCTTAACTCGGCCAGCTTCATCCCAAAGGTGCTCCAGATCCTCCATGTTTTTCTACAAATGAAATAAATGAAACATTAGAATCGGGATCTAAAAGAAAGAACACACACTCCCTTGAAAAAAATACCTACTTCTTCAAGTAGCTCTCATAATTCGAGCTTTGACTCGTCTCATACCGTAAGTGTGTCAACTCAACTTCCTTTTCATTGCAAAGGAGCCTAGGGGATTTCTCCTCATCCTGAGCTTTTGGTAGCCTAGCCTCACGGCGAAGCAACTCGAATTTAAGCTTGTTGAAGGCCTACAAAAGAAAAATCAATAAGGAAGGGAAGGTGCAAAATATAAAAGGGCATATGCCAAAACTCACCACAGAGTGAAACCACTGAGCTTCTTCGAAGGTCGAGCACACATCTGCAAGTATGGCTCCCTCAGCCCCGGAAGAACTGACCCCGGTTGGGACACGTTCCCTCTATATATGCAATCATGGTTCTTATGTATTCCTCAAAGTACCTTCAACGGAAAAAGAATACGACAGCGGAGGAGAAATCACCTTTCCAAAACTAGAAATCACGGGCGAAGTAGGCTCAGTCAATGCATCCTCTCTGAGCCCCCGGTCTAGGTTCGTCTTGCTCAACGGCACCCCGCAAAATTATTTCTATTATTGTTGTTATCATTCTTTAACCCGAAAACCGACAACTTTTCTACCTCTCCTCAAAGGTACGACCTCGCTTTTAGGGGTCCCCAATGCCTACAATGACAACAGAGTTAGTATGCAGAAAGAAAAAACTGCCCCTCTGAGAAAAAGGGGGGAGAAAATCTTATAGCACGTACCGTGACATTTTTTCTCCCACCTATCCCTAAATAAAGTTTGCCACTTATGCTCATTGTAAGTCGACTAGGTCGCCAACTCCCAAACCCAGTCCTACAGATCAAGAACCTCGCCCTACATCCACAAAATTGCTGCAGAAAAGGAAAAGAAGGTGCCTTCCTTCGCCATAAATAAAGCTACGATAGCACGAATGTACCACTTATGTGTAAAATTCTATTCTTTTAGAAATGGCAGAAACTTCACTTGAATAATATAGATAGGCCACACTTAGACGAATCGGCTCATCTATCCCTGATCTTCATCTTCTTCGTCATTAACAATGAAAGGCATGGTGGATCAACATTGCAGAGTCAGCATGCCTCGATGGTGAAAGGGCCGATATAGACTGATGAGGTGGATACGAGTGAATTCAAGACTTGTGTCTTCCATAAAGAACCTCACGATCAGTACTATTTGCAAAAATAACAGGAAAATCTTCACCAGGGTAACCCGATACTTTTGACAGAAGTCAAGCATTACTCTATCAAGGGGTCCCAGTGTAAAAGGATACGTGTACATATTCAAAAACCCTCGGCGCGATTCATTATACTCACTTCCGGGGAAGGTATCGGCAATGCTACCTTTTCTTCCCATCCACAGTCCTTCCTCACCAACTCAAGGTGCTCCTATTCGATTAAAGAAATGAACTTCGAGGCATGATTCCTATAACATAGAACATTGGAGTCT
The DNA here is from genome assembly GCA_034376525.1 of Nicotiana benthamiana. Lineage (NCBI taxonomy): Eukaryota > Viridiplantae > Streptophyta > Magnoliopsida > Solanales > Solanaceae > Nicotiana > Nicotiana benthamiana. The sequence goes on along the minus strand of CM067338.1, from coordinate 12,934,861 downwards.
CTTTTGGCGATAGATTCACTCCCAAAGAAAGTGCCCAGAGGTGGAGCTATTTTCTCCTTGCCAAGTGGATTCGGGGATAACAGCCAAGTATATAGTAAAACAAAGGAAGGGGAAATGAAGACTTGGGCAAAAAGCTTTGAGTTAAAGGAAAATTGGCACAAAAAATAATAACTTTATGAAAGAGGATAACTGCTCAAAATAGCGGCGACCACCTGCTTGCCTCAAAGGCCGACTAGAAATATTGGCTAGAGCTTTTATCGTTTCGGAAAGATGCACCAGCATAATCCCCTCGGTCATTTCGTAATCGCATCCTACACTCAACGTCTCTGTACGACTCTTCAAGGTCGAAAGTCTCACGTCAACCAAGTCCCAAGGTGGTACCTAACCTCGACGACCTCCATCGAGAAGAAGTTAGGCTCTAGGAAGCCACTGGCATCATTGCAAGTCCTGAGGTGGTACCCAACCTCGAGGTCCTCCATCAAAAAGAAGTTAGGTTCCATGAAGTCATTGGTACCATTGCAAGTCCTGAGGTGGTACCCGACCTTGAGGACCTCCACAAGAAGAAGACAGGCTCCAAGTAAACCATTAATCTCACTACAAGTCCCGAGATGGTACCCGATCTTGAGGACCTTCACCAAGAGGAAAATTTGCTGCACAAAGCCATCAATACCCTTACAAGTCTCGAGGTTTTGCACCAAATGGGAGATAAGCTCTAAAAACCTACTCCTACGGGTTCGGCCTCAAGGCATCCAAGTAACCCTGTGGGGTCTAAAAGGCTAAGTCTCATCCCAAAGGTGTGACGCCCTACTCGTATTCAACTTAAAGTCGTAGGTCTCGATGGCCCGAGTTTATAAGTCAAATCTGGGCTCGGTCCAAGGAACGACAACGGGTGTCATGGGAAATAGTGTTAGTCAGTCAATAGCCAGAAAGATACTTGTACTCGAATTCGACATTCGCATCAACTGGTAGAGTCATGCATTCAGATTCTCCTCAAATGCAAATAGAAGGAAACATAGCATAAATCAAAGACAAAATTGAAGAAACATCTTTATATTTATAAACAATTGATTACCAATCCTCCGAGGGGTCCATACATATGATCACAAAAATCCATGAGGGGTCCTTACACAGAAACAAAGAAGCAAAAAGGTGCACACACAATTAAAGCCTAGAGCCTAGCCTATACTCGAGGGTGCATCCCCGGATGTAGTGTCATTGAACGTCACCTCCTCGAAGGGCCCATCTGGATCTTCTAGAACAGCATCTTAAAGAGGGAAGATGAAGAAGAGGAAAGTGATGCAGAAGAGGCAAAAAAAAAAGAACATATCCCGGCAAAGACCAAAGGTTTCTATCAGATCGGGGAAATCACTGCCTGATAGAAGATTTGGTGGGCGCCGGCCCTACCTGCATGTCTACTTTAAGTCCACTTATTGGGACATTGTTCCATGCAAGTTAAGCGGCCTGTTGTACCATTTTATCCCTTGAAAGCAAGGGGATGAAGTGCCACACCAAGCCGAAGTAAGGAGGTGAGCAGCGGTGTATCTCCCGAGCAGCGGTGTAGAGTCCAAACAGCCTTCTAAATTGTAATAATTTAGTCCCCCTATCTCATCACCTTGTGCCAATGATGACAACAACAACAACAACAACAACAACAACAAGAAGCCGATGAAACCTTTAAGACCTAGGAAAAGGTCACGGCATGACTGGTGAGAACTCCAGCTGGCCCAAAGGCCTTGGGACTCAAACATGGAGAACTAAAATGGATGGGGATAAAGAGAAGAAAGGGTGAGAGGCTATTAGAAAGCACTTGGATGAACAATTGATTGGAGAAAGCTCTCATTTATAGAAAAAGGGGAGCATAACCTACAAGCACAATCAATGCTCTCTGAAAAACGTAACTAACGGTGCCATTAATGTCTTTGAAAGATGTATCGATAGGATCTATGAATGCATTTTTGAAAAAAGGACTGACGGTGATATTGTTGCTTTGAAGAATAAAGGTCGCCAGTGCAGTGAATAGTTCTGGAAAAGCAGACTGACGGGACGTCTCAGTTATCATAAAGGCTTACATCATCAATATGACATCATCACGGGAAGTTCGAAGAGATAGATATCAAAGTAGTTTCTTATTGTTCCACTCTAAGAAACATGGGGACTATCAACTTGTATACGGTAAAATCGGATGGTCTACCTCAAAAGCACGTCTCGAAATCTTGAGACTATGGCCGAGCTTCCTTCCTCAAGGGTCATTGATTCTTGACCTTGGGGCAGTACAGACCAACATTTATAGTGAAAGTGGGGAGTTCCCAAGACACACGACTACGGCAGACAAAGTCTAGTGGACTAGTCTAAAAATGAATCAAGACATTAGCTAGCAGTACCATTTCCATATCTTTGTAGTTAATATTTTTTGTACTATGTTAGGATTCGCCTCATATATAAAGGGGATCCTTTAAATTTTTTAATCATCTGTTACTCCATATAAAATACATAAGAACATTCTCTCTTCTCTTTAACATATTCTCTCGAGTTCATTATTTCATTTATTGCTTATATTTGTTCTGTTCTCCTTATTGTTCTTCATTTATGACTTATTATTGGTCATAAAGATCCATCATTGATCTTATCATAACTTTTATTCACCCATCTATTACCCTCTATAGCTCCTAGTAGAGCTCCAGACTCGACCTCGAGGCCCCCATAGTCGAGCTCGAGGCCCTTATTTACCAATCATTCGATTTGGCTATCACTTTGCTCCCAAGATCATATCTTGTTTCTAAGTCTTTAACAATGTATCAACTGCTTACAACTAGCATAAAACTAGATCACGTATTTTTAGAACCCCATAATCAAATTTAATTGTTATTACCATTTTAATGGTAAACAGAATCTCTCATTGTTAATGGAAGTTACTTCTTTAATTCTTTTGCAATAAGCAAACTAAAATGCAAATTGGGGATCCTTAACTAATAGTATAAGTTCAATTAACATAAATTTTGAATATAGTTTTGCTTCAGTGACCAAATGAAATGATTTATCTGAGTAGAAAGATATCAAACTATCTAGATCTACCTAGTCCTATCCCAAAAATAAGTTATGATAACATTGAAGCCCAAGCTGCTAAGAAGTTGCTTCATAGTGGATAAAAATATAAATATAATAATTCTTAATGTGGTTAGCAATTTATACGATAAGGAAATTAAGTAATTTTCCCCTAAATCAATAAAATGTTAATTATTAGAAAAAAATTAATTCCTTCACAAATTATTAATTCGATAACTCGATTCCAGTAAGCGATTAAGTCACTTTTACAGTTCGATTAACAATTACAATCCAATTTTAAATAGTCATACTCTGAGTTGAGTAGGATCTATACTAGAGTGGGAAAGTACTTACACCATGGTATAGGCATGTCAAATTAATTGTAAATGGTTTGAACTTGGAGAACTGGCAAACCGACAAAAGTGACCGACGTTGGGATAAAAGATGAAACCCCAAATCTGTAACCACCTGATCTGACAGTTTGTGTATTTGAGGTCCATTCCCTACTTGATGATTCTTGTATGTTTTGTTTTTATTTTATGACTTGCGGTGATGGTTGGTTTGGTTCCGAGAAGGTATTGGAGTGAGTTAGAACACTTAGTTCCATTGTTGGAAGAGTAAGTTGCAAGAGTAGATCAAGGTTTGATTTTTGTGTAAACGGTCTCGGATTTGTATTTGATAGTTTCAATAGGTTTGTATGAGGATATTGGACTTAAGCATACGTCTGTATTTGAATTTGGAGATTTCTAGGATGATTTGATTTTGTTTGCCTAAAGTGGACAATTTGGAGGTTTAGAAAGTTCATAAGTTTGATAATGAGCTAACTTTGAGGCTATCAGGTTCTGATTATTATAATAGAACTTGTAGTAGGTTCGATTTGTCATTTGAAACTTGTGTGCAAAGTGTGATTTCAATCTAAATTGGCTTGGTACAAATCAGACGTTTGATTATAAATATATGAATTTCTTGAACTTCAAGGTTTATATGATGTGTTTTGGTACTTGATTCTTGGTAATGGAAATTATTTTGATGTTTTAATATTATGAGTGAGTTCGTATGAGGTTTATATACTTATGTGGATGTTTTGGTGTGAGGCTCGAGGGGCTCGGGCAAGTTTTGGAATGAATTTGGGAAGATTAGTTTTTCTAGTGCCGCAGACCTCGCATTTGTGATGGTCTACTCGCATTTGTGAAGGACCGCAATTGTGGACTGTCAGTCACTTTTGTGAGGCTTGCTGAGAAGGCCAGCTTCATATTTGCAAAGCTAGTATCGCAAGTGCATAACATTTGCAATGGTCTATTGTAAGTGCACAACATTTGTGACACTTGCTTTCATTTGCGACTCCCCTGGTTGCAATTTGCAAGGAATGATGCTCGGGGAAACATGTCTGCTTTTGCGAGCCATATCTCACATTTGCGAATCCCTTGCAACTGGTTATTAGGAAATAATTTGGACTTAGACTCTTTATCTCATATTTTTTAATCTTAAACTTGGAGATGTAGGATTTTTGAAAAAGATTCATACAAGGCTTTGGGGTAAGTAATTTTTACATATTTTTGTAATTATTTCAAGAATCTACATGGATTATTAACACCTAAACATATGAAATTAAGGAAAATATCACAACTCAAACTCCCACCGAGTCGTGACGACGCCTAAAACTGCTTGCTAGGCAAGTCATCCAATCCACAATAACAGTAACTAAATTAACATAAGCTTAGTAACCTCAACACCGATAATATCATAAAATATATGAGAAAAAAACAATAATACAACTAAAACCATCCCAAAGATCTGGTATCAACGAGTACATGATCACTACAAAATCTCAAAATACATAGCCAAATCCTCAATACAAACTGTCTGAACAATAGAATAGTGATAACAGAAATAAATGAAAGTGAACTTCAAGGTCTATGAAGGACATAATAGTTATCCCATAATTTCCACAATCTCGTATCGGTGAAAACTCTAGCAAACACCATGAAAGCACCTAGATCTGTAGATATAGTGTAAAGTGTAGTATGAGTATGACCAACCCTATGTACTCTATACGTAACAAACGTAACCTCGGGCTTAATACAATGAAAAAATCGAAAGTAAGTCTGGGTCCAGAACTAATAATAAATAACAACTAATAATATAATAATAATAGTAAAAACAAATAACTCAAAAGATATTATGTTTGGCTCATTCAAAATTATGGAAAATTAGACATAATTTCCAAGTATAACAGTCAAAGCCCAATAAAGATAAGACTTTTTATTTACGAGCTAGCATGAAGAAAGACATTTCTATTACTGCAAGTCAAATAGACATGTCAATTAAATAACAGCACAATGAAATCATCAAGTACACTCACTCTCAACACACTCACAATGCTTGGCATAAATGCCGCTCGCCATCTACATGCACATTCAGCACTGTATAGGTATCTGGCTCAAATTCCCCTCAACAAAGCACATATATGTATCACCAAACATGTGCTCACAATATATCAGACTCCATAAGGGGTGGATGTTGGCCCAAGCACTAATCAATAATCAATATAACTTTTGTTGCATGCAACCTGCTCCAAATATCAATGTGCTATGGCATGTAACCTGATCCAAATATCAATGTGTCATAGCATGTAACCCTATCCAACATAACTCACAACATGGGTCTATGGCCCACATCAGTCATCAATCACTCAAGTCTCAAATGTCTCACATCTCATATAACTCGACTCAAACAGTATCACATATAGAAGGCAACAATAATATGTGATATGACAAACAAATAACGTATAGAGACTGAAATATATTATGCATATAAAGGGTTATGACTAATCATATAGCTACAATTAAGGCAAACAACTCAATTAGCAAGAATAGCTCTACCATGTCTCAAGCAATTAAGAATATAGCCAGGATGTGATTTTCTAACTTGAATCATAACTCAAATTATCATTCAAGTCAAGAAAATATGGATATAACGAGACATGAAATCAAACTAGTCTCATTGTAGCCTAAAGTCTACCTGGATCATGAATATGCAGTCATATACGCCCATCACCTAAAACATGCGTCACCTCAAACACATCCCAAATTTTATAGTTCACGGTATAATTACACTCAAACCAAGTTTAGATATCCTACTTACCTCACATGCGTGAATCAATACTCCAAAAAGCCCTTCCGAGCGAATCCACCTCTGAACGGCTCTAATCTAGTCACAAATAACTTAATATCATCAAATAATATCGTAGGGAATAACCCCAAACAATAAATCATCAATGTTTATCAAAATCAAAAAGTAACCCTGATCTCGCACCCCAAAACTCAACCAAACACACAAATTTTAAACACCAATTCCAATACGAGTCCAAATATATGTGTTTCATCCAAATCCAACCTCAAATCGACCTTCAAATCATAAATTTATACTTCAGAAAAGTTCTTACTAAAATAACATATCATGAAAACACTTGCCCCAATCCAAATCATGACAATTACCTTCAAAATCACCCAAATTTTGATTCTATACCTCAAAATGTGATAAAATGACCAAAACCGTTGAAATAAAATATTTAAGTCTCTACCCAGGCATATGCATCACGATCGCGAGACCCTTATTGTGATGACCAAAAACAAAATTTCAGTTCTACAAAAGACCCTACGCGAATGCAACTCCAGGCTCGTGATCGCGACTTACAAGCGACCAAGCCTAAGAAATGATGTGCCCAGCCATTTTCCCTTTCTACCCGAACGTGGCTCCCTGTACACGAACACAAAGGTCACTACACCACAAGTTCTGCAAGCATGACCTACCCATTGTGAATGCGTAGAGAAAAACTCACCTGCCACGAAAACCCTTCGTGATTACGACCCTCCTTCCGCGATCGTGATGAACAACAGAACCCAAGAAGATAGCTGATGCAAAACTAGGGAAAGTGGCCTGAAACCACCTGGGAATACAGTCGAGGACCCTCAGAATCCCATTATATTATACCAACCAATCCCAAAATATAACATGTACCTGCTCGAGGTCTCAAATCAATATAAAACAACATCAAAACCACGAATCATACCTCGATTCTAGCCTAAGAAATGAATAACTTTCAACTTCAAAAATTCATGCTGACCGTATCAATTCAACTCGAAATAACCTCACCATATGAACCTATTGGTACCATCAAAATACTATTTTGGGGTCGGCTATATAAAAGTCAAATTCTGGTCAACTCTTTCAACTTAAGCACCCAACTTTGAGACTATGTATACCAATCTAATCTAAAACTTCCTCGAACCTAAACAAACCAATCTCGCAAGACATATTACCAAAAATACCCATATGTAGAGCATAAAGTAGAGGAAAAGGGCTGGAATACACAAGTCAACCGGTCAGGTCATTATATTATCACCCCAAACAAATGTTCGTCCTCGAACGAGTGTAGAATCATTCTTAAAGTCTCAAAAAGGTGAGGATATCTGCTAGCATCTCTTTCTCGGTCTCCCAAGCAGCCCCCTCAACCGGTTAACCTCTCGAATAAACTCTTTACCAAAGCAATATTGTTTGACCTCAAATTCCAACCCTACTGGTCCAAAATGGCCACCGTCTCCACATCATAACAAAATACCTAACCAAGTGTATTGTGTTGAACTCTAATACATGTGACGGATCCCAATAATACTTCTGGAGAAGGAAAACATGAAACACTGGTTGAACTCCCGATATATTTGGTGGTAAGGCATGTTCGTAGGCCACATCTCCTACTCTCTTGAGCACCTCAAAATGAAAAATATGGCTAGGGATCAACTTGTCATTCTTTTCGAACGTCATCACACCCTTTATGGGCTAATATTTGAGTAGAACATTTTCATCCACCATATATGCCACATCGCGAGCCTTTTTGTCAGCATAACTCTTTTGCATGGATTGTGTTGTACGAATCTGCTCCTGAATCAACTTCAGCTTCTCCAAAGCATCACAAACCAAATCAGAGCCCAACAAATTAGCCTCCATAGGCTCAAACCAACCAACTGGAGAACGAATTTGCCTTCCATAAATTTCTTTATATAGGGACATCTAGATACTCAACTTATAGTTGTTGTTGTTGTAGAAAATCTCTACTAACGGTAGAAACGGATCCATGTTCCCCCTAAATCAATGAAATAGGCTCGTCACATGTTCTCCAATATCTGAACAGTATGCTACAATTGTCTGTTCATCTGAGGATGAAATACAATATTTAGCTCGACCCATATTCCCAAATCACACTGCACTACTCTTGAAAAATGTGATATAAATTACGTGACTCGATTGGAGATAATAGACATGAGCACGCAATGAAGGCGAACAATGTCACAAAGATAAATTCAAGCTAGCTGCTTTGAAGAATAGGTAGTCATAATTGGAATAAAGTGTGCAGAAATGGTCAGTCTAACCACAATAACTAAAACTACATCAACATACACCTAATTCTAATCCGTAAAGCATCACTGTATAAGAAACCCATCTCGAAAGCAAAACCAGGACTAGAGTTGTAGGCAACGCAGTCATGAGCTTCTTAAGTCTCTCCTCACACTCATTAGACCACCTGAATTAGGAACCCATTTGCGTCAATCTAGTCAATGTGGCTGCTATATGTGAAAACCCCTGCATAAAACATCGATATACCTAGCTAACCAAGGAAAATACGAATCTCAGTAGCAATAGACGGTCTAGTCCAACTCTAAACTGCCTCAAGTTCCTTCGAATCCACCTTAATCCCCACACTGCATACCCTTTGACTTAGGAATAACACCGAGCCTAACCAAAACTTGTACTTGAAGAATTTAACATATAGTTTTTTCTCCCTAAAAGTCTGGAGCATGATCCTCAAATACTGCTCGGGATCCTCCCAAGAATACACCAATAAATCATCAGTGAAAACAACAACGAAGGGATCAAGATAGGTCTGAAATACATTATTTAACAAGTGCATAAAAGTTACTGGGGCATTGGTCAACACGATGACATTACCAAAAAATTTCATAACGGCTATCGAATCAAAAAAGCAGTCTTCGAAACATCTGAAGCCATGATCTTCAACAGATGATACCCCAATCATAAATCAATCTCTGAGAATAGCTTAGAACCTTGAAGTTGATCAAATAAGTCATTAATACTTGGTAGTGGGTACTTGTTCTTGATAGTAACCCTGTTCAACTACATGTAGTCAATGTAGATACTCATAGAACCAGTTTTCTTCTTCATAAATAGAATCGGTGCACACTAAGGCTACACTGGGCCTGGTGAAACCCTTATTAATCAATTCCTATAATTTCTCCTTCAATTCCTTCAACTCTACCGGTGCCATGCGATATGGTGGAATAGAAATGGGCTAAGTGCCCGGCACCAAATCAATATCCCTATCTAGTAGCATGCCTGACATGTTTGTAGAAAACACATTTGGGAAATCCCTTACTACTAGAATTGACTTAACAATAGGAGTATTAGCACTAACATCTCCTCACGAAGGCCAAATACGCCAAACACCCCTTCTCAAACATCTATCGAGCCTTCAGAAAAGACAACATCCTACTAGGAACATGACCTGGGGAGCCTCTCCACTCCAACCTCGGCAAACCCGGCATAGCTAATGGTCACAGTCTTAGTGTGACAATCAAGAATATTGTGATATGGTAACAACCAATAGATGACCAAAATCACATCAAAATCTACCATGATTAGTTGTAAGATTTTAACTCTAGTCTCACAACCCCCATTTGTTCACCACAGAAGACTAATAAAAATGGTCAACGACAATAGAATCACCACTGGTGTAGATATATGAACAAGCATGTCTAAATATTCATGAGACATATCCAAATACCAAACAAAGTATGATAACATATATGAATAAGTGGATCCAGGTTCAAATAACACTAAAGCATCTCTGTGGCACACAAAAATAATACCCGTTATCACGGCATCAAAAGAAACTACCTCTGGTCTGGCTGGAAATACGTAATAACGAATATGTCCACCACCTAATTGACCTCCCCCTCTAGGGCGACCTCATTCCATATGATCTCCACCCCAATTTTGGTGGGAAAGTGATGCAGCAACTAGTGCAGGAGTCATGGTCTAGCGTCCCTATGTCCGGGACCTCCGAGATAACGAGGGAAATACCTCCTCACATGTCCCAACACCCCACACTCGTAGCAACCTAGAACTGGGAATGAATACTGGGCATGAATTGGACCCCATGAACTAGAATAACCACTGGAAGAGCCTGGTACAAAAGAACCTTAAAAGACGGAGTACGGTACAAGCTCTATGATGGGAATGTACTGAACGAAGGCTGTATTGAAGCTCCTCGGCAAGGAGGTGGCGAATGATAAACTGGTATGCTAGACTAGCCCCTTATAAACCACCATTGGCCTTCGGATAAGGCACGACTAAATCCTCCAAAATGACAAGGACTCTTGTTAGAGATCGTCTCATTAATCCGAACCCTGATGGGCTCGATCCTCTTGGCGATCTCCACAAACCGAGTAAAAACCAAATCCATCCTCAGTCTCTCTAGCCATTGGTAACCTGATACCATATATAAATATCTACACCCTCTGTATCTTAGTAGGGAGAATAGATACATGGCATGATAAATTTATAATTCTAGTGTCATACAGAGTAATGGTCATGCTACCCTACTGAAGACGCTCAAAATGACTGTGGAAGTACTCCCTCTGAGTAAGGGGGATGAACTTCTTCAATACAGCTGTAAGAATTGGGCCCAAGTAAGTGGAGGTGAACCTACTAGTCTATCCCGAACATACTCCTATGACCACCTCTTAGTAGAGACATGCATGTGGAATATTGTGAAATCAACTTCGTTGGACTCCACTATGCCCATATCGTGCAATATCTCAAGGCAATGGTCTGTGAAATCCTAGGGGTTGTACCACCAAAGCGAATGGGAAACAACTTAATGAACCAGTCCAATCTCTTCAAACGCTCAGTTGACATCATGACTCTCTCTAGATTGTGTAGCAACAACATGTTGAACTGTCCCAACTAGTAGAGCTGGTGAGATTTGATACCTATTATTCATCTGCTCTATAGTATGGGTAACAAGAGTCCAAGATCCACCCTACTATGAGAAACGGCTGGTGAAACCAATGATAAACCGGCCTAGGATACACTTTGTATAAGGCCAACCAAGCAGACAAAGGTGTTCTGAGCTCTGCCTCTAAATTTCCTCTGACCTCTACCCCTTGTAGTGGTTGCAGTCTAGGGCTCTGGCTCTTGATTAGCTGAATATATCCGCACCATATGTGAGAGAATATATGAGTAAGGTTCAGATTTATTAATTAACAAGTGCACATAATAAGAATGAAACAAAGTGAAGTTTCCTAATAGTTCGGTAGCCTCTCAATGATAAGTACTGACGTCTCCATACCAATCTATAAGAATACTATCCTTGCTAATGACTCATGACACCTAGCTAACCTAGTGCTTTGATACAAACTTTTCATGACCCAAACTCCCACCGGAGCCGTGATGATGCCTAATACTGCTTGCTAGGCAAGCCATTCAATCCACAATAACAATAACAAAATTAATAGAAGCATAGTAACCTGAACAATGGTAATAACATAAAATATATATATATATATATATATATATATATATATATATATATATATATATGAAAACAATAATAACACAAGTACTACCATTCCAAATATCTGGTGTCAACGAGTACATAAGCACTAAAGAATCTCAAAATACATGGCCAACCTATCAATCAAATTGTCTGAACAATATTTGTGAACTACATAACAGCTATCTCATACTCACGAAAGCTAGTACCGGTGCGAACTCTATCAATCACCATTCCTAGAAGTACCTGGTTTTTTTTTACAAAGTACAGAGTGTAATATGAGTACAACTAACCTCATTTACTCAATAAGTAACAAACCTAAACTCGTATTGAAAGCAGTGATGAGCTCGAAAGAAGGTCGGGGTCCAACACTAGTAATCAATACCAACTCATAATATAATAAAGACAATAAAAACAAATAACTCAAAATATATCATGATTGCCTCGTGTATAATTAAGAGAAATTAGACATGCTTTCCAAGTATAATAGTCAAAGCACAATACAGATAAGATATTTTATTTACCATCTAGCATTAGGAGAAGACATATTTATACATGCATGTCAAATATATAAGTCAAGTCAATAACATCATCGTGAAATCATCAAGTACACTAACTCTCAGCACACTCATGATGCCTGCCACAAATTCCCCTCGCCATCACACACAACCACACTCACCACTGTAAGGGTGTCTCACACAAATGCCCGTAACCAAAGCACATATATATATAGATGTGCCAGTGCTCACTGTATATATCAAACTCTGGAGGGGTAGATCCAAGTCTAAGTGTTATTCAATAATAAATATAATTGTTGCAGCGTATAACCTAATGCAAATATCAATCTATTGTGGCATGCAACCCAATCCAACATAACTCAAAACATGACTCTATGGCCCAAATCAGTCATCAAATACTCAAGTCTCAAGTGGCTCACATCTCAAAGAACTCAGCCCAAATAGTATCACATATAGAAGGGAGCAACAACATGTGACATGGCAAACAAATAATGTATAGGGATTGAGATATAACATGCACATGAAAGATTATGACTGAGAGTATCGCTATAATTAAGTAAAACAACTCAAATCAACAAGAAACGCACTACCATGTCTTAAAAATTAAGTAAATAACCTAGACATTATTTTCTAACATGAATCGTAGCTCAAATTATCATTCAGTTGGAGAAAACATCGATATAATGAGGCTTGAAATAAAACTAAACTCATAGTAGCCTAATGTCTACTCGGATCATGAATACCCAAGTACACGCACTGATCACGCCCAACTCCAGTCCTAAAATGGATAAGCGATCGCTGAAAATATAATCTGATCTAAAAGTCCAGTCGAATACCACAGAAAATTTAGGCTTAGCTATAGCTTTTCAATATCACTTGGAAGACAAGATCAAACTATTCCTAAATTATAATATTAATACTTTAATGTCTAACTAATTAACTAACAAATTAAAGAAGTAAATTAAAAACTAGGGATACCAAGGGTTGGAGAAAATATTAGGAGGTCTAGAGTTATGACTTTTGCAATTGTCAGAATCCTTCCCACTACGCCTTCTATAATTTCGCCTAACTATTATCTATCGATCATGAGTACTCTGAGAGTCGTAGCTCTCTCTCAAGCAACTAGCGATATTTACTATATGTATTCTCTTGAACTACAATAGCTAGCACTAATTCACCGCATATTATGATTGCACCAAGGTTTCGTTATCTCTAATACAGCCTTTAAACCCTCTGTCTTGATCTCTCATATACGTTAGAAGTGATATTATTCAACAATTACCTAAATGGTTACTCTCTCTCAAACAGTACATACTAAATAGCCACAGTCAAGCGATGGTCATTCAATCAACAGCAACAAACACGTAGTTGAACAAGTAGAGAAATCCAACAGCTATATTATATAAAAGCATAACAAGAATTCATCCTCCAAAAGGTTCCATCACAACCCTAGATAACAAATTAGCTATTCATAATAGTATACAAAAATACAATACTAAAATTCATAACCAATAACAGAAATAGAAAGAAGGAAGTGAGAAACTAGTAGAAGAATTATCTTCCTTGCTCCTAGTGTGTTCTTACCTCCTTAGATTGAATCCCCAGTCTCCTTAGACTCCCTAGGTCTAATTAATGTCAAAAGTATGTAAAATTTGCTCAAAATATCATTTTCCATGTATATATACCAGTAGGGTCGAGACCAAACAATTACACCTTCTCCTATGTAAAAAATGACACGTTTCCAGGTCAGGACGTCTATGGCCGCGGATTTTGCATAATGTGCTGTCCGCGGTCGCGGATCTGTGCGAAGCCACACACTTGTCACGCATTTTTCACCATGTTTTGTGTAGAATTTGAAAAAATATAAAATATGAAAGTTGTATCCCTTTGAATGAAATTTCAAACCATATATTATGTATCTCAAATGGAGTTCTGAGCAAAACGATATGTGCATTTTACTAGATAGTGCACAATGTGCCTACTCGATTCTTCGTTTTGTTCTTAACTTTCATCCGTTGATCCCTAAACAAGGTCTTGATTTAATTCCTTGTGCTTTTACTCGGACATCAAATCTCCAAATCACTTGAATTCATTCCATAACATCTACATAGCTTGGAATCACTCCTACAAGACATAAAACACACAATTAGTACAAAACACTAGCGATTAAAGCTCAAACTCATCTAGTGTAGTTAATTAGAGTGTAATAAGCGACTAAAATACGTAATTATAGCATATCATCAACACCCCACATTTAAACCATTGCTCGTCCTCGAGCAATCAAACTATACTTTATATAGACACGACCTTTTAAATAATTCTCCTAACTCATCACACCAAGAATATTTAAAATAGTGTAAGCACAAAAGCATAACATCTTTTCCTCAAAATTTGACTTACAAGTGCCACACATTATTTACAACTCACCCACTTACTCTAACATAGGGGTCACTGACATTACCTTTCCTTCATGAATTAAGTGCTCTCACACAACAAAATAGAATAGCTCCACACAATAAAATTTAAGAACATTTAGGAACTCAAGATAGAAAAAATTCACTCACTCTCAGAAATAACATTCATATGCAACAAAAGATGCACCATAGGCTTGCTTGTAGTGTACTACTCTACTAATCGAGCTCATTCAGTCTCGGATCAAGTAAGACTTTATTTGGTCATAATGTAGGTTGTGAGATGGGTAAGATACATTTGGATATAAGAGTGACTACACCCCCCTAAGAACTTTAATACATACACTTTAACATTTAAAACCCCAAACTTATGCCAAACCAAAACTCCACATTCACATTAATGTATATTACCCTATACTTTTGTAAGCACAATTACATCAAGAGTCACCACTTATCAAGTAATATGTTTTTTGCACAGCAACAACTATTTTTATTTGCTACTCTAGTGGCTCTTACGTATGTAAAAAATGGGGCGTCTTTCTCCTTATTTTATTAGTTCCACTTAAAAGCTAAACCAATCACCCCACACTTTAACTTTTACAAAGTTTATAACTATTCAAGAGCTCATTAAAGATTAAAAAGCTCAAATAAATAGTTAATGCAAATAAATGGGTAAGGCTTGTAATGTGGTAGCCAAAGAAACATGATTACAGGCTCAAAGGTGTTAACTACGATACATAACAATTAGGCGTTTAATATATATATATATATATATATATATATATATATATATATATATATATATATATATATATATATATATATATATATATATATGGCTCAACAAAGAATACCAATATCACTTCCAAGACTGAACAAAACTACTATTTCACTTTGTAAACACACGGGGCAAGTTCTAGGTATAAAATGCAATGCATAGAATAACACCCAAACCTCACACACACATGTCATATAACTCACTCAGGATTGGATTCATCAAGATACTCTAGTTAAAGCAGTTAAGCAAAGTTAAGATCATACAATTTAAGTAACTTATACAAGAGTCAAAAACTAAGTCTAGGCGTCAAAACCAAAGTATTCACTATTCTCAAGGCATAACAAAGTCAAAAGATATTGCTTCAATACAAAACACAGCACAATGGCTCCTATTCCTAAGATAAAAAAGAACTTACTATACCCGGTTCAGACAAAACCCTTGGAAAAGAACCACTGCACAAAGAAAAACCAACAGGTAATTTCTACACCACCTAATAAAAGAAAATCTTTTTGTCTTTTCTTTAGACTTAAATCCCTCAAGAAAATTATCTAATAGATCCGTCATCGGGAAAAGTCCAATCTTTTCTTTTTTAAAAAAAATTATTCAATTAACTAACACAACTAAAAAAGTATGGAAAGTCACCCAGACAATCTCCTCGCCCCACACTTAAAAGCATTATCCCTAACGCACATCATAACTATAAGAGAGTAAAGAAACTCCCTAGTTGGCCAAAGGCCAAAGCATTAGCAGCTCATGGGGTACTCAGACTTCTCTCAGGCTTGGTCCTTCGTGTGGGTACCTCACACTTAGTTACAACCATTTGATTTGTTGTTGCATCCTTCTAATAGCATTACTTTCCATGCTCATGGAAAATCAAAAATTGACACAACAAAAATAATAAAATTAAAAAAATAATAAATAAATAAATAAAAAGCAGTAAAGTTAGGTTGCCTCCTAACAAGCGCTTGATTTAATGTCGCGTTACGATGTGAATCACTTTTTGCCTCCACATTGAGCTTATGAATTGAACCCAAGTTTTACTTCAAGCTTATGATTATGCTCTTGGGGTGGTACAAATTCTTGCGAGTCAAAAATTAGATAAATTCTTCTGCACTTTTTGGCTCTCACCGAGGAGTATCACCTTGCCTAGATGGCCTTACGAATTTCAAAATATAAGGCTCATCTACCTCTTCCTTGAAATCCTTTTTATGCTCGTAAGGATCCATTCCCTTTTCACCATCCGAACATAATGTAGAGAAGTGTTTGGAATAAGGTCCAACACACTCAAATACGTGAACTTCATGATTTTTGACCTTTTCAACACCAATCACACTAGAGCCAACTAAATTTGTATCTTCAATGTCCTTGGCTGCATCTATTATTACTTCTTGAACGTCGGCATCCTCAAATTCTAGTTGGATAGATTGTTGGTGTTCTACTCTAACCTCCTCCATTATCACCTGAATTTCAGTGTCTAATTCATGATCTTCTTGACTACCATCCCCAATATTGGCTTATTGAGCATTAAATGTCTCAATTACTTGACTCATTTGTGCCTCCATATTGCGAATAGTAGCATCTTAGCTTTCTATCTGCATCAGTGTTTCATCAATTTGTTCCAAAAGATAATTTAGCATTTCCTTAATCTCTTTCAGGTTATCATCCCCGAGTTCTTTGTTCTTATTAACTTCACAAGAAAAAATAGAACCATTAGGGTAAGGGTTGGGGAAAGATAAAAAAATATAAGCACAACCATGAAAGTGACCATCTCGACCACCCTATATATCACATACATTCCACACATAAGATTGAGTTGGTGCACATAACTCGCTCTCGGGATATTCTGATTATTTTGACCCGGGCAGTTTCTGCCACAATTCACACAAAGAAGATCAACATTAGAATTTCCAACATCAAAATTCCCATAATTCCAGGATGCCATGTTTCTCAAATTGACAAGTAAAACAAAAAATTAAAAAAAAATCAAATACAACAAAACAAAAATAAAAGTTCAAACTTGTAACCTAGCAATATGTACACCTACAGCTACACCATTAGTTCCCCGGCAACGACGCCAAAATTTGATCACGCCTAACTCTAGTCCTAAGAAGGATAAGCTGTCACTCTAAATATAATCCAGTCTAAAAGTCTGGAGTCGAATCCCATAGAAAACTAAGGCTTAGCTATAATTGTTCAATATCACTCGGAAGACAAGCTCGAACCATTCCTAAGTTATAATATTAAGATTTTTATGTCTAATTAATTAACTAACTAATTAAAGAAATAAATTTAAAACAAGGGATACTAAGGGTTGGTGAAAAGATTACGAGGTCTAGAGTTATGATTTCCCTAATTGTCGGAGTCCTTCCCGCTACATCTTCTATAATTTTGCCTAAGTATTCTCTACCAATCATGAGTACTCTGAGTGTCATAGCTCTCTCAAGCAACTACCACAATTTATTAGATGTATTCTCTTGAACTACACTAGACAGCACTAATTCACTGCTCAATATGATCGCACCAAGGTTCCGTTATCTCTAATCATACTCGTAAACCCTCTATATTAATCTCTCACATACGTTAGGAGTGATGTTATTCAACAACTACCTAAATATGTACTCTCTCTCTCTCTCGAACAGCACACATACTAAATAGCCACAGTCAATCGATGGCCACTCAATCAAACACAACAAATAGGTAGTGGAACCAGTAGAGAAATCAAACATCTCAATTATATAAAAACATAACAAGAATTCATCTTCCAAAAGGTTCCATCAAAATCCTAGATAACAAATTAGTTATTCATAATACTATGCAAAAATACAATACTTGAATTTATAACCAATAATAAAAATAGGAAGAAGGAGATGAGAAACTTGTTCAATAATTCTCCGCCTTGCTCCTAGTGTGTTCTCGCCTCCTTAGGTCGAATCCCAGGTCTCCTTAGCCCCCTTAGGTATAAATTATGTCAAAACTATGTCAAAGGTGCACAAAATACAACTTTTTTATGTATATATACCAAGTAGAGTTGGGCCCAAATAATTATATCTTCTCCTATGTGAAAAAGGATACGTTTCTAGGTTAGGACATTCGCGACCGTGAATTCAATCGTGGATTTTGCATTGTGTTGTCCGCGGTCGCGGATCTGTGCATGGTAACGCATTTGTCGCGCATTTTTCACCTTTATCTATTTGAAATTTGGAAAAACATAAAATATGAAAGTTGTATCCCTTTAATTAGCTTTCCAACCATATATTGTGGATCCCCGAACATTCATTGATCCCCGAACACGATCCCGGCTTAATTCCTTGGGCTTTTACTCGGACTTCAATGCTCCAAATCACTTCAATTCATTTCATAACATCTACGTAGCTTAGAGTCACTCCTACAAGGAATAAAAGACACAATTAGTACGAAACACTAGCGATTGAAGCTCAAACACAATTAAAGTGCAGTAAATTAGAGTGTAATAAGCGACTAAAATATGTAATTAGCCTATCATCAACACACGCCTGTCACCTAGCATGTGCTTCACCTTCAACACATCACAAGTTTCATAGTTTGCGGGGATAATTACCTTCAATCCAATTTTAGATATATTACCTACCTCACATGCCTGAATCAATACTCCAAATTCCTTCCCGTGTGAATCATCATCCGAACGACCGGAATCTAGTCACAAACAACTTAATATCATCAAATAATGTCGCATAAAATAATCCCAGACAGTAAAACTTCGATTTTAACAAAATAAAAAATTCAACCCTGGGATCGCACCCTAGAACCCGACCAAACCTATAAATTTTGAACACCACATTTCAATACGAGTAAAAATATGTGTGTTTCATTCAAATTCAACCTCAAATCGACCCTCAAATCATTAATTTATACTTAATAAGAGTTCATACTAAAACCACAAATTTTCTTACTTAGATTCATCAATCAAATGCTAAATTCAAGGTTGGAATCATGAATAATAAATAAGTCCAAGTAAAAAAAAACACTTACCCCAATACAAATCGTGAAAAGCCCCTCCACAATTGCTGAAATCTAAGCTCTATATATCAAAATATGATAAAATCACCAAAACCCTCGAAATGAAATATTAAGCCTCTATCTAGGAATATGCATCGCGATCGCGAGACCCTCATCGAGATCGCAAATAACAAAATTCCAATTCCATTAAAGACCCTACATGAATGTAGACCAGGCTCGGCTAATGATTTGCTACCAAGCCTATATGAACACGAACCTCCCTACACAGTTGTGAAGTCTGAAAACCTCACACGCCCGACCATCCATCTCTTCTACATGTAACTCCCTGCACACGAATGGAAGGCTACTATTCCTCAAACTCCGCGAACATGACCTCCCTATGCGAAATGCGTAAAAAACATACCTGCTACCAAATACCCTTCGTGATCCAACCATCCTTCTGCAATCATGATGAACAATAGAACACCAGAAGACAGCTGAAGTGAAACAAAGGAAAATGGCCTTAAACCATTCCGGAACATACCCGAGGCCCCGATGGACCCCATCTAATCAAACAAACCAAGCAAAAAATATAACATGGACATGCTCGAGGCCTCAAATCATATAAAACAACATAAAGGTACCACAATTCAAGCCTAAAAACTAATGAACTTTCAACATCCAAAATGCATGTTGAACCAGATCAAATCAATTCAGAATAACATAAAATTTTGCACAAAAGGCTCAAATTACACAAAGGATCTATTCAAACTATTGTAACTACAATACTGATCTGATATCATCAAAGTCCACCCCCTGTCAAACATATTAATCTTCGAAAGTTTCTACTTTCCATCTTTCGCTAAAAAGGCACCAAATCAACCTACAGATCTCCAAGTACAAATAGGACATACTCCTTGGTCCAAAATAACCATATTAACCTATTGGAACTATAAAAATATCATTCCGGGATCATCTACACAAAAGTCAAACTCCAATCAACTCTTTCAACTAAAGCACTTAACATTGAAACTAAGTGTCCCAATTTAATCCAAAACCTCCTCGAAGCTAAAAAACCAACCTCACAAGTCACATAACCAAAATAAACATATGTAAAGTATCAAGTTGGTGAAATGGGGTTCAAATATTCAAAAAAACAGCCAGGTCATTACAAGAAAACTTGGGGATTTTTTCTACAATTCTAGAAATAAAACTTAGGGATTTAGAAGTTGATTTGGAATCAGATTTAGGATCTAATTACATACTTGGCTCATAGGATTATGAGCAGTCAGGATCTACTCCTTGACTCGAGTTTTGACTGTGTGGTCCCGACATTGACTTTTTGGGAATTAGCTAAAGAATGAAACTTTATTGTTTGGATTTGATTCCTATAGCATTATTTGATGTTATTGAGTTATTTTTTGCTACATTTGAGCCGATTAGAGGTGGTTTCCAAAGGAAAGGCTATTTTAGAGGGTTGATTTGTACCGAAAATAGGTAAGTGTTTTAGCTAATATTGATTTGCGTAACAACCCGACCGGTCGTTTTGAGCTTTTGCACTTGATCGCTAGTTCTCAGGCATGATTTGCTCCGTGTGATGTATTACGACTGATGTAGATCATTGGATTTGGTTTTCAGAAAAATTTAAAATGACTTTGATAGAACAGTCTCAATTGAAAGCTTTAAATTTGAAAGGTTTGACCAAGAGCTGACTTATTTGTATATGAGCTCGAATGTGATTTCCGATGATTTGGTTAGCTTCGGGGGGAGAATTGTGACTTAGGAGTGTGATTGGAAGTGGTTTTGGAGGTCTAGTGTATAATTAGGCTTAAATTGGCGAAGTTAGTATTTTGGTGATTAGGGTCAGAATGAAATTCCGAGAGTTTTTGTAGCTTAGTTATGATATTTGAGATGTATGTCCAAAATTTCATGTAATTTGGAAGTCATTTGGTTGGTTTTTTTATCAAAAACGTGTTACATAAGTTTTAGAAGAACTTAGGCTTGAATTTGATGTAATTTGATGGTTTTGATATTGTTTGAGGTGTTTTGATGATTACAACAAGTTTGGTTGATGTATTAGGATGTGTTGGTGCTTTTGGTTGAGGTCCCGGGGGCCTCGGGGTGATTTCGGATGGCTAACTGGAAGTTTAGAACTTGGAAAGAATAGCAGAAAATGCAGCAGCAGGTGTAGGCCTATTTTGGCCTTCGCGTTCACGAGCCTGGGGCCGCGTTCGTGAAGGAGAAAGTTGGGGTCCCTGAGATTTGTGCTTCGCATTTGCGTTTGGTATGTCGCATTCGCGGAGAGTAAGAACCTTGTGCTTCGCATTCGCGAGGATTATTTCGCGTTCGCATAAAAGAATTGAGGATCCGTATAATTTAATCTTCACGTTCGCGGCATAAAGCTCGGGTTTGCGTAGTTGAAACAGTTGAAGCTTCGTGTTTGCGGGTAGGGAACCACATTCGTGAAGAGTAATTTTGGTCAAGGAAATTTTTGTGCATCACGAACACGAGAAGGCCCTCGCGTTCGCATAGAAGGAAATCATAGTTGGGCAGAAGGATTTTTAAAAGATTTCATTCGCGAGCCTAAGTCATTTTCCTCCATTGTTGAGCATTTTGACAGCTATTTGGGAGGAATAGAATAGGGATTCGAAGAGGATTGATTGGAGTTAAGTTTTATGAACCAAAAACGTGATTATATTGTGAAATTAACCTAGAAATTCATGGAAATTTAACAAAAATGGAAGAACTAGGGCTTAAGATTTTAGAATTTTAATTTGGGATTTGAGGGGTCATTTGGACCCCGATTTTGGTGTTTTTTATATGCATAGACTCGTGGAGTGACAAGGAACCCGTTGATGTAAAAGGTTTTGAGTTTCGAGAAGTGGTAGTGAGGCTCGAGATTTGTGCCCGATATTAATTAATTTTGCTTGGGCTTTGTTTCCTTAGCATATTGTGATGTATTCGTTCTGATTTTGGATAGATTCGATGTGCGTAGAGGCCAAATTGGGTGCAAAGGCATCGCGAGGTAGAGACTTCGCCGGTTTAAGGTAAGTAATGATTGTAAATACTGTTCTGAGGGTTTGAAACCCCGGATTACACATCGTTGTGTTACTTTGAGGTGGCTTACACGCTAGATGACGAGCGTAGGGTAGAGCACCTCTGGGGATTGTGACCTAGTCCATCCCGAACGATTATTTTCATGCATATTTGATAGCTAATTCTTTGATATTACTATATTTTGGGTTGTATGCCATTCTTGGGGCCTTGTGCCGACTTGTTGAGACCCTTAAGAGCATTTTTACTATATATCCTCACTCTATTTGCTTGAAAGCATATCCTTAGTCATGTTTTACCTATTTAACACTCAAATTTGGCTTTATCACTATATTCTTAAAAGTGTGGAAACATTTTTGGGCTGAGTTTCCTGTTTTACTGAGATAGACCGAGGGTCTGATAGTGAGATTGTTGATTGAGATAGACTGAGAGTCTAATGGTTAGGTTAATGACTGAGAAAGGCCAAGGGCCTAGTTGTGAGGATTATATATTTATGGATCGAGCTGCACGCTGCAGCAATATATGTGTGTATATATATGTGCGTGTACGGATTGGACTATATGTCGCAGTGATATTTATATGGATCTGGTTGCACGCCGCAACGATATGTTAGATCGGGCTACATGCTGCAGCAATATTATGCTTGGGCTGAAAGGGGCCCCTCCCAGAGTCTGTACACCCCCAGTGAGCATCGTCGATGAAGTATATGGTCGGGCTGCACGCCGTAGTGGTTACTATATAGTACCTATTGAGGGGGAATGTTGAGTGAGAACAATGATTGGTAAGAGTTGAGTCATGAGTGGTAGAGAGGCTAGCCCGTGGGGCAATAGATATATACATTCACATGAGTGATACTTTGCCTGGGAGGCTTGTTTATGAACTTATTGATTTCACTCCTCTTTAAAGTGAGTTTCCATCGAATATGTTGATTTATTGACTTGTTTCACTCATCTTTATATTGAGCCTCTGTCGAAAAGTTGAACAAATGATTTAAAATAACTTTTATTAAACTGGGGTTTACGAGATGTTCATAAATTAATCACGGATTTGGTATTTGGCTATTCCACCAAGATTTTCAAGTTATGAAATGTTTATGATTATTGTTTTGCCAGAGGGGTTGTTTTACGAACTATTTCTGCCCGAGGGCCGATTATGACTTTAATCTCTATTATCATTTTAAATGGTATTGACCCCCCACTGAAGTTGCTGGAAATTATTTCAAAATGATTTTTACTAAAAGCCAAACTTTAAAAGGGAAGGTTGACTAGTAATCTGATTTGAAACCTATTGTGTTTATTGAGCCTAATAGTAAATGTTGATTCATTGTTTTCTACTTCTCAGTCTTTATTTACTCTTATTACTTACTGGGCTGGAGCACTCACATTACTCCCTGCACCTCGTGTACAGATGCAGGTATATTGGAACCCAGTAGCGGGTGTTGATTGGCTCAGATGCAGAGTCATCAGAGAAAGCATGCAGTTGCATGACGTTCGTTGCATCGGTCCTTTCCTTACATTGCTATTACTGTAGTTAGTACATTATTTTAGACTTCTTGTTGTATTTCGACCTTGATAGATGCTTATAACTAGTCACACCCCGAATTCGGGCTTGTGTAGAAATTTTGCACTTTTTCCTTCATATTGAAATTATGAAATATTGCTCTAATTAAAGGTTTAAAATGACTCTTAATGCTTAAAAGGTTAATCTGAGTGGTGTGTTGGTTGGCCTTGTCTTCATGAGAGGCGCCATTACGACCGTGCCGGTTTGGGGTCGTGATAAGTTGGTATCAAAGCCTAGATTACTGATCATACGAATCATGAGCACGTTTAGCAGTCTTGCGGATCAGTACGAAGACGTCTATATTTATCCTCGAGAGGCTCCAGAACCTTTAGGAAAACTTCACATTCTTGAAAATTCTTATCGTGCGTCCTTGATTCAGCTTGAAAAGTAACTCTTTGAAATCCTTTCACGCGTTCGTATCCGCGCATGAGCTCTTAGTATCAGATGCTGCTTGATCGCTTGTGATTCCCCCGATCAAAGTGTGAGTTGTGATCCCTGTGAGTTTGATGTTGGCCGTTCCGGAGGACTTGAGGTTGGATCTTTGCCTATGGCTTGAGCAACGAGGTTCTAATTATGTGAGCAAGTGTTTGAACTTATATGTTCGGTATTGTCCCAATTAGTGGAAGTGACGGCTGGATAGCTATATGATGAGTATGTTAGTACTGAGAGATGTATCTATGTGACTTGGAAGTGACGAGGAAGGCTTGATGGATGATAGACAAACTATTAGGTGTTTTATTTCCATCGTGATTTTAGGTATAGCCCCGAGTTATGGGTGTGTGAAGAATCACTTCATGTCTCCTGGATGGAGTGAAATAAATTTTATATTGTGGTATGAGTTCAAACTCAGGAAGACAAAGTGACTGCGTAATGTTTGCGACGGTGGAAAGTATACAAAAATATTAGTTAAAGGAAAAGCAGGTGGGTTATATCCTGTGGAGTGTTCTGAAGTGATGTGATCCTTATGTTGTCTGTTAGAAGATCTCATTTACAAGTAAAAAATATGTATTGAAATTTAAATTTCGGTCGCTTAAGAGAGTGGGCTTGACTGTTGCAAGGATGAAGGCAAGATTTGCAGAAGATTTAACGTACTAGATGATTTGTGCTTGCACAAGCTTACAAAGGATTTGAGTTTAATCTCACTACGGTATTGTAGCATCAATGAATATAAGTGTTATGAGTTATTAAATATATTCTGATCTATGGCTTCAAGCCAAGTGGGGGAGTTTTCTATTGATTAGCTGATTGCTCGGTTAGGTGCTATGTTGGTTCTAATTTGAGGCATATGGTGAATCAGTTCTTGTTGTGGAGGTTGAGCCCGATGATGGCTCGAGTAAAGGAAATTTTTTACTAAGGAAAGGTTATGTGCTGCAGTGTCAGAAGTGCCACTGAGACGCTGGTTGTTCAGTTTAGTTGATCGGACTAAATGCTATATGAATAGAGTGAATGACCCTCGAAAATGGTTCTAATGTGTTCAAGATGCTTCATGTAGCAATCGGGTATCTCAAAGTCGTATCTGTGGTTATAAATCGAGTTTTCATTTGAAAAATTCAAGACTTGTGGTATTTCTATGTTAATTATAGGATTTTATGTATTAGTATCAGGAAGATAAAGGTAACGGATTAATATTTACAGGAAGTTCTTAAGAGTAAGGTGTTTTGGAATGTGGTGCTTTTGGGAATAATTAAAAGAATATTCAGCGAATTATGGGTCTTAGGCAGTGTGGATTTATACTTGGGCCTTGTTTGGTAAACCTGGGTTGAGAAATTGTGGTACTATAGCAGGAGGGGGTACCAAGTTGAAAATGAATAAGAAGGAAATCTAGATAGATGGAGTAGCTTGATAGTAGACCGAATCGGTATGGTAAGGAAGTAATTAATTCCTTGTGTGTGCTCGAGGTAATGAGTTTTTCAGGTATTTTGCAGCGATGCTCTTAGGTTTTGATGGCTTTCTTAGCTTGATCGAGTTAGAATGATTCAGTCCGGACAGGTCCGATTTGTGCAAAAGGAACTCGGAGAGTTCTTGATGGGTTTTACTGTGATTTGTAGATGTATATTTTCTATGGGCATGCAGAGCATGGGATGTATAGTGACTTTCTTCAAAAGGGGACCAATGGAAAGCTCTTGACTAGTTGAGTATGTAGATGTTTGTAGCTTAGAAGGGATATGAATCTCTCCCGGTTATCCTAGGGTGGTACGGTCTATGCAGTATGTAGTGTAAGACTAAGATTTGCGTGTGTAAGGTCATGATTCAGTTTTGAAGGAAAGATCATAAATTCTTAGGCTGCACAGACAATTCGGATAATTGTAGAAATAAACTTCACATTATTTAAGAAGGGATCTCCAGGTGATTGAGGAAATGGTAATGCTAATGGAGGTAATTTGTTGAGGGTATATGTTTCAGAAAGAGGCAATGTGATCAAGTTGATAGTACTTTGGTAGTATTACGGCACTTCTTGTTAGATCGGCTGCTGATATTCGAGTTTGCTTGGCAACACAAAAGAATCTTAGAGTATCTCTCATGGAATGATTGAGTACTAGAGGTGAGTTATATATGCAAGTGATAGAATTGGGACCAGATATGGTAATTCGTGTGCTTTATGGCCTTCGAGATTGAAAATTCTCATATGCGGGTTAGCTTGTAGTTATGGATGGCAAAATGTGGGTAAGTTAGTCATATATTAGTATGTGCTATGATTCAGTCACTATGGACCTTCGAAGGATTATTTATCTGTTAGGGGTGTTCAAAACCGATCCGAAACCGAAAACCGATCCAAACCGAAGCTTAACGGCTTACTGGTAACGGCTTAACGGACGGGGAACGGATTGAATTTTTTTATTAATAGCTTATCGTTTTGGGGATGGATTATTCAATTTTCTTAACGGCTAATCCGTTAACCCGTTAAGAATATAAATATATTATATATATATATATATATATATATATATAATTTTTTTTTTATTTATATATATTAAATATAAAAAAACTAAAACCCTTGAAAATGATTAACAAAAGTTTATTTCTACTTCTAAGTATTTTATTCTCGGGATCTAGAAATTTTTTGGTTCTATTTTTAATTTATTTTTGGTTGTAATCCTCCTGTTTGGCAACATGCCGGAGATGGTAAAGCTAATTTCCTAATCACGGAAATCAAATTGAGTGGCTCTGGCAAAGAAAATTGAATGCATCATATTGCCTCTAAAATATTATTTTTATGGAAATTCATTATTTCTAAGACAAGGAGAATAAGAGATATTTAGTGAACATGTATGTTAGGCCGATAAACCTCCCATTAACCGCCCAATAAGAGCTAACCCGATACCAATCCTCCCGATATCTTATCGGGTGGCTAACGGGTTAATACATTTAAAAGTCGATAACCGTTAAGCCAAACCGTTAAGAGTAAAAAGTTACCCAATCCGCCCGCTAAACACCCCTATTATCTGTTGTGTGTAACTGGAGCTGACTTGTAGTCCATTGATAGACTTATACGGATATGTGTCTGGCATCGAGACGATTTTGATGACTTCGAGTTGTTGTTGGCGAAGGATGTGTTAACTTGGTTGTTTTGAGCTATGAGAAATTAGGGGAATCTATGAGTTACCTTTCTGTGTCATGAGACATTACGATCTGTTAGTTATAGGAACCTATGGTGCAGTTCTATCGGAGTTCATAATAGAAGTCGAGCGGGAAGAGTAATTCGGTGTTGCTCGGTGAATGGCGTATCGGTTATGTCCTATCAAATTTGTGTGGTGTATGTTACTTGTTTCACCGTGGGTGTAATTTTGGTTATAGACCTCAAATTGAGCGCGGTTGTCGATTTCGAGCATAGTGACTTGAGGTGTTTTACGTGGAGCAGTGTTTGGATAGGATCGCGCATTGTAACAAAGCTATGTGGAAGAAAATGAACTGGCAGGTTAGATTCGTGCATTCTATTCCTATGATACGAGACGGGTTCTCATCCGTGTGTTGTGATGGTACTGGCGAGCTTGAGGTACAGCTCTTTCATTTTAGTCAGTTTCATGATGTGAGTATGTTCAGATTGTTGCTTATTAGTGCCAGGACTGTGCAAGTTATGGCTTTAGCCTGTCTTCGTGTGTCATGTCACCGGGTAATTGTGTTGGATTAGATGAGATCGTTGGGGTCTGTAATGAATACAAACGAATTTGATTTCAGCATGTTTGATGGATAAATATCGAGGTTCGGTTCAGAAATTTGTTATGGTCCTTGCCAAAGGAGAATTAGCCTTATGTATGGATGATCTAAGAGATGGTTATGGTTTACTGCTTGTTTCATCTATCATTGGCAGTATATGGGAGTGTTGGAAAGAGACTTTAGTTGTTAAGAGGTTTTCTATCGGTATTCGGTTGTTATTAGCAGCTAATGTGACTAGAAGTCATAGCTGCGAGTGGTTGAGTTATGTGGTATATCCTGTTATTGCGCCTGAGATAGTAGATATAGGTTGTTACAGCTTGTTTGGACTTATTCACAGTATACATGTGAGATTTTGATCGTATTGAGGAGTTTAAGAACATAAATGTGGTTCTATAGTTTATGGCTATGATGGATTGTGAATTTCACTTATGTTGTGTTATCGAACCTATGTGAGATATAGTGACATGGGAGCACCCCTGGGTATGTGTATGGTAAGGTTATTCAGCGATTGGTTGCCTCTTGGAACAACTCTGAGTATGTTCGAGGATGAACGTGTGTTTAAGTGGAGGAGGATGTAACGCCCCGGTCGGTCATTTTGAGCTTTTGCACTTTGATCGCTAGTTCGCGGGCATGACTTGCTTGTGTGATGTATTACGACAGATGTAGATCGTTGGACTTGGTTTTCAGGAAAATTTGGAATGAATTTGAAAGAACAGTCTCAGTTGAAAGCTTTGAATTTGAAAGGTTTGACCAAGAGTTGACTTATTTGTATATGAGCTCGAATGTGATTTCCGATGATTTGGTTAGCTTCGGGGGATGATTTGTGACTTAGGAGTGTGATCGGAAGTAGTTTTGGAGGTCTGGTGTATAATTAAGCTTGAATTGGCGAAGTTAGTATTTGGCGATTTCTGGTCGATAGGTGGGATTTTAACCCGAGGGTCGGAATGAAATTCCAAGAGTTGTTGTGGCTTCTTTATGAGATTTGGGATGTGTGTAAAATTTCAGGTCATTCGGAAGTCATTTGGTTGGGTTTTTGATCAAAAATGTGTTTCGAAAGTTATAGAAGAACTTAGGCTTGAATTTGAGGTAATTTAATGGTTTTGATGTTGTTCGAGGTGTTTTGATAATTGGAAAAAGTTTGATTGATGTTTTAGGATGTATTGGTGCTTTTGGTTGAGGTCCCGGGGGCCTCGGGGTGATTTCAGATGGCTAACGGGAAGATTAGAACTTGGAAAGGATAGCAAAAAATGCAGCAGCAGGTGCAGGCCTATTTTGGCCTTCGCGTTCGCAAGCTTAGGGCCGCGTTCGCGAAGGAGGAAGTTGGGGTCCCTGAGATTAGTGATTTGCATTTGCGTTGGTGTCTCGCGTTCGCAGAGAGTGAGAATCTTGTGCTTCGTGTTCACGGGGATTATTTCGCGTTCGTATAAGAGGAACTGAGGATCCGTATAATTTGTTCTTCACGTTTGCGGCATAGAGCTCGCGTTCGCGTAGTTGAAGCAGTTGAAGCTTCACGTTCGAAGGTAGGGCACCACATTCGCAAAGGGTAATTTTGGACAGGGAAATTTTTGTGCATCACGAACGCGAGAAGGCCCTCGCGTTCACATAGAAGGAAATCATAGCTGGGTATAAGGGTTTTTAAAACATTTCATCCGCGAGCCTAAGTCATTTTTCCTCCATTTTTGAGCATTTTGAGAGCTATTTAGGAGGAAATGAAGAGTGATTCGAAGAGGATTGATTGGAGGTAAGTTTTATGAACCAAAAATGTGATTATATTGTGTAATTAACCTAGAAATTCATGGAAATTTTTAATCAACAATGGAAGAACTAGGGCTTGAGCTTTTGGAGTTTTAATTTTGAGTTTGAGGGGTCATATTTGGACCCCGATTTTGGTGTTCTTTATATGCATAGACTCGTGGAGTGACAAAGAACCCATTGATGTAAAAATTCCTGAGTTTCGAGAAGTGGGCCCGGAGCTCGAGTTATGGTAATTTTGGAATTTGTGCCTAATATTGATTATTTTCGCTTGGGCTTGTTCCCTTAGCATATTGTGAGTATTAATTCTGATTTTGGATAGATACAACGCGCCTAGAGGCCAAATTGAAGGGAAAAGGTGTCGCGGGCTAGAGATTTCACCGGTTCGAGGTAAGTAATGATTGTAAATAGTGTTCTGAGGGTTTGAAACCCCGGATTACACATCGTTGTGTTACTTTGAGGTGACTTACATGCTAGATGACGAGCGTGGGGTAGAGCACCGCTAGGGATTATGACCTAATCCATCCAGAGCATTTATTTCATGTGTATTTGATAGTTAATTGTTTGATGTTACTATATTTTGGGTTGTATGCCATGCTTGGGGCCTTGTGCCGACTTATTGAGACCCTTAAGGGAATTTCTACTATCTATCCTCACTCTATTTTTTTGAAAGCATATCCTTAGTCATGTTTTACCTATTTATTACTCAAATTTGGTTTATCACTATATTCTTAAAAGTGTGGAAACTGTTTTGGGCTGAGTTCCTTGTTATACAGAGATAGACCGAGGGTCTTATAGTGAGATTGTTGACTGAGATAGACTGATAGTCTGATGGTAAGATTAATGACTGAGAGAGGTTGAGGGCCAAAATGTGAGGATTATATATGTATGGAGGGCTTCATGCCGCAGCAATATATATGTATATATATGTATACGGATCGGGCTGCACGCCGCAGCGATACTTATATGGATCGGGTTGCACATCACAGCAATATATTGGATCGGGTTGCACGCCACATCAATATTGCATTTGGGCCGTAAGGGTCCCCTCTAGGAGTCTACACACCTCCAGTGAGCGTTGTCGATGAAGTATATGGATAAGACTAAATGTCGCAATGATATTAGATTGGGCTACACGCCGCAGCAGTTACTATATAGTACCTATTGAGCGGGAATGCTGAGTGTGAGTAATGATTGGTAAGAGTTGAGTCTTGAGTGGCAGAGAGGTTCTTTACTTGCTTATTTCTTATATCTGGAAAATATCTCTGTTCTATCGAACTTTTTAAGGGTTTTCCCTAAACTCTCCTTTCAAAATCATTTAATTTTTATTTAGGGTTTCTGAAAGGTTTTTCAAAAGCGTTTTTCTGATTCTTTTGTTCCTTATTCATGTGTGTTTGTCTGACTTCTTTTACTAAGCATGTACTATTCTTCTATTTTCTTTTTCTACTCTACATGTTATTCATATACTCACATGTTAATCCATGTTGTTTTCCTTATTCATTGGTATATGTGTTTACAGTTGAGTTCTTTGATTTTTGTTTACTTTACTGAACTCTGTTTGTGTTCTTGCTAAGCATATTTCATCTACTTTTGTTTAAGCTCGTATCATCTTTTTCTTCTAAACTTGTTTAAATTTTGAGTTTTCTCAAACATGTTTTCATGACCTTGAATCAGTTTTTTTCTATCATGTATGCTTGTTTCCCATAAGTCTTTGGAAAAGTGGCTTGCCTTCTCATCTCTATTGTTTGACTACAATTCAAAACCCTAGGATTTGGGGATTTTTGGCAATTTTCATTTTTTGTATGCGAGTTAGGGTTCCACTTTGGGACCCTAGACTCTCAGATTCTTTTTGAGTCTGCAAACTGGACTGTATCACTTTTGCTTATGATTGTGAACCTTTCTTTGATTAAACTCTCTTCTAAATAACTTGACAACTCCTTCTTGATTCACTTATTTGTGTGCTTTAAATATGAGAAATTCCTCTTTCAAAAGGATTTTACCAACTAATTGATTGATTCCGAAATCCTTTTAATAAGGCTGACGGATTGTCACCAATTTTCTTTGATTGAACCTCCTTCACCTTTTCTTGACTTGGTTCATTCGAACTGAACTTGTAATTTTTGCTCTAGTGGTTGTTTGATTGATTCCCTTTCCATATTTATCACAAATTGTGTACCATTGAATGTTTTTCTTAAATGACTTCTATGTATTTACCCCTTTTGTGCTAATATGAAAAGGTTTTAATCAAAACTTCTTTCCTTAATTGGTTTTTACCCGTTGAAATTAGAATCCCTTAACTAAAGGGAGATTGATTTCAATGTTATTTCCTTTTCTTACTTGTTTTCTGCACTATAAAAGGGACTGCCTTTTGGCACTCTTGAGACCTTCAGTACAATCATCCTTAACTTCCAATTCAATATTCTCACACACTTACTGCTTTGAGTTCAATACTCTTTCAACATTTTGCTTTTTCTTGAGATCTTTTGGAGTTGTTTTGCTTGCAACTTGGCTTTCTTAAGACTCCTGTTTTTACTTGTTTTTTCCTGAAACTGGTATGTTCTGATTTAATTTTATGCTTCACCCCTATGTGTTTACTTCATAGTTTCAGCATTCTTGTTTACTTCGCTATTGCTATTCAGTGATTCGACTATGCATGCCCTTTCCTTTCATCTGTTTCTATCGTGAATCCCTACGTCCTACTCCCTTCTATGAGTTTGAGTTAAGGTTCTTGGCCTTATAGTATCTAAATTATTTCCTAGGTCATAACCTAATCCACAATGGATCCTAACTCCTAAGATTGGGCTAACAGGCTGGTCAGGGGTGTGCCAGCACTCCCAATTGTTGTGCATGACCACTAGCCTGCCATGGCTTTCTCTAATTCCCTCTTTATGCACGCACACTTACTCTTAAACTCTAAGTTCTGTCCCCCTCTTATGAGCCTTGCTTTGGGAGCTTGAGTTCCCGCTGAACTTGGACATTTGAGGGATGGCCCTTCCACATTGCACTATGATTTAATTCTGCAACGTATTTGGGGTGTAAGTGTTGCCCAGAGCCCTTTGAGATTCTTGGGAACTCTGACACATCCCAAATAAGAGAAAGGATTTTGGAAATATGATCCTGGAAGTTGGTTTATCTCATATTGTTAGACCTTGAGTTTAAATTAGGTTGTTTGGTTGTAGCTTGAATTTCTGATGTAATTTTTACTTTTTCTAGTTCATTTTGGTCTGTAATAATTTTTAATAACTATTGGGATGGCTAGTGAAAAGGGATGGGGATGACTGTATGCAAAGGGTAGATAACTTGCCTATAGGATTTTTTGATTCCTGCATTCACGTAGACAGTATGCCTATAAGTTACTTATAAATTTCTGCATTCATGTAGATAACTTGTTCATGGGAATTCTTGAACTTCTGCATTCTCATCTTAGAAATCATGCCTATTAGTTATGCATTTCCGCATATAGAAATCCTATCTCTAAGTTTCTGCATTTCTGCATATAGTAACTATGATCATAGGTTTTTTCCTGCACTTCTGCATATACATGTCATTAGGCAAACAATAATAGGATTAACAATAATCAACTTCATTCTAAATACCATGCCTATAGGACTCCTGCACTTATGTAATCGTGTAAAATCAACAACGCTTAGAAATCATGCCTATAGGAGTAATCAGTTGAATCGGCTTCGTCTATTTCCTCTATGAGTCTAAAATCAGTAAATAAGGTCCCTTAAAATCTGTAGAACTTTTTGTTTATAAAACCAGTAATCCTTTCTTTAAAATCATTACACCTTCTTCACTATTAGATATCATGCCTATATGTCTCACCTAGGCAAGCCATTAGGTGATTAATCAACTGTGTCAGTTTTTAATAAATTACAACCAGACCAGGCCTAATTCGGACTTCTCATCTAAGAAATATGTGATAAATCAGCATGTCCTAACGCTTTAAAATTAATTCAGACCATAACCAGTATTTGAAGTCATGTTATATAATTTGCTCCTTTAAGTAAGGAGGCATGTTTGAGCCTTAACTGCTATTTGTTTTTCCCTAACTCCTTATGTGTTCTTGTTTGTCACCCTAGACATTTATTCTTTCAAACTCTGACAAGCCTCAACTCTCCCCCCTTTAGGATTAGTAGTCCTAACGCCTCTGGGACTGATAGGATTGGGACGGGTAATAGCATGCAATAAGTAATGATACTACTCCGCGCTTTAATACCTTAACGGGGTGGGAATGGTAGATATGGATATGATGACTGGTGCACTGATACCTCATGTAGCCCCTCTTCTGAGGAGTGATTACTGTGTATTGCATTGATGTGATCCATATTAATTATAAACCTAGGACCCCCTCCCCCTTTACTTGTTTATTTTTTCAGAATTGTTTAAATCTTTTCTTAAAGTTTTTGCCCTATTTACTTTTCCTCAAATTTTAATTTACTTGCAATATTATGTGAAAACTCCTTCTACTTGAGCCCTTATTTGCTTACTTGCTACGTGAAGTAACAATTATAACATGGCCGAGAACCACACTAGTGGATCTTTGGGGTGCCTAACACCTTCCCCCGAGATAATTTCTAGCCATTACCCAAACTCTGGTTCTTCAACTCAAAACCCTTCTTAGTGTCCTAATGCACTTAATTATTAGGTGGCGACTCTTCAAATTCAAAACTCAATTCCCAAAAGGGAAACGAGTTGTCCTCCCAAATGTCATAAACCCGATGTTACCTTAGAAAATGGGGGCATCGACATTTGGAACTTTGCTTTTGCGGAAAAGGGCTCACATTTGCGAGACAGGCCGCTTCAGCTATGGCCATGACCGCATTGCGGTCACGCTTCTGCGCAAGTACCTCCGCACTTGCAGACCTTCACTCCTCAATGAAAACCCGCATCTGCGATGCTTGGCTCGTATCTGCGGCCATCGCACCTGCGCAAACCAGCCGTAGGTGCGGTCATACCAGAACCAGAAATCTTCAGCAATGCAACATGAAAAGAAAATGATCCGAACCTCGTTCGAAACTCACCTAAGCCACTCGGGACCCCGACCAATATACCAGCAAGTTCCGTAACATGGACCTACTCGAGGCCTCAAAACACACATAACGACATCAAAATGATGAATCACACCTCAATTCAAAGTCATTGAACTTTGAAACTTCAACTTCCACAACCGATGTCGAACGCTATCAAATCACGCCTGATTGATCTCAAATTTTACACACAAGTCACACTTGATATTACGGGCTTGTTCCAACTTTCGAAATTGGAATCCGACCTCGATATCAAAAAGTTTACTCCCAGTCAAACTTTATAAAATTCTAACTTTCGCCATTTCAAGTCAAATTCAACTATGGACCTCCAAATCACAATCCGGACACACTCCTACATTCAAAATCCCCAACGGAGCTAACGGAACCATCAAAAATCCATTCCGAGGTCAAATAGTAAAAAGTCAAACTTGGTCCACCCTTTCTAATTTGAAACCTCTAGCTGAGAATCATTCTTCTAAATCAATTCTGAATAACCTGAAAACCAAAATTGACGATTCACATAAGTCATAATACATTATACGGAGCTAATCATCCCCGCAAATAACCGGGAAAAGTGTAAATGCTCAAAACGATCGATCGGGTCGTACACCAACTTATTATTTTTTGGCTTAAAAATTATTTCTGCTGAAAAGTTACTTTTTTAAACCATCTAAACGGGATCTTTTTATATGGAGTAAGCAAGTTCTATAGAACATGTAGCGGTTATTTTGTATGTGGTATAAGAAGGTATACGGATAATATAAAAATTTAATACCACCTTAATACTTTATTTGGTTAGCACCAGTATAATTTATACTTTTTTTTTAGAAATTAGACAATTATTATTTTTAATACAACATATCAAATAATAAATAAACACAATCTCATCGTAATTAATTCTAACATAACTTATACTTATATTGATATAAATTATTTTCCAATCAAGCGAGCGTGTATTGATGAATGGTGACATCAAATGATTAGTGAGACCTAGGGTAGTAAACTGTTTTCCTCTTTAGGAAAAGTCATTCAAAGGAGAGTTGGTACTTTTTTTGAAATCCTTGCTAAAGTACTTGGACTTCATTTTGGTGTTTGAAATTGATTTGAAGGGGAGAATCACAAAATTAGAAGTTCAAAAATTTTATCAGCCATTCAATATTTTTTGCCAAAGTTCTCCATTTCATATTCCAGATTCCAAGAAATAAAAGGTGGGGCCCTGACATACCCTTTCAGACATCCAAGCTGTCTTCCTCAAAACCTCAGGCTACCATCACATATGCTTTTCTCCACACTACTCTGTGTACAGAGTGTCTGCACTTTATTGTGCACTCAACAATTCACACTGAATTGTAAAGTGACAATTCAAGATCCAAAGCTACGGTTGCCGCCATTTCTTTCTATTTCTTCACATTGCATTACAACAATTACCAGATAACAAGAAAACTACGGTTGGAGTCGCAATCAAATGTTCTCTGGATTACCAAATCATTTCTGTCTCTTTTTCTTGAGTTTGCTTCTCTGCTTGATAACAGTTTGTTTAGCGGGAGACCCTTATATATATTATGACTGGACGGTTTCCTACATCACAGCTTCTCCTCTTGGAGTTCAACAGCAGGTTCTTTCTTTGATCTGATTCTACCCATATGTTGTTTCTGCTTAAAAATCAGATCTTTACTTCTAATAATCTTCTAATTTACTACTATAATATTTAGTTTTGGTATGCTGTTCCCGTCGTTTCTACGCGAAATTCATCCTTGGGGTGGAGGGGACTTGAAATTTTTCCTTCAATTAGAATGCAAATCTCAGCTTTAACATGTATAGAACTTTCACTATTTCAAGCCAGCGTCTTCTGTATAAAAAATTGATGGGTTAAATGGGAAATTTTTACCGTCTAATTGAAGGCTTTGGTTGCATGGTAGCTTGGGTTCTGCTGAACAGCTGCAAATAGTGTATTTTGCAAGACTTGTGACTAAAATGCATTATCTTGATAGTGTAAAGCTACCTGATAAATGTATTGATATGTTCATACGGATGTTCATTTGGCCATAAAGGGCAACATAATAGCGTATGAAATATTTAGCTTAAGTTCCTGTCCGTTCTCTGATAACAGTGGACGAAACAAGATTTTGACTATGGGAAGCTAAGGGGATTCAGAAAATAAAAAGAGTAAACACGGAAAGAAGCTAGGGAAATTCATCGTCGAATATATAGACAAAAAAAATTGACCTTTATACATAGCGTAAGGAGTGCATAATAAAATTTGATCTTATATATAGAGGCAACAACAACAACAACAACTACCCAGTATACTCCCACCAGGTGGGGTCTGGGGAGGGTAATATGTAGACGAGCCTTACCCCTACCCGAAAGGGCAGAGAGGCTGTTTCCAATCGACCATCGGCTCATTGGGTAAAAGAAAAACAGCAGTAAAACAAAAACAAAGACAAAAACAAAAACAATAGAGTATTAGTAACTCCCGCAGAAATAACATAAATAATTATCTAATCATAAGAAACATAAATACAATCGCATGCAATAATATCATACAGTAACTACCATAACTAACAACCATAGGTGGGACATAAGCTAAAACACAAATCATCTATGGGTAAACCTGCTGACCCACACCCAACCCCGGGTGAGGCGTACGAAAAACTCTAGGAATCCCTAACCCCTAACCTACAACCCTGATTCTAGACCTCCAGACTCTCCTATCAAGGGTCATGTCCTCGGAAACCTGCATTCTAGTCATGTCCTGCCTAATCACCTCTCCCCAATGCTTCTTAAGCCTCCCTCTGCCTCGCCGACCGCCAACAATCTCCAGCCGCTCGCAGCTCCTCACCGGGGCATCGGGACCCCTCCTCCGTACATGCCCGAACCACCTCAACCTCGCTTCTCGCATCTTCTCATCCACCGGGGCCACCCCTACCTTCTCTCGAATAACTTCATTCTTAATCTTATCTAGTCTGGTGTGCCCGCACATCCACCTAAGCATCCTCATCTCCGCAACCTTCATTCTCTGAACATGAGAGTTCTTCACGGGCCAGCTTGATCTTATATATAGAGGCAGATCCATGATTTAAACTCTATGGGTTCAACACTTAAGGTTCTTAACATTACACTTATTATATTTTTAAAATTACAGGTCCAGACCTATTACTTGTTGCAATTTTAATGAATTTTTATGTATGAATTTATATTCCGCGTTGAGAGTACTGGATTCATGCTTTGAGGCTGCATCTGCCTTTGCATATATAGGCAATGTAATTTTCTGGGAAAGGGGTTCGGTTGAACCTCTTACAACCTCCTAGCTCCGCCCATGCGTTTGAAGGGCCGTCTTCAACTTCAGGACCGAATCGCACCAATTCATACTTTGAAGTCCTTAAAGTTGTTGAGTTGGAACCATACCTATGACCTATGACTTTTACTTCGTATTTTTTATCAGCTCGATTACTATATTAAATATGCCATAATGCTAGTTGGGAATTTTGGGGTTGGAAGAATTGGAAACGAATTTTCCTGCTGCTTGACTTCGATGAACATCCTAGGGATTCTTTGGGGGATCAGTTACCAGTTACTCCTTCCTGAAATTTCTCTGCAAAGACTTATTTTTCTATTCTTTATCAATATCTAATTCCAGTTTATATATGCTGCTATAGTAGCATGTGGGAAGTTTTTTTGCTTACCATTTTTGACTGTCATGAGCAGTGACACGTTGTAAGGAACTGTTTGGCTGATCCGCAAGTACTAGTTTTATTTTCCCGGTCTGTCTAGTTTCCAACATGTTGTCTCAACAATTTATGGCTTGAAGACTAAATGTGGGATTGTAGTGGATGTTTTGCAATATCCATTATCTTGCTTCAAATTACTATGTCAATCATGTTCCAACAACTAGGCTCAGAACACTTTGGTTGACCTCTTCTGCCCCACTCTTCATAACCTGTCTTATACTCTGGTATTTCCCTTGTCTGATTCCTTATTCTTGGACCCAGTTATGAAATCAACAATAAATCTTTTTTATTTAGGAGTATTGACGACACCACATTTCAAGAATCATCTTTACTTTTCAAGTAACAACATTATTGATGATATATGAAGATTTATATCTTTTCAGGTGATTGGAATCAATGGTCAATTTCCTGGACCCATTCTCAATGTCACTACCAACTGGAATGTGGTTGTCAATGTCAAAAATGATCTGGATGAACCTATGCTTCTTACATGGTAAATCATAAAATCCACTATGATAAATTTATAGGGATGCACAAGGCTAAATGCTGTGATGAACATAAATATGGTAATTAAGTGCAGGAATGGCATCCAGCAGAGAAAGGATTCATGGCAAGATGGTGTATCTGGCACAAATTGTCCCATTCCTGCTGGCTGGAATTGGACATATGAGTTTCAAGTTAAAGACCAGATTGGCAGTTTCTTTTATTTCCCTTCCCTAAATTTCCAGAGAGCTGCTGGTGGATATGGAGGGATCACTGTAAACAACAGAAAGATCATTTCTCTGCCGTTTGCCACGCCAGATGGGGACATCACACTCTTTATTAGTGACTGGTTTATAAAGAGTCATAAAGTTAGTTGCAAACTTCAACTGGTCAGCCCCTTTTTTGTTAAAAGTATATCCTTGAAAATTTAATGGCTCACTATAAATGCTTTGTGGCGTTAGGAACTCAGACAAGACATTGAAAACGGAGTTGGCCTTCGAGCTCCTGACAGTATACTATTCAATGGGCTAGGTCCTTACCGTTATGATAATGCACTTGTATCAGGCGGTATAGCCTTCCTGTCAGTGAATGTAGAACCAGGTAATTATATTCTTCTTTCTCGTTGGGGTTTTATCTGTATGGCTCCAGTACATCGCCAAATTTTAATACCTTTTACATCATTCAATACCATTGCATGGTATTTTTGGTTCAAGCTTAAACAAGTATTATGATGGAGGATTATTTGAAGTGCATTATAAAGGTTGAACTCTCAGATGTACTGTCATTCTCGTTACTGGAGCTTTATGGCTTTTGTTAGATTACTAAACAAAAATATGTTGCTTTGGATTTAGCAGGGCTGTTAAATTTCAGTTCTACATTTAATCGATCTAAAGGAATACTTTGCCTAATAATCATTTTGACCTAAAAACATGCATCTTTACTCAAGTTTGAGCTTATGTGCACAAGGCTTCATTTACATTTGAGGATCACAGTTTGGGGGGAATCCTTGATAAGAAACCGAGTCAATTGACTGTAATTAATTTTGCACGAGAAACCTTGTACTTGACTCAAGTGAGAGGGTTTGAAAAAGTCCTCTTGTTTTTTACTATGTCTATGTACTGAATGGTGTCACTTTGTAGCTCATTGGACATAATGTAATCCCGACTCAATTTTCATTCAGTTATATATAGTGCAATCCTTTTTATCACAAATGTCTTTTGCCATATGTATATGACAGGCAAAACATATCGCCTACGAGTACACAACGTTGGTGTTTCAACTAGCTTGAATTTCAGAATTCAAAATCATAACCTTCTTCTTGTGGAGACTGAAGGTTCATACACAGTACAACAGAACTACACAAGCTTAGATATCCACGTCGGTCAGTCGTACTCATTCCTGGTCACAATGGATCAAAATGCAAGCAGTGATTATTACATTGTTGCGAGTCCACGCTTTGTTAATTCCTCCGGTTGGTCGAAGTCAGTAGGAGTTGCTGTCTTGCATTACTCGAATTCACAAGGACCTGCTTCAGGCCCTCTTCCAGACCCTCCTAATGAATCTGACACATTTTTCTCAATGAGTCAAGCGAGATCCATAAGGTTGTAGAGTTTAGTCTTTATTCTTTGTTAAATTATGTGATCGCACCAAGTTAATTGTGTGCATCATTACTTATCAAAAATGTGTATCATCTGCTTCTATTTAATTTGTCAACTTGTGTAGTTGTGTTACTGAAAGTAGAGATAAACCATATTTTGTCCCCCCTACCCTCCTACCCCCTAAAGTATAAAAAAAATAAAATATGTTAGCTTTAATTTCAGAAGGAAGGTTGTATAATCTTGATCACTATGTAGTCCATATCTTCTCTTTGCTCTACTCTAAGATTTAAGTGTGAGGTTCTCGATTTTCAAGCATCTGTTGCTAACTTTTATTGTATTAATCAATCTGCAGATGGGATGTTTCTGCTAGTGCTGCACGGCCAAACCCCCAAGGATCCTTCAGATATGGCGAAATCACAGTGACTGATGTCTTTGTCCTTCATAATAGGCCTGCAGAGCTAATAGAGGGGAAGCGGCGCACTACTCTCAGTGGTATTTCATACTTAGCACCATCAACACCTCTAAAACTTGCTCAGCAATTTAACATCCCAGGTGTTTTCAAGCTGGACTTCCCCAATAAAATGATGAACAGGCCAGCAAAAGTTGATACGTCCGTAATTAATGGTACTTACAAAGCATTCGTGGAAATCATATTCCAAAACATTGATACAACTGTTCAGAGCTATCATCTGGACGGCTATGCCTTTTTTGTTGTCGGGTGAGTAGTTATTTTCATACAGTTGCTCTTTATCGCTAGTTTTCAGTTTGGAATCAGACATTTTAACTTTATGTTCTCAAAAATGACAATAGTATGGACTACGGGCTTTGGACAGAGAATAGTAGAAGCACGTACAACAAATGGGATGGTGTTGCTCGATGCACTACCCAGGTAAAATTCTGTCTACTTTCTTCTCGGAGCTCGTATAACATCTCGTTGAACAGATATTGCTCAAATAGTTCCATCGTTTCCAATTAATACTTCACCTATAAATATTTTCATAATGATTTATCCCAAGATGCTAATTGCTCCTAAGCATGCGAAGATGAAAATACTTTTGTCCTTTTAGAGTCAAAAGTAAGTATTGGTCGCACCTCATTGTCTTCCTTTTGTCATACTTGGTAAAAATTTCTGCCAGTAATTTGTGAAAATTATTCATTTATAAACAAGAGGATATTTTGCTCTCTTACAGGTGTTTCCAGGTGCTTGGACTGCCATTTTAGTCTTCCTAGACAATGACGGCATATGGAATTTACGTGCTCAAAACCTCGACTCGTGGTACCTTGGCCAAGAAACTTATATTAGTGTTGTGAATCCGGAGACGACAGATAAAAATGATATTCCACTTCCAGCAAACGTCATCTATTGTGGTGCACTGTCACCTTTACAGAAGTAAGTTATCTCCTCCTATTGCTGCACTTCTTATTATACCTTAGCCAGTTTTTTTCGTCAGTTCTTTACTGAATCTTCCCTAGAAACTTGTCTTTCCGCAGGAAAAGAAGAGTTTTCCTGAGTATTTCAGAATAGAGTGAATGTTAGTTATTAAGCACTCATAAATCTCTCACTTGTGCAGGGACCAAGCTCACAGAGTAAATTTCTCTGGTGCACCATCATTGAGAAAACCAATCAAATTGATATTTGTAGCATTTGTTGTAGCTCTAATTGAAAGTTTTATGAGGTAGCAAATTCAACTAAATAAGGCATCAGAAAAGCATGGTAGTTGGAAAATGCCACTGAAATACTATATGAGCTAGCTGGGTTTTATATTTATATATATTTTTTTTTGTGGCTTGTAGTATATGTAATTATAGTTGAACCCTATATTTAGGTATCTCCACTTCAACTGTGAATTAATTTTTTGTATTCTTGTATGGTTTAATTATAGTCACAATTGTTATAGAACATTATTCTTGGCTTCTTAGACATGAGACGCATGTCTTTTTATTTACCTTTTGTCGTTGAGTGCAATTTTTAGGCCACGAAAATTTAATTGAGCTTCTTTCACTAAAGGTCGCCTGTAACTGCTTATCTCCATGGTAATGGACGAAAGCAACCATAATTATTTACAAAAAATGCTCATGCTTGGGTTGTCTAACATAAAAGTAGATTCAAGACTCTTCCACATTTATCAGCAAAAGCTTCACTGGACGTCATGAGAACCTACTTGCCGAATCCAACTTTTCCCCTCTTTTCCAGATCCTACTCTTCATGAAAAAAGCTCCTCCAAAATTTGATTTTTGAATTTAATATTGATTAGTGTTTCGCAAGCTTAATTGTCAGGGGCTGGCATTCGATGACGTACTTACCCAAGTGAATCACTCTGTAACTCATAATCGTTCGACGAGCGCTAGAATATACATAGGTTCACTTGGCTGAACTCATTTTTCTGTAACTACCATGGCCATACCTCGTAATGTATAACTGTAAGTGGGCAAACGATGTATCAGCGAACCATCATACTTAAAACACGAATACACACGGATCGACAAGGCCCCTGACATGTTGTACATAATTGAACCTCTATCTATAAAGCCTCTAAGAGAATCTGACATCGAAACATAGTCGGGACATGGCTCCAGCCTACCTATAAGTCTGTAGTAAAACTTTGACCCGATGACTTGTAGACACGACTACACTCCGAATGAAGTGGAGTCTTTTCGATCCTTAGTTGAACGCTAACATCGTCTACTATGAGGGACCGCCAAACTGATACCTACACCTGCAGCCATGAATGCAATGTCCACAACTAAAAGGACATCAGTAAGAATAGAGTACCGAGTATGTAAGGCAAAACTGAAACATAACTATAAGCCAACGTCAAGGAGAGAGATATAAGAATCAACTTGAACCCGTGAAGTGCCACTGAGGGCCATGATATGCATACTAATTATACTTATATATTTAATGTCTCTCTTTGGGACTATTATCCATATCATAACATGATTTCCCAACCAATTGCTGGTAATTGTTCGGCCGGCTGTAATTCGGTGGTAAGTACGTGTCTTCCCAATCGGTGGTAAAAAATGATATATAACTAAACAGGTGGTAACTGCCTGTTTGCCCGTCGCTTGGTGGTAAATGTGTAACTGCCCAACCGATCGTAGCTCGGTGGTAAATACACGACTGCCTGAACAGTCATAGCTCGGTGATAAATGCATGAAGAGCCTTTTAGGATCATTAGGACATTTTTATTGTATGCCTCTATAGGGACTTAGGAACATACCTAGACATGCTTTGGATTATATTTCGCATGAATGAATAATGTAGACATCCTTAACTACTAAAAGTAGAACCATTTATGGAATAATATTATATTTATGCTTCATTACCTGGATCATGCCAAAAAAGGAAGGATTAGCCTTAACATATATTTATGTATAATGACTCAATATACACTGCAGTAGTACTCCAACTTATATCAAGGTACTAGAACTATGGTTAATATTATGAAAGAACTCAAAACACATCTCTAAGCTAATAGCTCTCTTACACAGAATTGAGCAGCACTTCCCTATATTTACTCACTTTTGCGAATACAAAACAACACTAAACAACAATATCAATAACTTGTTGGGCCCACGCCTATGTTGTTTAGCCAAGCTCTAATGGCCTAATCCTATTCTTTTTTGGTTTCTAATTCTATTTGAAATTGGATTGGGTTTATTTCTATTTTGAATGGGTTTTGGCTTTAAGAGAAAGCACCACTCATGATCTATAAATAGGACAACCTTGGAGAATTATTCTATGCTCATTGATATAAGTCTTTGAAAGACTTAAGTATATAAGAGTGGTTTTTGAGAGAGCTTTGTCAAGAGAGAAGAGAGAAGAAAAATATTTTTTGCTGCAGATTTTTATTCCGACCAGCCAATATTCAAATTACATTTTCCGATTAATTAACCGTTGGATCGGGCTAAAATTTTTACTGAGCGTTCGTAAATCTTGGCCTTAGATTTGAACGGCGAAGATCAGATTTAGAGGCTCGCAGAATCTGATTTCGAGCCTCAAACAACGGCTTTATTTTTGTATATTATACTCTTTCTTCAATTGATTAGTTGCTCTTATTGCTATTTTTCGCTCCGTGTTTGGTACTTATTGTGTAGCCAATTTGAAAAAATTTTATAAACCTCTTATTATTA
This sequence comes from Nicotiana benthamiana, assembly GCA_034376525.1. Taxonomy (NCBI): domain Eukaryota; kingdom Viridiplantae; phylum Streptophyta; class Magnoliopsida; order Solanales; family Solanaceae; genus Nicotiana; species Nicotiana benthamiana. Next base: position 12,890,005 of record CM067338.1, on the reverse strand, counting down.
TAGTGGAGTTTTTTGGATCTTTGTCATCCCGTTATTTTTACCTTCGATTTGAAGGGTTTTCCACGTTAAGATTTGGTATTCTTTATCTTCTTTATTTTTGAGTTTGTCTCTTCCTCAATATAACAGTGGTATCAGCGCCTTGGTTATTTATACGGGTTGAGGAAAATATGAGCAAAATGGTATGTTTAAATGAGAAAAATTATAATGTTTGGAGAAACAAGATGAAAGACTTGTTGTTCGTGAACAAGATGCATCTACCCGTTTTTTCAGCTCATAAACCCAAGACTATATCCAATGAAGATTGGGATTTCGAGCACCAACAAGTATGTAGATGTATACGACAATGGGTTGAAGATAATGTTCGCAACCATATCGTGAAAAAAATACATGCGAGATCATTGTATGAAAATCTAGAAACTCTTTATGCTTCAAAAATCGGGAACAATAAATTATTCTTGCTAAAGCAATTGATGAGCATTAAATAAAAGAAAGACAGCCCTATCCTTGATCACATAAATGATTTTTAAGGCGTTATTTATCAGCTATCTGGAATGGGAGTTAATTTTGGTTATGAGATACAAGGACTTTGGCTTCTTAATACTCTGTCAGACTCTTGGGAAACTCTTCGTGTTTCTTTGATAAACTCAGCTCCTGAAGGTAAGGTGACCATGGAATATGCCAAGTGTGGCGTGTTAACAAAGAAGTATGGAGAGAATCTCAGGGTTCGTCCTCACAAGCAGATATCTTGGTTACAGAAGACCGGTGGAAAGATAGAACAAGAGGCTCAAGGAATAGAGGTAAAAGTAGAAGTAAGTCAAGGTCCAAATACTATAATATTACATGCAACCATTGTGGCAAGAAAGGACACATCAAAAGATTTTGCCGCAAGTTGAATCATGACACTAGAGAAGGAAAGAAAGCTGAAAATAACGAGAACAATGTTGTTGCTATTGTTCGAGATGACATTCTTTTTGCTTATGATGAAATGTCATCAATTTGGTATCCCATAAGACAATATGGATAGTATATTCTGGAGCTACCTCACATGTCTTACCAGGAAAAGATTTTTTCTCATCTTATACTCTTGTTGATTTTAGAGTGTTAAAAATGTGTTTGAAAACTAATAATGGTTCAATGTTAGTTCTTTAAGATGTCAAGCATGCGCCAGACTTTCCTTTCAATTTGATCTCCAACGATGAAGGTTACCATAATGTCCTCTTTAATGGACAATGGAAACTCGCCAGGGCTCGTTAGTAGTGGCTCGAGGAGTCAAGTTTGGTTATTTATATGTGACACAGGGCTCTATTCTTAATGACTCAATAAAACTGGTGGAAAGTGATACTTTCTTAGAATTATGGCATCGAAGATTGAGTCATATGAGTGATAGAGGGATTACATATTTGGCTAAGAAACTTTGCTTTCTGGAGTGAAACAAGCTCGAAGGCAGTAGTATTTGAAGTTTGAATATGTCATACAGAACAAGCTTACAAGAAAACTTTCAGACCACTGTGTATTCTTCCAAAAGTTCTCTGATGATGATTTTATTATTTTATTGCTTTATGGGGATGACATGCTTATTATTGGAAATAATAAATGCAGAATTACAGTCCTTAATAAGCATTTGAGCAAATCGTTTGCGATGAAGGACTTGGGGCAAGCAAAGAAAATCTAAGGCATTCAAATCCGCCGACACGGAGATAGAAAGGAGTTATTTCTTTCCCAAAAGCAATACATTGAGAAGGTACTCAAGTGGTTCAATATGACATATGCAAAAGGGGTTAGTACTCCTCTTGCTAAACACTTCGAATTGAGTATTAGTCAGAGTCCATCTACTGATGAAGAAAAAAAGAAGATGCCTCGTATTCTTTACTCTTGTGCCGTTGGTAGCTTGATGTATGTTATGGTTTGCACTAGACCAGATATTACACATTCCATTGGTGATGTTAGTAGATTCCTTTCTAATTCAGGAAAAGAAGAGAGGGATGCAGTAAAAATAATATTAAGGTATTTGAAAGGTAGTGCAGTTTTGAAGCTGTGTTTTGGTAATGGCAAGCCTGAACTTGTTTGTTACACAGCCTCTCATTTATGAGGCAATCTTGATAATTCAATATCCACTTCCGGTTATTTGATAACTTTTGCAGGGGGGCTATTTCTTGGCAATCTAGACTACACAAGTACATAGCTCTATCCACTACAGAAGCCCAATATATTGTTGTCACAGAAGGTGCCAAAGAACTATTATGGATGAAGGAGCTTGTTAATGATCTTGGCTATGAGCAGCCAAGGTACATCTTATTTGTGATAATCGGAGTGCTATCGGTCTCACCATGCACTCCACTTTTCATTCTAAGACCAAACATATAAATAGAAAGTATCATTGGATAAGAATGGTCGTGGAAGAAAATTTATTTGAGGTTGAGAAGATAAATACTGATGAAAATCCTTCGGATATGTTGACTAAGGCGGTGGCTACAGATAAACATGAATTTTGTAGAAAATTGGCAGACATGAAACCTATCAGTAGTTCCTCTACTTGAAGACACATTTGGCCCCTTTGCTGGAGAGGGAATTTGTTTGGCTCGCGCCCATATTTTCTAGCTAGAGGTCCAATGGCCTAATCCTATTCTCTTTTGGTTTCCAATCCTATTTGGAATTGGATTTGGTGTATTCCTATTTTTAGTGGATTTTGGCTTTACGAGAAAGCACCACTCATGATCTATAAATATGATAACCTTGGAGAATTATTCTGTTCTCATTGATACAAGTCTTTGAAAGACTTAAGCACATAAGAGTGGTTTTTGAGAGAGCTTTCGTCAAGAGAGAAGAGAGAAGAAAAACATTTATTTTGCTGTAGATTTTTATTCCGGCCAGTCACTATTTAAATTACTTTTTCTGATTCATTAACCGTTGGATCGGGCTACAATTTTGATGGAGTGTTTTTCACATCTTGATTTTGGATTTGAACGTTGAAGATATGATTTAGAAGCTCGTAGAGTCTGATTTCAAGCGTCGAACAACATCTTTGTTTTTGTGGATTGTATTCTTTATTCAATTGATTAGTTGTTGCTATTGTTGCTCCGTATTTGGTACTTGTTGTATAGACAATTTGGAGAACTTTTATAAACCTCTTATTGTTATAGTGGATTTTTTTGGATCTTTGTGATCTCGTAGTTTTTACCTTCGATTTGAATGGTTTTCCACGTTAAAATTTGGTGTTCTTTATCTTCTTTATTTTCGGGTTTGCCTCTTCCTCAATATAACAATGGTATCAGAGCATTGGTTATTTATCCGAGTTGTTACAGAAATGAGGAAAATATGAGCAAGATGGTATGTTTAAATGAGAAAATTATAATGTTTCAAGAAACAAGATGAAAGACTTGTTGTTCGTGAACAAGATGCATCTACCCGTTTTTTCAGCTCATAAACCCAAGAGTATATCCAATGAAGATTGGGATTTTGAGCACCAACAAGTATGTAGATGTATACGACAATGAGTTGAAGATAATGTTCGCGACCATATTGTGAACGAGATACATGCGAAATCATTGTATGAAAATCTAGAAACTCTTTATGCTTCAAAAATCGGGAACAATAAATTGTTTTTGCTAATGCAATTGATGAGTTTTAAATACAAGAAAGACAGCCCTATCCTTGATCACATAAATGATTTTCAGGGCGTCCTTTATCAGCTATCTGGAATGGGAGTTAATTTTGGTTATGAGATACAAGGACTTTGGCTTCTTTATACTCTGTCAGACTCTTGGGAAACTCTTCGTGTTTCTTTGATAAATTCAGCTCCTGAAGGTAACGTGGCCATGGAATATTCCAAGTGTGGTGTGTTGAACGAAGAAGTAAGGAGAAAATCTCAGGGTTCGTCCTCACTAGAAGATATCTTGGTTACAGAAGACCGGGGGAGAGATAGAACAAGAGGCTCAAGGAATATAGGTAAAAGTAGAAGTAAGTCAAGGTCCAAATACTATAATATTACATGCAACCATTGTGGAAAGAAAGGACACATCAAAAGATTTTGCCGCAAGTTGAATCAAGACACTAGAGAAGGAAAGAAAGCTGAAAATAACGAGAACAATGTTGTTGCTATTGTTCGAGATGACATTCTTTTTGCTTATGATGAAAATGTCATGAATTTGGTATCCCAACAAGCTGGATAGTAGATTCTAGAGCTACCTCACATGTCTTACCAAGAAAAGATTTTTTATCATCTTATACTCTTGTCGATTTTAGAGTGTTAAAAATGTGTTTGAAACTAATAATGGTTCAATGTTAGTTCTTTAAGATGTCAAGCATGCGCCAGACTTTCCTTTCAATTTGATCTCTAACGATGAAGGTTACCGTAATGTCCTCTTTAATAGACAATGGAAGCTCGACAGGGCTCGTTAGTAGTGGCTCGAGGAGTAAAGTTTGGTTATTTATATGTGACACAAGAATCTATTCTTAATGACTCAATAATCTGGTGGAAAGTGATACTTTGTCAGCATTATGGCATCGAAGATTGAGTCATATAAGTGATAGAAGGATTACATATTTGGCTAAGAAACTTTGCTTTCTGGAGTGAAACAAGCTCCAAGGTAGTAGTATTTGAAGTTTGAATATGCCATAGAAGAACAAGCGTACAAGAATTCAGACCACTGTGTATTCTTCCAAAAGTTCTCTAATGATGATTTTATTATTTTATTGTTTTATGGGGATGACATGCTTATTATTGGAAATAATAAATGCATAATTACAGTCCTTAAGAAGCATTTGAGCAAATCGTTTGCGATGAAGGACTTGAGCCAACAAAGAAAATCTTAGGCATTCAAATCCGCCGACACGGAGATAGAAAGGAGTTATTTCTTTTCCAAAAGCAATACATTGAGAAGGTACTCAAGAGGTTCAATATGACAGATGCAAAAGTGGTTAGTACTCCTCTTGCTAAACACTTCAAATTGAGTATTAGTCAGAGTCCATCTACTGATGATGAAAAAACAAATATGCCTCGTATTCTTTACTCTTCTGCCGTAAGTAGCTTGATGTATGCTATGGTTTGCACTAGACCAGATATTATACATTCTATTGGTAATGTTAGTAGATTTCTTTCTAATGCTAGAAAAGAACAGTGGGATGCAGTAAAATGAATATTAAGGTATTTGAAAGGTACTGCAGTTTTGAAGCTGTGTTTTGGTAATGGCAAGCTTGAACTTGTTTGTTACACAGACTGTGATTTAGGAGGCAATCTTGATAATTCAATCTCCACTTCCGGTTATTAGATCACTTTTGCAGGGGGAGCTATTTCTTGGCAATCTAGACTACAGAAGTACATAGCTCTATCCATTACAGAAGCCCAATATATTGCTGTCACAGAAGGTGCCAAAGAACTATTATGGATGAAGGAGCTTATTAATGATCTTGGCTTTGAGTAGCCAAGGTACATCTTATTTGTGATAATCAGAGTGCTATCTGTCTCACCATGCACTCCACTTTTCATTCTAAGACCAAACATATAAATAGAAAGTATCATTGGATAAGAATGGTTGTGGAAGAAAAATTATTTGAGGTTGAGAAGATAAATACTGATTAAAAACCTTCGGATATGTCGACAAAGGTGGTGGCTGCAGATAAACATGAATTTTGTAGAAAATTGGCAGGCATGAAACCTATCAATAGTTCCTCTACTTGAAGACACACTTGGCCCCTTGGCTGGAGAGGGAATTTGTTTGGCTCGTGCCCATATTGTCTAGCCAAAGGACCAATGGCCTAATCCTATTCTCTTTTGGTTTCCAATCCTATTTGGAATTGGATTTGGTTTATTCCTATTTTGAGTGGATTTTGGCTTTAAGAGAAAGCATCACTCATGATCTCTAAATATGATAACCTTGGAGAATTATTCTATTCTCATTGATACAAGTCTTTGAAACACTTAAGCACATAAGAGCAGTTTTTGAGAGAGCTTTCGTCAAGAGAGAAGAGAGAAGAAAAATATTTATTTTGCTGCAGATTTTTATTCCGACCAGTCAATATTTAAATTACATTTTCCGATTCATTAACCGTTGGATCAGGCTACAATTTTTATTGAGTGTTTTTAACATCTTGATCTTGTATTTGAATGGTGAAGATCGGATTTAGAGGCTCATAGAGTCTTATTTCAAGCGTCGAACAACATCTTTGTTTTTGTGGATTGTATTCTTTCTTCAATTGATTAGTTGTTGCTACTATTGCTCCGTATTTGGTACTTGTTGTATAGACAATTTGGAGAACTTTTATAAACCTCTTATTGTTATAGTGTTATTTTTTGGATCTTTAAGATCTCGTAGTTTTTACCTTCGATTTGAAGGGTCTTCCACGTTAAAACTTGGTGTTCTTTATCTTCTTTATTTTCGGGTTTGCCTCTTCCTCAATATAACACAACTAATCTTATCTATTCACCCCCTCAACAATGTAAGAACAGTTCCAATAATTCAAACAATAGTACAACGAGCGACAAGCTCGGTTTGTGATTAAACCATTATAGTTTTAAACTCCTTCTTACTTCCCTAATTTATTAACAACATTAACTTCCACATATGCAATCATCCCTACTAGGGGTGGTATGTGGGCCGATCCGGTCCCTAAACGACCAAGTGAGCTGATCTAAATGGTCTCGGTCCTAAATAAACGTACATACAGGTCCCTGGCTAAACAGTATTTTTATAGGAACCTGTCTAGGACCGGGCCCATGAACTCATGGTCCCGGGCTAAACGGATGGGCCGTTGGCTAAGTGGACCCAACTGCTAAATATTTTTTTTCAAAAGAATTAAATAAAAATTAGAGACAAGTAGATGTTAAAAAAATCTATAAGGCAATGCCTTACAAATTTTGTTATAGAATTGTGACCTAAATTTTTTAATTTAAATTTAAAGACAAAAAGGTTATAAAGAAATATTCAAAGCAATTCCTTGTAATTTTATTATCGCATTAAAAGATATGGCAATATAATTTTTAGTCTTCCTCCCCCCGTGGAGAGCACAACAAGGTACTAATACCACCACTAAGAAGAAAAAGAAACTAATTAAGATGTGCCAAAATATAAGTTACATAATACATACTAGTTATTGTTCATGCATGTTACATGGCATCTCTTACAAACTTCATAAATCCTTCAAGGTCCGGAAATATTTTCGCTGTGGTGGCGGAAAAGTAGCTTGGTCATTGCCGCTTCCATTATCGGGCAAAGCATCCTCCTCCTCAAGTTTAGCTAGCATTTCTTCGTAAGTTTCGTCTTCCTCTGGTTGTGATTCAGCAAGTCCAATTTTTTTAACGGATCCAATCTTTGAAAAGTATTGATTTTTCCAAGCTCTCCCTCATAGACGCTCTATAATTACCGAGTGGAAGTCTTGCTTAACTGAAAGCACTCTTTGATATCCCTGTTGAAGCTTGAATAATTAAAATGGCCATCATTGAAAGAATCGGAAAGTTTTTTTGTCCTTCCACCATTATAAAAGATTAAAGGCGCCGTCAGAATTCACTCCCTCAATTTCCGCAACAAATAAACTTCAAACTCATTTAGTTGTGAAAAATCATTACTACTAGAACCTTGAGAAACCCTAACCCCCCCCCCCCCGAATTAAGTGCTCTTACTCTCGCAGTTCTTTTAGATGATTGAGAAATAGAAGAAGAAGAAGAAGAAGAAGAAGAAGAAGAAGAAGGAGGAGGAGGAGGAGGAGTTGGAACATTTGGTCTAGCATGATTTAATACAAATTGATAAGAATTATAAATAGTTCCTGCATTTATTCTAATTGAGGCTATTGCTTCCGGAAGTTAGAGACAACTCATCATGTTCAAGTGCACCATTATAAACAGTTTCATACCAAAAATTGAGGACCTCCTAATTTCATACAAGGATTTAACAAAGCAGCAATACCATAAATAGGGAAAATAGGGGGAAATTTTTTTTAATTGTTTTTTTCATAAAATCAATAGCAAGTTTATAAATTTTTTTACTCTTTGAAAATTGAGCAAATAAATAGCAAGTTCTGCAATATAAATTAAACATTTAGAAATAGTAGGATAATATTGCCCAGAAATTTATTTGTCGCAATATAAAATTTTTCGAAAAATCAACAAGCATTTTAACATTAGCACAATCCTTATTCGTAAGGTAATCATTATCATCACTTACATGTGCATTAAACATTGAGTTTATGGGGTTTGTATATTCATATGCAACAACCAAATGTTCTTACATGTAATTCCGTCTAGTTGGACAAGGTTTAGGAACCTTTATTTCTTTTAGGCCACATTCATCGCGTCTTTCAAAATATTCTTCTAGTCTACTTTTATGGTTTGAATAAATAAACCAGTTAAAAGCCATTTTAACTTTTTCAATTTCAATACTTAAAATTCTCATACCATCAACCACAATCAAAAGATAAATATAAAAAATACATCTAACATGAGAAATGTTACTAGATGCAGGATTTAACATAGTGGTAAGCAAGTCTATAACATTCGCGCTATTAGTAGCATTATCCATTAAAACCAACATTATTTTATCACTAATACAAAAATATCTGTAACTATAGTAGGATAATAAACTGCCACGTGTGATGTGAATTAATTATTATATAAGCAATTATTTGCTTTTGCATTATCTAATCCTCATCAATTCAATGACTGGTAAAAGTAAGGTAATCACAGTCGTTGCCACTTCTACAATATTAGTTGTAATAGCTCCACGATAATTTATATCAGTAAAAAAATAGCGCAAATATTGTTCATATTCATGCTTATATTTACATATATCGCTCTTTGCAGTTGTGCAAGGAGAATCTTTATAAGTAAGATTTAAAAAAATTCTAATATAACACCCAAACGAAGGGTCAGAAGGAAAACTATAGGATAAGCACATAATAGTTACAATTTTTGCTAGTTCTTCCCGATCTTTTTGGATCATAATATAAAATACCACGAGTAATAGTTTAAATTCTCAGTTGAATTGATTTGAATCAGTACTAGGGTCAACCTGACTAGGAGTAGGTACACTTTCCCCTCGGCCAAAGCTTTCAGACGAAGATATCTGACTCTATCTTGAGATTATTCTTTTATGTGTCTATCCAAAGTCCCCCTCCCTCCCCCTCCCCCCCCCCCCCCAATATTTATAAGCTAACTTCGTACCACAAGTTTTACACTTAGCCTTATTTTCTGAAATTAGTTGAGTAAAAAATCACCAAACAAGAGATGTTTTTATCTGTTTGGTAGGTTGTCGAGAAAAAATAGTATCAGATGGGTCATCATTTGGATTAGCAGGGTTATCACTAGTTGTGTTAACATTAGGAATAGAACTAGGGGATGTATCATCATCTAGTTGAGTTTCATCAAGATCAATTTCCTCTTCATCATTTTCATCAATAGTATTATTAAAACAAAATTTTCATATTATTAAAACATGTTCCCAACTTATCTTTTTTCAAATTGAGCAACACAACCAAAAATACATAATTAAGTCCTTTCTCATATAAACCATCCATGAATTCAACTTAAAAATAAGTTCACAACTAGCCAATGATGATGCAGCAGCAAACAACGTACTACTCTTTCTAAACTCGCAAGTTCTAGTTTTACAATCGAGCTACATTTCGTAGAAGTTTAGATAAGAGAAAGAGAAGCACAAACTTACCTTGGACTAAACATGTCTAACGGGCCGGGCTGGGCCGGGTTGCACAGTAACGGGTTCGTAGTGGGTTGGGTTAGTTAGGGTAAAATTGAACCATACGGGTTACAGGTTGAGGGGGCCGGGTCGGGTGTAGTATATTTTTACTTTTTTTTTTGGAATTATGTATAGTATAACTATTAAGTTATATTAATACTTTGTAATAATTGAATGTATACAAGTAAGATAGGAAAAAATTGCACTTATTGTAAAGTGCTATTTTATTTCTTAATTTCAAATTAAAAAAGTAGAAAATGAAATGTTTACATTTTTTCTAACAAGTAAATTAGTAAAGTAGTAATTTCAAATGCTTTGCATCGCCCTAGTAAGTTCATCATAATCAATATGAACCGATTGACCTTCTTCTGGCGTGTTAAATTCGGATGGGTTTCCATGGGTTAATATATCTCCAAGTTCCTCGTCTTCTGGGCTATCAACATCTTCCTTTCCTTGATTTCTTCGTTCCGATCTAATCCAATATCTGAAACATACTAAAACTTCCAAAGCATTGCTTCCCAATGGGTGGTGGGTGTCTCCAAGTTGTTGTCTTGCTTAGCTAAATGCACTCTCCGATGCAACAGTACAAATTGGCACATTCAGCACGTCCCGAGCCATAGGGAAAAGAACAGAAAATTGCTTTTCATTTTCATGACACCATCCCAACGGTGAAAATTTCTTTGGGCGAGGCTCCTTTTGATTCTGCAAGTAGAATTGGAGTTCATCAATATTCCTGCTACTGGTTTGAGTCTTAGAAAATGTAGAAAAAATACTAAACTATCAAGGCCTTCTTCATCATCCACAGTAGCAGAACTGCTACATTGCATAGCAGGATTAACATCGCCAGAAACACGAGCAGTATTATCACATTCATTTGCATAATAATTATATAGTTGTTGTAAATATTCATTTAGCTTGTTCATAGAATCATATAAATTTGGGTTTCAGTTTCTCCAATCTCCATATAAGTATATAAAGCATTCATTAGTTGGTGACAATCAGACATTTTAATAGAAGGATTTAAAACTGCACCAATTAAGTAAATCGGAGGAATTGAAAAGAATTTTTTTTGAATTTTGCTTGCATTTTTTCAACAACATCCTTATATTTTTCTTTCTTCTTAAATTCAGATAGTAGAAAAGAAATTTCAGCTATATGTACTAAAGCCATAGTAGTGGGGTACTAAAGCCAGAAAACACAACAATATCAGTATAAAATTTATGTAAAAATTTAACAACATCATTAATGACCTCCGAAGTATCACTTGTTAACATACGCCTAGGATCAGTACAATGTGCATTAGCAACTTCAGTTAGTGGAAATCTATATTTGTAGAAACATTTTAAAAATATGTATGTATAATTCCATCTAGTAACAATTTCGTCTGGCATGAATCTAGGTGTAAGGTTATACTGGATACACTTAGTCTTAAATTCTTTTATTCTAGATTGTCTATTATTTCCTTGAATAACACCAACTGCTCTTCTAACATGAGTAATCTCAACTGAAAATAAATCACGGCCACTTTTAACAATTAAATTATAAACATGACATGTACACCTAACATGAAATCATCAAGAGGTGGTTGCAAATGCAATTTTAAAATTGAAATTACGGCATTATTGTTTGAAGCATTATCAAAAGACATACATAATTTTGGTTTAGATTATAAAATTCAACAACTTCAACAATAGTACTACTTATAAACGTAGCAGTATGACTCTAATCTTCATCATATTTAAAAACGATAATACATTTTTGCATACAAGTATTATCATCTATCCAATGGCATGTAATTGTCAAATAATCATTTTCATTAACAGCATGGCCAATATCAGAAGTTAGACATATTCTAGAAGGAAGGTGGCTAAACAAATAACGTATGTATGTTTGATATTGTCCACGAAGTCTAAAGATATCTGCTCTATAAGTACTTCTAGGGATACCTTTAAATAAAGGATTGTAAATCCTTTGAATATACATAATAAGATACGATGAAGAAACAAAAGAAAAAGGTAGACAACCCAAAGCAATCATTTTTGCTAATTCCTCACGCTCCCTCATTTTATCATATTTTACTAGACCTCCAGTAGTAGGGTTAATAGTTGTTTGACTTCCATCCTCATTATTGCCCCATTCTATGGAATGGTCAGATCTCATATGTCTACTAAGTGTCCCAGTCCCCCCTAAATTTCCTCCGGTCAAATATTTAAAAGTTTCGTTTAAAGTTTGCACTTATGTCTATTAGTACCTTCTATTATTTCAAAAAATTTACATACCAGACTTCTTCTTTTACGATTAGAAGTCGGAGTCACTGGTGGTCTACCCCTTTTAGCACTAGCAACTCCAACTCCAACATTACCAACATTTCCACTAGTAGATGTAGGTGGTATCTCATATTCTATTCCAATTTCATTATCTTCTATTCCAAAATCTTCTTGTAATTGTTCATAATCTATCTCTACATTATCATTAGGCGATGTACAGAAACATGTGTTATTGGGTCATTACTATTACTAACGGAAGCTACATGACTACCTCTTTTTTTATTTCCACCCCTACCAGTAACTTTTCTACACGCTCTTTTAGCAGCACTAAACATATTGTAAAAATTAAAGTATAAGCTAAAATTAAATATGCAATTAAAATATTAAATAAGAGAAAGAGCTGGAGGGAGTGCACCGAATTCGACATAAATTGAGCACTTGATTGCGCAATTCCGGTGTTACCACGAACAAACATCAACCAAGTATATTAACTTTGAACTTCAACTTCGAATTTAAGTTTCCAAATGACAATTTTCGGTAAATTAAACTCAAGAAAAGAGAGCCAAATAAAAATTATAAATTAGAATATAAGATCTTGCAAATTGAAGGGAAGAGAGAATTTGAGAATTTGAGAATTAAGATTGAGATAAGAATTTTGAGTGAAGAAATGAAGAAGAGGCGGAGGGTATTTATAGATTTTAAGAAGGGTTAATATTGTACATTAATAAATACAACAAAATAAACAAAAAATGGCCAATTTTGCAAAGAAATCCGTTAGGCAACGGATCTGAAGCAATTTTGACAGTTGCCAATGGTCTTGTGGGCCCCACAAAGTCAGAAAATTAAAAAAATTACCGTTGTACCGGGCCGATCCGGACTTGTTTAACCGGTACGGTCCACTGTTCATCCAGACTGGTCAGGTCCGGTCCGGTTACAACTTAAAAAAAACCAAACGGACCAACTCCCTCCCCCCACGAACCCAGCCCACCCGGCCCCTTAATAGCCGGGCCGGTCCGGTCCCGATTTATACCGGTCTGGTCCAGTCCGGAACCGGTCCGACCCGGCCCGTTAGACAGGTTTACCTTGGACTGAGTAGAACCCACGAAACATAGTCTCACTTCATCCAAAATCGTCCACCCAACGTAGCTAAAAGAATGAGAAAGGAAAACTAGCAACATGACCGGATTTTTCAGCACTAGAATCGCTTCGTATCATTCGAAATTACCTAGGTTTTATGTGAGATTTTTTTTGGGAGCGGGGGTGCAGTTGCAGGGGTTTTCGCCCTAGGTTTTGCTCAAGAAGTTATGTTTAAAATATGAGAGAATCAGCTCATACAAAGGCCTCTTCTCCCTTCTTAATCTGCCCCTTTTTTGGGATTTATTTGGTCCTTTATTTAAGCAAGTAGGTGACGCACCTACTTGTCATCTACCAGTTTGTGCAGTCTCACGAATATGCGAATATATTTTTATTCCAATGTCGTATTGATGAACGCCTTAATGCATTGAAAACTATACTCATAGACCTTCAATTTGGTGGATGAATCACCTTGTAGCTCCAATTATATTGGGAGAAAAGCTCATTGATATTAGATCCGAATTTCAGCAAAATTTTGAACGTAACATGTGACGACTTTCGTCGACTTAATCCACTTGACTTTAAAACTTAACACACGACTATCATACGACTAGAATTTGCATAACATCATCTTCCTATCATGTCAAGCACTCTAGTCTCACCCCAAAGTACGAGTTATAACATCTCAACTTACCGACTTTCAACGAAATTTATTTTCTTCAATTCGTTTTGCTTCTAATTCTTCTAACTCTCTTGGTACTTGTTGATCATGATCTTAAATATTTGTAACTTTCAAGGTAACATGATTAACTTACTTTATATACTTTTTAAGAGGATCTCATTTTCGAGCTTATATTTGTGAAACATGAGGTATAATTTTAATGGTCATGATTATCCTGACATAGTCTAAAAGGATAAATATATGTCGATTTAATTGCAGGGCTAACAACCAACACTGAACAAAAATGTGTGTGCTAAAATGTGACTCAATTTAAGAGGGAAGTGTTGTTTTCTACACTTCAGAGCAAGTTGTAGCATATGACTTCCATTCACCGAAGTCTATCGCTAATCACAGTTCACTATCAGTCGGGTGCGAATATTACCAAAATTTTAAACCTCAAGGATCTATTTGTAATTTTACCAAACCTCATGCAGTCCAAATGAATATTGTCAGCACTTTATAAAAACAACACTAATAACTGGCCTTGGTGGCGCTCAGCCATCGTATCCCTCGGCTATTCCCGGAAAAGTCATCGGAGTACATCAGGACGGTTAACACTGGACAGCGAAGGTAGAAACTAAGGCATTTTCGTTTTTCAATGTTACAGAGGCGCTTGTTTTGCACGAGGATTTCGAAAACCATCCTCCAATTAAACCCTGGACATAATCATAGCAAATGGAGTGTAAAGCAAGTTACAAAGTCCAATTTCTCAGCGGCATTAGAAGAGATAAGTACTTTCATCTCCGACTCTGATTTCATCTCCGTCTCATTGAAGAATACTGGGGCCTACTCTGCACCCTGGCAGCGTATTCTGCCAATTGACACCGCACACACCGCCTATCTCAAAGCCAAAAACGCCGCCGAACGGTTTCAGGTCCTTCAGTTCGCCGTTTGCCCTTTCTCTATTAGAGGTTCCAAGCTCATCGTTCACCCGTGCGTTAATTTAAACTCACTCATTTCTTTCTCTCTATTTGGTGTTATTTTTAAATTTCAAATCGCAAGATTGGGCTTTTAGTTAATTTTCTGTTCAACCAGTAGTAATGTGTTTTTAATTGATTTTCGCTTACATGTATGATTATCTACTGAAGAGGTTACAGTTAAATGTTTGGGGCACATTGGAAGAAGCATGCTTTTCGCATGTGACCGCTGGTCGTGCATAGAAAAAGAAGATGAGGAAAGGGTATTGTGTAGATGCAGTAGTTTATGCATTTCTCTTAATTAGATTACATCATTATTTTGAACTTTCAAACCCCCGAGTAATCTCACATGTGCTATTGATTGCGGGGATTTAAAAGGAAAAAGACATGTGGCTGATTGTATCTTACCGGAGGAAATAGGATAAAGGGCACTTTTTCGTTTAGAACTACAGATGGTATAGTGCTGAGATTTCGTAATATTGCTTTCTTTGAAGCCTAATAAACACCATTGGTACTTCTCATTGCTTGAGAATATAAATTTGAGTGTTAATAGTCTTTGTCTGCTCTTTACAGTTTGGATTTCTTTCTCTCAAAACCCTTCAAAATCTTATTGGCAATTTTGATGGTGGCACAGTGATATATCTACGTAGGCATCAGATGACCGTGATGGTGGTATCAGTAGTTGTTTTATGGTGACTCATAGAAACAACTTCACCCAGCTTTATGGATGTTTTTCTTCTTCTTTCCTTTCATTTTTAACTCTGGTTGACGATTATGCTCAACTTTTTTTCAAAAAAAAAAATAATAATAATGAAGAAGAATGCTGGTGTAATTGAACTATTTTAGATGAAAGGGTTGTGGCTACACTTCTAATTTCTAACTTGAAGAATGATGATTTTGTCTGGAAAAAAAACATGAAACTTGAATAACAAATGTTTTGTGCTTTTGGTGCAGATACAACTTTCATTTGTTCCCTCGTGATGAGTTAAAAATAGGGATGCCTTCTTATAGTTTCTCTTGTCAGTCATCATATTTAACCTCTATGGCTCGAGAAGGTTTTGATTTCAATGCCTGCATATATGATGGTAAGCTGAGCTAGACTGTTTTGAAATGTAATGCATCACTGACATGTTTTCGTTAAAGTATTCATTTTGATTTTGAATCTTAACTGCTTTCATTGTACTTTTTTTTAATTACGATAGATGTTACTGTTTTCTCCTGCATACCTTTTGCTGCCCCAGAGTAGCTTTTGACTGAAAGCTTGAATTAACCTTTCTGTTCCCCACCTTTCTTGACCTGACAGGCATATCATATTTATCCAGATCGCAAGAATCAGCTGCAATAGATAGAATTGGAAATGCATCACATATTACCCGTACGATGCAATCTCCATCAGGGCATACAGTTGCTGATTCCATATTTGCAGAAAGGATCAAATCTCGAGTTAAGCATTGGATAAGTTCTTGCAGAGACACCAACATGAAGCCTGAAGGTGCCCAAAATGGTATAGATTATGTTTGTCAATCTAACTCTTCTCTGCTCTCTCATTTATACTCGTGACATCTTGTAGATCCTTTAATCAGTTCGTTGAGAAAAATTGTCTCGGGAGATGAGGTATATGGATCCAGACCATGCTTGAGCATAGATGTATGCAGTGAACGTCAAGTGCACCTTGTGTTGGAGGTTTCTATCTTGTCTCTTTTACCTTTTGAATTATTCTCTTGAATTTTGGACACGCTCCCCCCCCCCCCCCCAACCATCCCACCCTAAAAAAAATTTAGAGATGCTGTCTATGGTAGGTTACAATAATCCAAATTCTATTATGTCTGAACACTGATGTTCTAAGATTTCAATTGTTGTCAATCTTGAAGGCCCTGCATATTCCATTATATTGAATGAAAAATCGCTTGATAGTTTAAACTGATATTTGCTGAACTTTTATATTGGGTCAGACACTAAAGGATTTTGTTGCTGTCATACCTTTACTAACCCCAACAAAGGGAGGGACACCAATGTCTGTTCGAGTTGTGTTGACAAGTTCAGAAGAAGACAAAATTCTTTTACAGGTAATAACTAGCTTACGGTTTTTGTTTGTACTGCTTGTTGATGACCCAGATCCTCCTTTGGATATTGCTTTATACTCACAGAAGGAACTTCAAAATGAGGAGAAGGAGCATAATAAGCGCATTCGTGGCTTTCGAGAGGTGATCGATTTGATTTCCGCTTCTCAGAAACCCGTTGTTGCCCACAACTCTCTTAATGGTCAATCTCTAAGTTGAAAATTTTGCTCATGTTAGAATTTGTGCCTCCCATACCTTTGTGATATTTATACATGTTGCATTTTATTCGACAGATTTTACCTTTGTCCATTCCAAGTTCTTAGCTCCATTGCCATCAACGCTGGATGAATTCAAAAGTTCATTATGTGAGGTCTTCCCAAATGTACTTGATGTCAACCATCTTATGAAGGAAATCAGCCCTCTGAAAAAAGTGAACAATTTGCCTGCTAGTATCTCATATTTGAAACAAAGATTTTTTGCCCCTGTTGATATGGAGATATCTAACCAAGGCAAGTACCCCCAACATCATGAGTCGCGTGTTGGAACAATCGTATTTCCACCTTTCTTTATAACAGGGAGATCGGCTTTATGGTCCATTACATATTTTATTTAGCTATATAGCGCTTTTCACGCGAGATTGATAGAAATTAACACAGGAGATTAGTAAATAAAATATATGTAGGATCATTTTTCTTTTATTCAAATTGTAACTGTTTATAGGAGATCATTTCCTCCTTTATAACATGGATATACTTATAAACACTTGCAGCATGTAGCCTGCAGGAAATGGCAATATTCCTGTGAAGAAAGTTTTCCTTCTTGCTAATTTATTACAACATTTTTATGTTAAAAATCCTACCTATTGTAGATTCTCTCTCATCTCCCTCCTCCCCTTACCCAAATTTTTCTCTTCTAGTTATGTTGCTAATTGGGCTAGACTATTTCTGGCTTTGCATGTAATATTGCCATTGGTTTCTTTTTCAACTGTCTAGATCAATTCTAATCAGTGATAAATTACTTACAGCAGCTGAGGCCACGGAAGTGAAGACTCTGGGACATGATGTTTTGAAGATAAGCGAATTGTTTGCGAAGCTGTACTCCATACTAAAAATTGCTCCAAACGCTCCTGAAGCTGCTGAGGCCCATTTGCCTGATGCAATTGAATGCTACATGAACTTGTTCAACCCTTGCTTTGCCAGTTCTCATGGTCTTGCTGATGAAGGTGTTAGCGTGTGGACTGACAATACTAGAAAAATTAGTATTAAAAATCTAGTTTTCCTATGGGGATTCAGGGGTGGGACATCTGCAGGACAGCTGAAAAGCCTCCTATATGGTTCACATGAAGTTTTCCATAATGAATTTGATGTTAGGCTAGTGGATAAAAGTTGTGCTGTAGTTGTTTTTGTGAACCCTGGCTCTTCGGAACTCCTGTTGCAGCTAATGGATTCTGGAGGTATCTGTACTAGTACCCTGAAGGAGATGCTGGCAGACGGCCTGACAGCCACAGGTTATGAGGCGTACCAGAAAGTCTGCGAGTTAGGTCTATGGGAAGCAGATTTGGCCAGTTCATTCGAAAGGGCTTTGGAAGAAAATGATAGCTTCTCAGAAGCTCACTCACAGGAGCTTCCTGGGATATGTTGGAAAAATGATGAAATGATTAACCTGGATGACCTTTAAGACGCTCCATAGATCTGATTCATATCTAACATTACAAGAGCTAAGAGAGGTCAGTGGCGAGTCGATATACTATGATCCTATGGATTTTGTTGGTGACCCTTTTATTGCCATTGGAGATGTATGCTGGAATCAAATTCATAATTGATGCATCAAATGGGGAGAGTAGCTGCTGACACGGAACATTCAGCCACTGTATTTAAGTAAACAGGTATCCTAAGATTGATGGCATTTACTTACAAGCTGACAAAGCAGGGTGGTCATGTATTTTTTTGGACGATGAGATGTGAGGATAGCTGAATGTTGGAGGATAATTCAGTAGCGTGGCATTATTTGGTGTAGCGAAGAATCTGTTTATGGGTCGTCGTTTTCCTTTTCCCCCTTGAAGTTCTTGCCAAGTTTCTAATCAGGTGGTGTATGTTTGAAGTGTTGAGAGTTTGCAAACGTTGCGTTTTTGCATGTGAAGCGAAAGTGTAATGAGATTACTTCCATAATGTCTGTTTTTCAGTTGATGGCTAAAAGCCTATCCATTGTTATAAGCAATTCATTCTGTTACGGCCACTCTTCTTGAGCATTAGGCCATTGTTCAACTTTTTTAAACAAAACATAAATAATTCAAGCTTCGAAAATATAAAACTATGTTGATTATGATACTTTTTATCCTTTGTCACTCTGTGCTTTACTCCAGGAACTCCTACGGAGTCCACAATCGTAATGTGGTTCTTTTACACTCAAAATATTTTTTTAGGTGTTAAAAAAAGTTACCATTCTATATAAACGCGGTTATGAATTGCGTTTTACCTTAAATTTCCAAATGGCCGTTAAGGTAAAGCGCGGTTCATTACAGTGTTTATACAAAAACAGTTGAATACCGCGCTTTACCGAAAGCTGAAAAGGCAGCTATATAGAGCGCGGTTCATTATTGTATTTTATATAAAACATAAGAAACTACGTTATACCTATATAAGTATTGTCCCCTTCGCTTTCCTGCTTGTTTTTGCCTAGACCCACGCCCTTCATTTTAAAAAAAATACAGCGGTCCCCCTCCATTAACGTCCCAAAGAGTTCGTGTGGACCTCACCCGTCCCGTAAAAAGTAAATATTGTTGGTTCCACATCCTAGCCAAGCCTTCTATTATTGTGGGTTGCTTGTTTCGGAGTTAAATATTCAAATCTTCAACGTTTCGAAAAACATAATTGGAGATATTCTGATTTAGTTTATATCCAAATTCGTATAAATAATGCATATCGGTTGTATTGAATGTGTTGTATGTTGTTTTGTGTTATTTTTGCGATTAAATTGGTATGCTATTTTTATCCGGACTAAGATATTAATGTTGTAAAAAATATGTAAAAATTGTGAAATTATTATTATTTGTTAATAAAAATGTTAATAAATTACTATTACTGTTTTATATGTATTTTTGTGATTAAAATATATTTGTTGTATCTTTTCCGATTTAAATTATTTATTTGCTTACAGGCTAGTAATATAGTGCCTTTAGTAAAGTATAATATAATGCCTTTTAGCGTAGTAAAATGTATTGACTTTTAGTATAGTATAATATAGTGCCTTTTAGCGTAGTGAAATGTATTGCCTTTTACCTTAGTTTCCCTGTAGTTAAAGTCTCTCTTATACTCAAAAATACGTCAAAACAACTGACAGATCATGTCACACCTCCTTTTTTACACACCTACCCTGAAGGACAATGTATAATGGAGTTTTTCCAATTTAAGTGACATTATTCGAAATGAGATTATTTATTTATCAGAGTCGCCACTTGAGATAGATTTGGCTTTTGGTGTCCCAAGTCACCGGTTTATCTTGAATCCCAAATCGAGAAAATTTTTGACTTTCCAAATGAAGTATGCGAACCAAAAATTCTTGAGTAAGAAATTCTGCTAACCCGAGGGAAGTTGTTAGGCACCCCCAGATTCCGTGGTTCTAGCACAATCGCTTAAACTATCATAATTAGCCTAATATCTTATTTTAAAACATATTCATCCTATAGTGTAATTTTAAAATTATTTACCGTTTTTAATTAATTTTTTAATGAATGTTGAACGTCGTTTAAATAGTGCCTTTGGATCACGTCTAATGCGTCGTTAACTTTGTGGGAGACCATGAAAATTCACTAAATGGCGCATCCCAAAATATAAGTATCTTAAAAAATAATTAAAGAGGGACATGCAATTTTGTGGTCTTTTTGTTTGGCATGGCGCACTCCGATTTCATTTTTAAAGAATGTCCTAAAGCTCTGAGTCATAAACTACTATTGTCTATTATGATTCGTCTCTATTCTAAAAATGGACTTAATTAATTAACATTAGATATAGTTAAATGTTCCTTATGGTCTTTTAGCTAACAATCAAAAGCCTTAAATGGGCTCCCCATGTGAAGTCCAAAATCAGATAAGTAGCGATACAACTGGACCTTACATGAATCGAAATTGTGGCCCAAATTATATTCACTGAGGCTGCCAGACTTGGGCCTAGAAGTGAGCCCAAATTTGCAACCTCAAATGCATCTGGACTCAACATTGAGTCCTTACAAGCCCAAATCCAGCTAAATTCATCAAGACCAATCACTCGGGGGGTCAGTTCATGTGCAAATCAAATCTGGACTTTGCTACTTAACATTAAGCAATTACATAGCCTTTTGACAAATGAAATCGTTACGGATTAAAACAAAGCAAAAGAAGTCTAAGTTTGACAATTAACCATAAAACAAGTTCTAATTTCCAAATCTCAAAACAAACTTGAGAACTTAAATCTCAAATAAATCTCATATAAATAAAAATGATAACTTATCGTTTTTCTTTAAGAGTCAATTTAGATATAAAATCTGCATTGGAAACACTAATTGATTGTAAACAATTTTAACAAAACACAAGGTCCATAAACCTTATCACATCAACATATTCAGCAGTCCAGAAAATGTCTAAGCTATTGTAATTAAACAGGTTCCTAATCCATCAGACATAAAAATAAACAAATAGAGTCCATAGTTTATCAATACAGATTCAAAATAACATATTTACTTCTTTTACTCACCCCAAATTCAATGGAAAAGATCCTAACTAACATCTATTGCATTAAATCTAACTAAGAAGAGGAAACAATAACAGAGAGAAAGGAAGTTCATGCTTCAAACAACATCTTCATTTAATAGAATTTCAAATCTACTACATATTCAACAACCAGCCCTCTATCATGAGCTAAGAATGTACCTAAAGTTTGAAAGAAAACAAGAATGATTGATCAGCACATATACAGTAGGAATCAACAACAATCAGCTAACCAATACAGAGCTCCAAACCAGGGATGATGCAGTAAACCCAAGTTTAAAATGACGAACAACCAGATAGAACAGCAAATTTTAAACTAAAGCTCTTGACGAACAAATTGAAGCCATTTCCCACTCGGATGAAGTTAAACAATTTTAGAAGTTGAAAAAGGATAAAATCAATGAAAAAAACCTAGTGGAACACTAGCTTTTCTTTTATTTTTTTGGATTTCTAACTCTTAGGTCTTTCAACTTTTTGCAGGATTTTTTAGCTCTCGAATTCTCTATATTTTTCAGCTTTTGGATCTCTAGGGTCTATATTTGGACTATGTCTTTTTAGCTCTTTTTCCCCATTTTTTTTATAGCAAGGAAAGGATGCCTTTATAGGCAAGAAAGTTAGGCAACCTTAAGGTTTTATTTTATCCCTTAGATCCTTAAATTTATGACTTATTTTTCAAGTTAGCATATGCAATTTGACTACAAGTCCTTACTAGAAGCTTCTAGGGCTTCCTATTTTGTTACAACAAGATTCTCTAAAGCTATTCCCCAATTTACCCATTAAGGTTCTATTAATTACCCTGAAAAACCATCTAGAACCTAGGGTCCAATTGACCCGAGCTGATGGGTACAATGATTCCAATTTAATTCCCTCATGGACTATTCAATCTCTATGAACCCAAACAGAACTTAACATGGATCACCAATTTGGAAATTGTCTTAAAATTGCCCAATCGATGAAATTCGGCGGATTTAATTCAAAACCAGAGAAATATGAAACTATACTAATCAACAATAAGATAACAAACCAATAAAAGCATCATGCATGAATAAACTGACCCCTAAACAAACAATCAAAAGAAACAAACGAAGAGGAAGAAACAGAGGATGGGTGGGACCAAGAAATTACACTAAAGATAACAAGACAAAGAAATACCCAATGAAATGCTCGGATAATGAACCAGCGGGGACCTTCGATTTGCCAAGTCTTGATTCAATCTGAGGTTAATCATGTGCTTCTCACCAAAAACACGTAAATAACCTCATAACGAACCCAAAACCTCAACAAACACTCTAATTGGAAAATTTCGGATGTTAGGGTTGGATTAAATTTAAGATTCGAGAACTTTGGCTAATATTTGAGGGGGTTAAGGGGTTTGGATTCGTGATGTAGAGGTGTAAGAGAACCTATGGTGTAAATTTGGTGGGGATTAGGTGGTGGCGTCGCTGTGTACGACAGCGGAGTTAAAAATTCCGGCTAATCTTCGATCCGATGGGGAAGGATTCGAGGGAAACCACTCATGGATTTGGATAGAGGATGTTGAGGAGAAGAGCTGGTTTTGTTTGGTGGATGTTGGACTATCGCCGTCGGCGGAGGCGGTTTCCGACCGACGGCGTGCGGTGGCAGGCGACGACGTTAGGTTTTTTGTTGCGGGGTCTTGAGAGATGAAGGGGTAGGGGTCCTGAGGGGGGTAAGGGTTGTTTGGACATATTTATACTAATGAATGGGGGCTTCAGGATCGTTGGATTAGATAACTTCGACGGTCCTGATTGCTTTAGGCCAAAACGGTATCGTTTCACTTGGACGGGGGTGGATCGGGTATTTTAATGGACTGGGCAAGGTAAAGGGGTAATTTGAAGTGGGTTTGGTTAATTTGGGCCGAGATTTTAATTAAACTTGGCCCCAATTGGGTCTTCTTATTTTCAGACTTCTCTTTTTCATTCCTTTTCAATTTCTTTTCATTTTCACAAATTATTAAAAATCCTAGATTAGTTACAAAATTCCAATTTTACCTATAAAATGTAAGCTAATCCTATATAATTATTAACAAAACAAAATTAAAGAAAAATTACCTAAAAATTTAAAAAAAATTAAGAGCACAAATTTAACCTATTTTTGATTTTTCCTTTCATAAAATGCTTAATTGCTAATTAATGCTTGAAAAATGATCAAATCAACTTTAAAATGTGTATTCAACATATTTTGTATTTTGTAAGAAGTATCTAAATCAAAATGCAAAAAAAAAAAAAGTAAACGAACACGAAAATTACGCAATTAATCCTAAAAATAAAATAATTAAAAGGAAAAATCATAAATCTAAGAATTTTATGGGAGTAATTCAGGCGAGGCAAAATTACGTGCTCACAGATCAAACACAAACTCTGTCCAATTATAGTCAACATATAATTGGTACTACTGAGCAGCATATATCAAGCCTTCCATATATGAATATTTAATAATTAAATATTGTATAATTATAAAAATTAATTATTTAATTTATAAACTAACATATAAAATCGTAAACTAAATGTAAAATAATAAAACTAACAAATAAAAGAATTCATGATAAATTGGTGCTACTGGGCTCCATATATCGAGCCTAAATTATTATTTAATGTAAAATAACATATAAAAAATAATAAAACTAACAAATAGAAGAATTCAGGATAAATTGGTGCTACTGGGCTCCAAATATCGAGCCTGAAACCCACATATAAATATTTAATAATATAAAATAATTAGTTAATGTACAAACAAATATATAAAAGTATAATAAAAGTAACACATAGAATAAATCAGGATAAATTGGTGCAATTGAGCTCCAAATATTGAGTCAGAAACTCATATATGAATATTTATGTATAAAACTTTATTATTTAATTCACAAACTAAATATAAAATTATAATAAAACTAACACATAAAATAATTTGGGATACCTTGGTGCTACTAGGTCTCAAATATCGAGCCTCAAACCCTTATGTTTTAAACTTCATGATTAAATATTGAATAATTATAAAAATTAATTATTTAATTTACAACCAAACATATAAAATTATAAAACTAACATGCAATTGATGTTATTTAATTTACAATAGACGACATGGAGGTACCACCTATTCATCCCAGATCTTCCAGCGATGAGCTACTCTCGTGATAAGGAGATCATAGGTCCGCCTACATATAGGAGGGTGAGTCACTGACCTTTGCTATCGGTGAGTTATTCACCGCCACAATCTCCCCCCCAAATGTAACGAAACCCTAACTTTTCGCTCTTAAGACATTATGAAAAAAACTTGAAAATTTAACAACAACAAAATTATCACAAAGATGAAGTATTTCTGAATGATTTTTCTCAAAACCCTTAATGCTATGCAATGTTCAATCCGGAGATCAAATTTTTGGAAGTAAAACACAATTTAAAATGGCATTTTACATATTTGAATTATTGTTATGTCAATGTAGAATAGTTATTGGTGGGCTCAACTAAACATGTATACGTGGTTTCTTAATGCATTTTATGTAAAACACAATAATGAATTGCGCGTTATATAGCTGTCTTTTCAACTTCCAGTAAAGTGCGTTATCAACTGCGGTTTATATAAAATACTGTAATGAACTGCGCTCTACCTTAACGTCCCAAACGCACGTTAAAGGTAAAACGTAGTTCATAACCATATTTTATATAGAATGATAATTTTTTTATATTAAAATGTATTTTGAGTCCAAAAGAATTATATTTTGGTTCTGGACTCGATGCCTATGCTGCTTTTTATGCATGAAAAGACACATGGAATTTTAGTTTCAGTCATCAAATATCAAACTAATCAAAAGATGTTCTCCAAATATGAGAATTTATTTTGTGTCTCATACATAATTAATACTAGTTGTATGTAATATTTATTTTATCTTACAATTTTATAAATTTACTTTTTTATAAATTTCGAAATATAAGATTGGGCTCTATAAATATGTAAAACCAAAAGGAGCCAAATATGGAATGCAAGTGCATTCTGTAGATATGATTGAAAGTCTCTCTGGCACCCATAAAATGATTCTTAGCACACATTGATCCTTCAGCATTTATCACTTCAAATAAGTACCCAAGCAATTTTCAAACTTCGAAGTCCTTTTTTCTCTTCTTTTCTTGAATCCTTTCCTATAAGCAAATAAGAAGCTATTTGACATAAAATTTCACCACCCAAAAGAAAAAACAGAAGACGGATAAGACGAACATATTGATTAGGGTGTTAACATTTAATGGTTAGCGTAACATTTAGGAGATAACTTTTACTTTTAGGGGGATGATTTTGATTATTTTATCAGGTAATAATCTTCTTCGAGGTAGAGACCTGAAAATTGCAAATATGGAAGACGGATTATGTTCCAATTGGCACGTTTTACAATATTTTATTGCAAGTTGAAATTCAGGACAAGAAATGGCAGCTTGTGGGAAGCAGATCTCACAGCAAACAACTAGCTTCGCCGCACTTGCTCTTATTAGTTAGCTAAAGCTAAACTGTTAAACATTTGCACGCTGATACGAGAAGCAAACTCGACACTTGTGCAGCAGAAAATTGAAAAAAAAAAATGGCAGCAATGGCCTTGAAAATTACAATAAGCTCTAATCCCAATACCAACGGCGTACTTGCACCTCCTCCGAACAAGCTACATGCTCATCTTTTACCCTCAAATCGAAAGATTTTTGGCCGCAGATTAATTGGGAGTACACCTCTATCATTGAAACGAAGTAAAAGGAATTGGCATGCGCCACTTCGAGTATCGAGTTCGAGTCAGGCTTCTGCGTCTAACTCCTTTGATGTTGTAATAATTGGTGCCGGAATCATTGGGTTGACTATCGCCCGCCACTTGCTCCTTTCCTCTGATCTCTCTATCGCCCTAGTTGATGCTGCTGTTCCATGCTCGGGCGCAACTGGAGCAGGTAAAAATTTATCGATACTTTGACCCCAAATTATTGGATATTGGCATGAAATGAGCCCAAATGAGTTTGACCAATATTGTCTTGCTCTCATGGTAAGCAAACTCCATTTTTTCAACCGAAAGTTAGTGAGTTCCAAAGAGCATGGCGTGAAGTTCTTGAAGGAAAGTATTCGGAAGGTCTATTGGATAGGGTAAGTTTTGCGTACTCTCCAAAACCTAGTAAGTGAGATTATAGTGGTTGGTTGTTGTTATTGTTGTTATCATCGCATAACTTAGAGGTATGTCTATTTTGGTCCCTCAAATATAACCATTAACATATGTAGTCCCTTAAGTATGCGAAATTGGAGCACCTTTACAGAATACGTTCAAAAAGTAACGGTGTTAATCAACTCTGATTCATGAAGCAAATCTTCTACTCTGAAGTAAAAGGTTTCCTCTTCTTTTATTGGATAATTATAACTTATCACTTTAATTCCTCATTTTTAGATAATGTCTTCTAAAATTTTAAACTTGAAAATATCCCCTTTTGTGCTTGTTTTCAAGGAGAAAATAACATTGTATAGCTGATATAAAAATAATAGCTAAAAAATATATAAAATTTGTATATTATTTTGTATATATACACATTTTGTATGTCAATACAAAAATTATACAAATTTTATATACTTTTTCGGCTACCGGATGTAAATAGTTTTTGGTGCGGGCTAAAAGTGATATTACTATCTGGTTATTCGTTTGCTTCAATAATATGCTTAGATGTGATCTTGGCAGCTCTATATTTTTCAACCGAAATTTTTAAAAGTAAAAGTTTCAACGTTAAAATCTTAAATTTATCAGCTATGTACTATTAGCAGGTGTTGGTTTACAAAATATTTTTGATAAGTTAAAAGACGGTGAGTGCCGAAACCAACCCCGTAATTGATCTTGGACAGATTATGTCAGTGAGGCTAAATGTGCTCCACTTTAACATACTTAAGGGACTAAATATGCTTAGGGTTATATTTGAGGTACCAAAATAGACCTACCATCAAGATAAGAGACAATATTGGCCAAAAACTCGAGCCCAAATAGAGCGAAATGGATAGTGAGGAGTTTTATATGCCGACCCAACTAGCTTGCAATGGAGTAGTAGTAGTTATTGTTGTTGTATAGTTGACCCCAACTAGTTTGGAATCAAGATTTAGTTGTTGTTATGGTTGTATTATATTCTTATATGAGGCGGACTCAGGATTTGAACTTTATGAGTTCGAGTTCAAAATCCTATCGTAGTTCATTTAATTTATTGAGTTCCAAATCTATTATTTGTACTAACATAGTGGATTTTTAACACATACATGATCTGACATTGGATGAACCCATATCTATTCACCCCCAATTCTTTTGCACGCCGTCTTGGCTAAATGCTGTATATATCTTTTAATTGCATATGCCTCTAATCACAACTGATATGATCTAATATGCACAATGTACAGTTTTCCACAAAGGGTAACAGTCTCAGAGTGGATGAATCAAGTTTAAAGTCTTCGGCTCTTTTAATCCACATGCATAATGCAACGAGAACTAACTTAGTATGCTGTCAATCTTGAGTTTATTCAAATTCACGAGCTATGCCAGTGTATTGATTGTAATTAGATTACCCAGAAATATCAACTGAATAAGTATAGCAATGGTAAGCCTTTACACCTCCTACATTAGAAGAAGTTAATTTGTTTTTTATAATAAATATATGAAGTGTTAAACTTTTAGCGTTTCAAATTTCGTTATAAACTATTCTAAGGTAGTTGAACAAGTTATAAGCTCTTATTCTCTCACCCTAGAAATTTGGAGAACATCATCTGCTGGCATGTCATTTTAAGGAGGAACTTATCGAATGAAATTCTATTCCTACTGTTTGCCGCGTCTTGACTGATTGATTGTGGATTTTTCTTTATATTATGGTTGGCATTTGAGCTGGTTCTAGGTCAAGGATACATATGGAAGGCACACAAATCACCAGGTACTGATAAATGGGAATTAATGATGAGAAGCCATCAATTATGGGAGAGCCTAGCCAAGAGCATTCAACTTCAAGGCATGGATCCTTTAGAGTTACTTGGCTGGAAGAAGACAGGTGACTTTATATCCTTCCATGTATCTGCCTTCAGTTATTCTACTTGCCACTGTTTAGTCAACAGTTATCAAAGGGGAAAAGCTCTAAAAAGTGCTTCACGTCTATTGGGGCTTTAAGCGCAAACGCAACTAAAGTGTGAGTTTTAATAAAAAAGGCACATTGAACTGAAAAAATATAAAGATATATTTAATTCAGGAAAAAAGTATCTAGCTAGCTTATGAGGTGAGGATTGCCCAAGACCATATAAGGAGACCAAAGACCTTAAATCCCACCGATGTGGGACAACTCAACACCCCTCTCACGCCCAGG
Source organism: Nicotiana benthamiana (assembly GCA_034376525.1). Taxonomy (NCBI): domain Eukaryota; kingdom Viridiplantae; phylum Streptophyta; class Magnoliopsida; order Solanales; family Solanaceae; genus Nicotiana; species Nicotiana benthamiana. Next base: position 12,861,187 of record CM067338.1, on the reverse strand, counting down.
CCTACAAACTGGAGCGGGAACAACATGAATGGAGGCCCAATATCGGTAACAATAAATGGGATGGGCCTTGCTCTTATACCATGATAAATGGACCTTAGGCCTAACTCAACCCCAAAAGCTAGCGTATGAAGTGAGAATTGTCCAAAACCATATAAGGAGACCAAAACTCTCAAATCCCACCGATGTGGGACAACTCAACACCTATTGATGAAAGACAAAACTCATAGGCAACGAGGTGCACGCCTTAGTGCCTTGCCTTATAATGAAGTGCAACTTAAGCAAAGTGAAACAGCCTCCAGCTTTTGACAACACACAGTCAACTTACATCCTCTCTGTGTACTATTTAAGACTTTAGCAATGAATTTGGAATTTTATCATGTTATATGTCTTGTTATACTGACCAATGTGTTTCTGAGCTCTACTTAAGCAGCCCAAGGGGTTATAACATGATGGAAGACTCGTGAAATATCACATCATTTCCCTATTTTTTAGAAGACATTTTCTGTACTGAGGAGGTCTGTTCCTCCTTAATGGTACACATGCTCAATTGTAATTCTTTTTCCTTTTTCTAGAAAGCTCATTTACAAATAACAAAAGGTGGTATATTATAGGACATCAGTCTGGAAGATTTTTCAGGTCCGAGACATTTCTGGTAAATGCAAAAGTTAAAGTCACTTCATATTGTCTAGTCCTTCTCTGTTTAATAGACTTTCTGCAACAGAGAGCCCAAAATTCTTTCAGTCTGGTCAAAATTGCTAAATTGGCCCTCATTCTTTGCAACTCTGCACCTCGTGAGCTAACTTTTGGGGTTGAGTTAGCCCAAGGTCCATTTCCTTAACATGATATCAGTCACACCCATTTTGTTCTTGGTTTACCCAATATTACACCCCCATGTGATGTCGTTCATGCTCCAATTGGCAGGCTTGGTGTGCAAAGGGGGTGGGAGTTAGATTGTCCCATATTGATTGAGGGAACAGGTTATTGTCTACTTGTATGGTCTTGGGCAATCCTCGTGACTTGAGTTGAGTTAGGTCTAAGGACCATTTTCTTCACAAAAATTATGTGGATTTTTTAAACTGTTCATTTGAAGGCATGCCAACCCTGCTTGTTTGGGACTGAGATGTAGTTGTTGTTCATTTGAAGGCATCTTTCAGCTTCTTCTTTTTTCTCCAGTATACATCCCTTTTTTGTAAACACAATTTAAAAAGCAATTCTGGTTGATATCTCATGTAAATGGATGGTATGGAGCTTGCTCTTCTCCTGCCCTTCCCTTGTACCTATCTCATGTGCACAGGCTAAAGAAAACCTTTCTTCTGTAATAACCGTTACTATCTCAGTCCTATCATATTAAAGATTGTCGAGGAAACCACTGAGTGAAGTTCTTATTATCTCGCAGGAAGTCTTTTAGTTAGTAAAACAGCAGATGAGTCAGCAATGTTAAGGAGGAGGGTAGAGGAGCTATCACAGGAGGGGCTGAGAGCAGAGTTCTTGTCCACCAATGACTTGCTATCAGAAGAACCAGAGCTTGTGCTTGAGAAGGAAGGTGGAGCAGCTTTTTTCCCTGATGACTGCCAATTGGATGCTCACCGCACTGTTGCATTTATTGAGAAGGTCTGTTCCCTTGCCTTCTTCTCTCATTCTTCCTTGTCTTCCTCTTTGATTCCTTCTTTAGGAATAATCTTTAGTGTTCTTCTCTCCGGGTTATCTTACAATTCTTATATATGATAATTATTTAAGCCGTTGATCATTGTCCAGGGTAACAGGCGTTTTGCTGTTGAAGGGAGATATGCTGAATTTTATCATGACCCAGCTATTGGATTAGTTAGGTTTGACAGTTCCATCTTTATTGATGTTTGAACTATTACTTGTCCATGTAATCACTATATTAATAAATTTTAAATTCAGGCCTGGAAATAGCTGTGAGGTTGGAGCTGTTCAAACTTCCAAGACTACATTGCATAGTAAGAAGGCTGTTGTAATTGCAGCAGGTTGTTGGACTGGGTCTTTGATGCATGATCTGATTAAGCAACCAGATATCGAGCTCGATCTTCCAATAAAGCCTCGAAAGGTTTAGGATAAGAAGTAACATGCCCATTGCATTGTTTTCTTTGTCCCATTTGTTTTTTGGTCTTATTATCTTTCTCGTTTTTTTTTTGGTTGTGTGTGTTTGTTATGTTATTGAAGAAAGAATAAAGGAGTAAAACAAAAAGAGATTTAATTTGGTTTAAGATAAACTATTATTAGTTGATCTTTTGTGGATGCACAATTTTTAGTATTTTAGTCATCTATCTCATTGCTACAACCAAATGGCACCATAAAGTTGAGGAGGGGATGCATGGAAGTGACTACACTCATTCACATGCCGCTCATATACCAGCTCGGACCAGACCATTACCAGCTCAGACCAGACCATTACTCATATATCTTATTTCTCTCTCGTGGCTCCATTTGCTATTGTTTACATCATTGTCACTATACTATAAACTTCATTTTCTTCTCCTTTGGGGGGGGGGGGGGGGGGGAGATTGGGAGAGTCATATCTGATTCATGGTTCATCACATGCATATGCTAGTTTGTAAGCCACCATTTCTTACCCTTCCCCTCTCTGTTAGTTCAGAGCATTTCTTTAAGTTCAGCTGATTCCTTGTTTTGCCTTGATAAGTTTTCAGATCCTGCATAGCAAGCAACATAAATCCATACAATACTTTATAGTAAACATGTGATGTTTTGTGGTAAGTAACTCGATGCTCACCTGATAATAATACAAACTATACTTCCGTGTTGACTTTTGTTTGATCCCCTGCCTCCCCCCTCGAGTTGACCGCTTTGTTGTTAATTCATATTTCCGTTACTTCTACCAAGGGATTGCTAGATAACCCAAGTTACAAGCTTACTCGGAAAAAAGAGAGCATAAAACGAGAAAGAAGAGAAATGAAGTCAAAAGTTGCTCCATGACTTCTTATATCAGCATAAGGCATCTTTATTGGTCTACTTCCTTTATCCCTTTAACTGGTTATTAACTTTAAAGAAGATATCGTTTTACACGCTCAAGCTACAAACTCTCAGAAGTTAGAAGAATTCGAATCTCATAATGGGATGTCTGTGCGTCTTTCTAAACGGCCTTAAGCGAATCCAAGATTGTCAATGAGTGTCCTTACAGTACTGTCTATAGTTCTTGTTGAGTTGTCCCACATCGGAGGGATTTGAGGTCCTTGGTCTCCTTATATGGCTTGGGCAATCCTCACCTCAAAAGCTAGCTTTTGGGGTTGAGTTAGGCCCAAGGTCCATTCTTATAGCTTTTGGGGTTGAGTTAGGCCCAATGTCCATTCTTTTCATGGTATCAGAGCCAGGCCCATCCCAATTATTGTTACCGATGTTGGGCCCTCATTTATGTTGTACATGCTCCAGAGATCTGGGCGTGAGGGGGGGTGTTGAGTTGTCCCACATCGGAGGGATTTGAGGTCCTTGGTCTCCTTATATGGCTTGGACAATCCTCACTTCATAAGCTAGCTTTTGGGGTTGAGTTAGGCCCAATGTCCATTTCGGTGACCAAAGTGACTAATTGCGTCAAAGTCACTAATTATCAGTGTTGTGCAAAAACCAACACCACCACAAGGTTCCCAAGAGAGATCCGACCAAACCCCAGCAAACCCCACTGGAAACCTGCCCTTCACGCGCCCTCACGCACCAGATTTACCCAGGCAGATCCGACCCACGCACCCCACGCGCCGGCGCGTGAGCACTGTTCTTGTGAGATTCTGACGAAGGTCCTTCACGGCAGTTAGATCGCCCTCAAATTTCGAGCCTACCCATTTTTTACTTTTCAATTCCGACCACTTTGAAGTTTTTCCGGCATCTACAGTATTTCCTTCATCTGTTTCAGCAAGTTTTCAACGATGTCGTTGGGACTCGATGCTTTCGGGTCTAGAAACCCGGGTTCGATGTTAACTACATATGTAACAAGCTCGGTACATATGATTTATATGCACCAGCTTGAGTGGGAGTATTAGAATATGTAATAGTAGAACCCTAATCCAATGTGTATTAGGAGTAGCCTAATCCAATGTTTTTTAGGAGTAGGATAGGTTATGTGTGTATATATAGGGCTCATTGTATCATGTTTAATCTCAGTTATATTTTTCTCCCGTGCTTTCTCACATGATAAGAATGGACCTTGGGCCTAACTCAACCCCAAAAGCTAGCTTATGGGGTGAGAATTGCCCAAGCCATATAAGGAGACCAAGGACGTCAAATCCCTCCGATGTGGGACAACTCAACACCCCCCATCACGCCCAGATCTCTGGAGCGTGGACAACATAAATGGGGGCCAACCATCGGTTACAATAATTGGGATGGGCCTGGCTCTGCTATCATGCCCATCCCAATTATTGTAACCGATGGTTGGCCCCCATTTATGTTGTCCACGCTCCAGAGATCTGGGCGTGATGGGGGGTGTTGAGTTGTCCCACATCGGAGGGATTTGACGTCCTTGGTCTCCTTATATGGCTTGGGCAATCCTCACCCCATAAGCTAGCTTTTGGGGTTGAGTTAGGCCCAAGGTCCATTCTTATCAGTTCTTAAAACTATCCAGCTCAAATAGGGAGATCAGCAAGTGAATAAAAATATAAAAAAAGGTGAAGACAGTGGACACAAAGAGAAGTATGCAATATGTAATGGCAATCCCATTACACATTCCATATATGGATCTACCTCCTTTTGTTTTGGAGTAGTAGGATCTTCCTCCTAGTCATAAGTGTTTCTCATGAGACCTTGTTCGTACTTGTCAATAGATTCAACCTTTAAATTTTTATATTCATATATCTGCAAAGCTAAATTTCGCCTCTGTAAGCAGGGTCACCTGCTTGTGATAGAGAATTTCAAGTCGTTCAAGCTGAATCATGGAATTATGGAGGCAGGGTATGTCAACCATCAGTCAGCAACTCTCAAAGCTATTGCGTCTGATTCAGGGCCTGTCTATAATGCACAAGATCTATCTGTTTCAATGACAGCAACCATGGATGCATCAGGCAGTCTTGTCCTTGGTAAACTATATCCCATTGTTGAATTGTTTGTCTAGATTTCTTTCACCCACAACCAATATGTCTAACACAAATTAAGCTATCTAGCTCCAAGCTCCATTGCACCCCCTTCTTCCATTTATAATGCAAAGGATTAATTACTTCTTGTTTCTAGTTTTTCTCTCTCTGAGGGGTCGTTTGGTTGGGAAACAAGTTATCCGGGATTAATTATCTCGGGATTATTATCCCACCCTTCCATAGAGATAAAAATAACACTACAATCCTGGAATAACTAATCTCGGGATGTTATACCGCGATTTTATCCCAATCAAACGTGGGATAAACTCATCTCAAATTTAATCCCAAGATTAATTATCCCTTATCCCTCGTACCAAATGAGCCCTAAGTTCATTAGTTATTCACTGCAATTAAAGTTTTTCTTTAAATTAGTAATTAAGCTTATTTCCCTAACAATAAAAGACTGTTGATAGCCAGATCGTTGCACTATCATTTCAGAAGCTGTTCAGCATGCAGGAAAGAATATCTACCTACTGCAGAACCTTATGTAGAAGTCTCTTGTATAAATTGCCTCATCTAAACTTTTAAAATTTAAACTATTAAATAGGGGACACTATCTTTTTTTTGGGCCAAGCATGTGGAAAAATGCTATTACAGAGTGATACTGAGAATTGAAATTAAGATCAGTTAAATTGTATAAAACTGTATTATCTAAAGGCTTAAGTTGCTAAAGAGGTGACACTTTTAGTTGTTGATGTACTTTGAATGCATGGACACTCCAGCTAGGATATATTGTTTGTTTTATGTCTTTTTTAACTTTGCTATTCATGACATCTAGAGCCGATTGGACAACTTCTGGAAAAAGTTGTTCCAAAACATATTTTGGTGAAAACGTTTGTGCAAAAAAAAAAGTGTTTGAATTGTCGTAGTTCTTTGAAGATTTGGGGTCTGTTAGATATGTAAATATAGTAGAACTCTAGTTATAGTAGAACTCTAGGTTATTAGTATTATATATAGGGCTCATTGTATTATGTTTAATCAATCAGTTATATTCTTCTCCCGTGCTTTCTCACATGGTATCAGAGCTTTGGTGAGATAATTATCGTTGTGCGTCATTCCAACGACATCCGGGAAGAAATAACTCGGTCACCGTGCAATTTTCCGGTGACCTAAGTGACTAATTACGTCAAAGTCACTAATTATCAGTGTTGTGCAGAAACCAACACCACCACAAGACTCGGAACAGAATTCCGACCAAACCCCAGAAATTTCTCCGGCAGACTCCCCGTCACGCGCCGCCACGCGCCGCCACAGCTGTCGGCGCGTCAGACCACGCGCCGGCGCGTGGGGCTGCTTCCGGCCAGTTTTTGGCTTCGCTCCAGAAGGACAGTTTGGTCGGCCTTAATTTCCGACCCTACCCATCCTTGTTCCGTTCGATTCCGACAACTTTCAATTTTTCCGGCGACTTTTCCGGCAGCTACAGAGACTTTCCGGCCAGAATTTCAAAAAGTTTCTTCAGGACAGTATCATCGCCCTCAAATTCCGAGCCTACTCATGTTTTTACTTTTCAATTCCGACAACTTTGAAGTTTTTCCGGCATCTACAGTGATTTTCCGGCAAAAAAAAAAAAAAAAAAAAAAAAAAAAAACAGTTTTCCTTCATCTGTTTCAGCAAATTTTCAACGATGTCTTTGGAAATCGATGCTTTCGGGTCTAGAAACCTGGGTTCGATGTTAAACTACATATGTAACAAGCTCGGTACATATGATTTATATGCACCAGCTTGAGGGGGAGTGTTAGATATGTAAATATAGTAGAACTCTAGTTATAGTAGAACTCTAGGTTATTAGTATTATATATAGGGCTCATTGTATTATGTTTAATCAATCAGTTATATTCTTCTCCCGTGCTTTCTCACAGGGTCCTTGTTGAGTGGAAGAAAGAGCTTTTAAATTGAAAAACACCCTTAAAGCTTCTCCCAATTGAAAAAGCTTTTCTGTAATAACTTTTCGCAAAATCTCCTTTTAAAAGTTAACAAATATATTTTTCAAAAAAAGTTTCAAAAAATTCAGAAATGATCAATGTCTCATGCTGTGTAACTATGATAGCTGGAGGCACTTGTCCCAACGTTGTGGTATCTGGTAGTCCAATTATACTGAATAAAATCGTAATGGAAGAAGGAAATTTCCATTTTGTGCTATCTTTTATGTCATCTTATTATCTTTCTGTCCATCTTTTTTGTCTTAAAATCCGAACCCTTTAAGGTAAATGTGGTTTCTATAAATGTGCACTCGTGGCTATTCACCAAGATCTTTTCTTACAGGGAGTAGCCGACAGATTGTTGGGTTTAACACAGAGGTTGATGAATCTGTCATAAATCACATATGGCAGCGGGTTGGGGAGTTCTTACCTGCTTTAAGAAAAGAGTCACTTGAGGATTTGCGTCAAAGCGGAGAAATTAGAGTAGGATTGAGACCTTACAGTAAGTGAAACCAGAAACTTTTGACTTTTTATTGTTCATGACTGAACTACTAAAATAATGCTGAAGTTGCAAGCATGCTCACGGGCTTGGCTTTATTTTGATTTAGTTCCGGACGGAAAGCCTGTCATTGGGCTTGTTCCTGGATTTTCGAATGTATTTCTTGCTGCCGGGCATGAAGGAGAAGGACTGTCGCTGGTACTTTTCTCTAATCTCTTTCTGCAGATGAACTGAAAGACATTTTTGATTAAAAACATACTAGTTTTCATTTTAATATGTGTCCGCTTTTCTTACTGTCTTTTCGAGTTCTTATATGCTTCCAAGTTTAACTGTAATAATCATAGTCAATGCTTCTTCTTACCAGGCTCTAGGAACAGCTGAAATGATTGCTGATATGGTATTGACCAATCCTTGTAAAGTTGATCCAGCACCTTTTGCGCTGCTAGGCCGGTGCTTCCACTGAGCAGTGAGTCCAATGCAAAGATCGAACACTTATGAAGCCTATATTTAAAAGCTTAACAGTCTTAAGGTCATATCACATCCTTATGTTACTGCTACATGATGTTGCATTTTGATTATAGCTTTTTGTCTATCATTTCTGTGCAATAACTGAATAGTGAGAAATTACTACAGTTTTTACTGGATGTGGATTTCCTAAAAGATAATGTAGCAAGGATAAGTTGATGAGTTGTCTTTGGGATGCAGTTTTTAGGTTTTGAATGAACTGATGATGTAGCTTCTATTGATAGAGACATGCTGGAACCATCTTCCCAGCTTTCCAATCCTATGGTTCTTATGCAAAATGAAAAAGCAAAATGCTTTTGATGTGATTCATCTCCTTATGGATTTAGTGCTTGCAATGCTTCATCTCAAACTCTATCTGTTATAGCTCATGCATTGTGCATTTAGGGTCATTTGTTCCAGCTAGGAGTATTGCGGTTTTTTTTCTTTTTTTTGGGGGGGGGGGGTGGGGGTGGGTGGGTGGGTTGGGCTACAGTTGGGCAGTTTTGTTGGCCCAGATTAACCCAAGCTATTAGATGGTTTAATATGGGCACAAGGCCCGCTCAACCACCCATCAATGAATATGTTTTCAGCCCAACCGCTAAGCCCGGGGGTTGAGCAGGTTACACTTTTTTGGGATAATTTTGTCCCTAGTTTTAGCTGAAGTTCCTGTAACTCTATTCTGTATAAAGGAAATAGTAAAGTGTTCCTCACGTGGTTGTGCTTCTTATAGATAAAACGCTCTGAATGTCATAATTTGAGTTATGATATTGTGAGAATACACCGGAGAAAATATGATTGATATTATTCACATATGTTAAACATGATACAATGAGCCTTATATATACATGACATATCCTACTCCTAATACACATGGGATTAGGGTTGCATAACTATTCTAATACTCTCCCTCAAGCTGGTACATATAAATCATATGTACCGAGCTTGTTACATATGTAGTTAATACAAGGACCAGTGAGAGACTTGGTGAAAATATCTGCAAGCTGATCATTCGACTTCACAAATTTTGTAGCAATATCTCCTGAGAGTATCTTTTTTCTGACAAAGTGACAGTTAATCTCAATGTGTTTAGTTCTCTCATGGAACACTGGATTTGATGCAATATGAAGAGCAACTTGATTATCACACACAAGTCCCATTTGTCTAATCTCACCAAATTCCAATTCCTTGAGCAACTGTTTGATCCAAATTAGCTCACATGTTGCCATAGCCATTGCTCGATATTCTGCTTCTGCACTAGACCAAGCAACCACATTTTGTTTCTTGCTCTTCCAAGATACCAAATTTCCTTCTACTAAGACACAATGTCCAGAAGTAGAACGTGTATCAGAAGGTGATCTTGCCCAATCAGCATCAGAGTATCCAACGATCTGCTCATAGCCTCGATCCTCAGGCTATAAACTTTTGTCTGTAGCTGATTTTATATACCAAAGAATGCGAACAACTGCATCCCATTGAATCACACGGAGAATCCATATTGACTCACAACACTCACATGAAAGGAAATGCCAGGTCGTGTCACTGTAAGGTAATTTAATTTACCAACCAACCACCTATATCTTGCAGTACCGCTAAGAGGCTCCCCCTGTCCCCGCAGGAGTTTAGAATTCGGATCCATCAAAGTGTTAACAGGTCTACAACCTGTCATTCCAGTCTCCTCAAGAATATCTAAGGTATACTTTCGTTGTGAGATCACAATACCTGAGCTAGACTGAACGATCTCAAGACGCAGAAAATACTTTAGTTTGCCAAAATCCTTAGTCTGAAAGTGTTAAAAGAGATGTTGCTTCAATTTAGTAATACCATCCTGGTCATTGTTGAAAATAACAATGTCGTCAACATAGACCACCAGATAAATACAGAGACTCGAAGCAGAATGCCGATAGAATACAGAGAGATCAGCTTCACTCCAAATCATGCCAAATTCCTTGATAACTGTGCTGAACTTACCAAACTAGGCTCGAGGAGACTGCTTTAGACCATAAAGTGACCGGCGCAACGACATACAAGGCCACGAGACTCCCCCTGAGCAACAAACTCAGGTGGTTGCGCTATATAAACTTCATCCTCAAGGTCACCGTGTAAAAAAATATTCTTAATGTCCAGCTGATAGAGGGGCCAATGGCGAACAACAGCCGTGGATAGAAAAAGACAGACTGATGCTATCTTAGCGATGGAGAGAAGGTATCTCTGAAATCGAGTCCAAATATCTGAGTATATCCCTTGGCAACAAGACGAGCCTTAAGACGATCAACCTTACCATCCGGACCAACCTTGACTGCATACACCCAATGACAACCAACATTAGATTTACCTGAAGGAAGAAGGACGAGCTCCCAAGTACAGCTCGTATGTAAAGCAGACATCTCGTCAGTCATAGCCTGTCGCAATCTTGGATGAGACAATGCTTCACCTGTAGACTTAGGGATGGAAACAGAGGACAAAGAAGATAGAAAAACATAATAGGTTGATGACAAATGATAATAACCTAAACCAACATAATGTGGATTAGGATTAAGGGTGGTCCGTATACCTTACCGAAGTGCAATCGGTGTACTAGGAAGAGACAAGTCCACAGTAGGAGCAGGGTCAGGTGCAGGACGTGAATTAGCTGGGCGTGATGCTGGGTGCAGACGACGATGATTTGTCAAAAGTGGTGTTCCTGTGGCAGGGAGTCTAGGAGGAGCCACACTAGACTCTCCAACGTTAGGAATGGGTAAGACTTCTATAACGGAAGGTGAAGGAGGAGTTATAGTAGACTCGGGTAAGACTTCTGCGGCGGAAGGTGCAGGAGGAGCTATAGTAGACTCCTTAAAAATCGGTATAGGTAAGACCTCAAATATATCAAGGTGGTCAGAATGGTCAGAAGAGGTAAAGAAAGGTTTAAACTCAAAAAATGTGACGTCAGAGGACATTAAGTACATGCGAAGATCAGGTGAGTAACAACGATATCCCTTCTGAACACGGGAATAACCAAGGAAGACACACTTGAGAGCACAAGGATCTAACTTATCTTTCCCATGGGCTAAGTTATTAACGAAATAAGTGCTTCCAAAAGCACGAGGAGGAATAGAGTATAAGGGTGATTGGGGAAACAATACTGAGAATCTGATTCTGGATGGGAGATGGCATCCGATTAACCAAATAACAAGATGTGAGAACTGCATCGCCCTAAAAAACGCAACGGAACATGAGATTCAATGAGAAGTGTGAGAGCAGTCTCAATGATGTGCCTATTTTTTCTCTGTGCAACCCCATTTTGCTGAGGGGCATAAGGACAAGAGGTCTGATGAATAATTCTTTGAGAAGTCATAAATTGCTGAAATTGAGAGGATAAATATTCTAAGGCATTATCACTGCGAAAAGTGCGAATGGAAATACCAAATTGATTTTTAATTTCAACAAAAAAATTCTGGAATATAGAAAATAACTCCGAACGATCTTTCATTAAGAAAATCCAAGTACATCTTGAATGATCAATGAAACTAACAAAATAACGGAATCCCAAGGTTGAATTGACTCTACTAGGAACCCATATATCTGAATGAAATAAAGAAAAAACAGACTCCGCATGACTCTCAATACTATAAGGAAAGGAGGCTCGGGTATGTTTCGGAGCTGACATGACTCACATTCTAATGTAGATAAACTAGGCAAACTAGGTGCCATCTTTTGAAGCTTGGATAAACTTGGATGTCCTAAACATCTGTGAATTAGGTCTGGAGGATCTGTAATTAGACATGCTTTGGATGAATTGAGCGAGTTAAGGTAGTAAAGGCCTTCCGATTCAAGTCTTGTTCCAATCGTCTGTCCCGTACTACGGTCCTGCATAATAAAAGAATCATCGAAAAAATATATACCACAATGGAGGGCACGAGTCAAACGACTAACAGATGCAAGATTAAAAGGATAGCCAGGGACATAAAGAAGGGAATCTAGAGTGACAGACGGTAGGGGATTCGCTTGTCCAACATCTTTTGCTTTAGTTTGAGACCCATTGACTAAAGTAATAGTAGGAAGAGACCGTGAATATACAATATTTGACAAAAGCGATTTATTACCAGAGATATGATCAGAACCGGCTAAGTCCACAACCCATTGTCCAAGAGTACTAGACTGGGAAACACAAGCAAAAAATTACCAGCAACAGAAGTATCAGTCTAAGCAACAGAGACTACTTGTGGAGATGTTTGCTTACTTGCTCGATATTAAAGGAATTCATTATACTCCCCTTCAGATAAAGAAAATCCCTGTTTACCTGTAGTCTCGGTCTGAGCAACATAAGCATTTTTGGGTGGGCGACCATATAAAGAATAGCACACGTCACGAGTGTGTCCAAGTTTATGACAATAAGAGCACTTGGGTCTAGATTTTCCAAAACGACCTCCTCGTCGTCTATTCTCCAGTGTTTGAGATGCCCGATTGTCCACTGACTTGGATACGAGGACAGATGAGTCAAGTGTCTGTGATGAGCTCACTGGGTGACTTGGTGCTGCAGCAAGGCGAAGTAATCGAAAAAAATATTCATCAACTGTGGGGACAGCCGGACTAGCCAAAATCTGGTCACGTACTGAATCAAGGTCATTAACGAGTCCAGCGAGTGTAAGAACTAGAAACATCTTCTGTCGTTGCTCTTGTTGCTTTTCAATACTAGCAGAAACTGGTATCAACGTCTCAAATTCTTCCATGACTGCCTGTACTTGTGCCAAGTAAGTAGACATATCCAATTTTTGTTTCTTCAAGCTTGTCATTCGCGATATTACATTATAGAAACGAGATATATCATTAGTGTATAAATTATGAGTATTTTCCCAAACTAAATAACATGTATGGAATGGATGGAACAAGGGCATTAATTTGGAATCAATAGATCGCCACACGATACTACATAACTGAGCATCGACCTTCTCCCAAAGTGTTTTGGCTTTTTCATCACCTCCGCTAGTCTTTTTTGTTAAATGAGCTTGAACTCCTTGATCTTTACACCACAACTCGATAAACAAGGCCCAAGCTAAGTAGTTTGAACCTCCCATTAAAGGTTCTGTGGGAATCATTAACACCGGAACTGCCAGAACCCGGGTTTTTTAGACCCGAAAGTACAGACTCCCAAAGACATCGTTGGATTATCACCAAATAACATAAACAATTAACTGACAACTCACTGAAATAGATGAAGGAAACACTGTTTTTGCCCGAAAATTACTGTAGTTGTCGGAAAAAGTCAGTGTAGTCACCAGAAAAGCTCAAAGTGGTCGGAATCAAACGAAAAAGGTATGGATAGACTCGGAATTACTAGGCGATCCAAATATCCAACTAGAAGATTTTCAAAAAAAAAATGGCCGGAATAGTGTTCACGCGCCGACGCGTGAGCCGCGTATATCGGATCTCGCCGGGAAGGTCTTGCGCGTGTAAGGGAGTTTTCCGGTGGGGTTTCTAGGGTTTGGTTGCCGGAGCCTGGGGAGTCTTGTGGTTGTGTTGGTTTTGGCATACTCCAATAGAAATTGATGTGATTACGGGCAACCTTCTGAGTCGCTGAAAAATTGAACGGCAACAATGTCTTTCTTCCCGGAAGTCGCTGAATGATGCACAACGATAGGTTTCTCACTAGCTCCAATACCATGTGAGAATACACGGGAGAAAATATGATTGATGTTATTCACATATGTTAAACATGATACAATGAGCCCAATATAAATACATAACATATCCTACTCCTAATACATATGGGACTAGGGTTACATAACTATTCTAACAGATATGTTTTAGCTCTCTCAGTGTTTATCTGGAATTGATTTTTCTTTTTCGCTGTAATTTGTCCAAACGTGTGTGAGCTTTAAGCCTTAGATACATAGTTAAGGCTCTTCTTTTTAAAAAGAAGTATTTTGCACTCACTGATATAAGAGACTTGATGAGATGAGACACACTTCGACAGATATTTTATTATACTGATTACATGGATATGCTATTAGGTATCCCTATTGCTCTGATACCCTGACCTGATTTAATATTGGAGACTGTAGGGTCCAGAAGCTTGTATGGGATATTGGACGGCCCCCGTCTGTTCTTAAGTTTGGAATCTGCATTTCTCTCCACTATCCTTTTATGCACTTTGTTAAGTTCCTCGGCAAATCCCTCAAACCTTTGCTTTACCCATACGTCATCTATCCAGTTCGGAGATTGTTGTTGACCCAAGTATACTTCGTCAGATGTATGCGCTGACAGTACCTCTAATAGTGCCAAATATAGGGTAATCTCAGACCTGTTGGGTAACATTTTGAGAAAGAACTTGTCTGGGTCATGGAGAAACTCTGCGTACTCTCTTGTCCCTTCCATCGCGATGAAATTCCGACATTTGGTTGGGCGATTTAGTGGATGACCCGCATATTCATATTGTCCAAAGTTAACTGAAGCATGAAGACCTGAGGAAATCCATATAAGGGTTGTGAGAGCCTCTACTAGGTCAGAGACGGTAGTCATTGAGCTCCACCATGTTTCGTTACACTTGTCTCCATGACCAAGTTTCCTAATCTCTGACCACCATTCTTGGATCTCATGGTCAGATCTCAGGGAATTATCATCCTTGTAGAAATACCGACAAAAGTCTGTTACCCATCTCTTGGTTGCTACCCAAATTTCTAGTCCATCTGCACCATATGGATAATCTTCAAAGAGAAGCTGAACGCCAGCCAGGCATTCTGGGTTATGGAAAGCCAAACCTCTGCAAGTTTCGATTAATGTGTTATTAGTAGTTTTAGCTATAATGTACATCAGCAGATTTAGTGGTGATGGAGGAAAATGTTTTCAGATTTTTACTTTATCCAAAATAAATGGTGGAAAATGTCTAAATGTTCTACTTCAGGAAATCATTCTGGGATCATTTTCCATGTTTGTTTTAATATAAACTTAGGTGAAATATGGTAGTAATATACAAGGTGGAAGATAGCGTACGAAAATGGTGTTTTAGCGACAATATTTTAGTATGAAAATTTAGTAATAATGTCTAATTGTTGGTCTCAAGATATGGAGCAAGTATTGTGATATCTCTAAAAGTTGATGACTTCAATAAGCGTTTGGATATCATTGACGACAATGGTTTTCACCAATAAGTGAAGAAAGTAGTTTTCTTTCTTTTGATGGATAATATTTTTCTTGGAAAAAACATTTTCAACAACTCAAGATAACCAAACATTGAAAAGAATTTCAACAAGAAAACATTTTCCGCAGACCAAACACTCATTAGGTCACCTAGTTCATATATCCCATTAGCATACCTTTTCACCAAATCACCAGGGAGGCTTTGTTCATCAAATCTCCATTCCTTATAGAGTGAAGAAGATAGCTCCATAGATGCTTCTCCAGAATAAAGGGTCTTCTCGAAGATTCCTCCAGCTTTTAAGACCGTAATCTGAGCCAATGCATTAGTATGCATAGTGTCCTTGAAATGGGGATCCAATAACCGGTGAATTGGGTGCATAACACTCAACTGCCTTCTGGTGGCAATAATGAATGGCTCTACAACTGCATGAGTTTTTAGCCTACAATTTCATAATGCCCATGAGTAATGTGGAAATTCAATGACATTGCAACTGCTACATGATTTTAGTAATTTTACCAGTGGCTGATTAGCTGATGATAACCAGAGTCGTTTACTGCCGCATGAACTTTAGCAAGCTGCCATAAGGCTGCCTCTGATCCATTGGTCCCTGGACGAAATACCCTGTGGATCTCAGTGCCAGGTGAAAGCCCTGGTAAATTTAGTTCTATTGCCAGAGGCTTTAGCGTAGCATCATCCTTTAAGAATAGCAGAGTTCTGGATGCATATGCACATACACCATTTTTGTTTATTTTCCCCAAAAATGGCATGAGGTAGTCATGGTGGTCCAAGATGAAAATCCTCCATTGGTTCATTGCCTGCAGCATTGAACTGAACTTATTGGGAATTTTGAATGTTTGTTCTAGTTCTTTCCAATTAAGCATTCATGATTATTGCCTTTTCCTCCATCGCGTACTCTGGAGGATGTTTCATGGGTGTACTCTATACTAAAGTATAAATGACGATGTAATTGGTCTAAAGTACGTACCTCTTGAAGAGTGAGCCCATCAAGGTTATGTTCTATGTGTGATCTTCTTATTGAACTCCATATTCCATTCTTGCTTCTTGGTGGAAAAGCCTGTGATGTCAAAACCATAGCATCTTACTAGATATGAAACTTATCACATGCTGTTAATGTACAAGCTTGCATATAAGATGTGTTAGAACGTCAATTGCTGGTGCATTAGAATCTTGAGTTAGTAGTGTTGGCTGTTAGGGCTAAAGTGGTCTCTCCTAGGTCAAACTACTTATTTATTCTCTTACTTTCTATTATATTTCTTAGGAAATGGGTCTTTGCCCCTATACTACTCCGAAATTGAGCAACTTTGCCCTCTGTTTTACTTTTGGTTGAATATTATCCTCACGAATTGGAGAAACTCTTGTTTTTACCCTCCACTCCTAAAGAGCTTCAACCTAAGGGTAATTTTAAACCATAGTCAAAATTTGGACCTTTTTCCAAAGAATTTGGATACGTTGATTTCCCCTATTTTATGTTGGAGCTCCTTTCATGACGGGTAAATACGAGACAATTTGCTAACGGTAAGGACATGGATGGTCCAAAAATATGGCAAAGTACAAAATTAAGAAAATTCATATGGTACAAGGGCAAATTGATTTTTTCCCTTTTTCTTGTATGGTATCAAAGGCTCTGCGATATTGGTAAGACTTAAGTAACTTCTTCTTACTGCGAATTACCAAATTTTCTTTCTTTTGCGCTAGTTTGCTGGTGACACCATACTTTTTTCTGGTGATCGATGGTACTTTGCCTTTTTCCTGTTGACCGATAAAACCGTGTGAATCATCAATACAATATTTGATTCACACGGTCCGCACGCTGGTTCATACAGTGCGCCGCCCGCTCTTGTATTTGTAATAACTTGTCTTGAATTCAATTAAATGTTGATGGAAAAGAACCATAACTATGTAACCCTATTCCTAAAAGATTGATCCCAAAATAGCATATCCAAATTATAAGAAAGCCTATAGACGCTACAATCGCAGAATTTGCACCCTGCAAATTTCTATTTGTTCGAGTATGTAAATAAATTGCAAATACGATCTAAGTGGCAAACACTATGCCTCTTCCTAGTGATTGCTCAGTTGGCAGTATCTCTTTCCGACTTCTTCTGTTCACTATTCTAGTCATCGATCCAGCAGCAACTTTTCAGTAAAATTCTAACACTCGGAATTTTTTGGCAAAATCACGTAAAGGAAGTTGTCTTGAAAGACCTATAATCTCTTGGAATTCATGTTGGCCTAACCAAAAATAGGGCACAATTGAAGAAAAAGATCTGCAATACTTATTAGTTAGGACTACATTTTAGCCACGTTATTACATTTACTTTAGGTCTTATATTGTCTAGGAGTCTTTTAGTTTATATGAGATTTATATGCCACTAGAAAATATAGAGGTTATTATCTTTGTTATAATTATTATATGGGTTTAATATAGCTTCAGTAGAGCGGCATGATGAGCGAGGATTCATATAACTGACCCGAATTTACTTGGGATTGAGGCGTTGTTGTTGTTTGATAAGGACAGACCATAGGCCTAAATCAACCTATAAGCTAGCTCATGAGGTGAGGACTGTCGAGATCATATAAGGAGACACAATTGTTTCCTCCACTAATTTGGAACGCTTAACACTCGACATCTGGAATGTGGACAATATAACATAGGGTGCAACACTAGGTAAACCAAGAATAGAAATGAGCTTGGCTCTTATACCATGATAGAAAATACACCATGGCTCTAACTCAACCAAAAAGTTGGATCATGAGGTGAGAAACCAAGACCCATATAAGGAGATAACATTTCTTTCTTCCATCAATATGGGGCACTTAACATATTGGAATTCTCTGGCGAGATTCCAGAGACCAAGTACTTTTGAACAAGTTTATGGGGGTCAAAACTTTTTCTTCTAATAATCAGAAGTTTCTGCAGATTTCCAGCAAGTTTCCTGTAAACTATTTGATTTTCTTAGCATCCATTCTTAGCATCCAAACAAACAAATTCAAAATTGGCTTCCATACCCAAAAATTTGAGGAAGTGTGCTAAAATATCAGAGTTAGTGTTTTATATGTTGAATTAGTTCTTCGTTGGTTAATATAAGACATGGACCTATAAATAGGTATGTGTTGTATTCAATAGCGAAGTCAGAAATTTTCTCAAAGGGTGTTCAAACTTGAAATAAAGTAAAATTCCCGATAAATGGTGGTCAATATATGTTATATACCTCTAAAACTTAATATTTTACATATATATACGGTGTAATTTTCCGATGACCACCGTTATCGGGTATAGCTTTGCTGCTGGTTGTATTCCATTATAACTAGCCATTTAATTCGCTTTCCTTCTTTTATTGTGAAGCTTTTGCTTACGTTTGTCATGATTCTCTTTAGGAAGCAAAAGCATGTTAAGCTTACCTGCAAACACTGAATTAGAGTTGCATTAATTCCTGCAAGCATCTGGCGCCCAAACTCCTTATCATCCTTCCATGCAAGTTCGTTCTCTGTGCATGAATAATCTGGACAGGAAACAAAACTTGTTTTGGAAAAGAAAGATTCCATAACCTTCTATTCAAAAAACCAGCATCACCTGCAAATAACTGAGGCATTGGAAACTTTGCTGTGTAATCTTTGATTCCTCGTTCAGTCTCCTTAAAAATCTCTTTTGGTAGATGAGTTTCCAGTTTCCTTATCATCCATTCTTGCACCACTTGGCTTTTCTTTCCCGAAAATAGCTCTTTGATCTCATTAAATGACTTGAATTGGTTGGTTTCTTCTCTTAACACTGATTCCCCCTGAGAAACAACATAGTGCAAGGTGGCCCGGATAACTTTATTCGCAAACTCTGATAGTTTCTCGGAGCTAAATCTTTCATCTGGAGGGATACAGTTGTCTATCTTGAACATCCCCTTCTCATTTTCTGTTAGAAGAGTAACTGTTTAGGAAGAAGAATATCATTGTCCGTGTAATTCTGTGACTAGAAAGTTGTACTAGAAGGGAAAGAGATTTCTAGCCTGAATGAATTTGTGGTTCACCAGCTTTTCCTCTCCTTGGATATGGATAAGAAACTGAACCTCCTAAAACTGGCCTTTCCCCTTGCTGAGGATCACCGAGATCATTATAGAAATCGTAGTCATAAACCCGATGCCATTCTCTAATTCTCCCTGGAGTTCCATCTCCTCTCAAGGTATCAAGTTCTTGTTTCCTTAGTTGCAGCAGACTATTTGGTGTTTGGCTTGGAAGATAACACTAAGCATCATAAGATGATCAAAGGCATTGCATATCTTTTTGTTGAAAGATACTAATACATGTTAGGAAAAATGTTTTATACTCACAGTGTTTGAGAAAAAAATCCTTGCTGTTTGAGTTAAATGATTGGGATAAATCCAAGATTTGCATTCAAAATGAACCATTTGTCTGAATGTAACTTGGAGAGACATTGATTGAAGAAAAAACTTGTGTTTGTGCTGGTTCCAGATGACAAAAGCTCCTGGAAGTCCAAAATCTCGGTCAACCTCGAATGTCAATTCATACTGAAAACCTCTGTTACCATTAGGCTTCTTGTGGATACGTTTCCCATGATTCAGATGCGCTTCTTGACTCAGCTTCCCTTTCCCTGTACCTATCCAAAGGGAAGAAGGAAAAGAAGCAAACCTATTGTAAATTATGAAAGAAAAACTGGTAATCATAGTGTCTATATATCAAATTGGCTTACTTGGGTCAATATTAAAGAGACTGTATAGTTGAATACGAATAGCTTTTCCAAGGCTTGATTTTGCTGGGCAATGTTGAATGAAGATTTCTCCTTTAATGGACTCTGTATGTTTCTTGCTTTCGGCCAGTTGAGCCTTCACACTTCCTTGAAAAACACTCAGACAATCAATTATCCTTAAATGTTCCATCTTTTTCTTTAATTGATATTTGGTGTCAAAATGTTGTTAGCAGTATCAGAATTTTCTAATATTTTCCTCTTTGTAAATGATATATGAGATAATAAGATCTTACTAGGCGAAGAAAGTTTGTCATAGCTTGAGATTTTAGCATTGCATCAGATTCATTGCCTTGCTTTCAGGTTTCCTTTCAGGGGCTCAAGCAGACTAGTATATACTTTAGCAGTAAAGCTTCTTGTCTAAGTATGACAGATTTTGAAAAAGCATGGGATGATATAGAATCGGCAGAATAGAATAAAATAAACTTATTTCATTTGAAGTATTGAAAGGTAATATTTAGTTCCAAGTCGAAGTTTCACCATTTTGTCACAAAATACAAGAAGTCGTAAAATCAAGTTTTACTGGTAACTTTGAATAGGCAACAAACCTGTTTTCGGAAACAAGAATGATACCGAGCTCAAGCCAGAAGGATCAAGAATGCTTATTTGGATCACAAAAGTTCACCAATACTACAATCATTTTGTACCACTAAGTGGATATTAAAATAACCTCATACGAGAAGGGGCTGCTTAGATAGTCAATACCCTCACTTACAACCTCAAGGTTGCGGGTTTGAGTCCCTAAAGTAGCAATAGTTCCAACAAAAGAAATCAAAGGAGAGGAAAATTAAAAATCTATATATACAGAAGAAATAAAATGTCACCCCCCAAACTTGGGGAGGCACGATCGGCACCTGGTGTCATACTCGGCTCGAGCATACCATCTGTAGCTGTGGACTTTGGAGGGGTAGCCTTTAACTTAGGCCGACGAAGCCCACCTGCAAGCTTACAATACCAACCAAGGTCGACGAGGCCATATCTAGATCATCTAAAAATAACGTCTCTTTCATCTGAGGGGTAAACATACTCGAAAGCTCATATATATAATTGTGCAGGCCAATGAGGCCGCCATGAATATTTACTGACATATAAAATATACAGGACTCGTCTACAAGCCTTTAGAGATAATAGAATTGTATCATGGCCGGGAGAGGGCCACGACCTACCCAACAAACATGTATACATAAAATGGATAACAAAGTCTAGACCTGGTAACTCTCGGGGAGTGGAGCTTACCAATCAGGCTGATGTTTGGCTCTGTGTACTAGTAAAGTCTATCCGGCTGTTTATCAGGACTTGCAGGCATGAAATGCAATATTTCTTGCAAAATGGATGTTAGTACGAAATAATGTACCGAGTATGTAAGACAGTAGAATAATTGAAAGTTGAAGCTAAATTGATAATATAATAACTGGAAAAAGCTAGGAGCCAAAGGTGATTTGAAGATATGCTTACCTGCTGACTCAACTCTCTCAATATAGTAAGTAAAAGAGTTGCCCAGCCCTATAAGACTCATTACGTGTAACTGCTTTACCATAGTAGGCTTGCTCGTAGGTGCTCACTCATAGGGTTCGACCATACTAGGCTCGGTAACTCGGCCATTCTGGGCTCGCTCATAGGCGCTCGGTATATAACTTACCATCTAATCAAAGGTTGCCCAATAGGGGTTTGCCACCGATTATAGCTCGGCGTGGTGAAAATATTGTAATACTGTATATATATACAGTCAAACCTCTCTATAACATCCTCATTTGTTCCGATATTTTTTGGCTGCTACAGTAATGTGCTGTTATAAAAGACGTATATTATAACATAACATAAAAATTGGTTCCAAAAATACTTGGCTTTTATAGTGAATGGTTATTATATAGAGATGTTGTTTTAGAGAGGTCTGACTGCATATATCCTTTGCTCTCTTGAATGAAAGAAGACAATACTTAACTGAATAAATATCCCTAAAAAGGAGAATACTGTAACTTATGAGACTAGGATAATGTACATAAATTTAGGGATAAGAACTTCTTTTAATGTCTCGTTATCAAACGCATGTAGTTACGAGATCATACCAAAAAGAGGCCATCTTGGTACTTATTCATGATCTTAAATATTTGTAACCTCCACAATAACATGATTATATTACTTTATGTACTTTTAAAGGTTATCTAATTTCTTAGCTTATATCAATTGACTTATGACATGCTTTTACGTACGAAAACATGGGGTGTAATCTAAGTAGCGCCATAGAAATTTTTAAAAAAATAACCTCATACATTTAGAATAACTTAAGTCTATTTTAAAGTGAAAAAGAATTTTATTTACTCTTTATAAGAAATAATTATCTCCAAAAGATATATATTTTTAATCATCAAAGTTGTCATCAAGTTATTCATCTTCATGTATTGCAGGTTTCTTATAAAATTGAGGTATCTAACAGCGTGTTTGGATGGTTGTTACGCATCGTTTCATAATGTATTGTATTGTACTATATTATATTATACTGTATCATTTGATAAATACAATGTTTGGATAGATAGTATCGTTTGCCATTGTTTCATGATATCATGCACCCGCAACATGAAGAATAAACTTGCAATATTATAAAGAAAAAAATATGATACAAGGTAAATTTACTATATAAAAAGTAGGGTAAATGATAAAATAAAATAATTTAATAATAATAAAAAGTGAATTTGAGAGAAAAAGACAAGGTAACGACTCGATCACACCAAATCGGTCGTTACATAAAGTGGCACATTTCGTCGTTATGTAACAACGAATTTAATGATGCGATACAATAAAATTTAAGTAACAATCAAAACAAACATTGTATTCAATGTAACAATACAATACAATACAATGGATAACAACCATCCAAACAAGCTGTAAATCAATTAACTTCTGTCACATTCCATAAAATAAAGTATAAAATCTAATCTTTTTATTGATTTATATGATATAAATGATACATAAAATAAATAATTGAGGAGCCTTCAACTTGAGGGACTAAAGCTATTGCTTTAGTGGCCTCTCACTGAGCCGGCACTGCTCATTCTCCATCTTTTCCGCGTCCTCTTTCTTCTTCTTCTAATAAATTATGAGAACGCAATTAATGAAATATATGCAGTAAAAAACTGAAGACTCTTTGCTTATTTGTAGTTGGAATAGAGTGGTGATATTGCATTGATCTTATATTGTATATCCTCAATGATGTAGATTGATTTGGTTGGAGAAAATTGAAGAACATTATGTTGGATTTTATTGAGCTTGAAAAAAATTTACGGAAGAAGACAAAGTTAGTCTGTTATTTATGAAGATTTTACGATAAATCTAACAATTGAAAATTACTGGGATTGATATTAGAAGGTTATTATCAACATTGGAGTCATTTTTGAGTTGAGGTGGACCAATTTTGAAGCAAAAATGTGTCAATTAAATATTTATACAACAAGTTAGGGTGATATGTCAGAATTTTTCAACCAATTCCGATGGGTTTTCAGGATTTATGGTCAAAACTTCTAGCAACCCATCAGGATCTGACCACAAATCTTGGTTGATCTGTTAGATATTTCGCCAAAGCTCTTGGCGATTTACGTACCGAGGTAAGTTTTTATAATGATCCGATGAGTTATTTTGAGTATTTATACTTCGCTCGGCATCTTTCAGGCATGAGTAGCTCCGAATGGTGTATTATGACTTATGGGAATCATAAGTTTTCGTTTTCAGGTTATTTGGAATTGATTTGAAAGAATAATTCTTAGCTTGAAGCTTTAAATTTGAAATTGTTTGACCAAATTTTGGCTTTTTAGAATTTGACATGGGATTGAATTTCTGATGGTTCCATTAGTTTCGTTGCGTGATTTGGACTTAGGAGCGCGTCCGGATTTTGATTTGGAGGTCCGTAGTGGAATTTGGCTTGAAATGACGAAAGTTGAAATTTTGAAAAGTTTGACAGGGAGTGGACTTTTTGATATCGGGGTCAGATTTTGATTTCCAAAGTTAGAGCAGGTCCGTAATGTCAAATATGACTTGTGTGCAAAATTTGAGGTCAATCGGACGTGATTTGATAGGTTTCGACATCGGTTGTGGAAATTGAAGTTTCAAAGTTCAATGATTTCGAATTGAGGTGTGATTCATCATTTTGATGTTATTATGTATGTTTTGAGGCCTCGAGTAGGTCTTTGTTAAGTTATGGGACTTGTTGGTATGTCTGAATGTGGTCCCGAGGGGCTCTGGGGAGTTGCGGATGGTTTCAGACTATTTTTCCTTCTTTACGCACTACTGGTTCGCAGAAACTGAGCATCTAGTTTCCTTAATCGCGATCGCGAGGAATGGATCGCGACTGCGTAGAGTTATTTTAAAGGCTGGGAGAAATTGTTCATCGCATTCGCAAGTCTTCAGACGTGATCGCATAGGCTACTACAATTTGAAATATCATGTTCGCGTAAGCCTTCATGCATTCGCGTAGAGCATTTGGATGAGCTATGCAGTGTTCACTTCTTTTTTGCATTCGCAGTCCTTTGTACGCGATCGCATAGTGCATTTTCAGGGGTAATGCAATTCCTTCTTTGCAAGGTTGCTTCCGCGATCGCGCTTCATTGATTCGCCAATTGATTATAAAGTACTTTATTTCGAGGGTTTCGACCATTTTTGCATTTTTAGAGCTATGAAACTCGGATTGAGGCGATTCTTGAAGCAATTTTAACCATATTGGGGTAAGTGTTCTCTACTCGGTTTGGGTTATATTCCATAAATTATCATGATTTTTGTTTTTAGTTGATGAATTTTAAAGAGGAAATGGAGGGTTTTAGCCTAAAGTTCTATAATAGGAATTTTTGAGTTTTGAATACTAAATTGGAGTCGGATTTGAGTGAGACTAGTATGGTTGGACTCATAATTAAAAGGGATATCGAATTTTGTGAGTTTTGTCACATTCGAGGCGTGGAACCGGGTATGATTATGGCCGTATTTGGGATTTGACCCGGGATTCTATCTTTATCATTTGCAATTATTTCCTTGGTCTTTATATGATGTATTTGGGTTATTTTAGCTAGTTTTGGGCCTTTGGGAGGTCGTTACGCGTGTGATGGTATTCTTGGAGCATCGTTTGGCTTGCTCGGTATCGAAATTGGCTTATTTAAGATAAGTAACTCTTCTAAGCTTAGTGCTGAGGGTATAAAACCCCCCAAATTACGTGCCATGTGATTGATGTTGAGGTGACGCTCATGCTAGATGACGGATATGTGGGCGTGCACCCTGTGAATTGTGACTTTGTTGTTTCCAGGGCACTGAATAGTGGCCCTATTTTGTTGATATATGTATTTTCACTATGTGATAAAATAAATGAGCTGTACATCATGCTAGATATCATGTTTAGGCCTTATGTTGTTATTGTTGGGACCCATAGTGGTCGTTTCTTGCTGTAATCTCATTGAATTCATGAATATTTCGTATTCAGTCACATCCATGCATTCATATCATATCTCAGTCTCAGTTGTTAATACTTATTGATACATCATAATTTTTTCGGTTCAATTTTTCATAACACTGTGAGCCCGTGGGTGAGACTGGAGAGATCGATGACTGAATGCGGCCGAGAGCCTGATTATGAGTGACATTTATAGGATCGGGCTGCATGCCGCAACATATTTTATTGATTATTGAGTAAGGCCGAGGGCCTAATTAATTTATGCCATGATTGGCTTGAGCGCTTGAGTCATAGGAGCCCCTCCGAAGTCTGCACAACTAGAGTGGCGCAGTTGTCTATATTCAGGGATAGATCTTCCCTTAGTATGGAGATGGATCTTCTCCATGAGGCTGGATTAGCCTGTTTCCTCGGTACTGGAGACTAATGATCAGTGATGTATATATTTCGGGATGGGTCTTCCCTAGGCCGTATAAGCAATATACATTACTGAGTGGTTGAGCACGTATATATATATATATATATATATATATATATATATATATATATATATATATATATATATATATACCCGGAGATAGATCTTTTTCATGGAGCCGAAATGACCTTTCCTCGGTACTGGTTGACTTATAGTCAGTGTTGTATATGTTCTGGGATGGATTTTCCCTGGGCCATATGGGCCATACAGTGCTGAGTGGTTGATCATGATGAGTGAAAAGTATGAGTTGGTGTTATTAGAATAGATTGGATACATCTTAAGGAGCTTGAATCTTAGTTTTTGGATGATTTGGTGGAGTTTTGAGTTGAAAATTAGAAGTAAAAGCTAAACATAAAAAATGATATGTCACATTGTGCATTATTTGTGTATCACATATGTATCTTATTTGTATCAATTATATATCATATGTAAATACATTTATATATGTGTGTGAGATATGCGCGATTCATATTTGATATATGAGTCATAGATGAATTTTTTTTGAACTCGATTTAATTATGAATTTTGATACAAAATCAGTCCAAATTACCTCCAATCTTTCTCAAATTTTATATATTGACTTATCTATATATTTCTTATTACATTACGAATTGAACTTTGCGTGATTGCCTTTGTTATTTCAAGCCCATATGTTTGAAGTTACGCGAAAAGTGGGTACGCTTGTAATTTTTTTTTTGTAAAGTAAGTATAAGTTAAAAGGTGGCTCAAAAACTTGGTATAAATGCAATCCCCCATTATTTTAAGACAAGTAAAAAATACCATTCCATTTGGGGTACATGGGAAGAAATTAAAAAGTAGTCAGATTTACAAGTGGTCGTTCAAAAATAGCTCAGTTTCAAAAGTAATAAAAAATTAACTACTTTTCATATAAAGATAAATTTGAGCGAAACACTGTTCAAACCCGAAAAATATGCCAGTATATTATGCTGGAGTTCCAGTATAAATATACTTGAACTCCAGCATATTATACTGGAGTTCCAAGATAAGTATGCTGGCTCCAGCAAAGTATACGATCGAGTATAGTATCCTGGAAGTTCATAGATAATTGCTCGAATCTCCAGTATATTATGCTGGAACTTTCCATGTGTTGGAGTTCCAGCATAATATGCTGGAGGTTCATACACAGGTAAACTGAATTTCCGTATATTATGCTGGACCGATTGCAGCAAAATAATGGCTTTTTCTATTGACTTGATAGACTCTAATTATTTTTGAATGACCATTCCGTAATTATTTTTAAATGATCAATCCAACAACAATTACCCAGTATAGTCCCACCAGATGGGGTCTGGGGAGAGATTCTCCTGCTTTCACTTCAACACCCCAAAACTCCATTGCTGATTGTTGGTTAAAGCTTAAGTTTTGGAACGGAGAAAGGGGAAATTACCAATCCAAACACTAAAATAAACCGTTCTATTTTTACGGGTACACGCCGTGCAACTTTTTGTTTATAAACGAGAATGGCCCATAAGACCGTTTGAGCAGCCCAGATGAAATAAGAAATTGGGCCGATATCGAAAACCCAAACAAACCCTAGCTTCAAGAAACTTCTCTCTTTTATAAGCCCCCTCTCTCCCACCTTCTCTGTAAACCATTTCTGTAGCTGCTTGACTGGTAATTGCATTGCTATCTTTCTCTCTGTAGTCTTGTCGTTCTTCCTCTTTCTCTTTTGTATTTTTATGGATTCGGGAATAAAGCAAGTCAGCTTCTTGGCTGGAATCGAGCCTTACGATCCAGTCAATATAATTACAAAAACTTGCGAAAAAGAAATAGCCCAGTATCACTCGCCTGACTCTGATTTTTCCCCTTGATTTTTCAGGCCCTTATCCTACTGGCACATATCATCTCGATTACCAATATAATTATATATATATATATATATATATATATATATATATATATATATATATATATATATATATATATATATATACGCTTTTATATCATTCATTTCTTCTGATTTTTGGTAATGAATTGTTGGGTTTGAGAATTATTGAAAGCATAAAACCAAGCAAACGCACTCTGTCCCAGAACCATAATTAATGTTTTGTGGCAATTTCTTCGTTTGCAAAAGTAATGCTATTTCAGCTTCCAATTTACTCGTCCTCTAGATCCTTTCTAATGATCTTATTGGACACATGGTTGGATTACATTCTTTTTAATTTGTATTATTTCCAGTTATTAATTATTTTCCAATACTACTTCCACACGAAACTTATTTGTATATTAATATCTGCTTTGGTATTTTTAGAATATTAGCAATAATGTTGGTATAAGAGTTGAATATTTGAAATTCTTCTAGGGCTAATCCATTGACCTGCGGACAAAATAATCGGATTTTACGTTATAATAATCCTTCCACTCGTAGTAGAATGCCTTGGACGGTCTACTGGATTAAATTAGTTTTGCGTCTGGATTTGACAGAACTTCGATATCAAATTTTACCAAAATTGGATCATGTAAAGATTTTGCCATACTTTCCTAAATTTCTTTTGAAAAATCCGATTTGGTGAAGTTTGCTTTGAAAATAATATGTTTTGACATATATTTTTCAAATTCTTTTTTAGAGAAGTAATTTGTTCAAATAGTTGGCTTGAAAATAAAGCAGATTCATTAAGCAGAGGTAATTTGAAAATAAATTTATTCTGTCGATAGGTTTTTACATTATTAATCTTATGCTGTACCACTTATCCAGATGCATCATTCATTAGATATATTTTGGTTGTGTCTTACTTTTGAATCATTAAGTTTTAATTCAAGTTGAAATTGTCACAATCCGGATGTCTTGTCCTTTTTAGTCGTGATGAAACCTGCTAATGAAAATTAAACAAGTCAACTATTTGAACAAATTACCTTTTTATCTTTTTAATTCTTTAACAAATGTAAATCAATAGTTTAATAGGAATGGAAATCGAAACAAGCGGAAGAAATAATAAAACTGTTTAAATGTATACCCAACCTAACATCTTAAACAAAATGTACCTAGAACTGGTGTCATGCTTTATGGACAGTCCAGATTACTATAAACAAGGTCTGAAAAATAAATTATACACTATATCTGAAATACGTAAATCAAACAGTATGAAGGGATGGAGGGGGACGCCAGGACTACCTTGCAATCTCCGACTAGAATGAAGGCAGTCACCCAAGGTAAGGTCTAAAAGCTGTTGTTCCTGGATCTGCACACATTGTCTCAAAAAGCGAAGATTTTTGAATTTGTAGTGTAAAATATATTACATATATTTTGTGTAATTATAAATTATTGTATAAAATTAAATTATTATTTTAAATAAGAGTAGATGTCACTATTTTTGGTATGGATTAAAACGAAAATATATTTACATAAATTGAAATAGATGGAGTATATTACCCCTTGAACATATTTGACGGCTATGTATCGAAATCTATGTCGAAATATGAATTTTTAACATTTTTGGTTTGGATTTTCAGATTACGGATTTGATTTTGGTTTTAATTTTAAATTTTTTGGATTTCGAATTGGAGGTTGGATTTAGTACTTTAAATTTTTGGATATCCAAGAATCTAAATTTTATATTTTATATTTTGTACGAGTAAAATACTCCATTCATTAGATATTATTTTATATACGGAATATTAATTATTAAGATATTGTTAGAATACATTGTATTTGGATATTATTTTTCTATTTGTACTTCTTATTTGCCTATTAATATTTCTGTTGTATTTTCTTGATAGTAATTTCATTACTTAGACTATACTTTATTTGGATTTAGTTCTTCTAAAAAGAAGAAACATCTCATTATAACTAATCGCTTTCTCGAATACTTTAGAATCTCAATAGGTTTTTTTGAGACTTACTACAACATAATGCCTTATTGATAATCAATTTTATTCATTCAAAATAG
This sequence comes from Nicotiana benthamiana, assembly GCA_034376525.1. Taxonomy (NCBI): domain Eukaryota; kingdom Viridiplantae; phylum Streptophyta; class Magnoliopsida; order Solanales; family Solanaceae; genus Nicotiana; species Nicotiana benthamiana. Next base: position 12,831,473 of record CM067338.1, on the reverse strand, counting down.
TAATAATTGGATCTTCAAGAGATCTCATTTAATTTGGTACTACCACATATTCATCAACACTTATATGGTGAATATCTCTTTTAAAGATAAAGTTATACTATTATGGTTATGGTCAAAATTATATGCAAGATATGTTTCATGCATTAATGTTATTCTTTAATAATTACATTACCAAAATATTTTGGCATACATTAGGTAAGTGACCAATGAACATTCATGTAATAATGATGACATTATTTTCTTATTTCAACTCAGACCTCTTTCTAGATGTGAGTGGTATATTCACTACCACTAGCACGTTTATAATTGTTCCAAGAATGAATATGTATTCAAAATCAGATATTGCCACATTCACATCATGAATGGACCATAATCATATGATAGTTCTTAAATGCTCATGTTTAGGTTTGCCTTGTGTTTTGACGATCTAACAAAATTTCTAATAAGAACTAGTTAGAGAAATTGACCTACTTGGGACTATTGCAAACTCCAACGGACTCCAATAAAAGGTGAATTATTACACATACATGAGCTAGGATCAAAACAAGGACCTGATCCTCATGTGATTCCTATATAGCATCACAAAGTCATTTGGACACAGCTGGAAGTGAAGTGACCGAGAACAGTGTTTCTTCCGCACTGCTACACTAGCAGCCCACTCATTCTCTAACCAAACAAAGTACCACATCATTTCAAATGATGTGATCAAGTTGTACCAAAGGGGATTTCATTCAAAACATCACAAATAGGTTTCAGTTTCATTCACCCAAGCATCAAGAATAAAACACAAAAGATTATTCTCTCAAGCTTGAAGAACAAAGTTGAACGCTACTACAGACCGGTTCTTAAACGATTGATTATTGCTTTCCTAGTTGAGTTGTAACCTTGTTATAGCATTTACAACATCTCCTAAATCACTTACTTAGAAGTTTACTGATTAGGAATCCTCTTGTAAATCCTTAAACTTGTTGAGTTTAGGTTTTGGCTAGTTTTAGTCATAAAGTAAAGTTTTTGTAATCATAGGGTTACAAAGTGGCTTGTGGTGACAACAATACAAGTAGAAAAATCATTTGTAACTAGGATAGTCACAAAGTGGCTTGTGGTAAAGGTACCACAAGTTAGTTTGAAGTGTTTGCAATCAGAAGTATTGTAAAATGGCTTGTAATTGGTAAGATTACAAGTTAGTAAAGTTAAAAGCCTACAAGGTATGTCGTGATTTTTTGATCCCCTTGTGAGGGATTTTTCCACGTAAAAAGTCCTCTACCTCATTTACTTACTTCTTTATTAAGTACTATCAGAAGAACCTTGTAGAGGACCAGGTACTCTACAATTTGGTTGACCTATACAAACTAATAATTGGTATTAGATCAAGTTCCTCCTATCTGATTAACACCTAGGAAGGATCTTCATGATGGATCCACTAAATTATGAAGAAGGCGAATCCATATACCTACTACCCAAGTTTGATAGAAAACATTATTGGTAGTGGAAAGCTACAATTCATGATTTCATCATGGCTGAGGATGCGAGCTTTGGTATGTTTTCTGCGATGGTCCACTTGTTCAAATCAAAGTACAAAATGAAAAATCAGTTTCAATAAAAAGGATCAATGAAGCATACACTGAAGTAGACAAAGAAGCAATGGAGAAGAACGCCCGTGCTAAGAAAATCCTGGTAGATGTTTGCTACAAAAATCTAACACTGATAATAGTCCTATGATGGTAGTTGAAGGCGAGGAGATTGGATATGACTCAGCGCTTGCTTTGATGGCTCAATCAGACAACAATGAAAACAATGACAATGAAGAGGTAACCTTCAAGGATGTTCAGAGAAATCTGAAATCCTATTCTCTAAAAAAACTCATGTGTTTAGTCAGTGTTTTAATTACTGCATTTTGTAGTCTTGCGGAGGATAAGTGTTCCTTGTTCTTAGAACTAGAGAAATCCGAACATATTAGAAAAGACTTGGTTGCTGCAATTTATAATCAAACGAAAACCATTGAAAGCTATGAAAGAGGAAAGGAGATAGTGACTGAGGAATATTCTAGGCTTGAAGATGTGAGTGAGGAATATTCTAGGCTTGAAGATGAGGTGATGGCCTTGAGATGTAGGATGAGTGGTGAAATTGAGAAAAACGATCCCCTCCAAGCCAATCTAGAAAAAGTAATGAATGATCTTGAAAGGTGTCTAAAGTGCACCTGGTCCATAGAAGCTACCACGACCTTGTTCACTAATTATAGTGAAAAAAGGTAGGGAGCACGGTTTCCAAGGAAGGAAGATCCTTACAACCTTCACAGTAAGAGCCCCACAATATCTGATAATTGGCCTTGTACCTAATGGGGGAACACTGGGCACTCCATGGAAGGTGTCTATGACAAGAATCTGTCAATACCAAAAGATAAAGTGGTTGCTGAAACTGTGATCACAAAAGAGGGACCAGGTTCCACTCACAGAACTCACATTACCTGTATGGACCAATAAAAGCTCTTATTCATCCTCTTGGTTACTGCAATGGACCCAAACTTGTTTGAGTTCCTAAAAATAACTCCTAATTTTCTTGTGCAGGGAACAATAAAGGAAAGTGGTCAACAATGGTTCATGGATAGTGGATGTTCGAAACACATAACTTGGAATACCACTGACTTTTTTTCATTAAAAGCCCTGTAGGGAGGGAGTGTATCCTTTGGCAATGGAAAAAAAAGGATACATTCTTGGAGTTGGAAAAGTTGGGAAGTCACTTACTCGATATATTGAAAATGTGTATAGTCTTCTGAGTGTTTCTCAAATTTGTGATAAAGTGAACAAGGTAGAGTTCCTGTCCAAAATATGTACAATCACTGACCTTGTGACTGGTGAAATAGTTCTGGTAGCAAAAAGATAAAAAAACATCTATGTTACTGACTTTGAATCCTTATGTAGTGGTGATATGAGTTGTCTGAAGGCGGTTGAAGATGATGTAGAACTATGTCACAGAAGACTGGGCCATGCAAGTTTTCCCCTTCTGAATAAACTAATTTAGAAAGACCCGGTACATGGTCTGCCTCTGTCACAATTCAAAACTCAAAAAGTCTGTGGTGCCTGTGCCAGAGGAAAACATGTGAAGTCCTCCTTTAAGTGAAAAAGAGATGTAAGCACCTCAAAGCCGTTTGAGTTCCTGCACATGGATCTTTGTGGACCTATAAGGGTGCAAAGCAGAGGAGGAAAGAGATACACTTTTGTAATAGTGGATGATACCTGGACGATGTTTCTCAAAACAAAAGATGAAACTGTTGAAGTATTTGTGGCCTTTGTGAAAAAAATTCAGGTGAAAATGTAGTCTAAAGTTGTATGCATTAGATCAGATCATGGGACAAAATTTGATAATGTCAAATTTGATGAATTTTGAAATTTAAATGGCATCACTCGTAACTTCTCAGCTCCCAGAACTTCTCAGCAAAATGGAGTAGCAGAAAGAAAGAACAGAACTCTAGAAGAAAAAGCAAGAATAATGCTGATTGATAGTGGACTTGCAAAGAACTTTTGGGCTGAAGTTGTCAATACTGCCTACTACTTAGTAAATAGGTGCATGATCCGGTCAATTCTGAACAAGACCCCTTGTGAACTGCTGAATGGAAGAAAACCCAATCTGACATATCTTTGAACTTTGTATGCGAATGCTATGTTCTCGACAATGGAAAGGATCAACTTAGTAAGTTCGATGCTAAAAGTGACGAAGGGATATTTCTTGGCTACTCTTCTCAAAGCAAGGCTTACAAGATTTATAACAAGCGAACTTAATGTATCTAAGGAAGTGTCCATGTTATCTTTGATGAATCCCACCCATCAATTGAGAAAATTACTGAGGAAGATCGAGATGGAGAACCCTTATTTGTTCCTGGTGAAGTCATTGACATGACAAATGGAAAGGCAGACTTGATGAGTCAAGTGAATGAGTCAAATGAAGGTAACACAGTCTCATCAACAATAGAACTAAACAACTCAATTACAATCATTGAAGCGGAAGAAAGAGTGGTTGATGCAATTCAGGTAACTCTTTTGGGATCTGACGGAAGGATAGAAGAGAACCAGAGAAACATACCGTCCTCATCTCAGAATTAATCCCAGACATCTAACTAGCGACATCAAAGCTCTCATCCTATAGATAAAATAATCACCCCTCTAGATTCTGGAGTTCAAACCAGGTTAAGAGCTAGAAATTCACTTGCCTTCTCAGCCTTTCTCTCTAAAATAGAACCCAAGAACATCAAGGAAGCCTTAAAAGATGTAGATTTGATTACAGCCATTCAAGATGAGCTGCATCAATTCTAGAGAAATAATGTTTGGCACCTGGTATCCAGACCCCTAGATAGAACCATTATAGAAACCATGTGGGTGTTTAGAAACAAGCTAGATGAGCATAGAATTACCACAAGGAATAAGGCCAGATTAGTGGTTCAAGGTTACAATCAGGAGGAAAAGATTGACTATGATAAAATATTTGCTCAAGTGGCTCACATGTAAGCTATCAGTATTCTGATTGCCTTTGTTTCTCATATGGAATTCATTTTGTTCCAAATAGATTTCAAATGTGCATTCTTGAATGGACTACTTATGGAGAAGTCTATGTGAAACAACCCCCTGGGTTTGAATGTCATGAGCACCCTGAATATGTGTTTAAATTGGACAAAGCCCTGTATGTGCTAAAGCAGGCCCCTCGAGCGTGGTATGAAAGATTGTCAAAATTTCTCTTAGAAAATGGATTTAAGAGAGGAAAAATTGACAACACTCTTTTCTTAAAGAAACGAGGAAGGAACATGCTCATTGTTCAGGTCTATGTTGATAATATCATTTTTGGAGGAACGAAGAAACTCTGTATGAAGAATTTGCAAAACTTATGGGAAGTGAATTTGATATGAGCGTAACGGGTGAATTAAACTTCTTCCTTGGTTTTCAAGTAAAACAATCCACAAAAGGCACTTCCATTTGTCAGCAAAAATACATCAGGGAACTATTGAAGAGGTTCTACATGGAAGCATAAAAAATAATGGACACTCATATTGCAACTGCCACTCGACTAGACATGGATTAATCAGGACCTCCTGTGAATCAAACAATATATAGAGGCATCATTGAGTCATTTCTCTATCTCACTACCAGTCGTCCTGATATTGTTTTAGCGTGGGATTGTGTGTGGGGTTTTAATCAAGTCCCAAGGATATCACTTGAAGGATGCCAGAAGAATACTAAGATATCTTAAAGGAATACAGGACTTGGTGCTATACTATCTCAGGTGACAATTTTAATGTAATTGGGTATGCTGATGCAGACTATGCAGGTAATCTTGTGGTTAGAAAAAGAACTTATGGGATGGATCACTTCTTGGGATCATGTCTTATCTCTTGGGTTACAAGAAAGCAAAACTCAATGGCTTTTTCAATAGCTGAGGCTGAATATGTAGCTGCAACATCCTACTGTGCTCTGCTTCTGTGGATCAAGCAGCAACTGGAGGATTTTGGAGTTCTCACTGAGAGTGTGCCTCTCCTATGTGACAACACCAGTGTACTTAACATGGCAAAGAATCCAATTCAACATAAAAGGACCAAACATATTGATGTAAGACATCACTTTTTAAGAGATAATGTGGAGAAAGGGTTGGTATGCATGAAGTTATGCGGTAAAGAAGATCAAATTGCAAACATTTTCACCAAGGCACTAAGTAGGGAACAATTTGAAAGAAACAGAGTAAAGTTTGGACTGTTGATGCCCAATTAAGAACCCGATTCCTTTTTGGTTTGTCTCGTGTTATTAATAAATAATTTGTTCAAAGTGTTTTCTAGCCCTGTCTAACTCACTTAGATACTGTTGCAGGTAAACACTCATGATGAGCATAGAAGTAGTAGATGCAATACATGAATTGATAAAAGAGGATTAATTCTTTTCAAAAGGAGGGGCTTAAAGAAAATGTTTTTCAAGAACCATGTTCTTGTACTAAAGGTTTGTAGTTCTATACATCCTTTAATAAACATCTTAAATGGCAAAATAAAACTACCATGTTATCAGTTTTTCAGATCCGGCTGTCACATCCCTTCAATTCAAATTTTCCATCTCCCCTCATAATTATCCTCTCCGTTGAAAAACCCATCTCTTCTGCCATTCTTAACCATAAGCCCTAGGTTAGATTCGCCCAAAAGGAAGGGATCATCACACCACCTCTTCTAATGGCTAAGAAAACTTCTGATCTCTCTATCTCAACCGTACCCACCTATGACCCATCTATGGAACCCCCAGCCTTCACTAAGTCCGTATCCCTCCCTACCACCGCTTCCACAATCACGCTTCCCTAGTTTCCCAACCTCTTCCAACCTCAGAAACCACTAAAACTAATATTCCGTCCATTGTACACACCAGTCAAACCCTAAATATCAAACAAGCTCAAGATACCGAGTTCACAAAAGGTCGACTCCATAGTTGTGGAAGCACCAGTTGAAGAAGAAAAGATTGTGTTTGTGGTTTCCACCAATGGAATATTGCATGAAGTTCTTTCTTAGAGATAAGAGTCATAGAGAGTGTGGGTAGAAGGGACCATTATGGCTATTGCGGGGGATACAACAGTATACACTACTAGGGCATCTCATGAAGAACCTGATCCTTCTCCGGAGGACCCAGGTCAGGACTCTCATCCCTAGGATAGTGCTGTAGCTACTTTTGATGGTGTGCCCTTGGAAATTCAAGCACTAGAGATGCGATCAAATGATCAGGAAGACCTGGACAACGTGGCTCCTAGATGCATTCATTAGTAAGCTCAGGGTTCTAACCAGCCCTGAGTCAGAAATTAAATGGCCTACTACCAGACTTCAAGTTAAAGTGGCCTATGATTCTGCACTCCAAAAAAGAAAAAAAAGTAGTAAGAAGAAAAGAAGAAAGTTGGTAAAGAATGGTGTACCGGTTAATGGGCAAGTTATCCCTGTGGTGGAGGTGGATGAAGGAACTCCTGAGGAACCTGGTTCTCTTGTCAGGTAGTCCTTGAAAAGGGCTGAGTCTATTTCCTTGGACAAAGGATATACTTCTAAGTCCAAGATGAAGGAGGCAGTAAGTGGTGAGGACATTCTTGTCAAGTCAAGAGGGAAAGGCAAATTCAGTGGAGAGAAGCATACCAAACACAAATGGGAAACAATTGAAGAACCCAGTTCTGGGATGAAAGCCAGAAGTGACGTCTGCCTTGGATCTGAACAACTAAGGCATCAAAAGGTTTAGCTGGGTCACATGTTTGACCCAACAATCTATGAGATGGCAGGAATGCATCAGCTTCTGAAAGTAGTGGAGTTTCAGCAATGGACACATCTGTTCTACATTGATGCTCCTAAAGTGTATGAAAGAGAAGGTCAAGAGTTTTTTCGCTAGTCTCTTTCCAGTGGATATTGACCATGTGTGTGCTCTAGTCAATGGTGTGGATATCGTATTTGTTGTGAAAGTTCTTGGGGAAATTTTGCAAGTTCTACAGTTGGAGTAAAGAGTGTTGGAGATGTTTACAACTTCTGCACTGCAGTGGTGAAAGATAATTCCAATCAGAAAGGGACCAGATTCACCAGATTCATAAGAAAGCACTGCTCCCCGTCTACCATTTGTTGTTTGAACTGGTGAACAAAGTTCTATTGCCTCAAGTAGAAAGGGGATCTATCACTTCCAAATCTGATTATTCTTAATGGAGCAATTTGACGGTTTCAAACCTATAAGTTTGCCTGCCATAATAATTGAATACATGCAGAGAGTGGCTGATTTCAAGGATGGAAATCACGGGCTTCCCTATGGATTCTTGCTCACACAAGTATTCAAACACTTTGAGGTTCCACTGGGAACATGTAAAGTATGGAAACGTATGCAGACATTCTCACAGACAACCTTGGAAGAGTGTGAGAGCATTAAGAAGTATGGTGGTGTAGGAAGCACTTCAACTGTATCTCAGCTCATCAATGCCCAAAACTACATAGTTGAGGAGATACGTAAATTGAAGGCTAGGAATGCTATCATGGAAGGACAACAAGCTCGAGTGGTTCCCTTTACGAATAATAAAGTGATCCATTTGACCCAAGAAGTTCCTAATCTCAGGGCATAAGTTGAGAACCTGAAAGCTGAACTGCTCAATGAGCAAAAGTCGGGCAACGCCTCGAATAGACCTTGTTCTCCAAAAACATGCTGCAATATCCACGCCTTTTCCTCCTAGTGCCCATAAGTTACTTTCAATGACCAGTGTTCTGTATATGACCTTTTTTTGTTTATTTATGTTGATGGTTGGTAGTTGTTTTTGTTTCTTTTTTTTGTGGTTGGGATGTAATGTTACTGCTCCCGTGTTTCAAGTCCAATGTTGTCTCTTCCTTTTTTCAAAGGAAGAGGCATATTAAATTTATTAATATAACTCCTTTCTTGTCTTGTCTAGTACTTTACCTTTATCTTCTATCTTTCTCATGATTGTGTGCACATATGTGGCTTGAGTTAGCTTGGCTGGACTTCTTTGCACTCTGATTATTTTTAATGATTCCAAAATGGGGAAAGAGATAGAGACATATGGGGAATGGGAGACAAAGGGAATCACATTTGGGAATTGGTTCTTTTCAGACTGAACTCGTAACTTAAGGCATTGTCTCAAGGGGAACGCTTTGACATGCTCTCCGATGCCTTAGTTATGAACTTATAAATGTTTAAGTTTGTCATCATCAAAAAGGGGGAAACTGATAGATCTTAAATACTCATGTTTAAGTTTATCTTATATTTTGATGCTCTAACTAACTTTCTAATAAGAATTAGTTAGGGAACCTAACCTACTTGGGACTGCTGCAAACTCTAACGGACTCAATTAAAAGGTGAATTGTTACACATACAGGAGCTACGAACCAAACAAGGACCTGATACTCTTGCGGTTCCTATATTGCATCACAAAGTCATTTGGACACAACTGAAATTAAACTGACTGGCGGGGCTGTTTCTGCCGCACTGCACCACACTGAGAGCCCACTCATTCTCTAACAAAAAAAAGTACTGACATCATTTCAAGTGATGTGATCAAGTTGTACCAATGGGGCTTTCATACGAAACATCAGAAATAGGTTTCAGTTTCATTCACTCAAGCATCAAGCAAAAACAGAAACGATCATTCTCTTAAGCTTGAAGAACAAGGTTAAACGCTACTACAAACCAATTCCTAAATGATTGATTATTGTTGTCCTAGTTGAGTTGTAACCTTGTTATTGCACTTACAACATCTCCTAAATCACTTACTTAGAAGTTTACTGATTAGGAATCCTTTTGTAAATCCTCAGACTCATTAAGTTTAGATTGTGGCTTGTTTTAGTCATAAAGAAAAGTCTTTATAATCATATGGTTACAAAGTGGCTTGTGGTGACAACACCATAAGTTAGAAAAGCCTTTGTAACTAGGATAGTCACAAAGTGGCTTGTGGTAAAGGTACCGCAAGTTAGTTTGAAGTATTTGCAATTGGAAGTATTGTAAAGTGACTTGTAATAGATAAGATTATAAGTTAGTAAAGTTAAAATCCTACAAGGTAGGTCGTGATCCCCTTGTGAGGGATTTTTCCATGTAAAAAATTCTCTGCCTCATTTACTTACTGCTTTATTAAGTACTCTTAGCAGAAACTTGTGGAGGACCAGGTACTCCACGATTTGGTGGACCCATACAAACTAACATCATCTATATGTGCTTTACAAAATCTCATGTCAAATCAGTGACAAATATTACTTTTATAAAGTAAAGGATTATTTCGAGAATCCTTATTGTTCTCATTACCATTATGGTGACCATTATAATTTCGTGTATTTCTACGTCCATATCTGTAACGACCCAATTGGTCATTTTGAGATTTTGCACTTTGCTCGCCTGTTGTCGAGCATGAATTACCCCGTGTTATGTATTATTACTTATGTAGATCGCATATTTTGGTTTTCTGGGTAATCATAATGAATTTGGAAGAACATTTCTCAAATTGAAGCTTACAATTTGAAAGGTTTGACCAAGTAGATGACCTCGGATTAGAATTTTATGATTTGTTAGCTTCGCTAGGTGATTTGGGACTTAGAAGCGTTATCGGAATGCATTCTGAAAGATCGTGGAAGGTTTAGACTAGAATTGGCAAAATTAAGATTTTGGCATTTTTCGGTTGTTTGATGAGATCTTGATATAGGGGTTAGAATGGAATCCCAAAAGTTTCAGTAGCTCCGTTGTGTCATTTGTGACGTGTGTGTAAAATGTTAGGTCATTCGGGTAAAGTTTGATAGAATTTTTGATCGAATTTGGAATTTAAAAGTTTTTGGGATTCTTAGGCTAGAATCAATGGTTAATTTGATGTTTTGATGTTGTTTTAGGTATTTTGAGGATTGGTATAGGTTTGGATGGTGGTATATCACTTGTCAGCACTTTTGGTTGAGGTACCGGAGGCCTTAGGATAATTTTGGATAGTTTTCGGAAAGGTTGAACTTGAGAAATAGCAGCTGATATTGCTGCTTCTGTCATATCCGCACCTGCGGATTGGGGACCGCGGATGCGAGCTTCCCAAAATCGGAAGAGAGACGCATGTGCATGAAGAACCGCAGATGTGACTTAGTTAACTGCATCTGTGATGCCGCATACGCGGCGTAGCAATCGCAGATGCGAGACTTGGTTAGGTAAGTGAAATATGCAGAAGCGGACATTTTCCACAGACGCAGAAGCGCAAATGCGCTTATGGGATCGCAGGTGCGGATTCCCTTAGCAAAGACTATATGAGCATTCCTTCGTGATTTTCAGTCATTTGTTCATCATTTTGTGCGATTTTTGGAGCTCCAAGCTGTGATTTCAAGAGAGTATCAAGTGTTTCCATAGAGGTAAGCTACTTGAGATTTATACCTTGTGTTTATGGTAATTATTTCATTGTTTAATCATGAAAATTTATGGGAAATTAGAGCAAGAGTTGGGAAATTAGGGCTTGGAATTGGAGAGTGGATTTTGAGAATTTTAGTGACCATATGAGGTCGGATTTTGGTAAATTTGATACGTATGAACTCGTAAGAGGATGAGGATTATATTGATGTGACTTTTATCGGATTCCAAGATGTGAGCACGAGGGCCGGATTTGAGAAATTTCGGGATTTTTGTAAATTGGATATTTTCGCGTGGGATTTGTCTCCTTCGCATATTTCAATGGTTATGTATTGATTATGGTTAGATTTGGAGCATTTAGAGGTCGATTCATGAGGCAAAGGCATCGCGGGCAAGAGTTTGGACCGGATTGAGGTAAGTAATGATTGTAATTACTGTCTTGAGGGTTTGAAACCCCGGATTTAACATTGTTGTGCTACATTGAGGTGATGCACACGGTAGATGACGAGTGTGGAGTCGTACATCATTGGGGATTGTGACTTGGTTCATCCCGTATGACTGTTTAGTCGCATATTTGAGTTGAAATCTTATGATATTCCATATTTTAAAGATTGATATGATATTTTGGGATGTATGCCAGGCCTTATGCTGACCTGTTGAGACCCTTAGGAGAATTTTTACTATTTTTCCTCACTCTATTTGTTTTGAAAGCATACCCTCAGTCATGTTTTACCGGTTAATTGTTTAAATTTGGTTTTATCACTCAACTTCTTAAAATTTGAAACTTTTTGGGTTGAGTTCCTTATTTTACTAATGGTCCGAGTGATTGTGAGGTTGATGACCTAGATAGACCAAGGGTCTGATTGGGAGATTGATGATTGAGATAGAATGAGGGTCTGATTGTGAGGTTAATGACTGAGATAGGTCGAGGGCCTAGTTGTGAGGATTATATATTTATGGATCGGGCTATATATGTATTAATGTTGGCCCAAGAACAGGTGAATTTTGAAGATTGACAAAAGAACTCAGTCATAGACTAAGTCCATCTTGTGAAGCGCAGTCACGATCAACCTATACATGTGAGATGCACGTGAAGAAGATAATTCCTACTGATCAAGCAACAATATCTCCTGATCTGATCGAAAGTGTTGAATTTTAGATAAGGGGAGAAAGTCTCCTTATTTGAAGAGAACAGAATCTGGATAAAAGATAGTGTTAGGGTTTGAGATCTTCATGAACTCATCTATGATAGAATATCACCAATTGAGTCCCAATCAAACTCTGATTACTAACCTATTAAATAATAGTGATTGTTCTCTTTTAAAGGTTTTGCACATACGCAGAAGTTAAACTAAATTTAGAGCAAAAGAGCAAGGCGATTTTGTAAGCAGTTTATGTGTGATTTGAGTGTGATTTGAGTGTGCACTCCTGAAGCTACTTGAACAAGATAGAAGAATCAGTTCATTATATCTTTCTTTTATACTAGTTCAATTGTACTAGGTGGTTTAAAGTTGTACCTTTCTAATTTCATAGAAGCAAATGTATTAGGTACCTAGAGTGTTCAAGTTATAGCTAACTTGAAGTTGTCGCAATAGTTGAGGCTGTGTGCCACAACAAGATTAGAGTTAATCCTTAGGTTTACAAAGAGTTTTTGTAAAGACTGTTTTGGCTCAGTGATTTTAGTGGAAGTTTGGGAAAATCCTACTGAGAAGTAGGTCGTGGTTTTTCCACCTTTTGAGCCAGGTGCTTTCCACATAAAAACCGCTGTGTTCTTTATTTTATGTACTTATTTTTCCGCAAACAGTAGTAGTTAGAACACCTAGAAGAACCAGGTTCTTCTATGGCGAGACTTTGATACCACACAAATCACCCACCTCTTGTATGGTATTGATGCTTAAAATATCAATTGGTATCAGAGCGGGTTATCCTTGAATAGGCTAACACCTTAGGAAAAGATCAAACTGAGTGCACCACGTGGGAACTGGAAGGGCAATCCACTGCTAGGCCTCCACTTTTAATGGTCAGTACTATTCTTGGTGGAAGAACATGATGAGGGATCACATCATAAGAGAAGAATATGAACTCTAGGACATAGTCACTGATGCTCCTATGGCAACCACAAAGAAGAATTCTGAAAGAGTGGATGTGCCAAAGATAAGAGCTGACTGCACTGCTAAACATTTGAAGAAATGGGAGAAGAATGCCAAGGCCAAGAAATGGCTTGTGTGTGGAATGGGTCCGGACGAGTACTATTGAATTTAAAGCTGTACCAATGCTAAGGAAATCTGAGACACTTTGCAAGTGAACCATGAAGGAACACCTCAAGTGAAGAGTTCCAGAGGAACACTGCTGTAATCTTAGTATGAGAATTTAACCATGAAGGAAGGAGAAACCAACCAAGAGATGTATGTGAGGTTCACCATACTGACAAATGAACTTATGTCTCTTGGAAGGGTTATTCTTGAAGAAGACAAAGTTGAGAAGATTTTGACAAAGGTTTGCCAGTCTCTTGGGAAAGCAAAATCACTACTATTCAAGAATCAAATAATATTGGTACTCTCAAGCTGGATGAACTAATTGGAAACCTTATAGCCTATTAACTGAGAAGGCAAACTATGAAAATGGATACACCCAAGAAGGAAATAAGTTTTTCTCTCAGAATTTCTGAAGGTTCAGATCTGGAGGATGATGAAATGGCTATGATCACAAGAGATTTCAAAAAGTACCTGATGAGACAAAAGGGTTCTTCAAGAGGTACAACCTTCAATAAACCAAGGGCTCTTGAGAAACAGACCAATGAAGATTGCTATTAATGTTAAGACAGATCACATGATCAAGAACTATCCTCAATAGGAAATTGAGTGGAGGAAAGAAAGGGTTGGACGGAGGAACAAGAAGAGGGAACAAGTTCAACCAACAAGGAGCAAAGGGTCAACAAAGGCTATGGTTGCTGCCTGGGGAGAAACGTCAGATAAGGACTCAGAAGATGAAGCTGGAGATGAAAAAACACTTATGGCCATCGGATTATCAGATGATGAACAAGAAGTAAGTATCCTTCATCTCAAAGACAAGATAAAATTCTGTCTAAAGAAAGATTATCTGAGCTACTGCTAGACTTCATTGATGAGTCTGAAATAATTACCAATGAGAAGGAAGATCTGTCTAGGGAATGTGATATCCTGCAAGCCAAGTGCAAAAACCTAGAGTTTAGGGCTAATGAGAGTGAGAGTAAAAATATTGAGTTGAAGAACCAAGTTCTTTAACTTGACGCCAGTATCCTAGAACTTAGGTCTGAGAAGTTAAAACTAAAACTAGGAACAAGTAAATAAAGCTGACAACACATATCCCACTCTAGAAGAAAACTTGGGAAAATTAAAAGATGAGTTGTACAGGAAGGATGAGTAGATAAGAGTCTTAAAAGAAGATTTAAGGAAAGTAAAACATGAACTAGACAAAACTTGTAAATAGAACAAGGCTTCTGTTGCACTTTCCTGGCTAGAAGAACATCACAACAACAATAAAAGAGGACTTAGCTATGGAAATCTAACACCTAAGTAGGATCCTAAAAGCAAGTATCTCACTCTTCCTGAGAACAAAATCTACAGACATTGTGGTAAGACTGGTCATTACAGAAATGAATGTAATGCAAAATAAAAGGCGAGTCAAAAGAACAAAAATTTTGTTTAAGAGAAAAATAGGCTACGTGGGTGGGCTAAAAGGAATTTGATTATCCCTTTGCCTATAGAAAGGGACCCAAACTAGTTTGGGTTCCTAAGACTAATCCTTGATTTTGTTTTCCAGGTCTAAGTTAAGGGAAGTAACCAAATATGGTACATGGATAGTGGCTACTCAAAACATATGATTGAAAGTAAGAACCAGTTCCTTTTAATTGAGGACCTAAAGGGAGGCAATTTCTTATTTGGAAATGGGAGGCCTGATCAGAGTGTCACAACTGTGTGACAGAGGTAACTTTGTAGCATTTACCTCTACTAAATTCTTTGTGATTAACCTTAACATTGACAAAATTTTTTTGCAGGGAAAAAGAGTTAACAATATTTACATTGTAGATTTGTCTACTCTTTCAGAAATTGAACTCACCTGTCTAAGTGTGTTGGATAATAATCCCCTCCTGTGGCACACAAGACTTGGTCATGCTAGTCTAAATCAGCTAAACAAATTAGTCTCTAAGTACTTGGTGATAGGGTTACCTAACATCAACTTCAAGGAAGACAAAGTTTGTGAGGCCTGTGCAAGGGGGAAGCAGGTAAGATCATCTTTCAAAAGCTAGAAAATGGTAAGCACAACCAAGTCGTTAGAACTGGTCCATATGGATCTCTGTGGTCTAATGAGAACCATGAGCAGAGGTAGAAATAAATATGTAATGGTACTTGTTGATGATTATTCCATATTTACCCGAGTAGTATTTCTAACATCTGAAGATAAAGCATTTGACGTGTTTACTGCTTTTGAGAAAAACTTAGAAACAATTAGGAAACCAACTTGCATCTATTAGGTCTGATCATGGAACTGAATTTGAAAATGCTAAATTTGCTGAATTCTGTGATGAGAATGATATAGATCATAACTTCTCTGCCCATAGGACTACTCAAAAAATATAGTAGTTGAAAGAAAGAACATGACTCTTGAAGACATGGCTAGGACTATGCTTCTTTCTAGTAAACTGCCCCACAGCTTCTGGGCAGAGGCTGTGAACACTGAGAATTACATTATCAATAGATGCATGATTAGGCCTCTTAAAGTGAAGACTCCATATGAGTTACATAAAGGGATAAAACCAAATATATCACATCTAAGAGCATTTGGATGCAAGTGCTTTGTGCACAATAATGAAAAAGACTTCCTAGGTAATTTTGATCCCAGAAGTGATGAGAGAGTATTATTGGGATATTCTTCACATAGAAAAGCATATAAAATGTTCAATAAAAGAACTTTATGTGTAGAACAAAGTGTGCATGTAGTGTTTGATGAAACTAACATTCTTTCTGAGCAGCAGGAACATGAAGATGAAGCTATTGGATTGGTCAAAGATTTGACTGAAACCTCAGCACAAGTTAAAATGGCACCAAAAGTAGGAACAAGTGATGGAATAGGTTCTTCCACTCAGGGCAACCTGACAGGGGGAATCGATCAAAGAGGAATTGAAACAAATCCCCTAAAAGAACTTGTTCATGACCCTGTTCCTCAGTAACAGAACATGGGAGAAACATCTAGCATAAACAGTTCGTTGTGAAACCTTAAAAGTATTAAAGTTCTCATCCTATTGAGAAAAATATCACTGACCCAACATCTGGAGTCAAAACTAGATTACAATTAAAGAATCTGTGTGTTTTTGATGGCTTTTTGTCTCTTATTGAACTCAAAACTATTGTTGAGGCTTTGCAGGATGCAAATTGGGTGAATTCAATGCAAGATGAACTCAATCAGTTCGAGAGAAGTCAAGTTTGGCATCCACTTCCAGTACCCAAGGACATATCAGTTATTGGAACAAAATGGGTCTTTAGAAACAAACTTGATGAAGATGGAACAGTTACAAGAAACAAGGCAAGACTGGTGGTCCAAGGTTACAGCCAAGATTAGAGCATAGATTATAATGAGACTTTTTCCGGAGTTGCAAGGCTAGAGGAAATAAGACTCCTCATAGCCTTTGTAGCACATATGGAATTCACTCTTTATCAGATAGATGTCAAAAGTACCTTCCTGAATGGCTACCTGAAAGAAGAAATGTTTGTGAAACAACCTCTAGGGTTTGAGAGCAAGGAACATCTTGAGCATGTGTACAAATTAGACAAGGCTCTCTATGGACTCAAGTAGGATCCAAGATCATGGTATGAACGACTATCCAAATTTCTGCTTGAACATGGCTACAAATGAGGTAAAATTGACACTACCTTATTCTTAAAGGAAGAAGGTAAGGATCTCTTTCTGGTACAAATATGTGTTGAACATAATATTTGGGGCCACCACTGATAAGATAAGTAAGAATTTTGCAAAACTAATAGGGAGTGAGTTTGAAATGAGTATGATGGGTGAGCTTACCTTTTTTGGCTTACAGATCAAACAAAGCCCTAATGGAATCATGATCCATCAGCAGAAGTATGCAAAAGAGCTTATCAAAAAGTTTAAAATGGAAGAATCAAAGAAAATAGACACACCCAATACAACTGCCACTAAATTAGACATTGATGAACCTGGTTCATTAGTTAGTCAAAAGTTGTATAAGAGTATGATTGGTTCACTCTTGTATCTTACTGCCATAGACCTGACATTGTTTTTGGTGTAGGGCTTTGTGCGCGCTTTTAGGCTAATCCAAAAGAGTCTCACTTGACTACTGTCAAGAGGACACTAAGATATTTGAAAGATACCATTGATCTGTGTCTCTAGTATCCTAAAGGTAGTAACTTCAATATAGTAGGATATACTGATGCTGATTATGCAGGTTCCTTGTGGATAGAAAAAACAAGCATGGCTCACTTTCTTGGTTCATGTCTTGTATCATGGGCCACTAAAAAGTAAATTCAGTGGCCTTATCTACTGCTGAGGATGAATATGTTGCTGTTGCATCTTGTTGTGCTCAATTGTAATGGATCAAACAGTAGCTGGTAGATTTTGGCATTGAAGTTGGTTGCACTCCTATATTCTGTGATAACACTAGTGCTATAAGTATGATAAAGAACCCTGTTCATCATAAGAGGACTAAGCACATAGATGTTAGACACCACTTTTTAAGAGATAACTATGAGAAAAGATTGATGATAACTATGATAAAGTATTGATCTCCATAGAATTCTGTGCTACTGATAAGAAAATTGCTGACATCTTCACTAAAGCACTGAGTAGAGAAAACTTTGAGAGGAACATGTTGGAATTAGGGATGGTTAGATCAACTGATAGGTCCAACTCAGAATGTACAATGAAGAAAAATAATTTTTTTTGTTTGGCTAGAAAATCTGAACTTGTGTAATACCTAGATTCATTCTTACTCAGCTTCATACTTTAATTAGTATACTCCTGTGACATGTGTTTATGTGACTCACTGATCTCTTACATAGTTTTCTCTGTTATGGCATTTGAGGAATTCTCAACAGAGTTCTAAATGAAGAACCTAGTTCATTAATATGGGTTCATATGAAAGCTCAAGTATGTTTTCTATACTCTGCACAATTAGAAAGATTAATATTTCAATCATGAGCAGAATTCCTATACTTGTCAAATTCCTAAGAAATTCTATCCGTTAGCATTGAACCAGTTTCGTCCACCTAGAACTCTAAACCATAATATTTGCATAATATCTACGAAAGAAAAATCGATCATTCAAAATTACAATTTCAGGTTGATTAGACCACTAATTGACCATTGCAAAAGGCTTCCCTTACTTATTAAAAATGTATTTATCTTTAAATACATATCAATTATCCTGCCTTCATCATAATTTTAAACCGTCAAAAACTCTTCTTCATTTTACTTGCCCTCTTTTCCAAAATTTCCAAACTCTCTCAAGAAATCAACCACCATGTTTAACCCACAAGACAATACTAGAACCTCTCTATCACCATCTCCCTCCAATTCATCTTGAACTACTCCACCCAGTGCATCTCCTAAACCTAGACTACGAAGAGTGAAAATTCTTGCTCGCAAGACTGTAGCATCTGGGGCTCTGAGGAAGCCTTTAAATGAAAGGTTAAAAGCAAGCCAAGTGAAAAAAATCCAAGCTCCAAACTTTGACTCCAGTTCCGAGTCTGAATCATATAAATCCGCTACTGAGGGGGAAGGACATGGGTCATCTGACTCTAAAAAGATTCAAGAATCTCCTTCTGAGGTAAGCTCATCTATGATTGAAAACCTATAGACTAGGTTATTCTGGTTGGACCAATTAGGGATGTTGAAGTGCTAAGAAACGTAGGAGTGGAGGTAAAAAGAATTTTCAAGAAGATAAAGAGAGAGAGGGTACATGTGGTTAAAAGAGGAGAATTGGGAAATTTTAGTGCCTGCCATTTATGGGGTTGAACATGAAAGGGTAGAAGAGAGTGACATGAAGTCCGAGGGAAGTTGTTTTGGGGAAGCTGCTGAGGGGTTGGTTAATTTGAGCACACAGAGAGATGAACCTGTTTCATCTACTGAAGAGACCCTAAATGATTTATTGAAAAAGGTTGGGGAAAGCTATCACCCAAAGAAACGCAAAACTCCCACAACAAAAGCCCCAAATGTTCCTAATACTTCCAAGAGAAGAAAGGCTTCATCCCCAACACCTAATGCCTCTTTATTGCCAAAGGGTAGAGCCAAAAGAAGCAAGGTGAAACAAAGTGAAGCTGATCTACAAAGAGCCTTTGAAGAAAGCAAGAAAAAGAGAAAGGATAAATAGAAGGAAAAAATTGCAGAATCCTCAGAGGCAATTGAGGAAGAAGAGATGGAACTGGTCCATGAAGAAATGGGTACAACAGTAGAGGTTCCTACACCCAAACCTAGAAAGCCCAAGACCTCTTCCAAGAAGTCTTCCTCTGTGCTTGTGACTGATGAAAACAGACTAGCCAAGAGAACAAGATCTGCGGTAAAAACCAAACGATCAAAAGTTTTTGATGATGATGAATGGAGTGGAGAAGAAGAAGAAAATGATTCTGAGAAGGAACATGACAAGCTTGACATCTTTGGCAGAAGAAAGATTTTAAAAAGCAGATTGTTAAAGGAACTGGTGGAACCAGGAATGATGAGATTGGTGGATGCCTTAAATGCTCAGGGATGGAAGGAAATGGTCTTTCAAATGGATGGTAGGCTAGTCAGAAATGAGCTGATTGAATTTATGGCCAATGCTGTTGTTAGGGATGGAGTTGATAATAGCCTGGTGAAAGGAGTCCAAGTGCAGTTTGATGCAGAGAAACTGGTAGAGATCCTGGACATACCTTCTGTAAGGTTTGATGACTATACAAGGAAAATAAGGCCATGCCTGGACTCCCTACCTACTGATCTTGAAATCACCAAGAGGTTTTGTGATTCAGAAGAGGTGAATGAAGCCGGGGCTGTGCAAAAAAGTGAAATGATGTCTGAGCACAAGGTTGTATTTGAATTTGTCAACAAATGCTTATTGCCCAGACATGAGAGAAGACACACTGCTAACTACATGGATCTGGTTCTTATGGAGTGCCTGGAGAGAGGAAAACAAATCAACTAGCCTGCCTTCATTATGAAACTGCTATACGGGGTCATAAATAGCTCCAAAGCTCATGCTACTCCATATTTCTTCATTCTTACCACTGTTCTGGATAAGCTAAATATGCCTCCACAGAAATGGGAAATGGCCTCGAGCAAGGAACACTTTGGCATCAAAACTCTTCTTGCCTGTGACTATCCAATAAATTACATCCCTATTGAACTTGGTTCATCTCTGAAGACACCCATCAACAACAAAGTTAGGACTTTGGTTCAGGAATATGCAGCCAAAGATGCTGAAATTCCTAGGCTCAAGGATTGTGTGGTTGAAGTGGAAACTGAGAGGGATGGTCTTAGAAATGAGCTTGCCAAAGAAAAGAAGAAGAATGATGGAATTCATTAAAACATGCTAAATCTTCTCCATATCAAACACAACCCTCCAGTTCCTCCAAGACTTAGGACTCCTAGCTTCTGCCTTCTGAACTTCTTAGTACCCTAGTGACCCAGATTAGGAATTTTTCTATTTTTTTGCTCGTGGTTTGAATGTTTTTCTTTCTTTTTATGGATTGTAGGTGGTGACATATCTTTATCAATAATAACTGATGTTTTCTCTTATTCAATGATCAATCTGTCGTTGATAGTTTAAATGAGTTTGTTTGATTACAAATGATTGCAGCATGATTGCACTTGCAGTTGCCCAAATGGCCATGAGTACTAATTAAAATCTGGGATTCACATTTTGTATGCAACTTTTTGATGATGCCAAAAGGGGGAAGAGATATTCTTCTTTACACATTCTGAAATAAGTGATATTAATAACATAATTAACCTGGTCCTTGATAATAAGTGAATTTTCTAAGTTTAGAGTAGATGATCAAACTAGTTCTTACATGTTCTATATCAGTAAAAAGGCCAGAGTTTTTCATCCTCAAAAAGGGGGAATTCGTTGGCCCAAGAACAAGTGAAGTTTTGAAGATTGACAAAAGAACTTAGTCATGGACCAGGTCCATCCTAGGAAGCACAGTCATGATCAACCTATACATGTGAGTTTCATGTGAATGAGATAAGTCCTAATGATCAAGCAGCAATATCTCCTGATCTAATCGAAAAGGTTGCGTATTGGATAAGAGGAGAAAGTCTCCCTATCTGAAGAGAATAGAATCAGACAAAAAATAATATTAGAGTTTGAGATCTTCATGAACTCTTCTACGATAAAAGATCAGCAATTGAGTCCCAATCAAACTCCGATTACTAACCTATTAAATATAAGTGATTGTTCTCTTTTACAGGTATTGCATATATGCAAAAGTTAAACTAAATTGAGAGCAAAAGAGCAAGACGATTTTGCAAGAAATTTATGTGTGATGTGAGTGTGCACTCGTGAAGCTACTTGAACGAGATAGAAGAATTAGTTCCATTGTGTCTATCTTTTATTCTAATTTAATTGTAGTAGGTGGTTTAAAGTTGTTCCTTTCAGCTTTAATAGAAGCAATTGTATTATGTACCTAGAGTGTTCAAGTTATAGCTAACTTAAAGTTGTTGCAACAGTTGAGGTTGTGTGCCACAACGGGATTATGGTTAATCCTTAGGTTTACAAAGCATTTTTGTAAATGCTATTTTGGCTCAATGTTTTTAGTGGAAGTTTGGGAAAATCCTACTGAGTAATAGGTCGTGGTTTTTTCACTTTTTCAGCCAGGTGTTTTCCACATAAAAATCTCTGTATTTTTTTTATTTTATATACTTATTATTCCACAAACAGTAGTAGTTAGAACACCTAGAAGAACTAGATTCTTCTATAGCAAAAATTGGGTACCACAGAAATCACCCCCCCCCCCTTTTATGTGGTATTGACACTTAAAACATAAAATATAGCGCACGCTGTAGCGATATAGTGCTTGGGCTGTAGGATCCCTTCCGGAGTCTGGACACCCCCAATGAGCTCATTCGACTATATATATGGATCCGGGTACACGCTGTAATGATATATGGATCGGGCTATATGTCGCAGTGGTTACAATATGGTACCTATTGAGTGTGAGTGCTGCGTGTGAACACTGATTGGTAAAAGTTGAGTCATGAGTGACTGAGAGGCTTGCCCAGGGGGCTATATATACATGTACATGAGTGATGCTTTACCTGAGGGGCCTGCTTGTGAAATTATTGTTTTTCACTTCTCCTTAAAGTGAGTTTCTATCAAATATGTTGATTTAATTATTGCTTTCACTCATTTTTAAACCTAGTCTCTATTGAAAATGTTGAACAAATGCTTTAAATAACTTTCATTTAATTTGAAGTTTTTAAGTTATGAAATGTTTATGAATTTTTGTTTTTTTGCCGAGGGTCTGTATACAAACTATGCTTTGTTCGAGGGGCCGATTATGATTTTCATCACTTTCACTATGTATATATTTCATCAAACCAATATTGGAAAGGTTAGAAAGATGATTTTAAAGGATTTTACTAGAGTTGGGAGTTTAACGAAATGATTTGAATGGTACCGTAATTTGGGAACATGTTATAATCACTGTTGTGCTATGACGTAGCTGACGTGTTTTTCTTACTACTCAGTCTTTATTTACTCTTATTACTTACTGGATTGGAGTACTCACATTACTACCTACACTTGGTGTGCAGATTTAGGTATTTCAAAACCCGGTAGTGGGTGTTGATTGCTCAGAGGCAGAGTCATCAAAGTTAGCAAGGTGGATGCATGATGTTCACAGCACTGCTTTCCTTCCTCTCATTTTCATTGCTATATTTAGTACATATTTTATGAGTCTTGTTGTATTCAAAACTTGGTAGATGCTCATGACTAGTGACACCCCGATGTCAGGCTTGTATAATTATTCCATACTTTTCTTTTAAGTTTCATTATGATATTATTGGTTTATGAATGGTATAAAAACAACTTTTATTGGAAATTGTTGATTTGGGAGTTGTATCGGCTGGCCTATTTTCACGATAGGCGCCATCACGGCCAGGTCGATTTTTGGGTCGTGAAAACATCCATTGATACATTCATAGTAATATTGTTATCTTCTTTCACACTTATCACATGTTGTTATCACATTCTCTTAAAGGAATGAGAATGAAACAAATTCAATGGGACGAGTTTTCAATTCTTTGCCCATAGTCATACATGAATTTGATCATGGCAACAAATAAAAATTTTACTACTTTGGGTAATTATAATATCTTTCAAACTCTATTAGTGTTACAATCAAAATTTATCGTCTTTGCTTGTATTTAAAATCAAATTATAGAGTGTCAAGAATTTAACAGAAGAAAATAAAGTAAAATACTTACCCTAAATTTTAATCATGAAGGAAGTTCATGGAACAATTGATAATTATTACGCTCAATCCCAAAACTTCTACTTAATTATTTAGAGTCTCGTTCTGCTTACGTGATATAAAACAATAAAAGAAGAAAAAAAATATTGCAGAGAAAAGTAAAGAGAGACAGAATTCTTATTGCTTTTGGGATGATTTACAATTGAATAGAACCCCTTTATTTATAGGGAAAAAGTGACTTAGCCACCAAGTAATAAATTCTGATATCTTTCTAAAATATAGACATTTATCTTAAATAGAATTTATTTATAACAAATATATCTTTTTCCTCTCTAAGAGTTTGTATTTTTTAAGGAGTGTAAAGACTAAAAAGCCGCTTATTATACACCGAAGAGAGTAAATCATTTTACAATAAATTGGGAGTAGTCTCTTTGTATCTCAATCTTATTACTACATTGATACGCTAGGTCACCAGTCCAAATCAAAAAGTCTCTTGACAAAAATTAATCCTAATTGTATATATAAATCCGTGGTCATATTGTTTTATGCATAGGTGCAAAATATTTTGTTTTTATTATGTGTGGTAGCTATTTTAAAAAATATGTTTGGTATTATACCAAATTTAGTAAAATAAGACGAAAATCAAATTAATGACTTGTTTGTTCAAGTTTCTAAAATTAGCTTATTTTGAAAAGTATTTTTCTTTTTTAGAATATTTTTAAAAAAATTATTTTTTATGAGAAATAATTTGTGTTTAGCTACTTAACTTCAAAAATACTTTATAGTAGCAATTAGTATGTGACCAAGATTTTAAAAAATATCTCTAAATGCATTTTTTTCCTCAAAAGTGCTTTTCAAGAAAAATTAAAATTTTTTATTTCTCAAAAACTGCTTCTGTTTCTAATCAAAAACAATAAAAAATTTTCCTTTCAAAAATTTGACCAAACACTGTAGATTTAGAAAAAAAACATTTTTGACTAAAAAAAAGAATTTTTAGCTTAAAGAAAAAGCTTTGCCTAGCAGGCCATAAGTAAACATCACATCTTATATAAGAAACCTAAGTATTCTGTAATTGATTTTTTTAATTTAACCATTACGTATAAAAAATTATTGACTCGGCTAATATGTATTTATGCTATAGAAAATCTGTATTGGAGAGTTATCATTTTCTATCAAAGACGATCCAACTTTTTCTTCTTTTTTTTACTAAAGGTTCCAAATAGATCGAAAACTGACCCACTCTTGAACCCACACTCCATGGTGTTGCATAATGGAAACTTAAAATTTCATTTCATCAAGCTGCCAAAATTTGTTTTATTGTGGGAAGATATATTTTGTGTTTGATTAATTAATTTGAGTAAACGATGAAACTTAAAAATGAAAAGGAGAAAGAATGGTAGAAATAAAAAAAGAACATGAAAAGGTTGAGTTAATAAGGGATAATTTGATAAATCAAAAAGAGAATTTATTTAGTAAAAATTAATTTTCTACTTATACTTCTATTTTTTCTTCTATTATTTAAGAAAATTTTTTGGTACTTGTACATGGTAAAATTGGATTATATTAAATGATCAAATGGTAGTGTAACACGTTGAATCGAAGACAGGTAAAAGATAAATCAAGTAACAACCAATTTCGGTAACAATAACTTCAATTGGTGTCGGATAGACCCCGAAGGGAGCACAATCAACATGATCAGATCGAATGACATTAATGTCATGACCCCAGTTCGCTCTCCGTGAACATGTCATGACGGCACGTAGTCTTTACAACTAGGTAAGCCTAACAATGCAGAAAAACAAATAATTTGCGGAAATTATTACTCAAAATCATGATTAACAAAATGGAAAGCGAAATGTAGAATGCCACTCGGCACATACAACAGGATAGCTCAACTACTACAACACCATCCCAAAACCCAGAAACTCATGGGAACACAAGCTAACAGAATGTAATACACTGCTCTAACTCCAAAATGTCTAAAACAACAGTACGAAAGAAAACCTAACTGCTAAAGCTAGAATAAGATAGAGACTTCTGGTCTGCGGACGCGGCCAGATGTACCTCGAAATCTCTGCTAGATCTTTCCACCTCGAGGATAATACGCCTGGGTGGAGGTACCTGGATTTGCATATGAAAAACATGCACAGAAAGGGGCATGAGTACACCACATCAGTACTACGTAAGTGTCATGCCTAACCTCGATCGGGTAGTGACGAGGAAAGTCAAGGCCCTACTGAGAATAAACATAATAATAAGTCTTACAATAGTATGAAGTAAAAAGAAATAATGAGTATAACTATGAAGTAAGACAGGTTATACAAGGCAACAAATAACATACAGAGAATAAGGTAACACAAAGTAAAACAACTCAATATCAATACCAACAACAAGGATCTTCCAAAATACCGTCCTGTAGTCCATTTCATCAACAGTCCAAGAAGCTCCTGGGATACCGTCCCGTAGTCCATCATATAAGTATATCCGAAGGATCTCCCGAGATACCGTCCCATAGTCCAACTATCAATGTGCAGGGGGATCTACCGGAAATCTAACCCGTAATCCAAAGTAAATGTGCACAAGGGATCTACCGAGAATCTAAGCCGGAGTTTCAAAGTAAATGTGCAGCAGGATCTATCGAGAATATAATCCGTAGTCCTAAAGTAAACAAACAGAGGAGAAGGGCGCTACTGGAATCCCACATCCGTAGTTCCAATGTAAACGCGCAGTCACAATTAGAAGATATTCAGGAATAGAGTGCAAAAGAAATACCAGGCAACAAGTAGTTCTATCCTAACATGCCTCACGTAGTATTATCAAAGCAACTTAAGCAAATAGGAAAGTTTAGGTCAACTAAGCATGCTTTTCTAAACTAACACATGCTGTAATTGCAAGTAGAATAAGGCATGTAAGAAAGAAAACTCGGGCTAAATATTTAAAGTAAAACCAGAGTTTCAACAATTAGCTCAAGTACGCGCTCGTCACTTCACATATAAGACATTCAATTGCCAAATGTCATATTCTAAGGGGAAGGTCCCCACACAAGGTTAGACAAACTACTTACCTCGAACCGGCTCCAAAATCAACTCGAAATCACACTTTTGCCATGAGTATTCGACTCCAAATGGCCAAAATATATTCAATTGAATTACATATCATAAGTAACATCTCATACAAATGATTTACGAATAAATTCAAAGCTAAGACGCGAAATCAGGAAAAATTACCAAAATGCCCCTTAGGATAGCGTCTCGGAATCAGATGAAACTTATATTTTCGAAAACCTTATACTCTCATGAGTCTATACGTAATAAGAACACAAAAATCGGAGTTCAAACAACCTCTCAAATTCCAGATTAAAATTTGAAATCCCAAGCCCTAGTTTTTCCCTTTTCAATTAAATTTTCATGAATTTCTAGGTTAATTTCACTATAGAATCACGTTTTTGGTTCATAAAACTAACCTCCAATCAATTATCCTTGAATCCCTCTTCAATTCCCATCAAAGAGCTCTCAAAATACTCAACTATGTGGAAAAATGGCCTAAACTCGCAGATGAAATGCTTATGAACTCTCTATCCAGACCTGATATTCCTTCTATGCGATCGCAGAAAATCCCACGCGATAGTAAAGCACAAAAATCCAAATCAAAAAGTTCACTCTTGCGATCGCAATAAATCTCTTGCGAATGTGATGCCCAGGTTCCTTACTCTAGGCGATCATTGGACACCCCTCCACGTTCGCAATGAACAAAACCATCCAAGACCTCTGGCCCACTTAACTCTATGCGATCACAATCACATGCTCACATTCGCGATGGCCAAATTTCTCCAACTATACGATCACATCCCCTTCACTGCAAACGTATAGAATAAATGGACCGCCCCCCTTGAAAGCTCTATGCGATCGCATCAACCACTATGTGATCGCAATGAATGATTTCTCTACAACAGCTGAACAGATTTTTCTGCGATCTTCTACGGCACAAAATGGTCTCATAGACCATCTGAAACTCACATGACGCCCCTGGGACCTCAACCAAAGGCACTAACACATCCTAAAATATTATTCGAACTTGTTCCAATCATCAAAATGCCTTAAACAACATCAAATTACTTAAAACTCATTGAATTCAAGCCTAAATTTCCAAAAACCTCCAAAATACATTTTCGAAAAAAAACCAAACAAACCGCATACGAATGACCTAAAATTTTACACACACATCCCAAATGACATAACGAAGCTACATCAACTCTCGGAATTCCATTCCGACCCCCAGATCAAAATCTCACCTATCAACCGAAAATCGCCAAAATACCAACTTCGCCAATTCAAGCCTAATTCTACACCGGATCTCCATAACACATTTCGAACACGCTCCCAACCCCAAAATCACCAAACTGGGCTAACAGAACCATCAGATTTCTATTTTGAGGCCGTCTTCACACTGTTCTAACTATGGTCAATTTTCCAACACTTAACCTCTCATTTAGGGATTTAGTGTCCCAAAACTCTTTGAAACTCAAAACCAATTGTCCCGACAAATCAAATTAACAAAAATAAACTTGGGGAAAGAAGTTAGTAGGGGATCGAGAAATTAATTCTTAAGACGACCAGCCAGGTCATCACATCCTCATACACTTAAGCATTCGTTTGTCCTCGAACGAGCATAGAGACATACTGTGTATATCCTGCTCGGTCTCCCAAGTAAGATCTATTTTATGAATTCTCCATGTTTTACTTTCACGCTTAGACATCATGCCTATCTAATGGCTATAATCAAACACCATTTCCACAAAGTTAAAATCCACTTCTAAATTAGATGTCATGACCATAAGGTTAATATCAATCTTTTATAGAGATCATGTCTATAGGAATGTCGTTGTGACCAAATAAATCCTGCTTACTCCACTTCACGTTCAATTAGATACCATGCCTATAGGACCAAAATCAGCCTTTAATACTTAGATACCATATTTGTAGGAATAAAAATAAGTTGTAATAGAAATCATGCATATAGGACCTAAAACCAG
Organism: Nicotiana benthamiana; assembly: GCA_034376525.1. Lineage (NCBI taxonomy): Eukaryota > Viridiplantae > Streptophyta > Magnoliopsida > Solanales > Solanaceae > Nicotiana > Nicotiana benthamiana. The sequence continues at coordinate 12,803,142 of CM067338.1, read as the reverse complement.
TTTAGCTAAAAATCAATTTGAATTGTATTGTTCTGAATCTATTTAAACAACCTACTCCTTTATCCATACGGTGTAGAAAGCATGTCTATAGGACCCAAATCGCTCACTTAGAACTGTTTACTGCTCTTCTACATTCCTAATTACCAATAGATATCATACACCCCAGGACATCACTATTACGCATAGGCAAGCCTTAGGTAATAATAATGATAAAATGGAATCCGCCTTTATCTAACTAGCAACTGCTACAACTACCAGGCAGACCTATTTAGACTTCTTATCTGAGCTATATAATGAATCCGGTTCTAACTCAAATCCCTATATTAGGATTTGTAAAATTTAGACTTTAACTTTGCTTAAGTGGTGCTATTTATATGTACTAATTGCGGAGGAATATATGAGCCTCTAACTGCTACCTGTTTCCTGTTTTAAATAAAGTCCTACGTGTTTTGTATATCGCCTTAGCCTTTTGCCCTTAAACCTAAGGGTCAACCTCAATCCTCCCTACTATAGGAATAGTAGTCCTAAATTCCTTCGGGACTGATTGGAATGGGACGGGTAATAGCACGCGGTAGATTTCGAGACCAATTTGCACTTTAAATACCTTTACGGGGTGGGAATGGTAGATATGGATATGATGATCGGTTCGCTAATACCGCGTGTACCCACTCTTTTGAGGAGTGATTACCGGGTATTGCATTAATTCGATCCATATTACAAATAAACCTAGGACCCCCTTTTATATTCATTGGCATGCTTAGTTATAACTCTTTCAAAACATTGCTTTATTTTATCACTCCCAAACACTTGTGTAGTTAAAACCCCCTCTTATTTTGAGCCATGTTTGTTTACTTGTCAATTGCAAAAATTCACAACGAACTAAATGGCAGAGAACCACATTGGTGGATCTTGAGGGGTGCCTACCACCTTCCCCTTGGGATAATTTCAAGCCCTTACCCAATCTATGGTTATCAAATGTAGTTGTAGTTGAATCCCACAGGTGCCCTAACACACCTAAATTGTTAGGTGGCGACTCTTCAAAATTGGAAAACCCCTTTCCCACAAGGAAAGATTTGTCCCAACCGAATTTCATAAACCCAATTCCACGAAGGAAAAATGGGGCACGGCAGTCGCAACCAAATCCATGGCAGAAGAACTCGAACAAGTAGCTTTGTTTAAGGAATTTTTGGAGAGAATATTTCACTTGAGAAAAGAACTCAACCAAAACTTAGGTTAGGATTTATTATTTTTCTTAAAGCTAATGTTGATTGTTTTCCGTGATCACCCTCGGATATAACAGGTATCCCACTATAGTTGGTCATGCATAAGCTAAGCTTGGACCTAAACGCCCCTTCGGTAAGGCATAAGAAATTTCTGATAGCCAAGGTGAAAAACTTGTTTGTTAAGGAAGATTTAACTCAATTAATTAACATTGGTTTGATCTGGGAGGAAAAATATCTCGAATGGTTAGCCAATATAGTTGTAGTTCCAAAAATGAATGACAAGTTTTGAATATGCGTAGATTATAAAGGATTGAATAAGGCGTGCCCTTAAGACTTGTTCCCATTGACAAACATTTATCAAGGGATTGATGCAATGGTCACACACGAGTTACTGAGTTTCTTCGATGCCTATTCTGGGTACAATCAAAATAAAATAAATCATGAGTATCAGGAAAAAACTTTGTTCATAATGAACTTCAGCACATATTATTATAATGTGATTCGCTTCGGGCATAAAAACGTCGGAGCCACTTATTGGAGGCTCAAGAACAAAATGTTTGTAATGTAGACAGGTAAAAAAATGGAACTGTATATAGATGCCATGTTGGACAAGTCTTTGAATGCTAGCGATCATTTAAATCACCTCAAAGAATTCCTAGATATCTTGAGAAAGCACAACATGAATCTCAACCCAAAAAATGTGTGTTGGGTTGGTGCCAGTAAGTTCTCGGGTTTCTTGATTTAACAAAGAGGGTTCAAGGTAAATCCCGACAAGATCAAAGCCATCAAGGAAATCCGTACCAGTTGACAAGTGTAAAATAAGTCCAAAGGCTAACCGAAAGATTGGCCGCTCTAAGCAGTTTCATCTCTGAATCCTCAGAAAAATGTCATCGCTTCTTCTTTCTTCTTTTGAAGAAGAATAATTTAGAATGGAATCTGAAATGTCAACAGTCCTTGAAAGACCTGAAACGTTGTCTATCAAGCCCCCCGCTATTATCAAAACTAGAGAAGGGGAACAACTGTTAATATACTTAGCTGTCTCGGGGGTAGCGGTAAGTGTCGTTCTAGTCTATGAGGATGGTGGTATGCAATTTTATGTCTTATTATGTAAGAAAGAATTTTTCAAGAGCGGAGACTCATTATCTGGACCTCACAGAACTAGCCTTAGCTCTCGTAGTCGCCTTTCAAAAGCTTCGGCCTTATTTTTAATAACACCTGATAGCCATTGTGACAACCTTCCCATTATGGAATGTTCTTCACAAGACTAAGTTGTCAGGCTAGTTGGCTAAATGGACAGTCAAAATTAGTGAATACGATATTGAATACAAGCCTAGACTGCAGTAAAATCTTAAGTTTTAGCCGACTTTGTGGCCGATTTAGTCCGGGTTGTTGTCGTAGATGCTAAAGAACTGATGCTGGTGTCAGAAACGACATCAAGAGTTTGGACCTTGTTCACACATGGGTAATGACATCCAAATCCACTACTAAAAGGTAAATGGACACGACCACATGTAATATAATTTATCCAACTATGAGTCGAGGTCGAATCCCACAGAGAATAATATGTAGGCGATTAGGAATGTAAGAAAATTATCACTTGTTATGCAATGCCAAACACTTAGAATTATTTTGAGGAAAAATGTATAACTATTTGTGAAAATATAAACTAACCTAGAAAGCAATTAAAATGATCAATGTGTACAAGCATGGATACATAGGGAATTATACTCAAGTAACATTCACTGTATTTCACGATTTTACAATATGAGCAAGTTATGCTAATTATCCTCGGGTAATAATTCTATATTAGCTTCTTCCAAAGACTAACAAGACCTTTTATCCCCTAAAACAGTTAAGATAGTAAGTACATCGATTATGGCTACAAATAGTTCAATCATATCGATAGGTAAAATCTATAAAATAAGGGTTAAAGCCTCAAGTTCTTGTTAATTCATCTTTCCCAACCCCATATAATCTTTTCTAAAATTAATTCGAAGTTAATGGGCGAGTCCTTGGGGTTAAATAATCTCTTTGGAAACATTAAAGAACAAGAATACTTAAAGAAATAATAACTCACTTCATAAAAGATAAAAATCATTCGATACATAAGCACAACAAGATATCTAATCCACACTTTAAATATGAATATTTCCTTAAACAAGATTCAAGTATTGAAATAAATACTACACACTTAAATATATAATAGAAATCAAGAAAATGAAGAAATGCGCATAAGTGAGTAAGCAATTTGCAACCAAAAGCTTCAAATCTTCAAGACCCAAGTGTGTGTGCAAGAACCCTAGCTCCAAAACTTGTTCTCTCTAGTCTAAAGACTGAAAATTAAGCCAAAGATATTTTACAAATGCCTCTGTGCACAGCCAGCATAGACAAGACACCATCCGCCACACAGAAGGGACTTCTTATGCCAAGCAGACCTGGTACCGATGGCGTAACTCTAAGATCACGGGTCAAGTCTCCAGCTCAAATAAAATGGGCCCAAAGTGAAGGGGTACATATAGATATACGTAAAACCCTTCTTGGTCAACGTAACCCGCTTTACTAGGTCAGGAGCAATGATTTTAAGGTCATGGCAGTTGCATTCCTCCTTCACAATAGGAATACTAGAAGGGCGAATAGAAGAAGGATACCTACTAACATCCCAAGTTCGTGGAAGTATAAAGGGTAACTTTTCGTTGAAGTCATTAACAGTGCTCAACTGTTTGAGTATGATGGTTCTAACCATGAGAAGTTCAACATCGACATCAACCTCTTTATCTTTGATTCTCTTCGGGCCTCCACCGAAGAGAAAACAAAGGTTCTCAAAATATTCAGTAGCCATAATATTAAGAACATGACGGAGTTTAATGAAGAAAATAAAAAAAACATGAAACCAAAGGAAGCTTAAGTGCAAAGAGGTAAGAAACTTATGAAAATTTTGGAAGTGAAAGAGCTAAGATGATGAGTAGAAGTATAGATATAGACGGAAAAAATCGTAGTTATGATTAACCCGAGAACCGGTAAAATTATTGTTAAACCATGGGGCAACACATATTCGGGGTATTAAATGCGAGAAGACATACCCTAGCAAGTGTCAGAGACTGTTTTGAAGGTTTCAGAAGATTTTCCTCCAAGAAAGGAATCTTCACCAACTTCCCGATGATACAAAGATGTGCCACCAGAAAGTAGGGAGACTGTCTGTATAGGATAAAATTGGCTTATATTAAATTATCGAATGGTAGTACGTCATGTGGATCCGAAGACATGCAGAAGATAATCGAGTAACTACCAGTATCTGGAATAACAAATTCCATTGGTATCGGATAGATCCCGAAGGGAGCACAATCAATATGAGCATATCGAATTTATGATATCAAAAAATATTTAATAAAGAATATTTCTTGACATTAAATGTGCGGTCGTTTCGGAGAATATTTAAATTCATAGCATACCGTTACATATCACCAATGGCCCCTTTCATTGTCATTTAAGATCGGCTTGATCATAGGACCCCATTTTCCTAGGTCTACCAATAAATAGTAGGCGCAACAGCCATTATAAGGATACAAAATTCTAGGTAAATATTATGTTACATTCAATTCTTAAGCTAAATAAAATAACTTTACTCGCTTTTTGTTCTTACTTTTGTCCTCAGAAGCATTGTTCCCGTACCGGGCTTGTCATTTCCTTTGGTTTTAGTCGGTAATTCTTATTTTTAGTCTAGTTTATTTATTATTTTTGAATCAAATCAGTTCACTTGTTTATTAACTATCTAACAAATTCAACTATATTGTTTTACGGGTAATCAATATCGCCAAAAACCTCAAATCCTAAAGGAAGTGTTTCTTACCAATCAAAAGCTTGGCCAAAACATGTTATGAGTTGTTGAAGAAACTTATCAGTTTGAACAATTAAGATTAGTTGACAAGAACATATTTCTCAATATTTAACCTATTATACTGTAGATCTTACACCAAAGCAGTCATGTTAAGTTCGGTCGACACATATTTGGCCATTGCTCATTTTTCTGCCTTTGAGCTCTCGGTCAAATATTGCATAACATCTGCCCCCAACCACGGCAGTAAAAACCCAACAAGACATGAAGGTCCAAATATTGTTTGATTAACTTGTATTTGCAAAAAATGGAGATTAATATTCAAATTATTATAAGTAATATATTTAAAAATCTGTTTGAGAAATAGATCAAGTGAAATAATGAATTTTATTCTATCAAATAATGGACATTATTTTTTACAAGTCAAATTAATGTTAAAATCCAGTTTCGAATCGGTGTTAACAAGAGGCTGGAGGTTTGGAGATAGGTGATGATGTCCAAATCAACTACTAGAAAGTAAATGGACATGGTCGTATGCAATATAATTTAACCAATTATAAGTCGGGATCGAATCCTACAGAGAACAATATATCAGCGATTAGGAATGTAAGAGAATTATCACTTGTTATGCAATGCCAAACACTTAGAATTGTTTTGAGAAAATATTTATAGCTAATTACGAAAATATAAACTAACCTAGAAAGCAAGTAAATAGATCAATGGCTACAAGCATAGATACACGGGAAATTACACTCAAGTAACAATCCAATATATTTCACGATTTTACAAATATGTTCGAGTTTATGTTAATTAGCATCGAATAAAAAATCTATATAAGCTTCTTTCAAAGACTACAAGACTTCTGAATTGAATTATACCTAAAATAATTAAGAGATTAATCACACCCGAATATGATAACAAGTAGTTCAATCATATCCCTAGGTTGAATCTATAAAGTGAAGGTTAAAGCACAAGTTCTTATTAATAAAACTTTTCTAACCCCAAATTATCTTTCCCGAAATTAATTCGAAATTAGTGGACGAGTCCTAGGGTTAGCTAATCCCTCTAAAAATATTAAAGAATAAGAATAGTTAAAGCAATAATAAATCACTTCATAATAAATAAAAATTGTTCGATACATAAGCATAACAATGTATTTAATCAACACTTTAAATATGAATATTTCCATAAACAAGTTTCAAGTGTTGAAATAAATACTACACACTTAGATATACAATACAAAGCAAGAAAATGAAGCATAAATGAGTTAGAAATTCTAAACTAAAAGTTTCAAATCTTCAAGACCCAAGTGTGTGCAGAAGAACCCTAGCTTCCAATACTTGTTTCTCTCTAGTCTAAGGACTGAAAATAAGACAAAGATCTATCAATTTTTTTTTTACAAATGAGTTGATTTGTGTATTATATGGTTTGGGATCAAAATCGTGAAATTTCATAATTGCCCAGTTTTCCCGCCCAATTTCTTGTTCGCCTTCGTGAAGTTTTGAGTTCTGCTGCTTCGTGTTCGTGATGTATCCTTCGCATTCGTGAAGGTCAGTCTTCCTTCTGCATCGCATTCGTGTGACACCTTCGTGTTCATGAACGGTAAATCACTTGGCAGACTTTCATTGTCCATTTTAGCTCCTTTTGACTCGTTTTCACTTGGTATCTTCATCATCACTTCTACATCACATACAACCTGTAAAATTAAATTAAATGACATTAAACACACGATATTATCAACCAATCATAACAAAAATCTAAGCTTAAAGACAAAGATAAGTTGGTAATATACCCACTTATTAAACTCCCAAACTTAAACTATTGTTTATCCTCAAGCAATTCAACTAAGGTAATACTTCAATAAAATCATCAATTAAGCTCAATGGCATACCCAATATTATTTCAATTCAAAAATGTTCAAATTATACACAATGTAGTGACTTCGATTGGTACCAAAAATTAATCCAAATTATATGAATCGCCAATAATTTCTCAAAAAATTTATTTCAATTCAAGTGCTCAAACACCACATTAATTAACATGGCAACCAAGTCATGATACTACAGCTTCAAAATTTATCTCGAAAACAATTTTCTTTTGTTCATTCCTCCCCATTGGAAATTGGATTAAGCTCACAACTCAAAATTTTCATGTGCGCTCACACTTAAGAGAGAATCTAAACTTATAAATTACAATTTAAACACATATGGGATATTAAATAAAAAGAATTAGCTCTCACTCTCACAAAGATATTCAAATGCATAAAAGTAGTGCCATAGGCTTTTCCTTCATGTATTTTTCCACTAATGTAGACACACTTGGTTCAAAATCAAGTAGGACTTAATGGATTGTACTGTAGGTTTTTGGTTAAGGTAGGGCACAATCTATATAAGAGTGACTCAAAACCTCCCTAAACACTACAATTTGCAACAATTAAAGCAGACTTCCTTCAAAAATATTTTCCAACCTTTCTTCATTTTTCATTCCACACCTATTCTTTCTGTTATTCACAACTCCTTATTTTTTTTTCTTACTATGTACAACCTTTTACCTTTTAAGCAACTTCTTCATCACAACTTTTCCAACCTTCACCCCCAAACTTAGGTTTTTAACCTATGTTTACACTTTCAAAGTACTTAGGGAGGTAGGGTGCAAAAAACTAGATCAATAAAGAACAAATGGTTAAAGCTTGTAACATGTTTTTGAAAGAAAAAGTTTAAAGGCTCAAAAAATGTTGATTAGGGAAAATATGCAAAGGTAGGAAATTTAAGGCACAATAACGATCCAAGAAAAGCCTAACATACTTTTTTAGACCAAGTTAGTCTAGGATTTCACCTTGAAGCACATTTAAAACAAGTTTTTTACTACAAATAATTCAAAAGAGCACATAAAAAATCTTACCACACATTGCACATGCAAACTCGAATGACATATAAATTTAAAATTCAACTAAAACCAATGAACCCGAAAAAAATCAAATACAGCCTAAAAGACTATTTAATGAATCAAAGAGCCAAAATAGAACTTAAAAGTCACAACAAGGATTATTACTTTAATCATTTTTCATTTTAAAGACAACACTTTATATGCCAAAGTTCAAATTATGTTATTACCAAACAAGCCACATATTGGTTTATGGACACAAGATTACACCAAAAAATAATTTATTCACTAGTAGGTACTAAATTAACTAAAAAATATTTACCTAAAAAAGAAAAACTAGATAAGACTAATCCCTTAAGAAAGTTGTCACACTATCCATCATAGGAAAAAGTCACCCGGTTCAACACAAATTATTTTCTTGGAAAAGAACCGCGTCATAACAAAAAACTAAGGATTTTAATTAATTCTACTACAAGAAAATAATAATTACAAAAAAACTAATGCTAACATTCTAGGTTTTAAACTACAAATTATTACTAATAAACTAAAACGTCAGCCAAACACAAGTTCAAAAAAATATTCACGCTCCATATACATCCATCATATATAAATGAAATCATGCTCCAACTACATCCTATATAAATGAGTCATCCTCAACCTAAAGTGTTGCACTATCCTCAATGCAACTAAATAAAATAAGATAAAAAAAGGAGGTGCTCCCTGAAAATGCATCAGCCGGAGCTGGAGGTGGTGAAAAATTTGAGCTCCAAATCCTTATCTCATCATCCTCTGATTCATGTGAGCCACAAAATAAACTCAACTTGTGCATCATCTTGGACAGAAATTTGCTTTTCTTTTTCTTATGCTCCCTAAACTTTCTCGGCCTCTTCTCAATTTTCCCTTGCCGGCGACTTATATTCTCCAACCTGGTATTCATGGCCTCCATCTTGCTCATTATTGATATTTCTTCTTTGACCACATCATCCATGGATAGTGGGTCAACAGAGCTAGTAGATGTGCTAGACCCAGGTGGGTCAGTAGGAAGACCAACTATAAGCTGCGTGACGTGCACATCTGCTGCTTGTATCTAACTGAATAAGTGCCGCATAGTGTGAGGACTGGACTAGAGTGATCTCATGAGGTCAAATGAACCTGGTGTAGGTGCAAAGGATTTGGCGGGATCAGTGGTGGCCTCAGAGAACTGCCCAAATGAAGAGGATGTAAAATAAATCCTTCTCTTTTTCTACTTATCACTTGGTCCCCTTTTCAGAAAAGGATGGATCATTGGCTTTTCCGTACCTTTCTCAAAATCATTTGAATGATTTAGCACCCTAGCATCGTAGCATAGTCGAGTGATCAAGGATGGGAAGAATAAGCTCTTGGACCTCCCATGAGCGGCTTCCTCGATTTCTCGAACAATGTGCTCCCCCACATTTACAAGTAGTCCATCCAAGATAGCATCAATTATTAGTGCCCTCTTTGGTGTCACATCAATGTCATTTGTAAAAGTCAAGACTCTTGCACAGATAATAGAGAGCCATGTCTTTGCCTCAGCCGTGAAATCATGAGAATCAACTCCCTTATGCACCGTCATCCACTTCGGGGTCACCCCATCATGTAATTTGTCCACTAACCACTGCTTTCCTCCTACTTTAGCTCTATCTCTGTAGACCTCATTACTGAGATTGGGAGGGCCATAAACTCCATTGATTATCTCAGGGATGAAAAGGACTTGCACATCCTGCACAGTAGAAACTAAGGTACATTGGAAGTCGACCTCAAGGCATTTGCATAAAATTCCAAAACTACTGTGTGGTTGGCATCATTTGGTTGCTAGGCAAAACAATTCACCTACTTTCTACCAATCTTGTGTAGAATCCCAACATTTTAGCTTCAAAATTTTCCACATTTATGCCTCTTTCCCGGATGATGGCAGTTGAAAAGAGTTCATCATATTTACGCTCACATGCTGCAAATAGAAATCGGTCATGATCAAAGGGTACCTCTTGTTCAGCTTCGAGGGCATGTTCTTGCTCAATTTCATCCGAATCCGCATTTTGCCCAAAATACCAACAAAATAGACCAAAAATGTTAAAAGCTCATATAGACACTTAAAATAATGTATTAGGAAGTATTTAGGCCAAAAGATAGGCGAAAAGGGTCCCGGGCAGAACTGTGCAAAGTTACTATTTTCTTTGCCATTTTTGGGACTACCAGCAATTTCTCTTAGCATTCACGAGTAGACCACTCCATTCATGAAGAGAAATTTTTTTTGCCCAGATCTAGACCTTCGCATTTGCGAGCAGACATCGCGTTCGCGAAGATCAAAATCATTTTTTGCACAAATTGGGCCTTCACGTTCACGAGCAGACCACCGAGTTCACGAAGGTCAAAATTCTTTTTTCACAGACTTGGGCCTTCGCGTTTGCAAGCAGACCATCGTGTTCGTGAAGGTCATCTTCATCGCCAACCCTATTTTTCATTCAGGCATTTTGTCAAACAATGTGTGTGTCCTCTTTCCCTTCTCGTTTTTCAATCAACTTTGGCACACATCTTGGCCAAAATTTTACACTAAAAATCACACAAATTTACTCAACCAACCTCACCTAGCAAGCACAACAAATTTCACACATGACTTTGACATTCAAGACCTCAAATTTTTGAACCCTAAGCACAAATGAACTACAGTTTTTCTTTTATTATTTCACGCCAAGAAAGAGAAGAACGATTAAAGAGACAAGAGAGGAAATTACATAACTTGAGAATGGCTAGAGAGAATCACAATGGAATTGAAATATATGGGAGTTTGATTGTTTTTTGGATTGAAGGAGTAGGAACAATTCTTTATCCAAACGGGATTAAACGTCCCTTTCTAGTGTTTAGAACTTAAAACTTACCTGATGAATCGCATTCACGAGGCTGTGACGCCTATGCAAAGAGTAAATCTGGCCAAAATTTCGCAAATGCAAGTGAGTTCACGCGAATTTGAAGCTATAAAAAAGGCCATTCATCGCGAACACACAGCCCTTATTTCTGCAATTTCCAGCAGCTACTAGTTTCACTGCCCAAACCATGCGACCTACTCAAAACAACTCCAAAAAATATGAAACTTGGCATATTAGTTAACAACAATATACTAAGCCATTCAAAAAATAAAAATTTCAAAAACAACTAAGAGTTTTTAAAACCCGATGGGTTGCCTCCCACCAAGCGCAACATTTAATGTTGTCGAATGACACAGATCAAATTTACCACTTTTCACCACTTGGACGATATGAACTGGGAACCTAACTTGGAATCAAGCTTGTGACCACGAGCGGTTGGAGGTGGTAAGTAGATGATCAAGCCAAGCATTAATTTCTTTATTTTGCACTTCTTGGTTTTCATCTGAGGAATGTCATATTGCCTTCTTGTTCTCCCAAATTGTAAGATGTATGGCCTTTGACTTTCCCTCACAATACCTCATTGGCTCGTGTAGTTTAATTCCGATATCACCACACAATTACAATGTTGAAAAATGCTTGGAATGTGACATCAAACCTCCAAATTGTGATTCTTCCTCGATTTTGACATCCTCTTTTCCCCCGGACAAAGTTCAATCTCAACCATATTTGCATTTACACCAGTTGACTCTGATTCCATATTTTTCCTGGCATCACTAACACTCATGAAGTCGGTTTGTAGATGTTCAATTCTTGATTCTTTAAAGTAAATCTCAGTTTCTTCCTTATAGTCAGACTCTTCTTGACTTCTTTCCACATTCTCAAGTTTGTGGGCATAGTGAGCCTTAACCAATATGTCTATTCGATCTTCCAAAGTCGGATATTCTGATCATTTTGAGTCAAGCCTTGTTTCAAGTCTTCGAGTACCAATCTTTTCTTCTCTTCATTTTCAAGAATGACCTCCAACATGAGCATCACTTTCTATTTTTGAGCATCTGAGAGTTCTTCTTGGTTTTGGTCAAGTGTCAAGGAAGGATTTTCGGCTTCAATCTCTAACGAAGGTTCTTGGATATCATTCACTTCAAGGCTTTTTGGACCTTGAAATCTTCAAGCATTTCTTCTATTTGTGAGTTCAACCTTCCAAGCACCAAGTCATTTTGAAAACTATTTTCCAAAAGTTCCTCCAAGGCACTTTGTTCTTTGTTTCCTCCTTCAAGTAGGCATTCTAACATAAACTTGAACTCTCTATTTTGATCATGCTCAAATTCTTCCACTTCCATATCCCTATCATTTTCATCACACAAAAATAGAATTATCATAGCGGGGGCTTGGGAAAGGAAAGGACAAATAAGCACAATACTCCCAATGACTATTTTGACGACCACACTTATCACAAATATTCCACTCATGGGGTTGATATTGTGCGCACAATCTACCCCTAAAGAATTTAAAGAATTTTGCCATGAATGTGGTCCTCCACAATAAGGACAAGGGTCATCAAAGTATGAATAAAAACCATCCGACCAATTTCTATTATATGTTTCCATTTTTCAAAAACTAAGAAAATAAACAAGAAACAAACAAGAAAAATAGACCAAGGTAAGAAAGATAATTACACAAATATTCACAAGTTTGAACCAAAGCACTTACGCTTACTTCTCAAGCAACCTAAATATGGCACATTGTTCCCCAGCAACAAGGCTAATTTTGATGACGTACAAATCCACTACTAAAAATTAAATGGACACGGTTATGTGCAATATAACTTACCCAACTATGAGTCGAGGTCAAATCACACAGAGAACAATATGTAGGATATCAGGAATATAAGAGAATTATTACTTGTTACGCAAAGCCAAAAGATTAGAATTGTTTTAAGAAAATACTATAGTTAATTACGAAAATGTAAACTAACCTAGAAAGCAAGTAAAATGATCAATGGCTAAAAGCATGGATACACATGGAATAACACTCAAGTAACGATCCGATGTACTTCACGATTTAACAAATATGAATGAGTTTATGTTAATTAGCCTTGAGTAATAATTCTATATTAGCTTCTTATAAAGACTAACAAGACTTCTTAATTTAATTGTCCCTAAAACAATTAATAGATTAAGCACACCTGAGTATGGCTACAAGTAGTTCAATCCTATCCCTAGGTAGAATCAATAAAGTGAGGGTTAAAGCATCATTCTTGTTAATAAATCTTTCTCAACCTCAAATTATCTTTCCCAAAATTAATTCGAAGTTAATAGGCAAGTCCTAAGGTTAGCTAATCCATTTGAAAAAATTGAAGAACAATAATAATTAAAGTAACAATAAATCACTTCACAATAAATAAAAGTCGTTCAATACATAAGCACAATAATGTATTTAATCAACAGTTTTAACATGAATATTCCGATAAACAAGATTCGCGTGTTAAAATAAAATTACACACCTAGATGTACAATACAAAGCAAGAAATGAAGAAATGAGCATAAATGAGTAAGCAATTCTCAACCAAAAGCTTCAAATCTTCAAGACCCAAGTGTGTTTGCAAGAACCCTAGCTTCCAAAACTTGTTTCTCTCTATTCTAAGGACTGAAAATAAGCCAAAGATCTGCCAGTTTGTTTTACAGATGAGCTGGTTTGTGTATTAAATGGTTTGGGATCGAAATTGTAAAATTCTAGAACTGCCAATTTTTCCGCCCAGATTCTTCTTTGCGTTCGCGATCAACACTTCACGTTCGCGAAGGTTTGTTTCCTTCAGCTTCGCCTTCGCAAAGGTTTGAGTTCAGCTGCTTCGCGTTCGCAATGTATCCTTCGTGTTCGCAAAAGTCTATCTTCCTGTTGCTCCACGTTTGCATTCGCATTCGCGAAGTGTAAATCACTCGGCAGACTTCCATTATCCATTTTAGCTCCTTTTACACTCGTTTTCACTTGTTCTTCATCACCACTTCTAAATCACATACAACATGTAAAATAGAAGTAAATAACATTATACCCACGATTTTATCAACCAAACATAACAACAATTTAGGTTTAAAGACGAGATAATTTGGTAAAATACCCATTTATAAATAGGCTCCTGAGTCTAAGGCTTTCAAGGTGAACAGGATAAAGACGGAATACCTTGAGGTAAGTTCAGGCTGAGCCGAGAGAAGTGGGTGTGGATGTGAGGCTTGAATCATAGATCATCCCAAGTAGAGCCAGCTTCAAGTACCTTGACTCAGTTATCCAGGCAAAGGGGGAGATCAAATAGGATGTCACACACCGTATTAGAGTGGGATGGATGAAGTGGAGGTTAACATCTAGAGTCCTATGTGACAAGAAAGCGCCACCAATACTCAAAGGTAAGTTCTATAAAGTGGTGGTTAGACTTGCCATGATGTATGATACTGAGTGTTGTCCTGTTAAAAACTCACATATCCATAAGATGAAAGTAGTAGAAATAAGGATGTTGAGGTGGATGTACATGCACACTAGGATGGATGAGATCAGGAATGATAATATTCAGGAGAAGGTGCATAAGGCTCCCATTGATGACAAGATGCGGGGAGTGAGGCTCAAATGGTTTAGGAATGTACATAGGAGAAGCTCAGATGTTCCGGTAAGGAGGTGTGGGCAGCTGGCTGTGGAGGGCATGAGAATAGGTAGAGGGCAGCCTAAGAAGTATCAAGAAGAGGTGATCAGACAGGACATGGCGAGGCTTCAAATTTTTGAGGACATAGCCCTTGATAGGAAGCTGTAGAGATCGAGTATTAGGGTTATATGTTAAGAGGTAGTTGAGTCTTGCCTTACTTCTGATCTTTGTGGGACTACTCTAGTTGGATCTTTTCTAAGATAGCTAGTGGCAATGTTGTGTCTTACTACTATTTCATTTCTTATAGTGTCGGGTCTATTTACTAGCTATCACTTTTTCTTTGCATCTATCTTTTGGTTTTCATGGATAAAGGTGCTACTAGGCTTAGAGTGGGGTCTTAGAACATAGGAACTTTGACTGGAAAATCTGTTGATCTAGCAAATATTCTCAAGAAAATGAAGGTTAATATAGCTTGTGTACAAGGGACTAGGTGGGCAGGATATAAGGCGCGAGATGTGGGCAGTTTCAAGCTTTGGTATTATGGGAGGTTGGGGACAGGAACGAGGTAAATCTTAGTTGATAATGACCTTCGTGGACTAGCGGTGGAGGTTAGGAGGGTGAATGACATACTAATGGCTATTAATTAGTTGTTTGTGGTTTTACTTTGAACATAATCAATGCATACGCAGCCCAAACTAGATCGGATCAGGAAGTCAAGAGGTGTTTTTGGGAGGACTTAGATGAGATGTGCGTGTTATCCCACACACCAAGAAGCTTTCCATATGAGGAGATTTCGACGGCCACATTGGAAAGACGCCTGAGAGGTATGATTATGTGCATGGTGGCTTTGGTTTCGGAGATAGAAACGAAGGAGGAACGTCTCTGCTGGACTTTGATAGAGCTTTTGATTTGGTGATAGCAAACTCAAGTTTCCCGAAGAAGAGGGAGCACTTGGTCACCTTCCGGAGTTTGGTGGCCGAGACTCAGATTGATTATGTACTTTGTAGGAAGTCCAATAGAGGTATTTTCATGGATTGCAAGGTCATTCCAAGTGAGAACCTCTCGGCCCTTTATAGGCTCTTGGTCATGGACCTTGAGATCACGAGGAAAAGGAGGAAGAGGGCAATGTATAGCCAATATATGATAAAGTGGGGAGCCTTGATGGAAGCTAAAGTGCAGGATTTGGGGGTCGAGCTGGTGAATATGGGGGTTTGGAGGAGTAGTGGGGATGCGAGCGCTATGCAGACCATGATCGCGTAGTGCATTAGGGAAGTTGCGAGAGACGTTTTAGGGGTCTCAAATGGGTAATTCTGGTGGTCGCAGGGGATATTGGTGGTGGAATGGAGAGGTGTAAGGAAAAGTAGATACCAAGAAAGAAGCATACCTGAAACTTGTGGAAAGTGTAGACGAGGAGGAGAAAGGGGAAAAATATGGAGCATTATAAGTTGGCTAAGAAGGAGGCCGAGCTAGTAGTTACGGCGCCAAAGACTACAGCTTTTAGTCGACTGTATAAGGAACTCGAGGGCTGTGGTGGGGTAACAGGTTGTTCAAAGCTAGACAATGCGTGATAAAGAAGGCACGTGACTTGGACCAAGTGAAGTGAATCAAGTACAAAGAAGGTAGAGCGTTGTTGGATGAGGGGTTTATCCGTCAGAGATGGAGGACCTACTTCCATAGTCTCTTTAACGAGGAGGAGGACATGAGCATTGTATTGTGTAATTTGGAATTCTTTGGGAGTCGTTGTGACTTTGGGTATTGTATGCGGATTAGAGTTGATGAAGTTGAGGGTGTTATACGTAAGATGAGCATTGGAAACGCGACAGGACCAAATGAAATCCCAGTGGAGATTTGGAAGAATGTGAGCAAAGCGGGCTTGGAGTGGCTCACTAGGTTATTTAATGTTATTTTTATAACGAAAAAGATGCCCAAAGAGTGGAGGTGGAGCACGATGGTTCCTATATAAAAGAACAAGTAATATCCAAAATTGCAATAATTATCAGGGTATCAAGCAGCTTAGCCATACTATGAAAGTCTGGGAGAGAGTGGTATCGCTAAGGGCGAGAAGGAGCATGAATATTTTTGAGAACCAATTTGGGTTTATGCCAGAGCGTTCCACTACAGAAGCTATCCACCTTATTAGGAGATTGATGGAGCAGTATAGGGAGAGAATGAATGACTTGCATATGGTGTTCATTGACTTAGAAAAGGCATACGATAAAGTTTCGAAGGAGGTTTTGTGGAGATTTTTGGAGGTTAGAGGTGTTCATGTTGCCTATGTTAAATTAATTAAGGATATGTATGATAAACTAAAGACTCGAGTGAGGACGGGGGGAGGGGGGGAATCGAACCGTTTTTCGGTTATAATGGAGTTGCATCAGAGACCAGCACTAAGCCTATTTTTGTTTGCTCTGGTGTTAGGCATACTGACGCGCCACATCCAAGATGAGTTACCGTGGTGTATGCTATTTGCAGATGATATTGTATTCATTGACGAGACGCGAGAAGTTGTGAACGGCATAATTAGAGGTATGGAGGCATACCATGAAATCTAAGGGTTTCAAGTTGAGCAGGACCAAGACAGAATACTTGAAGTGTAAGTTCAGCAACGAGACTTTAGTAGGGGAAGGGGAGGTGAGACTGGACTCGCAGGTCATCCCTAGGAGAGAGAGTTTTAAGTACCTCGGGTCTATTTTTCAGGGGGATGGGGAGATTGATGGAGATGTTGCATATCATATTGGGGCAGGATAGATGAAATGGAAACTCACTTTTGATGTTTTGTGTGACAAGAAGGTTCCATCGAAATATAAAGGTAAGTTCTACACAATGATGGTCAGACTATTATGTTGTATGGGGCTGAGTGTTGGCCAGTCAAGATTGCTCATGTCTAAAAGATGAAGGTAACAGAGATGAGGATCCTGAGGTAGATGTGTGTGCACACCAGGTTAGATAAGATCAGAAATGAGGTTATTCTCCATAAGGCAGGGGTGGCCTCTATTGAGGACAAGATACGGGAAGCGCGGCTTATGTGGTTTGTTCATGTGAGGAGGAGGAGCATTGACGCCCCGGTGAGAAGGTGTGAGAGGTTGACATTGGAGGGCCTACGGAGAGGCAGAGGTAGGCCAAAGAAGAGGTTGAGAGAAGTGATTAGGCAATACATAGCGCAACTTAAGCTAACCGAGGACAAGACTCTTGATAGGAAGGTATGGAGGTCGAGAATTAGAGTAGTAAAGTAGGTAGTGTAGAGTGTTCATAACTTTAGTATTGGCATACAGTCTCGTTTTCTTTTGGTAGTTGGTTTTGATGACTAACCATTAATTTCTTTCATTGCTGATCACTTTATTGCTTTATTGTGTATTTTGCTTTTATATGCCTTTTTGATATCGTCTCTTTTTGCCTATATTTTTATTAATATGGTACTTATACTCTCTTGAGCCAAGGGTATATTAGAAACAACATCTCTATCCTCACAAGGTAGGAGTAAGGTCTACGTATATACTACCCTCACCAGACCCCATGGTGTGGGATAATTACTGGGTAGGTTGTTGTATCTGCTGCTACTATTTTCACTATGATTTTGTAGTAGTACTGATATTGTTTTTTTTTATTTTCTTGAGCCGAGGGTCTTTCGAAAATAACATATCTACTCATCCGGGTTAGTGGTTGTTGAAACACGTTCTCAAGTCGCTAAAACTAAAAGTGTGTTCATCTTTGTAGGTTTTGATAAATGACAAACCGACGCGCATGGAACATTGACATATGCCGAAGTCCAAGCACAAGAGAAACAAAGAACAAGATCAAGTAAAGCAACGAAGATATACATGAGTCGTTTTATATTGTGATCTTGATCCAACAAAAGATTCAAGTCTTGGCTTCTCTCGACAAATCATTTTCATCAAACGATGCATCTTTGATTTAAAACAAAATGATTTTCAAACGTTTTCATCTTAGCCAAAATGATTTTTAAACAAGTCTTTCAAATCTGGACAGAACTGCCAGATAATCGATTATGTGATTTGATAATCGATTATGTTAAGTGAGCTAAAACCGGAATTTTTAAAACAGCAAAATAATCGATTATGTAATATGATAATCGATTATCCTTTTTATTCAGATTAAATTAGAAATTCCGCAGAGGTCAATAATCGATTATCCTATATAGCATAATCGATTATTCACTAACCGTTGCCAAAGTTTTTTAAACGCTGAAAGATAATCGATTATGCACAAGGCAATAATCGATTATGCTAGCATAAAATCAGCGTCTGATTTTTGAACGTTAACAGGTAATCGATTATGCAAATTGAATAATCGATTATTCTAGCTTAAAATCAGCATATGATTTTTGAACGATTTGCAGATAATCGATTATGCAAATCAGATAATCGATTATTCTAGCACAAAATCAGCAATTAGTGATTGGCAATTAAGCAACGGTCTTGGTGACTTTGAGGGCTATAAATACACCTCTAAACCTCTCTTTTAAGTAAAACAACTGATTACAATTCTTGCATAAGCTTACATACTCTCATCTTAATCATTTCATATTTATTTCATAGTTTTTGAGAGCCAAATTCTTGACGAAGTTGTTGTGTTCTTGAGCGTATTAATTTTACTCATATCTACTCTGTAAGAGAGTCTTGTCTTGAGTGTTAAGTGTTTGTATACACCTGAAGGGAAGTTCTAATCCCTTGTTGTTGTGAGAAGGAAAGGTTAGTTCCTTCACGTGAAGTCTTGAAGTGCGGTATCTTCGAGCAAGCATCGTTGAGACTTATGTTCTCAGTTTGTAACGGTTTTTTAAGCACCCGTAAGCTTAACGGAGTTAGTTGAAACTCGAGAGAGTCTCTCGGGAAACTGGACTAACCACACGTTGTGGTGAACCAGTATAAGTTCGGTGTGTTCTCTCCTTACTACTTTATTTACCGCACTTACTTTACTCCTGCAATTTTAATTCCGCAAATTTATCTTGATTTTTATTAAAACGCTATTCACCCCCCCCCCCTCTAGAGTTAAGCGTATATTCTTAAAATTGGTATCAGAGCCTAACTCTCTGAAAGACTTAACAGTTTGAGAGAAACAATCCATGGCTTCTACTTGTAACGTTAATGCAGGACTAGGTGAAGGACAATGCTTCACAAGGCCACCACTCTTTGATGGCACCAATTACACTTATTGGAAGGAGTGGATGAGAATTTTCATTCAATCAAACAATTTCCAATTGTGGAAAATTATAAAGAATGGAGAACAACTACCCACTAAAAAGGTTGGAGATGAACTCGTTCCAAAGTCGGAAGACGAATATGATATGGACGATATCAAAAAGGTGGAATATAATGCAAAGGCCATCAACATGATGTATTGTGCTGTAAATCCCGATGACTATCGAAAATCTCATGTTGCACCACGGCCAAACAAATGTGAGACAAACTGGAGATCACTTATGAAGGTACGGATCAAGTCCGAGAAGCTAAAATATATTTTTTAACCCCTGAATATGAATTGTTTCATATGAAGGAGAATGAGAAAATAGATGACATGTTTGAGCGATTTTCAAAAATCGTAAATGACCTTCATGCTCTCAAAAAGACATTTACGGATAAGGAGCTTGTCCGAAAAATTCTACGAAGCCTTACTCCGGAATGGCGTTCCAAAGCCGACGCTATCCAAGAATCAATCGGCATCACAAAGGTCACCATAGACGGACTTCGAGGTAATCTCAAAACTTATGAATCTACCATTCTTAACCCTCCATTGGATGATTAAAGGAAAAGAAGGATTGCACTCAAAGCATCTACGACTCAACCTCAAAACGATGAGGAATCAAGTGATGAAGATATGGAGTTCGGACTCGTGATTAAGAAATTCCAAAAATTCATGCGGAAAGAGTTTAAAGGAAAGCGGCCAGGAGGACCACTCAAATGCTATGGATGCGGAGAAGCTGGGCACATCAAATCCAACTGTCCAAATAACAAAACAGAAAAGAAATTCGCCAAGAAACAAAGAGCCTACATCTCTTGGGGAGGTGACTCCGGGGATGAATCAAGTCACGGAGAAAAAGATGAAACTGCTAATTTATGTCTCATGCCATATGAAGAAACTCAAGAAGAGGTATGTGAATCTCCTTCTAAGAATTTTTTCTCTCTTGAAGAAATGCAAAATGCCTTTGATGAATTATATGGTGAATTTATTAGAGCTTCCAAAACCATAAAAGAATTGAAGAAACAATTTTCTTTGAAAGAAAAAGATTTGAAAAAATTGACTCTCGATAATGAGAAGCTAAAAGAGGAAAATAAGTTTTATGGCAAAAGAAGCGCCGATAAACCCGAGAGTTCAAATAATGGTTGTACTTCTTGCAAATCTCTAAATGATGAAGTAGAAAAACTTAAGGGCATCTTGAATAAATTCAATTCCTCACACAAAAATCTAAATGATGTTCTTGTAAATTTAAAATCTACTAAACATGGTATAGGTTTCAAAAATGAGTCTAAAGAAAAAGTTGAGACCATTCCTAAACAACCTAAGGCTCAACCTAGACAAAATAAAATAAATGTTAACACTCAACATAGAAATAATAATCCTAGAATCGCTATGCATCCTAGAATTAGCACTAGAAGAAATGTTGAGCAATTTAGAAAACTAGAAAAGATCTTCAAAAATTGCAACCTAGAAATACTCAACCTAGAAATAATTATCCTAGGATCGCTATATATCCTAGAACAAACACTAGAAGAAATGTTGAGCAACTTAGAACACCGAGAAAAGATTTTCAAAAATTGCGTCAAAATTATACTTTCAAAAATAGAGTAAATGAATTTAGACCCTCCAACTATTATCATCCTAGAAGAATGCATAACCCCAACGTCATTTGCCATTATTACAATAGAATAGGACATATAGCTCCTGCTTGTTTCACTAGACATAGACATCTCACTACATGTCAATCACACCACCATTTTGCACCTAACACACAAGGACCCAAAACAGCTTGGGTACCAAAAACTCATTAATTTGTTTTGTAGGTATGTTTGAAGGGATCAAGTGTACTTTGGTACCTTGATAGCGGATGCTCTAAACATATGACTGGAGATGCATCAAAATTCCTTCAAATAAAACCCACGGAAGGAGGAAGCGTTGTATTTAGAGACAACAATAAAGGAAAAATAATCGGCATCGGCTCCGCTGGATGTTTGTGTTGATCTTGCAGATTCTTTAAACAAAATAAGTCTTCAAGACAAGGTACAAGAGGAAAATCCAAAGGAAATTCAAGATGAAATCTTGGAACAACCATCGGAGGAAGCACCACCACAGGAGGAAGAAACGGTGCTGCCCAACGCCTGGAGGACATTCAAAGACCATCCTCTCGACAAGGTAATTGGCAACATCGAACAAGGGGTAAGTACTCGAAACACTCTTAAGAACACTATAGGACACACGGCTTTCGTTTCTCAAATAGAACCCTCAACCATTTCCGAAGCAATTGGGGATGAGCACTGGACCTTGGCAATGCAAGAGGAGCTTAACCAATTCAAACGAAATGACGTTTGGGAATTGGTGCCAAGACCCGATAATCACACCATAATTGGTACGAAATGGTTTTTTCGAAATAAATTAGATGAAAACGGTACAATCACTAGAAACAAAGCTAGGCTTATAGCTAAAGGATATAATCAAGAAGAAGGAATTGATTATGAAGAAACTTATGCACCCGTAGCACGGTTAGAAGCCATTCGTCTATTACTATCTTTCACCTCTTCTATGAATTTTAATTTATATCAAATGGATGTAAAGAGTGCCTTCCTAAATGGGTTTATTCAAGAGGAAGTATATGTTGAACAACCCCCGGGTTTTGAAGACATTAAATCTCCCGATCATGTCTTCAAACTTAAGAAAGCCCTCTATGGTCTTAAACAAGCTCCCCGAGCTTGGTATGAACGTTTAAGCAAATTTCTCTTGGACAATGAGTTCAATAGGGGGAAAGTTGACACTACACTCTTTATTAAGAACAAAAACAATGACATCCTATTAGTTCAAATATATATAGATGATATTATTTTTGGTGCTACTAATAATTCTTTGTGCAAGGAATTCTCTGAATTAATGACAAGTGAATTTGAAATGTCAATGATGGGTGAGCTAAACTTCTTCTTGGAGTTGCAAGTGAAACAAATGAAAGAGGGAACTTTCATTTGTCAATCTAAATATTGCAAGGAGTTGCTAAACCGTTTTGAAATGAGCAACGCCAAAGCAATGGCCACTCCGATGAGTACATCCGACCATCTTGACAAAGATGAAAAAGGTAAGGAAGTAGACACAAAGAAGTATCGAGGTATGATCGGATCCCTTCTTTATCTTACTGCAAGTAGACTGGACATTATGTTTAGCGTGTGTTTATGCGCTCGATATCAATCATGTCCGAAGGAGTCGCACCTAACTGCGGTAAAACGGATAATGAAGTATCTTGTTGGAACTATAAATGTGGGACTTTGGTATCCCAAAGGTTCTTCATGCCAACTTACTGGCTATTCCGACTCCGATTTTGTGGGTTGCAAATTGGACCGCAAGAGCACTAGTGGCACTTGCCATTTGCTCGATAGCTCTCTAGTTTCTTGGTTTAGCAAGAAACAAGTAAGTGTTGCGTTATCCACAACCGAGGCTGAATATATAGCCTCGGGGAGTTGTTGTGCTCAAATCCTTTGGATGAAACAACAACTCTCGGGTTATGGTCTTAGTATTGATCATATCCCTCTTCGATGTGATAATACTAGCGCCATAAGCTTGACGAAGAACCCTATTCTTCACTCAAGAACGCAACACATAGAAATTAGGCACCACTTCATAAGAGATCGCGTTCTCAAAGGCGATGTCGAAATTGAGTTTGTTGAAACCAAATATCAATTGGCCGACATCTTCACCAAGCCTTTAGAGAAAGAGTCCTTTTTCCGCATTCGTAGTGAACTCGGAATACTTGACACAACGATGATCTAGTACATGCATTGCATTTTTTTCTTTTAACGATTACTAACTTGAGCGTCGGAGGCGCCTAATTCTTTTTTGCAGGTATCGCTCCAAAGTCAGGGGGAATTCTCGGGCACTGGTGATAAATAATCGATTTTTCTTATTCAATAATCGATTATTAATTCTTTCTGTTTTCCGAATATTTTGCTGGAAAAATAAAATAATCGATTATCCAAATGACAAAATCGATTATAATACGTATCTGTTGTGCAGGAAAATGGCGGACACTTTGCATAATCGATTTTTAAAATACAACAATCGATTATATAACAATTCTGTTTTGCAGGAATTTGGCGACACTATGTAATAATTGATTGTGAACATTGCATAATCGATTATGTTGAGGTTCTGTTTTAACCATCTGCTAATAAACGAAAGGAATAATCGATTACTGAAAAACAATAATCGACTATCAAACATTTCTGTTTTACAGGTTTCAGCCAAAGATAAAATAATCGATTATCGAGAAATGCATAATCGATTTTGCTTTACCGTCTCGGTTTTCCCAGTTTACACTTCCTGAAATAATCGATTATTCCCAAAACAATAATCGATTACTCCCTGAATCGGTTATTCAAGCTGCTTAGCGATAATCGATTATCAACGGTCAGTGTTTAAAATTTGTTACCGGTTTCTGACCGTTTGGCTCTTTATATCTGCAGATTTTCTCCAATTAAATGCCATCACATCCTCCACATTATAAATAGGTGTTTCATGTCTTCAAATTCTTCACTCCAACATCACTCTTAGCTCTTAACATTCTTCAAAAGTCTCTAAAAATTTCTGCAAAGGCTCTCAACTTTTTTTAAAATGACGGGCAAGAATTCTAAACGAGCTCGTTCCGACAAACATATTGCCTCCTCTTCCATTGCTCCTCCACCCGTTCACTGCTATAAAGACGGATCTTATTTACGGTTCGACAGTGAAGCCGAACTTCTTCGATTCGTCGAAAAATTTGAGAATCGAGAAATCCTTCCTCCTCGGTTCTCCACTGGTCGATACCTTAGCCACAGTGCCCCCCCATCAACGGCAAATATTCATATGCAAAGCCAACTCATTGACTTCATATATCTTCAATCCCCTTACATTCACCCTTCTCTAATTCGTGCCTTCTATTCCAATCTACGGAAGGACGAAGATGGTGAACTTGTTTCAAGCATCAATGGAGCTCCAATTCTTTTAAATGAGGAAAACATGCAACTCCTCACTAAACTTCCACGAAATGGGGAAGATATCTCACTCTACACTAGAGAAGAAGGAGCTTTATTTGATGAACAACTCCTTTTCAACCAAATTGGCATTGGCGAATTTATTTCAAGTCCGGAGCATCGTCGCCTAACCATTACGCACATGCTCCCAGAATATCGTCTAATCTTTTATTTCATAACTCGCGTTCTCAAACCGCGCAAATTGAATCATACCACTCTCTCTCATGAGGATTCAAAACTCATGCATGCAATTTTCACCGGGGCTCGCATCAATTGGTGCAAGTTCGTCATGACTCACATGTATGATGCAATTGGGGACGATAAGCCACTCCCCTATGCTTTTGTCATAATGGCTCTTCTTGTAGCTTCCGGTATCGACACCACCGTCGGTCCTCACAAAAAGACAACCAAACATTGGGAAATTCAAGAATCTTCATTTCCTAATATCGGCGAACAACCGGCTCCTCCTCCTACTCAAAGACGTCGTCCTCAGGCTCCTTCCGTTGCTACCCTCCAAACCATTTCGGAGAAACTTGCCTCTTTGTCCACGTCCATGACTCGTATTGATAGAAACGTCTCTCGCACGGAACGTCACATGCAAAGATTGACCCACGAGCTTCATGGATATTTTGACCACGTCCACTATCCATATGCCCAAGTTGCCTTTCCGGAAGAAGTGCCGAATGCCGAGGCGGATGTTGATGCCGACGATGAATAATATATTGTCTATTTTTTCCTTGCTTCCATTATGTCTCGTTTGAATAATATTTTGTCTACTTTTTTTTGCTTTATTATGGATTTTCAATATTTTTTCCTCAATAAAAGTTTATTATTTTTGCTAATGTCAAAAGGGGGAAGAATAAGGGCTATGCACATTAATACGTTTGGCATAAATTGAAGGGGAACTCATAAATTGATGGGGAACTCATTCACGTATTTATATACTTGTCTTGGATTGTCATTATCAATTATTTAATATGCATATCCCCATATCGGTTTGCCATTATCAATAAGGGGGAAATTGTTGAAACACGTTCTCAAGTCGCTAAAACTAAAAGTGTGTTCATCTTTGTAGGTTTTGATAAATGACAAACCGACGCGCATGGAACATTGACATATGCCGAAGTCCAAGCACAAGAGAAACAAAGAACAAGATCAAGTAAAGCAACGAAGATATACATGAGTCGTTTTATATTGTGATCTTGATCCAACAAAAGATTCAAGTCTTGGCTTCTCTCGAAAAATCATTTTCATCAAACCATGCATCTTTGATGTAAAACAAAATGATTTTCAAACGTTTTCATTTTAGCCAAAATGATTTTTAAACAAGTCTTTCAAATCTGGACAGAACTGCCAGATAATCGATTATGTTATTTGATAATCGATTATGTTAAGTCAGCTAAAACCGGAATTTACAAAACAGCAAAATAATCGATTATGTAATATGATAATCGATTATCCTTTTTATTCAGATTAAATTAAAAATTCCGTAGAGGTCAATAATCGATTATCCTATATAGCATAATCGATTATTCACTGACCGTTGCCAAAGTTTTTTAAACGCTGAAAGATAATCGATTATGCACAAGGCAATAATCGATTATGCTAGCATAAAATCAGCGTCTGATTTTTGAACGTTAACAGGTAATCGATTATGCAAATTGAATAATCGATTATTCTAGCTTAAAATCAGCATATGATTTTTGAACGATTTGCAAATAATCGATTATGCAAATCAGATAATCGATTATTCTAGCACAAAATCAGCAATTAGTGATTGGCAATTAAGCAACGGTCTTGGTGACTTTGAGGGCTATAAATACACCTCTAAATCT
The DNA here is from genome assembly GCA_034376525.1 of Nicotiana benthamiana. NCBI lineage: Eukaryota > Viridiplantae > Streptophyta > Magnoliopsida > Solanales > Solanaceae > Nicotiana > Nicotiana benthamiana. The sequence continues at coordinate 12,776,639 of CM067338.1, read as the reverse complement.
CTCTTTTAAGTAAAACAACTGATTACAATTCTTGCATAAGCTTACATACTCTCATCTTAATCATTTCATATCTATTTCATAGTTTTTGAGAGCCAAATTCTTGACGAAGTTGTTGTGTTCTTGAGCGTATTAATTTTACTCATATCTACTCTGTAAGAGAGTCTTGTCTTGAGTGCTAAGTGTTTGTATACACCTGAAGGGAAGTTCTAATCCCTTGTTGTTGTAAGAAGGAAAGGTTAGTTCCTTCACGTGAAGTCTTGAAGTGCGGTATCTTCGAGCAAGCATCATTGAGACTTGTGTTCTCATTTTGTAACGGTTTGTTAAGCACCCGTAAGCTTAACGGAGTTAGTTGAAACTCGAGAGAGTCTCTCGGGAAACTGGACTAACCACACGTTGTGGTGAACCAGTATAAGTTCGGTGTGTTCTCTCCTTACTACTTTATTTACCGCACTTACTTTACTCCTGCAATTTTAATTCCGCAAATTTATCTTGATTTTCATTAAAACGCTATTCACCCCCCTCTAGCGTTAAGCGTATATTCTAACAGTGGTAAGGCGTGCGTCTCTACTAGTTGAATTTTATTGGGTTATTGCTATTATTGTTTACTTTCCATACATAAAAGACGTCACCTCACGTCTAAAATATATAGATCCAAGTTTCATAGTTACACTCTTTCAAAGATGCCAACCAGAATCCATTCCTCAACTTAATTTCCTAATGTCTTTATATGATAAGTACTTAAACTCGTTATTATAACTTGAAGAATAGGTCTGATATTTTTAAATTCATCTAGACGTCAATCTTAAAGCAAAATCTCAAACAAATCGGAGCAAATTCTGAATCAGTTATTCAACGATATTAGTGGCTATCCTCAAACCCATCCTCCTTTTCTCCACCTTAAATTTTCTTCCTTTCTCCATATATTAACATCTTCTCTAAACCTTTTCCCCAGTTAATTGCTCCTTATTTTCTCAACAAACTTGTAGCCCCCTTTTTCTTTTTCTTCCCTTTTCCAATTCAAGTAATTAAGATTGTAAATCACCTTGAATTTTCCTGTTTCCTTTCTGAAAAATAAAAACTAGAAGGGCATTCATTGATTTTCTTGATACATTTATTTGGTTTCGTCTGCACGTTGCATCCAAGAAATGGATCCAGCAGAGCTACGTAGAGTTTTTCATATGTTTGATCGAAATGGAGATGGCAAAATTATGAGGAAGGAGCTAAGCGATTCATTGCAGAATTTGGGAATTTACATTCCTGAAATAGAACTGGTGCAAATGATCGAAAAGATTGACGTAAACGGAGATGGTTTCGTAGACATGGAGGAATTTGGGACATTGTATCAGTCGATAATGGACGAGAGGGACGAAGAGGAAGACATGAGAGAAGCATTCAACGTGTTCGATCAAAATGGCGATGGATTCATAACGGTGGAGGAACTGAGATCCGTTTTGTCATCGTTGGGTTTGAAACAAGGAAGAACACTTGAAGATTGCAAGAGAATGATCATGAAAGTTGATGTGGATGGTGATGGAATGGTTGATTATAAGGAATTTAGACAAATGATGAAACGTGGTGGATTTGCTTCTTTGACTTCAAATTGAAGAAATTAAAGCATTTGATTGCTTCAAGAAATGGTGTAACCAAATTACATTTGGAAATTTAGAATGTAGATATCAACAAAAAAAGCCAGGAATCAGCTAGCCTTTTGTATATGAGAAAACATCATCTGGAGCTAATATACACGTCTTATCTCCTAAATGGTTTGATACATTTGCACGTATTATGACTTTTTCATCTCTTTTTTCTTTGTTCTTGTTTATATTTTTCTTCATCACGGAAGTCAACAGCATTTAATTGGGTGTATTGATTTAGGGTTTGTGATTTATTCATCCGTCCTATATGTAAGATGTAGCTCTAATGTTGATGCGAGGTTGTATCGCGTGTGTTGTTAAATGTCAACGTGGTGTTCTTTAATTATTTCCATTATTGACTTGTATTCATATCCTTTTTAGGGTTGTTCTGAGGGTAATGTATTATTTGCTTGCATGTTCATTTTTTCAAAGCTTAGTTGGGAAGGACATCTGCACAGTTTACTATTATTATTAATGAAAGTTGCAAACTCCATAAAATTTGTTCATATTTAGGACAAGAAAATATATGTTAAAAGTTGTTTTAATTTGGAAGCGGAGAGGAGACTTGAATTGCTACTTCTTGAATATAGGACATCTGGTCCCAAATGAGATTTGACCTCAATACCGAGCATCATTGACTGAGATTTGACCTGAATACCGAGCATCATTGAAGCATTGGAAGTGAAATGCTAATTACCAGACTGCACGCAACCAAATTCCATTTCCTATTGTATGAGGCTTACTTTTGTCTTATAAATTTGTGGATTTCAATTTTATAAAACAAGAATCAGTCTCATACAATTAATGTTAATTATATAAGACACAAAATAAAACTTTTCGTTTATTGATCCACAAATTTATAAAACAAGAAACAACCTCATACAATTAATATCGGTTATATAAGAAACAAAATAAAACTTCTCGTTTATCGACATATATTTAAGTCATTCATGGTAATTGTCACGGGGTCAATTTCAGTCCGCCGAAAGTGACATCCGCGCGGCAGCCAAGCGCCGACTTGACTCAGCCTTCCCAATACTCGGCCAAAGTTTCAGACACTTTGGACTTCACAAAGTTTGCACAGCATTTCAACGTAGTAAGTTGAATATGAACTTAGGCAACAAAAACACAACGAAAGGGACAGAAATGAACACAAGACACGAATTTACAGGAACTCTTTCCCAACTTGTATTAATGAAGTGAATACAAGAACACTCAAAATCAGTAGCACACTCCACGCACTACAAATGAAGATCACTCTTGACCCTCACAAGACTTAGGACTCTTCCTAAGCTAGCAAACCCGCACTCTCACGAGTTTACACTCTTTTACAGTCTAAGTATGCTCTCTCACACTTTTCTGCCTAAAGAGTTTCGTGTAGCTCTCTAGCTTCACTTTAGAATTCCCTCCCGGATTTCCTCACTAAGTCACAAAGGGAAGGGTGCTGTCCATTTATAGATCATGGATCAGCCCCATGTACAACAGTTGCCTATTTTCTAGGCTAAGCACTTGCCCATTACCTATCATGCCCGTAGTTGCCTCCTGCCACTACTTAGGAACGTGGGCACATCATGTGATCATGGGATCATGGCCCCCAAATCGTGCTAACTCCTGCCAGCCTGATGAACAAAACTCAACCGCTGCCCATGTGCACAACATGTGCCGGTAACCGCCGCTTGACTTGGTCCATTCTCATGTTGCTGCCCAATTCCGTGTGTTGGCTCGGACCAGGCGCCAATGCCATTGCTTCCAGCCGCATTGCGCCCCAAGCTGCCTCAACATTGCCCTCGGACTTGGCCCTTTGCCGCAACTCGAACCTATGCCAGCCTGCCCGCGCATTGCCTTTCCGTAAGCACATTTGCTTGTCTTTGCCCATCCGTTTGTGCCATGCCTTGGCATCAATGCCTCCTGCCTTGATGCTATAATCATGATCAAGTGCCGCCCGTCACCCGCAACTCATTGTCAAGCCCTCGCTAAGCTGCCTCGGATCCGTTCGAAGACTTAGCCCACACTTGCCTGTTTCCTTTTCCGACCATTGGAACCACTCTTGCGCCAATGTAGCAACACTCTTGCTGCCTCTTGACAACGCTCTCGTTGCCCTTGCCGAGTTCCTTTGTCAGGGGTCTAACAAACCACCCGCACCCTTTGAAACTCGACGTCCTCGTCGAGGTAGTCAATTGACATATCTTATGGGGTTGGCAATCAGCGCCCCACAAGTATTTACCTCCGCAGTCTTCCTTGGGTCACTGCTTGATGCCTCCAATGCAGCCCTCCGATCCGCAGCTGTCATTGCCTTCAGCGACGCCTTGTTTGGACAGTCTCTCGCCCGATGTGGTCCATCACAAATGAAACAACCACTGAACCTGCCGCCCTTCTCCTTGCTCTTGGAAGTTCCGGCCTCCTGCTTTCCCTTCCCTCGGTCTTCATGTGCATTGTCATTATCACATTTCTTCCACTCTTTTGCCTTGTCCTTCTTTCCGTTGATGGACTTAGGAGCAAAATTCTCCTCCTCAATATGAAAATCTCCCAATGCATCCGCAGCATCCACAGCACTTGCGAGGTTTTGAATATTCTGCCTTCGCAATTCCAGTCGTGCCCACTGTTGCAGCCCGCTCATGAATTTGTGCAACTTGTCTTCTTCCGACATGTTGCTGATGCTAAGCATCAACGATGTGAACTCCTTCACATATCCTCGAACTGATCCGGTCTGCCTCAACCTTTTCAGTTTGTCCCTAGCAATCCAAGATGTATTACTAGGAAGAAATTGATCCCTCAATTCCTTTTTAAGCCGCTCCCACGACTCTATCTTTGGTCTGCCCATACTTTCGTCCTCAGCAACCCGAGTGCGCCACCATAACTTAGCATCATCACTCAAATGCATACTAGTCAAGGTTACCTTCTCTTTCTCGTCTTGCACACGAATAGCCTGAAAGTATTGCTCCATATCCCAAAGAAAATTCTCCAACTCGCGTGCACTCCTTGCACCTCCGAATGCCTTTGGTTCCGGTACTCTAACTTTGGCACGTTCAGCACCACGTTGAGCGTCCTCGCCCACAGCACGTCGCAGCACCACTGTCTCGAGCTTCAGCTCCGCATTCTCTTGACTAAGCCTTGCCATTTCTGCCTCTAGAAACGCAAGTCTAGTCGCAAGGGACTGAAGTTCCTCACCTTCCGCAACATTGCCCACCAATGCTTCCAATTTTGTTAGCCGTTCTCGCAGTTCATTGTTACTACCACCAGCCATGTTCTCGAACAGGACCATGCAATCTGCAACAGTACGTCGTGTCTCCGCCACAGCACGATCTTGTCCTTGATCAGCTCTGATACCAAATTGTCACGGGGTCAATTTCAGTCCGCCGAAAGTGACATCCGCGCGGCAGCCAAGCGCCGACTTGACTCAGCCTTCCCAATACTCGGCCAAAGTTTCAGACACTTTGGACTTCACAAAGTTTGCACAGCGTTTCAACGTAGTAAGTTTAATATGAACTTAGGCAACAAAAACACAACGAAAGGGACAGAAATGAACACAAGACACGAATTTACAGGAACTCTTTCACAACTTGTATTAATGAAGTGAATACAAGAACACTCAAAATCAGTAGCACACTCCACGCACTACAAATGAAGATCACTCTTGACCCTCACAAGACTTAAGACTCTTCCTAAGCTAGAAAACCCGCACTCTCACGAGTTTACACTCTTTTACAGTCTAAGTATGCTCTCTCACACTTTTCTGCCTAAAGAGTTTCGTGTAGCTCTCTAGCTTCACTTTAAAATTCCTTCCCGGATTTCCTCACTAAGTCACAAAGGGAAGGGTACTGTCCATTTATAGATCATGGATCAGCCCCATGTACAACAGTTGCCTATTTTCTAGGCTAAGCACTTGCCCATTACCTATCATGCCCGTAGTTGCCTCCTGCCACTACTTAGGAACGTGGGCACATCATGTGATCATTGGATCATGGCCCCCAAATCGTGCTAACTCCTGCCAGCCTGATGAACAAAACTCAACCGCTGCCCATGTGCACAGCATGTGCCGGTAACCGCCGCTTGACTTGGTCCATTCTCATGTTGCTGCCCAATTCCGTGTGTTGGCTCGGACCAGGCGCCAATGCCATTGCTTCCAGCTGCATTGCGCCCCAAGCTGCCTCAACACTGCCCTCGGACTTGGCCCTTTGCCGCAACTCGAACCTATGCCAGCCTGCCCGCGCATTGCCTTTCCGTAAGCACATTTGCTTGTCTTTGCCCATCCGTTTGTGCCATGCCTTGGCATCAATGCCTCCTGCCTTGATACTATAATCATGATCAAGTGCCGCCCGTCACCCGCAACTCATTGTCAAGCCCTCGCTAAGCTGCCTCGGATCCATTCGAAGACTTAGCCCACAGTTGCCTGTTTCCCTTTCCGACCATTGGCACCACTCTTGTGCCAATGTAGCAACACTCTTGCTGCCTCTTGACAACGCTCTCGTTGCCCTTGCCGATTTCCTTTGTCAGGGGTCTAACAGTAATCTACTTGTCAACTGTGGCCAACTGACGAGGAGATGAACTTCCCTTTCTTTTACTTTAAACGTGAAGAATGATATTATCCTTTTCAATAACCTGCATCACTTAGATGTAAGGTTCAATCTCACAAAGAACGTAACGTCCTTTATTCAACTTCATTAGGTCACTCGCCTCACCTAAAAAGAGATACTCCCTCCGTAATAGTTTATTGAACTTATTTTCTTTTTAGTTCGTGCAAAAGAATGATCTATTTCTTTATTATAAAATAATTTAGTTTTATGCAATGATTTATAGCCACAAAAAATATATGTGCTTTATTTTACATCACAAGCTCAAAAAAATTCTCTTTTTCTTAAACTCCTCGACCAGTCAAATGGGTTCACATAAATTGAAGCGGAGGGAGTAGTACACAAAATAAAATAAAAAATTAAGAAAAATTAACTTTTTGATCACTCTCCTGCTTAATTTTATGTGTGTTAGTTTGTAGGGCATGGAATTTAAGAATAAATTTGAATCTTGTGATCTTAAAATAAATGTGTATATTATTTTTTCGTAAAACGGTAAAGTTAAGTTTGTAACGTGGTTTATAGATAAGCAAATTTGTTTGACCCAAAAACGATAAAGAAATAAGACTGAAGTTAAGATTTAGCTATTGAAATCAAAAAAGACAACAATCCTAATTCCGAAGTTAGCCTTTTCCGAGAACAAAGTGAAAATAAAGATAAAGCAACAATGAAGTTATTAAAGTGAGAGCTAAATAGTAAAGTATGAGAGCAAAATAGTAAAGTATAGCTTTTGCGCATAGAGTATTTCGTGTCCTTACAATGGTGTTAACACCACTATTTATAGGTATACCTAAGGAAACAAGACCATTAAGCTCCTCTATAAATGAGAATAAAAGTTTCATTGATAAATATGTAACGACAAGCCTTGAATTCAAATATTCTTTGTAACAAATGCTCATTTAACGCTAGCAAATATTCCCTCATTAAATGTTGTCCGATAGCGAATCTTTGGACTTCTATCGCTGGCTATATTCCCTTCGGAATCCATATTGTACCAGTCACACACGTCGCATTCGGTACTAATTATTTCTCGGCTCGTCCTTTGTCTATCTTCAACTCCACGTATCATCTTATCATTTGACCAATTATTGTCAACCAAGTTTACCTTATACACATAGTCTCCCTACTTTCCTATCATGCAGCTTAGTGTTACCAGAAAGTAGGTGAAGATTCCTTGCTTGGAGAGAACGTTCCTGAACAGTCTCTGAAACTTGAAAGGACGTACGTTTTCTCGCATTTAATAACCGGGACACGTGTTGCCCAACAATATAGACAATATTTTCGTCAATTTTTTAGGTAATTATGATCATATTTTTTGCTGTCTATAACTTCTCCGTTACTCATTATTTTTACTTCTTTACTTTCACAACTTTTATAACTCTTTCTTCTTCCCTGCATCTGCTTAGAAACCTTTAACAACCTTTAAATTTTTCAGTAAGAACTTTTTCTTTTAGAAACCTCTTGCCACCATGTCTTCATACAATACTTCATTTGGTAATACTGATCTTTTATTTGGTGGAGGCCTGAAGAAAAACAAAGGCAAAGAAATTGACGTTGAGTCTGAACCTCCAATTATTAGCACCATCATAACCCTTTGGCTTAGCACTACAAACAACCTTCAAGAAAAAGCTCCTTCTACAACTTAAATGTTATAATGGTAATCCTAACTTCAACCATCTTTTTATAGGTCAATCTTCTTGATTCTGAAGGCCTGCGAAGGTTGATCCTTGATAAACAAGGACTTGCTTCCAAGCGAGATCAACTCTTAGCTGAGAAGAACTAGCTTGTCGGGATCCTCCCAATGCTGGAGGCAAAAGATGTAGAGATGGACATGCTTGAGGCTCAATTATAGCACAACAAGCAATATAGAATGGCCAACATCCAATAAGATGATCAATTACATGAAAAGCTTCAAGAAGTTAAGGCTAAGTGGGTCAAACTTCATGGCGCTTCAATCTCGCTGTTGAGTGCGAGGCTGCCTTCAAGGAGATAATCAGTAATCTGAAGGCCAACTTATGCTCTAAAATTGGGGGACCAATGTTGTCGAGGAGAAGATGGCCTGAATGGAAGAGATGCTTTAGAGGACCATGGAGCAAAATTGGCTTCACTAAACTACAAATGTGGAGCTTGACTCCCGCTTCTGCACCATGAAGTCTGAAAGAGGAAGACCTATGCCATATATCATATAAAGAAAAAGACCTTGGAGGAGGCCAAAGTGGGCATCGCCAACATAGATGATTACATTTCCCAGGCCTGGGAACTGGAGTTATCCACTCATGAAAACCTTTCTGCTCGGCTGTTGCGATTGACTCCTCGGAAACTGGTTCCAAGTATTCAAGAGTCGAAGGGGAGACTGAAGAAGATGAAGGACCTAAACCGGTAGTGAATCTGCCTTCCTCTACAGGGGAAACATAGATCCTTCTCTTCCTTGGGGTTCTAGCAGTAATGATGTATAATTTTTTTATATTAATAATTATGCAAAAAATTTCATCATGTTCAATAAGTGATAATAAAAGAATTTTTTGCTTAAGTGTTGTGCAAAAATATCCTTTTATGTTTGTTGATTAAAGCTTAAGGTGTAATTTTTCATCCGATAGCTTTTGATTTCGGGCATAAATTCTTCTAGAACCTTCCGTTTACTATAAGGGTCTCATAAGAGAGGGTCTTTATGTTTATGGTGCTCTTAAAGAGGACATCTCTTGTTCATTCTGGCACAAGCATTTGAAGTTTTTGTTAATTTTTAAACGATAAATTAACTCATCATTTGGACAAGAAACAAGATAAAAATAAAAGGACTTTGTTTTATTCCCTCTATTTTTAAAGTTACATAGGCATTCATTTGCTTAAGTACATAAAGCTGCCAATACATGTGAAAAATTTGTACAACTTATTTTTACGGGGCTGATCATGCATCCCAGGTCCTGATAAAATGTTGGTTCTGATTGTCGTAGTCCCGGTTTTTGTGGCATTTCTGGTGTCATATCAGATTATTTCCCTTAGTGTTCAAATGTGAAACATGCAAATTCAAACATTAAAAGTCTCGTACCCAGATTGTTGCTTCATCGATAGAAATAACTTCTGAATGGTTAAATAACCTTTTTTTAAATAATGGAATGTAAGACTTGCATCAAAAAGAGATAGTACATAACATAAAATAAAAAATTAAGAAAAATTAACTTTTTTTATCACTCTCCTGTTTAATTTTATGTGTGTTAGTTTGTTGCGGCATGGAATTTAAGAACAAAATTTAAATCTTGTGATCTTAAAGCAAATGTGCATATTATTTACCCGTAAAACAGTAAAGTTAATTTTGTAACATAGGTTATAGATCAGCAAATTGATTTGACCCCAAAATGATAAAGAAATACTGAAGTTAAGATTTAGCGATTAAAATTAAAGAAGATAAAAATCCTGGCTTCAAATTTAGCATTTTCCGAGAACAAAAGTGAAAGTAAAAATAAAGCAACGATTAAGTTGTCAAAGTGAGAGCTAAATAGTAAAGTATAAGAGCAAAATAGTTAAGTATGGCTTTTGCATATAGAGTATGTGTCCTTACAATGATGTTAACCCCACTATTTATAATTTTACTTAGGGAAACAAGATCTTAGGATCAAGCTCCTCTATAAATGATAATAAAAGTGTCATTGATGAATATCTAACGGCAAGCCTTCAATTCAAATATTAAGTATAACGGATGTTCATTTAATGCTATCAAATGTTGATACTCAATTTTGTCCTACTCTTCGTTTAGTTAATTTCTTTACGCTTCTCGATCTTAATACCTTGGACAAGTTCTCTTATATAATTCTTGCTTAATAATTTTCTTTTAAAATGACTTTGTGCTCTTGAGACTTGATTTAGGCATTGCCATCTTTGATCGACATAAAATGACTTAAAAATAATGTAAGATTTGTCTCTTTTTATTTATTGAGTTAGTTCAAGTCACATTAATTAAGAACTAATTTCTCCTAGCAAAGTTAGAGCTTTCCTATGTTTCAACAACAACAACAACTATTCAGTATAGTCCCACAAAGTGGGGTCTGGGGAGGGTAATATGTAGACAGGCATTACCCTTACCCGAAAGGGCGGAGAGGCTGTTTCCAATCGACCATCGGCTCACTGAAGGAAAGGAAAAACAAAAACAAAAACAAAAGAACATTAGTAACTCCAGCAGAAATAGCGTAAATAATTATCTAAACATAAGAACCATAAATATAATAGCATGCAAATATATCAGACAGTAACTACCATAAATAACTACCATAAGGGAGACACAATCCAATGCACAAATCATCTATCGATAAACCCCCAAGCCTCACCTAACCCCGGATGAGGAATACGAAAAACTCTAGAGGCCCTATCCTACATAGTAGATATTAGCTCTCGTATAAGTTGGTATGATTTATTTGCTGTCTTTCTCCTGTATTTTCTGTGTTCATTAAGAGGCGGATGTTCCTCTCTAACCCATTTTCTCTTTGCATGACATGTGGAGCCGTGAGGAGTCCCACATTGGGATTCAATGCCTCCGTTTAGAACCAGCATTTGTATCTCCTCCTTTATTCATACCTCTCGCTCTCACCAATTACATCTGGACAGATAGCTAGAGATGAACGAGAGGAAGCAGCAAATACTCCTTTCTTTATCATGATGGTTTTATTTTTATTTTCATTATGCTTTGTTTATCAACTCACTAATTTCTTACATTATTTATTTTTGCTTATTTTAACTTTTTGTGACAACTTAAGTTAGATATACATCAGATATTTAATTGTCTGGGGTAGTTTAGAAGCCACTTATTTTCAGAACTGGAAAGATTTTAGAGTTGCGTTTTGATGAGTTAAAAACTAATTAAGTTATGGGATTGAGATAATCTTTGGTGTAAGTTTAAAAATAGGGAATTCTTTCTCTAACTATGTCGCTATTCTTCTCAAATCAAACCTCGTTTAAACACCGTTGTTGGTTAAACAAAAACACTTAATCCTTAACTTTTTTTTAAAAAAAAAAAACTCCAAATCAGTTTCTAAGAATGTACCAAAGTACGTCTTTGACGTTATTCAAAATCGGCAACAAGTATTTTCTTGACAACATGGCTTCATCCATTTTCTTTTAAGTAATTTGCATATTCTCCTTTTTTTCTTAAACTTTTTAATCAATAATTCTTTATACATAGATTTATTTAAATGTTTTGTTGAATTATTAAGTTACCTAAAGATTTCTAAAATACCATTATGCTTTTCTTAATTAACCCAAGTTCGGTCGGTTAACCGTAGTCAACGGATTATGTAGGGGCTTTAATAATCTTTCCTATAAGATTAATTAGAATCCTTACCCATACTCTTGAGTTAAGCAGACCATAAAACAGAATTAACTTTAAGCATTATTTAGCTAAAATTATTGTTCTAATTCATCGTTGAAATAATTAGGTGGCGACTCTTTTAATTAATTAAACCTTCAGATTTACCAATATGTTATACTTTAGTTTGACCCGTGTTAAAATGAGGTATAACACCAAATATTCCCTAATTAAATGTTTTCCGATAGCGGATCATTGAACTTCTACTGCCAGCTATATTCCCTTTGGAATCCATCTAGTATCAGTCACACACGTTGCATTCGGTACTAATTGTTTCCCCGCTCATCCTTTGTCTATTTTCAACTCCACGTGCCATCTTACCATTCAACCAGTTGTTATCAACCAATTGTACCTTATAGGTATAGTCCCCCTACTTTCTGATGATGCAACTTAGTGTTCCGAGAAGTAGGTGAATATTCCTTGCTTGGAGGGAAAGTTCCTGAACAGTCTCTGACACTAGAAAGGACATACGTCTTCTCGCATTTAATAACCAGAACACTTGTTTCCCCACGATACATCAAATATTTTCGTCAGTTTTTGAGGTAATTATTATCTTTTTTTTTATGTCTATAACTTCTCTGTTACTCATCATTTTTACTTCTTTACTTTCAAAACTTTCATAAGTCTTTCTTCTTCTCTGTATTTGCTTAGAAACCTTTAACAACCTTCAACTTTTTCAACAAGAACTTTTTATTTTTGAAACCTCTTGCCACCATGTATTCATACAATGCTTCATTTGGTAATATTGGTCTTTTCTTCGGTGGAGGCCAAAGACAAACAAAGACAAGGAGATTGAGGTTGAGTCTGAACCTCCAACTGTTAGCACTATCATAACCCTTTAGCTTAGCACTACAAACAACCTTCAAGAAAAAGCTCCTTCTACAACTTCTTAAGGCCACTGGTTTTGGTCAACTCGTAAGTTTCCCTCCTCCATTCGCCCTTCCAGTATCCCAACTTTGAAGGAGTACTGCAACTACCGCAATATTGAAATCTTTATTCCGGATGTGGTAGAGCGAGTTACCTCCTCCAATGAAGTGTTTATGTATGTATATACGTATCCTTTTACTTTGGGTCCACTCTCTTTAGGGTCGAGTGAAGGACTCGACCCGATACTTTTGGAGTTTTACGACCAATATCAGGTCTGGTTAGTACAAATCGGCCAATTTATATGGTGGATGGTGGCTTGCCTTTGACAATTGTGCACTGGGACTGGGAAAACGCTAACTCTTGCACATATAATAAATATTTACTCTTCCAAGATTTTCCGTGGGAAAGTAATAAATTTTAGCACTTGTTGTCACCACGCTCTCCTCACTAGCATAGAAGATACAATGATCGTAGATGAATGGAGCAGTTCGTCCTTATTGCTACCAGGGATATCATCCCAGCCATAACTCCATCCTTTCTTGAGTCGTGCACGTGGAACCTTTTTTGTAAGTTTTTGGTTTTCTTCATGAAAAGGTCATTTTCTGCTTTTGCTGATTACTGTTTCCTTAGTTACAGCTACCCCATAGGAACCTTCACATGTTAAAGACCTGGACCAATGGGTTCAAAAATTTAAGAATATTACAATACTAGATTCTTGACGGTGGAGTGAAATGGCTTAAGAATATGGGTGGAAAGACAATGACCATGGTAAGCTAAGTCCTTCTGTCTTTTATCCTTGTTCGAACAAAAGAAATCTCGTGAATAAATTGCTAACCCCATTTATGTCTAATATATGGCTTCCTAGGGGTTCTGTCATCTGCCACAAAGTCAACATTTTAGATGACCTTGAGGAGGCCAAGAGGGTGTTGCAAAATGCCCTTGCCCGAAGCAAAGCTCGTGGGTGAGATCGAGCCCCGGTGAAGGTGCCTTCTATCGAAGTCCATAGTCCTAGAACAAGAAACCGAAGAGAAGACGCTCTTCCTCGACTGGAACTCGGGGAAAAAAGCAAAGAAAGCACCATCTGAGCCGGCCAAAGTGGTCCTCGTTGATGAAGGAGAAGCTAATGATGAAGAGACTTCCTTTCAAAGAGATCTTCATCAACTCAACAGGGAGAGCTCCAAAACTTATCGACATATGAGGTCCAGGAACTTTTAGGTGAAATGGGATTAGTTGAGAATGTTGATTCTTGCTTCTCAACCCTTATTTTTGTCTCTGATCCTGGAAGTTCGGACCCTCGACTTCGTATGTCCTCAAATCTTGAGCAAACAACAACTGCCGCTCATTCTGCCACCACTTATTTTGCTCCTTCTACACCAATAACTTCTCACTTAATGACACCATTTGCCCCTTCGCCACCAGTACCAACTGCGTCTCCTCCACTACTACTAGTTGACAAAGAAAGGGATGTTTTTTCTCCTTGGTCTCTTTACCATGGGAACTTGGGGATCACCTATGCCATACCTTCTCAAGATTCCCAAGGGTGGAGAACTGCTACCCATTCAGTTTTGAATGAGTGTTATCTTCTCTCCAGGATGGTAGGGCTTGTCAAATATAAGAAGTTGTTGGCCTCAACTAAGGATTAGAAGAAGATGGTCTCCGTTTTTGGGGAGTGCCTGATAAATAACAATATGCATTGTTCGGAGGTAGTACCGTACAAGTTTCTTCAAATCTTCTTTTCTTCTTATGTGTTATAATGGTAACCCTAACTTCAACCTTCTTTTTGTAGGACAATCTTTTTCATTTTGAAGGCCTGCATAGGTTGATCCTTGATAAACAAGGACTTGCTTCCAACGAGATCAACTCTTAGCTGAAAAGAACCAGCTTGTCGTGCGCCTCCCGGTTCTTGAGGCAAAAGATGTAGAGATGGAAAAACTTGAGGATCGTTTATAGCAGAGCGAGCAAGATAGAATGGCCCAAATCCAATAAGTGATCAATTACATGAAAAGCTTCAAGAAGCTAAGGCTAAGTGGGCCAAACTTCATGATGCTTCCATCGCTGCCGCCGAGCGCGAGGATGCCTTCGAGGAGCAAATTAATAACGTGAAGGCCAACTTATGCTCCTAAATCGAGGATACCAATGTTGTTGAAGATAAGGTAGTCTGAATGGAAGAGAGTCTTAAAAGGTGCCATAGAGCAAAATTGGCTTCACTCAAATACAAATGTGGAGCTTGACTCCTGCTTTCGCCCATGAAGTTTGAAAGAGGAAGGCATATGCCATATATCATATAAAGAGGAAGACCCTGGAGGAGGCCAAAGTGGGCATCGCCAACATGGACGATTTCATTGACCATGCCCGTGAAATGGAATTATCCGCTCGTGAAAACCTTTCTGCTCGGCCCGCTATGATTGACTCCTCGGATACTGGTTCCATGTATTCAAGAATCGAAAGGGAAATCGAAGAAGATGAATGACCTGAACTGGTAGTGAATCCTCCTTCCTCTACCGCGGGAAACATAGATCTCTTCTCTTCCTTGCAGTTCTAACAGTAATGATGTATAGTTTTTTTTATATTTAGTAATTATGCCAAACTTTTCATCAAGTTAAGTAACTGATAATAAAAGAAGTTTTTGCTTAAGTGTTGTGTAAATATCCCTTTTATGTTTAGTTTATTAAAGCTTAAGGTATTTTTTCATTTGATAGCATTTGAATGCGGGCATAAATTCTTCTGGAACCTTCCCTTTACTATAAGGGTCTCATAAGAGAGGGCCCTTATGTTTACGGTGCTCTAGAAGAGGTCATCTCTTGTTCAATCCAGCACAAGCATTTGAAGTTTTTGTTAAGTTTCAAACGATAAAATTAACTATCATATGGACAATAAACAAGATAAAAATAAAAGGACTTTGTTTTTTTCCCTCTATTTTTAAAGTTACATAGGTATTTGTTTGCTTAAGTACATAAAGCAACCAATAAATGTGGAAAATTTGTACAACTTAGTTCTACGGGGTTGATCATGCAGTCCCAGGTCCTGATGAAATTTTGGTCAAGTTGTAGCAGTCCTAGTTTTTATGGCATTTCTGGTGTCATATTTGATATATTTCCCCTAGTTTTTGAATGCGAAGCATGTGAATTCTAGCACTAGAAGCCTTGTACCCAAATTGCTCCTTCACCAGTGGAAACAACTTGTGAATGGTTAAATAATCTTTTTTTAATAATAGAAGGTAAGACTTGCCATCGAGCCAAAGATTTTTTAACATTCACATAGATGTTTACCATCGGTGTGAAAATTTTAATGCCCTAATATTTAAAGGTCTTTCCTTCGCCAATGATGTTTCCTTCGTAGTATGGTTTCCGTCGCTGCCTCGTTAAAAACCTTGCTAGAAAAATGTGATTGGCACAAAACTGGTCGAAGGGAAAAGAGTAAAGCATATATTTTCAGTACTAGTAGGATCCATCAGGAATAATACCTTTTGAGGTGAGTCATGTTCCAATTGTTGTGTAATTTTCCACCATCCTGATTTTCCATCATAGGATCCCTTACCGGTGATAGTTGAAACCCGGTAAGGACCTTCTTATATTGGTCCCATCTTCCCGGCATTGACTTCTTGAGTGCTCTGAGTCACCTTTCTCAATAACAAAATAGACTCCTAATATAACTCAACAAACTCAATTATAACACAGATAATTTTTTTTTTATTTCCAGTTATAAAAAAGATTCTCAATCAAGAACACCCCAAAAACGTAGCAATCTTCAGAGAAATTATATAATACATCTGAATACATAAATTATATTAATTAAAAAATATATATGAATACATTTATGCAATATAGCGAGACAATGAATACAATAAAATACATGTCGAGATACACTGAAATATAACAAAAAAAATAATGAATACAACGAAATACATGGAAATATAGCGAGATACACTGAAACACACTTTAAAAAAAAGTAATAGAATCTTCAAGTTGCTCAGTCTCAATCTCCGTCATCTTTGTTCAAGAACAACCCTAATATCGTCTCGTCGAGAGGGCCACGATTCTGATTCGAAACTCTCAAATCCGATGTAGAATTACAGAGGTCAGTGGATAGAAGACGACTCCTTACCCAATCAAAAGGCAGACATAGGCTAGCGAAAGGTAACGAATCTAAGGAAGAGAAGAACCGCCATAGTGAAGGATCGCCGAATTCTATAGATCAACTGGACGTGGATAGATTACTTAGAGCCTATAACCGTAGAATAATATTGCAAAAAAAGAGATGTGGAAAAACAAAAATATAAAATGAGAGAGAAAAATAATACAAAAAATATTTTGTGGCTTAAAGTTAGAAGGTAATCATGAATAAATATTTGGCTATAAAAATTAAAAGATATTTGTGGAATATAAGTTTTTTAAAGAATATTTTATTTAAAATAAATAAAATATGAATATTTACTGCACAAGATAAATATTCCTTTTTAAATAGCAGCACTTATTAGAGTGGCTACCTGGCGTCATTTTCACCCCTTTATCAGTAAAGCCCACACGCATTAACAGTAGCCCATTGAAATATCTGAAAAACGCAACTCCGGTTTTCTGGTTCCCGCCGAAGGGCAGAAAGAACGGTGAAAATGGTGGGAAGAAGTTTGTTTCCGGGGACTACCTGCAAATCTCGGCAGCTGAAACATCTCTTTTCCAATCCCTTCATCTTTCAACCTCTCTTATCCCATTCCTTACCCCAACAAAGAACCAGGTATCTTAATTTATCTCTCTTTCCAAAATTACATACATAGACACAAATAATTTTGCAAAAATCTTATAGTTTAGTAGTCCTTTTACTGCAAAATGCAAGGTTTTACTTGGCGGAGTCACTGTTGGGTCACACATAAGAGCACCCAAATGTGATCTTGTATATTTGGGTCGGGATTTCTGTACGGTTGGCAAAGCTGTGGGATCAGCTGCTGCTCTTGAAGAGAGTTCTGGAGAATTTAAAATTAAAAGGAAGAAATTGAAGGGCAAAAGAGAGGTCGTAAGGTGGTTAAAGTTCTTCAGGTGGAAGAAGAAGAAAGATTTCCAAAGAATGACCGCAGAAAACAAAATTCTTTACAAATTGAGCAAGGTAAATCTTCTCTACTTTATGTAGTACTAGTAGGAAGCTTTCTAGAAAATTGTCTAAGATATCAAGACTGTAACTTTTTACAACATCTACTTCTTCCTGGTTCTCTCGGTGGCTTTAGTTTCAATATATGTGGCTGTGATGAGTTTAAGGAGAAAGTAAACACTTTTGAAATTTGCTGTCTAAAAAATCATTTTATCGAAAAAATAAAAGGTTTAAAGTTAAATTATTTCTTAATAGAAAAATATAATATTCTTTTGGGTCAGGTTAAAAGGAAAAGTATATCACGGTAGAATTTTTTTTTTTTCGAATTTTGTTCACATCTTAGATCTATAATTGACTCATCTCCATAAAGGAGCCAAATGAAACAAAAGTTTGATGTTAGGTTTTGAATTAGAGACTATGAAGTGAAACTGGAGATTGCTACATATCACCTATAAAAAAGTGTTTGAAATATCAATGATAAAGTACTATGGTGGCTTCAAATGTTAGACATTACAACCTCTTGTGCTCCTTTGATGCTTTTATGCCATCTCTTGATCCATGTTTACTCTAGGGCAATCTGTGAAAAGAGACTTATTATCTACCTAAATGTCTGTGCTTATGTGTGCTATCCTAGTACTCTTTCTATTCCCAAATTGGTAGTCTCGAGGGTCATATTGTGATATTTTGAAAATTTGAAAGTTATGTATTTATGTAGTTGTATCTAAATTTGCACACTAACTATATTGAAAAATTATTTAATAATTTATTCATGAGATTTAATAAAAATAGTTCAAGTGTACTAACAAATACGAACTAATAAGCCGATGTGATCAAGGGTTCTAAAAGGTGCAACATTTTGCCATTCCTAAGCCCGGTGCACTAAGATCTGGGAAAGGGCCGGACCACAAGGGTACATTGTACGCAGCCTTACCCTGCAATTTATCATGCTATAATCAAAACTTTATTTCGTAAAATTTCATATACAATAAATTGTAAGAATATTTAAAATGGAAACATTTGTTTGAATAGATCATTATATGAGTATATCAAGCACCCAACAAAAGAATATTATGCATGCAACATTATTCAAGACTTCAATTGAATGTACAAATTTAGCTAACCTTTCATGTTAACAAATAAACTATGTATCAAAAAAAGTACAAGAAGAAATCCATATAATGTGTTTAAATCATCATCACGTACTTAATAAGAGTACGATGTTTAAAGAGAATCAAATATTAAACCATGACATAGTTTTATATTTCATAATTTCAATTGTCAAAAAAACTCTCAAAGCTAATTGAAGGAAAAATCTAGAAAATAGTCAATTTCCCCCCAGACATACGTCATGCAATCACATCAAGCATAATCGGATAACAAGAAATAATGAGAGCGTGAATCAAGTAGGGTCAACACCTACTAACCAAAAGAATCAAGTACCATGTTTAAAATAAATTTTCATTTATCTTAAAATGGACAAAGTCCATAGTTAAGATGAAATCCAAATCTAAAGTCAAAATGGAGAAAGATCCATATAGTATCAAGAGGTATGCCAATATAAGCGACAACGTCACATCCAATCCGCCCAGAATCAATAGAAAAGGCAAATCCCTTATGATACACCAGATTCGGCTCGGTTATTGATAAAGTGAGTAGATGGGTCATTTTTTGAAATCTCTCTTCTGATTCAAAATCGTAGTGTAACGGGTATCCTCCTCTGTTCAGGTCATGGAATAGATGAAATAAATCATAAAATGAATTTTTGTTCAAGAATGAAATCTTATTGGAACTTTCCCCACCAAGTGGGATTATACTGGGTTGTTGTTGTTGTTGTTGTTGTCCATAGCCGGTTCATCCTCTATCACAAGAAGAACAAAGTCCCAAAAACAATGAACAATGCTCAAGCAATCCGTATACGTAGGCAGTTAGATTGTCTTACAAAAGTACTTTACATTATACCAACACAATTTTAGCATAAACTTAATTTAACTATACAATTGTACCCTCAATGGTAGCAAAATTATGGAAGTGTTTCAAAACATGCTTTCTTAATTAAAAATAGCTAATGTAGGGTGGCAACAAACTGAATACAACAACTGAAAGCAAAGACAAATTTTACTGAATGTAAAACTATTCAAAATACTCCAACAAAATAAATTAAATGGAAAATTCATGTTTATGGGCAATCCTTGCAGATTTAGTGTTCCTAAAGCTCAACCAAACATCAAGGAAGTATAGATGCTCTAAGTTAAGAATCAAGCGGTTGTCGATCTCTTTAAGAATTCTCCTTAGCTTGTACTAATTGAGTCCAAAGGTTTGAAATCTAAAGGTACTTAAGACAAATCATGATGAGTACTTGTATTGCGGCTCATATTTACGCAGGAAACAACAAAGTTAGATTTTAGTTGTAGGTCAATCTCTTAGCTTTCTATAGAATTTTGAATCACGTCAATCCGAGTTCTGGAAAGAAAGTTTTGCTGAAATACCAAATGTTGTATAGTTGAAGAACCAGATTAAATTCTTAGTTTTTAATGTCTCAAATTCACTAGCCAAAAATTTAACTATGTTACTAGCATATATTGAGCGAGAAGCATACCGCGAGATAAAGAGAAGTCTCTCTCTAACCAAAACATATTGCTTCAAATTAATCCTTTAAGTCATGTTGAAAATTCAGTTTATCTTTCAAGAGGTAGAGACAAACGATTTTTTGCAATAAAGTTTTGTTTTTAATGAGAGCAAGAGCAATGTTTGTATGGTTGAACCCTAATGGGGGATTTGATAAAGGAAAAAGGAGAAGATGACTTTTGGTAAAGTAGGCTTGCAACGTTAATGCCCTTTCAAAATACCTTATTACCCACTTGATGCTCAATTTCACGTCTCTTAAAATCATCATAGGATTTTTGCTTGTCTGAAGCAAAATTTTAACCGATCCTTGATTGTATTTGATGCTTGAGATTAATTTTTACCTCAAATAAAATAAGGTACAACTTTTTAGTCTTTGAGAGGGCATTAACGTTGTAGCCCCTTGTTTCCAAAAAGTCATCTTTTTCTTCATTTATCAAACCCTTTAATGAAGAGCTCAATCCATACAAATACCACTCTCATCTGAAGCCCTAGGTTTTGGTTGGAGAGAAACTTTCTCTTTCTCTTGTGACAAGCTTCCTCAATCTGTGTGGTGAAGTAGTTAAACTTTTAGTTAGTGAATTTTAAGAGTTTGGCCTCATTTTTTAACAGTAAGCATTTAGTATTTTGCGCATAACTTTTTTTTTCCTTCTAGAAATCGGATTAAGGTGATTCAAAATGTTGCAGAAAGCTAAGAGATTGTCAGATTGACCTATAGTTCCATGTCTCTAGAATCTATAGTGATCTTGCCCCATCTTGGCTTTGGATTTGCATTTCACTTAGCTATGGACTTTCTTCATTGCAAGTAAGAATGCAAATCCATTTTTAACATGGTACTTGATTTTCTTGATTATTGGGTTTTGACACTACTTTATTGGGGTCTCGGTCCTTTAAGTTATTCGATTATGCTAAATGTGGTTGCATGACGTATGTGTTGGGCGAATTTGACAATTTGATAAAAATATTCTTGAATTAGTTTTGGGAGCTTTTTTGACAATTGAGATTATGAACATTAATATCTTGGACTATTTTTTCCTCTTGGACTACTTCATGGTTTGATATTTGATTCACTTTGAACTTCATACTCTGACAAGAGGGGCTTGGTCTGATGGTAACCAACCCTCACTTACAACCGAGAGGTTGTGAGTTCGAGTCTCCCCAGGATCAAATTCTGGGGATTTATGCCGGGGGTCTATTTGGAAACAGCCTCTCTACCCCAGGGTAGGGGTAAGGCTGCGTACACACTACCCTCCCCAGACACCACTGAGTGGTATTGTACTGGGTCGTACTTTTTTGAACTTCATACTCTCATTAAGTATTTGATGACTATTTGATAAACTCATTTTGTGAATTTCTTTCGTGCACTTTTTATTAGACCTAGGTTATTGTTAACATGAAAGGTTAGCTAAATCTGTATATCTAAGTTTCATATGATCTATTTGTGTTTTAGATGAGAGTTAGAGAATTTAATGGCTCCAAACCCAAAGTTTTTGTGCCACTAAACTTTATACTTGATGATAATCCGTTGCTATCGTACGTGATATACCATAAGAGAATCTAGGGTGGCCATAGAAGTCTTGAAGTTATCATGAAGATCATATTTCCATAAGCATGTATATTATTGTAGAGATTTGGGACTTGTAGTCTTGTACATGATCCATATGACATATTTACATTTGTAATTTTGAATGATTGTTGGTCATGATGCTATTATATTATAATTTGATTTGGTAAACGGTTTGTCTATTTTGAGGGGTATGCAAGCCCAAGTCTTGTTAAGTATTAAGTTTACTTCTTGATTTTCACTTTAGAATGGGGACTTACATAGTTGGTGTTTTAGACTTGAACGTTTGAATTTCATGCCTAGTTTAAGTCTTGAATAATGTTGTGTGCAAAATATTCTTCTACGAGGTAGTAGATATCTTCGTATATGGTGATTTATTCAAATAGGTGCTGCCATCTTAAATTAATCTTACATTTTATTTTATGAAGGATTTTATGAAATAAACATTTGATTTTATTATGGTGAAATGTTGCTTTTTGAACCCTTGCTCGTTACGCTAATAAATTGTACTAACAATTTGCTAAACTAGTTTCAAAGAATATTTTGTTAGTACACTTTGAATTCTTTTTTCAAATCTCATGAAGAAATTCTTCAATAGTTCTTTTTTTATATTTTAAATTTAGTTATTTAGTCTATTTTACAAAAATTATTTTAAGAAAATACTTAACTTTCAATGTATTAGATTAGTTTTGTCCAATGACATCCTCCACGGGGAGTTGCCACAAGTTTAGTCAGTTGTTTCCATGTCTGCTAAACTACGTTATTCTTGAGGTTGAATTATATGAAGACTTTTAGTATTAACATTTTTATTCTTGAGGATGAATGATATGAGGACGTTTAGTATTAACATTTTTATAGCAGTGGTACCGGGGCAATCTTGAGTGCACCTCAGCTATGTCACCGAGCACCTGATACCCCCCACCAAAGACTTTCAGTATTAATCTAGTTTATGTTTAATGAATGTTCGAGTTATGTCATGCTTTAATCCGCATTGGGAAGTCTTAGGTGGACTAGGACGATGACCCCATGTATGGTCTTAGTCATGAAATTATACCACCTCGCATGTTATCTTTGAAACCTATATCACCCTACAATTATAATTGCCTATTGTTGAGATAAGTTGAGGCTATAACCTGACATTGCTCCAAAAGGTTGCTGGTGTACAGTATAAATTTATTATTCAATAGAGAAACTTCATTGTTGCATCTAATTGAGCAGTCAAGCGCACTGCAAAATGCTATAAAATACGCAGAAACTTGGGCAATGGGCAGTGTCTTGTGTGAACTATGAGCTACATGGTCAATTTGCCTATGTAAACTGTTTTCATCTTGTCCCTTGTCCCTACAATAATTTCTTAAGATTGTTATGTGATCCATGTCAAGCTTATTTACTAAGATCAATTAATTACTTTAAACCAGGGGGAAGGGGAATGAAACAACACGTATAAAAATGTAAAAGTTCTTTGAATGGTGGACGCTATGGTTTAGGCTGAGAATAATCACACTTGACAAATTAATTTCTATTAAAACCAATGTTTGGAAAAAGAAGAAAAGAATGGGGCCTAAGAGTGTGGCCTAGTGATAAAATGAAGTGGGAAAACTATGCGGTCTTAGGTTCAAATCTCAGCAGGGGCAATGACACTACGTGATTTTTTTTTTCTTTTTTCGAGTAAGATAACACTAGGTGATTAGAAAGAGTGTTTATTTTCCCATCTATCCAGCCTTGGTGGGTAGAGCTACCCATGTTGGTGGGAGGGCAGGTGCCTAGTGGAATTAGTCGAGGTGTGTGCAAGCGGTCCAAACACCACCACCACAAAAAAAAGTCTCTGATATCAAGGAGAATTTCGTGGTCAATTAAGGTCTGCTTTTATTGATAATTATTGGATGAGATAAGTTTCATCAACACTAGGTGAGATGCCATTACTACATTGATTGGAAAATGAGGCATGGTTTCAGTCCAACTAAAAATTTCAGCTTTTGCAAGGGTATAACTGTATTTTGTACGACTCCGAGTTTCTTCTCTTTCGCGGATATGGTAAAGATTTAACCACTATATGACTCATTACATGTTGGTTTTTCGTGATACAATATAACTGTCATGATGATGTGGAGGTGATGGACCTTGCTCTTTGTTATGTACGAATATACGTACCCTAATTACAATTGATGTCCTTACCAGTGTGCCAATTCTAATCTTCTTAGGCACGGAAGAAAGAGGAGAGGCTTCTTGAAGCTCTTAAAAAAGTTGAGCCCAAGGAAAAGTCAGAATCTACCCATGACCCGGAGATACTGACTCCAGAAGAACACTTTTACTTTCTGAAAATGGGAGAGAAGTGCAAGAATTATGTGCCAGTTGGAAGACGTGGGATATACCAAGGTGTGATCCTTAACATGCACCTGCACTGGAAGAAGCACCAAACTCTAAAAGTGGTGGTCAAAACATTCTCTCAGGAGGAGGTTAAGGAAATTGCTGCAGAACTTGCAAGATTAAGTGGTGGAATTGTTCTTGATATACAGGATGACAACACCATTATAATGTACAGGGGGAAGAATTACTCCCAACCTCCAACAGAAATAATGTCTCCAAGAAGTACTCTTTCTAGGAAAAAGGTTCTACATAGGAATCTATTTTTTTTTTATTATGCAATTTTGCAGTGTTTGCCTCTGCTGGATTTTCTCAATATTAACTGTTTATTTATCGGCCTCTAACCCCTTCCTTTCTGTTTTTCTTGTTATTACTCCTTGCCTACAGGCCTTGGATAAATCTAAATATCGAGATGGCCTGAGAGCTGTCAGGAGATACATTCCACGGCTTGAACAGGATCTTGAGCTGCTTCGACTGCAGGCTGAAAATAAAATCGGTACTCCTGAAGATAAACACTTGCTTGGCTCTGAGAATTCTAACCATGAAGATTGTTCAGACCTTCGAACTGAGGCATTAAATAAGCTCAAACAGATGATGATTGAAAATGATGAACAAGGTGAAGAAGGCGAGTCCACAACATATTCCGATATCGTTTCAGATTCGGAAGATCTTTCAGATATTTTTGAAACGGACTCTGACGAAGAGGATGAGGACAAAACCGAAGAACCTCTTTATTTGGATGAGTTTGAAAATTTTCATGTACACAGCAGTGGAGAAGAACAGGATTTTGAGGAGCATTTGCGTCAGATATCTTCCAACTCGAGGAAAGAGAAATCTCTGTGTAAAGATGTGGACACACCAGATCTTGATGAAGTTGATAGGATGATTCTGCAAGCCACATCACTTTTGAAGAAAAAGAAGAGATGAATGCCTGTATATGTGTAAGCAGTCACCTTTACTTGGTATTCTCAGGCTACATATTAACTGTTGAACAGAGCCTTTAGCCAAGGAACCCCTCTTCCCCAATGGGTTTTGTACTGTAACAGTGTTTCATTGACCAGTATTAAGTTAACAGGTGAGACAAAGCAACTTTAGTAAGATTCATCTCCGTGGTTGTTTGTATCCGTTCAAGTTCTTTTCAAAATACTGAAGTAGAAAGATGGTGTACAATCTGATTACATAATGGTCTTAAACAAGAATACAGAGATCGGCTGTGGAGAGGGGCAAGCTGACAATCTCTTCTGGTGAATAAGGATTCCAAAATTTGGCACTCATTTGACTTGACACAGAAGCCATAGTGGAGCTGAAAGGGCTTGAATAGCAGAGCGCCTGCTTGTTGTATAATCAGTTAATTGGGAGTACTCACTGGTTGGTGTAATTTCATTGTGGTTAGATTTTTGTCTTATTTAGGAGGATTTGTATGGGAATAAGACCACTTATTTTCAAAAGTTGATTACCTCTCCTTTCCAGGCTCGATTAGAGAATCACATGTTTCAGATGGAAATGCTTTTCAATGGTATTGCGAGCAGTACCGAGCCTGTTTCTGTCTTTACTGCTAACACCAAAAATAGTTCGTTGTTGTTCAAAGTCTTGTATCTCGTCATTTACAGTATACTGTACATTTTTCAGTCTCATTTGACTGAAAGTGAGGTCATTGTAAAAACAGGGTTCATGATTTTGGTTTCTATTAATGTATATCCAATCATGGTCTGGATTCCCATGTCTTTGGTGAAAAATAGAGAAATGACAGAATGATTGTCAATGCAGAAATGACACAATGATTGCAATGCACCCCGCAGGTGTAGTCTCAAAACTTCTATAATAATCTTTCTCCTCTTTCCTCTCTCAATATATGCAAGTTCAAAAGAAAGCAAAGCAACGGAACAGATGAAAATACAAAGTTTCTGCAAATGATAGTACAATACAAAGTTTCTTTGGCCCTTACATTCAAGTAGCTTAATCCCAGATCAAAATAACTCCCTACTTATCCTAAAGTAACAAGTTAGAATCAGAGAAGGAAACAAAATTTGTACAAGCTATTGGGATGCTAATCTGACTCCTCTAGACGTTCATTATCAAGTTCTTTCACTCGCTGGACTGCTTCTTCGACACTTCTCGATAAATGATCAGTGTGATCATCGATGAATTTCAACAATGTTTGTAGTTGTTCTTGGTAAGCTGCACACCTCCGCTTACATCGCTGCCTCTCATTATAAAGTTCAAGGGTCAGCTCTCGAATTCTTTGATCTTTCTCATCCTAAAACAAGCAAAATCATAAGTCACTGAAGAAAAAATTATATATAAGATCACGTGTGGTGAATTCTTCCACAGAAATAAAGAGATCATCTTAGGCAAAAGATTTTTCAACAGCTTTGAGTAGGGGCAATAGCAGAATGATTAAGTTCCCACATAGTGCATTTCCTTATCGGAAATGGTCTCTCTGCCCTTCTAGGGTAGGGGTATAGTTGCGTACATCTTACCCTCCCCAGACCCCACTTGAGGGAATTCACTGGGCATCATGTTGTTGTTGTATAGTGCATTTCCTTGTAGCAAAAACAAAGTAGACCACAGATAAATTGGCCTGCCAATCGAGTCATTCTCCCTCTTTCAAACATAACAGAACTATCACGTAAGTATGCTTGCTGTACTACATGAACTCAAATGTCAATTCCGTGGGAAACTGGTCTGCTGTCAGTCAACTTAGCATGTGTATTGACATTCATAAGTAGAACCGTAACTTGTCAAATGCATCATACATGGTTCTGTAGAATGCCTAGTTGCTTATTAACATTTACCTGACTGACCAATTTTTTTGTAGATCCTCGCCATGGAACTTCACTTGGCGACATTAAAGCGTGATTGTGCTCTTTTACAAATTTTGTGACAACCCACTTGCTTTCCCTTAAAGCTACTCTCAGAATGGCAGGACAGCCTTCTCGAGTTGCAGGTGGCGGAGGAAGAACTCTATCTTTCCTGTGAATATATTTTTTCTCACGAAAACCTTCTTTCGAGCAGACAAAATCCTGTCCAATAACCACATTATTGATCCGAGACCGACGATTATGATGAATCCGAACGGTAAAGCCTACCCGCCTGCCATATGCCATGTAAAAGTCTCTAGCATCATCTCTGGAGTTGAATTCCATGCCAATCTGTGGCTCAATAGCATCATCACTTGATGTTTGTTCTCCATTTGAATGCCCTAAGCATTTATCATCTTCAGCGATGTACATATCCATGTCTGTTGTGAGATCTTCGTCAAAATAACCATGATCATCATTGCTCTCAACTGGTGGAAAATCTTTTCTTTCATCCAAACCAAATGCAGGGCTAGATGGGCTCCCCATTGCCACATCAGACTTATAAAAGCCCATAATCCATCCGTCCTGAATATTTGGAGCAGAAAAAGGAATCAAGAGGAAAGCACAAAATGAAATTAAGTATAAACAGAAACAATCTCATGGACTCATGGTGCACATTTTGACCACAGAAGTAGAAAACAACAAGGAAAAGAAATTGCAAAATAAAGCATTTTATGCTCTCGGAGAATCAAATGGTACGTGAAATGAGGAAAATATATGCATCATCCATCAAGCTGTCATTCCTGTTTTCTGAAACATGAGGACTAACTAAGAAGGATTCAACTAACAAGGATTGCCTATCAGACATGACTACAATCTAACGATGGTCATACTCCTTCACATACACTTTCTAGAAGCATTTCAGGGTATTACTGATAATCAAATCAAGTACAAGAAGGAAGTAGTGTGCACACATGATAACTGTATTAAAATTGATTAGGAAATAACCACCACGCACAAAAGTTTCTTGAATAGATTCATATGGTTATCCTACGGACCTGCTGTCAAAAATCAAAAGCTTGAACTGAACAAAAGCAATATATGCATTGTTATAGTTTTCTGTTTCCCTTCATTAATCAAATTAAACAAGCAAAGAAGTAGGAAAATGCATCAAAATTAGGTCACGGAAAGCTAAAAGTTCAACTCAGAGCACAATTGTTAAAACAAACTCAAAAGTTTTCTCCAAACACAAGCTTGCATAATATTCACATTCTTACAATATAGAATCATCTATTTTCCCCTTTAAGATAATCAGTACAAACAATTACAACAACTCATTAATTCACACCATTCTCACCTCAACCAAGTAAAATAGCTCCAAGTCCACCTAGTTAACTTCAGCCCAAAAGCTTAATAGTCGAGTTTCTTGAGCTAAATTTCAACTGTAGCAAGATTATTCAAGCTCAAGCTAACAAAACAAGGACTATGATAAGTGGACAAAGTATTAGAAGAGCACTATGAAACCCTAATTACTTGGATATCTAAAAGATTCCAGCTTGATTATTTACTGAATGGTTAGAGGGGTCTTGTCACTTGTGTCTCTGAGTCTAATTAAGAACACAGGAGCAAGAAAGGAGTTTGTGGGTGTATAATGTTTCAAGAATTGGCGTCCACAGAGTTAAAAAAGAAACTCAATTCAACTTCTGAAGTGCTAACTAACTCCTTCGACTAAAACGATGAATGAGAAGAGAAAAGAGATAGAAATTGCTTTACCTACGACATCATCGAGGTCATGTGCCGCTACTGTCACTTGAGGAGCTTTTGTTTTTTTTTCTTTTATCTTCTGCTTCCAAATATTCTTAAAGGCGATGTAATAGTAATACTAATACATTCCAATAAATTCGCCAATCTAGATTTTATACATTGGTGAGAGAGCAATTTTCTGGTTTTTTGTTTAATTATCCATGTAATAGGTTTAGACGGTATTTAGATTTCGAGAGCCTTTATTTTTTAAAATATTTAAATTTTATTTTGAAAAATTTGGAGTTTTTATGTTCAAATAAACTACCATAATTAAAAATTTTGGATCAGAAAGTAAAATGTGTCACATAAATTGGGACCAAAGGATACTACTTCACTAGAGTTAACTCAATTTTATCTTTAATTTGAGTTCACTTTAACAAAAAAAAAAAGATAATTTCTCACAAAAATGCTATGTACTTAGTAGAGATACTTATTTTTACGTACCAAATAGAACTCCCAACATGTATAAGAGGAGATAGAGGTACATAATATAATTACTGGAAGGAGGCACAAATATACAAGTCAAGCACACAAACAAACTCACTCGAAATATTTAACACACTTTCTAAAAGCTTCTTTTGTAATTCTTTTATTTATTATACTACTACAGCTATTATTTATGCAAACCACTGATTTGAGCATTGTGTAATTTGTGTGACGTTTCCTGTTTTGTCACACATTGCCGCTCAATAGAACCGTCCCTCAATCAAGCCCAGTTTGGAAACCCCTACGCGATGCGAGTAAAATAGTTACGAGTAAGATTGTAGGAGTTAGTCGCGCTACATGAATGCATGACCTGACTAGAATAACTAATTAGAAGTCTTAATTAGCTAATTACAATAAATTCATTACTGATAAAGAGTTAGTTAAATATATTGCGCCCTACATATATATCATTGTATTTCACTTTGCATTTTCAAAGAATGAATGAAATCATACCACATGATCAGTTAGGAGTTTGTGATGCAGTGATGGCTGAGGCTGACTATACCAAAGTCTTGCAAAAAGCTGGAAGAAAGGCAACAAAGAAGGATTACCTACTACTAACAAGGGCGAACAAAAAAGATAGGTGAAATGACTAGCTTAGTAACTTCTATTTTATCTAAAAGGTTGACTCAATGCCCTATCCTCCTTTAAGTAAAGCGATGCATCCATCGAAGATTGAAGTATATGGGTTCTATCATAATGTCTTCCATCTATAATTAGCTGAGAAATATGAAAGAACACGTATGCAGCAAGGTTTGAGAATCTACATGTGTCTAGTAGGTATATTGTCTGGCATGTATCACTTAATGTCATTGATTCTATAATGTCAATTCTCTAAGTTAAATTTACCTTCAATATGGGAAGACAAGTATTTTTATTGTCACACTTTCTTTTTAATATTCTACATCCCGTGAAGGGTGTAGGTAAAGGAGTTTTTCCAAGTAAAGAACAATCGAAAATGGAATTTATTTATTTAGATATTTCAGAGTTGCCACTTGGGATAATTAATGGTGTCCAAGTCACCGCTTTAAAAATTCCGAATCGAGGAAGGTTTGACTCTGTATACAGTATGCGAGCCAGAAATTTGGGTAAGGAATTCTGTTAACTCGGGAGAAGGTGTAGGCACTCCCGAGTTCCGTGGTTATAGCACGGTCGCTCAATTGTTATATTCGGCTTAATTATCTGATTTTAATGCATTTTTGTACCTATGTGCAAATTTTGATCTTTAAAACGCTTTGATTTAATTTTAAAAAATATTGCAACGTTATTAAAACGCGGCTTGAACCACGTCACATAAATGCACATATAGCTCGCAACACATTTTACCTAACATTGAGATTTGGATTTGGGTCACATAAATGTGCACCCGTATTTAGGAAGGTAGATATTTAACTAGCGCGCCTAAGGCAATTGCGTGTTTTCAAATTTGCGAGGGCCATGAAATTTGCTAAATGGCATACCTCGATTACGTTTGAAAAAGGGAATTAAACTAAAATCCATAAGGTCGTGGGTACTTGTATGTGATGCAGCACATTTTTAATTATTGGCGAAGGATCCGAATATAATTGTCACTAACTGGACCAAATTGTGGTACCAATCTTGTTCCAAATTTCCTTCAGGGATTCAAATTCCCTTCAGGGTTTTGGGCTTAGGCTAGCCTTTGGCCCAACGGCCATACGACAGCCTTCTACTAACGAGATACGGAAATTGGGCTCAAACACAAGCCCAAGCGAGGCTGAAGAATACATAGCCTGATATTTGAAGCCCCAAGATCGAATTCTTACGGCTACAAGTCAATGCACAAGCCAATAAAACCAATTGAACCTAAGACGGCCTTAGATGAACAGAATGGGCCACGTCTCATTCGAAATCAACCATTACTCATTTAGATAATGAACTTAACCACAAAAGTGCAACTCAACATTAGATAAGTATCCTGTATTCATGCTACTCTAACTTCCAGAATGAATTTTGAATAAACTTCAACCATTGCTCAATAGTTCCAGAAGTATAGCACCAACAGTGTCCAAAGTTAAAACACAATATACAAATTTAGCTACTACGAAGAATGGCAAGACCACAATTAATTGAGCATATAAACATAGAATTGAAGATAAACAAACAAATTCAGCTGTGATGGTTCCAAGCTTTCACTTCATCCTCAATGCAACACATACATCCAACAGAATTTCAAGAGAATATACTTGGCAATACAAAGAGAATAAAAAGAAGGAGAGGTCAGCAGCAGTAGCTCAGTGTTAATTGCAGCATTAACAGATAAATCAGCTTGAATCAAGTTGAAATCAACAGAAACCCAGACAATATTCAACGACCAAAAGGCCACCAAAATTGAACCAGAAAACTCTTGAAAACCAACCCCAAATTCAAGTCATTTTCATGCTCTAATTGAATCAACAACTTTCAGTACCCAATAGTGAAACATTACATGTAAGAAACCAATCTAAAATATCAATTGGAACCAGCTGATCTCAACATCTGACTTTTATGGCTAAGTTCTAAACCATTTCCTGAGTGTTTTATCACCAAAAATCTCTTGTTTTTATCACTGAAACACTCCTAATCTCTTCGGAACTTTATCTCTCTAATTTTTAAGCTCTCCAATCTCTTAAAGTCTATGAAACAGTAAATGTATGCCACCTTTATTTTCTGGATTTTCAGCTCTTACATCTCTTCTAGTCTGCCTTCGAAAGCAAGGTTAGAATATCTTTATAGGCAAGCCAAGTAGGGCATCTCAGCTTTTAATTTTGCATTTGAGTCCCTCATCTTATGACTTTGTGACCAAGTTTTATTTGAAATTTTTCTAGCAAATCCCTACTAGAAGCTTCTTATTTTAGTTATGCAAAGATTCTCTAGGTGCATTGCCCTAAGTACCCTTTTAAAACTACTGAAAATTACTTAAATTACCTGCCTGGGTCAATTTGACCCAAGGCAAAATCATAATTGGGCCTTTAAACATTGGATTGACCCCTTTTAATTGGGCTTTCAGACCAGCCTGCTTCAGGATTCAAATAAGTGGTCCAAATGTTTTAAAACCAACAAAACTCTAAATTGAACCATTCCACTTTGATGTAGAACTAAATAACAACTAATAAATAAAACACAATTAATATAAAATCAAATCATGCAATGCTGATGAAGGGAAGACTACCGGGCATAAAATTATCATACAAAAACAGAAGGAGAATGAACAAAATAATAATAGAAAAAAACTTAACAAACTAAATATGATTCTAGTGAAATAAAACCATGCAATTAAAGGTAAAAACAATATCAAAACGACTGAGCAATGAGATTTAAACAAGATCTAATTTCATACTGTTTGAACACATAGCTGAAATCTGATCAAGTAAATCATTAGAAGCACTACCAGAAATCAGAAGAAGAAACATGAGGAAACAAAAAAATCATGCAAAAATCAGAAGGAAAATAAATAGAAACACCTCTAAATGCAAACTAACTTAAAATTGCCCTAGAAGCCTTGCTTTGTTAGGGTTAAAACCCTGTACAAAATGGGATCTTGATGCACAGGCTTTAGGTCAGACCTTCAACCTAATATTTGAGCCATTGCAGCGTGACTCGAGGGAAGGTGAGTTCAGATAGTGGAATAGGGAGCCATGGGATTCCGGGGTGTTAGTTTGGGGTGATTTGGAGGCGGCGGCACCGTGGAGTCAGTGTTTCAAAGTGATATTCGAGGATATGGGGTGGGATTCGAGGGAAGGTGGTGATGGATTTGGGTAGATGAGAGGGAGGTGAATCGGTGGTGTAAATTTGGGGACGATTGGAGTTTCGCCTCCACCGTGGGCGATTTCCGGCCGACGGCGAAGGCAAGGTGGTTCTAGGGTTTCAGTTGTGAGGGGCTAGAGACGGGGGGTGGGGTGGGTTGGGGTGTTTGGACATATATATATTATAAGCACCCTAGTTCTCAGCCGTTGGATCTTGAATCCTAGACAACTGAGATTAAACCATGCAAAACAACGTCGTTTGGCTATGGGAGGGGGGTTGGAACGGGCTAAGGGATGGGTTTGGACCGGTTTGAGGTTAGGTTTGCACTAGAAAATTGGCCCAATTGTTTTATTTCTTCTTTTTTAATTTTCAGGTTTCTTTTTTCCTTTTGTTTTTTATTATATATATATATATATATATATATATATATATATATATATATATATATATAACTTTTTCATTTTCAAACTTAAACTAAAATCTAAATTAAATTATAAATTCCAAATTAACCTTTAAAATGCTAATTAATCCTACATAATCATTATCACAAATAATTAAACAAAATTAAAAGAAAAATCACCTAAAAATAAAAATTAAAATTAAAAGTAAAAATTAAACTATTTTTAATTTTTCCTTTTTTATATAATGGCTAATTGCTAATTATTTCTTGAAAAATATCAAATCAACTTCTAAATGCACATGCACCGCATTTTGTATTTTTCACTAATTAAGATGCACGGACAATATGCAAACAATTAACGAAATATGCCACAAAAATCCACAAATATTTTAAATAAATAAAAGAAATTATTTTATTTGGATTTATGAGAATAATTCATATAGGACAAAAATCACATGCTCACAGCTGCCCATCTTTGCTCGAAAACACGAAGAGTTTTCTTGCAAAGATAAGTGAGCGGGTACGAGCGATTTTTGCCTGTTCGAATACTCCGTGAGAATCATTTTTGAAAATCTTGACCGCACCCTGCTTCAGAGGTTGCCTACATATCCTTGGCTAAAAAAGAATCAGGTCAGTGTAATTAATGAGTATTTGGTAGCTGGGACTACCGAAGTTGTGATCTCACTGTTGCTACCGTTGCTGATACTACTTGCTAGATCCCCTTATTAAACCATGAAAAAATAAAAGAAACTAGACTAATCTATGACCTTTGGATTATAAAAGAACCTATTTATGACTTTTAACTTGATCTTGATCGTTGTTGCCTTGTATATCTTCCTGTGAAAAGTCCTTGTTGTCTTGCATTACTGTGAAACTCCTTGTTGCCTTGTTGTTATGTTTCTCTTTCTCCATACTGATGCCTGATTGCTGCACTTGAATTGTATTTCCTTGTTCTCCAGGTGGGCGCCTGATTATCAAAACTTGAAATGTATTCACTTGTTCCGGGTGGGCGCCTGATTGCCAAAAACTAAAACTTGAAATGTATTCCCTAGTTATCCAGGTGGACGCTTGATCGTTAAACTTGACACTTGAAATGTATTCCCCTGTTCTCCAGGTGGGCGCCTGATTGCAAAAACTTGAAACTTGAAATGTATTCCCATGTTCTCCAGGTGGGCGCTTGATTTCCAAAAACTAAAACTTGAAATGTATTCCCTTGTTCTCTAGGTGGCGCCTGATTACCAAAACTAAAACTTGAAATGTATTCCCTTGTTCCTCAAGTGAGCGCCTGATTACCAAAAAACAAAACTTGAAATGTATTCCTTTGTTCTCCGGGTGGGCGCCTGATTGCAAAAACTTAATTTGAAATGTATTCCCTTGTTCTCCAGGTGGGCGCATGATTGCAAAAACTTGAAACTTGAAATGTATGCCCTTGTTCTCCAAGTGGGAGCCTGATTACCAAAAACTAAAACTTGAAATGTATTCCCTTGTTCTCCAGGTGGGCACCTGATTGCAAAACTTAAAACTTGAAATGTATTCCCTTGTTCTCCAGGTGGGCGCCTGATTACAAAAAACAAAAATTAGAAATGTATTCTCTTGTTCTCTAGGTGGGCGCCTGATTGTAAAAACTTGAAATGTACTCCTTTGTTCTCCAGGTGGGCGCCTGATTACCAAAAACTAAAACTTTAAATGTATTCCCTTGTTCTCTAGGTGGACGCATGATTGCAAAAACTTGAAACTTGAAATGTATTCCCTTGTTCTCCAGGTGGGCGCGTGATTACCAAAAACTAAAACTTGAAATGTATTCCCTTGTTCTCCAAGTGGGCACCTGATTGCAGAAACTTGAAACTTGAAATGTATTCCCTTTGTTATCCAGGTGGGCGCCTGATTACCAAAAACTAAAATTTGAAATGTACTCTCTTGTTCTCCAGGTGGGCACCTAATTGCAAAAACTTGAAACTTGAAATGTATTCCTTTGTTCTCCAAGTGGGCGCCTGATTACCAAAAACAAAAACTTGAAATGTATTCCCTTGTTTCTTTAGGTGGACGCCTGATTGCAAAAACTTGAAACTTGAAATGTATTCCATTGTTCTCCAGGTAGGCGCCTAATTACCAAAAACTAAAACTTGAAATGTATTCCCTTGTTCTCTAGGTGGCGGCCTGATTGCAGAAACTTGAAACTTGAAATGTATTCCCTTGTTGTCCAGGTGGGTGCCTGATTGCAAAATTTTGAAATGTATTCCCTTGTTCTCCAGATGGGCGCCTGATTGTAAAAACTTGAAACTTAAAATGTATTTCTTTGTTCTCCAGGTGGGCGCCTGATTACCAAAAACTAAAACTTGAAATGTATTCCCTTGTTCTCTAGGTGGACGCCTGATTGCAAAAACTTGAAACTTGAAATGTATTCCCTTGTTCTCCGGGTGGGCGCCTGATTACCAAAAACTTAAACTTGAAATGTATTCCCTTGTTCTGTAAGTGGCGGCCTGATTGCACAAACTTGAAACTTGAAATGTATTCCCTTGTTATCCAGGTGGGCGCCTGATTGCAGAAATTTGAAATGCATTCTCTTGTTCTCCAGGTGGACACCTAATTGCAAAAACTTGAAACTTGAAATGTATTCCTTTGTTCTCCAGTTAAGCGCCTGATTACCAAAAACTAAAACTTGAAATGTATTCCCTTGTTCTCCAGGTGGACGCTTGATTGCAAAAACTTGAAACTTGAAATGTATTCCATTGTTCTCCAGATGGGCGCCTGATTTCCAAAAAATCTTGAAATGTATTCCCTGAGCATGCTGCCTTTGTACCAGATTACAACAAAACAAAAGAAATTTTTCCTGTCCCAGTTTGGTGTTGGGTGCATTTGTGAGTGTTAATCAAATCTCGTTACCAAACATCTCTAAAATGTGAAAGCTAAACCCCATTATCTAGGAGGAAATCTAAGTTATATCTGCTGGGGACCAGTAATTAAGGCTACATCACATTATTCAAGAGGGTCCTGACAATTCTTAACTAACAACAACTCTAAAACTAAGCTATGCCTCTAGAAGTATTACTTTTATTATGACCTGTTATCTAAGAGAATATTAAAGTTGTGTCCCATTATCTAGGAGGGTCCTGACAACTCTTAATTAAGACCAATTTTAAATCCAAGTCATGTCTGCTAGGGATTAATATTTAGTTACGTCCCATTATCCAGGAGGGTCATGAAAATTCCAAATTAACTACCAATTTTAAACTCTCGATTGTCTCTGCTGGGGATTGCCAATTAGAGCTACATCCTATTATTCATGAGGGTCCTGAAAATTCCTATGTGAATCCTATCTCTTGCAAGTCACTTTATGCTCTTTGCTATTCATGATTATCTCAAACGTTTAAATAGGTCTCATTTTCCAGGATGGTCCTGAGAATTTCAAATTAAATGCCAATTTTATTCTCGGTTGTCTCTACTGGGAATTGCTAGTTGAAGTTACGTCCCATTATCAAGGAGGGTCCTGACGACTCCTATTAGGGAATTATTTGTGCCAGATTATGTTACCCGCGACTGTTTGAGTTTTTAACTGAGTCCCATTTTCCAATAGGGTCCTGAAGTTCACAATCATACCTGCCAGGTGCTTGCTTTCCCCTATGGAGGACTTCCCCGAGACCTCCATTTCATGCCCTGTTTCAATCAAAGAAAATCTTGTCAGTTTGAAATGTGGTGGTTAGCTTGCGGAATTCTTGCTGAAAATGACCTTCCTGTCGTCGTGCTCCGTCCAGCTTTATCACACTGACTATGGGCCGCCTGATTTGTTGGACT
Organism: Nicotiana benthamiana; assembly: GCA_034376525.1. NCBI lineage: Eukaryota > Viridiplantae > Streptophyta > Magnoliopsida > Solanales > Solanaceae > Nicotiana > Nicotiana benthamiana. The sequence goes on along the minus strand of CM067338.1, from coordinate 12,739,562 downwards.
GACCCCTGAACCCTATGGCTATTAGATGAACCGAGTGCTCTACTCCCCCACCATTGTATTACATTCCCGACCCTCTTGCCAGAATCTTTACATTCTTCTCGAAATTACCGAGTCAGTTCACTGATGAAACTTTTACTGATTCTTCCCTTTGCCACTTTAACTTTTGATGCCTTTGTTATGTTTTAGCCGGCATGTGCTTCGCCATTTGGGGAGATGGTAGTAAGCTTTGAAATTCCTCTCCTGCTTGCTTAAACGAAAATTGATTCTCAAAACATCTTAAAAGAATATAAACACGAAAGAAAATGAAATGCAATGACTCTGAGTTGTTTTGTTTTAGAATAAAAGCATTTCGAATAGGGGGACTACTGAGGGGAAAAACGACTTCGACTCAAATAAAACCAACAGACTCTGACAAAAAGATAACAACAACTAACTTGACAACTTATTACAGACTCAAAATGGACCAACAGCTTTGAAAATCATGAATACATTAAGACTTCTAATGCTCCTAGGGCCTGCGGGACATCATTCGGTCTCGTCGCAGGCCTTTGTTCTAAATCCCCTAGGAGGTGGTGGAGGTCTTCTATCACTTGACAAACAAAGGGCATTGTGATGGCAAAGAACATAGATCTTGTCATATCTTCAAAGTGGCTACACTTTGCGGTGATGTAATCAGCGATCATCTGTACCCTCTCTCTTATAGAACCCTTTTCTTTTAACAATCGCCCTATCTGTTGGGCCCTAGCCTCCAAAGTTTGTTCGGTTACACGAGTCAATTCTTGAATTCATTGCAAATCTCTCTCCAGTCGTGCTATTGTTGTGTAACAATGCTCTCTTTCATCCTTGAAGTCTTTTCCTTGCTTAACCATTTTTTTTTCAACCATGATTACCCTCTTCTTCAACCCCGCAACCTCGTTGTCATACCTTTCTTTCAGTTGTTCGATCATGTGTGCTCATTCCTCTGCATTTTTGGCCAACTATTTCCGGGGTCTGGAGAGCTCATCCTCTGCTTTGTTCAAGTCAAAACCATTTTCTCCTACTTTCTGCCTCAGATTGTTTATGAGATTTTCATCCTTCGCACTTCTGGTGGGATTCTCTGCGGCTATTTTCATTTTCTGAATTTGGGCTCGCAAAGCTTCATTTTCTTTGGCCATTCTTTTCTTTTCCCACTTGCCTGCCGCAACTTGCAAACCATTTTCGAATTGAAGATCTTTGACTTGCTTTTCTAATTTCCATATTGTGGCCCTGTATTCGTTTTCCTTGGCTAACCAATTCCATTGTTCTTGTGACGCCTCAGCAAACTCCTGAAGATGTGGCCTCTTCACAGCCTTCCAAAATCTATTTCCTTTTTATACCAAGCAATGTACCTTGGTGCAACCTCTCCTTTAGACAAGTCTCGTACTCGAGTGTCCACCGTCAAGTACTGACATTTGCTCTAGATCTGACAGACTGCTGCTTCGTGAAACTGACCATTGGGACCAATCTCGACAACATGGTGACTAATGTCTTCATCCCTGGGGAATCATTTGGCACCTCCCTAATTGTCTCAGCACCTTGTACAGAGCATAAGGTTGGATACTTCGGAGGCCCATCAAAAGGAAATTAGGCCCGGTAGCTGGCATATATATAATTTCGTCAATGGAGAGCCACCCGAACGTCCACTCTATTTGACTTGCACTCATGGTACGGAGATATGATACCCATTCTGGGACCCCCTCTGGTATTCTGAACCCATCAACTCTAGTATAAAATTCCTTGATGCAGCTCTTTTCCGAGGACCCATAACTCATGAATTGAGGCTGATGACACATGTGTTCAATCATCCATATATGTAACAACAAGTTGCATCCTTCAAAGAAGTTACCTCCGGGTTTACAGATTGTGAGAGCACGGAAGATTTCAGATAATATCATGGGTGCGAGAGTGCTCTTGGCCTGTGTGAACAAGGTATTGACAACCCCTGCTATTCGTATGTCAATATCTCCATCTTCTCGTGGGAACACCAAAAGGCCCAAGAAAAATACCGTAAATGCAAAACACTGGTGTTCTTCCCATTTAAGTCGGTTCCCCTTGCTGCAAATTTTATTTTCCAGGTCGTTAAACCCCTCTATATGCCCATATTTTTGGTATATAAACTGTGGAGTGCAAAAACAGTGACAGATCTGGATTGTGAACCCCCTGCTTATCTTTAGTAAGTCTAAGAATTTACGTACAGTGAAGGCCCTTGGCGCAATTAGATACTGATGTCTTAGAGGAATTTTGGGAACCCCGATATATCTGGTTATTTCTTCCAGGGCCGGAGTGAGTTAAAGTCCAAGAAATGATATAAGTTGTGGGCCGGGTCTAAGAATGTAACCAATGCCTTTATGATATCTCCTCTAGGATTAATTTTCAACAATCTGGTGAGTCCTCCCAAGTGCTCATTGACCTTATTTTGCCCTGGTTCGCTTAAATCATTCCACCACATACGCACCTACAAAGGGATCTTGTTCGTGACTGTTATTGGGAAATTTTGATTCGTACTCATTCTGCACATTTGTTAGGATAATTAAGCAAAATCATGATTTATTGGACTCAAAAACAAAGTTGATTTTATTCGAATTTTCACTAAAACTCCGGCTTTGCAGATACGGCATTTCAACACTTCCCGGGGAAGGTTTAAAGGCTGTGCTTGCCATCGGCCAAAAATCAAAAAATTATCCAAGGCAGTTGTTCTTGCAAAAACAGCCTTCCAGCGCCCTTTTGGGGACACACGGCTAATTTTGACAAAAAATGTTTTATTTATTAATCACAAACAAAATTTGGTTCTTTTTGGCTATTTTTGCAAAAATGAAGTTGGGCCCGATAAGGGTTGTCTATGTATCTCACACCCTGTGAGAATTAAACCGGCGTAGTTTGGGCAATTTTTGAAAAAATTAAAAACCAGCTTTTCAAAAAAATCCCTTTCTTTATCTTCTTTATATATATATATATATATATTTTTATTTTTTTTTATTTTTTTTTCTAAAACAAAGTCCTTTTTTTTCAAAATTTTGGCACCATTTCAATATCGGTTTTTGAAATAGGTATATTCCTTCCTCGTCCCTCACACAGTTATTTCCCTCTTGTTTTTCTTTCTTTATTTATTTTCTCTTTTTTTTAAAAGCCGGTCGGCATGCAAATCTGGAATAAATGCACAAGTAGCACGAAAAATGCATCAAGATGGTCAATTATTTTGGGTGCACCTATCCTAGACGGACCTAACCCCTGTGTTGAGTCCCCTAAGTCGAGTGCATGATGCAAATAAGCGTTCCTACTAGAGCTCTGGCATGATGTTAAGTTATTCTAGGTTGAAAAACCTGGGTATAAGGTCTAAACTGTGTACCCAAGCGGACAACTCGAGTCGAGGAGGGGGCTAAGTACCGGGAAACAAAAGGTCATCCGGCTTAGTAACTTGTCCGAGTCTCTTTCTTATTTAAGGATATGACACTAACATAATAAGGAGTCTCGACCAGTGAGCACATCCCCGAAGATGAGAAGAGAAGGGTTTTGCGGCAGTTCATATACAGTTCAAATAATATTAAAGCGGTAAAAAGCAACATTTAGCACATTGGACACAATCATGTAATAACATCAGATATTAAACAAAGCCAAATACCACAATTATTCTAAGCTCGAATTCTGAACCCTGAACCAGGGATTCTGGGTTCGATCCCCAACAGGGACGCCAGAGCTGTCACACCTCTTTTTTAACACTCTACACCCCACGAAGGGCGTAGGTAAGGGAGTTTTTTCAATTGGGCTTTCAGACCAGCCTGCAAAGTGGTCCAAATATTTTAAAACCAACAAAACTCTAAATTGAACCATTCCACTTTGATCTAGAATTAAAGAACAACTAATAAATTAAACACAATCGATATTAAATCAAATCATGCAATTCTGATGAAGAGAAGACTAACGGGCATAAAATTATCATACAAAAATAGAAGGAGAATGAACAAAAAAACTTTTAAGAAAAACTTAACAAACTAAACATGATTCTAGCTAAATAAAACCATGCAATTAAAGGTAAAAACAATATCAATACGACTGAGCAATGAGATTTAAACAAGATCTAATTTCATACTATTTGAACACATTTCTGAAATCTTATCAAGTAAATCACTAGAAGCACTAGCAGAAATCAGAAGAAGAAAGATGAGGAAACAAAAAAATCATGCAAAAATCAGAAGGAAAAAAATAGAAACACCTCTAAATGCAAACTTAAAATTGCCCTAGAAGCCTTGCTTTTTTAGGGTTAAAACCCTAGACTAAATAGGATCTTCATGCAGAGGCTTAAGGTCAGACCTTCAACCTAGTATTCGAGCCATTGCAGCATGATTAGAGGGAAGGTGAGTTCAGATTGACGAATAGGGAGCCATGGGGATTTCGGGGTGTTAGTTTTGGGTGATTTGGAGGCGACGCCGCCATACACAGTGGTGGAGTCACTGTTTCAAAGTGATATTCGAGGAGTTGGGGTGTGATTCGAGGGAATGTGGTGGTAGATTTGGGTAGAGGAGAGGGAGGAGAATCGGCGGTGTAAATTTGGGGACGATTAGAGTTCCGCCGCCGCTGTGGGCGATTTTCGGCCGGAGGCGAAGGCAAGGTGGTTCTTGGGTTTCAGTTGTGAGGTGTTAGAGACGGGGGGGTTTGGGGAGTGGGGTGGGGTGTTTGGATATATATATATATATGCTACACGACGTCATTTGGCTGGGGGGCTGGACCAGGTTAAGGGATGGGTTTGGACCGGTTTGGGGTTTGGTTTTAGGCTGAAAAAATTTGTCCAATTGTTTTTATTCTTCTTTTTAATAAACAGGTTTCTTTTTTCCTTTTGTTTTTTATTTTATTTTTTTTCGTTTTCTTTTTCTTTTTCAAACTTAAACTAAAATCTAAATTAAAATATAAATCCTAAATTAACCTATTAAATGCTAATTAATCCTACATAATTATTATCACAAATTATTAAAATAAAATAAAAAGAAAATTACCTAAAAGCAAAATTAAAATTAAAAATGCAAATTAAACTATTTTTAATTTTTTTAATAAAATGACTAATTTCTAATTATTTCTTGAAAAATATCAAATCAACTTCTAAATGCACATGAACCACATTTGTATTTTTTACTAATTAAAATGCACGAACAATATGCAAACAATTAACGAAAAATACCACAAAAATTGCAAATAAATAAAAGAAATTACTATGTTTGAATTTGTGGGAGTGATTCATATAGGGCAAAAATCACACGCTCCCACTTATGTGGAGAAATTAAAGTCAACGGGTGAAATAGTCTAGGCCCGAGAAGGGGCGGATGAAAATGAATGTAGATGGCTATAGTAATGATAATCATGGGAGCTAGTGTCGAAGGGGGTGACATAATGAGGGATTATCGTGGGTAAATGCGTTTAGCCCTTGTTGATTACTTTGGTCTCTATACTAATAATGTGGTTGAGGTAAGGCAATTTTAGAAGGATCATATATATATTGATAGATGTTTTTTAAAGATTATTTTTGAATCTGATTCTCTTGTGTTGGTTAATATAATCAATAAGAAAGTCATACATCCATGATAGATTCACAAAATCATGGCACATGGCAAGTTTGGGATTCTCAAACCTTGCTGCACACTTGTTCTTTTTATTCATATACTCAGAGAAAAAATGTGATTGCAAACCACATGGCAAGTTTGGGTGAAAAGGTCATGAACCAGATTGTCTTCATTGAAGATCTTTCATTTCCTAGGCAAGTTAAATCTTACTTGAAGTTCCAAACTTCAGATTTAGGCCGAAGAAGAGCCACTTCTCTTTTAGTAATAGTCTGGATGAAGGAATTTAACTATATTATACACTTAAAATTGTTTAGCTTTGTGCTTTATAGTTGGTTGTTCAAATATTGTAATGAAGGAGTCCTCCCATATCTTAGCTACATCTCTTTTGCATTTTTGCCTAAAAATGACTAGCATCATTTTTCATCAAGCTTTGGAGGTTATGGTCTATGTCCTCTTCCATGAACTTTTGTTGTTTGATTTATATATAGGCTAGGATTACTCCTACCCTCCACCAACCTGGTGGGTCTTTTGACAAAAAAATAATAATTATATTCTCTCTATATTTCTCTGTTCCCTTTTCTTTTATTCTCTTTATCCTCTAGGCTCTAATCCCCTTTTCTCGTTCTCCGTTTCTTACTGAAGGAGGTCCCTCCATTCCCGTGACCTTTGGCTATAGGAAATCAGTGCAACACTGCGTTGATGATATGAGATCATATGGGAAACCAAGACATATCAATTTCAGGGAAGACTCAATTGAATTAGACCGACATTTATCTTAGCCAATTTTAGAAACAATGCAATATTTCACTTGGGAAAGAGCAGTATGTAAAAGTCTTTATAGAGAGAGAGGCTCTTACATCTCTCTAATTTTTTCTGGTTTTTTTCTTCTCCATCAGAAAACTCCAAATGGATACTGATAACAAAAACATTGATAATCCTCATATTCCTCCAAAGCCCCTGGACTTAATGTATTCAAATCAATTCATGGATCAATCAATCTGAAAAACCAAAAGACCTTATACTTTTAAAATTTAAAGACAAACTAGTTGGTAATGGAGATCCCTTAATTCCTTCATTAATCCATCTCGATCCCAAATCCTCTCCAATAGAAATTCTTAAGGATGAATTAGCTTTTTCCACCGAAGAGTTGTCTGATAAACTAACAATTTCAATACAAATATCAAAGGAGGATAAGCAACTAATTTACCTCCCCTAGAAGTACTCACTAATTATTAAACTCTATGGAAAAAGAATTCTCCACCAAACTCTAAAACAGAAAATTCAGGCGTTGATAAAAATTAAAAGAAAATTTTCCTCATTGATTTAGGAAACAATTACTACATAGTGAAACTACAAAATGAAGACAGTATGAATCACATCCTCCAAGATGGACCATGGTTTATTTTTGGCTTTTTCTTATCAAAACAACAGTGGCAACCAAACTTCATTGCAAAAAGTGCAAAGCAAAGCCACACGGCAATCTGGGGGAGATTACCACTACCCACAGAATTCTACAATGGTCAAATTCTGCAAAGAGTAGGAAAATCAATTAGTAAAGTCTTAAGAATAGATACATGCACTTCCTCATCTCTAAGAGGTTGTTATGCGAGATTATGTGTAGAGGTTCCGATGGATGAGCCGGTCAAAAAACTAATCCTTATTGGTAACCATAAACAAGAAATCCAATACGAAGCAGACAACTACCTATGCAAACTTTGTGGCTATCGAGGGCATAGAGAATTGGTCTGCGAGAAGAAAGATTCAACCAAGAAAGAATCAAGCCAAATACAGCCGGTAGGAGACATATCCACAACTCCAAACATAGCAGATGAAGGTTGGCAAACAATCAATTTCCCTCGGTGTAGGAATGCTTATCAAATCAAAGGAAAAGAGGTATCCACTTCCAAAGTTCATATGTCAGGTAATCATTTTAGAGTTCCAATCCATAACTCAGGTAAGACACCTTCTTCCAAAATTTTAAATATGTTCAAAAATTTAATAATAGTGTTCATGGAAAAATTGTTCTAACCAACTATCAACCTTCTCCTACCCAATCTTCTCATATTTCCTCAAATCCTAACGATAATGTTGCTAACCACAAGTTTGAACCTCAAAAAATTTTATCTGATAATACCACCTAGCCAAAATACAAAAACCATCCTACCCTAGGTTCATTGAATCGGGTTCAACCCCCTAATACTGCCAAAAATTTTACAAAACCACTACAGGACAAAATAGCTATTAAAGATAACTACCCCCTAAGTGATTCCCATACCCAATCGGAGGAACTTCAGCCTAGCTCAAATCATCACCTAGATAACTCCTCATCTTCTAATGACCATTTAATTAAACAATCAAATTCCATGCAAATACATGCGGACAGCCACCTGCCCAACCATGCTCATTTTTCCATCCAAATGGCAAATTCCCAACTACACGTGCCATTAGAAACCCATGCGAAATACTCAATATGTTCGAGCACGCTAAAGCATCTGGGCTGCATGCAAATAGACCTAATCATACCCTCAATCCCTACCTCTCAACCCTTATATCACTAAGCTCCAACCTTAGACAATGCCAAGAGATCCTCTAGGCACTCGAAGAAGGTTTTGACTCATTCGAATACTGAGAAATCTTCGAGCTATTCCAATGAACAACCTTCCACCCTTACCCCAACAAATGCCCCCTCCCCCCCCCCCCCCTTCCAGTTGTGTATGCCCAGCCCACAGTTCCACAGAATCATCACCCCACCAGCTGGATAGAGAAGGGGACTTCACTGCAAGTGACCTTCAATGGGCAAGAGAGAATCATTCTCATAAACAACCCTCAGTTCCTAGCTCAAGTAATATCGGAGGGTCTCCACCTATCCATGAGCAACTAGCTAAACCACATTTGGGTAAACAACATCATGCAACCCTTAGCTTCAGGGATGAACAACAACTTAATTCAGACAATGAGGTCACAATGGAACCTTCCTCCCCACTTTGCCCAATATCCTTATCTCCTACAAAACTTGGGGCTAAGCTACCTTTCTTCCCTCCACAAGAGCTGATGGCTCTAAATCCAATCCTAATGCCATGGGAACTGCATCAAAATCCCATGCAACAGGAGGGACCTATGAATTCAGCTCAAATGGCTCAGCAATTTCCAGAACCTCTTATACCCCAAGACTTAGGAAACCTAGAGGGGAAGAAATGGAGGGGCAGATAGACCTTATAGGGGAACACACAGTAGAAAATTCAAACCTGGATGAATTAAAGGTCTATCTATTCGAGGAGAGGCGGGAGAAGAGGCTTATTCTAGCCTGTTCACCTTCACTATACAAATGGCGATGGATATGAGGCCTCTCCAAGACCCAACTATAGGGAAACTAGCCATGAACCTAGTCCCTTCATTGAGAAGGAACCTAGTATTCCCTCGCGTATCCCAGGTCAATGGCCCTGCCCATTCAAATCATCCCCAAATGAATTGTGCTAAGAATATAATTATCTGGAACATTAGAGGTGGAAATAATGCAGAATTTAGGAGGAACTTCCATGACCTAATGGCTACTCACAAGCCATGCATGGTCTCCCTTCTAGAAACAAGAATGACTAGTCATGGTAGCTTGATGAATGGGTTTGGCTTCTCGGACGTGATAGAAGTCCTAGCTGAGGGACAATCAGGTGGTATGGCTATCATGTGGAACACAAATTTAATGCATGTCAACAACTTTGTCAAGCAAAATAATGAAATACATGCTCTTATTGAGGTAATTCCATCTCAACAATCTTGAGTTTTTACATCTATTTACGCAAGTATATAACATTACTGGTATTTTTGATAATTATAAAGGTGTCTGGTTGCTAGGTGGGGATTTGAATGATGTTCTAGTAGAAGAAGATAAGCTAGGAGGAAACCTTATCAATAGGAGAATGGTTTTAAAATTATGAAATAAAATCAACTATGTAAGTTAATGGACTTTGGTTTCAAATGTGTAAATATACTTGGTCAAATCATAATAAATCCAATAGTACACGTGTTATGGAAAGATTAGATAAAGTTTTAGCTGATGGAGAATGGCAGAGTATATTCCCTAGGGCTAGTGTTATCCACCTTCTAAAAATCCATTCAGATCAAAACCCTATCCTGATAGAAATTATTCCTAAATATTTGAATCCTCTCCCAAAGCCCATTAGATTGGAAACTTACTGGTTCAAGCATCCTCAATTTGAGAATATTGTTAATATTTGTTGGTATGATAACAATTTTATTCAAGCCTCTAAATTATTTAGAAATTGTATAGTAGAATGGAAAGACACCGCCTTTGGAGACCTTTTTAGAAAGAAAGAAAAGAACTCTATTAGCAAGAAAGAAAAGACCTCAGCACCTTAGAACTGACCCTCAAGAACGATTATAATAACCTTCTGAAAATAGAAGAAGATTTGTGGAAATTACGCTCTAGGATTAATTGGCACAATGAAGGTGATTCCAATTCAAAATTTTATCACATTTGTGCCACCAATAATAGAAAAACCAATAAAATAGTTCTCTTTAAATACACTGAAGGCAATTGGATTGATGATCCCCTGGGAATAATGGACCATATCTATAACTACTTTAATAAAATATTTATCACTAGTCACAATTTTTCCAATTGGTCTGCTCTAAACAAAGACACCTCCAGTTTCATAGATTGTAACCTAATATCTTTAAATAATCCTTTATCCCAATCTGAACTTAAGAATACAGTATTTAGTTTTAAACTTTTTAAATCTCTTGGGCCGGATGGTCTTCATCCTTTTTTCTTTCAAAAATTTTGGTATTACCTAAATACCTCTATGACTCATCTTTGTCAACAAGCCTTTGAAACAGGCAAGCTCCCAAATGGTATAAATGATACTTATCTTTGCTTAATTCCAAAATTTTCTAATGCTATAAATATAAAAAAATTCAGACCCATTGGACTGTGCAATGCCATTTACAAAATTATCACAAAAACACTTGCTAATAGACTTAAGCCTTTCTAATAAAAATTAATTAGCCCCTATTAATCAAGTTTTCTCAAAGGAAGACATACTATTGATAATGCTATCATTATCCCGGAATTGATAACTAGAATGCATAAGCAAAAGTGTGGCAAAACTACTCTAATCTTGAAAATAGACCTTGAAAAGGCTTTTGACCGGCTCGAATGGTCTTTCATTTACAGAATCTTATGTCATTTTAATTTCCCTCCTAAAATGACTTCCTTAATTATGGATTGTATCACTACTAACAACATAGCAGATCTAGCTAGTGGAAGTAGAAGTAAATTTTTCACACCTAGTAGGGGAATTAGGCAAGGTGACCCCCTGTCCCCTTATATTTTTATACTTTATTCGGAAACGTTGTCATTAATGTAAATCATCATATTGACATTGGTAACTGGTCTCCCATTAGTTTAGGAAAAAATCAAAATAAGATATCTCATTTATTCTACGCGGATGACCTCACCCTAATGTACAATGTGGACAACAAATCTCCAAATACCATATTAAGTTGCCTAGACTCTTTCTGCAAGTTATCGGGCCAAAAAATCAACTTAGATAAATTCAAGCTCATTGTTTCAAAAAATTGTCCTATTTTCACCACAAAGGGTTGTCCAAACTATTCAACATAAAATTCAGTTTTGGTAAATATCTTGGTCTTTCAATAATAAACACAAAACATATACCTTCTGACTATCAATTTATTTTTGACAAAATGTCTGCCAAAATGGCTTCCTGAAAAGCTAAATTCCTTAACATGGCATGCAGGACAATTTTAGCAACATCTTCGCTCAATAGCATCCCAAACCATATTATGGATTATAATTACTTACCTATCAAAATTCTCAACAGCATTGACAAAATTCAAAAAAGGTTCATTTGGGGATCTACTACTACTTCTAACAAAATTCACCTCCTACCTTTGGGACACTTTCACTAAGGATAAGAAAGATGGGGGTATTGGCATTCATGCGGCAAAAGATAAAAACCTAGTGCCCTAGCTAGTCCATATTGGAGAATTCTTCGCAATCCTTGGCTTCCTTGGTCACAAACTCTTTCATCTCTTTATGGTTCTTCAAACAATCTAAAAACCACTTCTTTCATTTAGAAAAGTATTGTCAAAGGATGAGAGATTTGTAACAAAGGTCTAAAATTGATTCCTCATTCAAACTCTTCTATGAATATTTAGGAATTCAATTGGATTCCAAATTCCACTACACTTAGGAATAACATAGAGGGCTCACTCACCTTACATACAGAACATCTCAGCACCAAACATATTTGGGTAGGTAACAAATGGGATTTTTCAAAAATCCCCTTCACATTACTTGCCCACATTCAAAATGTCATTCTCTTCTTGAAGCCTAATAAAAGTACGCATGGCTCTTATTATTGAGACTTGACTGCAAATGGTATTTTTACTATTAAGTCATGCTACAAACTGATTAATCCTAGAGTAAACAAGTTGATTGATTTTGATTGGGTATGGAAATCCAACTATCCCAATAAAATTAAATTTCTCTTATGGAAATGTCTCGACAATAGGCTCCCTACGCGTTATTATTTACACTATATAGGCCTAAATATCGACCCTATTTGTCCAGTATGCAAAAATGTAGAGGAAACTCTTGAACACATCTTTGTACATTGTACTTCGGTAAATTCATTCTGGAAAACTTTAGGTCAAAATTTTTCGAAGACAAACCACCACAATGATTGGATGCTTAAGATTAGTAATAGATGCATAAATTCCTCCTCCACCTCGTTAACTTGGGATAACCTCTTCCCCTTTATCATATGGATTGTGTAGTCAAACAGAAACAATAACAACCTCAATAACATGTCCCTCAAATATAAATATTCTCATAAAGTTTCCCTAGCTCTAGAATACTACTATTATACAACTAGGGAACCTATAGTTACCCAATCCACTTCTATAAAAATAGCTTAGAACCCTCTCATAATTTTATAAAGCTTAACATAGATGATGCTTTCCAAGACAACTCAAACTTGGGGGTATGGGTGGTGTTTTCAGAAACGATAGAGGGGACTGGTTATTAGGTTTCCAACACTCAAATCCTTCCTCCTCCCCTCTCTAATCTGAGCTAGAAGCTTTAAAAATAGGACTTTCTATAGCGCTCAAAAATGGTTACGCTCCACTAATAGTGGAAACAGATGCAACGGAACTCATAAAAATCTTATATTCAAATGTTATACCTTATACATCTATTATTACTGATTGTAGGTAGTTAATGTACAAGCTGAAGCACGCGAAGATCACCCATATTTTTCGGAAAGGGAACAAGGTGACTCATAACTAGATCAAGGATAGACTCAAGCATGCAAGGAAAAATCAAATTTTTGTCAATCCATTGTCTCTAGTATTAAATAACCTAGAAATGGATAAAAATGGTTATGTGTATTTGACAAAAAAACTCAGTATTAATGCGTGTTTTATTTTAGCCAAAATGTTGGAATCTAAATGTCCTCGAGGCTTGTCCGTTTGTTAGGGATGTAAGTCAGTACCATGTAATGTTTTTATGTCAAAAAAAAAATAGACACAAAAAACATTTAAAACAAGAAACAAAGACCAGAAGACAACCCTTTCGGATTACAAGTTAAATAACATTGATTAAATTATTGACTTTATTCAATATAAAGCTCGCATAAAAGATTGAGCCAGCTGTTATCCGGGATTTCATTTTTCATTTTTCTTCTTTCAAGAATCTGAATTTGAAGGGCACTAGCAAAAAGAACAGAAGACATACAAATATATGCAAGAAAATGCTACTGCTCAGATCCACTGTGATTTAAGTCTTTTAAGAACCCTGTCAATTCCCTTAGCATACGAATATGTATACTAAGCTATTTACCCACAAGGCCACAAACTACCTCTGTTATAAATCATGCTCTGCATCCATCACTAACTTACTTTACATACACGTATACTAAACATCAATAATCTTCAAAGTTAGTGTAAGTAATGTAAATTACATAACTATACGTAAATAACCTCCAAAGCTAGTTTAAGCAATGTAAACTACACAATTATGCATCAACAATGTCCTAAGCTCTTCTTGATGCACTGTCCATGTTCTTTTACAATTGCTCGTAAGCTAAAAACTAAGACTGCTTCAGCGGCATTGACCAAATAAAGAGCAGGCAGATTCCATCAGCTTACACCAAATCATTTGAGTTTATACACTAAAATCTGAACCAGCAAGCAAGAAGCTACATAATCCAGTGAAATAAATTTTAGTGACGTTAGATGAACGGAACGTGGCATAACATTCCGGCAAAACTTATCTTTTCCAGTTTCTCCTTTTTGTTCTCCACTTTTCCAATATGACAGATTAGGGTAATATCAAATGTTTTGTCAAGCTACAAACGGATAACACCATACCAACATCTAAATACTTACACATGGCTACTGGTTATTGGGTGGCTTTTGAACTTTCTGCTTCTATTTCTTTTACATTGTTGACAGCTACTTCAATTTTCTTTGACAAAAGCTCCATCTGCTGCTCAACATTTTCCAAAAAAGTAATAAGCTGCTCTCTGTAAAGGTCACATAATTTATCCTGATGCTCCAAATCCGCGGACAGTTCTAGGATCCTCCTGTCCTTTTTATCCTACAAGAGAAAATCAAGAACCAGTCATTTCAACGATAATAAGAAATTGCAGCAATCTTGTACACATGAAGACAGACACACAATTCAAATACCATTAATTACCAAGGCTTGAGATCCTTAGAGGGGCACATGAAGCCTCACCCTTGCCACCTGTTTCCCATGGGATCCCAAACACTATCCAGTTCCTGAAGCTACTTCTGATATTATTTTATCTCATAATAGTGTTTAGTGGTGGTCATGAGGCTCGAACCATAATCAAGCTGACGCATGAAATGTACTAAAAGATATCCAGCATTTTAAATACTAAACAACAACCCAGTAGAATCCCAATAGTGAGGTATGGGGAAGGTCGACTGAACGGAGACCTTACTCTATCCAACTAAACACTGTTGTTTACATTATAGCAAGAAAGCACAAATAAACGATGAAAAGAGCAAGTAGCTTTTCTTTCTTCTTTCATTTTTTTGGTAAGTAATTAAGGAGTAGCCTGCTCTAGTGGCCACCAAACACTTCGGTTTTGCAATTACCCACCGAAAATATTCCTGTAACATCATCCTTTTCTTTTTCTTTTTCTGAAAAAAGTACAAAGATAGCAAGTTGCCTCTCTGGTTAGACTTTTAGGAGTTACTTCATTTTTGGGAGATCTTCCACACACAAGACAACCACAACCACAACCCCACCCACCCACCCACCCACCCACCCACCCACCCCCCCAAAAAAAGGCTGGAGGAAGCATGATTTCTTCTTCCTTATTAGATAGGCTAGAATAGTTGTACATATTAGTGTACCACATTTGACTACTGTGAAGTACTCATTGTAAAGACATGTATATTAACACATAGAAGTATAAGGTGTAAAAGCCACTCATTCCCATAAAGTCTTTCTCTCGCGTTCTATTTCTGACATGATATCAGAACGAGGCTAATTAGTTTATGCACAGTTACCAAAAACTTTCGGGAGAAAGAAAGACTGTTGCTGTGCACTTCTCCGAAAACCATGGGAGTTGTTTCAATAGTCCTCTATTTTGTGTGCTGTGAATAAACCAGCACAATTACTTGGTCAGGCAATTTCCGGCTACCAAATCAAGCTAGTCTCGTCAGAAAAGGAGTCGTGACGCGCTCCCCCACACCCGTCACAAGCAGATTGTCTGGCGAGATCTATCTCACACACCAAACGCGTGAGCCATTACCGGCTATATTAAAGACTTGTACCTTTGGTCTTTGAGGTCGCCTGGATAGTTTGAGGCCATCCATATTATTTTCTGCAATTTCAGACCACCAGAAGTAGGTTTGTAGTAGTTCAGTCACTTCTCGGCGATCTCCCTTTTCCAGCAACAACTCTGCCTTCCTCTTACATTGTGGGGCTTGTCTGAGACCTTTGCACCCTTCCCTCAAACTGTCTACAAAGCCACCTTCAAACGACCAACAGTCCTCTATTCACTTTCTGGCTAGTTTTTCCATAAATTAGTATTTTTTTTATAGCCTCCATCAATTAGATAATGTTCTTTGAAGAATATCTTGTGCATATTGCTAGTTTTCAGAACACTCTTCAATCCGACATTATTTCGCTTGGTTTCCAAAAACACCGGAGTTGGAAACTTGATCCATGATTATTTCAAAACCTTTAGATGGAGGTTTTAACTATTTAGTTGGGCTTCTTCTATTGAGTTATCCTGTAAGATTAAGGTGCCAAAGATCACCTAACTGAAAAGGCTACAAAAGCTTATGAAAAGGTCCGAGCACATTAGAAAAAGATTGATGCTCAGTTATGCAGTTATTTGTCACGCTCTATTGATCCTAAACTGATGTACTTGTTTTGACAATTTCAAACTTGTTATTTAGTTTGGAAAAACAGTCATGCTTTACATAGTAACTATGTTTCCTGCCTTTATGATTTTGTTTTCAGAATGACTAATTTGAAAAGGCAGGATTTAGACATGTCTACTTATTTTGACAAGTTCAGACAGTTATGAAGGATCTTAATAACTTAAAGCAAGTTACTGCCAGTTTTGAGGAACAGTTGGAATAGTGACAGAAGATGTTCTTAGTTCTTACACTTGTTGGGCTTCCAAGTGATCGTAACTCAATGCGAGATCAAATTTTAGTTAATCCAACTACTCCTATATGATGTACTTTCGAGGTTTTGCATCTCTCAAGCATAAAGAAGAGAGAAAAACAAAAGTACCTAGCTAAAGTTTTTCACAAAACTAGCAAAAGCGTTCTTCAAACTCACGTTAGAAGAATGTAAGATGAAAAGAACCTTACCCGCTCGTTCTTCAACCCCGCAAAATTGCAAGAAGTATGGAATAAAGGAATAAAAATAAATAAAAAATCAATCATGTTTTTGAAGTTAATGCTCAAAGAAACTAATCACCAATGTTTATTTTCAGCATATTAAGCCCTTTATTCCATATTAGGCCTTACAATGAGTAAAATTCATAGGGTTAAGAAAAACCAATCCTAATAAAACTAGAATACGAATAAGACTAAGAAAACCTATCCTAACTAAAATAGGAAAAAGAATTCTAATAGGAATGGGATACCAACTAACAATCCTAGTTTGACTAGAACTACAAATATAATCCTGCTTAAACAAATATTAAATTACTAGAAAACAAGAAATAAAAAATCTGAATCTTTAAGAAAACAAATCCTAATCTTCAATGGATTCTTGAACTTCTTCAATTTCTTGAAATTCTTGGGTCTCAATTGGACTAACGCTAATTAGTGTAAGCATTTTAAATCTGTGGCCCAATTCTCCAAATCCGTTGGCACCTTCATGAGCCCAATAAGCCTCCATTGTTGTAGAAAACACGACCTCCATATGTTCATCACTATAGCAGATGAGGTGGTCTCTTGGTTCCCCTCCTAGGTCACACAATGATCCCCTCACCGTCAATGGATTCTTCTGTTTTTCATCAGGCTGTGGGGAATCAAGGTGGAAGTCATTTTGGAAAGTCTCGACCTAAAAGAGTCTCCTCGAGCATGGTTTACCAAGTTTAGCACTAGCGTTTTGAATAGCGTCAGGCCACAAATAGCGACGAGGGTCCGCTTCACTGAGGCGAGAAGCTAAGTGCTCGCCTTTTTGATGTGAACCGATAATTAATATATATAAACTAAAAATTCAATAGAAATAACATATTAATTAATATATCAATTAAAAACTCAAGTTTGAAGAAGCTTTCGGCCTCTGCCTGTGAAGGAATTGAAAAACAGAACAACAACAACAACTACCCAGTAATGTCCCACAAGGTGGGGTCTGGGGAAGGTGAAATGTAGACGAGCCTTACCCCTACCCGAAAGGGTAGAGAGGCTGTTTCCAGTCGACCTTCGGCTCAGTGAAGGAGAGGAAAAACAAAAATAAAAACAAAAACAAAAGAGCATTAGTGATCCGACAGAAATAGCATAAATAATTATCTAAACATAAGAACCATAAATAAAATAGCATGCAATAATATCAGACAGTAACTACCATAAATAACTAACATAAGGGAGACACAATCAAATACACAAATCCTCTATGGATAGCCTTGCCAAGTCTCACCCCACCCCGGGTGAGGAGTACGAAAAACTCTAGGGGCCCCTATCCTACAACCCTGATACTAGACCTCCAGACTTTCCTATCAAGGGCCATGTCCTCAGAAACCCGCATTCTAGCCATGTCATACCTAATCACCTCTCCCCAGTACCTCTTAGGCCACCCTCTGCCTCGCCGTGTGCCGACCATCGCCAGCCGCTCACAACTCCTCACTGGGGCATCAAGACTTCTCCTCCGTACATGCCCGAACCACCTCAGCCTCGCTTCTCGCATCTTCTCATCAACCGGGGCCACCCCCACCTTCTCTCGAATAACTTCATTCTTAATCTTATCTAACCTGGTGAGCCCGCACATCCACCTGAGCATCCTCATCTCCGCAACCTTCATCCTCTGAACATGAGAGTTCTTCACTGGCCAGCACTCCGCCCCATACAACATGGTCGGTCTAACCACAGCTCTATAAAGTTTCCCCTTGAGTTTCTGTGGAACTTTCTGGTCACACAGGACTCCTGATGCAAGCCTCCACTTTGACCACCCCGCTCCTATGCGATGAGTGACGTCCCCGTCAATCTCTCCGTCCCCCTGAATCACCGACCCAAGATATCTAACACTGTCCCTCTTGGCGATGACCTGAGATCCAATCATCACGTCCCTTCCAAATTCGCTCGGTTCGGCGCTAAGCTTGCACTCCAGGTATTCTGTCTTAGATCTGCTTATTATGAAACCTTTAAACTCGAGAGCCTGTCTCCATACCTCTAACCTCTCATTAACACCGTCCCTCGTCTCGTCTATCAAGACTATGTCATCCGCAAATAGCATACACCAAGGCACATCCCCTTGAATATGTCGAGTAAGAGCATCCATCACCAAGGCAAACAAGAGAGGGCTAAGCGCCGATCCTTGATGGAGCCCCATAACCACCGGAAAATGGTCTGAGTCGCCACCCACCGTCCTAACCCTAGTCTTAGCTCCATCGTACATGTCCCTAATGACTCTGATGTAGGCTTCTGGCACGCTCTTCGCCTCCAAGCACCTCTATAGCACCTCCATTGGGACCTTGTCATACGCCTTCTCCAAGTCGATAAGCACCATGTGCAGGTCCTTCTTCTTATCCCTGAACTGCTCCACCAGCCTCCTGACAAGGTGGATAGCTTCTGTAGTGGAGCGACCCGGCATGAAACCGAATTGGTTCACAGATATAGATGTCATCTCCCTCACCCTCGCCCTGATCACCCGCTCCCAGACCTTCATGGTATGACTTATTAATTTGATACCCCTATAGTTGTTGCAGCACTGGATGTCACCTTTGTTCTTGTACAAGGGCACCACTGTACTCCACCTCCACTCCTCTGGCATCTTTTTGGTCCTGAAGATCGCATTGAACAACCTGGAGAGCCACTCCACTCCTGGCCTACCCATGCATTTCCAGAACTCTACTGGGATCTCGTCAGGCCCGGTCGCTCAACCCCTACTCATCCTACGCAAGCCCCCATGACCTCCTCCGCCCTAATGCGCCTGCAATACCCAAGGTCTCTATGTTGCTCCGAATGCCCCAACTAACCTTGCTCTATGTTACGATCCCTCACATCGTTAAGTAAGTCTCGAAAGTATGTCTGCCACCTCTGCTTGACTTGAGACTCCCCCATCAGAACTCTACCATCCTCGCCCTTGATGCACCTAACTTGGTCAAGATCACGCGCCTTCTTTTCCCTTTCTTTAGCTAACCGGAATAACTTCCTGTCCCCGCCTTTCTCCCCTAATTCCTCGTACATGCGACCAAACGCCGCGTTTTTGGCTTCCGTAACCGCCATCTTTGCTTCTTTCCTCGCCGCCTTGTAGATCTCCCTGTTCGCTCTCCGTTCTTCCTCGCTTGTGCTCCTTGCCATCTTAGCAAACGCCACCTTCTTCACCTCCACTTTTCCTTGGACTACATCGTTCCACCACCAGTCACCCTGATGTCTGCCTGAATAGCCCTTTGCTACCCCGAGCACATCCCGTGCTACCTCCCTAACCAAGTTCGCCGTCTCTGACCACATAGCATCCGCTTCCCCAGAACTTCTCCAAGCTCCGCCTTCAGCTAACCTCCTCTCCAACTCATGTGCTTTCTCCTTATTCAAAACACCCCATCTAATCCGCGATTGTCCCTGAGCACCCCTCCTCTTCCTCTTCACCCAGAGCCCGACATCCATCACTAGGAGTCTATGAAAAGTCGAAAGGGACTCTCCCGGAATAACCTTGCAGTCCTTGCACATACCCCTATCGCTCCTTCTGAGGAGGAGGTAATCAATCTGAGTCCTCGCCGCCGAACTCTTGAAGGTGACCAAATGCTCCTCCCTCTTCTGAAATGTCGAGTTTGCAATCAAAAGCTCGGAAGCCCTGGCAAAATCAAGCAGTGACGTGCCTCCTCCGTTCCTAGCCCCAGAGCCGAAGCCACCGTGCACCTCACCATAACCACCAGCATCAGCCCCAATATGACCATTAAAGAAAAGAGAGAGAAGAAGACAAAGGAAGGAAGAAGGAAAGAAAAAGCTCTCTGTTGTTCTGTTGCTTGATAAAAAACAACAGAGCAAAAAAGAAAAAGAAGAAGAGAAGAAGAAAAACGAAGAAAGAAAGAAAGTTCCTCAGGTATTAAGTTTCCTGCCCTTCTTGTGTCACGAGCTTTTTCCATTCTCTTTCTTTATTTAAGGATTGGAATGGAATCTTTCGGTAATGGTCTAACTAGCTCCACCGGCTAATGACTCACTTCACTACCTTAAGCGGAGCTAACTACATGCCAAAATATACTGCAATCACCCAGACCTTTCTAATACTGAAAACACCGGTGTTAACAAGTTCGGAAAGAAGGCCAATGGACTGACGTACAAAAGAACTGACAGAAGGTGAAAAGAGCAGTGAAACCATTCGACGGAAAAAACAACATAGCAAAAAAGAAAAAGAAGGAGAGAAGAAGAAAAACGAAGAAAGAAAGAAAGAAAAGAGAAAAGGAGAAAGAAGAAAGAAAAAGAAAGGGGCAGAAACTCGAAGAAGAAAAAAGGAAAAGAAGAAAGCAGAAAAGAGATGAAGAGAAGAACACCTGAAGAAGAAGCTTGAAGAAGAAAGAAGAATCACTGATGTGACCGGGTCGACTTGAAGGAGAAAGAAGAAGAAATAGTTGAAGCCCTAAATTTTTTCTTTTAATCGTTGGTCTGCTGCCTTTTTCTTTTCTTTTTTCAAAAAGCGAGGCAATAGGAAGCCTCTCTCTATAGAGAGCCTCTCGCTACACAGGCACAGGCACTCGCCTTTTTGAAATCGCCACGCTACAGAGGCAAATAGCCCTGGAGGCTCGCATCGCATCGGAGCGCTATTTACAACCCTGTTTAGCACAGTCATTGGCATGATATGGAGCGAAAATGTTCAATATGTATTTTATCGACACTCTCACTCTGATGTGTGTATCTTTTTGGTAGTCTCCATAGATATCACTAACGGTGATCAAGAGTGCAGTGAAAGCTTGAAGCAACATCCCTCTCAGAATTTTCATACCAAGGACCTTGGCAAATTACAATACTTCTTAGGTATTGAAGCAGCTCAGTCCAGATCAGACATTGCCATTTCACAGCGGAAGAATGCTCTGGACATACTTAAGGAAACAGGGAAGACAAACTATAGACCTATTGATACTTCTATGGATCCGAATGTCAAGCTTTTGCCAGGTACCAGGAGCCTCAGTGATGCTGGGAGATAAAGGAGATTAGTTGGAAAACTGAATTATCTCACTGTAATATGCCTGATATCGCCTTTTCAGTGAGTAACGTCAGTCAGATTCTAAATTCTCCATGTGCAGCTCCTTTGAATACACTAGTCTGTATTCTTCGGTATTTTTCGGTATTTTAAGTCTGCTCAAAGAAAAGGGCTACTTTATGAGAATCGAGGACATGAGAAGATTTTTAGGGATACAGATGCTTCACCCTCTCATGCTCTACCTCTGGAGATTGAATTCTTGTTAGAGGCAATTTAGTATCTCGGAAGAGCAAGAAACAGAGGGCGGGCGAAATCCTGTGCTGGAGTTGAATATAGAATATGACAGCTGCAACTTGTAAAAACATATGGATCAGACAACTATTGAAAGAACTGAATTTTGGAGAAACCACTCAAATGGAACTTTGTTTGTGATAAACAAATGCATCCCGTATTTGCTTCAAACCCAGTATTCTATGAGAGGACCAAGCAAATAGAGATTAATTGTCACTTCGACAGAAAAAGATATTCTCAGGAATACTGTCACGAGATTTGTAAGGTCCGATGATCAACTTGCAGACATATTTACCAAGTTTCTTGCAGATCCTCGTGTTAGCTATATATGTACAAACTCAGGATATACAATGTGTATCAACTCTTGGGGACTAGTGTTAGACAGGTCAATATAGTTGTACACATGAGTGACCCACATTGAACTAGTGTAAAGTACTCATTATAAAGACACATATATAAATAGGTAAAAGCATAAGCTGTAAAACTCACGCAGTCCCATAAAGTCTTTCTCCATATTCCATTACTCATGTTCCTAATCTGATTCCCCTCTTTTCCTGCCAATGATTCTTCTTCTAAACATCAAATTCCTTCTCTTCCCTTATTTCACTCAGATTTACTTGCTTTTGCAACTAACTTTTCCTTCTTTTGCTCCTCAGTCATCAGTAATGTCAATATTAAGACTGAAGTCATGTGCATAAGATTGTATCTGGGGAAAACAAAGACTGTAGGAAACCTCCCTGTAGCTTTTGCAAGCTTTTGATAACATAGCATACAATTAATCAACATCCTAATATATAGCCACTGTATGCCTATTTAGAAGAGTTATAATACCCCAAACCATGAACGAGATAACCAGCTTTAGAATAATGTCAGAAATAATCAGCCAGAAAACTTCCACTTTTGCAAATTCGCCGTTCTAATTGTTTCTCTGTTTTCTATTCCCTAACTTTCAAGCATTATTTATGTTCTTAATCCATTTTTCAATATTCACTAAACTCTTTCATCTAGTTAACAACAACAACAACAACAACAACAACTACCCAGTATACTCCCACCAGGTGGGGTCTGGGGAAGGTAATATGTAGACAGCCTTACCCCTACCCAAAAGGGCAGAGAGGCTGCTTCCAAGCGACCCTCGGCGCATAGGACAGAATGAAAAGCTGCATTGGAAAACAAAGATAAAGTTAGGAACCAAGACAAGACAAAACACAATAACAAAACAAAGCATAAGTAATCCTGCAGAAATAGCGTAAATGATTATGTAAACATAAGAAACATAAATACCGTCGCATGCGACAATAACAAGCGACAACTATCATATTACCAACCAAGAGGGGACCTACGCTAATCTGCCGTAAACCCAGTAGTAATTATTCTACATGAAGTATTGCTTCTTCCTCTACTTCTACTTTTATATTTAATCTTCCACTCGTTAACTCTTCGCTTTCACCTTAACATCCAAAGTAATATGAAAATGAAAAAACAAAAAATAAAGCAGCTAAACTTTTTTTCTGGGACGAACAGTTGAAAGAAAAACTTGCAAGAAAAACTTGCAACTGTAATGACAAAGGACTGGAAGCTGCAAATTGTGGAATAAAATGAAAGGAAATGGAATGAAATAGTGTTAAAATTTTAAATTCCAAGAAGTCCCTCTGTTTTAGTAACTCCTTCACTCGTTAACTCTTCGCTTTCACCTTAACATCCAAAGTAATATGAAAATGAAAAAACAAAAAATAAAGCAGCTAAACTTTTTTTCTGGGACGAACAGTTGAAAGAAAAACTTGCAAGAAAAACTTGCAACTGTAATGACAAAGGACTGGAAGCTGCAAATTGTGGAATAAAATGAAAGGAAATGGAATGAAATAGTGTTAAAATTTTAAATTCCAAAAAGTCCCTCTGTTTTAGTAACTCCTTCACCAGAGGAGTCAACCTTTAAGAAAGTGTAAAATGCGGGTATTGGTGCCCAAGAAAACACAGAAAAAGAGAGAGTTATGTGCGCATGTCAAAAGTAGAAAATTAGTAGCTACGGGAGCAAATTAATCATGAGAAATAGTGATGAGCAAAAACAAAAAAGTATCACCTATATGGATCTTTTTCTCCCATTGTGCTCTATCTTTAGCTAAGTGTACATAAATTCCATAGATTTGTAGGTCTTTCAAGACAACTTCCTTCCATGTGGTTTAGGTCTACCTCGTCCCCTTTTAACACCTTCACTCACCATAGTTTCACACCTAGAGACCGGTGCATCGGTAGTGTTAGAAGTCTAACTGTATTAGAAGTCTAGTCTAAACTGTATTAGGAGTAGGCTAGGTTATGTGTATTATATATAGGGCTCATTGTATCATGTTTACATATCAATCAGTTATATTCTTCTCCCGTGCTTTCTCACATGGTATCAGAGCTTTTGTGAGAATAGTATAGCTGTGCGTCATTCCAGCTATTTCCGGGAAGAAGACCTCGTCGCCGTGCAATTTCCGGCGACTTAACAGGCTATCCGTAACCTAAACTACCTTTTCTGTTGGTGTTGTGCAAAATCCGAGACCACCACGAGGTTCGGGAGAGAATTCCGACCAACCCCAGAAAAAATCACCGGAAACCGACGCTTCACGCGCCCCCACGCGCGGCAGGAACCTCGGCGCGTGAAGCCCACGCGCCGGCGCGTGAGAGCCTTTCCGGCCACTTTTTCCGATCGCTCCAGAAGGACAGTTTAGTCGGAATATAATTCCGAACCTACCCATCCACTTTTTGTTCGATTCCGACAACTTTGATTTTTTCCGGCGACCTACAGTGATTTTTCCGGCAGCTACAGTACTTTCCGGCCAATATTTCTTCAGACAGTTTGCTCCTACTTGAATTCCGAGCCTATCCATATTTTTACTTTTCAATTCCGACAACTTTGAATTTTTCCGGCAGCTACAGTGCTTTTCCGGCAGCTACAGTGTTCCTGTTTTCCGGTAGCACCAGTTTTCAGTCCTCTGTTCAGTTTCAGCGAGTTTTCAGTTGATAATCCAACGATGTCTTTAGGACTAGATGCTTTCGGGCCTAAAAACCAGGGTTCTGGCAGTTCCGGTATTATGATTACCTCAGAACCTTTAATGGGAGGTTCAAACTACCTAGCTTGGGCTTCGTCTGTCGAGTTGTGGTGTAAAGGCCAAGGTGTTCAGGATCATCTAACCAAAGAGTCTAGTGACGGAGATGCAAAAGCCAAAGCACATTGGGAGAAGATTGATGCTCAGTTATGCAGTATTTTGTGGCGATCTATTGATTCCAAGTTGATGCCCTTGTTTCGTCCATTCCAAAAATGTTATTTGGTTTGGGAAAAGGCTCGTACTTTATACACTAATGACATATCTCGTTTCTATGACGTGATATCGCGGATGACAAATTTGAAGAAACAGGAATTGGATATGTCTACTTACTTGGGTCAAGTGCAGGCAGTTATGGAGGAATTTGAGACGTTGATGCCAGTTTCTGCTAGCGTTGCAAAGCAGCAAGAGCAACGACAAAAGCTGTTTCTAGTTCTTACTCTTGCTGGGCTTCCTAATGATCTTGACTCAGTACGCGATCAGATTTTGGCTAGTCCGACTGTCCCCACAGTTGATGAATTATTTTCTCGCTTACTTCGCCTTGCTGCAGCACCAAGTCACCCAGTGAGCTCATCACAGACACTTGATTCATCTATCCTCGTCTCCCAATCCGTGGACAATCGGGCTTCTCATACTATGGAGTATAGACGAGGAGGAGGTCGTTTTGGAAGATCTAGACCCAAGTGTTCTTATTGTTATAAACTTGGTCACACTCGTGATGTGTGCCATTCTTTACATGGTCGACCAACAAAAAATGCTTATGTTGCTCAGACCGAGCCTACAGGTAACCAGGGATTTTCTGTATCTGAAAGGGAGTATAATGAGTTCCTTAAATATCGAGCAAGTAAGCAGACGTCTCCACAAGTAGCCATTGTTGCTCAGCCTGATACTTCTGTTGCTGGTAATTCTTTTGCTTGTGTTTCCCAGTCTAGTCCTCTTGAACAATGGGTGGTGGACTCAGCTGCTTCTGATCATATCTCTGGTAATAAATCCCTTTTGTCAGATATTACGTATTCACAGTTTCTTCCCAACGTTACCTTAGCTAATGGGTCTCAAACTAAAGCAAAAGGAGTTGGACAAGCAACTCCTCTACCCTCTGTCACTCTAGATTCCGTCCTTTATGTCCCTGGCTGTCCTTTTAATCTTGCATCTGTGAGTCGTTTGACTCGTGCCCTCCATTGTGGAATATACTTTATTGATGACTCTTTTATTATGCAGGACCGCAGTACGGGACAGACGATTGGAACAGGACTTGAATCAGACGGACTCTACTACCTTAACTCCTTATCATCCTCTAAGGCCTGTCTAGCTGCAGATCCTCCAGACCTACTTCACAGTCGTTTAGGACATCCTAGCTTGTCCAAACTTCAGAAGATGGTGCCTCGTTTGTCCAGTTTATCCACATTAGAGTGAGTCATGTCAGCTCGGGAAACATACCCGCGCCTTCTTTCCTCGTAGTATTGAGAGTCGTGCAGAGTCTGTTTTTTCTTTAGTTCATTCGGATATATGGGGTCCTAGTAGAGTATGTTCAACCTTAGGATTTCGTTATTTTGTTAGTTTCATTGATGATCATTCAAGATGTACTTGGATTTTCTTAATGAAAGATCGTTCTGAGTTGTTTTCTATATTCCAAAATTTTTGTGCTGAAATTAAAAATCAATTTGGTGTTTCTATTCGCACCCTTCGCAGTGATAATGCCTTAGAATATTTGTCCTCTCAATTTCAGCAATTTATGTCCTCTCATGGAATTATTCATCAGACCTCTTGTCCTTATACCCCTCAGCAAAATGGGGTTGCAGAAAGAAAGAATAGGCACATTATTGAGACTGCTCGCACACTTCTCATTGCATCTCATGTTCCGCTGCGTTTTTGGGGCGATGCAGTTCTCACATCTTGTTATTTGGTTAATCGGATGCCTTCATCTCCCATCCAAAATCAGATTCCGCATGAGGTATTGTTTCCTCAGTCACCCTTATACTCTGTCCCCCCTCGTGTGTTTGGGAGCACTTGTTTCGTTCATAACTTAGCTCCTGGGAAAGATAAGTTAGCTCCTCGTGCTCTCAAGTGTGTCTTCCTTGGTTATTCTCGTGTTCAGAAGGGCTATCGTTGTTATTCACCTGATATTCGTAGGTACCTTATGTCAGCCGATGTCACATTTTTTGAGTCTAAGCCTTTCTTTACCTCTTCTGACCATTCTGACCATCTGGCTATATCTGAAGTTTTACCTATACCGGCCTTTAGGGAGTCTATATCTCCTCCTTCACCTTCCGCTACAGAAGTCTTACCCATTCCGAACGTTGGACCACCTACTGTGGCTCCTCCTAGACTCCATGCACAAGACACTCCACTCTTGACATATCATCGTCGTCCTCGCCCAGCATCCGGCCCGGCTGATTCACTTCCTGCACCTGACCCTGCTCCTACTGCAGACTTGTCTCTTCCGATTGCACTTCGGAAAGGTATACGGACCACCCTTAATCCTAATCCCCATTATATTGGTTTAAGTTATCATCGTTTGTCATCACCCTATTATGCTTTTCTATCTTCTTTGTCCTCTGTTGCCCTCCCTAAGTCTACAGGTGAAACATTGTCTCATCCAGGGTGGCGACAGGCTATGACTGACGAGATGTCTGCTTTACATGCGAGTGGTACTTGGGAGCTCGTCCCTCTTCCTTCGGATAAATCTACTGTTGGTTGTCGTTGGGTGTATGCAGTCAAGGTTGGTCCAGATGGTAAGGTTGATCGTCTTAAGGCTCGTCTTGTGGCCAAGGGGTATACTCAGATATTTGGGCTTGATTACAGTGATACCTTCTCTCCAGTGGCTAAGATAGCATCAGTCCGCCTTTTTCTCTCTATGGCTGTTGTTCGCCATTGGCCCCTGTATCAGCTGGACATTAAAAATGCATTTTTACACGGTGACCTTGAGGATGAAGTTTATATGGAGCAACCACCTGGGTTTGTTGCTCAGGGGGAGTCTCGTGGCCTTGTATGTCGCTTGCGTCGGTCACTTTATGGTCTAAAGCAGTCTCCTCGAGCCT
This sequence comes from Nicotiana benthamiana, assembly GCA_034376525.1. Taxonomy (NCBI): domain Eukaryota; kingdom Viridiplantae; phylum Streptophyta; class Magnoliopsida; order Solanales; family Solanaceae; genus Nicotiana; species Nicotiana benthamiana. The sequence continues at coordinate 12,711,682 of CM067338.1, read as the reverse complement.
GGTTTGGTAAGTTTAGCACTGTTATCCAGGACTTTGGCATGACTCGGAGTGAAGCTGATCACTCTGTATTCTATCGGCATTCTGATTCACGTCTCTGTATTTATCTAGTGGTCTATGTTGACGACATCGTTATTACCGGCAATGACCAGGATGGTATTACTAAATTGAAGCAACATCTCTTTCAACACTTTCAGACTAAGGATCTGGGCACACTAAAGTATTTTCTGGGTATTGAGGTCGCACAGTCTAGCTCTGGTATTGTGATCTCACAACGGAAGTATGCCTTAGATATTCTTGAGGAGACAGGAATGACAGGTTGTAAACCTGTTGACACTCCAATGGATCCGAATTCTAAACTTCTTCCAGGACAGGGGGAGCCTCTTAACGATCCTGAAAGATATAGGCGGTTAGTTGGTAAACTAAATTATCTTACAGTGACAAGACCTGACATTTCCTTTCCTGTGAGTGTTGTGAGCCAGTTTATGGGTTCGCCATGTGATAGTCATTGGGATGCAGTTGTTCGCATTCTTCGGTATATAAAATCAACTCCAGGTAAAGGTTTATTGTTTGAGGATCGAGGCCATGAGCAGATTGTTGGATACTCCGATGCTGATTGGGCAGGATCGCCTTCTGACAGACGTTCTACTTCTGGATATTGTGTCTTAGTAGGAGGAAATTTGGTATCTTGAAAAAGCAAGAAACAGAATGTGGTTGCTCGGTCTAGTGCAGAAGCAGAATATCGAGCAATGGCTATGGCGACATGTGAGCTTGTTTGGGTCAAACAGTTGCTCAAAGAGCTGAAATTTGGTGATGTTAGTCAGATGGGACTTGTGTGTGATAATCAAGCAGCTCTTCATATTGCGTCAAATCCAGTGTTCCATGAGAGAACTAAGCACATTGAGATTGACTGTCACTTTATCAGAGAAAAGATACTCTCGGGAGATATTGCTACAAAGTTTGTAAAGTCAAATGATCAGCTTGCAGACATTTTCACCAAGTCCCTCACTGGTCCTCGTATTAACTACATATGTAACAAGCTCGGTACATATGATTTATATGCACCAGCTTGAGGGGGAGTGTTAGAAGTCTAACTGTATTAGAAGTCTAGTCTAAACTGTATTAGGAGTAGGCTAGGTTATGTGTATTATATATAGGGCTCATTGTATCATGTTTACATATCAATCAGTTATATTCTTCTCCCGTGCTTTCTCACAGGTAGGGCGACGCAAGACATGACCAAAGTATCTCAAGCGACCTTCTCAAATTTTATCCTCAATATATGCTACTTGTACCTTCTGGCGAAATGTGGTCATTTTTATTCTTATCTAATCTGTATTATCGCACGTCCATCTTAGCATCTGCATCTCTGCGACATTCATTTAGTGGATATGTTAAACTTTAACAGCTCAACATTTACTACCATATAACATTGCTAGTCTTATAGTGTTACTAATAGGACACTTGGAGAAATTTAGAAGGCCACTTTAAATGCAGATCAAGCGACGCCTTTCTTTTCAAAATATTTCACTTAGGCTAAATATATCATAAAGGTGGTGGAGCACTAGAAGGGAGAACAACAGAGAAATGGGAGTACCGGAGAAAATAGAGAGTAAGAAGAAAAGAAATGAATGAGAGATAGACACAAAGAGAAGAATGAGAAAACGGAGAGGAAGAGAGGGAAAGAGTGTGCTTAGTGGTCAATGAAGTGGGTTAAAAACCATGAGGCCTCAGGTTCAAATTCCAGCAGAGGCAAAAGCACTTGATGATTTCTTCCCATCTATCCAAACCTTGATCGACGGAGTGACCTGGTACCTGTGTTGGTAGGAGGCAGCATGTAAATTGTGGAATTAGTCGAAATGCGTGCAAGATGGCCCAGACACCAATGTCATCAAAAAAGAAGAGAGGAAGAGAGGGAAAAATAGGAGAAAAACAGGGAGACAGACTGGCAGAAACAGTGCGTGCAGTTTCGCTTGCAAATATTATCAATCAACTCCAACTAAGTCAATTGACAGTGGTAACTAGTTTTCAAATTTTGTCAAAAGCATGTAAAAGCACCTCAACGTTCATATTTTGAATTCAGTAGATCTAATCAAAAGCAATGAAGCTGCTTGGATTGTGCTCTTGACAGTATAGCTCAGCCATGCAAAGCACACGTATTTTTTTTCCTCCTTTTTTTGCCCCTATAGCCAAGCTAGATGATGAAAATATGCTTTCCCGAGATTGTGTATCAAGGTATTTTCAGTTTGAAGCTAACAGCGCCAGAGTGCAACATGAATGGACAACTATATCAGGAAAATACACCAACCAATAAAAGATGTTCTAGGCTTGCAGATTAGCCGGATCAGAAAAAGAATGAGTTATCGGGAAATTACCCATTCTATGATCTTAGGACTCCAAGATGGACGGAACTGTATGGGGTGTTTGAAAGTATAGATGGCAGAGGTTAAGCCCCATCTTGCCATTTTGTGGTTTGCAAAGCTTTACATCCTTATGATGCCACTCAAATCTTATCAACAGAGAGCTGCATCTTATAATCATCATTAAGATGTGCCTGAACTCCAAGTAGGGAAGTCTTAAAAACATGCTCAAAATCAAACGTAAATTGAGGAATAGTACAGCTGACTGAACCACTTAGCAAGCGAAACTGCAATAAGATAAATAGCCAGGCTGCTACATTTTTCGTTATACAGCACCTAAGCTGTATTTAAATGGAAATGACGATTATGCATGGGCATGACGAACAGAATAATGCAAGATAGAGGATAGAGAGACAGAGTTACTGGTAAAACTAATTGATAACTGTTCAATCACCCAACCCCTTTTTGTTTCTCCTAATCCTTATGAATTTAGGAAGGCTTTGTAGCAGCTAGATTAGATGATTTATTGCATCTCAAATAAGAGAAGATCTAAGAACTGAAAGCAGCTGCACACAATATTTTCACTTCAGATTTTGTGCAATAACATCTTTCATGAGGTGACACAAAGTATATTGACTTATAAGATTAAACTGAGACCAAAAGACGAGTTAACTTAAGATAAACTACAAAGAGTGTTGCTTTATTATAAACCTAGTCACTCTTACCATTGCATTACGAGAAGAACATCCAGAAGCAATCAATGAATGGGTATGCTCCTTCACGAATCTCGTCACAACCCACTTATCGGACTTGTTAACCTTTACCAACATCATTGCCTTGCACCCTTCTCGTGTGCTAGTGCGTGTTTTTCTAGGTGGTCCGTAATGGTTTTTCACTTTCACATAATAGCCTTGCTTGTTACATGAAAGTCGTCGTGAAAGGATTCTCTTGTCGACTTCTGAACGGCGGCATTGATCAATGCGCATGATAAACCCAACACGCTTAGCATAGTCATCATAAAATCCTTTGGCAGCATCTTCTGACTCGAACTCCATTCCAATAAATGGCTCCCTAACCACATTATCCTCACATGCAACTAACTGGCTTTCAGCAGAACAATCTATTGTAGCAGCTCCAGCCTCTAAGTCCACTGCCACACCAAAATGATGTACATTATCCAATAAGACATTGCTCTTTTCATAAAACAAACATCACCCAAAGTTAAAAAAAAATTATCAAAAATGTCTTCTCCAGTACAGGATCAGATGCATTATATTAGGTACTAAGTTTACACCCAATCCAATAAAGAGGTAGTGGGACCTAGTAATCCTTCCTACCAACAGACCTTAAATCATTGATCAAGTCGCCCACATATATGCCCCAATAAAGCTGTTGGTCAGAAACATCCTATTGAATGCAGAATCCAGCCAGGAAATGAAGCACAGTGTATTTATGTATGTGTTCAACAAGCACTTCTTAAGAGAAAATATTAGAAACAATAGATATGTAAAGGTTCACAAAACACTTGTTTACCATGTTTTAACTGAACCGTTTAAAAAGGTACATAATATGCATGTTCACGAACTAAAGTTGAGGTTGCACAATTCTTTCCCCTAAACCCTACAGAATTTTATTTCCATCAAAATAACTACTAAAGCTTTCACCGAAAGTCATGCCTTTAAACAACATAACAATTCAAAAGGTCCAACAATTATCAATTGTCAGCCTTTTTTTCAGTATTAAGTTGGCTACTTCAATTCTTAATTTAACAAATTCAAATAGTCCATTTGCAAAGGGAAGAAAACAAAACAGAGAACCCCAAAAAGACTTACTAGTATGGACAGCGGAAGTGATTTTGATGGAAAAAAAGCCGATGATGTTGCACTTGGGACCAAACGAAAAGGGTTTATGGTCGTTGAAGCTTGAATTTGGATTTCGGACGTTTCTTCTCACGATTCGGGCTCTTCTTCGGGAAACACACATTGTTCATTGGCGCGTGATAAAGAATGTATATTTAAAAAGGGATTTTTTACGCATAGTATCTATATTAGAGACTTCCATTATTATAGCGCGAAAACTCATGAATAGAATCTGGAATTAATTTATTCTATGTTAAATTCTCTCTGAAGTTGTATAATTTTAAAATGGAAAGGAGATTTTTATTCTTCATCTTTATCTATTCTTCTATATATTTTTCAATATTGATGGTTATTTAAAAGCTTAAAAGCTTTAAATTTAAATTTGAATTTTCAAAAATTATTATTTGTTTGGATTAGGTGTTGTTGAAAATAATCGGAAATATAGTTTGGAGTTTATATCTCAATTTTGAGGGGGTTTTGGTGAAGATTAAACTTGTTTTTGACTTAATTTCATATTGAAATTCGAAGAAAAAGAAGAAGACATATTTCAAGAAATTGTAAATAAATTGTAGATGCATTGTAGAATAATAGATAAATATAGATAGGGAAGACTAAAACTTTTACAATTAAGTCAAAAATACCAATTATGCTACAATTGAAATGGGAATTGAGATATTAAAATTCAATGTATCCAATTTGTAGATATCTTGTAAATAAATTGTAAATTATTTGTATTCTAATTGTAGATGCATTATTTTCTATTTTCACAAATCCAAAACGACTAAAGCTTCTACAAAATCTTCTGCAAAAAACAGTCTACAATTTATCTACAATTTTCTAATTTTTCTACAATTTTTCTATAATTTCTGGAAATATTTCTTCTTCTTCGAGTTTCAGTCGACTGTGTTAACCAGTAACCTTCAACCACTGCCCAAAAAAAAAAGAGGCCAATGAAAATAATGATACATTGATGTTTTGTAGGTGTAAATAGAGAATTGGTAAATAGTAGAGGAAAATTTACAGCAGTGGAGACTGGTGACAGGAGGAAACTTCAGGACGAGTAGCTAAGTTAAGGTTTTTGGGGAAGTAAATGAGAACTAATTTGAAGATTATTGATGCTATTGTCCATCTCTAGGGGGGGGGGGTTTCTATAATAGCGCCTAATATAAATGCACCCTTAATTATATCCATAATTTTAATTATGATATATAAATGGTAATTTCGTATACTGAAATGTAACTAACACAAACCTTAAACATTGAGGGTAATAAGGTTTCATATATGGTATAGGAAGGTAAAAATCTCATTTAAAAATGGGGTAGTGGGATATGTATCTCTTTTTGTGTCATGCTTTAACTTGTGCCTGCTTTATAAAAAATGACAAACGTACATACTTTTTTCGCATAACTTCAACATACGGGGTTGAAATAGCAAAGGCAATCACACAAAATTTCAGCATTCTAGTAGATTAGCCTCAAGTAGCAAGTGTGATGAACCAAGTGTGCTGAAATTTATGTTTGTAATAGTTGAACTTAAGCATAGTAGCTGAAGTTTTATTCTCAATTTGCTAAAGTTTTTGTTTGTAATTGCTGAAGTTTTTGTTTTTGTAGCTGGCGAACTTTAGCTCCACAGCTGAAGTTTTTGTTTTATAACGTGCGACTTCAGCTCTAGAGCTAAAGTTTTTGTTTTTGTAACTGGAAAACTTCAGCTTTAAAGCTGAAGTTTTTGCTTTCATAACTGGCGAAGTTTTTGTTTTGTAACTAGCGAACTTCAGCTCTGGCAAACTTTTGTTTTGTAATTGGCGAACATTTAGTTCATTTGTAAAAACACCAGCACTATACAAGCTGAATTTTTTGAAAAATCTTTCTAACATACTAGATAAATAATCAGATTGCCAACAGTATCTAAATCATAAATTTTGAAAATAATAAACGTGAAAAACAGAATTATCATTGTCTACTAACTTACATACGTGGAAATATTCATAATTATTGTCTACTAACTTATGTAATTATTTATAATTTAGTTTTAAAATAATCTGATATACATACATATGACAATCATCTCATAAACTGAAATTCCATAGCAGCACCAACAACAATAGAAGAAAGAAGAAGAAGAAGAAGAAGAAGAAGAAGAAGAAGGAGAAGACGACGAAGAAGAAGAAGAAATTGAAAAGGGAGAAGGAGGAAGAGGAGGAGAAAGGGAGTTGAAGTTATTTTAAAAAATGGGTACAAGTTAAAATATTTTTAAAAAATGGGTATAGGTTAAATGGAGTCGACCAAATAGGGCGCCCCATGCAATTGTTACACTTACTAATAATACATATATCTACTTTTAAGCCACTATTTAAAATGTATTTAGTCTTTAGCCACCTTAATAAACTTTAATTGCCCGAGTGAAAATACCCTTCTGCTCATGTCCTTAACCTTTAAACTTAACTTCGGGACTTCGAGGCTACATGTTCTTAACTTTTGAACTTGAAACACTAAATTCAGGACTACATTTCCTTAACTTTTGAACTTAACTTCAGGACTTCAGGACTACATGTCCTTAACTTTTCAACTTGTAACTGTAAGTTCAGAACCAAGTGTCCTTAACTTTTGAGCTTATTAGTCTAAGTTCAGGACCTATTGTCCTTAACTTTTGGGCTTTTTAGCCTAAGTTCAGGACTTATTGTCCTTAACTTTTGAGATTGTTAGTCTAAGTTCAGGACCAAGTGTCCTTAACTTTTGAACTTGTAATTTTAAGTTAATGACCAAGTGTCCTTAACTTTTGAAATTGGAACTCGAAGTTAAAGACCAAGTGTCCTTAACTTTTGAACTTGTAACTGTAAGTTCAAGATCCATAACATAGCATAAAATCAAACGTTATTTGTACCCTTCACAAATAAAAAAATTAATAATAATTGCAAGTTACATATAAGATTGATGTCAAGTTACACATCTCCAGGTAAGCATTGGGATATACTGAAATTGCATGCTTTTGCTAATCGTGTTTACATTTCCTAGAGGGTCGAAGGGAAAATTTCAATTTGGGCATTAAAGGAAGATGGGAAACTGGGTTTACATGGAATAACATCATGAAGATTCCAAACTTTGGGATCTTTGATTGGAAAACCAGTGTGGGGTGACTTCATATTTGTCAAGGAGAACGTGAATATACTATGCATGGTTGATAATCATGGTTATCGTTTGATCGAGTACAATGTGCAGAAAGATGAAGTCACATGAAAAGCAACCTATTTCCAATGTATTTGGGGCAGAGAGAGAAACGATGATATTGGAAGAATAGCAGGGGAAGAAAGGATAAAAATATCTTTTTATATTTATTTTAATAGAGTAATGGATTTTGCTCAAATTGTTGGATAAAAAATAAATACCACCTTAAAAATACTTGTTAATCTACCAAGTCAGATACATAAATTAAAGAAAGAATTACTAGAAAATATCGCTGACTCTGTATTATAACCAAAAGAAACTCACATTTAAGTCTTATCTAACCTACTCTATATCGTAGATACTTTGAAAGCACTATCGAAGGCATACCGTAACTACCGTGAAAGTTTGAAAACTTTTCCACTACTAGTAAGCTTAAAAAAGTAACAAAAACACATGGGGCCATTTGGTTTAAATATAAAGGTTATGCTGGGATAAGTTACCCTTGTCGGGTTTTAGCTTGGTTAGGTTAAAATAAAGAGTGAATGAAAAATGGAGAGAAAATGAAATATTTGAATTTTCCTCCTTGACATAGTGATTATCTTATATTGGAGGAAGAAAAGACTTTTGATGGGTATATATTCAATTACTCTTCTTGGGTATACACTGCTCCAACCCTCGACCGTCGATTTAGTGGCATCGGTATCATCGGGTGCTATAAAGGATCTTGGGACTCTATAATCATCCTCCTCGTTCGCCGTGTGCACCTCTTGTTTTTTTGACTCGATCAGGATTGGGATCGTTAATTGCTTTTGGTTTTCTTCTTTTCGACCAGTCCCTTACTTTTTAATGTCAAGACCACGAGCACTAGGATTACTTATTCGACAATGAACATCTCCTTTGTGGCTGGTTGTTCCCCGTAAACCGTTTGATTCCTCCCATAGTGGGAAATTTCAACGCTTGATGTGGGATTGAAGGCATCGCCCTTATGTTGTGAACCCATGGTCTTCCAAACAAGGCTTTGTACCTCATATTCCCCTCGATCATGTAGAATTTTATTTCCTGGGTGGTCCCAACAGTGTTTACTAATAGGGGTATTTCACCCATTTGTTGTCTTGCACGCTATATTGAACCCGATCAATATCGAACTGGCGGTACAATTTGGTCAAATAATCCCAATTGCTCTACGATCCTCCATAGGATGATGTTGGCCGAGCTACGTAGATCAATTAACGGACACTTAACTCAAGATTTATTAATAAGTACAAATACTATCAGTGCATCGTTATGAGATTAGATGATTTCCTCGTCATCATCGTCGCTAAACGAGATGGATCCCTCCAAGAAGTAATCCCTGATGCATTTTTCCCTTGTAAAATAAACTTTGGTGTATTTTATCATCGGCCCTTGGGGGCATCCACTCCGACAATGATCATGTTTATCATGTGTTGAGGCTCCTCTTGCTCAATCTACTTATTGGTATCCCTAACTTTGAAATAATTTTTGGCCCGTTCACTTAGGAATTCCCCAAGGTGCCTGTTATTGAATAGTCGAGCCACTTCCTCCCTTAACTATCGACAATCTTCAGTCATGTAACCATGAGTACCATGGTACTTACATACCAAGTTGTGATCCCTCGATTTGGGATTGGATTGAAGTGACCTGGGCCATTTTGTCTCCTTGATGCGGCCATTTGCCAACACTATACTTGCAGCGTCCACGTTGAAGTTATATTCCGATAGTCTCAGGGCTTCTTTGCCCCAAAGTGATCTGCCGAAACCATTTTTATTAATCAGACCTGGTTACTAGGTCCTTGATCGCTTCTCCTATCGTTCTTGTTAGGTGGCGACCGGGCCTGTTTTCCCTCATATCCGAGGTGTACGATTGATACAGATCTCGGATCGGCCTTAGCTCTTCGTCCATAATTCTTTTAGACTTGTTTTTTGTTCTGTTGGAGTAAACAGACCCCGAGGGGGCCCCAGCTGGTCGTCCTCGACTCTAATCTTCGACTGATACATGTTATGTACATCGTCCAAGTAACCTCCGGGTATTTTACCAGTTTTTGCTTCAATTGTTGAGAAGCGATGAAATTTCAGGGGTTGAGCCCTTGAGTGAACGCTTGAACAGCCTTATCATCTGCGACCGGGGGCAGATCCATTCTCTACATCTGGAACCTTGACATGAATTCTTTAAGCATCTCGTTGTCTATTTGCTTGACTTTGAAGAGGTCCAATTTCCTCGTCTCGATCTTGATGGCACCATCTTGGGCCTTAGTGAAGGAATCTGCAAGCATAGCAAATGAATTAATGGAATTTGAAGGCAAGTTATGGTATCATATCATCGCTCATATGGACAGGGTTTCCCCAAATTTCATCAATAAAACCGACTCGTTCTCGTCATCTTCTAGGTTTTGCCCTTTTATTATGAATGTATATGAGGTTACATGCTCATTTGGATGTATGGTCTCGTTATATTTGGGAATGTCGGGCATTTAGAATATCTTTGGAATTGACTTCGGAGCTGCACTAGGGGAAAGGCTTTTAAATGATTTTTTTTGAATCCGGCCCTTCTAATAGTGGAGGCGCTCCCATGATCTGATCGACCCTCGAATTGTAAGTTTCCACCTTCTTGTCACTTTTCTCTATCCTTTCCTTTCCATACTACACCCATTTCGTTTAGTGATTTAGCATTTTCATCACCTCACAAGTTTCCCCGGGCCCGAACCCGTCTGATTCAACGATGATTTATCATCCATTCGAGCATTTTCTCTAACCCGCTCGGGCTTGGTTATGTTCTAGGCGTAATTTTAGGTTTGTAGCTATTGCCGCTTATGGAGCTTGTAATATAGAGAAAATCAATTGCAAGCTAAATCATCACCTTCCCCTTTGGGTGCTTCTCGAGCCGATGACAGGGGTGCCCTGCGGGTACTATTTTCAGGGTTAGTTAGCAGGTTGATGTTAGTGACAACCTGTGAGTTAGTGTCGACTGGGTCAATGATTGGGACACCATTGGGATCAACATGGGGTACATCATTGTTGGATACCACGTTATTGTTTTCACCGTGGTGGCCTGACTCGATGTCAACGTTCAAGTGAGCAGACTGAGAATTTGACTATTTTAGATTAACATGAAATCAAACGTCAAAGAGCAAGTGTAAAGTAAGGTATACTATGAAGATTCATATTAAATCACCACTATTATCCTTAGCCCCACATTGGGTGTCAAACTGTTTAACCTTAAAATAAGTAACAATTAAATTTGTATGCAAATAAAGGATACGTGATTTAATTTAATACGAATGATTTATGAATAAAAAATAATTAAAGTAAAGTAAAACAAAACTATCAAACCAAAAGTGATGAACAATTAAGCTTATCTTTTAGATGAACAATGAAATTTGACTTCAGTCGAGCCCTCGATGGGCTCGGTTGCAACCAAATAAATAAGCATATGAAGAACACTATGAATAGTAGCTAGAGAACAAAAATAAACTTTTACTACTTTGATATCTGTTCCAACAGTGTATTTAAAATGAAAAAGGTTCTCCCCTTTATATAGTATTACAGTTTCAATCCTCGTACAAGTCTAAATAAGGTAAAAAAAAATCTCTTCCAGTGAACGTTGATCTGCAGTTGTTATCGAGAGAGATTTATGCTAACATTTGTGAGGGCAGATATTACGGCTTCTCGCTTATTATGTCAAACCGTTTTTGCCTTAGTCTCGTCCCTTCTCTCTTCTCGGGCCCGATGCTTTGCAATATCCGGCCCCAGGTGCACCATTCCTCTTTGGGCTCTAAGACACGAAACCCCTCGTAACTACCAAATGTCGTGTCAGATCGTGCTTCCCTCTCATTTCTTCACCAGGAAATCAGGGGCAACATTATCCCCAATTTTACCAATACACAACTATCACAAATGCATATATTAGTGTCCAGTTAACATAGAACATGGACAAAGAATAGCATCTTAAACATAAATTTTAAGATGACTCGAACTCACAACCTATTGATTGCAAGAAAAATGTGCTCATCACTTGAGCAACCCAATCTTATCATTTGTGGGTCAATTGGGTTTATTGCACTTTTTTTTAATGTCAAATTAATAATCTTTATTGCATGTAAAGGATATAAAATAAAGAGACAATCTTTGAAGGGTCATTTCATAAATTTGAACCATTGTCATAATTTAGTTGTATCATTGAGGGTGTTAAATTCCATGTAATGGAAAAACTAAAAGCAAAGTATTTGTTTTAAGTTTTTAACTTTACGTGGTGTTTGCAAAAATTCGGAGAAGACACTTCCCCCTTTTTCAGCGCACACAACCTGCTCGAGTCTCCAACCAGAAGCAGCACATTTATCAGTGACAATTGGATTTTCGATCTGTGTATTGTAGTAGTAAGTAGCCGCATTTTCTTGTCAAAGCACATTCCCAATATTTTATTGTAGTTAATTGCTAAACTCATAGATGTAAATAACTAATTTAAACCAAGAATTTGAAGGAATTATCAAAAGGAGTTAATACATATTAGTGTTTCGTTGATTGTAAGGTTTGCTTATATACTTGCGGCGATGAAATTCTGGTCGTTGGTGAGATTTTGTGTTATGTAGGACTGGTTGGTACATAATTTGGAAAGTGGATACAGGAAAAATGATTTGGCTGAAACAAGAACTACTGGTTCTTTCTGAATTGGCACAACGTAGATCACTGTTACGAATTGATTGAATTAGGCTCAGAGATTTAGGGATTAAAGTTTCAAGTTTTCAGAACCCCTTAATCATTTTCTTTTGATGAATGAGAAATCATCTGGGACCAACCGCCACCGTTGAACTCGAGGATAGTGGGCGCGCCTTCAGGAACTCACTTGTTCAAGAAGAGAAATACTGTGGCAGGCGCAGTGCTCGAGCTGTACATCAATGTAGAATGTAGAACAGGAAGGAATTAGAGAGGAAGGGAGAGAGTTTTATTCATATCAATCATGAAATGTACAATTGAACGATCAATGAAATACAGATGCTACCTATTTACATTTTCAGTTCTAAGTTCTAACTTCTTCTTAACAGCTAATAACTTGCAGATGTGGCTAACTACTTCAACTAACTGAACTGCTGCTCCAACTAACGGAGTTGCCTATTGAGTCCCAAATGCTTGTAACACTTCCCCTTTACCCTTCTCTACTTAAATACCAGACTTAGTTCGCATGGCGCATGGCTCGAACATGTACCTAAGTCAAAAGTCTCTCAACCTTTTACCTCTTGAACTAAGCCCTGGGGGGCAACCCCTTAATCAAATTTAAGGAGAAAAAAAGAAGAAGAGTTTTTCCCTTTTTCTCTTTCTCTCACTTTCTTTTCTTTAATACGATTTAATGTTTATAAAAGTTGTGCTATTTACCTAGCCACGTATAGTGTCTCATTTGCTTCACAAACTTTTTCTGCTCTCTGTACTTTACCCTTGTGTTATGGTAGTGGATGAAAACAATAATGCAACAGATGATGCAGAGATGGTAGAGAGTTCAAGTGGAAAGGGGTTGACCACAAATGGTGTTGAAGCTGAAGGGCGTTTGAATATAGAACCTTATGTCAGTATGGAATTTGAAGCATATCCCCTTAACCGAATTTGCAGAAAAAGAAAAAACGAAGAGTTTTTCCCTTTTTCTTTCTTCTGCCACTTTCATTTCTGCAATGCAAATGCAGATCTTGAAACGACGATCTATTAAAGTTGTGCTATTGTAGATAGCAACAGATAGTGTCTGATATTTGTTTCACGATCTTATTCTGCTTCTATATTTTGCTCTTGTGTCATGGCAGTGGATGAAAACAATACTACAGCAGATGACGGGGAGATGGTCTTGAGTTATAGTGGGATGGAGTTGACCAGAAATGGTGTTGAAGCTGAAGGGCGTCCGAATTTGGAACCTTATGTGGGTATGGAATTTGAATCAGAAGAAGCTGCTAAAGCATACTATAGCACATATGCGACACATTTGGGGTTTGTCATGAGAGTAGATGCATTTCGTCGATCTATGCGTAATGGGGAGTTGGTGTGGCGCCGACTTGTGTGTAATAAAGAGGGTTTCAGTAAAAGTAGACAAAATCAAAATGGACAAAGGAAGTGCAGAGCAATTAGGGAAGGATGTAAAGCAATGATAATAGTGAAGAAAGAACAATCTGGAAAAGGGGTTGTTGCTAAATTAGTGAAGGAACACAATCATGCCCTGGTTGTTAAACCTGCTAATACCCGCATAGGTTCAATCTTGTGTCAAACACCGGTAAGTACTTCAAACTAATTGATGAAATTTGAAATCAGTTTGTTGACATATATAAAGAAAATTCTCTCTACACAGCTACTTCTCAAGTTCTCTACACTCTGTTTTGTATGAAATGCATTTCTCTTTATTGCCATCATTCCTTTCTCTTTTTCTCACATTTATTAGAACAGAAGTTGACGGTTTACTTTAGCGGTTGAGACTTAAGTTGACAACTTCTACTTTCTTGTTCCGCGTTGTTGCTAAAACATAATAATCCCTTCCAAGTCTTTCCCATCTTTGAGTTCTTACCTGATGGCAATAATGATCCTCATCTACAAATATTTAGTTCACTGCTATTTAGGATGCCTGTTTGTGTGGTGTGACTTTCTCCATGGAAAATAAGCTAGTTCTTGCAATGCATTTATTGTTACCCCTTCCTTACTAGATATTCATATTTGCACTAAATTATTGAAGCTATTCAAAGAACGTGTTGTTGGATTCTGTTCGGCAATACTTCTAGCTTTAGGAATTTGAAGAAACTTCTAGTCCAAAATGTTTTTAGCAGCTTCCTTGCTATGGAGCACAAAGGGCTTGTTAGTGAAGGAGGTATTGCTCTATTGCAATGACGTTGTGAAATCCTTTCTCTTATCATATAATAAAAGGCTAAACTACAGGAGACCCAAAAATTTGTTACTGTTTAAAGTCAAACAGAACAGATGTCTATTCCGGTCATGTGATCTAAGATTTCTTGAATCAAGAACCAGAGCCAAGGGAAGAAGAATGCATGAGAGACTCAACTCTTATGATCGATTGACCGCTTAGACAATATGATCTGCCGGTGTTCTCGAGGTAGCAAATACACATTTCATGAACTTTGTTGGAAAGTTTTTGGGTGAACTAGGTAATTGTCGGAAAGTTTTTGGGTGAACTAGGTAATTTGGTCTATGCTGGTTTCTTCCTTTGGCTCTGGATTCTTGGTTCAAAGGTTCAGATCACATTACTCTCCAAATATAAGATTCACAAGACTTAGAAACTTCTTCAGATCTCTTGTACAAGGAGACCTATTATGTTGTGTTAATCACCACTGTGCTAACTCTTTTCTATTGTTTACATATGATATCCGTGCTTACACAATCCCCAGACTTACATAGCTTCCACCTAAGACAAGACTGACCTCCCAACCAAACATTTCTTTTTCAATTTCCAAAAAGTCTTTTTATTCTGTCTGTTTTTGGTGACTGCTATAGTGGCACCACATCTCTTTATTGTCTATCTTTGTTTGTCCTCCCTCATTCCACCCCATTCTGTTATTAGTCCTCAAGACGAACACAACGGTGAAGATCCCCTCTCGAAGTCCTTTGCACATCAGGCTTGAAGTCTTAGCTCCAGTAGTCTGTCTGTCCCATGCACCATCAAGTCTCAAGGACTCTGATACAGTCCATGTCAGCTGGCATGTTAAGTCAACATTCTGCATCTGTCTATTCATTTGTCAACTAGGGTATTACAGTTGCAGTACTATTAGTCAAACAAAGGGTGGTCTACTTAACTGGCACTATATGTCTGCTTGACTAGGTAATGTTCCTTTCGTACAGAGGAGGATGATACATTTGTCCAATGTACATTCTGAACCCAACATTTGCAACAAATATGACCCATGAACACCTGTGTTTAGAAATTGTCTTTAGCTCGGACTCATGTCCTGCCTGGATCCTCACAGGGCCTTATCAACATAGGTTATAACCTTGATTTCAGCCAGTATCTGAGCGCAAATTCCAAATTCCCCTTCCAGTCTGTTGATATAGGCTCAGATAGCTATTGGTTGGACCATAGACAACAACAACAACAACTACCCAGTATAGTCCCACAAAGTGGGGTCTGGGGAGGGTAATATGTAGACATGCCTTACCCCTACCCCGAAAGGGCAGAGAGGCTGTTTCCAATCGATCCTCGGCTCAGTGAAGGAAAGGAACAACAAAAACAAAAACAAAGACAAAAGAGCATTAGTAACTTCAACAGAAATAGCGTGAATAATTATCTAAACATAAGAAACATAAATAAAATAGCATGCAATAATATCAGACAACAACAACAACAAATAACTACCATAAGGGAGACACAATCCAATAAGCAAATCATCTATAGATAGCTCTGCCAAGCCTCACCCAGCCCGGGTGAGGAGTACGAAAAACCCTAGGGGCTCCTATCCTACAACCCTGATAGTAGACATCCAGACTTTCCTATCAAGGGCCATGTCCTCAGAAACCCGCATTCTAGTCATGTCATGCCTAATCACCTCTCCCCAATACCTCTTAGGCCTCCCTCTGCCTCGTCGAACGCCGACTATCGCCAGCCGCTCACAACTCCTCACCGGGGCATCAGGACTTCTCCTCCGCACATGCCCGAACCACCTCAGCCTCGCTTCTCGCATCTTCTCATCCACCGGGACCACCCGCATCTTCTCTCGAATATCTTCATTCTTAATCTTATCTAACCTGGTGAGCCCGCACATCCACCTAAGCATCCTCATCTCCGCAACCTTCATTCTCCGAACATGAGAGTTCTTCACTGGCCAACACTCCGCCCCATACAACATGGCAGGTCTAACCACAGCTCTATAAAATTTTCCCTTGAGTTTCTGTGGAACTTTCTTGTCACACAGGACTCCTGATGCAAGCCTCCACTTTGACCATCCAGCTCCTATACAATGAGTGACGTCCCCGTCAATCTCTCCGTCCCCCTGAATCACCGACCCAAGATATCTGGCACTGTCCCTCTTGGCGACGGCCTGAGATCCAATCATCACGTCTCTGCCTACTTCGCTCGGGTCAGCGCTAAACTTGCACTCCAGGTATTTTGTCTTAGATCTGCTTATTTTGAAACCCTTAGACTCGAGAGTCTGTCTCCATACCTCTAACCTCTCATTAACACCGACCCTCGTCTCGTCTATCAAGACTATGCCATCAGCAAATAGCATACACCAAGGCACATTCCCTTGAATATGTCGGGTTAGAGCATCCATCACCAAGGCAAACAAGAGAGGGCTAAGCGCCGATCCTTGATGGAGCCCCATAACCACTGGAAAATGGTCTGAGTCGCCACCCACCATCCTAACCCTAGTCTTAGCTCCATCATACATGTCCTTGATAACTCTGATGTAGGCTTCTGGCACGCTCTTCGCCTCCAAGCACCTCCATAGCACCTCCCTTGGGACCTTGTCATACGCCTTCTCCAAGTCGATAAGCACCATGTGCAGGTCCTTCTTCTTATCCCTGAACTGCTCCACCAGCCTCCTAACAAGGTGGATAGCTTCTGTTGTGGAGCGACCCGGCATGAAACCGAACTGGTTCACAGATATAGATGTCATCTCCCTTACCCTCGCCTCGATCACCCGCTCCCAGATCTTCATGGTGTGACTTATTAATTTGATACCCCTATAGTTGTTGCAGCACTGGATGTCACCTTTGTTCTTGTACAAGGGCACCACTGTACTCCACCTCCACTCCTCCGGCATTCTTTTGGTCCTGAAGATCGCATTGAACAACCTGGAGAGCCACTCCACTCCTGACCTACCCATGAAATTCCAGAACTCCACCGGGATCTCGTTAGGCCCGGTCGCTCGACCCCTACTCATCCTACGCAAAGCCCCCATGACCTCCTCCGCCCTAATGCGCCTCCAATACCCAAGGTCTCTATGCTGCTCTGAATGCCCCAGCTCCCCTAGCTCTATGTTACAATCTCCCTCCTCGTTAAGTAAGTCTCGAAAGTACGCCTGCCACCTCTGCTTGACTTGAGACTCCCCCATAGACAGTGGCGAGAAATATGTGAACGTATGAACCCAATCCATGAAGGATCTATTACAAATACTTTCTTTATCTTAGATCTGATATGTGGCTATCATTTGAGGTTCTTAGGGTAGCGCATAAATCATTGGTGACTAAGTGATCCCATCTCAAATTGTAAGCTTGATTGATATCTCTTGGTTAGTTGCCTCTTGTCATACATATTCAGCTTAATCAGCTAGATTTATTGATTAATAAGTCTTATCCTGATAAATTGTTCTTTTCATATTCAACAACTATGCCTCAATCCCAAACTATTTGGAATCATCTATATCCATTTCCATTTGGCTAACTTCATACAAATATTCAAGAATTGTCCTTTTAAGACAAAATTTGGATTTCTATAACACTTGACTAATTTTTCTTTTGAAAATGTGATGAGAATTTAATTAAAGAATAGCATCCAAAGAGTGCAATGATGAGTAGTATCTACTTCCCGTACATTTTTATTTTCTCACTGAAAGGCTAAAAGACATAAATATATGTGCTTTAAATTACAAATATTCTCCTTTTTGTCTTCATAGTATCTCTGATTTCTTTTTTTCCATATAGTCCACTATATTGCCGTTGTCTGGTGTTCCACAATTTTTTGTCGTCCTTCGGTAGTCCTCTTCAACTCCAACAATGCAGCAGGTCTTTAGGAGATTATGGCTCGCACCATTGAACTTAAAGCAAATTCAAGAGCATGTATCAGATCTGGTTTGTGATTCTGCAATGGATAAATGAGTGTTTTGCGTCTTCATAATCTTCATCTCACATTATACATCTGTTGCAAATAGTTATATCTCTTTGTAGATTGTGTTGAGTCAAGCAATCCTCTCTGGCCACTACCCTTGAAAAACATTCTACTTTGTAAGGTGCTTTTCTCCATATCGATTTCCATGACCATACTTCTTGTTGTCTATTTTGGGGTAAAACTTGATATCCAGACTTCATTGAGAAAAGGCCACGCCCTTCTTCCTTTCAACTATCCTATCTGGAATTAACTGTTGTACTTGAAAAGTTTCTATCATCTGCCAAAAATTACTCTATTTCCTCCATTTCCAAATCATTACACTTTCTCAAGGAAATGTTTCATCCTTGAGTAGACCACTAATCTTCTACAGTAGCATTGTGGTTATTTACTATGTTGAAAATGGTAGGGAACTGATTTTTGAGGCGCTATGTCCTAATCATCTTTCTTTTAAAAATAAAGTTTTTCTACCATTGTCTACCTTGGTGTACATGTGTTGTGAGAATATATTCCATAAGTTTCTCATTTGTTCCAATTCCCAGCTCCATATGAGTGCCTCGATGCTATCGTTATCCAAGAATTTTCTATCTTGTACTTCTCTCTAATCATTTGCCTGCACTCATTGCAAAATTTCCATAACCAC
This sequence comes from Nicotiana benthamiana, assembly GCA_034376525.1. NCBI lineage: Eukaryota > Viridiplantae > Streptophyta > Magnoliopsida > Solanales > Solanaceae > Nicotiana > Nicotiana benthamiana. The sequence goes on along the minus strand of CM067338.1, from coordinate 12,692,850 downwards.
TTCATAAGAAGACTATTGTTGTGTACCGGTACCCTTAGATTCTTGACTCCCAAGCCGCCTTCCTTCTTGCCGATGTCACATTCCCACTTAACCAGATCGAAAGACTTTTTATCGTTGTTTCATTGCCACAAAAGAATCCCTCCTTAAGTTATTGATTCTCTTCTCTACCTTCTTTGGTAGAGGAAAGAGCAACATAGTATAAGTCGTTAGTGCGTGCAGAAACTATCAATTAGAACCAAACCACCCCCCCGCAAGATAAGTATGGTCTTTTCTAATTTGCTCATCTCTTTTCACTCTTTTCTATCAACCCTTCCCAAATATTGTATTCTATGTGAATGGAATCCAAAGGCATACCTGATTATTTAGTTGGCAATTAGCCAACATCGTGTGTGTATGAATTGGCCGACTCCTAATGTTGGGCACCTCGTTTACTGAAAGAATCCGACTCTTGGCATAATTTATGTGAAGACCTGATATTGCTTCAAAGAGCAATAAAATTGTCTTCAAATATAGTATTTCTTCTTCGCTTGAGTATTTTTAATTTACACTTATCTTTACACTAGTATTCAAATTCCAAACAACCTAAAAACACCCCTAGCAGACATCAGACCTAATGTTGGTGTTCCAACATGACTAAGTTGTAATCTCTCAACTAGTGGCTATCTCACGTGGCTCCTTTGCTTCTATTTGTTCTTTCCTTAGTCCATAGTGATGCTGATATTTTTCCATAGCTTTTCGAAAATGCTGGTATATAAGATTATCCTACTTAATGCACTTAAAAAAAGCAGAATTTCGTGGCAAAATCGCTGAACCTTTTTGGGCTGGTAGGCTAAAGGCTTGGCTTTGTATAGTCGCTCTGTCTTCCTTATTTTATACTGTAAAAGTCCACAACTGGAATAATTTAATACTGATATCTGCATATTGTGCGTATATGGTTTTCCCACATGTGGTAACTGCTCTCTTTGGAATAATGAATGCATATGGTCAACTGGTGCCAGAGGGGCTCTTTCGTTGCGTGAATAGAGCATTAGTTTGTTATACATTTAGTTAGCAGAGTGTAAATTGAACCCCAAAAAAATGTGTGCAGTAGTGCAATCGCAGAAACCCAATGGATACATGAATTGCAGTTAAAATGGCAAAGATTTGTTGCAAATTTCTTCTAATATTTCCATTAATGATTTATCACTGCTTTAAGGGTTGTTGCTAAATTCTTCCAAGATTCCATTAGTGCTTTGTCATTGCTTCCCCCTCTCCTCCGCTCTTTCCTATCAGGCAATATCATCTTCTTTAGAAGAAAAAACAGTTTGATTGTGTAATGTGCCTGTGCTATTCTTGATATTCGGTGGACCAATTTCAGGATGATAAAGATGTGAAGATCCGGGAACTAACAGCAGAGTTACAGAAGGAGCGTAAAAGATCTGGTGTTTTGCAAGAGCAGCTAGATATGGTTTTGAAAGATATGGAGGATCACTCAGATCAACTGTCAAAGAACATTAATGACATTGTTAAAAGTGTGAAAGAATTGGAATCAAGAAAAATTGTCTCTCCAAATAGCGGATAGCTTCAGTTTCCTTTCTTTCCTTTTTTTTTTTTGGTGGACGGGGTGGAGGGGAATAGTAACATAGGCCCGCAAATAATTTGAAAGTCTAAGTTAATTTTTTTTTACTGTTTTAATCCAAAACGAAATCCTTGTACTCCTACTTAGTTGTAAAGTTTTCCCTGTCATTTACTATTAGGAGGGTGTAAAGTTGAAGGACATGTTAGCATTCAAGGGTTTAGTATAGAGGTCAATAAAGTGGGAGAAACTTTGGATATAAGGGTTCAAATGGACAAAAATTTCAGGTGATTCTTCCCATCTTTCGAAGCTTTGTTTTGGCGAAGTTACTTGTACTTGTGCTTGGTGGGAGATCGCAGGTACAAAATTGAATACTCAATAAGCATGTAAGCTAGCCAAAACATCATAGTAATCATATATATATTTTTTAAAGTTCTAAAGGGAATTTTGTACTTGCCTCAAGCTTGTAGGTGGTGTGTTTTCCTTAATTCTCTTTGTTTTTGCACCTAATAGGGCTATTAAATTGAAGCTAGAAGGAGAAGTTCAAGAATGGAAAAATAAAAAGGCTTGTCAAGATTCCCCACACGTCCCACCTCATTTACTGGATCTTTTTATTCTCTTTTCTTTTTAGCCTTAAATAAATGTTGGTGAGTGGAAGCTAGAGATTATATTCATTCAAGCGCAAAGTTGGTGCTCACATTTATGATCACAGAATTAGGTATAATTTTGTTCAGCAATGATTGTCGTGCAAGATAACACGTTTTCAATAAGTTGCCAATGTGTTAATATATTTTGATAAGAGGGTTTGCTGTCATGGTAAGCAACTCCCACTTCCAATCGAGAAGTTGTGAGTTCGAGTCTCCCTAAGAGTAAGGTGGGAAGTTCTTGGAGGGAAGGATGCCGGGGGTTTATTTGGAAACAGCCTCTCTACCCAAGGGTAGGGGTAAGGTCTGCGTACACACTACCCTCTCCAGACGACACTAAGTGGGATTATACTAGGTTATTATTATTGTTATTTATAAAAGAAATGATTTATGTCCAAAGTGACAAAAACCATTTTCTCTTTCTCCTGTTTCATGATATGTTTGGTACGCAAAATTTCCATGACAATAAGATAACCAGATACTCCAAAACATTTCGATCTTGGAAATATTTTCAGTCATACCACACTCTTTATCATTTATTATTCTGCCAGTATCTGTCTCAACAGTCGATAATAATGCGTGGTCCATGTGCTACTGATCAAAACTAAGTGCTGCAGCATTAAAGACTTAGTGATCCATATATGTGCTGCACTTCACGCGCACCACTAAAACCCGCTGAGCACTTATCTATATTGGCATGCAAATAGTTCCCTATGCTGTGTTTTTTTCCCCATAAAAAGTGGAGCTTAACTTGGTGTCCTAGAAAGAGAAAATTTCATAAATCATTATTTTTTTAGTAATTACTCACCAACAGATAGCATTTGTTATATTACGGATTATAGATATCTTTTATGTAGTTATAAGATGTATTTAAGTTATTGTATATATGAATACAATAGCAAAAATAGACGTGAATCAGGAAGTCCAACTAATTAGTTGTTGTATTCGAATGTATTCATAGAGTGAAACATGAAATTACAGCTGGACAGATTATTATATTCGACTGTATTCACGACGTGAAATAGGGAATTACACTATTTTTAAAATGGAAAGTGAATCAAGTAACATAATAGACTCCTAATATAATTCAATAAACCCAATTATAACACACAAATGTTATATTTTCAGTTATAAAAAAAATTCTCAACCAAAAAGTATCCCAAAAAGCATAACAATCTTCAGAGAAAATTATGATACACCTGAATACATAAATTATATTAATTAAACAAAAACCTAAGAATACAACGAGATACATTGAATTACAATGAAAAAAAAGAAAATGACTACAATGAAATACAGCGTGATACGTTGAAAATACATTAAAATATATTAAATAGAAAATCAAGTTGCTTAACCCTAAAATTTATCGTCTTTGTTCAAGAAAAAACCCTTTGACAAATTCACCGTCGAGCAAAAACCCTGAATCTCACTTTGCTCAGTCAAATATATATATTTTGCTAAAAGACATAAATAGATAGAAGAAAGATAATAATAATAAAAAAAAGATGACAAAAAAAGCAAATGATAACCACTTTTGAATGATTTCTTGACTTTTTCTTCCATGGAATATATCTTATATTTAGCCACTCTCTTCTTCCCGTTAAGCTCCAGCGTTGAATACCATGGTCGATTATGTGGTAACTGATAGTAACTTGATAGTTAATGGATTTTGGGGCTTGGTATTTGCGAGAAGGCATCATATCCGTCGACAAGAGAAGTGTTGGTCGGTAAAGAGAGAATGACATGTATCAAATTAGAGAGGAAAAAAAAATAGTGCAACTGAATAGCATATTTAGTGGCTTAGGGATAGGAAATACCAAATTATATGTTTTGCTATAACAGTAAAAGATATCTATAGAATATAATTTTTTTAAATAGTATTTATTTTAAACTAAATAAGATGTTAGCCGAGGTAAAAATTCCTCTTAGAAACAGCAACCTGTAATGAGGGTCAAATGTCCACACTTGACAACTTCAGCATTAATAAGCATCGGTTCTCTTGCCTCAAATGGCTATGTTTTTCAAGCTTCTCTGTCATTAAGAATTTACAAGTGATTCAATCTTGCACCACTCAAGTATTTAAATGTATCATTCACGGAAAATCAGAGATGCAATCAACACTTTCTTAACAGACACTTCGTTTTATGTATTTGATTAAAGGAACCAACAGAACCATTTGCATTCGCACTAAATATGCAGAAATATTACAACACTACAATGCTTTCAAAGCCAACAAAAGGACTATCAATAACATTTAAACAAGGGGAAGGAATACAGATCAGAAATTTGATGAGCAAACAAAGGGAAGTTGCTAGTTCACCGAGTCAATAGGAGACCACAAAGAACCTCACTTAAATATCACCAACCATACTTCCCCTGAGTTTGAGCTTTTGTTAGCATCCCCTTGGCACGTCGCTCTTGTAGCTCCATTTCTTTTTGTTTCATGTCAAAGTACAAAGTACTTATTTGATGCTTTCTTTTGAGCAGCTTAGAAGGCTTTCCCTTGCTTGAAACAGGCTGCACGAAAGAATATGTACATGTGAGAAACTGAGCTCTTATCAAGCTTAATCATATTGACAGGAGGAAAGGGAAAAAGGGCAACGCCAGATATTTGGTTTACAATCAATATGTTGTTATCAGGTGTAAAAATCAAATAAAACAATACTTATTATTCAATACTGGTTTAACTAATCAAAATCAGTTTCATAAGTCCTAACCAAACACACCTGAAACTAACACCTGCCTTCAGTCCCTAAATGGAGCTAGGAGAAATCGAATGAGACGAGACAGTGACAAATCTCAGGTACTTTGAACGTTAAATCACTATATCACAATATCTCAGTGCACTTCATATAAAGTTCTAAAAACAAGCAAATAAGATTCATATCTCTTAATACCACATAAAGAAAAGAGTAATTGACATTGACGCAGATGCTGTATGTGCAGTGAGGAAGAGGAAAACAGCAGCCACTTCTTCCTCCATTGCCCATTTGCTAGAAAAATATGGGATATATTCTTTTTTGTAAGAATAAACATATGGAGTTATTCTTAAGTATTTTTGGTAAGCAGTGGGTAATGCCATGTTCTGTGATAGGACCTCTTTGCTAGCCGGTGGAACTACAAGGGAGACAAGGAGCTAAGGAAGATTTGGAGAACAATTCTTGCCTGTATAGAATAGACCATATGGAAGGGAATAAATTGTGATGCTTAGAGGATAGGGCTTTTGCAATACATATTTTTGTAATTGAAATGTTCAGGTCTTTTGGCTTTTGGTGCAAGTTTGAAAGTGTATATGAGGATAGCAACATGACAGACTTACCCTTTTCTCAACCAAAAAAAAAAAGAAAAGAAGTGACACGATAGACTTCACAACAATAATTTTGGTATGGTCTGGCACTTGGTGCGCAGATTCTTTTGTACGGATAGAACATTTACCTTGTCAAATAAAAAAAATTAACAGGATTTTGAATTTGCTGGCAGGTATCATCTCATTTGGCTAGCAAAATATGATCATATATGGAAAGGTGAGGAAGGTCAAAAGTCCCAGTAATAAATTATGTTCAAATCATGTTAGGACAGATAGATCACCCCTATAACATATGTTAAAAGGACTTCTCTCTCAGAGCAACGTGAAGGCCTAAGTGCTTCAATTAATGGAGCACCGACCAAGGCACTTTAAGGCGAGAATCGATCAATTTTCATGGTCTATATATTCGTTTTTAATAAACCAGATAAACAAGTGGCCAAAGGATGACACCGAGTGGTGTTTAAGTAATCAAAGGCGGTTTAATATAACGTGAAATAGACGTCCCATAATCCATCCATCTCCCTATACAACAAGGACATTACTCCTTACCCCACACATACAAGTAGACAGATCAATTTTGACTCTTAGTATCGGATTCTCAATTTTCAAACTTCAAAGGTCCTGTTCCTTCTTTCCTTCCATAGCAACCGAAAGATACAAAAGTGCCATCTTCAGTCTCTTTTTTCAGTTCAAGTCCAAATGGCACACCATCCAACTTGTCACTTTCTCTCGCTTCCATAAAACTGTAGTGAACATGCAATACAAGAGAACGTGGTCAACATCTTCCACAATCCTCACAAAAACAACACTAGCTAACTGCAATATGTATTCTCCTTCTTAAGTTGTCTGCAGCAAAGATTGCTCCCAAGAACCACACCACGCAGACTTCCATTATGCTCTCCACAGGAAATCTTGAATACCTCGTGAATTAGGCAATTATAGTTTGACATCACTAAAAAGCAATTCAAAAAGATCATTCCCCTTACCTGACAGCCCCAACTCCAAACACTTATCCTCAAAATTTTATTTCCTTCCACAGTAACCAATAACTCCAGTAAACCCAAGCTCCTCCCCTGCCCTGAGTCTTGAGTCATTGATTCGGGTGCATCTGATCATATTTCTGGTAACAAATCTCTTTTCACTAGTATCTCATATTCTCAATCTCTTCCAACAGTCACAGTGACAATGGCCAATAGGTCTCAAGCCATGGCAACTACAATAGGTCAAGCAAGTCTAATTCCTTCCTTACCTTTAGACTCAGTTCATTACGTTCCTGTTAGTCCTTTTAATCTCATAGCCGTTAGTCGCTTAGCCAAATCACTTAAATATGCTGTTTTATTTCTTGATGACCTTGTTTTTATGCAGGAACGCAGTACAGGGCGGATCATTAGTACCGGGCTTGAATCAGATGGACTTTATTACCTTATCCTTACAAAATCACATGGACTCGCATCTTATCTTCCTCCAATAACTTCACCCGTTACCGATTCGCCAGATTTATTACATAAACGGTTAGGACATTCCAGTTTGTCAAAACTTCAGAAAATGGTACTTGGCTTATCTCACTTGTTCACTCTAGAGTGTGAGTCGTGTCAGCTCGATAAGTATACCTGCTCCGATTTCCCGCGGCATCTTGATAATCGAGCAGAGTCACCTTTACTTTAGTCCATTCAGATGTTTGGGGTCCTAGTCGGATTAGTTCTACCTTAGGATTCCGCTACTTTGTCAATTTCATTGATGACTATTCCAGGTGCACTTGGATATTTTTGATAAAAAATCAATCTGAGTAGTTTTCTATTTTCCAGATCATCCGTACTAAAATTCAAAATCAATTTGGGGTTTCTATCAGCACATTTCGTCGTGATCAGGGTTATTAAAAGCGCTCGCTTCTCGCTTTAAGCGACGAAGCGAGATGAGGCGCAGGGGTTACGCTTTTCTGGGAAAAAAGCGACTCACATTAGAAAAGTGCACGCTTTTCTCGCTTAAGCGAGAAGCGATAAAAAGCTCGCTTAAGCGAGCAGAAGGCTAAAGCTAGGGTTTTTTTTAAAAATTTTGGGCAAATAAACATACGCTCCAAAGGCATCTGTTACCAAAACATATGCGAATGACCACTTATGTTCTTCTATTCTTCTTCTTCTTCAGTTCTTCTTCTTCACGCTCTGTTTTTTGTCTTCTTCTGCTATTCTTCTTCTTTTATGTTTTTCTTTCAATTTTTTTCTCCAAATTATGCTCTGTTCAACTAACGACCACTGCTGCTCTGTTTTTCTTTTTGTTCTGTTATTAAAAGTGTTGTTTATGCTCTGTTTTCTGTTATTAAAAGTGTTGTTTATGACTTTATGCTCTGTTTAGGGCAATTAATTAATTGTTTTTCTTTTTTGCATTTGCTTAAGATATTAAGACTTTTGAGGATTATTCACTATCTAGTTTTAGTATCTATTATGAACATTTGCTTAATATGTTTTGTTTAATTAGTTCTTAGCCATTTATTTATGCCTATTTTTTTATGTGTTACGCTTCACAACAAAAAAGCGTGCGCTTCGCTTCACGCTTCTCGCTTCTGTGAAGCGAGCCTCGTCGCTTTTTTGCGCTTAGCGCTTTCCAAAACACTGGTTGTGATAATGCCCTAGCAGTGTTTTGGAAAGCGTTAAGCGCAAAAAAGCGACGAGGCCTCGCTTCACAGAAGCGAGAAGGTAAGCGCGCGCTTTTTTGCCGTGAAGCGCAATTTAACACATTAAAAAAAATAAGCATAGACAAATGGCTAAGAACTCATTAAAAATAACATAATGAGCAAATGTTTCATAATACATACTAAAACTAGATAGTGAATAATCCTCAAAAGTCATAATATCTCAAGGAAATGCAAAACAAAACCACAAAAGAGCAACATCCTATTCTTCAACAAGATCTCCAAACTCTTGAAGTGTCATCATGTTCGAGTTATTATATTGGTCATCATCTTCTTCTTCATCGGAGGCTTCATTAATTAGGGTTCTACTTGTACTTGTAGATACTCTTTCTTTGCTCCTTAAAGTACTTCCCCTAAAACCATAAACATTCTCTTCAACTCCACTTGCCATAGCAACATGACCAAAAGTGAGACCTTCTCCTTCAAACACTTCTTCTTCTTCATGTTAATCGGGCTTCCGGTTAACCATTCATTTGCTTCATCAATGCTATCCAATAAAATTGGATCAATGATATTGCGAGCTTTATAACGACGAGCCAATGTTATATTATATTTTACGAACACGAGATCATTGAGTTTCTTTAGCTCAAGCCTATTCCTCTTCTTAGTATGAATCTAAATAAGATATAGAAAATAACTAAGAGGAGTACTTAGGCCAATTGAGATAAACTTTAATTTAGTAATAATGTAATATAGCTTCTCACATGTTCATAAACAATCCAATTTCTCTCGCATCCGGATAAGCTACAAGTTAAACTTTGAACTCTAATAACAAATTGTTGCAAGTTTGGAACTTCATAACCAAATTGCATCCACCATTCAACCGTAGAAGTATTATTTTAGATGTTAATAACTAGAAAGTTAAAGCTCTAAAGAGGAAAACAAGTGAAAAAAGTTGCCCACTTGGTGCCAATTTGGTTCTGCCTCTAATGGCCGAAGCTAATCCAAGAATTCCATCGGCTTGCATATACACACCAAGCTCTTGCCTATTTTGTCTTGCATCGCTTCATCTGGCACAAACTTCGCAACACACGCATGATACCCCTTCCAAATGTTTAAATCTAAAGTCTCGTTCTCATAGTTTCTGTAAAACAATCCGGGGTTCAAAATATGCCCTGCTGCATGTAAAGGTTGATGAAGCTGATCATCCCACCTTTTATCAATTATTTGAAACACTCTCTCATATTTCCTCCTATCATGATCAAATGCATTCTCAATAGCTTCTTTAGCCCTATCCATGGCTTCATAAATGCATCCCATTGGTGGTTTTTTCTCCCCATCCACTATACGAAGTACAGTAACCAAAGGATTACCAACTTTAAGTACTTGAACAGTGTCATTCCAAAAGGCAGGACTAATAGCAAATCTCGCAACTTCTTTCCCAAGAGCTTCCTTTGCGTAGGTACTCTCACTTCATTCGATTGACAAGAACATGCTTCGCAAATTTTGCTTTCCAGGTAAAAGCTATGCAAGGTCAAGAGAGTTGTTGCTAATATTGTCTTAGCCGGTTTCACCAAATTTCTTTCTTTTGTGTATCTCCTCATCATGTTCAACAACAACGGCCTTTGACTAATGTAAGAATGTATCTTGATCGTCTTAGAAAAAACTATAGGAAGTCAAATTTCATTGTTAATAAGTATAAGCAATTAACATGAAGGTTAAAAACTTAAAATAGAAAATAAGAACCGCTTGTTCACATGTAGAATATGGGGCTAACTTGAAAATTTCACCAAACATCAAGTTGATATAATGTGCAGCACAAGGAGTCCAAATAAATATTTGGGAAAACTCTTTTCAACATGTCACCCGCTTTTTTATTCTCACTTGCGTTATCAGTGACAACTTGAACCACATTTTCCGATCCAACTTTCAATATTGTCTTCTCAAACAAGTTGAACATTTTATTGGAATTGGTTGAGGAGTCACTAGCATCATAAGATTCAAGAAACACACTACCTCTCGGAGAATTCACCAAAACATTAATGACCATTTTTTCATTTTCTGCAGTCCATTTGTCCATCATAATGGAACAAATTGGAATTGGTTGAGGAGTCACTAGCATCACAAGATTCAAGAAACACACTACCTCTCGGAGAATTCACCAAAACATTAATGACTATTTTTCCATTTTATGCAGTCCATTTGTCCATCATAATGGAACAATCATAAACTTTCCACTGCGCATTATGCTCCTCGACAATCTTGTATATCTTCTCCACCTCCTTTTTTAGACAAGGAACTCTTACTTCGTGATAGGTAGGACTTCATTCCCGGGACATATAGGCCAACGGCCTCAATGAATTCCCCAAAACTATCGATGTAATTCACACAATTAAAAGGGAACCCTGCATCATACATCCACCTTGCAAAAGCATCTACAACACTCTCCCTCAAACTCTTCCTACAAGATTCTAAGTCAACAGCTTCACCCTTTCTCTTTTCATTTGGTTTTTGTGAGAAAAAGATAAAGAGGACCTTTCACATTGCTATTGGCGGTGGATGACCCACTTCCACTTGTTGAATTCTTTCTTTGAGATTTAGAGGGAGGTGGCCTCATTATATCATTGACTTCATCTCCATCCTCATCCATTTGACTATCTTCATCAAGAAGATTAATCTTAGATGCATGGCTCATTGGATTTTTTTAACTCATTTGTTTTCTTAACATAATCTCTCATTTCTTTCTTAACAGTAACCGTAACACTTGGACATTCTTTGACATCTCTAAAACCACCGATTAAATGTCTCTTTTGACGATGTATTCCACCGTTATAAATTTTTTGACAAAAGATACATTGCACTCGAGTTATTATTGCCAACTGCAACTCCATACGCCCAAATTGGATCTCTTTTTTGGCTTGGTGCCATTGAATAATCAAATTAAATTTACTACAATCAACAACCAAAAAAAAACAATTAACTCACTGCCCTAAACAGAAAACAGAGCATAAACAACACTTTCAATAACAGAAACAGAGCATAAAGAGAGCATACAAGAAGAAAACAGAGCATAAAGCACACTTTTAATAACAGAACAAAAAGAAGTCATTTAGAGCAAAATATGAGGGCTTAATCTGGAGAAAAAAATTGAAAGAAAAATAGAAGAGAAGAAGAATAACAGAAGAAGACAGAAAACAGAGCATGAAGAAGAAGAAGACTAGAAGAAGAAGAAGAACAGAAACAGAAGAAGAAGAAGAAGAAGAAACTAACCTGTTTTGGAGCAGCAGTGGTCTGTCGCAGTGTCGCTGGAGTTCGCTGGGCTGGAGAAGAAGACAAGTGTATGTTTTGGTAACAGATGCCTTTGGAGCGTATGCTTATTTGCACAAAATTTTTAAAAAAGCCCTAGCTTCAGCCTCCTGCTCGCTTAAGCGAGCTTTTTATCGCTTTTCTTAAAGCTTCGTTTCTCGCTTAAGCGAGAAAAGCATGCACATTTCTGATGTGAGTCGCTTTTTTTCCAAAAAAGCGTACCCCCTGCACCTCGCCTCGCTTCGTCGCTTAAAGCGAGAAGCGAGCGCTTTTGATAACCGTGTGCCCTAGAGCATTTGTCTTCCCCACTTCAGCAGTTTATGAACTAACATGGGATTATTCACCAAGCATCTTGTCTATACACACTCCAACAAAATTGGGTAGCTGAAAGAAAGAATAGACACCTTATTGAAACTGCTCATACCCTACTCATACAAACTCATGTTCCGCTGCGTTTTTTTGAGGGATGCAGTTCTTACATCTTGTTATCTTATTAATCGTATGCCAATCTTTAGCTATCGAAAATCAAGTTCCATTCTTTGTCCTATTTCCCCACTTACCTTTGTCCGCTCTTCCACCCCGTGTCTTTGGGAGTACGTGTTTTGTTCATGACCTTACTCCAGGAAAAGATAAGTTAGCTCCTCGTACTCTTAAGTGTATATTTCTAGGTTACTCAAGAACGCAAAAGGGATATAGATGTTATTCTCCTGACCTTCAACAATTTCTTATGTCTGCTGATGTTATCTTTTTTGAAACTCAATCATACTTCACAAGTCAAGTTAATCACTTAGATAATTCTGAGGTGCTATCCGTTCCTTCTTTTGGAGTTTCAGTCCCTATATCCCATTTATCCTCCTCCATAGCTCCACCGCCTACAGTTCCAGTTGCAGCTTCACCACCTATAGCTCCAGTGACACCACTTAGTCCAGCTCAACTAACTATTGCTCCAGTGCCACCACCCAGCCCAGTTCAACATTCTATAGCTCCACCACTCCTGACTTATCATTGTCGTCCGTCCCCAACATCAGGTAGAGCTGATTCACGTCCTGCACCTGAGCCTGCTAATACTGCGGACTTGTCTCCTCTTAATCAACTGATTGCACTACGAAAAGGTATATGGTCCACACTTAATCCTAATCCTCATTATGTCGGTTTAAGTTATCATCGTCTCTCATCATCCCATTGTGCATTTGTGTGATCTTTGTCCTCTGTTTCCATCCCTAAGTCTAGAGGTGAAGCATTGTCTCATCCCAGATGGCAACATGCTATGATTGACGAGATGTCTGCTTTAAATACGAGTGGTACTCGGGAGCTTGTTCCTCTTCCTTCAGGCAAATCGATTGTTAGTTGTCGGAGGGTGTATGCAGTCAATGTTGGTCCCAGTGTTTTGGAAAGCGCAAAGCGCAAAAAAGCGACAAGGGCTCGCCTCGCTTCAAAGCGCAAAGCGCAAAAAAGCGCACGCTTTTTTGAAGCGAAGCGCAATTTTTTTAAAAAATAATGTAAAATTATGAATTTATAAACATCAAAAACATCAATTTATAAACATAATAATACAATTAAACTGAAATTAAAAATTATAATACAATAATTACATATATTTATATATAAACATCAATTTATAAACATAATAATGCAATTAAACATCAATTTATAAACATAATAATACAATTAAACTGATATTAAACTGAAATTAAAAATAATAATACAATAATTAAATATATTTATATATAAACATCAATTTATAAACATAATAATACAATTAAACATCAATTTATAAACATAATAATACAATTAAACTGATATTAAACTGAAATTAAAAATAATAATATAATAATTAAATATATTTATATATAAACATCAGTTTATAAACATAATAATACAATTAAACATCAATTTATAAACATAATAATACAATTAAACTGATATTAAACTGAAATTAAAAATAATAATACAATAATTAAATATATATATATATATATATATATATATATGTGCTGCAGTAACTTTATAAAAAATTGAAAAGAACTGTGCCAAAAACAAATGAAAAAGAAAACAGTGAAACAGAGACAGAGTCGCCGACGTTGATGCTGATCGTAGATGAAAAAAAAATGAAAAAACGACGGGAATCCTCGTCGTCGACGTCGACAGAGAGAAAGAAGAAGAAGATGGAAGAAGAAGATGAAGGAGAAAGAAAAAACAAGAACAAAGGAGAAGAAAACATACCTGGGTTTTGTCGTCGTCGTCGGTCGCCGGTCGTCTTCACCGATGGAAACCCTAATTTCCGTCACTGGAGAAGAAGAGGGGTAGTTGGTCGAGCTCTTTTTTTAATTTCCGCAACTGGTCGAGGCTGTCCAACTTTTTTTTTAATACTGGTCGATCGATTTTTCAAGAAATCGATCGCTTCAAACGCTTTGCTCGCTTTGACTCGCGTCGCTTTTCCCAGTTAAGCGAGCGCTTCTTTTGTTCGCGTCGCCCGAAGGAGAAAAAGGCGATGGGGTATCGCGTCGCGTCGCTTCTCGCTTTATGCGATGAAGCGGTCGCTTTTCATAACCCTGGTTGGTCCAGATGGCCAGGTTGATCAACTTAAGGCTTGTCTTGTTGCCAAAGGATATACTCAGATATTTGGACTCGATTACAGTTATACTTTCTCCCCTGTGGCTAAAATTGCATCAGTCCGCCTTTTTCTATCCATGGTTGTTGTTCACCATTGGCCTCTCTATCAATTGGACATTAAGAATGCTTTTCTTCACGGTGACCTTAAGGATAAGGTTTATATGGAGCAACCACCTAGTCTTATTGCTCGGAGGGAGTCTAGTGACCTTGTATGTCGGTTGCACTGGTCTCTCGATGGTCTAAAACAGTCTCCTCGAGTCTGGTTTGGTAAGTTCGACACAATTATTGAGGAGTTTGGCATGACTCGTAGTGAAGCTGATCACTCTGTATTTTATCGACATTCTTCTTTCAAATCTCTGTATTTATCTGGTCGTTTATGTTGACGATATTGTTATTACCAGCAATGATCAAGATGGTATTAGTAATTCAGCACTTCCAGACTAAGGATCTTGGCAGATTTAAGTATTTCTAGGTGTTGAGGTCGCTCAGTCTAGCTCAGATATTGTGATCTCACAACAGTAGTATGCCTTAGATATTCTTGAGGAGACGGGGACAACAGGTTGTAAACCTGTTGACACTCCGATGGATCTGAATTCTAAACTTTCGCCAGGGCAGGGGGAGCCTCTTAGTGATCCTGCAAGATATAGACGGTTGGTTGGTAAATTACATTACCTCATAGTGACTAGAACTGACATACTCCTTTCCTGTGAGTGTTGTGAGTCAGTTTATGGATTCTCCCTGTGATAGTCATTGGGATGTAGTTGTCCGCATTCTTCAGTATATAAAATCAGCTCCAGGCAAAGACTTACTGTTTGAGGATCAAGGCATGAGCAGATCGTTAAATACTCAGATGCTGATTGCGCAGGATCACCTTTTGATAGACGTTCTATGTCTGGATATTGTGTCTTAGTAGGAGAAAATTTGGTGTCTTGGAAGAGGAAAAAACAGAATGTGGTTGCTCGGTCTAGTGCCGAAGCAGATTATCGAGCAATGACTATGGCCATATGTGAGCTAGTTTGGATAAAACAATTGCTCAAGGAGTTGAAATTAAACTGGTGAAATTAGTCAGATGACACTTGTGTGAGATAATCAAGCTGCTCTTCATATTGCGTCAAATCCAGTGTTCCATGAGAGAACTAAACACATCGAGATTGACTCACTTTGTTAGAGAAAAGATACTCTCGAAAGATATTGCTACAAAAATTTGTAAAGTCGAATGATCAGCTTGCTGATATTTTTACCAAATCCCTTACTGGTCCTCATATTAGTTATATATGTAACAAGCTCGGTACATATGATTTATATGCACCAGCTTGAGGAGGAGTATTAGTTTGATAGTTAAATAGTAGTAACTAACCCGAATCTCATATGTATTAGGAGTAGGACATGTATTATATATATATGGCACACTCTATCATTGTCAATATTAATCAATAATATCATATTTTCTCTTGTGCATTCTCACAGTCATAAAAGTACAACTCGATTTCATTTATAAAGCATGACAATGTAATTAGATTTTAATGGTTGAAGTCTGACAAGGTTGTATGTTGTATTGCCATTGGTGTTAATCCAATGCTTGATTCAGGCTGGCTCATCTACACAAGTACATATATAGTGTAAAAGCTTATGAATATGTGCTTGCTATTGTTTATATGATTATATCACACTTTTTGACATTTGTTTGAGTCCTTGAACGAATATTCAAAATGATGTTGTCGACAATATTGACATATATTGGTTGTAGCACATTTCTTGTTGTCTACTTGGTTTGATTTGATCATCTCGGTGATGATTATTCGTTAAGACATTGAATAATTTGCTTGATTTCTAATAAAGACACATTCTTATATGTTTATGTATAAAGAAGACATAATAATCACCATCTCACAAGTTGTTTGACTTCTTTAACATTGTTGGTAGGTTTGTGTTTAGTAAAGGGCAAGTTGGCAATAGTTGATAAAGTTCATTTAAAGGGTTGACTAATATTTACATCTCTTGGTATTGAGTATACAATGACAGTTAACCTGAACACATGAACATGGTTTAATTCATCTATATGACATGACACAATCAAGTCAGAAATCTAGGAAGCGGCAAAGACTTAGTGATGGGAAATAGTTTAGAGTAAGCCAAGAGAGGGAAGTGCCTATAGGCTTAAAAGCCTTAACCTAGTTGGCCTCCCTATTGCATACTCACAGGTATTCAATAGGCCTACACTATTGCCGGCATATACCTATAACAATGAAATTATACATGCCCGTCATAGAATCCACGTAATTAGCTTGCATCTATCTTGTCCACCAACTATTATCATTTAGCACGTTTGGTAAAACTGAATTGATAAGTTAATGTTAAGTCCACATTTAGGAAACAATTTTAAAGTCCCACTTGGAAAACACTAATTTAACTATAAAAATTTACTATATAAAATGATTCTCGGGCTAAATGAGTTGTGAGTACAAACATATATGGGGAAATTACCATTTCTAACATGGTTTATTGAAACAAAGCACTAACGCCGGAATGCAATAGTACTTGCGTCAATGAACGATACAAGACCGGTCCACGATTACAAACACTAAAGTTTTGTTGACCTGGACTCAAAGTTGTGGTAAACAAGAAATAGCCAACATGGTCTCCAAATTGAGGTTATTTCATTGTCAGTCCTTCAAACGATTTCCATGACAATATATGTGCGACCACTCAACAAGAACACCACTTGGAAAAATCATAAATGTAACTTTGATATCCCAACTTCAACACCACTATCATCACCTACGCGTCTATTGATCTAGGACTCACTATTTGTTTAGATTCATCAACTTTAGAATCCCATCAAATTGAACACCCGTATATTGGAGAGCATTTAAGGTCTTGAAAAAAGATTAAGCTCTTTAACTGAAGAAGTTCAGAACATAACGAGTTGACTAACTATTTATCTTGCCTACGCCATCTACTCCACTACATATTCTTACAACAACAACAAACCCAATATAATCTCACATGTGGGATCTGGGGAGGGTAGTGTGTACGCAGACCTTACCCCTACGTAGTAAAGGTAGAGAGGTTATTTCCGATAGACCCACGGGAAGGGGAACGGGAAGGAGATACAAGAGTACTACTAATTCTACTGGTAAGGAAAGGGAAAACTCTCGATTATCCACTAACCATCTATTCTTCTTGATCTCAACGACCTCCTATCAGGGGTCCTGTCCTCAGTAAGCTGCAACGGCATCATATCCTCCCGAAACACCTCTCCCAATACTAGTGTTAGAAAAAGCGTCTGTTTCCTCGCTTTAAGCGAGATTTGAAGCGGAGCGATGGGTTGGTCGCTACCCCAACTAAAAACGGCTTAGGTACAGAAAAGCGACCGCTTCTCTCTAAAAGGCGAGAAGTCACGTCTTGAATTGAAAGGCCCAAACGAGTCTTTTTTAATTAAAAGACCCAAATCGTTGAGTCTTCTGTATTAGACACTTCTTCAGCAACAAACTAGGGTTTTAAACCAGCCTTTTCTTCCTAAAAAAACCAGCGATTTCTTCCTCACATGAAGTAACGATTTGTTCAAGCAAACTATGGTTCTTCTTCAACATTACAACAACAGCTTTCAAGTTTCAACAGGTATGTTTTTATTTTCATTCTTTTTCTTCTTTTTCTTTTTCTTTCTAAACGTCCAAAAAACGCCGAAATGATGGCGAGTTTTTTTTCAGAAAACTTCTGCCCCGTTTCTGCTCAAATTCTGCCCAGATTCTACCCAATTATATATTTTTTATTCTTAGTTCTTATTGCCTTTTTTATGTGTTATGTACTTGATATTTTAATGGGATGCTCATTTTGTGCTTTAATTGATACTACTCTTTAGTTTTTTAATTAAAGTATTGAACATTTGCTTACAATTATATGTGTTGTCTATGCCGTATTTATTTTTCTTTTTTTTTAAAATTCTGCTTCACTTCAACAAAGCGGGCGCTTCGCTTCTCGCTTCTCGTGAAATGGGGGTTGTTGCTTTTCCTCGCTTCACGCTATTTCTAACACTGCCCAATACTTCTTTGGCCTACCTCTACCTCTTCTCAAACCCGCCATGTCCAAAACACCTCCTAACAGGAGCATAGTGCTTCTCCATTTAACGTGTCCGGACTATCTCAGCCTCGACTCCCGCATCTTATCCTCCACAGGGGTCACTCTCACTTAGTCCTAAATGACTTCATTCCTAATCTTATCTCCCCAGTGTTGTGAAAAGCGCCCGCTTCAGCGCTTAAAGCGAGAAGCGAAGTGGGCAGTTGGTCGGTTCTGTGTTCAGGTAATATAAATCGTGCGCTTCTGCCAAAAAACGAGAAGCGGCAAGCGCTTCGAGATATTAAGTGGCTGCCAATGCCAAAAATAAAAAAGCTCTCTTTTTTCAAAACATCATCGAGCAGCAGAGAAAAACATGCGCGGCTTCTTCTTCTTCTTTCACTGTTTCAGTCTCAAAATAGCAGTGAAATGCGACCAAGTTTTTTTCCCTTCAGCTCTTCTTTTTCTCATTCTCTTCTTCTTCTTTTTCTTTCAATGTTTCAGTTTTAAATTGCAGCTAAATGCTGCCCAATGTTTTTCTTACTTACTGCCAATTTCCTTTAGTTCTTCTTTTTGTTCAGGATTTATTTTAAAATTCCGCTTCACTTTAAAAAAGCGAGCGCTTCGCTTCACGCATTAAGTGGAAAGGGGTTTGTCGCTTTTCCTACCTTCACGCTCTTCACAACACTGCTATGGCCACACATCCATCTCAGTATCCTCATTTATGCTACTTTCATCTTCTGAACATTTCTTGACCGGCCTACACTCAGCCCCACTACCTTGTATGCTTCCACGAGAAAAATGGCACTAAGTCAAATCTACCAAGTTTGATAGGAAGAAATCGAAAGATATCTGAATGTCCTACAAACTAGATTTGTTGTGATTGTTTCATGCTTTCATTATATTATCTACCTGTACATTACTGTACTTAATTTTTGGTCCAAATATCCTCAGAATAGGCTCTTTATAATTGAGGTTTCACTATCTAATATTTTTTATCTCGATTTTGCTCTTCCTCTGGATTTCCAGAAACAAAATCTGGCACGGGGCCAAATCATGGTAATAGCACCAAAAACAACATATACTGAAGCAAATAATGCCAGAGCAAAATATATAAATATTCATGTTCATGATAACTTGAGTTGACTATTAATTTACAAAAGACCTCGTTGCTAATGGGCGAACATTCCAAAAAGATAGATGTATAAGAGCATCGAGAAAATACTCAATCCTCCACTGGAATACCATTAGTCAAGTTCTTAATTTGAAGTCCTAGAGGCTAATATATGGCTGTAAATGATAAATCAACTAGAAACATGCATAAATAACATTAAATGGATCAAGTGAATACTTCTAATTATGCCATTAGCTATCTAAATCTCTTGAGATTCATTTCTCCTGCTCAAAATCAGTAGAAAGTATCAAGACCAGATTTGGATATACAAATCTAAATTAAGCAGACAGTTTATTTAGAACCCAATGTGGTCCGGCACTTTCCCGGATCCCGCACATAGCGGGAGCTTAGAACACCCCCAAGCTTCCTTTTTTTATAATTTAGAACCCAAAGTCCAATAACAACACCACATTCACTACAAGGTTCAGATAAACAAAATTAATGCAGTAGTAAAAATCAACCACAATTTAATTTTAACCTTATCAAAAATTAGTTGAAGAACAAGTACCAAGGGGTCACAGACATAGTAAAGGCGTACCTGGTACGATGGGCCAAAAGCAATTCCAGTAAGCCTTGACTGGTCTTCCCTAGGCCGATTCTTCATCAACTCATCCTGGTTCACCTCAACAAATTTCTGTGGAACATCTTTCCTGCCTCTCTTACCAGGCAATGTCAATGCAACTTGAGCCGTATCGGTAACTGCTGATGCTGATGCTGTTGTACTTGACCCATCAGTCCATTTATGATCATACTGTTCATAGCCAGTGAAAGTCCCACTATTGCTGTCATAGCCAGTGTAAGTACCACTATTGCTGTCATAGCCAGGATAATTCTCATAACCACTAGTCCCATCATTAGCACAGCTTTCAGGGTCGACATAACCATGTCCACCCCAGTTGGAGGAGTAATCGCCTGCAACACCCAAACTAGTATTGTACTCTGTGGGACCGCCAATACCTCCCATTGAACTCTCTAAAGATCCATCAACTTGCTGGTTCTCATTGTACCCCGTATTTGAACTAACTAGAACTTCACTCGAGGTAGCTGAATTAGGAACGGGGACATCTGCTTCAATGGTGGATCTTCTTCCAGAACCTGAACCTAAAACACCCAAGGAGGTCGAGTTCTTTGGAGCAGGAATGCTCGATAAAAATGACTTAACTGAAGGTGTTTGAGTAAAAGATTCAGACCTTTTTCTCTGCTTCTCCTTCTCACCCTCATCATCCTCATCCTCATCTTCATCTACGCTATTATTGGACTTGACAGAAAAAGGGTTGGCAGGAGGCTTGAACTGAACAACCCTTTTTTTAGGTTTAGGATCTGACGAAGACAAAGGAGTGGTTTTGGGCGGAGGAAGAACAGAGAAAAGCGAAGAAGAGGATGATGATGATGTGGATTTACTAGGTTGAGGAAGAGATGAGGAAAACGATGAGGGTTTATCAGGAATTTCATCTTCTTCTTCAAAATGTTGCTTTACAGATGAGGGAGTGGTTAAGTTGAGTGAAGTATTTAATTGGGATTTTGGTGGGGGAAGTGAAAAAGAAGATTTAGGGGGAGGAAGAGAAGAGGAAAATAAGCTAGGGTTTGAAGAATTCGAGCTATGTACTTGTTGTGGATGCTTATCTTGCTGAGACTGTTGTTCATCATCTTCATCAGAAGAAGCATAGTTTGCAAATAAAGATTCCATCCCAAAAAGGGGGCAGATTACTAGGGTTAGGGTTAATATAGAAGAAGCTTATAATCGGAGATTTGAAGGATCAAACAGTGCTCATAGGATATCTTCACCGGACTCCGGTGGATTTGATTAGCTGATTGGTGATTCCGTCACCGGCCTTATAATGTGGATAAATTTTAATTTTAACAATATTGATTGCAGTGTTTCCTTTTCTTTTTCTTTCTTTTTTTTTTCTTTTCTCCGTATTGCAGTGGGTTGTCTTCTTCTAAATTATCAACGGAAACTTATACATTTTTCTATTACTATTTTTTTAATTAATTAATCCTTCAAAAAACGTATTTTTATATATGAAAACAATTTATATCAAAATATATAGAAAGACTTCCGAAATGTGATGCAGATAAGAGAAAAGGTAATGCTGAAAGAGAATCATATACCATATAGGAAACATTTTACTATTTATGTTTAAGGTTTGATTTAATTACAAATCCGTATACCAAATTACCAATCCTATACTATACTTAATTAAGGGTCTAATTAATGGTCAAATTTTACTCATTCATTAAAGGTATGCATATATCTCATGTTTCTCTGTCCCCTTAATTCCTACATTTCCTTCTCCTAATCTCAGCGTCATTTTCTCCCTCATATTTTTTCTCTTCTCCATTACTTCTTCTTCTAAAAAAATACAAAGATGAGACCCATTAAATACAATCAGATTTTTAGCCGAAGAGATTCAATATGAAACTCATTGTTTCGGTTACTGTAATTTCTGGTAATTGTCAGATATTGTTCTGAATTTTAACAAGTACGAGATCGAGAGTAGATATATGACACAGAAGACTTCCTCAATCAACAATTCTCAATTGTAAATTTGTGGGGTAGCCATATGAATCTTCTGTAAGTGTGATAGTGTGGGTGCAATTGCAGTATATTTGTAGATGAAGAGCAAATTTTATTGTCAACTTTTTTTTTCCACATAAGATTGTAGTTTCATTTGTAGTATAAATGTAGTAATTTTGTAGATACTCTTAAAAACAATACAACTTTATACGCTACTTAAACCGATTTGCAGTTTATTTGTAGTTTTTTTTTTTGAGAAATTTTGTAGATGAAGAGCAAATTTTATTGTCAACTTTTTTTTTACATAAGATTGTAGTTTAATTTGTAGTATAAATATAGTAATTTTGTAGATACCCTTAAAAACAATACAACTTTATACAATACTTAAACCGATTTGCAGTTTATTTGTAGTTTTTTCTTTTTGAGAAAATTTTGTAGTCAACATTTTTTTTCAAAATAGATTGTAGTGTAATTGTAGTATAAATGTGTAATTTCGTAGATACCCTTCAAAATAATACTGCTTTATACATACGTAAACTGATTTGTAGTTTATTTGTAGATTTTTTGTAGAAAGTTTGTAGATTAGGAAAACAATTTGTAGTCAACATTTTTATTTCAATATAGATTGCAATTTAATTGTAGTATAAATGTAGTAGTTTGTAGATACCATTTAAACCATTGCAAAAATATTATCCCAAATTTTTAGCCGCCTAATTTGGAAGGAATAAGCTATTCAAATATTTATCCCAGATTTGTAGACGCCTAATTTGGAAGGAATCAATTCTTAATATTGGGTATTTAATAAATTGTATAAATTTTCCAGATTTGTAAGCGCCTAATTTGGAAAGAATCAATTCTTAATATTGAGTATTTAATGAATGGTATAAATTTTGTAGCAAAAATATAAACATGGCAGGTAATAATAAAAATATGCATTTTTTTAGTAATAAGGCTTCATATATGGTATAAATAGGAAAAAATCCCATGCTTAAATGTTATACTCCCCCATCCATTTCCTCTTGTTTGGGTTTTTCACGCATCATAAGAAAATATTAATTAAAAAAAATTTAACCAAATTATCCTATTTATTATTTAATCTCAATTTATTACTACTATATTTCTTTCACTATATTATTTTCTCTCTACATTTATTAGAATAAAAAGGTAAAGGTGGAAGAAATTAATTAATTGTTTCTTAATATTTTGAAATGACAAGAATTGTAGATCAATTATTTTTGGTTTGAAGGAGTTGAGCTACTGCCACAGGAAGCTAACCTTAGCCCTGAACATATTTACTCCAACAACTTATGAATGATAATTCCAATAATCTCAGTCAAGTAACAAATATCAGTTGCCATTGAGGAAAAGTTGTGTTACAGAAACTGAACTTAACTCCCAAAAGACTTTGGGAGTACTACTATGATAAGCAAATATTTAGCATCAGACATAGTTTTTTCATGCTGAAAAATATCCACAAGCTGATCATTTGTGGTGAACATCATATGGATAGCTGAATCTGGCTAGGTACCATGAATAAACCATATAATAGAAAGGAAAACGAATCAGTACTTGATCCACTGATATGAACAAAAATGCAACCACCAGCATTTGCCTTTCACGGAGCAAAGGATGTTTGAGAATTCAGTCAATGCATTTTCAACTGATGCCGAACTTCAAATCTACAGAACTTGATCAATGTGCCTAGGTTCAAGTTTGCAGCCTCACATGAAAACTGCAATGGAGTATAGAAAACACGCACACCACGTGGTTTCTGATCCAACCACTGAAACAACACTTCTGAATACAGTACATGGGAAAAAAGAGGGGGGGGGGGGTGTTGGGGGGTTGAGAATTCAGTCAATGCATCTTGAGAAAGTGATAAGATCATTTTAGGTAGCAGTAACTTAGAAAAAGAGGAGGGAAGAAAGAAGTAAGGAGAAGAGAAAAGAAAGTCAAGAAAAGCCAACATAAGTTCCACGAGAGTAATCACTGGAAGATATGTGGTTTCAGTATTGACAAATCTAGAAAGCAGCAAATTGTAAAAGATTGTTTTGTCATTATACCTCACGATAGCTTTTATAAGAGCTAAATGACCCATCTAAACTTTTCAAAGCAACTTCATGCTCTATCTCCACAAGGTAAATGGATAGTGTCATTGTTGGTCACCACTTCATAAGAATGACATCAATCTACTTCACAATACATAGGATCCTATTTAACCATTTCATCTTGCATCACAGGCTCAACATTGGTATAGAAACAACATAACAAACTCTCACGATAACTCCAAAGCATGCTGCAATTAAATTGATGTACAGTCGCTTTTCTACTTTTGCCCTGCATCAGAGAGCAATAGTATACCATTAAGACTAGCTTAAGCAAAACCTCTAACTAGGATATTCCTAGTACCTTATGGAGGTAGTTCTTATGATATATTTTTTGACAAAATTACATGATCCTGATCATTTAATACCACTCCTGCTGGAGAAGAAGAAATAAAATTATGGCCCTAAAAGCTGATAAACAGATACTACTATGTTAATATATTGACGAACATTCAGAACAAGTCTTTGCAAGACAAAACCCTGCTTAAATAGTCCTATCAAGTATTACCACCTTGTCAATAATTGGTGGAGGTTCCTTATGAATTCGTCATTTGAACGATGATGACTTACTTTTCATTGCATGTAACTTTCTACCTTGGATCATTATTCAATTACAAAGACCTTGTGATCTCTAGATTAAAGGGATTTTTTTATCATTAAACCGCTGCACAAGTACCTCAAAGGGAATTTTCTCTCCGGTCTGCCAAACATTCAACATGACATTTCATCTTTTTCTTCCTTTTCTATGGGTTTGGTGGGTAGAGAGAGGATAAGTTGTTGCATTTGCTAATCTGTTTAATTTTTTCAAATTTATGTTTGGAATGAATTTAAGATGAACTAGTCAAACGAGGAAACTTGAATCATTTCACATGTATGAATATACAACTATAGGCGAATCTCTGAAAGCTTGATCAAGTGAAACACAATTTACTGGTGCAAGGATTTCAGGCAAAACTATCAAAGCTTTAACTCTTTCATCATACATGAGAAAACTTCCTTAACAACCACACCTCAAATTGGCTAATCATTTTCCTATTGCATAGTGAATTAGCTAAAGCCAGCTTCATTTGTCAATCCTGATCTCCTAAAAGCCAAGATGTCCAATATAGTTGATGACGTTCTCGAATAAGAGAGTTTAGAAAAAAGTAGAAGCTTCATTCAATGAGAACCACATTGAACAGCTATTTTCGTACAGGTTTTACCAGGGCAGGTACCAGTGGCGGTGCCACCTTATAGGAAGGGGTTTCAAATGACACCCCTTCGCGGAAAAAAAAAATACACTGCGTAGGTAGGAACTTTTTTCTATGTATATATACTATGTATTGACTCCTCTTAATTTCGTGGTATATTTACTTTTATATAGATTCTGGCTCTGCCACTGGCAGGTACACACAAAGGATATATGCAAACATGCAAGATATCCCCCAAAATTGAATTCAGAGAATGTGCCTACCTTCTAGTCGATAAACTAGCAAATCAAATCAAATTCAGATAGTAGTGTATATACAATTTATTTACCAGAGCAACATCATAATATATTCAGAAGGATGCTTTCTGCAAGTTCCGACAAAGTTGGAGCAAACCAATATATGTGCTCAGAGTGGGAAAGATATGATTCACAAAAAAGGGGCGTAGAACTGACTCAGCTGCACTTTACTCCGCCATAACATCAATGATTATCCAACATATAGCTGGCTACATTTCAAGGTGAACAAAGCTTAATACATAAAACACCACTCTCCATCCTATTTGACAAACACCCAAAAGAAACTTTGAAGTTTGTTGTAAGACCACCCTCCATCCCATTTGACAAACACCCCAAAGAAACTAATGGATTTCACTTGAACTAGTGACTTCAAACAATAAAGACCTAATCATCACAAAAATTTAAAAACTTTAAAAGATCACATTAGAAATTATAATTGGAGTTTCCCACCCATAGTTGTAAATTGAACAAAAGCCAAAAGAGTAACATAACAAAACTGATACTCGTGTCACATGTGACTACAACTTATAAACTTCATAAGTTGCACTAACATTCAAACTTACAACCAGTACATTCCAGATTGCATTTAAAAGATTCACCTCAGTGCAGAAATGCATATACAGCAGTAGAAATATAAACCACAAGAGCAGAGGTAACCAGAATTATCAAGGCAGTGACAGCATGAATTGCAGATTTACTTCCACAGGACAACAACCCGAGCCGAATCTCAATCACATTGACCATTGACAGCATCAAGAACAAACACCCCATTACAGATCCAACAGCAGAGCCCAACATCCCAAGCCTCAGCAGTTTCGGATTAATGTGAGCCTTAAATGCCTCATCAACATCTTTGCTATTCAAGAGATTAATTGCCAATTTAAGGCCCTGTGCAACAAGTGAAGAGAAGAGAAAAAAGCTGAATGAGACAACCTCGAACACCAACAATTTCCTGACCACTTCAATGCTAGCATCACAAGCTGTACGGTCCTCGAGACTTTTCTGGCCAGGTGTGGTTAAAGAAAGACCCACAAAGACTGCAATGGTGAAAAGTGAGTTCACATTTACTAGCCCGTCTAAAGCAGTGACGTGGACACTGGTTGTTGCAGCTGAATTAGAAGATGACGGGGTTAAGGTGGCTCTTCTGGGTTGTGGGGAGAAGTACTCTTTTGGGTATGTCTCAGATCTGCAAAAAATTTCAAGAAAGAACATATAAACGCAACAATATCAAGAAATGAATGAACAAAAACAGAGACATAAATCACAAATGTAGATATGGAGGTGAAATATTACTCTTCCATGACCTAAAGTTGGAACTTTTAACAGATTTCAAGAGAAGTCAAGAGTTGCTGTCGCTGCCTTTGGTGATATACAGTTTGCGTGTAATATTGGAGTTTCAATTTCCTAGAGGAGAAGGGAAAGTTGTTGGAAAATAGTAATGGAAAGAAGTGCTTTGCAGCCTTTGCTCACTACTTTGCTTTTGGGGTTTTTGGATTCTTGTGGCGCTATTTTTGGGTTTGGAGTTGGGACTAGGTGAGAACGGAGACAGAGATTGGAAAAAATTGAAACGGACACGAAAAACTGGAACGGAGTGCTGCTATAGAGCCGTGTTAGATCTGCTATGCTGTATGGGACGGAGTGCTGGCCCGTAAAAAACTCCTATGTTCAAAGAATGAAGGTTGCGGAGATGAGGATGCTTAGGTGGATATGCGGGCACGCCAGACTAGATAGGATTAAGAACGGAGTTATCAGAGAGAAGGTAGGGGTGGCCCCAGTGGATGAGAAGATGCGAGAAGCGAGACTGAGGTGGTTCGAACACGTTCGGAGGAGGGGCCCGGATGCCCCGGTAAGGAGCTGCGAGAGGCTGGAGAACGTTGGCGGTCGGCGAGGTAGAGGGAGACCTAAGAAGTATTGGGCAGAGGTGATTAGGCAGGACATGATTAGAATGCAAGTTTCCGAGGACATGACCCTTGATAGGAGCGTCTGGAGGTCCAGAATCAGGGTTGTAGGTTAGGGGCTACTAGAGTCCTTCGCACGTCAGTAGGTTTTCTCATAGACGATTTGTGTGTTAGCGTGTGCCCTCATGTGGCTGTTAGTTATGGTAGTTACTGCACAATTTTATTGCCTGCGATTGTATGTACGTTTCTTATTTTTAGTTAACTATTTTCACTATTTTCTGCGGGAATCACTAATGCTTTCTGTTTTTGTTTTGTTTTACAACTGTTTTTCCTTTTGTCCTATGCGCCGAGGGTCGATTGGAAACAGCCTCCCTGCCCTTTCGGGTAGGGGTAAGGCTTGTCTACATATTACCCTCCCCAGACTCCCACCTGGTGAGAATATACTGGGTAGTTGTTGTTGTTGTTGTTGTTGTTGTTGGATATGGTTACAGAAGAGTTGCGGATGAAGCACTCTTGGTTAGTATTATGGTGATTTGCGGTTTTTCTCTACATATATAAATCGTTTTTCTCAACTTAATTTGACGTTCAAAAGTATATTTTTGCGAAATTGGTCTAATATAAGTTGCTCATCTAATACTAACATACGTATTGTTTTTAAAAAGTGATTTAGCTAAACACAGATGGTAGTCTAAGTAGTTAATTATTGAAAATTCTCTCAAAGTAAGCAAAAATTATAAGTTTTGCTAAATAGAGTATTACTCTTTTGGAAACTTTCTAGTAAATTTTTTGAGCGGGAAAGGGTCAAAAATGTTCTTGAACTATTTGAAATAGCTCAAAAATATTCTTCGTTTATTTTTTGTGTCAAAAATATCTCTACAGTTTATGTTTTGGATCACAAATACCCCTAAACCATTAATCTTGCCTTTGAAGCTGACATTGCAGTCCATCTGGGTTAGATTTGTTTACATGGTCATCTACCAAAGCAATCCATCATGGCAACACTATTTTTTTAGAAAAAATATTTTTCAAAAATTTTTATTAAAATATAAAATCAACATTTATTTCGAAAAAAGTAAGAAATATTCGGAAAAATTATTTTTTTCAAAATTTATTTTATTAAAATATAAAATCAACACTTATTTCGAAAATAGTAAAAAAATTCTGGAAAAATTATTCTTGATTGTGCATTATGATTTGATTAAAAAACTTCATTGTTATCTTTTGTGAATTTATGATTAGTTTGATCTAAATTTTTATATACTTATCAGTTATCGCTTCATAAAAGGCACACATTTACTGTAGGTGTCAATTGGCTCATCCGAAGTTCTTATAATTTTTGTAGTTCTCAAATTTTCAAAAATTTCGAAATTCAACTTCAAGTGAATTTAAAATTCATGGTCGAACACTTATTCCGAAAAAAGGTTAAAAAAATCTGGAACAATATATTAAAGCACGCTCCAAATAATTTATTTTGCATATTATATATAATATTTTAATAAATAAATATTTTTTTTTACTATTTTAGGAATAAGTGTCGATTTTGTATTTTAATAAATAAATCCGAATAAATAATTTTTCCGAATATTTCTTACTTTTTTTCGAAATAAATATTGATTTTGTATATTAATAAAAAAAATTCAAAAATAATTTTTCTGAAAAAATAGTTTTGACATGCTGGATTGCTTAGGTGAATGGCTATGTAAGCAAGTCTAACCTAGTTGGACTGTCATGTTAGCTTCAATGGCAAGACTAACGGTTTAGGGGCATTTGTGGTCCAAAACATAGACGACAGGGATATTTTTGGCACCTAAAACAAACGGAGGATATTCTTGAGCTATTCCGAATAGTTCAAGGATATTGTTGGCCTTTTTCATTTTTAGTATATAAATAAGAAAGGGAAGCTTTAGACATAGTATAATAATAGGCTAAATTACTCACTAAAACTTAGAAAACCAAAAAAAATTTGCTATGTAGGGCGGAGCGGGTTTATGCAAGGCGGGGCTGGTTAAAAACTGAAAATTTTGTTAGGTAGGGCGGTGCGGTGCGGGTTGAAATCATCATGGGTTAAGGTTGAATCCATCCCACACCGCCCCATTGCCATCTCTACGCTAACTTCATTTTTATCTGTTTATAAAAAAAAAAGTAGAAACATTTCTTATATATATATATTTAATATACTTTTGATTGACGGAATTAAATAATAAGGGGCACACTTATGTTGGGAGTTAGGAGTCACCGCAACAGTAACAACAATAATAACATATTCAATAAAATCTTACTAGTGAAGTCTAAAAAAAGTGGAGCACTGTAACTTGTTAACCTCGGCAAAAAAAACGTATATATATTTGTTAGAGTTAGTGACTGTAGCCCAGCATACCAAGTTCTGGGCCTGACTAATCAGCCCAACTAAGCAGCCCAGTAGACCAACTAAGCAGCCCAAGTTCTGTATTTTTATTTTTGGCCCAAAGTGTATATATTCTAGAGACTTCTGTATTTTATCATTATTGATTCATTTTTTCTTTGTAAGTATCGACAGACAAAAAATAGAGACAATCAGTTCTCTTTCTCTCTCTTTCTCTCGGTTCATCTCTCCAATTTCATCTCGATCAATCTGTGAAATTCAGTATGTTAACATGGTATCAGAGCAGCGATTCCGATTCTGCTCGTCACTGGCTTGCTCGTGATGTTACCCTCATCAATTTTCATCCCAGTTTCTCTGTTATCTGAAAATCTAGGGTTTTCTCATTTTTGCTGAGTTTTCCGCTGCAATCGTTTGGTTTTTGAGGTTTTTCCTTCGTCGTTTTCATCGGTTCGACATAGGAATAAGTCGATTCCTAAGGATTTGGATATCCACGAATTGTCAGGGTTTGGATTCGTGAAGTTTCAGGCTTGGTGAGGATTCTCGGTCACAAAAATGGTTAATGTTGGTGATAATTCCGATTCTGGTCCCACTAATTTCACACTTGACCCTTCGAGCCCTTTATTCCTCATATCTTCTGATGTACCCGGAGTCTCTTTGGTTAGTAATCCCTTTTTAGGGACTGGTTTTGGGGGATGGAGGAAAAATATAATTGTTTCACTATCTGCTAGGAATAAGATAGGTTTTGTTGATGGAACAGTTCCCAAACCTCCTGAAAATTCCCCTCATTCTAGGCAGTGGGATAGGTGTAATAATATGGTTATCTCTTGGCTCACAAATTCTCTTACGCCAGAGATACCTGAGAGTGTTCAGTATTCTAACACTGCTCAAAGTATTTGGACTCAACTTAATAGTAGGCATGGGACTGTGAATGGTACCAAAATATTTGAGATTAAGCAAGAGTTAGCATCTACTAGGCAAGGATCTTTAGATATAACATCTTATTTCAACAAGCTGAAGAGATTGTGGGATGAGTTAGATTTTATGCGTGCATCTCGTGGTAGCACTTGTACATGTGCTGCCAGAC
The DNA here is from genome assembly GCA_034376525.1 of Nicotiana benthamiana. Lineage (NCBI taxonomy): Eukaryota > Viridiplantae > Streptophyta > Magnoliopsida > Solanales > Solanaceae > Nicotiana > Nicotiana benthamiana. The sequence continues at coordinate 12,662,119 of CM067338.1, read as the reverse complement.
TCGAGCTTCAAAAGGAGGATGATGAAAACAAGTTGCATCAATTTCTCATGGGACTTAACGATACATATGTTGGAGTTAGGGGCAACATCCTTATGCTGCAGCCTCCCCCATCCCTAGACAGTGCGTACAACATTTTGCTTCAGGATGAGAGGCAAAGACAAGTTACATCATAACCATCTCAATTCCGGAGTGACTCCAGTGCTTTCAACACTTATTTCACCAACAGAGTCCTTGGCACACCTGCCCATTCTAAACAGTTCAATCAAAGAGTCAACTTTGATCTCAACAAGACAAGCCTAGTGTGTAGATATTGCAAGAAACCTGGTCATATGATTGACAAGTGCTACAAACTCCATGGGTTCCCACCAGATTTCAAATTTACAAGGAGCAAGAGGACTGCAACAAATGTTGAGGTGCAGGGATGTCCGAACTCTGTTGGGTCTCCAAACAATGCTGATAGCATTCTGGGGTCTTCTGAATCAGAATCTTTAATTCCTGGTTTAACCAGAGATCAATATTCACAACTCATGTTGCTGCTTCAACAGACACAAATTTCAGAGTCTCAACAGCAATCCAGTCTTATGGCATCTGCCAACTTTGCTGGTACTTTTTCTCCTCATAATCGTTTAAAGAATGTGTCTTATGGAGCTTGTATGTTAACAAAAATTAGTGAGTGCATTTGGATTATAGATTCTGGTGCCACTGATCACATGACCTCTAACAAGGATCTTCTGTTTGATATTAATCCATTAGTTATACCATACTTAGTTACCTTGCCTAATGGCTATAAGGTAAAAGTAACATGTGCTGCATCCATACAATTCCTTTGTTTCACTCTACATCATGTCCTTTATATTCCCAGCTTTCATTACAATCTTATTTCTGTGTCCAAGCTTGTGCAACAACAGAATTCTATTGTCCTATTTACTAAGTTCTCTTGTTTGATACAGGCCCCTTCTCTGAAGAGGCCACTGGAAATTGGTAAATTGGACGATGGACTTTACAGGCTTGTGCGATCTTCTTCTTCTTCTTCTTCCTCTTCTCTTCAATCTCATACTCCTTGTAAATACCATTATCCATTAGCTGTTTATTCTGTTTCTTCCTCTCATTGTACATACCATTATGAATTGAATAAAATGGAGGTGTTGTGGCGTAATAGACTAGGGCACATACCTTTTGTTAGAATGAAAGACATTCCTCATATTCCATGCAAATTTGCAAATAAACAGCCTTTCATATGTACTGTTTGCCCATTAGCCATGCAATCTAGACTGCCTTTTCATGACAGTTCCATTAAGACAACACATGCTTTTCAACTCATTCATGTGGATACCTGGGGTCCTTATGCCACTTCCACTCATAATGGATGTAAATATTTCCTAACAATAGTTGATGACTTTACTAGAGCTACTTGGACTCACCTTATGGGGTCCAAGATCAATGCCTTTCCCCTTATCAAAGCTTTCATTGCCATGATCAGAACTCAATTCCAGACTGTTGTACAGACAATTAGAAGTGACAATGCTTTTGAACTTGGTTCTAGCAACAGTTTCTTTGCTGAAAATGGAATAATACACCAAACCTCCTGTTCTCATACACCACAACAAAAATGGTGTGGTTGAAAGAAAACATAGATATCTGCTAGAAACCTCCAGAGCCTTACTTTTTCATTCCCAACTACCCCTTAGATTCTGGGGAGATTGTGTGCTTACTGCAACCTATCTCATAAATAGATTTCCTTCCAAACTACTTAACAATATATCACCTTTTGAGTTGCTTTTTGGACAAATTCCTTCTTATAACCATCTTAAAATATTTGGTTGTCTTTGTTTTGCTTCAGTCCCCAAACAGAATAGGGATAAATTTCTGCCTAGAGCTTGGGTAAAAAGGGATACAAGCTGTACAACTTGAAGACTAAGCTCACCATAGTATCCAGGGATGTGGTATTCCATGAGGATGTATTTCCCTTTGCTCCTTCAGGGAATACTTTTCCTGTTCCTTCTCCTAGTCTTAATCCATCCCCTGTTTGGCTTCTTCTTACTGATGACTCCTTGCCCAACACTTCCTCACCTTCTTCCACTTCTGCACCCCTTACTTCTCCTTCTTCATCCCCCTCTTACCCACACCATTCTCCTCCTGTGCCTGTTGCACCTGCTCCTAGAAGGTCCAGCAGGACTCATGTTTCTCCTGCTCATCGCCAACAGTATGTTTGCACTCTCCCTCCATCTCTTTCTGGCCCCAGTTCTTCTTTCACTTGCCTCGACAGTTTGGTTAACAGTGCAGAGGTAGAGCCTACCTCTTATCAGCAGGCTGCCTCTCTCCCTGCATGGCAGGAGGCCATGACAAAGGAGTTTGCAGCCTTGGAGGCTAATCACACTTGGTCTATAGTTCAGCTTCCTCCTGGTAAAAGACCTATTGGTTGCAAATGGGTCTATAAGATAAAGTATAGTGCTGATGGGTCTGTGGAGAAATATAAAGCTAGATTGGTTGTTAGGGGTAACACCCAAGTTGAGGTTGTGGATTTCAATGAAACTTTCTCTCCTGTTGTCAAATTTTCCACTATTAAGTCCCTCATTGTTGTGGCTGTTAAACAGAACTGGTCTCTTTTTCAACTTGATGTGAATAATTCTTTTTTACATGGTGATTTGGATGAAGAAGTTTATATGAGACTGCCTCCTGGGCTGACTGTCACCTGTTCCTCATCTTCTTCTCCTATGGTTTGTCTTCTTCATAAATCCTTATATGGTTTCAGACAAGCTTCTAGGCAGTGGTATGCCGAGCTGTCTCAAGCCTTATGTTCTAGAGGCTATTCTTCTTCTTTCAATGATTATTCCCTTTTCTTTAAGAAATTTGCCTCTTCTATTGTATTGTTGGTTGTCTATGTTGATGATATTATTTTCACTGGTAATGATTTGGAGGAGATTACTGCTTTGAAGAGCTTTTTGGACCTTGAGTTTAAAATCAAGGACTTGGGAGTCCTCAATTATTTTCTTGGCAGTGAAGCCAGTTACCACTCTGATGGAATGCTTCTTCATCAGAAGAAATTTATTACTGACCTTCTCAGAGCATATCACTGTGAAGATGTTTCCCCTGTTACCTGTACTCTTGACCTTTCTGTCAAGCTCAAGATGGCTGAAGGGGATCCTCTCCCATCTCCTAAATCCTATAGAAGCATGGTAGGGAAGCTCAATTTTCTCATTCACACTAGACCTGATTTGGCCTTTGCTGTGCAACATCTCAGTAAGTATCTTCAGAAGCCTACTTCCTCTCACATGCATACAGCCTTGCATACACTCAGATATCTTAGGGGAACTTCTCCAGTTGGGGTCTTCATGAGCAACACCCCTGATCTCTCCTTGTCTGCCTATTATGATAGTGACTGGGCTTCCTGCCCAGACACTAGGAGGTCTGTTTCTGGGTTTTGTATTCTCTTGGGTGGCTCTCTTATTGGTTGGAAGGCTAAGAAGCAGCCTGTGGTGTCCTTTTCCTCTGCTGACGCTGAGTACAGGGCCATGAGTAAGGTTGTTGGTGAGCTCACCTGGCTTGTTAGACTTCTATCAGATTTTGATGTTTCTGTCACTACTGATGTGCCTGTTTTTTGTGATAATCAGGTAGCCCTTTCACATTGCCAAGAATCCTGTGTTTCACGAGCGGACCAAACACATTGAAGTGGATTGCCACTTCATCAGAACCAAGCTTCATGATGGCCTTATTGCGTTGCATCATGTTCCCACTGCCTCTCAGCTTGCTGATATTTTTACTAAGCCCTTGACAGGGATTCTGCATCACTCCATATTGCTCAAGCTGGGGGTTCAATCACCCTCCACCTTGAAGGGGGGGGGTGTTAGAGTTAGTGACTGCAGCCTAGCAGACCAAGTTCTGGGGCTGACTAATCAGCCCCACTAAGCAACCCAGCAGACCAACTAAGCAGCCCAAGTTCTGTATTTTTATTTTTGGCCCAAAGTGTATATATTCTAGAGACTTCTATATTTTATCATTATTGATTCATTTTTTCTTTGTAAGTATCGACACACAGAAACTAGAGACAATCAGTTCTCTTTCTCTCTCTTTATCTTGGTTCATCTCTCCTATTTCATCTCGATCAATCTGTGAAATTTGGTATGTTAACAATATTACGTATACAGTAAGGACCCTTTATATATATTTAGGGGGAGGGGGTAGGGGGTGGGGGGGGGGGCTAAAATCACAAAATTGAGCTGGTTTGCAGAAGCGCTCAAGTGCCTTCACATGCTTGACGACCTAGGTTTGCATCCGGCTCCTACAACATATATTATTTTATTGTTTTTTACTTTTGTTGAATTCAACAATTGTTTAATTATTTTGCATAATAAAAACAATGGTATTCTAATCATACTCAAATCGTGGATTTGCTTCTATAAATAAAATTATTAGGCTGTGTAAGATAAAATGTAGAATAAGAATATATGCATATTATATTACCAATAAGAGATTAAAGTATGTACGACAAAAATACATTGAAGTAATCCTTATATTATATTTTATGTATTATTATTATCCTCTGCATGTGTTCTCTCTCTATTACTACTCACCAGTAAGCACATCGCAATCCCTCCATTGTTACATAAGAATAAATATACAATAACAATTATTCAGTATAATTTCATAAGTGGAAAATGGAGAGAGTAGGATATATGCAACCTTACGCTTACTCTAGAAGGACAAAGAGATTGTTTTCGATAAACCCTCAACTAAAGAAAGTGCAATAAGCCTTGATAGAAAATAATAGCAAGACAAATAATTAGAAAACTAAATCGAAGATAGCAACAGAGAATATGAAAGAGGTTACGATAACAAGTAATAGCAATATAATATATTTAGGAAACTAAATCCAAGGCACCAAACGAGAATATGAACGAAGTACTGCTAGCAAACTATGAAATTACCAATGGCAAGTAATAACAGAACAGGACATGCGAATATAGCGAACTAAGGAAAAAAGGGTACCATACTAGCACTAATACTATCAAACTAGAGAAAACAAAGAAAAATACACGACTACCTACTAACCTTTTACCCTAATCTTCAACCTCCCCACCCTTCTATCTAGGGTCATATCCTTGGTTAGCTCAAGTTACGCCATGTCTCGCCTAATCACCTCTCCCCAGGACTTCTTTTGCTTACCTCTACCCCTCCTTTCACCTCCCAAGGCCAACCTTTCACATATCCTAACTGTGGCATTTGTGCTTCTCCTCTTAACATGGCTGAACCATCTCAACCTCGTCTCACGCATCTTTGCCTCCATAGGAATCACTCCCACCTAGTCCCGAATAACTTCATTCCTAATTCTATCCAACCTAGTATGTCCACACATCCATCTCAACATCTTTATTTTCGCTACTTTTATCTGTTGGACATGGGAGTTTTTGACAGGCCAATACTCTTCCCTATACAACATAGTCGGTTTAACCACTACCTGGTAGAACTTACCCTTAAGTATCAACGGCATATTCTTATCATACAAGACACCGAAAGCGAGCCTCCACTTCATCCACACATTGCTTCGATACAGTGTGTGACATCCAACTTCCTTGTATCTGAAAGTGATAATAATGTTAGGTCTAGTAAGGAGACTTTTTGGATAATTTGCTTCCACGAATAGACTGTTAGGCTAAGAAGAATAGATTGGGATTTATCCCACCTTTGAAAGAGTAGTTTTTTAGTCAATACGGCTTATCGAGTTATCAAGATGAATCGCCTTCTATAAGGAGCTTGAATCGTTCGTTTACTCTAAATCTTATTACCAACGTGATGGATTGCATTTGAAAACACTTTTAATACAAAAAGAGCTCTTTCCATCTATACTCTAGTTGGACAGTCTTAGTTCAGTTTGAGAAGTCAAGGAGGCACGAAGAGCTAACAAAGAGTCTTTACATTTGACTGTCTGAAATCAAGCGGGAGATTGAATTGATACCCCTTACTTTATCCTTATGAATTATAGAACCCAGATACTTAAAACTCTCTCTATTGGGAATGAATTGCGTAACGAGCCTCACTTCCCCGTCCGCCTCCTAAGTAACACCACCTGAACTTGCACTCTAAGTATTCTGTCTTGGTCCTGCTCAACTCAAAACCCTTAGACTCCAAAGTATGTCTCCAGACCTCCAGCCTATTGTTTACGCCACCTCGTCTCTTATCAATCAAGACTATGTCATCTGTAAATAACAAGAACCAAGGCACCTCCCTTTGAATTCCAGGGAAAATAAAAACGGGCTAAGTGCTGATCCTTGATGCAACCCCATCTCAACTGAAAAGTAGTTAGAGTCTCCTCTTACTGTCCTAACATGTGTCTTAGCTCTATCATACATGTCCTGAATTACTCTAATATATGTTACATGCACTCCTCTAGCCTCCAAATATCTCCATAGAACCTCTCTCAGGACTTTGTCATAGGCTTTCTCTAGGTCAATGAGCACCATCTACAAATCCTTATTCACTGCCCTATACTGCTCCACTAATCTCCTCACACTGTGAATGGCCTCAGTAGCCCGATATCACGCCTGGTTTTCTCGAGAAAATGGGTTTCGACATTGTGACAATTACTTTGGATGGGAGATAGTGTATTAAAAGGAGAACAATAGTCAGCTAACGATTTTTTAGGTGTGTTAGGGCACCTATTATGCAGATAACTCTGTTTGACTAGTTAATGCCATCCAAGATTGGGTAAGAGCTCAAATTACCTCAAATAGAAGATGTTAGACACTCTTCAAGGTCCACAACTGTCAGTCCCGATCGAAATTAAGATTATGTGGATTACAATTAGGCTAAGTGATCAAATAAACAAAGGGGAATATAAAGATCAAAGAATTTCATTACAAAAGGATTAGTACACATCATAGTATAAATATAGGGATACAACTATTAAGATCTAATAGCAACATATAATGGAGGGGGAGGGTCCTAAGTTTTTTAGCCTAAAAGATCACCCCGTACAACATAAATGATACTTCGCACCCCCTTGAGGTAGGAATTTACTCATATTATTTAGCGGGCACAGACTATCATCTCATGCTACCCAATTACTATGTTGAAGTTGTTTACCTAAAAGCGCTCTAATTCAGTTCTAAGTCGTGCTCTATGTGTGCACTACCTGACCTATACTTATGGTCTGGGAGGTATTGGACCTCTACTTGGGTGGTTCTAGACCTTACTTAGACTGCTTAGAAATGTTAAAACTAGGCGACAAACAAAAAAATTGGATTTCAAATATGGGCAGTGGCAGTTAAGGGCTCAAGTTAGCCTCCACACTTAAGCAACAAATGCGCGCGAAATAAGTTTTTAGCTTAGGCAGTTTCAAAATTAAGAACCTTAAGACTTATAGATATGATTTCTATGTGACTTTGAATTAAAACATACATGCAGTTTCAGATGCCAGGCGATGCTCATAGACAAGATTATACAGTTGCTGCATGCTAATTATTGAGATTACATATTTCCAGTATTAAACCTATAGATGTTGTGTTTAAGTGATTTACGCAGTAAAGAACTGTGAAATCTGTTGGCAAAAAGCCCAGAATTACTCATGCTTTCTGAAAGCGGCATAAATAACCAGTAAACAATGTTTGAGAAGTTTAACATTAACATTTTTAAGGCGAGTAGTAATACCCTATAGGAAGGATCTCTAACAATTGGCCATTAGAACCAATTTTATTATGCTTAGCCCCCTATATACATGTTTCCTAAGTTAGCATTAGATATAATAGCAAATGGGATAATTAAAATTCTATAGGCATGATTTCTAGTGGATATGTTGCGGCTATGCGAATTGAAAGAAAGTTCAGTGGTACTTGTTTCCAATAGGCAAGTTTCTAGTAACACGTAATAATAGGAACAATTAAAGCATTCGAACTCATGTTTGGCTAGTAGATGAGTAATGTGAGTGTGTGCTCCTCCTATTGATATGATTTCTACAGTGCACATAGAAATTGAATGGCATATATAGCAAGTAAATCATTGAGTCCAATAGGCATATTTTCCAGACCCCACCTGGTGGAATTATACTGGGTAGTTGTTGTTGTTGTTCATACAAATATAAGAATTTGCCCATTCCCCATTTTACTAACACCCCAATTATTTATTACAAAGTTATTACAGATCCAATAATAAATGTAATTATAAATATTATACAAATAATGATAGTAGGCCCATGACAGGCCCAAAGGAAACACACAGCGTTAACTGGCCTTTAATAACTCTCACGTAGCATATCTAGATTTCCAATAGGGAACCATATTCATCAACACAACCTATAATCCATAGAAGAACTCAAACCAAATCACACAACCATAGATTGACCACATTACCCAGACATTGAATCACTTAAACCAACTAGTTTACATATTCAATAGGCAGTAGGAAAAAAGATTTGAGTGTCATTAAAAGTTCCGGTCTTAGTTGTAAAGAGAGTGGATACAAGACCTCAAATCCTAGTGTGTCAGAATTCACAAGGGTCTGAAATAGACCCGAGCAGTACTCATACTAGGAAAGTCAGTAGTAAGTGTCTTGGTGGCCTTGGCTTTCAGCCGGCCAAAAATGATAGGCTCATAATAGCATAGGTAACAAATGAGAGAGAGTGGACAATGGTTAAGGGTTAGAAGTTGACGAAATACATTTATAGCTTAAAGTAGACATTGCAAAGTTGATAGCACAGAGCGGCTAATCAAGCATATCACAAGACTTAGAAGAAGGCTCGGCAAGACTTAGAAGCAGGTCCAACTCTTAGCAAAATAACATATTGGCAGAATCATATTGAAAGAGTTAGGGGAGAAAAAAGTTTGCAGGATTGACAAATATTATCATACACGGGTGCATAATACCAAACAAGTTAAAATCTAAAAGGTCCAAATATGCTATGTATATATCTTAGTGTCATAAGCCATCCGTGAAGTAGAAAAGTGTCTAACATGGTATGAAAACACAAATTAAGATAGCAATCCTAAAGGTTGCAAACAATCACTAAAGATATAGGGCTAAGCAAAACAGAGATATGATGTGAGACACACTAACATGGAGCAGATCATAATTGATAGGAAAGGTCTTAGCATAGAACACATACGTATGCAAGTCTGTTAATACAGAAATTCAGAACAGGGTGGGGAAAGTAAACTTATGTCAAATAGCAAATGTAAGCATTAAGGTATCGACACAATATACTAATTAACTAAAGAAGGTACATGTTATTGAGATGAAGCACATTCATATCTCATAATTGACAACTTTTTAGGTAAAATTAAATGCTAAAGAGGTTCCAAAACAAGTGTAAAACTCATAAGGTCACACACAGAAGTAGCCCAGAGCACACTGGCTAAATAGACTTAAGAGAGTCCAAACTATTCAGATTAGGCATAAACATATCTTAAAACTGGCAACATTAGGTGAAATTAAATGCTAAAGAGACAAAACAAGTGTATAACTAACAGATTTGCATACAAAATTAGCCCATAAACACATTAATCCATGAATTTTAGAAATGAGAATATACAAATAATAGGCATATAAGAACAAAATTGTAGAAGCCAAGTAACTTACCAGTTGGACAACAATAAAAAACAAAATTACACAAGAAACTAAAATCCTAATGCATCAAAGTTCCCAAGGGCTTCAAAGCAACCTCGTGCAATGCTCACACGAAGAAAAGGTTGAATAATCGAATCCCAGTAGCCTTGGCTTTCAGCCGGCCAAAAAACAAAGTATAGGACAAGAGAATGGGGGAATAACAAAACAATAACTTCAATTTTTAGTGAAATCTAGCGATTAAGGTCTGTCTTAAGGAAAATGGAGAGGGATTTATATAGCAGAAAATATTGGACGAACCAAAAAAGGAAACAAAATAAATGAAACATAGAGTACATAAAGAAAGCATGCAAATCAATTAAGAATCAATTTAGGCGAGAAATTGGGTAAACCCTAGTTCAAGAGGGAAAATACAAATAGTTAGTGATTTCACATAATTAGACTCATATAGCCTGGTACTGAGTGTATATAGACGAAATAATGTCCAAAATCAAAGATTCGAGCCGCTTTAATCCGATCTTAGAAGGTCACACTTGCCAAACTTAGGCAAGCACCTAAGTAACACCATAAATGGACGACAAATAGTGAGAAGAGACCAATAAGGTAAGTATATCACATGTAGAATCCATATCTAGGTTAGAATAAGAGAGGAACTGGGGTGTGACGGCTAGGGCTTCTTAGAGGAGATGAGAGGATGAAAGGATTCGGGGGCGGCTGATTAATAGAAACGGGTTAAGATTTTTGGGTGAGGGAATATTAAATGAATGGGTAGGTTAATTATGGGCCGTTAATCATTAGAGATCAACGACCAAGATCAAACGAGAAACCGAGCGGGGGGGGGGGGGTTATTTTTAAAGGGGTCCGAGTGGGTTGGGTAGAAGGGGTATGGTTTGGACTTGGGGTTATTTGGGCTAGGTCACTAGGCTAATTTTTTATCCGAAAATTGATTCAAAATCTGGGCTACTATTTAAATACACAAAATTTATAAAAAATAATTAATAAACAAATAAAAAAATATTATTTATGCACTAGAATGATTTAAAATAGTAATCTAACATTATAAAAATATAAAATGCTTGACACAAATAACATAAATAGAAAAGCAATTATGGTTGCTATTAATGCAAAATTGTGCAAATAGCTTTAAAATGCCGATATAATAATATAAGGTGAAGTAAAAATATCTGAAACAAGTATTATAGGTTCATGATCATGCATAATTATGCCTTATAAAAAGGACAAAGGAGTCGTTGCAATAATTCTGGTATTTAGCCCAGAGTCAAATCCCACATGGAATTAACCTACCAATTACTTTTGTCACACTCAGTGAATCTCCGTAATCAACTTTCCAGATATTTTGAATAATACTTGGCGATATTTCTACTAACAATAACTGAATAAAATTAACTAAACTAAAGGATCTAAGATTGTGATTTCCCTTATTGATGGAATCCCTTCTTGTTATGTTTCGTATTGATTTTCCTAATCGTTTCTATCGATCATGAACAATCTTACTACCGTAAATCTCTCTCGAGTAATTACGATAATTTACTAAATGCACTCTCCCGAGTTACGCTAGGTGGCTTTTATTACAACCCACTTAGATCGCACCCAAGGTTTAGTTATCCTTATCCCACCTTTAAACCTTTGGTTATTGGTTCCTCATATACTTTGGGAGTGGTGTTTTTTAACTGCTACCTAAATATACACTCTCTTCCGAGTAATACATATTAAATAGGCATAGCTAATTGAAGATCCTATCAATTAACTACAACAAGAACGTAGTTGAACAAATAGAGATTAAACTGGACAAATTATATAAACACAACAAGAAGTTCATCCCTCAATAGGTTCCATCAGAACCTTAGAATAAATAATTATCTACTCATAATTGTGTTCATAATAACAACAACGAAATTCACCATGAATGATAAAAACAAAAGGAAGAAAGGTAGAACTCGATGCCGGATTATCCTCCTTGCCTCTTGCCTCTTTTTGCCTCGAACAAAACTATGAAAACCTCAATGTCCTCTTTTTGAGAGAGCTGGACCTCTTATAGGTTTAGTGAATTTCCCCCAAACTTCCAAGTTTACCCCAAAAACTTCTGCGTTTTGGAGTGACTAGCGCGGCTATGCTCGAACCGAACATGGGTTGCACAAATGGCGTTCTACGTTGTCGCTTCTTCCTGGAATAGCACGGATGCGCTTGTGATCACGCTAATCGACTTCAATACTACTGCGTTTCTTCTACTCTAGCGTATCCGCGCTTGGCCCATGCTAGAGTGGATCATCTATTTATCTCTTCTTCTTTTTCTTCTTTCACACGTACTCAAATCCGAGGGGATTTCCTTGCTTTAATTTAGATCCAAACACTATCCTAAGTCCTTATAAGCACGACTTACTTATGAAAAACATAAAATTCATAATTAGAGTCATTTTATTGTCATTTAACCTTCCTAAACAATGAAGCATAGTCAAGTTGGGGCATAAATAATCGCCAATCCAAATAAATCTAGCATATTATCAACACCCACACTTAAGTCATTGCTAGTCCCCGAGAAATCTACCATACTCTACAAAGGTTCCTTCACTAACCATTTCCCCAACGTATCACACTAAGAACAATCACCAAAATTGCGTCTAGTAGTATAACATCTTTGCCTCAAAAGTCGACTCTCTTGTGTCGTGTAATATTCATACTTACTCAAATTACTCTATATAGAGGTCAAGACTTACCTTCCCTTAGTGAATCAAATTCCCTCACATCCCACAAGGGAGTAGTTCCACAAGTAATAACATTAAGAATAAGTAGGAACTCAGATAGATAAAATTCACTCACTCTTAGAAAGAACATTCATATTCCACAAAGATACACCATAGGCTTACTCGTAGTATATTACTCTACTAATCGAGCTCATTCAGTCTCAAATCAATTAGGACTTTATTTGGTTGTAATGTAGGCTACAGAACGGGTCGGATATATTTTGATATAATGACTAACTTCCCTAAGCACTTTTAATACAATCACTTTCGCATTCAGAACCATACTTATGTCACACCAGACATTCCACCACACTTCTATTTATAATACCCCAAACTTCTTTAGGTGAAATTGTATCCAGTCACCACTTATCAAGGACAACATTTACTTATTTTGTTTTCTCTTTTTTTTGAGTGGCGATTCTTCTTTCATTTTTCAAAACACTACACCTTTTTTTTCTCTATTTCATTGGTTCCACTCAAAAACCAAACCACAACCCCACACTTTAGCTTTTGCATATTTCATAACTAATCAAGTACTCATGGGAGGTAAATGGGTTCGAAGTTCAAACAGATGGACCGTTCAAATAGTTGGGTACAACTTATAATGTGGTTGCCAAAAAAGGGCTTATACTCTCAATGGGGTTAACTACGGTGTATCGCATTTAGGTGGGTCTACTTTATAGATCTGGCTTAATAAAGAAATTTCTATATCATTTCTAAGACTGAATAGAGCTGATATTTCGTTTTGCAAACACATAGGGCAAGTTCTAACTATCAAATGCGGAGCATAGAATACAATACAACTCATACACACACGACACATGACTCATTCCAGACTTATCAAACACTCTCGTTTGAGTATTCAAGTCAGTTACTAACATAAAATTTAAGGCACTCTAACAAGAATTAATAACTGAGACTAAGTGTCACACTCTAGTGTCTAGCGTGTTCAGGTGTAACAACCCTAAGGGGTTCTCTTCCTATCTCAGCTCATAGCCCATAAGTACCAAATAAAAACTAGAAACAAAATAAACAGACAAACTACACCCCGTTCAATAAAACCCTTAGAAAAGAACCGCGACCCAAAGAAAAACCAAGAGGGAGTTACTACACTACCTAAAATAGAAACTCTTTTTGGTATTTTCTTTAGACTTACTTCCCTTAAGAAAACTGTTTAGGAGATCCGTCATCAGGAAGAGTCCAACATATTTCTGGTTTTTTTTAAAGGTTGACATAGACCCTCAGGAACCTTGTTGAATGAGATCTGTCGTGGGGACAAGTCGACTTGCTACTCAAAGCCACAAAATAAAAAAAAAACTAAAACAATCATATTCTTACATATATACGCATATACCGAAGTATCCCTACCCTACATTTAAAAATAAGACATATCCACATGGCATAAAAATAAAGAAATGTGAGGTAAAGGAACTTCCCTGATGGATCAATCTTGATCGGAGACCTTCCCCGAGTCCAGATGATATGCATGACCCAGAGCTCGCAGCCAACCCATTATTTTCTTCTCAGATTTAACCTGCTGGGTTGCCATTGCATAAACACGCGTACCTAAGTCAGCGACCGAGGTACACAACCCTGCCATCTCCTACTCTAGATTGTCCAATGTATGACTCCAACTGACCCTAGATGGGCCTGTAGCTACTACAACCTGCTCATAGGCGGGAAACTCGGTTCTTACTTCCTCATGCTCATCATCTCCCTTCTCAGATGCATCATCACCACCACCAAGTGCCATAGGCTTCTTCCCAGTAGTTACCTTATTAGCTCAAAACTTTGCCTCTTTCGTCCCTTTTCTATCCACACTCAAATTTTTTGGCACACGAGCTGTCTGACAAAGACTAGTGACTAGGGAAGGGAAAAAGAAACCATGCCTCTTCTCTAGACAATGTGTAAACATCTCCTTGTGAATAAGCTTAGCCATATCAAAGTTGTGACCATTAATAAAGCACCAGATTAATGCAGCTCGAGGAGCATTCATTTATGTGGTGTTGGAGAGGAGCAGTCGGTTGTTGATGACATGCAACCAGCACTTCCCTTCAAAGGTAAGTGTTGCTGAATAGAACTTCTGCCCATAATTCATCCACACAATTTCCTTGCCAGGTACACATATGGATTCAAAGAATACCTGCCACTGGGTGTATCTTCTACCATAGGCTTCATAATAGTCTTCCATCTCCGTCACAGCTCCGGGTAGCTGATATATCCTCCAAATAGCCTCAACAGAGGCATCCTGAGCCTTCTTGCGCACTGTTACTACACCATTCACATGTTCTTTAATGTTGGCAAAGAACTCATGCACAACCATCAAATTGCCATCATCCGACTCTTCAAAGAAAATTTCTAGCCCATGCCTGACCAGCTCATTTTACAAGTTAGGATAGCCATGGTGGAGCAACCATATATCTATGACTCTCTTCGATATTGGTTTCTTGGAGGCCTTATCAGCAAAATGGTCCTGAGCCGTGGCGAAGATGAAACTGTTACTATTAAAAGGATGAGTAGGAGCTAAAGCGCGCTGTGGAGGATCTAGCTTGACCTCTGGATGAAGTACCAGTGCTTCAACATTTCCTAGAGGTGCCATAGTACTTGGAAGAAGAATATCATTAGCACAACACAAAAGATGTGACTGAACTGCGGTTATTCAGACTTCACCCTTACAATTTGTCACAATTATGATTGACACTCATTGTGGCATTTTAACAAACACATTGTGGGTATCGTTCACTGGAGCCCCCAATTAATCATGTTGTAACCCATTTACCACCACAAATTTTCCAAATTCACCCAACTAAGGTAAGAGATACAACTCCACAAATACCACCACCCACAAGCACTACGTATACACTACAAATTATTTCTAAGAAAAGAGAAGAAAATCTACTACGTAATTAAGAATTCAAAAGAAACCTTACCTGAAGTGGTAGGAGATTGTGAGAAGTGAAGCAAAAGAGTGGTAGGGATGGAATTGGAGTTGAACTTTGGGGGGGGGGGGTTAGGGCTGGGATTATTTTAGAATGGGAAATGGGTGTGTTTGATTGGAGAGGGATGGGACTTAGTTTGGGGGAGGGGGGAGGAGTTTGAGGTGTGATAGGAGAAGAGGGGGGGGGGGGGTTAAGGTTGGGGTAAACGAAATAATACAATTAAAATACAAAATAAAAAAATGTTAACTTATACAAAGTAGCAGGTGGAACAATTCTAGAGCGGTCCAAGCTCAGTCCGAGCACGACCGTGATAGTGAAACAAAATACTTTGCCATATGTGTGGTCTGAGCGCGGCCGCACTCCTGGGTGAAAATATGAGGCAAAATACTTTGCCATATGCGCAGTTACTAGCACGATCTGAGTGCAGCCGCGCTCTTGGACCTCGAGATTTTCCAATTCTTTTACCTATTCCTTCAGCATTTGATGGACTTATCACTCTCTCAAGCTTACCCGCATGGGTTAATACTTACTAAAATCAAAAAAATAATTCTAACTACTCTAAAGTAACTACGCATTGGGTTGCCTCCCAACCTGCGCCTTTGTTAATGTTGTGGCACGTCAATTACAATATGTCAATGGGTTGCCTCCCATGCATCGCCTGATTTAATGTCACAGCATAACACATATGAGCGCATTTAAGGCTCGCTCGACCTTTGAGGTTCATTTAGATAGATCACTAACTCTTCTTTGATTTTATCCATTCCCACATATGGTTTCAATCTTTGCCCGTTGACTCTAAATGTATGTGAAGATTTCTCTGAGGCAATCTCTATGGCACCTGAAGGGAGCACTTCGACCACTCGAAATGGTCCAGGCCATCGTGACTGTGTAATCCTCTTTTAAATCTTCATATAGTAGACTAATAGTTAGTGTTACATGTAATGAGCAATCCTTACTCATTTAAAGACACTAACATAATTATCAAGCTATCAATGACCTCATTGTGTATTTCATGAAAATAAAAGCATTTTAGAGCTATCAGAATTCCAAAGCAAAATATTTTAGATTCTAATTTCAATCTCACTTTTTAAATTTATTTATTTCCATTTTGTTTTTCTTTTGCTCAAGGTAAAAAGGGTCCTACATGCATATTCACATACAAAACAGTGGATGCTTTTTAATGAATATACTTTTTATTCAAGTTATACTATATATAAAATACTCATGTCAGCAACAAAATATCAGTAAGAAGGTTTGAGAATAAAATCAAATAGCAGAACACCGTAAAAAAAGAACCTTTTCAAGCCAGTATCAAAATGAGGAGCTTGCACAATAGCACATTGAGAGTGCTGACATAATGTTCCACTAAGCAGATAATAAGGAAAGTATTTAGGGCATCTTTATATAATGAGAAAAGTATATCACTATAACCATTTTCCCCTAACTGAGTGCTGATAATCTAACCAAGAGTATTAGACACAATTTTGCATTAACGCCACAACTACTGCGTATCAGCACTTCATGTAAAAATAAATAATCATTACTTACAAAGCCTAAATATTCCCAATAATAATTGTGAAACTAAAATAACACCAAATTGGGTTTATGCTACCGCTGAAACCATGGGAGATGCTAATGATGCCAATGGGAATTTAAATGTTACATGAGAATTCTCAGTTGATCTGAGCTTCATGTATTTCAATAACTTAAATATTTGTGATATCGTGAGCAAATCCATGAATACTGTACGTTTTAACCTATATATAAATGATAATCAAGGAAAGAATATGGTACATAGATATTGAACTACACTATCACCTTCATTCAATACTATTGGAACTTCAGTTCCATATGCACTCGATTCTCTAAACGACTCTCACAAGTCACCAAGCACAAAGTACGGCTGAAACGCCACATCATACGTCCTCCAACCCGCATAGTGGTCTGTTACAAACAGAATAGTGTTCCAGTCAAAACCTATATCTTAACAACAAAAATAGAAAACCCTTCAACCATAACTTATACACAACAACTAAATTATCAATCATATCCAGTAAAAGATTAAAAAAGTATATCAATACAACTATTGTTCAATCAAAACCTATAATAGTAACAAACAACAGATTGTAAATAAAATCTGACCATCCCTTTTCAATTTTATCAACTTTCTTCGAACATTTTTGCACCCTACATATGACTATCCCCTTTCAAGTTCTAAATTCACTACAGTAGCAACAATCCAGATTTGCGCTTCCTGTACAAAGAAAGCCATTACTAATATTACATATATCCTTCCAACTGATTGTAAATAAAAAATCTAAAAAATATGCACCTACAGGATATTGTTTACAGAACTATATTTGTTAGTCATAATTTATCGAATGAACATTTTACTTACCTGCACAAATCAATTAATTCTCCAATGCTTTTAACTTCCACATTCCCAGCAGCTAGTTCTTCAAAAATAGAATAACTACGTTGAGAAGTTGTTTGAATAAACCTCTCACGATTGAATTCATGCCCACTTCCTAATCTGTATTAATTCAAATTTGTATTAGTTCTAAATATGCTAAAAAATTGTGTAGTACATATATAAATTTTATAATATAGATAAAAACATGGATACAAATTCAGCAACTTGTGGAAGATCAAGATTAATCCAAAGCTTCGAGGAATACCAAGTATTACACACAAAATATTTGTCTACATAAAAAATTAATCTATATTAAATAACATACACACACACATAAAATAAAAGTCTAATATTACAATTCGAGTACCTTGAAATTTATGGGCTTTTATTAGCTGCATAACCACTATGTCACGCTGATTGGGTGATCTATCCAAGTGAGGCAAGATTTTATCTACAAATTCTCCCCAAAATGTTGCTGAAATATTCTTCCTCCTATATGTAAAATACACAAATTAATAATGAGAAAATAATAGTGATTAATTCAATAACTAATTCAATTCATTGTTGCAAGCATACTCATGATCCTCGAGCTTCAAGTTCATAAAGGTACTTGTTTTACCACCTTGGTTATACGATTCTACGTTACCATGACCAATAACTTCTCCTATGACATCTGTCACATTAAAATAATAGTTATGAATAAAATGATAAAACATTCAACAAAAAATAGCGAAAAATAAAACAATTACCGAATAATTCATTCTCATCAACCTCAACTTGATTTGTGAGATGCCGAAAAGATTTAAAGTTGAAAATATTTAAACTAAATTGTGGATCACTAATTTCGTCCACACTCGTTCTATGAGAGAATTTTAGTTTCAATTTATGTTTGTTGGTCTTAATTCATATTGTTTGGTCCAACCATAAAATTTCTCATAAAATACAATCCCATTTCATGTATTTTTCTTTTTGAAAATACACATAACAGCTCATTCAATAGTGAATTCGATCGCCCTAAACAAAAATGTAAACAGAAGTTAGTAAAGCGCATAAGTTGAAGAAAATATATCACAACTCGAAAAAAATAACAATATGTAAAAGAGTATGCACCTTTTCATCTTGAATAATTAATTCGATTGAATTAGAATTTTCTGGTTTCTTGCGGTCTAGAATGTGCTACAATCTAACAACACGAACTTTCAAATTCCAACTCATTTTGGACATTGCTATTTCGCTGATATAGTTATAGTTTGGAGCCATACTTTGGTGAAGTTTGTGTGAGAGCTAAAGCCTAAGCAATGTAAAGAAGCCAAACCTAAGTAAAAATTGCTTAAATAAAGATTTTAAGAAAAGACCATAATAGCAAATTAATTTATAAGGATCTTTGGTACAAATTTTAACGTGTGGTCTTTCTTGCTTAGGCTTTAGCGTGTGATCTTTGGCAGATACAAAATGTTGATATATAATTAACTCTTCCTTAAAAAAATACCTACCATAAGTAAATGATACCGATATTAATATATAATGTTCGCAAATAAGACCAGATACAACATTTGTATTAAATACAAAATTATTATTTTAACTTAACATTAATGTGTAATGTACTTAGAATTATATTAATGGATTCTTTTTCAAAAAAGAATACCTACCATAATCTAACAAATTTTTATTGTGATTTGGACGTCCAATAGGTTGTCAAAAAAGGAACGTTTTTTGTTTAAGGCTTTGATTATTTTATGAACCTTTTTAGTCTATCTTCTTTAATATATTATAGATAGATGTAAGAACAAAATATTTATTTAATTAAATATTTCTTAATAAATAATTCCTACCATAAGTAAAATGTACACAAAATCTAACGTTCAACATGTTCTCAAAAGAGAACATTTTTGCTTAAATTTTAAAATATTTGACTTTGATTATTTTATGATTTTTTTCATTTATTTTCTTTAATATAATATAGATGTAAGATACAAAATATTTATTTAGATACAAAAATGTTTATTAAATTAATTTTTTCTTAAAAAAATACTTACCATATCTAAATGATACCTATATTAATGTATATGCTCGCAAATAAGGTCAGATACAAAGCTTGTACTAAATTTAGAATTATTATTTCAACTAACCATTAATTGGGATTATATTAAATGATTCTTTCTCAAAAAAAGAAATCTACCATAATTGAATTAAAGATACTAATAAAATATTTTGGACGTCCAACAGGTTGTCAAAAGCCTACGTTTTTGGTTTAAATTTTAAAATATTCGGCTTTGATTATTTTATGAACTTTTTTAGTCTATTTTCTTTAATATAATTTGTAACGAGCCGGCCTGTCGTTTGAGAGTTATAGCCTCATTCCTCTATCTATGCTTATTTATGTATTATTTAGTTGTGTTGAGTTGCATCGAGTTGGTAGGTTTGGGTTCGGAGTAGTTTCGGAGGGAAATGATCGCTTAGTCTCTTAGTTAGAAAGCTAAGTTAAAAAAAAAGTCAACCGGAAGTTAACTTATGAGTAAACAAATTCGATTTTGAATTTTTATGATTCGATTAGTTTTCTTGGTAGTTTTAGACTTAGGATTGTGTCCGAAATAAAATTTGGAAGTCCGTGATAGAATTAAGCTTGAATTGACATAAATCGTTAATTGGGTTATTATGTGTAAATATGTAAAGTACTATATTATATAAATAGATAATGGCCCTACTTTATAAATAATAGGATATGAATAAAATAGGGTGCTCAAGACCCACATCTGATGCAAACACGTTTTAGGACTTAGAAATTTAAATAGGGAAAATATTGAATCCTTATTTCACTAGGAGGTATCATAATATAGGGAAGAATAACTATAAATATTGAATCCTGTTATAAATAGAACTCTAATTAGAGTGAATGTCTATCTTATAGAAGAGTATTACTTTGAGGCTAAGTCTTTTTTATGCCTATAAATAGAGGGGTCTTACCCCATTGTAAATCATCCCAAAGTATCAATAAGAATACTCCTCTCTCTATTTTTCTCTATATTGTTCTAGTTCTTATATTATTTCATAACACGTTATCAGCACGAGTCTCTAACCATCATGAGTTATTTTATGGTTTTCACTATACAAGATTGCTACGTTAAGTGTTTGATTGTCTGTTAAGGATGCTAAAATAATCATTAAGAACTGCAGGAGATCCAAAAGGGATTCCTTTGACTCAACATGTCTCTCATACTGACTCTGAAGTTCTTTTGTGCAAACCATGAAATATTGGCAAATTAGGAGACGTATATATGCGTGAATTTCTATACGGAAAAATAGAAGAGATGGTATCATCATAAAGTAATGCAACGGGATGGAAACTCAAGAGGTATATTTGATATCACAACACTTATTGGTATACCTTAAAGGTAAGTATTTTAATTTTCTCTTTCAAATTCTTGAAATTCTACGATTTGATTTCATATACAAACAAAGACAAAATCCGTCCAATTGAATTTGCTCCATTCCCTTTAGAGAATGTGGTAGCAGTATGTGATAAGTCTGAAAGAAGACAAAATCCGTCCAATTGAATTTGCTCCATTCCCTTTAGAGAATGTGGTAGCAGTATGTGATAAGTCTGAAAGAAGACAAAATTATTACCATGAAGGTATAAATGAATGTGGACGTGGCAATAGACGGAATTATAATCGTCATCATTGTGATAATGAGAATAATGAAGATTCTCAAAATAATCTTTCACTTTATGAAAGTAATATTTGACATGAATTATATATATATATATATATAGCACATACAGATGATTATGATCCATTCCCTGAAGTGAATGTGATAATCGTAATAAAGCCCGTAAGTATTGACACGCTCTTGATGTAATTTTGTTTTATGTCTGACATTATGAAAAGAAAGTTCGTTGCCCTTGAAATTTCGGGCAAGAACTATATGACATGGGTGTTGGATGCTGAAATCCATTTGGATGCAACGGGTCTTGGAGACGCCATTAAAGACAGAAATAATGCATCCACCCAAGACTATGCTAAGGCCTTGATTTTCTTGCGCCATCACCTTGATGAAGGTTTGAAAATTGAATATATCACAGTCAAAGATCCACCTATCTTGTGGAATGGCTTAAAGGAGAGATATGACAACCTGAAGTTGGTCACTCTGCCACAAGCACGATATGATGAGAATCCAAAAGCAAATAGTTCATAAACTATATGTTATCGTTGCGGTGGAAAAGGGCACTGGGCGAAAATTTGCTGTGTACCAAGACATTTGGTTGAGCTTTATCAAGCATCTCTAAAAGGTAAATGCCCTGAAACCAATTCTGTCTCTGACGACAATTTTGACATCACCCACCTGGATGTGGCAAACTTCTTTGAGCACCCTGAGGGGAAAATAGACCACTTAATCGGTGATGGATCTGTGATGAAGGAAGATGGAATTGTTTGATTTTATTTGTATTAGTCAGTGAATAAACTAATAGTCATTAGTATCAGCTCGTATTTATTAGTTTATGATATAACGTTAGTACTAGTTCTTTAGAATGTTTCAATATGCTTAAATTTCAAAGATATTTTTATTTTTCAGTAGAGTTAATCGACTAACCTAACCATTAGTCGATTATCTAATATTTCGCATTAAAACTGCAAAACAATCGATTATATACTTGTTAACAATCGATTATATTAAGATATAATCGATTATGTATGTTTAACAATCGATTATATTAAGACAGTATGATCTGAAGTTTTTCAAAATAGCAAATAATCGATTATGTATGTTTAACAATCGATTATATTAAGACATAATCGATTATGTATGTTTAACAATCGATTATATTAAGACATAATCGATTATGTATGTTTAACAATCGATTATATTAGGACAGTGTGATCTGAAGTTTTTCAAAATAGAAAAACAATCGATTATATACTTGTTAACAATCGATTATATTAAGACAGTGTGATCTGAAGTTTTTCAAAATAGCAAAACAATCGATTATATACTTGTTAACAATCGATTATATTAAGACAGTGTGATCTGAAGTTTTTCAAAATAGCAAATAATCGATTATGTATGTTTAACAATCGATTATATTAAGACAGTGTGATCTGAAAATTTTCAAATTAGCAAATAATCGATTATGTATGTTTAACAATCGATTGCATTGAGACAGTGCTTAAACTGAAATTTTCAAATTGCAAAGTAATCGATTATGGAAAACATATAATCGACTATCTGATTTAGTTAGTCAACTAATCTCAGCAGATTTTGAAAATATTGTTTAATTATGAAGCAACGGATTAAATTTGTTTATTCTCATGTTCGTATATCTCTTTTGATTAATTGATTCATGTACCACACATACGATATTCAAAGAGAAGAAATATTACTCTCATTTAAGTATGTGTAAGGCAGATGTTACTACAGTTTCTGGTAGTAGTAAATTGATTAAAAGCTCCGGAAGAGCAACTATAACTCTGCCTAAAGGAACAACATTTTAGAGAATGCAATGTTCTCCTCCAAGTCTAAAAGGAACTTGTTGAGTTTTAAAGATATCATTCAAAATGGATATCATATTGAGACAATAGATGAGAATAATCTTGAATTCCTCATTTACTCATGAAAACGAGGCTGCCCACTTCGGTTCGGGGTCACGCCATTTTGCATGCAACAATGCTAGTTCGTCTCAGAACGACGAATTATCACAAATATTCCCCGTTGCAATTGGTTTTGGGTCATGAACCCAATATATCCCATTTAAGAATCTTTGGATGCGCAGTATATGTGCCTATAGCACCGCCATACCGCACCAAAATGGGTCCGCAAAGAAGGTTAGGAATATATGTTGAGTTTGAATCGCCCTCCATTATTCGCTACCTCGAAACATTGACAGGGGATTTGTTCACTGCACGATTTGCAGACTGTCAATTCGATGAGACACTTTTCCCAAAATTAGGGGGAGAAGTTGGTGAAACCAAACGGGAAATTTTGAGGAAAAATGCATCATTATCTCATCTTGATCCACATACCTCTATTTGTGAAAAAGAGGTGCAAAATATTATCCATTTGCAAAGAATAGCATATCGAATGCCAGACGCATTGGTATTGAATATACCACACTCACCCCTAGAAGGAGGTTTGAGATGATATATGAAAATAATGTCATTGTTATGGCATGAATGATCGTTGGTCACGTACCTATTGTACGCCAAAGTATTTTGGAAATATGACTATTAAAGGACAACGATAATGCAAGAAACATACCTTGCATATAAGTTTGACATGACCATAATGGTATAACTTTCTCTTTAAGAAAGATATTCACCACATGGATGTTGATGAATCTGTGGTAGTACAAAATTAATTGAGAGCTCTAGAAGAGCCAATTATTACTATGTTGGAGAAACACAATTGAGTATTGTGCTGTAGTAAGTCTCAAAGAAACTTATTCAGTTTCCAAAGTACACGCGAAAGCGATTGATTATATTGAGACTATAAATAAAGGAAGGCTTTGATATCTCCTATTACTACAACTTGTAGCGGGGTAATTTGCATATGAAAAGCTACCCGCTTTGTTCTCCAGTTTGTACTATACAAAAGAAAGAATGCCACAATAAAGTGGATATCTATTGGTATAAAAACCCATGTCATAATAAACCTGAAGTTTATTGATAAGTGCACATGTCATGGTGTAAATTTGAAGTTTACCAATATTGATAATTTATTCAGTTGGCATTCGTATTAGCCATCTCATTTTAAGTATGATGTGCAAATTCACACAGGTGAATATCAAAGAACTAGAAAGTTCTTTACGAATTCTCTTGTATCACTTGTTCTCATTAATGAACTGACCAACTAAAGAGTTCGGGTTGAAGCCCATAAATTCTGGAAATATCAAAGGTGAATATGGGCCCATTCACCTGCCATGTATACCACATATGATGCATCTATGATATGGTTACATGCGCAATTGTTATTAACCCGCAGCCTGGCCGGTGCTTGCGAGGTAAATTGCTCAGTAATCTAACTTCGAGCATAATTTCCAGATTTTCTACTCAAGATAGTTCATCTTGATAAGTTGGTTTATATCAAAGTTGGTTTAGCAAGATAATTATTGAGTGCTTCCACTTAATAGCTAAACTGTTTCTTATGAGAACAAAGTTATATATATATATCAGTTTGATATAAGTTGTATACGAGAGTATATTCTCCCCTCACAAGTGGTTCAGGGTTAGGAACCAAATAATTTCATCTTATTATTAATGTGCCATGTATATTGACATGATAATGCACAAAGATGATTTCCCAAAGTTGAGGAAACAAGTTAGCTTTTCTAACATGAGGGGGAGACATGATAAACACTTGAGAAAAGGTTACATGGGATGAATTATCATTTGTATATGTATATCCCCGAATATCATGATATGAACCTGAAGTTCATAAAAGGGATAATTCAATTGCAACATATTGCAAAGCATGCTATACGCATTTGCTGACCCAAAGAAAGTAACTAAATGAAAGAGATACAATTCAAGAAGAATTGATTCCATATGAAAGACATGTAGTTTTGAACCTATAGTTCAAATGCTTGAAAGTATAAAGTCAAAGGTATGTATAATCAGTTTTCGATATCTTATTTGACATGGAAAACTTGATATGCATCTAGAGTCTATTATATGGCTTATATGACTTAACTTGAAAGATTTAAGTTACTTGAAGCATATGCAATTCTTGGTCCTGAAGTACCACATCCTTAGTACAATTTGTGTACATATGTATCTTGCTATAACTATAAGCATGATGGCATTGAGAATGCATCTATGGAGATATTGAAAAGTTATTCCACGACATTATATGAAGATGTTCATATCTATCAAGAATGATGATTTCAAGGTGCGGAATATTTATTCAAGTCAATATGGTTGATTTGTCAAACGTCTACCAAAGATCGTTTTGAAGATGATGCACAAGATTGGAATGTAAATGCTCAAGGATATAAATTGATGTACTCATTAGGGGGAGTTAATGCGCGTTGCACTCTTTTTCCCTTACAAGGTTTTGTCCCACTGGGTTTTCCTTGCGAGGTTTTTAACGAGGCAACCAATAGGCGCATATTCAAACATGTGTACTCTTTTTCCTTACTTTAATTTTTCCCATTGGGTTTTGTTTTAAGGTTTTAACGAGGCACATCATTGAATAGACATTCAAGGGGGAGTGTTATAAATACACTTCTATTTAAGGTGAATGTCTTTAATTAGAGAGATTCTAGAGTTCTATTCTTGGTAGCTAAATCATCCTCCTCCCTATAAATAGAGGTGCCCTCTACCATTGTAAATCACTCCTAACATTCTCTAAGTATCAATAAGAAGAACTCTCTCTACTCTTCTCTCTATTGCTCTTGCTCTTACATTATTGTTCTTGTCTTTTATATTATTTCATAACAGCTTTGATATTTTATGAACTTTTTTGGTCTATTTTCTTTAATATAATTATAGATATATAAGATACAAAATATTTATTTAATTAAATCTTTCTTAAAAAATAATTCCTACCATAAGTAAACTACAGAAAATCAAACGTCCAACATGTTCCAAAAGTGAACATATATATAAAAATTTTAAAATATTTGGCTTTGATTTAATAAAAAATGAAATTCAATTTACAAAAAATCTTGGATAACTTTTTCATTAAATATTTTTTCATTTATAATCTAAATTTTTTATGTTGTCTTAAAATTACCAAGTGGCTTCCTTTTAGCTTGTCACTTGGCTTAATCATATTGCAAACTACTCTCCTTTTAATATAATATAGATTAGTGTAAAAAAGACAACCCTACAGGAAAAATCTGACCTTAGATAACAATTTACTTAAGTGAAACAGGATAAAATTTAATTATTTTTCATTGTTGTTTGACTTTCTCTTAATCGGGTGTCATCGAAACTATTTATACAATTTTAAACTCTTAATATTTTTTGTAAAAATAAATGAAATTAACATTAACACATCGAAATGACATATAAAATTGGTAGGAGCAACAAATGATGAGCAAGTTTGGCCGGACTTTAGGGGGTTAAGTAAGTGTTGAGTCAATGAAAAAATAATGATCTTACTCGCAAAAAGAAATTGGGTAAGATGTTTTCTTTGTTTCTTATTTGCATTAGGTTAAACTAAATTTAAATTCGCCAACAAATTTCATATTGAAAAGTAAACCATTATTTATTTATAGCTTAGTTCAAACTGGAGACTCTTCTCTCAACACAATTTCCTTTGAGCACAAATTTTAATTAAAAAATATTGCCCTAAAAACAACTCATCCTACCAATCCTTTATTTGAAAAGTATTTTAAAGGGTGGTGCCATATATTCTATGGCCATAGCATGGAATAATCAGGAACTAGTATCAATTTACGGGACTCTAGATGGATTTCTCATTCACTAACCCTCTGTTCAATTATTTAAGATCTCTTGACCCAAAAGAATTATAGACTTAGTTTATACAACATTTGGGATGGTCTTCGGTGGGATTAGTCAAGAATTTCTATACAATTCCCACAAAAGTTTCTCAATCAAACTAAGGAAATCTCTCTGAGCCAAAATAAGGTAGATACCCCTTATTGGTCTTTAAATACAAAGCATTTTTTCCACAAAGTCGGTTAACAAACTATTCCATCTCACGCCCGACTATGTGTATGATTTCAACGGTATATGGACCCTAAACACATTGCCAAAGATCAAATGGTTTCTCTGGCTTTGTTCCCATAACAAGCTACCTACAAATAGCTATATGCATCGTATAGGTATTAATGTAACCTCTAATTATATCATTTGCAAGCATCCTTCGGATCTATCCACCATATTTTCCTTAAATGCCTTATTGCACGAAAATTCTGGTTGGATCTTGGATTAAATGTCATTGCTCTTCCCTATCACCAGATCCATTGGCTTCAATTAATAAATGACATAAATATTCTCATCCTCAACTACCCTGTACCTTGGGACTTCTTCTTTCCCTTTGCCCTATGACACATTTGGATAAAGAGGAACCATAATGTTTTTAATGGAACTAACATGTTTGTTGATATTTAAAACAGTGTGTACGCGGGCTATGAAATATATGTTCTGTACAGTGACCTCCATCACTCCCGTTATTACTAAAAATATCCAAGTCAGGTGGTTCCCCCCACCTCCATGATTCTTTAAACTTAACACAGACGGCTTTTACTGTGCTAAAAACAAAACCAGTGATATTGGAAGTGTTATAAGAAACACAAATGGTGACTGGGTTATAGGATTCTCCAAAAAGATCTATGCACTCAACCACACTCATGCCGAGCTAGTTGCCTTAGAGCACGGGCTGCATCTAGTTATAAACCATCGATTAATTCTGGTGAAGATTAAAACAGGTTCTATCGAGGTAATTAAACTGTTAAAACAAAAAATTCCTATTTTTAACAATATAATTGATTCTTGCAGGTTTCAGTTGAAGAGGTTGGAGAATCCAGTCATCCAACATAGCTTCCGGGAGGGGAAACTACACATGCTTTGACAAATGAAGGATCTAAGCAATAGTCAAGTGATAATATATATATATATATATATATATATATATATATATATATATATATATATATATATATATATATATATATTATAAATTATCCTTTTGAATCTGTATTTTCAACCTTACAATCTGACAAAGAAGGATGCCTACTAAAACAATTCCTATATCTATATCTTCTAAGTTTGCTATTTTGGAAACTTATGTGTACTATCTGCTCAAAGCAGCTGTAATGGGACGTCCAACGTCCCTGTAACGACTTATAAATGAATATTTTTCTGTTTTTACCACCAAAAAAGGTATAGTCTAACTCGGTAAAAAGAAAGAAAAAAAAAAAAGGAAGCTCGCCAACGGCAATTGTATGTATTTATTTTTCTTCTAGTTCGTAGATATACAATGAAGATATCAAAAATGATTTATTATGCAATAAAATAGCATTATATCATACAATCAGAAATATATACGTGTCTTACTTTATTTCAATTATTTATTTTTATAATTTTTGCCGAACCTTTCCTTTTCAATGGCTAATAAGTAATAATGTGCCTATATTTATCCAAATCTTTGGATGAGCTGATTAAGGCTATATTTTTTCATATGAATACTAATTTCGCGGATAATTGACGCTTCTACTACGTATAAAGATACTATATTATTTATTGGGATTGTCCTGTAAATAATATTAGCCTAAATTTTTTCCATAGTTTTAAAACTTACCTCCAGGCCTCTTGCTATTTGTATCTTTCAGGACCCCCGTGGTTCGGCATTTGAGTTGAGCAAAATTATATACATACATATAGTGATAACCTTTTTCTTGGAGAGACTCGAACTCACAACCTCTCATTGGAAGTGGGAGTTGCTTACCATCAGAACAACCCCTCTTGTCTATATATATATATATATATATATACATATATAGTTGGAGAGACTCGAACTCACAATCCCTCTTCCGCTTTCCGCTAACTTTTTTCAACTTTTTCTAGAGTTTAAGCAACTCTCCACTATGTCTCTCGTTGCCCTCCATTTCTTTTGTCAAAGCACTATGTTATAGTGTACAATGGTACGTTTCAGCATATATATACCAAATGCATAGCATAGAAATCTTCCCCCTTTGGCCAAACTCTGTATATTCGTCGTTCTTCTTCATATAACTGGCATTCAATTTTCACAGCGTCTATTTAATTTCCCATGGCTTTATTAACTTGTTGTACTAAGAGAAAGAAATCGTCGTAGCATGGTCTTGCCTAATTCCTTGTGTAAGCCTACTTTCCGCTGCTTTCTTTATAGGAAGCGCCTTCATTGTCACTGAATGTAAACAGGTAATTACTAATTAAGGCACATATTACTCTTCTCTTTATTCAGATAACTCTTGTTTTTTCTTCAATATACATGCAGTAACTTCTTCTGATTTTGAATTTACCAGACGTCGCGAGTTAATTTGTCGCCTTTCTTCATACAGAAAATTTTCAAAATGACTAAACTTACAATCTGTGAGGTTTGTCTATCAGATCATCTCTTTTGTGTGTGTGTGTTTTTTCTTTTTTTGAAATAAAAACTTAGTTATAGAAAATGTGTAATATGCAGTATATTGTGTTGTTATTATTGTATTATAGGATGAGTGCAGGCCTGAAGGAAGCGAGACACTGCCCAGAGGTATTGTGGCTAAGACCTCTGATTTAGAAATGCATCCGCTTTGGGGTCCCCCCAATAAAAAGGTACTACTATGTGTTATTATTTCGCCGGGGCTTCCGAGCTTCTGATTGCGAACTCGACATTTCAGAAGAGGGGTTGGGTGTGGGTCAACAGGGTTACCCATAGATGATTTGTGTTTTAGCGTATGTCCCCCCTATGGCTGTTAGTTATGGTAGTTACTGTATGATATTATTGCATGCGATTGTATTTATGTTTCGTATGTTTAGATAATTATTCACGCTATTTACGCTATTTCTGCTGGAGTTACTAATGCTCTATTGTTTTTGTTTTTGTTTTTGTCTTTGTTTTTGTTTTACTGCTGTTTTTCTTTTATCCTATGAGCCGGGGGTCGATTACAACCAGCCTCTCTGCCCTTTCGGATAGGGGTAAGGCTTGTCTACATATTACCCTCCCCAGACCCCACCTGATGGGAGTATACTGGGTAGTTGTTATTGTTGTTGTATGTGTTATTATTCTTTTGGTAAAAGATTTTAATGATGGCCTTAAATATTAAGAGGCAATGTTCTTTTTCCTTGTAGAAATCAAAATCACCAATGAGTTTACTAGCTATGGCAGTTGGAATTAAGCAGAAAAAAATGTCAATGAAATTGTGAAGAAGGTGAGAAAAAATAATTTATCTGCACTTACACAATTCTCATCCCAGTCTTTGACTAAAACAACCTTTCTCATTTGCAGTTTCCAGAGACTGATTTTGTAATTATGCTTTTTCATTATGATGGTATCGTGGATGAATGGAAAGATCTAGAATGGAGTAGTACTGCTATTCACATTTCTGCTATTAATCAAACTAAATGGTACGGCTTCTTCTATCCTAAGTCACACTGGTCTTAATCTTTTAATTGCTGGTAGGATTTAAGTTATATACTTATAATGTAAAGATTTTTTATTACTAGTTAAAAAATGTTACAGTAAGTTAGTTACTAACCCTGTTTCAATTCAAATGAAATAGTTTAATTCGGCACGGAGTTTAAGAAAAACTTCTGAAACTTATGATTTTAAAAGCTTAAGGGGTATAAGCTTTGTAGGATCATGACATTTGTGTGGTAGTAAGAACTTCACATTAATGGTAAAATGGGTAAAAGTAAGAGTTTAAAGCTGAATTATTTCTAAATTTAGAAATATGTTATTTATTTTGGAACAGATTAAAAAAAAACTTGGGAGTATCATTTTTACTAGGTAATAATTAAGGCAATGTGTTGGTCAAAAGCATTAGCTGACTCTTTACTCAATCTGTTTCCTTAGGTGGTTTGCCAAGAGGTTCTTACACCCAGATATTGTTGCAGAGTATGCTTACATATTCCTGTGGGATGAAGATCTTGGAGTTGAAAATTTCAACACTGGACAGTAATTCTATCTTCTAAATTGCATACTATAAATATATAGCAGTATGACTCCAATGAGCTCTAAAAGGCAATCCCTCTATTTTAACAGTTATACAAGGTAAACTAGCTAGCTGTAACACTGAAAAATCCACCTGGATCTTGATCTTTGCTGCAGATATTTATCCGTAGTAAAAGAAGAAGGTCTTCAGATATCACAGCCAGCAATTGATGCAGATGTCTCAGAAATTCATCATCAACTTACAGCACGAGAAAAGGGGTCAAGAGTGCACAGGTATTACTCTCTATTCCGAGCGTGCTGAAGGCTGTCATGAGGCTCAGTATCAGTAATAAGTCCATCTTCTTGAAAAAAGCAGTCTTGTAAATATTGCTAATTCTAAAAAGTCTTATGGTTGAAATAGGAGGGCAATAAACACAAAGGGTCCAGGAAGGAGGTGCTACGAAGACAGTACTGAACCTCCATGCACTGGGTAAAATTATTACTATGTTTCAATTATATCTCTTCTATCCATCTCTAAATCCTAGATTTCTAAGAAAAAAGTAATGCACATGCAGGTGGGTGGAAATGATGGCTCCTGTTTTCTCAAGGGCATCCTGGCGCTGTGCGTGGTACATAATTCAGGTATTCTTTCAAATCTTAGTAAAACAGTATACCGAATTTCTTACTAGGTCTATTTAATTTTCCTAAGTTTGACCTTCCCTCTGCTTACAGAATGACTTCGTTCATGCATGGGGGGTGGACTTTCAGCTTGGATATTGTGCTCAGGTTTCACATCCCATATCAACAGTTATTTTTCTCTTTAAAAGTTATTTTCTAGAGTCTTCATTTTATCAAGTCAGAAAAATCTAATTTCTTGTTTGATCTGTTACTATTTCTGATAGGGGAATAGAACCACAAATGTTGGGGTTGTTGACTCAGAATATTTGGTTCACTATGGTCTTCCGACACTAGGTGGTGCAGAAAATGAGGTATCTCTGGCAAAATAATGAGGATTGTACTTACATTGGACAATTGAATAGGAAAGCAATTTTCTATCTCCTCTCTTTTCAGTAAATCCTAACTATTGTCTTTCTATACAGAAAAGCAGTTCAGCACAAGAGCAAACTCTTAAACAGGAAAGCTTGTCAAATGAAGGGCAAACAGTATGTACCAAAAGTAACTAGCTTTCAACAAACAACTGCTTGAATATCATGAAATTAACTGATATAATTGCAGGGACTACCAGAATCTCATTCGTCTGATGCAAGAACTGCTGTAAGTTCCATTAACTTCTATAAAAGAACCTCTAGTTGATAGCCATTCCTATTGCAATTGCCAGCTTATTGATAACATGCATATCTTATTATATCTACACCACATACACAAAGCAATATGACGATCTTCTAACGTTGAATTGCATATAAAGCTAAACACACAACTAATTAGTATCTCCAAGTTCCTTTCCATGTTATGATAAGACCAGAGTCATTTTGCAGGTGCGTAAACAATCTCTTGTTGAATTAGAGAGATTCAAGAATAGATGGAAAAAAGCTGTCAGAGAAGACCAATGTTGGGTCGATCCCTTTCAGCAGCCTGTGAAACAAAAAAGGTGACCGGAGGGTGGCATCGTCAAACTTAAGACTGAAGATATACAAATTACAGTTATTCCATCTTGAAGTTGAATTTGGAAGGCTGAGATGATTTTTTACGGGCTTCAAGTACTCATGATAACAGAGACACATTGTCAATTTCCATAAGCTCCAATTATGTTTACAAACAAATAGAATAGTTCAGACTTCAGAGTTCAGACAGCTAGATTAACTTATGATATACACCCGGTCTGAAGCAATTACTGAAAATACAACGCCATCAAGCAGCTTAAATGAAAATCTTGCCATTTTCTGGTGTTATCTATGCAGCATGCCAGCATCACAATATTATCTAATTTAAATAATGTTTTACAAATAATAAACGCGCTGAAATATAAATATTCATAGATGGCCTACCCATTTAATCCAGAGATTAGTTTTTATAAAAATCACAAACTGCTGCTGCTTTTTTCAACTGTTCCAGCAAGGAGTTGACCTAATTCTTCACCACTGTCCTCCTGAACGTGATGTCCCGACTGCATAATCCAAAGAATAGATACAGTTTTTATTTACAAAGCAAAACCACATTGAATCCAGGAAAGAGAGAGAGAATATATAGCTTGTTAATATGAATCCACTTCTGATAAGTAATGCTCTTTCAAATGACCAGAGTCCCCTTATAATTTAGTGAGGTTCAAAAGGAATATTCAAGAATATTGATATTCATTACCAAAAAGTGCTCTTTATTTGTAACATTATCCTCCACGAGAAAAGAGCCATGAAATATTGTCATTACCATAGGAAGTTCGACCAGCCGATGCTTTGATTCTTTGCAGAAATCTTCAACACCATCAAAGCTTAACCAGCGGTCTCTTTGTCCCCAGCAAACTGTTGTTTGGACTTTCCAGTTATTGTCCATAAGTATTGCTCTTGAGTCCTCAACGTAGCCCTGCCAATCAGAGAGCACAAAAGGAGGTCTAAGATCAAAATATCCTTAAATAACGAGGAAGAGAGATTACAAGAACTGAACTAGACGCATCTTCTGTTATCTACTTTAAGACTCAATAGGAAGAAGACAATTTTACTGGCTTTTCATATTTGTTTCATGGAGTTTCTGTTGACAAATAGAACCCCTCAACTATCAAGCACATGGCCTTTACCATTTGGATGGAGAAGTTCGGAGTCAAGTTTGAATTATAAATATCATTTCTATGCCCAACATCAAAGATATCTTTCTGACGTCCTCCGAAATTAGCTTATTTCACCTTTGCATGAGCAATGGTATCCTACACGCCGAGGGTCGTTTGGAAACAGCCTCTCTGCTCTTACGGGCAGGGGTAAGGCTCGTCTACATATTACCCTCCCCATACCCCACCTGGTGGGATAACTGGGTAGTTGTTGTTGTTGTTGTTGTTGCATGAGCAATGGCAGATCTTGCACAATCAGGCTCTTTGAACTTGACAGTCAAGATTAGACAGAGGGCCCTTAGCCAACTGCCTTGATTGAAAAAGAACAAAGAAGACAAGCAACAATCATAATCTTCACAGGCACCAGAATAGGGAGAGA
Source organism: Nicotiana benthamiana (assembly GCA_034376525.1). Classification (NCBI taxonomy): domain Eukaryota; kingdom Viridiplantae; phylum Streptophyta; class Magnoliopsida; order Solanales; family Solanaceae; genus Nicotiana; species Nicotiana benthamiana. The sequence continues at coordinate 12,627,720 of CM067338.1, read as the reverse complement.
AAGAAGAATAGAAGGAAACAACACCTCTGCTTTCAGAGGCGGGTCGCCTGAAAAGCAGACAAGAGGGAGGATAAGAAAAGAAAGGACAACAAAACTATAGCCAGCTAGCACTGAGAAGAGATACTTTGGGGGACTATATCACTTTTCTGATAACCGTAGATAATTAAACTTCAGTTGATTGACCTGTGGCGAAGTGCCTGCAAACTAAATAGACAATTAACTCCATGAGTATAAAACTGCACCTTAAGTTGCTTCTTCATTGCCTTGCTTATTGCATTTAATGCAAACCCTGCAGAACCAGACGTGAGATAGGGTCTTCTGTAGACCATCGCTACATCTTCTTTAATTTGGTAAGGACCACAACTCAGCATTGTTTTATCACTGGCTCTCAGAGGGTCCTGATTGCAAGAGAGTTAAACCAAGAATGAGAGACAACAAGCAGCAGATTTGCAGAGGAACATGCACATATCGGTTAGCAGAACATGTGTGAACTATTTGCATTTACCCTACCTGACAAAATATTTCGCCCAACAAAAAGTTGCTCAGGACTGATAAGGTTGATGGTAGATTGGCATGTTGCATTGTCAGCTTCAGTAAACCAAGAAAATGAATGACTAGTGAATCAAACCAAGAAAATGAATGGTTAGTGAATCCGAACATGTCTTCACTCAACTAGTTCAAAGGAGAAGAAGAGGTTGAGGAAATAAGGTGGCTTCAACTAAATGACATGAATCTGAAGTCATTAAACAGTTTTATCTTTCATATCTTTGAAAAGAGGGTAAAATAATGTGGTCCAAGGTCCTAGAGTAAGAACGAACAGTGTTCAGCCAAGAAAAAACACAACTGGACAGAGAATCAGGAAAACAAAAAGATATTTGATATCTTGGATTTCGCTGGCAATAATAAAGTCATCCATGGAACAAAAGCAGATCCAGAATTTGAAGTTTATGGGTTCCGACCGTAATTTCAAATTAACATACAATAATAACGGAGTTCACAATTAGTATTTATAAATATTTGGTGAATTTCTTAATAGAGATACAGTGTCTATGAAAAATTTACTGGATTCCATTTCTTAATAGAAATACAGGGTCTATGCAAAATTTACTGGGTTCCCGCGAACCGAGTACTCTAGATCCGCCACTGCCACAGAATGTGACAATCTATTGTCCGAAAGCACATCACCGTCACTTAAGCTATACAGATCCAGATGAAAAATGTTCAGCAAATAAAAGCATGTACTGGTTACAGTTAAGTTTTGACTAATCCTTACTGGTGGATTCAGAAGTATAAGACCGTTTAGCTTTTCCTGATGATTGCTAGCATATTTGATGGCAATTGGTGAAAAGTATCCCTGGAAGAGAATGGGAAAAGGAGACATTTTCTTCAAATCAGATAACACAAGATAAGTAACACAGAGCAAGTTAAATGCTAACAGTCAAATATAGTAGTGCAAATAGATGAATATGTACGGAGGCATTTCTGTATCTTGGTGACAGATCAATTTCGCTGCCTCCCACTTAAATAGAGAGGCTCGATTTTGTTTTGAACATTTTTTTTCAAATGGAATGGCATGGTGGACCTATAGAAGAATTTTTCCATATATATAAACTTACCTGTACAACAAGAGTAACCTTTTTGTCAGTAAGAGCATTGATAATAGATTCCAAGGATGCCATGTACTCTGTCAGACATGAGAAACTGAATGTCAAGGAGTGGAGATTTCTATACTGTCATTATTATCATATTCCTAGGTGGATAGATAATATTATTTACCATCCAATGTATAGTCAAATCCGTATCTTGGTTGGGGCTTATCTGAGAATCCAAATCCTGTAAGGAGGAGAAAGTAGAAATATTCATTTTCCTTACATAAACATTGATGAACGCGAACCTCACTATTTTTTTTTAAAGAATAGTAGAAAACTGGAATAGAAGATAATATGGCGATACTGCTAAAATTGTTGAGTAGCATAAGAAATTAAAACACATTCAAAGACACTACTTCCTCAGTTCATCTAAATGTGGAGGTATGAATGCAAACATTGACAACCGAAACGATTCCGAATAAATTAGGAGGACAATGCAAGAAAGTACAAAAATACTGACCCAGCCAATCAAATGCTATAGCATGATAGTTCTTCTCAAGAATGGGAAGAACTTTGCGGTAAGAGTATGCCTGTAAAGTAGCAGTGCAAGCACGGTTAGCTAACAATCAACCAAGATAGACTTACATGGTAAAGTAACAGGCACAAATTGGTGATATAAACTGGAATTAAGTAGCCAAGAACAAGAAGCTGGTCAAGTTAGAAGGAATACAAGCATCATAATCGAGTTCTTCAGACTAGAAATATCGAGCTTAGATGGAAGTTGGAAATTGGGAATTCATATTGAAAATAATTGGTTCATCATCTGATTGCACTTAATTTGAACAAAGATTAATTCCATCAAAATGTTGATATGTTTAAAGAATATTCAAATCAAAATAAACTTACAATCTAACTAGGTTTTCCGTTTTCTGAGATTTATAATTTGAATGGTACTAAGGCAGCATCCTAACCTGTGAGGGTAATCCGTGGACTAATACAATGGTAGAATTGTCAGTGCTTCCGCTCTCTACACAGAACCATCTATTGCACAAAATCATATACAGAGAGCATTCAATCGGTTATCCTGCAAACAACCCATCCTCAATTTCTGCATAAAAGATTGCTATATCCCTTACGTAGTCTAACAAACAAAATAAATTCACAAAAAAATTCAACCAGATTCACCTGAAAAGATCAGTTGAGGCCTGTGAACCCCCGCCCATTGTAAGTCCAAAAAGAGGATCTTTTGCCTTCTCCCCAGTCCCAGATACAGGATGAGCTTTCACCTGAATGTCACAAAAGAATACCAAAATTCAGACGGGTACAACAATTGTAAGTATAAAAGATAAATGCACTCTGATTTTAATCAGCCATATTCATAGTTATAGAACATGGAAAATGGAAAAGCGGAGCGGGAAAAACGCACAAATTTTCCTTTCTTGAACCATTCATCAGCGGGGCTCGGCTCGTCTGAATATTTCCCTGTACAAAATAATCAATTTGATCTCACTATTGATCCGTAATTAAACTGAAGATGCCACATCCTTGAAATTAAATAAATTAACAGAACAAGAACGAATTTTGCAAATCATTCAAATTCCAACCTCCGCTAAAAGAAAATCCATCCCCAACTGAAACAGGAGCATCCAATAAATATTCCTGAACATTTAACAGAAAATTACAAAAACCCAGAAACATAAATTACTTCAAGAGAAATATTGATCACGGGATATAACAGAAAAGTTACACGTACCTCGTTGTTATCGCTGCTCGATCGGCAACGGAATCGCAAAAGTTTCTTCCTTCCATGAGCTCCATGATTTTTTGGGAGAGGGAATTGGTGAAGTGGCAGATTAATCCTATCAGGGGGAGAAGAGGGGAGCATGCGGAAGCAGTGACAGTGAAGAGTAGCCATGGAATTCTTGAACAACAAATGTGCTGTGACAGTTAAAGCCGTTTTGTTTCCTATTTTTAGAATAATAATAATACAATTAAAAGATTTTTGTGCGTGGGTTCAAAGGAGATAGGGTATCTCTGGTTCTCTATCTTTCATTATTATGGAACACAAAAATTGGAGTAATACCTTTTTTCTGGAAAATGTAACCTTAGATAGTAGATTTCAAACTTGCTCCTCTTTTTCCTGTAAAAAGGAGCTCAATGACTGATAATCTTTTTTCCCGATTATTATAAACTAAACAAAAATATTAAAGGTTGCACACTTTTGCAATTTAAGAAGTTGAAGATAGTTAGGTAAGGATTAATTTATTTGACTTTTGAAACAATAAAAAATTAAAAGAACGAAGACGTTACACATGAAAAATAATTTGTAAATAGGTAACTTAAGCCACAATTCATAAATTAATGAAATTGTGTAACAATCCAACCAGTTGCAATATTCATTTTATGGTTTGAAACTTCCCGTAAATTTATTTGTTGATTTATGATTTACGAGTATGGTTGTTTGGGTTTCAAGAGGTTCTGGAAGAATTTGAAGTACGTAGTTACTTACTTAAAACATTAAGCCAAGAGAGTTGACTAAAGTCATCATTTTAAGTAAATAGACTTGAAATCAAGATTTAAAAATTTCTATAGATTCGTATGATGATTTTAAACTTATACGTATATTCGAATTAGGAGCTGAAGGGCTCGGATTATAGTTGGCACTATTATACGAAAATTGAAAGTTTAAGGTTTATAAACTTCAGAGTTTTCGATCTATTTCAGATCCTCCATTACTTCTTCGCCAATACCTTTTAGTTTTCCTTTAGCTGCTACTTAATTTTACATTGTAGTACTTTCTCTCGTGTTTTGAGCCTTTAAACAAGTTTAAATAGAATATTTGGACTTGTTGAGATGGTTTAGAGGGATTCCGAAGGCTCGTGTGAGTTACGGCACGTTTGGAGCAAGTATTGAAAGTTTTGAAGTGTAGAAACATAGTTTTCTGCGTTTGACTGACTTTACAAGAAAAATGATTCTAATCTATAAAGAATCTGGGGAACATGCCTCGATGAGATTTGTAGCCCTTTGAGTCTAGTTTCCAGAAATTCAAATCGTTCGTCATGTCAACATTTGTCGAAATGTTATGACTATTTAAGTGAACAAAGACAAATGTTATTATTTCTAAAGAGGGATCTTTACTCAAATAACCGGTCATATTCATTATATATATATAACATATAAATTATGCACATATTATATTTCCATCGGCTATTTTTAGTTTAAGTGGTTAGGTGAGCTGCTATGTGGGTTAACTCTTCTTCAGAAAATATACACTAAAAATTATGTACTTGTGTGTACAACCACATTTAGTACTTGGAATTTATTTTATTATTTTAGAAGCTAGGGGTCTCGGATGAGGTGATTTTCGAAGCAGTTTTCTCCTACAATAACAGTGTAAGTGATTCTTATTCGTATCATGATTATAACATAAATCTATCATCAATTTTGTCTTACAATGAAGGAATCAAAGGAGAAAAAGGAGGATTTTAACTTGAGAGTTTAGAAAGTATTTTGGGGTTTTGAACATCGATTTGGACTAAAACTTAGAAACTAATCATATATTTAAACTCGTAAAATTATAATATTTGTCCCTATTGGAGCCGTACAAACTAGCTCTGTACTCATCCCTCCTGGTGGCCGGAATATACTTCTCTAGAAAGATGTATGTAAACCGATCCCAAGTCAATGGAAATGAACATACTGGTCTACGTAGAAGATAAGCCTGCCACCATTTAAAAGCTTTTCCCCCTTAGCTGAAACATGATAAAGTTTATACCATTGTATCTACTACCCCCAAATTATATAACATGTCCTTGCAACTGTCAATAAAATCATGGGGGTCTCTTGACGGCTTACCGTCAAAGTGGGGAGGATGAAGCCCAGTAAATCTGTCCAGTAGCTTCTACTCATCAACTGTCGCAGATGGTCTAATATTTACTTTAGCCGTTGTAACCCGCCGAATATTTCCCACAAATAGTACCCATGGGGTCCGATAAATTGTAGAAACCTGCTTTGGCATATGAGCGGTAGGAGTTTGGGCTTCCCCTCCCGCCTGAGATGTGGCCGGATCTGTTGGAAATGGTCCGGCCTGAGCCATAATATCCATAAATCGTAATATCCGGCCTATGACCTCCTAAAAGTATAGTGCAGTTGTGAACTCTGTCGAGGCCTGCTCACTTGAAAATATTACATCATGCTCCTCAATAATAAAATCCTCCACCAGATCCAGTAGCGGTGCCACCGGGGCTACTCTAGGACGCCCTCATCCTCTAATAGGAGCTTTGGCCCTCCATCGGCCTCTGCCTTTACCTCTAACAATCGGGGGGTGCAACCCTCTACCTCTGGATGATTCCATCGCATGCGTTTTCGCTATCTGTGAGAAAGTAAGATAAAGATTTAGATTAGAACACATCGATAGCACAGACGTCTCGAAGATAAGTACAGTCAAATCAATGCAAGCCAATGGAGATCCTTCCTTAGGGACCGTCGCATCGATTGAGATGTGAATGTAAAACAAGTGTTTGAGAAGTTGGCCCGACTCATTTGGCTTATCATAAGGGATTGCAACTACGTCATACAAAGAAGAGTCCTCGAAAATAGAGGAATCCTTGCCTCAAGTGCCAGATTGCAGATCTTAAGATATAAGTAATTTGCTCCATAAACACTCCACTCGCTGTCTGCTAAACAAGCGTTAGAGCGAGCGAGCCACGGGGTAACAACCTCTTACGCCCCATACCATCGTGACATAAGGGGGCTTTCCCATCAGCCTACTTTGTCAATGTCTCTATATTGATTCCCAGGACTTTATTAGGTCTGTTCATGACCTCGTGAGAAGTACAGATGTCTCACTATTGATTCGCAAGACTCTACTAGGTCTGCTCATGACTCGTGAAACATATGTGAACCTAGTGCTCAGATATTAAGTTGTCACGACCCATTATTCCATAGTTCGTCGTGGCGCCCATCGCCGCCAGCAGATAAGCCAAAGAAAATCAACATAATGATCAATAGTTTATAACACTTTTTAAATCAAGTAATAAAATAAATAAGCGGAATTTGGTTTAAAAAAATGATAAAATATCAACATCTTCGCCAAGATATGAAGTGTGAACAAAATAATAAGATAAATGTCATAACAACTATACAACCATAACAATTGTCTAATACCCATAAAATCTAGTGTCTCAAGTGAATAAGCATCTGCTAGGATATACAAAATTACTACAACTACTACCTGAATTTTAAGTAGATAAAATACAATAGAAAAGAATGAGACTTCATGTGCTGTGGGCCGAATATAGAAAGGAGCTCACCACTAAGTCCCCTAGCACGTGCGCCTATGTGCCTGTGTGACCACCAGAAGTACCGGTCTTAATACATGCATAATTAGTTCAGAAATATAGTATGAGTATGAAAATCAATGCATATAAATAAGTATATAGTCTAACCACGAAGAAGTAGTGGCGAGGAGTCGATATCGACACTAATTAGTGGTCAATAATCAATATACATAAAATATAGTAGACAAGTAAGAGACATGAGGTAAATATATACAACATATATTTTAATAAAAGAAACAAGTACAAATTCGTCAAGATACTCATGCATGCATAAACCACCTTTCGAGATATTTCACATAACCCTGTCGAGGCAAATGACCTGGTCCTATTAGAATGGTGTTACACAGTAATGTCGGGACGAATGCCCCAATCCCGTAAGAATATCATTACATGATACTGCCAAGACGAACGAATGATTTGATCCCACAAGAGTATTACATGATATTGCTGCGGCAAAAGGCACGATTCTATAAGAGTATTACTGAGGGGAACAACCCGATCCCATAGAAATAGTATTTCATGCTACTGCCGAGGCAAATGATTGATCTCATTGTTGCACCATGTTTTGCACGAGGCAAAACAAAGCTAACTTATGATACTCTACTAAGTTAATGAGAGTTTAGAGTCTCCACCTAGTATTTAAGATACACCAGGACACGTGTACTGCACTATATAATGCGATTATGGTCTGCAAAACTTTTGAGATTCAAGGTAATGGTTAAAGTTATATCAAGAGGAAGGTTTTAGGCATCCCTTTTGCCTCCAAGCATCTCTAGAGAACCTCCAGAGGAACTATAGTAATGTGTAGTATAATAATAAATGAATAAATAAGTGTTAAAAGGAATTACTATATTGTAAAAAAGAATTACTATATTACCATGTGTAAAGAATCAACATATGAGACAACTTTGATTTTTTGAGTTTGTTTTTAAATAAATAAGGAAATGAATAATATGTATAGATAGTTTTTCAAAAATGAATGAATAAATAAATACAAAGGAAGAATATTATGAAACGATCACAATAACATGTATTTGGTCGAAGGTATCTTTGAACAGATTTTTTTTTAGAATTCGATCTAGTGATACTAGAAAGACAACATGAAGATAAAGTAAATGATGATTTGAAATAATTACCAGGACACTAATAAACTAAGTTAAGATATTTTAGGAGTATGTACTGTATTGAAAGAAAAATTTATCTTTATGATAAGTGCGACAAGTAAAATTCATAGAACATGTACCTAAAAATTTAGGTACATGTATGGAGGGATGTATATATATATTAATAGAAGGATTGTATATATCAACAAAAATAAGGATGTGTATATGAAAGTTATATTAACATGTAAAGGATGGACGTATAATTAGCAGTGGAACTCCTAGAAAATTAGAATTGACAGAACAAATGGCAAGAAGAAATTCGACTAAGATTTTATGCTATTAGCTAAATCAATAGAATAGTCACTCACAAATTGACAAGTTCTATCAAAAAATTACGTAAGACATATTGATAATTATTTACAAGTTCTCGTCTACTCAAAATTAATTCAAAACCCATCAGATATCTATGAATATAGTTAATCAAACGGATTATGAGAGCGAGTACAAGGTTTAAGTATTAAAGTTTAGGCGAATAAACTAGTTATGGAAAGATTCGGGTTGAAATCGGAACACTTAGTTCCTCAATAGTGGCCCAAAATGGTCAAGTTTGACTTGAGTCAACATTTTGAGTAAACGACCTCGGAACTGGAATTTGATGGTTACAATAGGTTTGCACTATAATTTTGGACTTGGGCTTGTGTTTGGATCTAGTTTCGGGTGATTGGGGAGCATTTCAACGCTTAATGTCGAAAGTTGGTTCCTTGAAGGTTTTTAGAGTTTCTTAAATTTGAGTTGGAATAGACTTTGGTGTTATCGATGTACGTTTGGGATTCCGAACTTAGGAATAGGCCTGCATGGTAATTTATGACTTGTATTCAAAATGTAGCGTCATTCCGTGCTGCTTAAGTATGATTTGATGCGTTTGGAGCTAGTTTAAGAAATTTGAAGTTCATTAGTTGATTAAATTGGTTTTGAGATGCGATTTTTAGTTTCGATATTCTTTTATGTGTTTCGAGGTTCCAAGTAGGTCTGTATTATGTTTATGAACTTGTTGGTACATTTGGATGCGTCTCGGGTAGCTTGAGTGTGTTTCGGACCGCCAGGAGCTAAGACCAAAATGAAGGATTTGGGGCAGGGGTGATTTACTCTTCGTGTTAGCGAAGGTTTAGGACCCAAGGTCTTCGCGTTTGCGCTGCCGGTCCCGCGTTAGCATAGAAGATTGGAGCCTTAGATGGGTGGGGGGGGGGGAGGGTTAGCTGGCTTACCCTTCGTGTTCGCGAAGGGTGGACCACATTCGTGAAGAACTGGCTGGGACAAGCCTTTGCGATCGCGAGTCTTTCTTCGCCTTTGCGATGCACAATTTTTGGGCCTGGGCAAGTTTGGCTTTCACGATTGCGAGGCTCTTTTCACCGAGAAGAAGGAATTCCTGGATAGTGTTACATTTTAAAAACGGGACTTAATCCATTTTCTCTCGTTTTCATATTTCTTGGGAAGTTCTGTAGCTTTTTGGAGAGGAATTTTCACCTAGAATCTTGAGGTAAGTAATTTTTATACAATATTATTTTAATATATAGGTTATGGGTAGATTTTAACATAGAAATTGTGGAAATTTTAGAATTTTGTTGAAAAATCTTGGTTTTGGTAAAAATAGGATTTTGACCACGAAAAGGATTATGGAATTAAGTAAAAATTATATATTTATGTTCCTAAGATTATGAGCAATAATTATTTGTGAAAAGTTTTGGAATCCGGAGACGTGGGCATGGGGTGAATTTTAAGAATTTTTCAAATCGAGTAGGGTAATTACTCTAATAGTTAAATTATGAACTTTTGAGCATATATTGATTAGTTTGTACGACTTTTGGCTAGTTTCGGATTGCTTGGCACCATATTTGAGGCAATTAGTATGGTTGAAGAGACGAGGAGTTCAAGGTCGGGGATCTAGTGTTGTTGTTTTATTCAAGGTTGAGGATATTTTCCGGAAAGCTTAAGTCAATGTGGAGTGGTCCTTTTGAAATTGTTGGTTTGACACCTTTCGGTGCATTGGATTTGACAAACAAGAACAATGAAATATTTTGAGTCAATAGTCACCGGGTGAAGCACTACTCAAAAAAATTTGGAGAGAGCCACATGATGGTGGTTATTTACTTCACTTGAGGATGTTACAACATCGCGACATACCATGACATTAAATGAGGTGGTTTTTGGGCGGCAACCCGCTCTTTTTCTTTTTTCCTTTTTGTGTTATATTATTTTTTATTTTTAACTTGATTTGAAGTGTATTGCAAGAATGAGTGTTGCATGAAAAATGGTAGGCAAGGTTGTGTCATCAAAGCAGGAAAGGCGTACCACACTTCTTCTTTGTGCGGCCGCAAGAAACTCATGATGCCGCAGACGCTCTTGTGCCGATGCAAATTTCATATGCAGACCGCACTTGCAAGAGAAATCTTAGATACCAAATGAAAAGTGCAGAGTTCCGTGAATTTTCGGCCGCACTAGAAATTGCGCGGACTGCATACTTGTGTTGACCACTGAAGGCCAGATAATAGAGTGCAGTTCACACTTGAAATTGTGTGGCCACACTCGTCTCTCTAACTTACATTAGTCGCTGAGTAGAAATAGAACATGAGCCACCATTTTAAACTTTTCATGCTTTTGAAATTTACTGTTACTCTAAGAGATTGCCCGAGGACTTTGTACTTTCAATCACACATCACTATTTACACTTTTTTGGATCTTTGTGCATTTACACCGTATGGTATACTTCATTTAATGATTTATTTTATTTCATTTTTATTTTTGAATTTACTTTTCCTCTTCAACTTCGTTTTAGGCCATCTGTTATGATATTCCTTCAATGTATCCATGTGGGGTAGTTTTGTACTAGGTAATTGATAAAACATACTAGATTGGATTGGGTTAATTGTCTATACCATGTTTCTAAGTAGCATTGCACGAAATTCTTGCATGACCTAGGTGAAATAGACATGTCCCATTTGTGTTCTTGGTTATGCGGATCACACTTGGAATTATGCGCGTAATTGGCTAATTAAGGAAACTGGGTGGATGCCATTTTTGCGGCTGCACATTACTTGTGCGGACCATAAAATTTCTCGGGGTTCGCAGAATGGGTCCACACCGATAATCAGAGGCTTGCCTTTTGTACTTCTCAAGTGTGAACCACACTTTTAATCTTGTGGTCCACAGATGAATTTTGCAGCTGCAAATGGTCTCCGCACTGTTAATCAGAGAGGGATCACTTGAGCCCCTAGCACATCTGTGTTGAAGTGTCAACGCACTTGGAATTTTATGGTCCGCACTTCCCCAATTTTTAATTGTTAGTTTATGTGAGTCCACCAAACTATATTGTGTCTGGTTCTCTATGAGATGATACTAGAAAACATAAAGACTGAATGTAAAGAAGATAAGAGATTTTCTATATGGAAAAATTTCACACAAGGGGATCAAAAAACCACGACTTACTCTTGTAGGCTTTTAACTCTACTAACTTGTAATCTACTTATTACAAGCCACTTTGCAAATACCCTATTGCAAAGACTTCAAACTAACTTGTGATGCACCACCACAAGCCAGTCTATAACTCTCCTAGTTACAAAGGATTTAAACTTATGACTATCCGTAGTCACAACATAAACTCAAAAGTTTACGAATTTGGTTATTCCTAAGACGATGCTTCTATGAAAGCAAACTAGGAATTACAATAACAAACAAATAACATATTACAACTCAACTATGGATGTACATAAACTCATTTATAAACTGATCCTTAGTAGAGTTGTCTTCTTGTTCTTAACACACTAAAACTTCAATGCCGGATGAATGCCTTTTCTTCTTGAGAGAATATCACTAAATGCATGAAGAATGGCATGTCTTGCACCAGGTTGTTTTATCATAAAAGATAGAACAATGGGTAGTGATGTCAACTCTTGGTATACGCTTCTTCCTAATGAGAAGTGACTGTAGTACTGTCTGCACAACCACTTCTGGGCAGTTGCGTTCCAGCTGGATAGTGGACTTTGCACTTCTGTCACGACACACCATAGGACCATGTCCTAGTTGTGTTCCTCTTCTGTGAAAGTTGCTAGATGGTCATTTTTTTCTGCTACATTCCAGCTGTGTACTTGACTTGTGATTTTGTCAGAGAAACCTAAGGTAGCAAGTCCCCAATGTGTTCCTCTTTATATTGATTGCGTACAGTCACTGACTTGTTTTTGTCGGAGAACTCTAAGGGACCAGGTCATCAGGTCCCTGTTGTGTTCCTCCCTATGGTCGTTCATTCATTTGCTAATTTTTGGACTTCGACCAGTTCACATGAGATGTATATCCTGTGGGCCAAGTTCTCTATTTGGTTCTTCACTACAAGTTTGTTATATCATCAAAACATAAGACACAAAAGGCTAAGACATTGAAAACCCATCAATTTTCCCATTTTTGATGATGACAAACTTAGGCATGGACAATATTTGTTTAGAGCAGAAATAACCAGATAAGATGCTAGAACTACACGAAGTTCCCCTTTAATCTCAGATCTCCCTCTTTGTTATTTTCCCTTAATCGTAGAGTTGATAGTTCCCACCTTAATCTCATACTTGATTTCCCTTACCTACACATATAAGCATATTACCACAAACCTCTCATCATACATATATTACCGTCACTCTCACCTTCACACATTCACACTTCTTCCCCCCCCCCCCCTTTTGTAGTCATTAAAAAGAACATGTATTAAGAAGAGCACAAGCAGGTAATAAGCATATGGAAGTCTAACACGGCTAGCTCATGCCACATACGTGTACACAACTTGACAGAAAAGAGAAATCATAGGAACACAGTATTGTACAAACAACAAAAGGGAAGTTGTTTCATTAATGATTACATTGGACTGAGCAATTCAGGAGCAGTAATGGTTAAGTTCAACATGCCATCACAAAAAAGAAACAGGCAAACAAAAGAAAAACAGCAGACACAGGATGTTGGAGCAAAAATAGCTTAACACAAAGAGGATCCTAGGGGACACTATAGGAAGGAGGCTTGGAGGAAGAGACAACAATGGTTTTGAGAACCAGGTCCAGTCTAGCATTTGTAGATAGATGTTCTTCAAGTAATTGAGTCTGAAGTCTCTCATTTTCCTTTGTCAATCATGTAACCTCCTCACTTACAGAATCAGGTCCTTTAGCTGCTTGACTGAGCAGAGTTTCCAGAATGGCATTTCAAGCGATCAACCTTCTTATTTCCTCATAAGCTACATTTTGAGCGTTAATCAGCTGAGAAATGGTCGAGATGATTCCGCCAACTCTTTCTATACATTTACATTCTTCTAGAGTTGTATTAGAGAAGGTCTGCTTTCCTGTGTCCACTCTGGGATTCTTCAAGAGGACGTTATAGAATCTGAACATCTGAGTGAGGAGAAAGCCATAAAGTAACCCATGATTTCCACCCTTAAAATTTTCCACCTTCTGTATATGGTCTATCATGATTGCAGGCAGATTAATTGGGACAAACTTATAAAGCGCTTGCATTTGGACCATATCTGATTTTGTGGCAATGGATCGCCTTTCAGAATGAGGCAAAAGCACTTTGTTGACGAGTTCAAAGAGAAGCTAGTACTTAGGAATAAATACCTTTTTATGCACCTGTTCCCCCTGTTGAATAGCTTGCTCTTTCATGATCACTCTCCAAAAGTTTACTCCAGAGATACCCTTAACTGAGGACTTACCTTCACATGGAATTCTGAGAACCTTTCCCAATATTGAAGCATCGAGTACAATGTCTACCCTATTTACGAGCGCGCATATGTGGTCCCCCTCAATAATGAAAAGAGATGTATAGAAGGTTTGTACTGCATCTTCGTATACTAGAGGCATGCTTCCTTCAAACATGTGTTCCCAATATTGAAATTCCACAATCTCCAGAATTTGTCTTATGCCTGCAATCTCCAAAATTACTGGATCAAATATACGTCCCCGAAACACTTTCTGAGTTATTAATCTTCGCTGCTAACGATCACCATCACTGGTCATGGACCTTATTGAACCACTTTCCTTAGCAGTTCCCATTTTCGTTTGCTAGACACTTCCTTAAACTTTCCTTTCCAGCTTTCCATCCCCATAGTATTGTCCTCAGACACGACTAACTTGGTTGAATTCTGTTTAGACTTGCTACTATACTTCATAGATGACCCTTTTTATTTAACAGTTTCATCAATGGCCTTTTCCATAGAATGTTGAGTTCCCATAGATTGTTTACTAAGGAACCAGGTTCCTTCGAGGCATCTTTGTCTATTTTGTTTACTGACCCGCTCTTAATGAAATATTTTGGATTCATTTTCCTCTTTTCAATTGTCTTGATACTCCTCTTACTTTGCTAAAATGAGGACTCAGACCTCTCTTGCTGTAGTGAACCGATAGTGAGTTATTTGGAGGAAGATTCTAAGAGCTTGGAGTGAATAGGAGGTGTAGGAGTGAGCTTGCATGGAAGAGAAAAGGGTTCGTCAGAAGGCTTTTCTAGGGATATCTCGTGAGCTAAGGACTCGAGGAGTTATTTGGTTCTTGCATTTACTAATAATGAAATTTCTTCCCCCTGATACTCAGACGAGAGATAAGCTCATTCATTCATCAGACTGTTAGCAGCTATAGCCATGATGTTATGAGTTGCTTCCTATTTTGGTGACTTCTTGAGAATCACTAAGTCCAACATGGGGGAGTTTATATACTGATCAGGATCATCCTTAGGGGCTTCTGACACTTGAGGAGTAAAACCTTTTGTGTGTTCTTTAATGAGATCATAGGATCGACTGGACATAGGATTCTCAAAGTAATTATAAACGGGGTTTATCAGAAATAGAAAGATAGTAGGAGTAGAGGAGAAACCATAAGTGGGTAAGGTGGTAGAAGGCGTGAAATAGTGATGCTCTGGGGATGATTTCAAGGAAAATAATAAAGTGGGAGCGGTGTTAAAGGTGGTGGAATGAGATGATTGTTCGATCACCATTAATGAGTACTTAGTAGACGGGTAGATAGAGAAATAGAGAGATGAAGAGAAGATTCTAGTTATACAACGGAGATGAAGGTTCATGACTTGACGTGAGAGGGAAAGAAAACTTTATCGGAAGAGGGGCTAATGATGAGAGGAGAAAGAAACAGGTTTTGAATAGTCCTGAAAATGACGGTAGATTTGTGGGAAAGTGTTACCGTGTAGATGGGACAAAAGGATTTGAAAGACAAGACATGACATGCAGACATTGAAAAGTCGAATGATGTGGCATTTGAATTAATTTTGTTAAACACATATTTTTTTGTTTTGAGAGGGCATGCAGAATAAGCACATTACAACTAACCTTAGATACAAGAGCCTGATGCCAGGGCAATCTTTTGAACAAAGTTTTTGCAGCTCCCCTCTCACAGTTCATAGCAATACCTTTAGCTTCTATGATTGTCATGCATGTTTACCTACACCGTTATTGATGTGAGTTAGGCTTGGTAAGAAAGCACTTTACCTACCTTTACCTGACGGTGTCTTACATAACCCACAGATGGAGGATCAAGTTCTTCATTTATGATCCCATATTCACCTTGATTTATTCGAAATATTCTCTATTTGAGGCTTTGATCCAGAGTTTGGTCTTCTGTTCTATAATTCTTTCCACCAATCAATCTCTTCTTCATATTGACCCTCAGAAGCGGAGCAATCATGATTACTTCCTTGTCTCCTAGAATATGAGACATGAATCATATCATGTGCACTTTGGTTTTCCAATTAGAGAGAAAAGTTGATTGAAGAGAGAGATATGGAGGTTAATTTGATTTCCCTACACTTTGTGTTTTGCTGCTTGTGCAGTGCCATGAGATGCATTTTTACTTCTTCCTTCAGCTTCAGCGGTAGTTAGTGACGTGCTAGGTTCTTTGTGAGAGCTGAAGGATGATGGTTCCTTGTCTATCGCCAGTCTCCTTCATCTTGCTCACTTTATCATACTCCATGTTTGAAGCCTCAGATATTTCCTAGAGACAGGATTGGTTCATTATATTGATCCTCACTATTTATTTCCTGGCAATGGAGATTGTCTTGTTGAATACCCCATCAGTATCTCCTACCATTTAGTGCTCTCTTTGTTGGAGACCTTGTGGACTTGTTTTGTGGATTGTACCCCAGAAGGATTCCTTCGCTCGTCTTTTTGCATTGAACTTCCCAAGCTGATCCTTCTTGTTGTCAAGCACAAGGAATTTCTTACAATTGGCAGCTCCTGGTGAGTTTTGATTTGGGAGGGACCTGATCCGACACATGTTCTCAAACTAGAGAGCAGTTTTCATTCCTTTCACCCAGAACTTCTTGGCGATTCCATAGGCGGTGAGCACTGTCCATGCAGCATTTTCCAGTTCCATTCTTTCTTTCAGCTACGCTATTTGCTATGGAATCCTTGGTGTTTGAGAAATTATGCGTGACCCCTTATCCCCCTCTTCCATCATTTTTGTGAACTTTTATCAAGGTGACACTTGAGTTTGGCAGACCACGGACCAGGTCCGACTGAGTTAATTTATTTGGAGGTAAGAAGTTTATATATACCAATCCTTCATGCCATGGTTGCGACTTCACTCATCTGATACAGCCAGCTTGTGGAGATTAATTGTTAGCAATATTGACTTTTTTTGTTTCCTTTGTTCATTGAGACTACTTGCCGAGTTATTAGATTGGTGACTGCACTTTTTAGGCCATTCACATAATGCTAGTTCCTACTCGAGTGCGAAAGGAACCATTTTACCTTTTTATCCACTGAGAATGTACCCTTTACTTACTTCTCTAGGATATATTCCCTTCCTACAGGGCTTTTAGTGAGAATAAATTCATGATGTTTTCAGCTGCGTACTTTAAGCATACACTATCCATTGCAGTCCGTTTCCTTTCAGTGCTCTCTGCTCATGCACATCAAAGGTTAGATTTAGGAACCCGAACTAGTTTACATCCCTTGTTACTATAAAAAGGATGAATGAGGGATTTCGTATTCCATGCAGACAACATCCGCTTTTTGCGAGTAGTACCTGGTCCTTTGCTAGTAGTCGCTCTATCGGTGAACACTTTGTTCTTCTGAGCAGATTGAACCCTAGCCTGGCAATTTTCTTTAAAATGCCCATTATTCCCACAGTGGGTACATAGCCAGTTATCAAGTATAGTGACATACTTGTTGTGTGGGTTGTAGGAAGTTTTCTCCCTTTGGAACCCGATACCTTGCTTGTTCCCACTATTATTGAGATACATGTCAGTGACACTATCTGAGGACCAGGTCTACTACAGAGATTTCTCAAGATCATTTCTTACTTTCTCCAACTCGGTTTGGAGTTGCTGTTTCCTCTCGAGTTCACTACACAGACTGGTTTTTACAACACTTAACTCCTTTTCAAGCAAGATGTGTGACATACTGCTACTTCCTTCCCTTTCCCAAGACCTACATTCCTATGTTCTCTATTGAGTCCCTCAACAGTTTCCTCTAGATTCGTGCATATTAATAACAAGTCATCCATTTCCTCTTTAGTAGATGGAACTCTTTCTTCTAAGGTGTGTTTCTCATTGTTAAGGCCTTCTATTATTTCTTTTAGGTCAATAACTACTACCATCGGATCGTCTCTATCATTTTCCACACTAGTTATTCTTTCATTCAAGGCTTCATTTTCTTGTTCAAGATTAGCTATGGTCTCATTTAAGTCCACTACACATACCACTAGATCATATTTAGATTGTTCGGCCTCTCCTAGTTCTATGGTCAGGATCTTCTTATCATTTACAAGACTATAACAGGCATAGATTAGGATATTAGATAAAGACCTTAGATTTTTAGAAGAATAGGATTTCAGATTTCTCTGAATATCCCTGAAGTTTACCTCATTGTCTTCATCTTATTCATCATCATCATCTGACTGAGCCATCAACACGAATAGTGAAACATACTTCGTTGCTTCAGTTTCCACTGCCATCATGGAACTGTTTTCCACATCTGATTCCCTTTCGGATTCACTTGAGGAGCCTCTCTAAGAAGCAAAAGCCTGCTTAACGATTTTTTCTACAACACTTTTTCGATTGAATTTTTTCTCTGGAACTAGGTTCTTTTTTCCTGCTTTGTCAGGATTTTGCTTGTACTTCTCCGGTTTCGTGAGTGGGAAGTCTTTGATGAAATGCCCTGACTTTCCACATCTGTGACAGAGATCGTTGTTCCTTGTTTTACTTGAATTGCCCCACTTTGTATGCCACCATTTCTTTGAACCATTTTTTGAAATCTCTTAGTAAAATAGGCTATGTGACTATCTTCATCACTTGAATTACTACTTTCAGCCTTAAGCACTAGGTTCTTTTCCTTCTTTTTCCTCTCTTCTTTCACTGTCTTTCTTTCTTTTCATCTTATATGTTTTCAGATTACCAATCATCTCATCCATGGTTAGAGTCTGTAGATCTTTAGCTTCAGTGATGACATTTACCTTAATTTCCAAAGACCCAGGTAGAACATTGAGAATTTTCCTTACAAACTTGTTTCTGGGAATGACATCTCCAAGTGAGTTAAGCTCACATATGATAGAGGTGAATATGGTATGCATATCTTGTATGGACTTATCATCCTTCATCCTGAAGAGCTTATATTCAATGGTGAGCATTTCTATTTTGGTTTGTTTGACCTGAGTAGTTGTGCAGTTTGTAAAGCTTCCCATATTTCTTTGGTAGTATCATGATAACTCGGGAATATGATGCATTTACACTCCTGCATGCTTAATTTTTGATTATAAATGTGTACAAAATAGTCTCAAAGGCTCACTAGTTGTGCTTTATTGCCGGTCTGATCAACAAGTTGACAGTTTCAAAAATCAGCTCAAAAAGGAGTGAAACTTGCACAAGTACCAAAACAAGACAAAGCTCAATCAACCAGGGCTAGTGCAGACACACATCAATATGTGCGGTCCGCGCAAGTGCTGTCCAGAGAGGTTGTTATTCAGGACAAAAGGCAATGCGGCAGCAAGAGGTTTTGTGTGGTCTGCATTGGGATCATTGCGTCCGCACTTTATTTAGTGCGGTCCATGGAGCCAAGGTTCAGAGAGTGGTGCTTTTGAGGATGAAGCTCAATGTGGTCCACAGTCCTTTTTGTACGGACCACAAAAGAAGCCACCGCGACCGCACTCGATTTCGTGCGGTCCGCATTGCCCAAGTACAGAGCCTTAGTACGGCTACACTTGTTTTTGCGCAGTCTGCACTAGCCCCACAGGGGTATTTTTGTCCAAAAAGTTGACCTAGTATAAATAGTTTCTTTTCCCATTTTTAGGTCATCAGATAGTTTTGTACAGAGAGTTGCGCTCGTGACTTCATTCCTTTTACGTATTTTAAGTAATTTTGGCGTGATTTCAACATTGAATCTTCAAGTTTAATTTAGCAATTAATTATTAAGAGTTTATCTTCGTCTATTTCTTTATTTTCATATATAATTATGAGTAGCAAGAATAGAGTTATAGCTTACCCCTAGTGTGGGTAATTAATATGTCTTGTATTTTGATGGATGATTGTCTATAGGTGTTTGATATTTGGGCTAATTTAGGTTTGTAATTGTGAATTAGTGGTTGCAAACACTAGTTTATGCCTAGTAAACTTTGGCTCTTCTTGAGAAAGAGAGCCTATGACCATGAAATTAGTCCAACAAGGAATTAGGGCATATTCAAGAGATTGATAGCCCCAATTAAAGGGCTAAACCTAGAGATAGTAATACCGGGCTTGAATCTTGATTGCTTACACAAATTTGCATACCCAATTGGTCTTGAGAATGGCAATTCGAGCAAAATCACTCGAACTACCGAGAGGTATAGAGTAATTACAATCATGCAATGGTTATATCATACTCCCCAAATATTACAATCTAGTTTTAGACTCAAGAATCCATTAGTTGACCACCTAGATGAAAGTCACTACCCTAATGCCTTTTATCTTTTTGAAACCACTTGCAATATAATAACCGTAGATTTAATTAGTCTGACTAGCATTGTAGTATTACAAAATTAGAATTTAATTCAAACCCTAAAATATTTAGAAGTGTAATTAATAGCAAATACACTGCTCAACTTTAGATAGAAACTCGATACCAATATCTAGCTCCCTATGGAAATCGATCCCGACCTCATCGGGTAAAAGATACTTCGACCTCTCTCGCTACTTAATAGTAGTGCATGGTTGGACTCGATCACTTTTTGGCACCGTTGCCAGGGAGCTAACGGTTTTGGCTATCTATCTAAATAGTTTTGTGTATTGTTCTTCTTTTCTTCCTTGTTACTAATTTGTGTGTGTCGAAATTTCAGGTACAAAATGGCATTAAATGCTAATGACCCTCTTGGAAACGTAATTGCAGGGGAGGAGGTAGATGATAATGGAGAGGATGAGGTGCCTCTTGTACCTCAAGATCAACGGAGAAGCCGCCAGGCCAATGCTAATGAAAATGTTCCAGACCCTCCACCACCACCTCTAGGAGTGGCTCCTCGAGTGCTTCCAAACCAAGGATATGCAAGTGCAACCGTCCCACCCCAGATCCGGGCAGGCAATTTCCAATTATTAATGAGATGCTGACATTGCTGAAGCAATATAGGTATTTCACGGGTGATGCCAATCAAAATTCTTGCAAACATCTCAAGGGGTTCGTGGATACCTATTGGGGAATCAAGCAAACTAATATGTCTGAGGATGCACTTCGGTTGAGACTCCTCCATTTTCAGTTAAAGGGAAGGCATTGGATTGGCTTGAGAGACTTCCCAACTATTCCATCACTACTTGGGATGAGTTGTTAGACAAGTTCATTGCAAAGTTCTTCTCACCGAGGCACATGGCAACATTGTGGGATGAGATCTTAGCTTTCAAGTAGGAGCCCGCCGAACCATTGCATGAGATCTGGGAGAGATATAGAACCATGGTAAAGGAATGCCCCAACAATGTTATGATGGAGAATATGTTGCGACAAACTTTCTACCAAGGCATCAACATAAAAAAAACAATGTATAGTCAATCAACTTGCTGGGGGCAATTTCATGAAGCTGACATATGATGAAGCTAGTGCCATTCTTGATGAGATGGCTGACACGTTCTCCGCTTCGCAAAGTAGAGCCAATGTGCCCTAGGTTGACCCCACCGTCACTCATTTGCATAAAGAATTACATGATCATGGGAAGGCCATAGCTGAGTTAAAAACAACCATGAACCAACTACCAAAGGCAAAATTACAACAAGTTCAAAATCCTCGCCAAGTGAATTCCATAGAGGGTATTAACATGCTAGTGAACCAAAGAAGACAAAGAGGTCAATAGAACTAAGGGAGTTTAGATCATTTTGACAATGATTTTGGTGGATTCCAAGATGATGGTTATGATGGGCAGAATGAAGAGGTACATTATGTGAATATTATCAAGGCCAAAGAGGAAATTCTTCCAACCAACAGCAACAGTGGAGATCCCAGGGCAATTGGGGTAATCAACAACAAGGCAATAACAATTATAACAATCAACAACAAGGGAACCACAATTGGGGAAACAATAATTAAAATACAAATTGGGGCAATAAAAAAACAATCAGAGCACTCAAGGAAACTGGGGCAACAACAACAATCAGGGTAGATGGAACAATAACCAGGGAAATCAGGGGAAAGACTTTCAAAGGACCCCAATGTACCAAAAACCAAGCAATCCACCACCTTTTCCATCCCAAGGTCCTAGTCTTCCAACAATGAAATAGGGAGAATTGAAATGATGTTTTAACAGATGATGAAAAAGAATGCTGATCCGCAATTGGCTTCTCACAACACTTCAATCAGGAATTTGGAGGTTCAGCTAGGCCAAATATCACATTCTTTGAATACTCGCCCTAAGGGGGCTCTACCGAGTGATACAATGGTTAACCCAAAGGATGGAATAATCATGTCATGGCGATAACTACTAGGAGTGGATGAGGCGGTGATGTGAATGCCTCCAAACAAAAGCAAGTTTTGGGTGATGAAGTTGAGTTGCAAGAAGATGAAATTCATTTGATGGTTGATAATGTGGTTGATGAAAATATGAATGAAAAAGTGAGGATTGATATTCAATATACCGAGGTGGAAACACAAAACGATGTGAACCCGTCTAGGGAACACGTAATAGACATGGCGGAGCTAGTTGTGCCAAAAGCCAATTCACCCTTGCCTAGGCCACCTCCACCTTATCCTCAGAGGCTAACCAAAAAGAAAAATGAGAATCAATTCAAAAAGTTCATTGACATGATGAAGGGCTTATCCATCATTGTGCCTTTGGTGGAGGCTTTGGAGCAAATGCCTGACTATACTAAATTCATGAAATATTTGGTAACAAAGAAAAGATTCATGGACTTGAAACTATCAAGATGACCCACCAAGTTAGTGCTATAGTACATTTAATGGCTCCGAAGTTGGAGGATCTCGGTGCTTTCACTATCCCTTGCACTATTGGAAGTGCAGACTTTCCTAAAGCTTTATGTGATTTAGGGGCAAGTATCAACTTGATACCTTACTCACTTTTCAAGACTTTGGGTATGGGGCCATCAAGGCCGACTTCCATGAGATTGCAAATGGCAGATAGATCAATGAAGTGACAATTGGGTATTGTTGATGATGTGCTTGTCTGGGTGGACAAATTTATCTTGCCAAAAAATATTGTTATCTTGGATTGTGAGGCAGATTATGAAGTCTTGATCATATTGAGGAGACCTTTCCTTGCTACGGGGAAGGCTCTAGTTGATGTGGAAGTAGGGAAAGTCACTTTTGGGGTAGGTGATGAGACGGTGGTCTGTCATGTTTGCAAGTCAATGAAGCATCCCAATTGTGCCAAAGTGTGCTCATTTGTGGATCTTATCACAACTGTGATGATTGATGATACTTGTGAAATGATCAATGTGGAGGACCCTCTGGAGGCCTTATTGTTAAATCTTGATGTCAATGGTGATGAGGGCCGAGTGGAGTGCGTGAATGCTTTACATGGAATGGGCTCTTATTCTTATGAGCCTAGGAAACTCTCTTTGGATCTTGAAAACAGAAAGACACCTCCAACTAAGCCTTCAGTTGAGGAACCTCCGGCATTGGAGTTGAAGCCATTGCCTCCACACCTCAGGTATGAATTCTTAGGACCTAGTCCAACTTTACTAGTTATTATTTCCTTTTGCCTTACTAATATGCAGGTAGATTCCATATTGGTGGTGCTCAATAAGAGGAAGAAGGCAATTGGATGAACTTTAGGTTATATCCGGGGAATAAGCCCCACATTCTGTATACACAAGATTAATCTTGAAGATGATGCAAAACCCTCCTTAGAACATCAAAGGATGTTGAACGAGGCAACGCAAGAAGTTGTGAAAAAGGTGGTGATCAAGTAGTTAGATGCCGGGGTTGTGTACCCTATCTCTGATAGCTCGTGGACTTCGCCAGTGCAATGTGTGCCGAAAAAAGGTGGGTGGTATGACCGTGGTGACCAATAATAATAATGAACTAATTCCTACTCGGACAGTTACCGAATAGAGGGTGTGCATGGATTACAGCAAGCTGAATAAGGTGACCCGCAAGCATCACTTCACATTGCCTTTCCTTGACCAGATGCTTGATCGTCTTGCTGGGTGTGCCTTCTATTTTGTCTTGATGGATATTCTGGATACAACATAATCTTGATTGTTCCAGAGTATCAGAAGAAAACCATATTTACTTGTCCATACAACACCTTTACTTTTTCTCGGATGCCTATCGGTGTATGATGGCCATTTTCACCGATATGGTGGAAGATATTTTGGAGGTATGCATGGAGGACTTTAGTGTGGTGGGTGATTCATTTATGAATGTTTTAAAAATCTGGATAGAGTGTTGTCCTGTTGTGAAGACACCAATCTTGTGCTCAATTGGGGAAAATGTCACTTCATGGTTGAGGAGCGCATAGTGTTGGGTCATAAAATTTTAAAGCATGGCATAGAAGTTGATAAGGCCAAAATAGAGGTGATTTCAAGGCTTTCTCTCTCCATTTTTGTCAAGGGGGTTAGGAGTTTTCTTGGGCACATGGGGTTATACCGAAAATTTATAAAGGATTTTTCGAAGGTAGTGAATCCTTTGTGCAAGCTACTAGAAAAGGATGCCAAGTTCGTGTTCGATGAGGGATGTATGCAAGCATTTGAACTTATCAAGCATAAGTTGGCCACCACCCATATCATTACCGCACTCAATTGGAGCTTGCCTTTCGAGCTCATGTGCGACGCGAGTGATGTTGCGGTTGGTGCATTTTTGGGTCAAAAAGTGAACAAAATATTTCATCCGGTGTACTAAGCGAGCAAGACAATGAATAAAGCTCAAAGGAACTGCACGGTGACTAAGAAAGAGTTGTTGGCTATTGTTTTCGTAATGGAAAATTTTCGGCCGTATCTCATGGGAGCCAAGGTCATAGTGCGCACCGATCATGTGTCCTCTAGGTACTTGGTGACGAAGAAAGACTCCAAAGCTAGGCTGATGCGATGGGTCTTGTTACTTCAAGAGTTTGATTTAGAAATTATGGACTGGAGAGGTAGTAAAAATCAAGTGGCGGACCACTTGTCCGGCTTGTTGGAGGAAGGAATGTCGCGTGGTGGCCTAGAGATCAATGTTGCATTTCCTAATGAGCAGCTACTTTCTATGTCAATGAGTGATCTGCCATGGTTTGCGGATTTTGCTAATTACCTTGTGACTGACATTATCACGTGTGAGCTCTCTTCTAACCAAAGGAAGAAGCTCAAACATGATAGTTTGGATTTCTATTGGGATGAGTCGTACCTATTCAAGAGTTGCAAGGATGGTGTGATTCGAAGGTGTGTCCCGGAGAAGGAGAAATTGAGTATCTTGGGGGATTGTCATTTCTTCCTTATGGTGGCCATCATGGAGGGGCGAGGACGGCTTCCAAAGTTCTTAGTTGTGGGTTTTATTGGCCAACTTTATACAAAGATTCAAGTAAACTTGTGAAGTGGTGTGACGAATGTCAAAGAGCGTGTGGAATTTCGAAGAAAGATGAGATGACTCTCAATTCCATTCTTGAGGTTTATATTTTTGATGTATGGGGAATTGATTTCATGTGCCTATTTGTAAGCTCATGCGGGAACGCCTACATTCTAGTGGCGGTTGATTATGGTTCAAAATGGGTTGAGGCCGTGGCTTTTCCCAACGATGAATCTAGGAGTGTGGTTACATTTCTCAAAAAGAGCATTTTTACAAGGTTTGGCCCTCCTCGTGCAATCATAAGTGATGGGGGTTTGCAGTTTTGCAATAGAGCTTTTGACACCTTGCTTGCAAAGTATGATGTCAACCACAAAGTGTCTACTCCTTATCATCCTCAAGCGAGTTGCCAAGTTGAAGTCTCAAATAGGGAAATCAAGAGTATTCTGTCTAAAGTGGTCAATGCAAATAGGAGCGATTGGTCTAAGAAGTTGGATGATGCTCTATTGGCGTATTGGACTGCTTACAAGACTCCAATTGGTATGTCTCCGTATCAGTTGATGTTTGGGAAAGCTTGCCATTTACCGGTTGAGTTATAGCACAAGGCCATGTGGTCTTTGAGGAAATTGAACCTTGAATGGGATGTATGTTCAAATCTTCAAGTGAAGAAGCTTAATGAACTTGATGAATTCTGATTCTATACCTACTCCAGTTCACCCTTGTACAAGGATAAGCTGAAGTACCTACACGATAAGTATACTCATGGAAAGGAGTTCAAAGTGGGAGATTTGGTTCTCTTGTTCAACTCTCGGTTACGATTGTTTCCAAGAAAGCTTAAGTCAAAATAAAGTAGACGATTTGAAGTGGTGTTTGTGACTTCGTTTGGTGAACTTGATCTGAAGAACAAAAATGGTGAGGTTTTCAAAGTCAATGGACATAGGTTCAAGCATTACTTGGGTAAGATTGATGACAGCCACGTGATGACACTTCTTCATCTCAAATGTGTTGATGGTAGTCTGTGTCGTGCCGCGACGATAAATCAGGCACTTCTTGGGAGGCAACCCATGTTTTTTTCTTTGATTTTCATTGTAGTATAGGATTTATTTTTTAACTGACTGGTTGTGAGATGCTGCAGGATTGTGTTGATGCAGTGCAGGACAAAGTGGAAAAAATTGCTCAAGTCTTTGAAGTTTGAAATGCGGACCATACTACACTTTGTGCAGCCACAAAGAACTTTGTGCGGGGAAAAAAATTAGTGCAGACCGCATTGATGATTATGTATAAAACCAACTCTCTGAAATTTGCCACCACGGCCGCGTTACATATTAGTGCGGTCTGCGGTGGACCACTACGACTACAAAGCATTTTGTATGGGCCGCAATGGTTGTCTTCTCTAACTCATATAATGATGTATGGTGCAGACCGCATTTCATTTTGTGCGGTCTGATGTGGGTAGGTAAGCTGGGCCCCAGGACTTTTTCTATCAATAGTACTTGAGGCCCACCGTTTGAACTTTTCGATCCTTTGCTCTCAAAGCCCTAAAAATCACCTTTCATCACTAAAATTGCGCGAATTCATCTACATAGTCTCGATTGATCATCAATACTTCTCACATCTGGTAAATTTTACATCTTTTTAGTTGTTTAATTTATTTAGTTTCTTTTATTTTTTGTTTTTTCTTGTGTCTTCTTCTTGCCTTTCCCGTATTTCTTTCGATTTGGTAACTTAGGTTAGTTAATTTCTTGTTTAAATTAGGATTTGGTAGTTAAAACACTAGTAAAACACTTAGGGACTCTTTAATTAGAAATATTTTGACTAAAAGTGATTAAACAAGGAATCTTAAGTCAGTGCTGCTAATGGGTACTCAGTGCGGACCGCGGTGCCCTTGTGCAGTTCACAATGGTATTTTATGCGGACCGCATTGCTAAAAGTCCTGAAACCTGATCCTTGAGGACTGCGTCCACACTGCATTTTGTGTGGTCCGTGATGCCTCAATACAGACCGCATTGTTATTTCGTGCAGTCCGCGGTGCCTAGATTTAGAGAGTGGGTAATCTGAACCCCACCTCTATGCGGACCAAATGAATTTTGTGCAGTCCGCCTTGGTACCTGTGCAACCGTACTACATTTTGTGTGGTTTGCGATGTATGGATTCAGAGAGTGGGTTGTCTGAACCCCACTTCTTTGCGGACCGCAATGGATTTTGTGCGGTCCGCATTGGCCTCTGTGCTGCCACACTGCATTTTGTGTGGACCGTATTCTTCAATATTTTACTATCTCTAACTATTATTCTTGTAACTCTGAATTACATTGATTATATTGACTTTGTTTGCGGACAATGGTTAAATCTAGGGGCAAGGGTGCTAAACAACCAGGAAGAGGAGAGTGCTCCCGGGGTGGGAAACAAAAGATGATAAGACTGACCCCCCAAGTTCAGGAAGCAATAAAAACAACAAGAAAGGCGATTCGGGCCGCTGATAGAGGTACTTCCCACTTATCGGGAAGTGAGTACAAGCCCTTCCAGAAGGCATCCTTAGACTCTGTGCCATAATTTGTTCCTGACTGGCCGGAGAGAAACAGACTGAGAGACACTCCTCCACCTTCCCCCACTGCCCAAGCTTCAGTGCGTGTATCTTCTAAGTCTTCTGATGGCTCAGCTGCTGGTAGTAACAATTAATACTCCACCTCTCCCACAACTTCATTATCTGGAGAGGGTGCAGTAGGAGAAGAAGAGGAGGTAGGAGAAGAAGAGGTAGTAGGAGAAGGGGGTGAACCACAGGTGAGAAGAGTAGCTAGAACTAGAAAAAGTGGAGGTGTGGCAAGATTATTTTGTGAGTGAGGTGGCCTACCATAAGTTCAGAGAATGGTGGCATGTGAGGAAATTGATTCCAGAGCGATGCTTTGTTGATAGAGACCTCTTGCTTCACAACCACAATGTGATAAGATATCTTAGAGAGAGTGTGGGATGGGAGTACTTCTTGAGCAACTGCATGGATGCAAACGAGCACCTGTTCAAGGAATTCTACACCAATGTTGCCCACATCAAGAAAGGCGCCAAAGTGACCAAAGTACGGAATTTGAAAGTGCTATTTGATGGGAAAGCAATAAATGACTACTTGGGCTTCAATGAAGAGTATGGATCACTGTATCTAGCGAAGATGTAATTAGTTGAGGAGGTCTGTCCTTGGTTGGTACAGTACTTGGCATTCCTAGGTAACACCCCGATTGGTTGAATGTGGGGTGAAGATCTTAAGAAGAAGCTTGAATTTTGAGGCTAAAGGGTGGGACACATTCGTGTACAGAAGACCCACTACACACGATAACTCACTCCCTTTTCACCGGGCTGTATTGGTAGCATCGATTATGGCGGGATACTCGATTAACATTGGGAATGTGATATCTCGAGTGATTACGCAGGTAGTAAGTGAAGGTGACAAAAATTACCCCTTCCCCCGCTTCTTATCCATGTATTTCAGGGACTTAAAGGTGGAAAACCGAAAATTTGATATCAAAGTGAAAGCAAAGGCCTCGTTATCATGGTACTACATGCATGGTTATGACAACCCTAAAGGCAAGAACTACAAGGGAACAACCACTGCTTCAACTGGTCAGTCTGAAAAGCCAATAGTGGTAGTGGCTCATACTCAGCCTTCTTCCACCTCAGCGGACATGCCTCGTGTTCCATCCACTTCAGCTATTCTAGACATACCCTCCACCCCAGTATACCCATTAATTTCCCACCGTCTGAGCCAGGCTATTCTCAGCATCAACAATTGGATGTGGTCAACTTCCTCTATGTTGTCTGTCCTTACTACGAAAGTGGTATCTCAGTCGGCTCCTCCGCCTCCATAGGTCTCACAGTCTATTGAGGACGCCCTCAAGGAAATTCTAGACAACCACAAGAAGATCCCTGATACTCAAAAAGTGCTAACAGACGCTGTAGATTCTCATAGGAAAGCTCTTAAGGAGCTTGCTAGGTAGGCCAAGAAGATGAGAAAGACGCAGGCTTCCAACAATTTTGTAAAAGAGTTATGTGTTGAGGTTGACAGGTTGAAGGCAAATCATCTGCCATTGGATTTATTGCTACATGACCTAGTGCCAGCAGCCCATCCCCAGCCAGTGCAGTTAGAGAGGCCTCCCAAGAGACGAAGGGTGATTCCCTATGTAGATGATGCAGTCATACAGCTAGAGGACCCACCGGAGGCTTCCTCCAGTCAGACATAGGATGCAGCCCAGGAGCCTGTCCAGGCCTGGTCCTAGAAGTAGAGCCACAGGACACAAGGAGCCAGTCTCATGTTCCCGAGCATATTGAGGACCCAGAGACCACTCAGGATCCCATGCAAACAGATGGCCCATATGGAGTTTCTCTATCCTCTTTTTTCTTTATTTTTGGTGCTTATTTTTCTTAGTTGCATTGAGGACAATGCCATGTTTCATTTGAGGGGGTAGGCCCTACTTTGATATGATTTGGATGACTGTATATATTTGACAGATTTTATACTTTATTTATTTTCATCTTTGGTATGTATATAATTTCAGCATTGTATTACATTTTTCTTACTTTTTATCTTGGTTCTGTATATAAAAGTTATGTTACATTGTATTTATTCATTCCTCTATTGTATATTCGATTAAATCCCCTCTTGTAAATATTCATTCTATTTTCCATAGTTTTTCTTTCTTAGCTTCTTATTTATATTCGTAGCTTCTTAATTTGGATTTTTGCAATAAGCCTTTGGTTTTATTAATGCCATGGTTCTTTATAAAGGTGGAATTTGTGTGAACCGGGTGGCTCTTCCCGATGAGGGATGACATGACTACCTTCTTAAGGGTTTGAGTCTGTTTTTCTTTTTCTTTTTCTTTTTAGTAGTTAGTGGTTAAGAGTTCCTCAAACAAAGCTTCACTTAGGCCTAGCACACTTGCCTTTGATCTCATGTCAAAAATAAATTGTTGTGCATAGTATGGTGAAAGTCGTGACCTTGAGACTCTTCCGTTGACCGATAGTCATCAAGTGTATTTTCGGGACCATTGTGTGCTCAAATCTTATCTAAGGTCGTTGTGAGCCCCCGACTCTATATCTTTAGCAATCTCATAGCTTGTGTGGTGAGAAATTGCACTGCAAGTCCAAGTACTGAGCCATTGGTCTAGAACTTGCCCTGAATGTTTGTTGAGGCAAAATCCTAAGTGAATTTTGACTTGAGAGATGATTATAGGCTCTTCTTGACCCAAATCATAGCTTGAACACTTCCATAGCCTACCAATAATAAAATCTCTAGTCCACCCTTTTGATCCTTAGACCTTTTTCCTTTAGGAACCTTAATACAAGCCTTTACCCGTTCTAAAAGATACCCTATCTTGGCACCAATCTTTCCTCAGCACATGAAAAAAGCATAAATTTGGGAGGAGAAACGAGGATGGAAATAAAGTGGTAAAAGGTAAAAAATGAAGAAAAGGAAATGCAATGAAAAAGAAAGAGAAGCAAAAAGAGAAAAAGTAATATTCAATGCAGAAATGAATAAAAAGGATTCAAGAAAAGCAAAGAATGAAAGGTGTGGAAAATTGAGAAAGGAGAAAAGATTTTAATTGAATAAGAAAGAGTTACAATGTGTCTCTCTAACCCTTTAGAAACAAGTGAAATGACTCAAAAAATCAAGTGAATGTGTGCCAAAATGAAACAAAAGAAGTGCTTAAAGGAAGATGGAACCTACGTAGACCAAACACTGCATACCCAGAACCAAAAGCCTTCTCTATGTCTCTACAAAAGCCCTATGTGATCTAGAGTTGAATGAAGCTTACAGTAGTGGTGACTCACATAAGAGGCAAGTATATGGTACTTAGAGCCGGACTTGTGACTTTTCTTGAGAGAAATGAGTGTGTTTCCATTAGCCTCGTTCTAAGTGCCACTATCCCAAAGGTGAAGTTTGCGTAGGGAGAGTTGAGGATGTATGAGTTTGGGTTCCACAATGACCAAAGTAATAAAAAGAGTTCTTTGATGTGTTGAGTCAACTCTTGATGCTCTTGTGTCGCACTTAATCCACGATGTTTAAAAGAGTAAATGTTGTTAATGATTTATTTGTATTTAAGGTAATTGTTAGTCCCAATTGATGTTGGACGACGTCACTTTAGGGCATCTGAATTTTCTTGGATGTTCTCTTAAGGGGTGGGTATTATTTTATGTGCTTGAAGACAAGCAAAAGCTTACGTTTGGGGGAGTTGATAACTAGGGAATATGATGCATTTTACACTCCTTCATGCTTAAGTTTGATTAGAAATGTGTACAAAATAGTCCCAAAGGCTCACTAGTTGTGCTTGATTTCAGGTTTTGATCAACAAGGTGACAAAGTGTCAAAAATTAGCTCAAAAAGGAGTGAAACTTGCACAAGTACCAAGACAAGACAAAGCTCAGTCAA
Organism: Nicotiana benthamiana; assembly: GCA_034376525.1. Lineage (NCBI taxonomy): Eukaryota > Viridiplantae > Streptophyta > Magnoliopsida > Solanales > Solanaceae > Nicotiana > Nicotiana benthamiana. The sequence continues at coordinate 12,596,311 of CM067338.1, read as the reverse complement.
CCAGGGCCAGTGCGGCTGCACACTAATCTGTGCTGTCCGTACAAGTGATGTCTAGAGAGGTTGTTATTCAGTCCAAAAGGCAATGCAGCCGCAAGTGGTTACGTGCGGTCCACATTGGGACCATTGTGTCCCCACTAGATTTAGTGTGGTCCATGGATCCAAGGTTCAGAGAGAGGTGTTTTTGAGAATGAAGCTCAATGTGGTCTGCGGTCCTTTTTGCGTGGACCATAATGAAAGCCACCGCGACCGCACTCGATTTTTGCGGTCAGCATTGCCTAAATTCAGAGAGCTGATTATTCAAGCTCAGAGTCGTAGTGCAGCCACACTTGTTTTTCGCAGTCCGCACTAGCCCCACATGGGTATTTTTGTCAAAATTTTTGGCCTAGTATAAATAGTTTCTTTTCCCATTTTTAGGTTATCATATAGTTTTGTACTGAGAGCTACGCTCGTGACTTTGTTCCTTTTACCTATTTTAAGTAATTTTTGCATGATTTCAGCATTAATTCTTCAAGTTTAATTTAGCAATTAATTATTATGAGTTGATCTTCATCTATTTCTTTATTTTCATCTATAATTATGAGTAGCTAGACCCATAAGCTAGAGTTGTAGCTCAACCCTTGTGTGGGTAAATTATGGGTCTTGTGTTTTGATGTATGATTGTCTATAGGTGTTTGATATTTAAGCTAATTTAGGGTTTTAATTGTGAATTAGTGGTTGCAAGTACTAGTTTATGCTTAGTAGACTTTGGCTCTTCTTAAGAAAGAGAGCCTAAGTCTATAAAATTAGTCCAACAAGGAATTGAGGCGTATTCAAGATATTGATAGCTCCAATTAAAGGGTTAAACCTAGATATAGTAATAGCCGACTTGAATCTTGATTGTTTGTGCAAATTTGCATACCCAATTGGTCTTGACAAAGTCAACTCGGGCAAAATCACTCGAACTACCAAGAGGTATAGAGCGAGTAGAATCGTACAATGGTTATATCATACTCCTCAAATATGACAATCTAGTTTTAGACTCAAGAATCCGTCAATTGACCACCTAGGTGAAAGTCGCTACCCTAGTGCCTTTTATCCATTTGAAACACTTGCAATATATTAACCGTAGCTTTATTTAGTCTGATTAGCATTGTAGTATTATAAAATTAGAATTAAATCAAAACCTAAAATGTTTATAAGTGAAATTAAGAGAAAATACACAACTCAACTTTAGATAGAAACTCGACTCCAATATCTAGCTCCTTGTGGAAATCGATCCCGACCTCATCGGGTAAAAGCTTATTCGACCTCTCTCGCTACTCAATAGTAGTTCATGGTTGGCTCGATCATATCACAAGTTGATACTCTGTTGTAATCATTAGGTGTTATGCGACACATCAAGATTTTCTTGGCACGATAGTCCTTTTCTACAACTTTTCTGTCAATGTCGATGTACTCTCTTCTCCCTTTGGGCACCAATGGTCCTATGTCTTCAAGTTTCTTCATGTGACCATATGGACAATCACAAATAGTGTCCCACAGCTCTGAATCTTCTGCCATCATAAAATCATGCATTCGGGTCTTCCACCAACCGTAGTATTAACTATTGAATCTGGGAAGTCTATAGGTTCATTGTCCTTCTTCAAAGTTTGGTGGAGTAGCCATTGAGGATCCTTCCTAGGTATTAGCGTGATAGGAGAAACCTTCTCTGATACTAATTTTTAGTTTATGTGAGTACACCAAACTATAGAGTACCTGGTCCTCTATGAGATGATACGTGGAATGCAGTAAAGATTGTATGTAAAGAAGGCAAAAGATTTTCTACGTAGAAAAATCCCAAACAAGGGGATAAAAAACCATGACCTACTACAAGCAACTTTGCAAACACCCTATTGCAAAGACTTCAAACTAACATGCGATGAACCACCACAAGCCACTCTATAACTCTCCTAGTTATAAAGGATTTAAACTTATGACTATCCCTAGTCACAACATAAACTCAGAAGTTTACGAATTTGGTTTGTTCCTAAGAACACACTTCTAAGAAAGCAAACTAGGAATTACAATGACAAACAAATAACAAGAAAACAACTCAACAATGGATGTACATAAACTCGTTAAGAAAATGATCTTTAGTGGAGTTGTCTTCTTGTTATTGACACACCAGTGACTTCAATGCCGGATGAATGCTTTTTCTTTTTGAAAGAATATCACTTAATGCATGAAGAATGGTGTGTCTTGCACCAGGTTGTTTTATCACAAAAGATAGCACAACGGGTAGTGATGTCAAATTTTGGTGTACGCTTCTTCCCAATGAGAAGTGACTGTTGTACTGTCTGCAGAATCACTTCTGGGCAGTTGCGTTCTAGCTGGATAGTGGACTTTGTATTTATGTCAGGACACACCAAAGTACCAAGTCCTAGTTGTGTTCCTATTCTGTGATAGTTGCCAGATGGTCACTTTCTTCGGCCATGTTCTAGTTGTGTACTTGAGATGTATTTTTGTCAGAGAACCCTAAGGGAGCCTCTGGATGTGCCTTCTACATCTTATAACACTTCCTAGGGTTTGGCAAATAATAGTCATGAGTCTAATGCAGCTTCCTAGGATTCTAATTATGATGATGTCCTAGATGATAGAAGAGGGGGAGAAGGTGAACATGCAAGATTAGAAAGATGAAAAAAAGGTTATATGGGAAGATAGATTTCATAGTCAGAGTGCTTTTTCTAATTTTCGAATATGGTGGACGTAGAGCTCCTTGACTTATGAGCGACAGTACCTCCAAAAAGATCTTCACAAATACAACCCCGTAGTTCTAGAGAAGTTTACCAAAAAAAGCGATATATGTTGTTTACCGAGAAACTGGTGGATGTAAAGGAGTATCGTGTATGCCAACACAACACATATTCTTAATGTGACAAATATCACTATGGTGCACAACTTGAAGGTGATGTTTGATTAGCATACTCTGAATACGTACTTTGGGTTGATGGTGTGGAGCTGAAAGAGTATTTTGAGAAGTCGGCTATGTAAGAAGAGTCTAGGATGTGGCTTGAGCTGATTCTAGCATCGGAACTTACTCCTTCTTGGATTTCTCCTGGGGTGACAATCCTACAAAAAAATCTGAATGTCAAGGCCAAAGGGTGGCAGGCCTTTGTACACATCCGGCTTGACCCGTGACTGAATGAGAAAAAATTGTCCATTCCTCGAGCTATAATGGTGGCTTCTATTATGGTCGTGTACCCAATCAATATGGATGCCCTGATGTTGACCAACATCTTGCGTCACAACAGGGTAACACCTCTTACCCATACCCTAGGACTATTACTGAGTATTTGACAAAGGCCAACGCGGAGTCTAGGCATTTGTCACCATAGTCAAGCCAATAGTGCCATTTGAGTGGTACAAGCTGCAGGATTCGAGTAACATAAAGAAGAGCATTTAGCCGTCTAATATTGTTGGCCAACTTGATGAGCCAGTAGTGATAACTTTGGTTTGTCTAAAATCCCATCCATGTTGGCTAAGACTTTTACAAGTGCCACAGCTATTATCCCTGAGCCACCATCTTCAGTTCCTACTATAGCTCCTACTACAGTACTTACCCCACCTCCAAGGCTGGTGCCCATGCCTACATGCCCATTATCTACTTTACGAGTCTCCCAGATACTGGCGAGTCCCAATAGCTGGATGCAGGCAGCTACTTCAAAGCTTTCTGAGATCTAAAGTACTATCGCATGGCAGACATCTTCACAGGCACCCCTAGATTCCTCTAATGTAGATAAGAAGCTTAGAAAAGTCTTGGACAAGTAAAAGGTTATCATGGATACATTGGTGAAACATGGTACTGTGATTGAGCAATTGACCAAGCAAGTGAGGAAAATGAGGAAGTCACAGGCTAGAAAGAAGTCAGTTGATGAGATTCCGGCTGAGTTGACCCGAATAGCTGAGGCCAAATATTTTCCATTTGACATGATATTAGACCCCGCACAGCCTCAACCAGCTCTAGCTTCTCATGCTGCTCCCGTTGCTCATATTGAAAAGTCGTGCTTTGCCTCCGACACTACTAAGGTGGTGCGTGATTGTTAATTTCTCAGGCTTCTCCCGCACTTAATGGTGATATTCAGTTAGCTGAGCCGGCTAGGACTTATGTTGCTGGTGACACAGTGATGACTGAGGATACTTAGGGAGTTTCTTCACCCTCATATTTGATACATTTGACTACTTTGAAATGTAATAATTTGCTCCACTTTTATTTATTTGGTTATCTTTAGTAATTGTTACGTTCATTAGCTTCTTAATTATTTATATTTTGATTGGCGTTTGTTTTAGTGGTTATCATGTTTTCTTATTACTATTGATAATAAACCTTTTGGTTTATTTAATTCTTTCCAAAGTGGTCTTTTGTGTGAACCGGGTGACACTTCCCGGGGATGGATAGTGTGACAACTTTCTTAAGGGAATGAGCATGTTTCTTGTTTAGGTAATAGTAGTAATAAGTATAAATGAATAAATGCCCTATCCAAGTCATTCTCCAAAATGAGTTAGTTATGCTTCATTTTGTACCAACATACTTAACTGCATGCTTATGGTTTGAAACATGATTTTTCGAAGAAAATAGCTCTAGTTAGTAAATTTGAGGTTCTTAAGTTGACTTTGATAATCATTAGGTGGTTGAATGGGCCATAGAGATTTTTAACTTGACTGTGATTGTTCTGGGCTTTAGATCCTATCATCTTTTACGGTCTAGTTGCATAAGAGGTGAGGTGGATTTTTGTTGCTAGTCCAAGTAATTGACTGGATAATCTAGAACTTTCCATGAATGTATTTTAAGGAAAAATTGTAGGTTTGCTTGGTTTGAAAAATGATCGTAGGATTTCTTTGGATCGTTTGATCTTTCTATTGCCACCCTATGATCATTATAACCCCTTTGAGCCTTTAGCCTTTCTCTGTTGATAATCATGGTATAAGCCTTTACCGATTTTGATCATAATCTTCTCTTGGCACCTGAACCTTCCTTAACACTCATATGTAATAAGTAGTTCACATCATAAGTTCGGGGGAAAAGTTTAATAATCTAAAAGAGGTAACAAGGCACTAAAAAGGAGAAAAGAAATGATCTCCATGAAAAGAAAAGGCAATAAAAGAAAGAAAAAAAGAAATACAAAAAAAAGGGAGATTGATGAAATTAAAGAAAGGTAATTGTCTTTAGTATGAGCATCAATGATAGCATCAATAACAGTGATAGAGTTTTAGAAGCTCCAAAAAGTCCATTTATAAGATCTCAAGCTAAAGAATTGCAGACAAATGTTGATGGACCTCAATAAAGAAGATTTTAATTGTAGAGGAAGAGCTCAAGCACAAAGGAGATGAATTTTCCAAGTTTTACAATTATTTGATAGCCCAAATTCAAGTCCAAGAGGAGGAAGATAGGGTCCCAACATCAGCCCTTGAAGTTCACTAAAAAGGCACCAAGAAGAGCTTAAAATGCGTTTAAAAGAGGTCCAAAAGGGGGTATTTCATAAGGATCCCGATTAGAGTCCAAGCCAATGGTTCAAACTAGTAGTTTAAGGACCAAATCTGCCCCTAAGATATTTGACCGCCCACCCTGTTATTTTTATTAGTTTGTTTTAGGTTTTCTAGTATTTAGCTTAGCCTCAAAGTTAGGGGTTGCCTTGGCATACCACCCTACCTAGTTTTTTGGATTTTTTACTCCTAAGTAGTTCTTTTCATTTATTGTGGTACTTCATTATTGATTAATAATATTATACTTTGAGAGTTCTTTTGAACCTTTGTTACTTTTGCTTTGAGATTTATCTTTCAACCTTTACTAGTTCATAATTCAAGGTAGTAAGATAACTTCTTTATTGTGCTATTATTGATTCCTTTGTGTTGTTCTTAGAAGGCGATTAATACTAGTTATTAATTGTTGTCTCAAGTTACTCGTAAAGCAGTCAAGATCTGAATCTATTGTTTCTGATTTTTTCATAAAGGCATTTGATTTCTTTAATAAATCAAAACGTTGTTGCTTGGATCTTTTCAAGGCTACAGAATTTGCATTTTTGGAAGTTTTTGGAATTCTTTCTCTGAATTTTCCCATATCCTTTAATTTCTGCACTTTAATTCTAGTCATCCAATTTCTTATTGTTATTGCTTCCGAATTTAATTCTTAAATTCTTACTCTAGTTTGCATTCTCGACCTTGCTGTTGTCAATCAAGGTAGAAAAAGAATGAAATAGATAATAAAGAGTGATGCAAAGTCTATCTAGCCCCCAATAAAAAGAAATACCTCTCAGTGTTTGGTAAATACGAGCCAAGAAATAAAAGTGGAGTGCTTAAGGAAGGATGTAACCACTTATCCCATATGGTATCCTAACCCATTCCAGAAGCCTTTATTACAACATGAAAGAATTCCTACTTAATTTTGAACCGAATGAGCTTACATTAATGGAAATCCACATAAGCGGCAAACATATGATACTTGAAGCTTCACTTGTGACATTCTTTTGTAAGAGAAAAGAGAATCCTTTATTGGTCTAGAATTTGATTGTTACATCTTGAAGTGAGAATAGAAAATGGAAGGTAGAGTAGTAAGAGTTTGGAGTCCACCATGATTTACATGGTAGAACGAAAGTCTTTGATGAGTGAAGCCAATTCCCGAAGCTCAACTGTCACACTAGAGTTATACGTAAGTCACATATGTTTTGTCACATTGTTGAAAATGCATGAGTATTGTGTGTAATTGTTGTTTCCAACGAGTATGAATGAATTACAATGGCTCTTTGAAATGACCTTTCACTTGAGGGAGGTTGGAACTAAACTATATTTTTGAGGACAAACAAATACTTAAGTTTAGGGGAGTTGATAAGTGTGGATTTTAACCACTTATTAGTACCTTATTTCTTTAATTTTAGTCCGAAAAGTAGTGATTTTTGTTTACAACTCTAATGAAATTTGTGTGATTGCAGTCATGTTGGAGGATCTGAGATCAATGAATAAATACAACACAAAAAGGAGTATTTCAGCTCAATAAGGCAAAAGGGAGAAATCCAAAGCAGAAGTGTGGTCCGCAGAAGTAACTCTGCAACCATAGATGATCACGATATCTGCAGAATTGCAAGTGCAACCGCAGATAACCCCTTAAGGCCTCCGAGTATCTTTGCAAAAGCGCGATCCACACACCAAATTGTGCAGCTGCATAAGCTGGTCGCACCGACAAAGCCTGATGAGTTCACAAAAGCCGCATAAGACCAAGTATGAAGCCTCTTAAAAATGCGGTCTCCAACAAAAATATGCGGCCACAAAAGCTGAAGTGCAACAATAAAAATAATTATGCATCCGCAAATTTACTCCAAATTGAGAGATCAAAAGAAGTGCGGTTCACACATCAAATTGTGCGGTCGCAAAATCACCCGAAGGACATTTTGTTCAGCAAAATTCTGGACAATATAAATAGATGGGGAATACTTTTTTAGGGAAACTTTTGTATTCCTAGCAGTTGTAGTTGCTATATTTTACCTTTTTGGGAAAGTTGTGATCTATTAGAGAAGACCCATTACTTTTATCTTTTAATTGTGATTTATGTCTTCAATTACTTAATCTATTTTGTTTTCAATATCTTCAAACAGGAGTAACTAGATATTATCTAGGGTTGTTAGCCAACCTCGGTGTGTAAAACTTATGGGTTGTTAATATTAATGCTTGTTTATGATTGGATATTTATTATTTAGCCTTTTATATTTTATATTTAGAATTAGTAGTTGCAAACATTGATTTATCCCTATTTGACTTAGTTCTCACTTGAGAAAGAGGAACCTATTCTAGGAAAACTTGCTAACAAGAAACTTAGCTAGTAAGTTTTGACAAGTTTTTAAAAGATATGAATGGTTTGATTAAAAGATATGAACAAGAGATAGGGATAATCCCACTTGGACTCACATCAATTGCTTAGATTGCTTTGGTCATAAGAAAGCCAATTTGGGCATTACTACTCTATAACCAAGAGGTATTGCATGGATACTTGAGAATTGGGAGTCATAATGCACCCCAATCCCAACAAGAAAGCATTACTTTACTATACCCATTAGGCTTACACCTAGGTGGAGGTTACATCCCTAGGCTTTTTCTTAATTGATTAAACCAAAAATATTTCATTCTTTAGTTGATATTACTTAGTCTAAATTATTAATTGTTAACTTAGATAACAATCACCCACTTTGTTTGAAAGTATAATTAAGCTATTTTACATTCGCTTCTTGAGTATTTACCTTAATACCGATCTTAAACTCCCCGTAGAATTCGACCCGGACCCAAGTTGGGTATTTTAATTGCAACGACCGTTTCATACTTGTTATTTGAGCACGATTTTAGACATGGTCATGAAGCATCTTTACCATAACTAGGGCCAACTTTCGCACTACCAAAATTCCTTTCTTCACGATACAAGCCTAGTAAATGCGAAGGCCTAACCTTCCAGCCCCGAACTTTCTCTTCCGCGTTCGTGAAGAACTCATGCAATCGTGCTGAGCAACTATCGACCTAGGCCAGCCCCCGCTAATATTTCACATTCGCGACCTTCACCAAGTGAACGTGAAATACAACCAGTTCATCTTCTACCATCGCGTAGCTGTTTCTGCGATTGCGAAGAACAAATTTCCCCATGCTCCACACAACACCCGCGACCGCGAAACCTTCTCCATGATCGTGGTGCACATCAGACACCAGCAAAGTTTGCCAATTTCAACATGTTTTAGGTGGTCTAAAACTCACCCGAGCTACCCAGGACCCCTCCAATCACATCAACAAGTTCATAAACATAACCAAGACCTACCTGAGGTCTCAAAACGCATAAAATAACATTACAACCAAGAATCCACCCCAAACCAATGTAATTGACTTTTGAAACTCTCAACCTCTTTCAACAAACTTCGAATGCGAAAACAAACTTAGACAACTTGAAATGGAACCAAATTTTACACACAAATCCAATATAATAAAACAAACCTATTCCCATGCTCGGAATACCAAACGAGATCTGAAACTCAAACGTGGCAAATTCTAAAATCTTTAAAATGCCAAATTTTAACAATGAGCGTTGAACCGCTCCCACGCCACCAGAACCTCGATCTGATCATACGCTCAAGTACAAAATCACCATACAAACCTATTGTAACCTTCAAATCCCAATTTCAATGTCGTTTATTCAAAATGTTTACTTAATTTAAACGTGGCCACCTTAAGCCAATAGTATGGAACTAAATGTTCTTAATTCAACCGAACCCTTCTAAAACGAAACCAATCAACCCTGAAAGTCATAAAATAAGAAAAGCATATATAAAAATTCACAAATAGGGGAATGAGTTTCTAAAAAATAAAATAACATGACGGGTAGTTATAGATTTAAAATCAAAAAATCATTCCCAGAGTTTGCGCTAGTAAAAGTTCAAACACTAGAAATCCTTCATGAAGTTTGAACTATTAAAAGTTCAGAAACCAGTAATCACTACTAGAGTTTGCACCTTTTATTGGGGTTTCAATTTTCAAAGCTTTGAAGTCTAGCATCGATTACTGAAGTTGTATTCATTATTTTAGTTAGGGGCAAATATATTAATTGAATCGGAACAATGCCTACATTGTCCTTATCATTTAAAATATAGCTACCTCTAATAATCGACTTAAAAATGACTAACCAACTAATTTTTCCTTTTAATTTCTGGATAATATATTATTGAAAATCATAGAAATAATATTATATGAGTTGGTTTGGGCCAAAAATTACAAAGTTAAGACCCCAATGTCAAGGCATGTTATTGACATGAATTTATATTAGGTAGGTATTTATATGACTACCATTTATGTTTTTGACTCCATTAAGAAAATCTTAGTTGTGTTAACCTTCAGCCAAATTTTGTTCTTCTCCTTCTCATTCCTCTTTCTTTTGTATCTTCTTCTTCTTCTTCTTCTTCTACTACTACTACTACTTCTTCTTCTTCTTCTTCTTCTTCTTCTTCTTCTTCTTCTTCTTCTTCTTCTTCTTCTTCTTCTTTTTGGTTACATCTAAGTTTTAATAATGACATTAGTACAAATCTAACCAACTCTAATTAAATTGAATAAATTTGATTTTGCTAAACATTTTGGGTAAACTAACCCGGACCCGTAATTTGATGGTCCCGGAGAGTCCGCAGAAAAATATGGGATTGAACGTATGCCTGAAATCGAATTATGAGGTCCCAAGCCCGAGAAATGAATTTTTATGTGAAATTATTTTCATGAAATAATTAAGAAAATTGGAAATGAATTTGATTGAAGTTTATGGTTTAAGCACTTTCTGTAAATTTTGGTTAAAAATGAACGTCATTTGACGTGTTTCGGACTTAAAAATAGAAATTTGATGTTTTATGAAAATTTGGAAGGAATCATGAGTTTTGAGGCTTGATTCAATGTATATGATTTTATTTTGGCGATTTAATTGCACGGATAAGTCCGTAAGATGTTTTTGAGGTAGTGTCTATGTTTAGTTTGGAGCCCCGAGGGCTCGGGTGAGTGTTGGATAGGCCACGAGAGCATTTTGGAAGTTGAATCACATATGATGCATTTCTGACCTACAAATGCGAAGCCTGGTTCGCAAATGCGATATCGCAAATCCGATCGGCCTCTCGCAATTGCGAAGGTAGCCCGTCCACCCATTCTCGCAAATGTGAGACCCTACTTCGCAAATGCGAAGGCACAGTGTTCGCAAATGCAACTAAAAGTTTGCAAATGCGAAGTCCTCCTTTTTTCCCAGTGTTCGCAATTGCGAACAAAAAAATTTCGCAATTCCCATATCCGCAACCCAGTATATTTTATATTTAACTGATTTTGAAATTCATTTTTCACATCTTCTCACACCCAAACACCCATAGGCGATTTTTCAAGAAATCTTTCTTCTCCAAATCAATTGTAAGTTAATTTCTACTCATTTTTTCAATCATTAACATCATTTAACGTGTTTTTCACTTAAATCAATGATTTCCATGGGTAAACTTGGGGGTTTTGGGTAGAACCTAGGTTTTTCAAAAATTGGGGATTTGGACCTCAATTTGACGTTCAATTTCAAAATAAATCATAGATATGGATTCATAGGGGAATGGGTAACCGGGTTTTGGTTCGAACCTCGGGTTTTGACCACGTGGAGCAGGGGCAATTTTGGAATTTTTGGGCAAAACTTTTGGAAATTCATTTTTATGCATTTAAATTGATTCATTTAGCATTTGTTGATGTATTTAAGTAATTTATGACTAGATTCGAGCGATTTTGTGGTGGAACCGAGGGGTAAAGTTATAATTGAGGCTTAAGTTGAGTTCAAAGCATCGAGGTAAGTGTTCAGTCTAACCTTAGCTTGAAGGATTAGGAGTTGAGTCGTATTTGCTACTTGTTTATGTTGTGTACAACGTATGGGCATGGTGACAGGTATCCATATGTTGGTGTCGAGCATGACCGTGGGTCTTAAATTGATAGTTGTGTATTCTTAATTGATTCTATAAAAGCCTTGATTGATAATCCTTGATACTGGTATTGGTTTTAACCGTGTCGAGTAGAAATCGAATAGAATTGGTTATAGCTGACTCTCCCTTGCCGAGACATTTGAATTGTTGTTATTACTTTTCCTTGCCGGGAAGACATTACATGGTCTTGTTCCCTTGCCTGGATTATATTGTGTATTGTGTTGGAAGTAATAGGATCGGGAGGTACGCCTACCACAAGTTATTAATTGAAATGGGATCGGGTGGTACACCTACCCCAAGATATTGATTGATATGGGGTCGGGTGGTACGCTACCACAAGATATTGATTGAAATAGGATCGGGTGGTACGCCTACTACAAGATATAGATTGAAATGGGATCTGGTGGTACGTCTACCACAAGTTGTTGATTGAAATGGGATCGGATGGTATGCCTACCACAAGATATTGATTGAAATTGTCACGGCCTCAGTTCACCCTCCATAAACATGCCGTGATGGCACCTAGTTCCTACAACTAGGTAAGCCTAACAATGTGGAAATTTATTATAACTTGCAGAACATTTAATTAAATTAAGCAAAACTAGAAGAAAATGGTATATAAGTTCCACCTGGCATATACAACTCAAAAATAAAACGAGAAAGTCTACAATCTCATCCCAAAACCCGGAAAATCACGGGAACCATAGGCTAATTGAAATGTAATATACTGCTCTAACTCCAGAATATCTAAACAACTGAAATAAAAGGATAGAGCTACTATAGCTGGAATAGAATAGAGACTCCTGGTCTGCGGACGCGGCAGATATACCTCGAAATCTCCGCTAGATCTCTCCGCCTCGAGGATAGTACGCCTGCGTGGAGGTACCTGGATCTGCACATAAAGAACATGCGCAGAAGGGGCATGAGTACACCACAGCGGTACTTAGTAAGTGCCAAGCCTAACCTCGGTCGGGTAGTGACGAGGAAGGTCAGGGCCCTACTGAGATTAAACAATATAATAAGACTATACAATATGAAGTCAGATAAAAATAATGTGAACCAACAGTGACATAAGACAGAATTTACAAGGAAACAATAAAGAAACGATGAACAAAGTAAACACGGGGATGTACGACTCAATACCAAAATACCAAATAAGGATATCCCAGGATACCGTCCTGTACTCCACCCCATCGACCTTCCGAAGAGCTCCCGGGATACCATCCCGTAGTCCATAATATGGGTATATCCGAAGGATCTCCCGGGATATCGTCCCGTAGTCCAACTATCAATGTGCAGGGGGATCTACCGGGTATCTAACCCGTAGTCCCAAAGTAAATGTGCAGGGGGATTTATCGGTAATCGAACCCGCAGTCCTAAAGTAAATGTGTAGGGGGATCTATTGGGAATCAAACCCGCAGTCCCAAAGTAAATATACAAGGAAATCAATTGGGAATTGAACCCGCAGTCCCAAAGTAAATATGCAGGGGGATCTATCGGGAATCAAACCCGCAATCCCAAAGTAGATATGTAGGGAGATCTATCGACAATCAAACCTGCAGTCCCAAAGTAAATACACAGCCACAACAAAAGATATTCAGAACTAGGGTGCAAAAAATACAAGGCAACAAGTAGTTCTAGCCTAACATGCTTCACGTAGTACAATCAAGACAACTTAAGCAAATAGACAATTTAGGTCAGCTAAACATGCTTTTCTAAACTAACACGGCTATAATGGCAGGTTGAATGACACATGCTATAATGGCAAGTAGAGTAACACAAGCTATAATGGCAAGTAGCATAACACAAGCTATAATGGCAAGTAGAATAAAGCGGGTAAGAAAGAAACCTAGTCTAAATATTTAAAGTAAAATTGGATTTTCAACAATTATCTCGAGTATACGCTCGTCACCATACGTACAAGGCATTCAATCACCAGATATCATATCCTAAGGGGAAATGTCCCCCACACAAGGTTAGACAAGCCACTTACCTCATACCGGCTCCAAATTCAACTTGAATCACACTTTTGCCACGAGTATCCGACTCGAAATGGCCCAAATCTATTCAATTCAACTACATATCATAAATAACATCTCAAGTTATAGATTCTACTATTTAATTCAAAGATAAGAGGTGAAATTAGGTAAAATGGCCAAAACGCCCTTCAGGCCAACGTCTCGGAATCGGATAAATTTTACATTTTTAGAACTCTCGTACTCTCATGAGTCTAACCACACAAAAATCTCCCAAATCGAAGGTCAAACACTCACTCAAAACTCAATAGTTTAGCCTATGAAACTTTACCCAATTTTTCCAATTTTTGATCCTTAATTCAAATTTTAATGATGGGTTTAACTACATAATGATGAAATATAACTAAAAGGGATTAAAGAAATGTTACCCAATAATCTCCTCTTCAAAACCCTCTCTAAATCTCCCTCTCCCGAGCTCAAATTTGATTTTCAAACTTTGAAATTAAACCCTCGATTTCACTATTTCAAAACATGAATTTCTGCTTCTTCGGAGATGCGGTTCCACTTCTACGAAACAAGAGCCGCTTTTGCGGAAATTAAAGAAGCACATGATCCCGCATCTGCGATGCCTGAGCCGCTTCTGCGACTTTGCTTCTGTGATGCCTAAGTCGCATATACGGCTTCGCTTCTACGGGAATGGCACCGCTTATGCAATTCTGAGGGAAAGGAGAAAAGCTGCTTCTGCGACCATTTAGCCGCTTCTACAGCGTTTCACCTGCGGTTCCCAAGCCACAGATGCAAAAATACCAGAAGCAGCAATGGTTCAGCTGCTGCAAGACATCTCCACTCTTCCCGTTAACCACCCGAAATCATCCCGAGGCCCCCCGGGCCTCAACCAAATGTACCAATAACACCTAATAACTCATTCAAACTTTTACCAACCCTAAAAACACCTAAAACAACATTGGAAACTCGATTATTCAAGAATTTGAGCCTAAGAACTTCAAATTTCATCAAAATACAATTTCGATCAAAAGCACAACCAAAACACGTTCGAATGACCCAAAAGTTTGCACACTACTCATCCCAAATGACATGACGGAGCTATTGCAACTTCCATAATTCCATTCCGACCCTCAGATCAAAAACTCACTATCGGACCGGAAACTTCAAAAATTCATTCTTCGGCATTTCAAGCCCAAATGAGCTACGGACCTCCAAGATACATTCCGAACACGCTCCCGTCCCCAAAAACACCTAATAGAGTTAATGGAACCATCAGATTTCCATTCCGACATCTTCTTTACATTGTTCCAACTACATACCATTTTCAATACTTAAGCTCTCATTTAGGGACTAAGTGTCCCAAAAACTCTCCGAACTCAACACCGAATGTCCCAGAAAACTAAAATAGCAGAATCAAACTTAGGGGAATCAGTTAATGGGGGAATGAGGCATAAATTCCAAAAATAGCCGACCGAGTCATCAGAGAAATAGGAGCGGGTGGTATGCCTACCACGAGTTATGATGAAATGGGAGCGAGTGGTACGCCTACCATGAGAATATGGGATCGGGTTGCACGCTTGCAATGAGACGAGCATTTAATGTGAAAGTTGTTTTATCTATTCTTGTTCGTGTTAGCAGTTTTACAGTTAGTTTCTTTGTCAGTTCTGAAAATTTTGTTCATTTTACTACCCCCAGAGCATGTTTCCCCTTTCTAGTTTTACTTGTTTATTTCATGCTGTTTCTTTCGCCATATATTATGTAACTGCACAGGTTTATCTGGCGTCTAGTCCTAACCTCGTCACTACTTCTCCAGGGTTAGGCCAGACACTTATCAGCACATGGGTTCGGTTGTGCTGATACTACACTCTGTGCTAGTTTTGCACAGATCAAAGTTTCGAGTAGCAGCAACAGTAGTGTGGAAGCAGAATTTTAGTCCAGCGAGACCCGAGGTAGACTTGCAGGCGTCCGCAGACCCGTTGTCTCCTCTATCCTTTATTTTGTTTGTTATCTCATTGTATTCGAGACAAACAACTTATGCTCTCTTTCAAATGTTTGTATATAGTATTCTTACCAGTTTGTAAGTATTGTGACTCTAGTCTTTGTTAGAAGCTTATATTGAGTTTTTCGCGTTTCCATTCAGTTCTATTAATATAAAGACTCCCGCTTAATTGTTTGAATCTTGTTGCTTTTGTATTTCTGCCGTTAATTGTTGAAATGGATTATATTATCAATGGAAAAGTAATGAAAATTTGGCTTGCTAGCTCTCATTAGTAGGCGCCATCATGACTCCCGAGGATGGAAAATCTGGATTGTGACACCCATTTTGTGTAACAACACCGGTACTATTTGTTTATCAAACAATTCTATGCATCATTATAGGGGAAAGCATATAAAAAGGAAGCATCATTTTATTCGATATCATGTTGCTAAAGGTAATATAGTACTAGAATTCATTAATTCTGAGTCTCAACTTACTCATATAATTACAAAACCTCTTTTAGAAGAGCGTGTTTGCTTACTAAGTAGTAAGATTGGAGTTTTGTCTATTATGTAAAAAGATTTTTTCTTATTTTCAAGATTGGCAAAATATTTTACTTCATTTTATTATGTTTGATAAGTTACTGACTTCATTAATTCGATGTGACTATTGTTATTAGTTTCCATTTGTGAAACCGAAGCAACTCCTCAGAACTGTCACTTCACTCTGTTCCTAGCCTTTCCTTTAACCAATGCAACATTTCAATCTCCTAAGAGGCCTATTAATTACTCCCTTGTCTCATTCTCCTCACTTCTCACCTAACATTTGTATCATGAAAAAGAAAAACCTCTCATATTCCACTGACACAAGGTGAAGCAAACAGTTCTAAAAGACTAAAAATCATGAACAGATTATCGATCTTGAATTATCTTACGACTTGGATCCTCTTAAAACAAACAATAAGAGTAGTTATTCATCAGAAGATCAAGCACTAATCGAAACAAGATGTGGTAAGAGACCAATGGATAAAAACCCCAAAAGGCATGCATACAAAATAGAAAAGTGAAGAGCACTGGGTTTGGGCCTCAGGACAAGTTGAACTTTTACGGTCCAACTGAAAAATTGAGGTTTGAATCCTATAAGTCTTATATGTCATATCGGCGTACTGTAAGTCTCTCTCTCATGACATATATTTATTGTGATATTGTCTTTATTTTTGACTTTCAACGCCTTTCTCCTATGTATGAAACTATTGGAAACACAGTATCTCTCTTGCCTGTTTACCTTATGTTCTGCTTATCTCTCACATTCTAGAAGTAATGAAGGTTGATTTAGCATATTTTTCTCCCAAAATCATCTCAAGTACTTATGAGAAGACATTTTTTGCTATGATAGGCTACACATTAAGTGAAGATAGCTGGGTAAGGTGTGCTAAGATTGGAGGTACTCTAGTGCAAGTTGAGCCACCTAATGAACCACCAGAAACTCAGTCGACTGCCGTTAATAACTTACAGCAAATTCAGCAATGATTGGACGGAGTAAAGACCATGCTCATTGCCATGAAAAAATAAGTGGATAAGTTCAGGGATGTCACTAAAGAAACAGATACAGATGTGGCCAAGCTGAGGATGAACGTGGAAGCCACTAAGAGACAAGGAATAAGGGCTTTCAACTCCATGAAAGAGAAAATGGACAAGCTCACCAAAGAAGTTGAAACTTCCTATGACTCTTTTTGCACCGAAGTGATCAATACCCTGTAGTACTTTTTTGGAAGGAACTAAGGCCTACTCTCTGTATGTGTGACAAAATAATGTTTTTTGATATTTTTTATTTTGCACTAGTCTGTAAGAACCATTATCCTATGCCTCAACTAAAGGCATAGTATCTGCTACCTTATCTGTTGTGCTATATGTGCTCATTATCTGCATTGTTTCATGTTTACTGCATATTCATTGCACTTCTACTTGCATACTTCTTTTCTTTTTGATTCATGTCAAAAAGGGAGGAAAATTAGCAAAGCACAGCAGCAACTTAGGGGGGACTAGCATCAACATCAAAATTCAGGAGTGCACACACTCAAGGATGAGCATCACTTAAAAGGAAGTGTCATCTACTCTGTTATTCTTTGTCATCATAAAAAAGAGAAGATTGTTAGACCTAAGTTTTAATTATTAAAATAGTAAAAATTTAACCAACTCTAATTGACTGCAGGAAATCAAAAACTTGAAAGGAAAGCTACGCAACTACTAAAGATATCAAAAGAAAAAGAGATTGAGTGTAGTTGTTCCAGGCGATCTAAAGCAAACAAGGACGAGCAATCAATTCGTAAATTAAGGAGAATCTATGGAGAAAGAAATCATAAGATTTTGATGAAAGTTAGCATTATCAAACATCAATCAAGATATGTCACAAATTACTCCTAGAAATAAGGAAAGCAAGAAAGAAATAAGATCATTGAATCCAGCCTTCCCTGTGAGCTGGATTCAATGGCAACCTTTGGGTCAAATATCTTAGAATATCTTTTGCCTCAATCAATGGTCAATTTGCAATAGCTCTATTAAGAAAAGATCACAAGTCGTACCTATATGAAGAACGGAAAGACAAAAGGAAGAATTACGCAACTTGATTTATCCTTATCTCTATATCTTTCTAGTTCTTAGTAAAAACACGTATTCTTGAGTTTACGAGTGCCAGAAAATATAGGAAGAGTTATAAAACAAAAAAGAAGTTGTGTCAAGCATAGGCAATCATTGTTGTTGAATCTCGTTAGTGGTGAACGAACGAAAATCACAACCGTCGTAATGATGCACATATAAAAGATCTAATAAAACTTTATTGACCCAAGAGAACTGGATGTAAGTACTACAACAGATTGAACCAGTATAAAACTTTTGTGTCTTTACTGCTTTTTATTCCTACACAATTTGCTTCTGCTAATTTCTAATCTCTGAAAAAATAGAAGTCGACTATTACTCTTTTTAGCTAGCTGATTTCTTAAATTTTTCATAATTCATCCCTCCTCTCTTGTGTTTCATCGCTTCCCTTCTTCTTATTCCAGTTACTTATGAGCATATAACTAAAAAAAATTATATAGAAAATTAAAGATTCAATTTATTTGTGATCAGGATTGAGTGGGTAATGTTGTATTGAACTTATATTATTCATGTTTAGTGATTGGAATTGATTTGACTGGACAAAATTCTAAAAATACCATTGTTGGCTTTTATTTGAGCGTGAATAAAAACTTATTAAAATAGACAAAGTGGATCTATTGATTTTTGAAGGTGTAAGTTGTATCTAACTAATGAAAATTGTTGAAATTGATATTAGAAGATTGTATATCAAATTTGGAGACATTTAGATCAATTTTGAAGCAAAATATGATGGTACATTTTTTGTACAATAGTTATGACAATAGTCAGAATTTATGTTCAAATATAGCAATTGTCGTACTTTTTACAAATCAGTTATGGCAATGGAAATAATTTATGACCAACTATGACAATTGGTCAGAAATTCTATCCCTCGCCATAAGCTAAGAAATTTTGATGAACATGCATCATAATTTTGGCCAAATGTTATTTTTCAAGAGTTTTTTAATATTTTAAAGGCGGCACCAAATGAGGGGGAAGTGCATGGTTTGCCACAATGACATATATATTTATTTTTAAACCAATATTTAAAATATCTTTAGTCTTTAGCCATTGTTTTAATAAACTTTAACTGCCCAGAGAAAAATACATTTCTGCTAATTTCCTTAACTTTTGAACTTAACTTTAGGACTACATGTCCTTAACTTTTAAACTTGTAACTCTAAGTTCATGATTTAGGATTACATGTCCCTAACTTTTGAACTTGGAACTCTAAGTTCAGGACTTCAGGACTACATGTGCTTAACTTTTGAACTTAACTTAAGGACTACATGTCCTTAATTATTGAACTTAACTTCAGTCCTACATGTCCTTAACTTTTGAACTTTATTTCAGGACTACATGTCCTTAACTTTTAAACTTGTAACTATAAGTTCAGGACCAAGTGTCCTTAACTTTTGAGCTTGTTAGTCTAAGTTCAGGACCAATTGTCCTTAACTTTTGGGCTTCTTAGCTTAAATTCATGATTTGTTGTACTTAACTTTTGAACTTGTAACTATAAGTTCAGGACCTGTTGTCCTTAACTTTTAGGCTTCTTACCTAAGTTCAGGACCTATTGTCCTTAACCTTTGAGCTTGTTATTCTAAGTTCATGACCAAGTGTCTTTAACTTTTGAACTTGTAATTCTAAGTTCACAACCAAGTGGCCTTAACTTTTGAACTTGAACTCAAAGTTCCGGACCAAGTGTCCTTAACTTTTGAACTTGTAAGTGTAAGTTCAGGACCTATTGTCCTAACTTTTGAGGTTGTTAGTCTAAGTTCAGGACCAAATGTCCTTAACTTTTGAACATGTAATTCTAATTTCAGGACCAAGTATCCTTAATATTTGAAATTGGATGCACCAAACAATTCTGCAGGACACCATCCTCCCTAACTTTTACTGCTTTTATTGTATCATGTCTTTTGTATACAATTACTAAATCTCCATCTTTAATGCAGCGTATAAAGGATAATTCATTTGCTGGATTTATCATGTCTTTTCTTTCTCTAGCCTCTCGCTGCCTATACTAAGTATGGTTTACTTCTCCCTTTCGATATTCTTCTAACTTCAACTGGAACTTCTAGAATATTATCGTGCATTTCTTCTAAAGTCGCTATTTCAGGTTTAAAAATAGTTTATTGTAACAATGCTAAAGCAAGGGGAGATGACAACTATTTTGAATTATAGGTACCTTATTTTCTTTCTTTTCTTCTGGTTTAGCATTTGTTCAGATTTTGATGATGACAAAACTCTTTGTAGATTAAGATATGTAATGGGAAGACATTACAAGTAACTGTTATTAATCTGTATTGTTGTAAATAAATAAAATAGTAAACTTTCTGAAAAACAAATACAGAAAGTTAGTAGAAATAAATTTTGAAAAAAGTATTTAAACTTCAAAATAAATTTTAAGACGTTATAGGAACATATTGAACCTACTGAATACACAATATGTCCTTAAGGAAATTATTCCCCTCAAGTACCCGAGGTAATGGAATATATCCTCCCAGGATAGAATGATTTAACTCACTGAAGTGTTGGTACCAAAAACATCGGTAAACAGCGAACCACTCAAAGGCTACAAAAGACATTAGATTTTTTGTGCAGAAGAAGAAGAAGAAGATTCAGAAAATTTCATAAATAAATATTCTGGGATTTAAAGAGGTATTTATAGCCAATTTCAGTGCTATTTTTGAAAATGTTTGCAACCTTTCAGAACAACCATAGCTGTTGGAACAGGTGTGACACTATTTCAAAACAACCATGGCTGTTGAAAATATTGCCGAAAGTGTAAAACGGATTTAAAATAATGCAAGAAAGAAAAACGGGCCAAACCGGACCGGATCGCGGATCATGGGTCATTCCGGATTAAATTTTCTTTAATTAATTAAAATTTTGAAAAGAATTTTGTCCAAAAAGACTAATTAATCTATCTTTGACAAAATTCAAATCCGAATCTGAATCTGAATTCGAAGCCGTAGCCGAGCCGATGAGCGACGACAACGATGACGCGAGGATTGCCTTTATCTTAGCTCTTTAAGAGCTAAAAGATGAGCTTCCCTATATATACACAAAGATTTTCTTTCCTTATCCAACGAGGGACAAAGTGCATTAGTGAACTGAACTCATTCAAATTTTTACTTTCCTCCATTTCATTTCTCACCATTTTCCATTCATACCTCTTTTAGTAGTATAAATAATAAGAAACCCAAACATCCCCTACATGAATGGAGAATGGATATAAACTTAAAGAAATGCACGAACGTGTGTGTGTGTATTTTACATGCAAGAACTGATTGCATCGGGATAAGTAGGTTTCCCTTTGAACTTTCCATAGAGAACTTACCTCGGATATACTCGATCAATCGATAGATTTGATAACTTTGAGCTGTCGAGCTTTGTTATATACGTAGACGACATAAGTCACACAATCAATCCTTAGCCGTCTATATTTCTCACAGTTGTGTTCGTTTTAGCCATGAACATCGCCTGGTTTCATGAGTGTTTAGAGAATGAGCCTTTACTTTTATTCCCCTTGAAGCGGCATACAGTACACACTCACATAGGTGATTCATAAACTTGTAATCTTAAAGACACATTATCTGGTCATATCCTGCCAGACTTAGCAAATCATTAAAAAGCTTTAAGCTTTATTGACTCATCAAAAAGCCTTAATGCTTTACCTCATTTTTGAACATTATCTTCATCACAAGAATGGGTTGAGTTATTTGACAATGTTGAACCATCATTCATAACTTTATTTGATCTCTTTGAACTTAGCTCTTGGGATCTCCACTCTGCTAGGTAGAGTTACTGCCATGATGACTTGTCCTAGGCCTTTAACCCCATTCCCTTTTATGATCTTTCATCTGCCTCTCTAGATAGGCCTTTTGTAAGTGGATCCGACACGTTATCCCTTGATTTTACGTATTGTGATAACACCACAAGAGAGTAGTTGTATAATGGTGTTGCGTCTCCATCGAAAATGACAAGACTTCCCATTATACATAACGCTCCCCGCCCTACCTATTGCCGCTTGACTATCACAATTTATACAAATAGGTGCCAAAGGTTTGGGCCAAAATGGAATATCTTCTAAGAAATTCCGGAGCCATTCAGCTTCCTCAACTGCCTTATCTATAGCTATGAATGCAGATTCCATTGTAGAATGGGCGATGAATGTCTATTTAGATGGTTTCCAAGACACTGCTCCACCCTCAATTATTAAAACATATACACTCATGGATTTAACTTCAGATGATCCGGTGATCCAATTTGCATCACTATATCCCTCGATCACGTAAGGATATTTCTTACAATGCAAAGCATAATTTTGGGTATGTCTCAGATATCTCAAAACTCATTTCATTGCCATCCAATGTATTTGATTGGGATTACTTGTAAACCTACTCAGTTTGCTAATAGCACATGCTATATCTTGTCACGTAAAATTCATGATATACATCAAACTTCCCAATACTCTTGCATAGTCCAGTTGTGAGTCACTTTTACCTTCATTCTTTTGAAGTGCATAACTCACATCAATGGGTGTCTTGGCAATTTTGAAATCCAAATACTTGAACTTGTCAAGTACCTTTTCAATGTAGTGAGAGTGTGATAATGCTAGACCTTGTGGAGTCTTGTGAATTCTAATTCCTAAGATCACATCAGCAACTCCTATGTCTTTCATGTCAAATTTTCTAGCCAAAATGCATTTTGTAGCGTTTATATCTGTCATACTTTTGCTCATGTCAACATGTCATCAACATATAAACAAACAATGACTTCTTGAGTTAGAGTATTTTTAATATAAACACATTTGTCACACTCGTTGATTTTGAATCTATTTGCAACATTGTTTGGTCAATTTCGCTTGCCATTATTTGGGTGCTTGTTTAAGTTCATAAAGCGACTTAACAAGTTTGCACACTTTCTTTTCTTTACCAGGAACCACAAACCCTTAGGTTGTTCCATGTAAATCTCTTCCTCCAATTCTCCATTTAGGAAAGCTATTTTAACATCCATTTGATGGAGATCAAGACCATACACAGTCGCTAGTGCCACTAACACCCTGATAGATGTTATCCTTGTTACTGGCGAGTAAGTGTCAAAGCAATCAAGGCCTTCCTTTTGTCTATAACCTTTGAAAATAAGTCTTACCTTATATTTGTCAATAGTGCCGTCAGCTTTAATTTTTCGATTAAAGATCCATTTCGAATCTAAAGGCTTATTTATTGGAGAAAGATCAACCAATTCCCATGTATGATTATCCAAAATTGATTGAATCTCACTATTGAATGCCTTTTTCCAAACTGCTGAATCAGAAGATGACACAACTGCTTTAAAAGTTTGAGGCTCATTTTCAAGCAAGAATGTCACAAAATCTTGTCCAAAGGAAGTAGATGTTCTTTGACGTTTGCTACGTCTTGGATCTTCTATATTTGGAGTATTTTCCTTTGGTTCTTTCCGAGGTTGTTTAGGTCTTTCACTTAAGGACTCACTTTCAGTTTTATATGGATAGATGCTTTAAAAGAATTCAGCATTATCTGATTCCATTACCGTATTAACATGAATCTTGGGATTATCAGATTTATGAAACAAAACTCGACATGCTTTACTATTTGTAGCATATTGAATGAAAACACAATCTACTATTTTTGGTCCAATTTTAACCCTTTTAGGTAAAGGAACCTGTAACTTTGCTAGACACCCCCACACTTTGAAATATTTCAAATTGAGTTTTCTTCCTTTCCATTTTTCATTTGGAATAAATTGAGTTTTGCTGTGGGGTACTCTGTTGAGTATTCGGTTAGCTGTAAGGTTAGTTGCCCCCCACAAACTCTGCGGTATTCCGGAACTTTTTAGTAAAGGATTCATCCTTTCTTTTAATGTCGGATTTTTCCTTTCCGCATTTCAGATGGTGTCAACTTCATATCGCAAATGTCAGTATGAATTAAGTCTAAAGGATTTGCATTCCTTTCCACAGGCTTATAAGGATGTTTTACAAACTTAGATTCAACACATATTTAACATTTCGATTTATTACACTTGAATTTAGGCAATACTTCTAAATTAATTAACTTCCGTAAGGTTTTATAATTGACATGTCCTAAACGAATATGCTATAAATCATTTGACTCCAATAAATAAGAAGAAGCTGAAATTTTATTCATACTATTAACAACCATTACATTGAGTTTGAAAAGACCCTCCGTGAGGTTGCCTTTTCCAACATATATTTGGTTCTTGATTACAACAACTTTATCGGAAAAAATACACATTTCTATCCATTCTTTACAAGTAAAGAAATAGAAACTAAATTCTTAATAATAGTAGGAACATGAAAAACGTTGTTGAGTGTTAAAACCTTGTCGGAAGTCAACTTCAGGAATATCTTCCCATAACCTTCAATCTTGGCTGTTGCATTATTTCCCATGGAAATTTCTTCTTCGGGACTAGCAGTAGAGTAAGTCGCAAATGCTTCTTTGACAGCACAAACATGTCGAGTGTCTCCATAGTCAATCTACCACAGCTTTGGATTTCCAACTACGTTGCATTCCGAAAGCATTGTCATCAATTTCATTATTCTTCTCCACTATGTTGGCTTTTCCTTTCTCATTATCTTTTTTTGGGAGACGCCAATCAGGGCATTTGTGACCAACTTTTCCACAATTGTAGCAGCTGCCCTTGAATTTCTTTTTGTTCTGCTCCTTAGTTTGTCAAGAAGACCTATTCCTCTTCTTACTTTTTGGAGCAGTGTCCTCAATGATATTAGCTCCCATGATAGTTGAATTTCCACGAGTCTTTTTCTCGGCTATTTTGTTGTGTTCCTTGATCTTTAGACGTATCATAATATCTTCCTACTTCATTTCTTTGCCCTTGTGCTTAAGATAGTTCTTGAAATCACTCCACGAAGGAGGCAATTTTTCAATCATGGCAGCCACTTGAAATGCTTCATTCACGAC
Organism: Nicotiana benthamiana; assembly: GCA_034376525.1. NCBI lineage: Eukaryota > Viridiplantae > Streptophyta > Magnoliopsida > Solanales > Solanaceae > Nicotiana > Nicotiana benthamiana. The sequence continues at coordinate 12,571,300 of CM067338.1, read as the reverse complement.
CATACCTTCGGCAATAAGGTCGTGAAAAAGAGTTGAAGCTCCTAAATTTGGGTTCCCACGGTTTTGCTGTCTATTATTTTATAGTCTAGAAACTTGGCATCCACGAACTTCTTCAAGCATGAATCTTCTGTCTTGTACTTCTTCTTAAGTGCGTCCCATAATTCTTTCGAAGTATTCATTGCAATGTACACATTGTACAAGTCATCTTCTAAAGCACTTAAGATATATCCTTTGCAAAGAAAATCTGCTTGCTTCCACGCCTCAACAACCATGAACTTTTTATTGTCCGGCATGTCTGTAGCAGGAACGGAGGCTCCTCACTAGTAAATTTCTACATACCAAGTATGGTAAGCCCGAAGAACACCATTTGGTGTCATCCTTTGAATTTAGTTCCAAAAAGTTTCCCCGGTTTCTCAACAGGAGGAACAACAGTGCGGCTTGACGAGGCTATCATAGTTGCACCAACAGTCGCAGAAGGATTTTCATTTTCATTTGCCATTTCTTATTGTCAACAATAGAAGAAATCAATTAAAGGAAAAATCGAAACAGTAAATAATTTTGTAATCAATAAACAGTACGTAATAAAAATTACTAAGTTTTTTATATATTGTTTTACAAAAAATGATGAAGTTTTTTTTATGTTCTTGAAATTGTTTTCTAAATTTGAATATCCTGATAAAGTGTTTATATTTTTAAATAAGAATAGTAAAATTCAAACAGAATACAGAATATAATAATATAATGTTCTTAAAATTGTTATTAATTTGTATTACTGTAAATAAATAAAACAGTAAACTTTCTAAAAAATAAAAACAGAAAGTTAGTAGAAATAAATTCTGAAAATAATATTTAAACTTCAAAATAAATTTTGAAATATTATCGGAACAAATCGAGTCTACTGAATATACAGTGTGTCCTTAAGGAAATTATTACCCTCAAATACCCGAGGTTATGGAATATATCCTCCAAGGATTGAACGATTTAACTCACAGGAGCGTTGGTACCAAAAATGCCAGTAAACAACGAACTACTCGAAGACTGTGAAACACATTGGATTTTTTGTGCAGAAGAAGAAGAAGACGATTCAGAAAATTTCCTAAGTTTATATTCTAGGATTTGAAGGTGTATTTATAGATAATTTTGGTGTTCTTTCTGAAAAGGTTTGCAACCTTTAAGAATATACATAGCTGTTGGAATAGGTGTGACCCTATTTCAGAATAGCCATGGTTGTTGAAAATATTACAGGAAGTGTAAAACAGATTTAAAATAATCCGGGAAAGAAAAAGGGACCAAATCGGACCGTGTCATGGGACATGGGTCATTCCGGATAGTATTTTCTTTAATTAATTAAATAATTGAAAATATTTTTGTCCAAAACGATTAATCAATAAATATTTGACCAAATCCAAATCCAAATCCAATTCCAATTCCAAATCCGAAGCCGAAGCCGAGCCGAGCGAGTGACGACGACGACGACGAGAGGCTTGCCTTCTTCTTAGCTCTTTAAGAGCTAAAGGATGAACTTCTTTACATATACATAAAGATTTTCTTTTCTTCTACCAATGAGGGATAAAGTGCATCAGTAAAATGAACTCATTAAATTTTTTACTTCCCTTCATTTCCTTTTACACCATTTTTCATTCACACCTCTTTTATTATTATTATTATTTTTTTTTAGATTAAACTTGCTTTTCATTAATCTCAGAAAAGGATGTACAACATTTCCTGTACAGTAGCATTTGGACTAGCTACTAATCTAATACTAAATGCTTACAATGAATACTATACTATCTGTTCTCATTACATACATGTATCCTATCATTAAGCATTAGTTAACAAGCTAAGGATAGTAATTGAGTTGTCGCAAACCATCCTGCCATTGTCTGCAGTTTCTGCCACAAAGATGTATCAATAATGCATTCTCTTTATATATCAACTATTCCACAAAGGTAGCACCTTCAAACCTCATGTGATTTCTTACTCTCCAAATCAATGCAACAGTAGTGATAAATGCAGATGCTGTGATTGCATTTCTCCACTGATTGCTGTTAGCTTTGCTGCATATCCACATGAATTCATCATCCCAGCAACCAATAGTTCTAGAGTATCCCAACCAAATACAAATTCTGGACCATATTCTGTTTGTGATACTTCATTCAAAGAACAGATGGTTAAAATTTTCGGCATTCTGCTGACAGAAAACACAAGCTACTGGAATTTGCAGTCCCATTGTCTGCAATCTATCAACTGTGGGCATTCTATGGTGTGCAGCAAGCCAGGCAGTAAACTTATGTCTAGGAAGCATATTTCTAATCAGTAATAACTTTTTCCAAGTAACCTTAGTGAAACTGGGAATCAAAGAGAGGTAAAGCTTCTGTATATTAAACATGTTCTGCTTACACACACTGTGTCGACCATGCAGATCCCCTTGAAGCTGAGAGCTCTCCATTATACTTGTTCTACTCTCCAGAATCTTTCTAACCACCCAAGAAGCAGCCTTTGGTATGGTAAGAGTGGAAAGATTTCCTTGCTTTATGTAATAAGTATGCACCCAACGAACCCATAAGCAATCTTTTTCCTAGCCAAATCCCATAACAGTTTAGTGACAACAATAAATAATAAAAACCCCAACAATGACCCATATGAATGGGGAATGACTATTAACATCAAGGAATGCACGGACGTGTGTGTGTTTTACATGCAAGAATTGATTGTATCTGTATAAGTAGGTTTCCCTTTGAACTTTTCGTAGTGAACTTATATCAAATATACTCGGTCAATCGGTAGATTTGATATCTTTGAACCATCGAGTTTTGTTGTATACCTAGACAATATAAGTCACAAAATCAATCCTTAACCATCTATGGTTCTCGCGGTTGTGTTCGTTTCAGCCATGAACACCGCCTGGTTTCATGAGTGTTTAGAGAATAGGCCTTTACTTTCATACCCCTTGAAGCGGCTTACACTACACTCACATAGGTGATTCTTAAATGTGTAATCTTAAATACACACTATCTTGTCATATCCTGCCAGACTTAGCAAATCATTAAAAAACTATAAGCTTTATTGACTCATCAAAAAGCCTTAATGCTTTACCTCATTTTTGAACATTGTCTTCATCACGAGAATGGGTTGAGTTATTTGATAATGTTAAGCCGTCATTCATAACTTTGTTTGATCTCTTTGAACCTAGCTCTTGAGATCTCCAGTCTGCAAGGTAGAGTTACCGCCATGATGACTTGTCCTAGGCCTTTAACCCCATTCCCTTTGATGATCTTTCAACTGCATCTCTAGATAGGCCTTTTGTAAGTGGACCCGACACGTTATCTCTTGACTTTACGTAGTCAATTATGATAACATCACTAGAGAGTAGCTATCTAATAGTGGTGTTTCTCTGTCGAATGTGGCGAGACTTCCTATTATACATAATGTTCATTGCCCTACCTATTGCCGCTTGGCCCTCATAATGTATAAAAATATGTTCCAAAGGTTTGGGCCAAAATAGAATATCTTCTAAGAAATTTCGAATTCATTCAACTTCCTCACCGGCCTTATCAAAAGCTATGCCTTCAGATTCCATTGTAGAACGGGCGATGCACGTTTGTTTGGATGATTTCCAAGACACTGATCCACCCCCAATTGTGAAAACATATCCACTCGTGGATTTAACTTCAGATGATCCAGTGATCCAATTTGCATCACTATATCCATCGATCACGGAAGGATATTTGTTGTAATGCAAAGCATAATTTTGGGTATGTTTCAAATATCCCAATACTCATTTCATTGTCATCCAATGTATTTGATTGGGATTACTAGTAAACCGACTCAGTTTTCACATGCTATATCTGGTCATGTACAATTTATGATATACATCAAATTTTCTAATACTCTTGCATAGTCTAGTTGTGAGTCACTTTTCACCTTCATTGTTTTGAAGTGCATAACTCACGTCAATTGGAGTCTTGACAATTTTGAAATCCAAATACTTGAACTTGTCAAGTACCTTTTCAATGTACTGAGAGTGTGATAATGCTAGACCTTGTAGAGTCTTGTGAATTCTGATTCCTAAGATCACATCAACAACTCCTAGGCCTTTCATGTCAAATTTTCTAGCCAATACGCGTTTTGTAGCATTTATATCTATCATACTTTTGCTCATTATCAACATATAAACAAACAATGGCTTCATGAGTAGGAGTGTTTTTAATGTAAACACATTTGTCACACTCATTGATTTTAAATCTATTTGCAACATTGTTTGGTCAAATTTTGCTTGCCATTATTTGGGTGCTTGTTTAAGTCCATAAAGCGACTTAATAAGTTTTCACACTTTCTTTTCCTTACCAGGAACCACAAAACCCTCAGGTTTTTCCATGTAAATCTCTTCCTCCAATTCTCCATTTAGGAAAACAGTTTTAACATCTATTTGATGGATTTCAAGACCATACACACCCGCTAGAACCACTAACACCCTAATAGAGATTATCCTTGTTACTAGCGAGTAAGTATCATAGTAATCAAGGCCTTCCTTTTGTCTATAACCTTTGACAACAAGTCTTGCCTTATATTTGTCAATAGTGCCATAAGCTTTAATTTTTCGTTTAAAGATCCATTCCGAATCTAAAGGCTTATTTCCTGGAGGAAGATCAACCAATTCCTATGTATGGTTATCCAATATTAACTGAATCTCACTATTGACCGCCTCTTTCCAAAATGCTGAATTAGAAGACGATATAGCTGATATAAAAGTTTGAGGCTCAGCAAGAATGTCACAAAATCTGGTCCAAAGGAAGTAGATATTCTTTGATGTTTGCTACGCCTTGGATCTTCTATATTTGGAGTATTTTCCTTTGGTTCTTCCCGAGGTCGTTTAGGTCTTTTACTTAACGACTCGCTTTCACTTTTATATGGATAGATGCTTTCAAAGAATTCAGAATTATCTGATTCCATTACTTTATTAACATGAATCTCGCGATTATCAGATTTATGAACCAAAAATCGACATGCTTTACTATTTGTAGCATATCCAATTAAGACGCAATCTACTATTTTTGGTCCAATTTTAACCCATTTAGCTAAAGGAACATGTATTGCCAGACACCCCCACATTTTGAAATATTTAAAGTTGGGTTTTCTTCATTTCCATATTTTATATGGAATAGATTGCGTTTTGCTGTGGGGTACTCTGTTGAGTATTCGGTTAGCTGTAAGGATAGCTTCCCCCCCCCCCCCCCCCCCCACAAACTCTACGGTAATCTGGAACTTATTAATAAAGGATTCATCATTTCTTTTAATGTCCGAGTTTTCCTTTCCGCAATTCTGTTGGATTGAGTTGTGTAAGGTGTATTATTATGATGGATAATTCCATATTCCTAACATATTTCTGCAAATGGAGATTCAGATTCTCCACCTCTATCACTTCTAATCATTTTGATCTTTTTATTCAATTGATTTTCTACCTCATTCTTGTACTGCTTAAATGTTTCAATTGCTTCATCCTTACTATTAAGAAAATAAACATAACAATATCTAGTGCAATCGTCAATAAAAGAAATAAAATACTTTTTCCCACCTCGAGATGGTCTCGACTTTATATCGCAAATGTCAGTATGAATTAAGTCTAAAGGATTTGAATTCCTTTCAACAGACTTATAAGGATGTTTTACAAACTTAAATTAATTAACTTCCGCAAGGTTTTATAATTTACATGTCCTAAATGAATATGCCATAAATCATTTGAATCCAATAAATAAGAAGAAGCTGAAATTTTATTCATACTGTCACCAACCATTACATTGAGTTTGAAAAGGCCCTCCGTGAGCTAGCCTTTTCCTACATACATTTCGTTCTTTCTTACAACAACTTTATCAGAAACAAATATACATTGGGATCCATTCTTTATAAGAAAAGAAATAGAAACTAAATTCTTCCTAATAGTAGGAACATGAAGAACGTTGTTGCGTGTTAACACCATGCCGAAAGTCAACTTCGGGACCAGCAGTAGAGTAAGTTACAAATGCTTCTTTGATTGCACAAACATGTCAAGTGGTTCCAGAGTCAATCCACCACTCCTTCATATTTCCAACTACGTTGCATTCCGAAAGCATTGCGCAAAGATCATCAATGTCATTATTCTTCTCCACTATGTTGGCTTGTCCTTTCTCATTATCCTTTTTTGGGAGACGACAATCAGGGCTTTTGTGATCAACTTTTCCACAATTGTAGCAGCTGTCCTTGAATTTCTTTTGTTCTGCTCCTTAGTTTGTCTAGAAGACCTATTCCTCTTCTTACGTTTTGGAGCATTCTCCTCAAGATATTAGCTCCCATGATAGTTGAATTTCCACGAGAATTTTTCTCGACTGTTTTGTTGTCTTCCTCGATCTTTTGACGTATCACAAGATCTTCCAACTTCATTTCTTTGCGCTTGTGCTTGAGATACTTCTTGAAATCTCTCCACGAATGAGGAAATTCTTCAATCATAGCATCTACTTGAAATGCTTCATTCACGACCATACCTTCAGCAATAAGGTCGTGAAAAACAAGTTGAAGCTCTTGAACTTAGGTTCCCATAGTTTTGCTGTCTATCATTTTGCAGTCTAGAAACTTGGCAACCACGAACTTTTTAAAGCATGCATCTTCTGTCTTGTACTTCTTCTTAAGTGCATCCCATAATTCTTTCGAAGTATTCATTGCGCTGTACACATTGTACAAGTCATCTTCTAAAGCACTTAAGATATAGCCTTTGCAAAGAAAATCTACTTGCTTCCACGCCTCAACAATCATGAACTTTTCATTGTCCTGCATGTCCGCAGCAGGCACTGGAGGCTCTACACTAGTAAATTGCTACATACCAAGTATGGTAAGCTAGAAGAACACCCTTTGCTGCCATCCTTTGAAGTTGGTTCTGGAAAATATCCCCAGTTTCTCAGTCGGAGGAACAACAGTGCGGCTTGACGAGGCTGTCGTCGTTGCACCAACTGTCGCAAAAGCATTTTCATTTGCCATTTTTTATTATCAACAATAGAAGAAATCAATTAATGGCAAAACCAAAATAGTAAATAATGTTGTAATCAATAAACATTACGTAATAAAAACAAAGAAGGTTTTTATATACTGTTTTACAGAAAAACGATGAAGTTTTTTTACGTTCTTCAAATTGTTGTCTGAATTATAATACCCTGATGAAGTTTTTATATTTTAAAATCAGAATAATAAAATTCAGACCGAATACAGAATATAATAAATACAATTTCCTCAAGATTGTTATTAATATGTATTGTTGTAAATAAATAAAACAATAAACTTTCTGAAAAGTAGAAACAAAAAGTTAGTAGAAATAAATTCTGAAAACAGTATTTAAACTTCAAAATAAAATTTGAAACGTTATAGGAACAAATCGAACCCACTGAATACACAGTGTGTTCTTAAGGAAATTATTACCCTCAAGTACCCGAGGTTGTAGAATATATCCTCCCAGGATAGAATGATATAACTCATCGAAGTATTGGTACTAAAAATACCGGTGAACAGCAAACCACTCGAAGGCTGCAAAACATATTAGATTTTTTGTGCAGAAGAAGAAGAAGATTCAGAAAATTTCGTAAGTAAATATTCTAGGATTTGAAGGTGTATTTATAGACAATTTCGGTGTTGTTTTTGAAAAGGTTTGCAACCTTTCAGAATAGACATAGCTGTTGGAACAGGTATGACACTGTTTCAGAACAACCATGGCTGTTGAAAATGTTGCCGGAAGTGTAAAATGGATTTAAAATAATCCGAGAAAGAAAAACGGGCCAAACCGGACCGGGTCGCAGGACATGGGTCATTCCGGATTGAATTTTCTTTAATTAATTAAATATATGAAAAGAATTTTGTCTAAAAAGATTAATCAATCAATCGATCTTTGACCAAATCCAAATCCGAAGCCGAAGCCGAAGCCGAGCCGAGCAAGTGACGACGACGACGACGCGAGGCTTGCCTTCTTCTTACCTCTTTAAGAGCTAAAATATGAGTTTCTCTATATATACACAAAGATTTTATTTTCTTCTAACAATGAGGGACAAAGTGCATTAGTGAACTGAACTCATTCAAATATTTACTTACCTCCATTTATTTTTCCACAATTTTCCATTCACACCTCTTTTGTTATTAATAAATAATAACAAACCCAACAACCCCCCACATGAATGGGGAATGGCTATAAACTTAAAGGAATGCATGGACGTGTGTGTTTTACATGCAAGATTGCATCTGCATAAGTATGTTTCCCTTTGAACTTTCCGTAGTGAATTATATCAGATATACTCGGTCAATCGATAGATTTGATATCTTTGAACCATCGAGCTTTGTTGTATACCTAGACTACCTAATTCACACAATCAATCCTTAACCGTCTATGGTTCTAATGGTTGTGTTTGTTTCAGCCATGGACGTCGTCTGGTTTCATGAGTGTTTAGAGAATGGGTCTTTATTTTCATTCCCCTTGACGCAACTTATACTTCACACTCACATAAGTGATTCCTAAATGTGTAATCCTATAGACACACTATCTGATTATAATTTACCAGACATAGAAAATCATTAAAAAGCTTTAAGCTTTATTGACTCATCAAAAAAGACTTAATGCTTTACCTCGTTTTTTAACATTGTCTTCATCATGAGAATGGGTTGAGTTATTTGAAAATGTTGAACCGTTATTCATAACTTTGTTTGATCTCTTTGAACCAAGATCTTGGGATCTCCAGTTTGCTAGGTAGTGTTACTTCCATGATGACTTGTGATAGGCTTTTAACCCTGTTCCCTTTGATGATCTTTCAACTGCCTCTCTAGATAGGCCTTTTGTATGTGGATCCGACATGTTATCTCTTGAATTTACATAGTCAATTGTGATAACACCACTAGAGAGTAGTTTTCTAATGGTGTTATGTCTCTGTCGAATATGACGAGACTTTTCGTTATACATAAAGCTCCCTGCCCCTACCTATTGCCACTTGACTATCACAATGTATACAAATGGGTGCTAAATGTTTAGGCCAAAATGGAATATCTTCTAAGAAATTCCGAAGCCATTCAGCTTCCTCATCGGCCTTATCTAAAGCAATGAATTCAGATTCCATTATAGAACGGGCGATGCATGTTTGTTTGAATGATTTCCAAGACACTGGTCCACCCAAATTGTGAAAACGTATCCACTTGTGGATTTTACTTCAGATGATCCGGTGATCCAATTTGCATCACTATATCCCTCGATCACGGAAGGATATGTTTTTTAATGTAAAGCATAATTTTGGGTATGTTACAGATTTCCCAAAACTCGTTTCATTGCCATCCAATGTATTTGATTAGGATTACTTGTAAACCGACTCAGTTTGCTAATAGCACATGCTATATCTGGTCACGTGGAATTCATGATATACATGGATCTCAGCCCATATGTTTCTTTCATTTAGGATTCACATTTCTAGAACTGGTTTATACTGATTAAACAAGTAGAAACATGACTGAGGATATGATTTTTAACAAGTAAGGTGAGGACAATTAATCAAAATGCCCCTAAGCGTTCTACAGGTCGGTACAAGGCGCCAAACATGGAAACTAGCCCAAATCATATGGATAACAATCAATTCTCACTCAAATAAATAGTAAATTCATCAACCGGGACGGACCAAGTCACAATCCCCAACGGTGCTCTACCCCGCGCTCGCTATCTAGCGTGCAAGTCACCTCAATATAGCACTACGATGTGAAATTCGGGGTTTCAAACCCTCAGGATATCATTTAACATCATTACTCACCTCGAACCGGCTAAAGCTCTAGCTCGCTATGCCCTTTCCTCTCAAATCAGCCTCCTCCCAGATCGAATCTGACCAAAACCACAACGAATACGTCACAACATGCCAAAGAAACAATACCAGATCGAAAATAATAAAAAAATATCAAAAATCCAGAAATTGGCAAAACCCGAACCTCGGGCCCACTTCTTGAAACTCAAAAATTTTCACATCAACGGGTTCCTCATCTTTCCATGAGTCTATGCATATAAAGAACAACAAAATCAGAGTCCAAATGACCCCTCAAATCCCAATTTAAAATCTCAAAATCCCAAGCCCTAGTTCTTCCATTTTTGGCTAAATTTTCATGAATTTCTAGGTTAATTCCACAAATAAATCATGTTTTTAGTTCATAAAATTCACCTCCAATAAATCCTCTTCTAATCCCTCTTCAATTTCTCCCAAATAGCTCTCAAGATGCTCAACAATGATGGAAAATAACTTAGGCTCGCGGATGAAATGTTTTAAAATCCTACTGCTCTGCAAAAATTTCCTTCCATGCGATTGCGGCCCAAGGCTCGCGATCGCGAAGAGCAATTATCCAAGACCTCTAAAATGCGCTATGTGAACACGAACGGAGCCCCACGAACGTGATGCTCTAGTCCTCAAATCAATGTGAATGCGGCCCTACAGACGCGATCGCGAAGAACAAACCATAGGGCCCCCAAATCCATTTACGTGAACATGAGAGACACTATGCGAACGCGAAGCACATCCAACTAGACCTCCGCGGTCGCTGACCCATAAACCTGAATGCAGAGAGTAAACTTCCTGCTTCCCAAATCTCTTCTACGCGATCGCGACACCCCTCCCGCAATCGCGAATGCCAAAATCTCTACAACAAAAGAACTAAAAAATCTGCAACTCCAACATGGTCCGATTAACCCTTCGAAACTCACCCGAGGCCCCAAGGACCTCAACCAAAAACACCAACGCATCCTAAAACATCATTCAAACTTGTTCCAATCACCAAAATACCTCAAACAACACCAAAACTATCAAATCACATTGAATTCAAGCCTAAGTTTTTCTAAAACTTCCGAAACACACATATGATCAAAAACTCAACCAAATCACCTCCGAATGATCTGAAATTTTACACACACATACCAAATCCCATACGAAGCTACAACAACTCTCATAATTCCATTGCGACCCTCGGATCAAAATCTCACCTATCAACCGAAAATCACCAAAATACTAACTTCGCCAATTCAAGCCGAATTCTGCTCCGAACCTCCAAAACCACTTCCGATAACACTCCTAAGTCACAAATCATTCCCCAATGCTAACCGAACCATCAGAATTCACATCTGAGCTCTCTAACTCATAAGTTAATGTCCGGTTGACTTTTCCAACTTAAGCATTCTTAAAAGAGACTAAGTGTCTCATTTCTTATCCAAACCAACTTGATCACATAAGACATGGATAATGAAGCATAAAGAAGCAGAAAATAGGGGAAACAGGGCGGTAACTCATGAGATGACGGGTCAAGTCATCACATCCTCCCCAACTTAAATAAACACTCATCCTCGAGCGAGTCAAGAAATATACCTGAAGCCTCAAATAGGTGAGGATATCTGCTCTGCATCTCCCGCTCGGTCTCCCACGTAGCCTCCTCCACGGGCCGACCTCTCTACTGCACCTTCACTAAAGCTATGTCCTTTGATCTCAACTTTTGAACCTGACGACCCAAAATGGCCACTAGCTCCATATCACAAGTCAAATCATCATCCAACTGAATCGTGACGAAGTCTAACACATGAGACAGGTACCCAACATACTTCCGGAGCATAGAAACATGAAACACCGGATTCACACTCGGTAAGTTGGATGGTAAAACAAGCATATAAGCCACCTCTGCAATCCTCCTAAGTACCTTAAAATGTCCAATGAACCGCGGGCTCAACTTCCTTTTCTTTCGAAATCTCATAACACCCTTCATGGGCGAGACCTTCAGCAAAACCTTCTCACCAACCACATAGGACACATCTGAAACCTTTCGGCCTGCATAACTCTTTTGACGCGACTACGCTATACAAAGTCTCTCCTGAATGACCTTTTCCTTCTCTAAGGCATCATGAACCAAATCTATCCCCAATAGCCTAGCCTCACCAGGCTCGAACCAACCAACTGGGGATCTATACCGCCTCCCATATAAGGCCTCATATAGTGCCATCTGAATGCTGGACCGATAGCTGTTGTTGTAGGGAAACTCTGCAAGCGGCAAAAACTCATCCCAAGAACCTCCAAAATCAATGACACAAGCACGCAACATGTCCTCAAATATCTGTATGGTACGCTCGAATTGTCTGTCTGTCTGAGGATGAAATGTTGTTCTCAACTCCACCTAAGTACCCAACTCTCTCTGCACAGCTCTCTAAAACTGCGAAGTAAACTGAGTACCCCTGTCTGAGAGGATGGAAACCAGGATACCATGCAACCGAACATCTCCTGGATATAAATCATTGCCAAACACTCTAAAGAATATGTGGTACATATAGGAATGAAGTGCATGGACTTGGTCAGCCGATCAATAATCACCCAAATAACATCAAATTTCTTCAAAGTCCGAGGTAGTCCAACAACAAAGTCCATAGTAATCCTCTCCCACTTCCACTCGGGAATATCCATCTGCTGAAGCAAGCCACCTGGTCTCTGATGCTCATATTTCACATGCTGGCAGTTGAGACACCAAGCTACAAACCCCACAATATCTCTCTTCATTCTCCGCCACCAATAATATTGTCTAAGATCATGATACATCTTTGCGGCACCCGGATGAATGGAATACCACGAGCTATGAGCCTCCTCAACTCCCGAAGCCCATCCACATTGGGAACGTAAATCTGGCCCTACATCCTCAATACTCCATCATCACCAATGTTCACATCTCTGGCATCTCCATGCTGAACTATGTCCTTAAGGAAAAACAAATGCGGATCATCATACTGACGCTCTCTGATGCGATCATATAAGGAAGACCGAGAAACCACACAAGCTAACACCCAGCCGGGCTCCGAAATATCTGATCTCACAAGTCGATTGGCCAAGGCCTAAACATCAACTGTGAAGGGTCTCTCCCCAGCTGGAATGTACGCCAAACTCCCCATACTCACTGCCTTCCGGCTCAAAGCATCGACCACTACATTGGCCTTTTCTGGATGATACAGAATAATGATATCATAATCCTTAAGCAACTCTAGCCACCTCTGCTGCCTCAAATTAAGATCTTTTGCTTGAACAAATGCTGAAGACTGCGGTGATTATTGAATACCTCACAAGATACGCCATACAAGCAGTGCCTCCAAATATTTAACGCATGAACAATAACAGCCAACTCCAACTCATGAACATGGTAGTTCTTCTCATGGGGCTTCAACTGACGAGAAGCATAAGCATTAACTCTACCCTCTTGCATCAATACACAACCAACCCCAACTCTCGAATTATCGCAATATATAGTATATGAATCGGAAGTTGGTGGCAGAACCAATACTGGCGCTATGGTCATAGCTGTCTTAAGCTTCTAAAATCTCTCCTCACACTCGTACGACCACACAAATGAAACGCCCTTTTAAGTTAACCTGGTCAAAGGTGATGCAATAGAAGAGAACCCTTGAACATACCGACGATAATAACCTGCCAAGCCAAGGAAACTACGAATCTCTGTAGCTGAGGATGGTCTAGGCCAACTCTGAACCGACTCTAACTTCTTTGGATCGGCCTGGATACCCTCGCTGGACACCACGTGCCCCAAGAAAGCCATTTAACTGAGCCAAAAGTCAGACTTAGAGAACTTTGCATAAAGCTTCTCCTCCCTCAATCTCTACAATACAACCCGCAAATGCTACGTGTGTTCCTCCTGACTATGCGAGTACACCAGAATATCATCAATGAATACAATAACGAACGAATTCAGATAAGGCCAAAATACACCGTTCATCAGATACATGAACGCTGCTGGGGCATTGGTCAGCCTGAAAGACATGACAAGAAACTCATAGTCACCATATCAAGTCCTGAAAGCAATATTAGGAATATCTGAATCCATGATCTTCAACTGGTAACCCGAATAGAGATCAATTTTGGAAAACACCCTTGCTCCTTGAAACTGGTCAAATAAATCATCTATGCGAGTTGGGGGATACTTGTTCTTCACTGTTACTTTGTTCAATTGCTTGTAATCAATGCACATTCTCAGCCCACATGTTTCTTTCATTTAGGATTGGTATTTCTAGAACCAATTTATACTGTTTAAACAATTAAAAACATGACTGAGGATATGAATTTTAACAAGTAAGGCGAGGACAATCAATCAAAATGCCCCTAAGGGTTCCACAGGTCGGCACAAGGCCCTAAACATGAAAACTAGCCCAAATCATAATCATAACAAGCAAGTCTCAGTCAAATAAATAGTAAATTCATCAACCGGGACGGACCAAGTCACGATCCCCAACGATGCTCTACCCCATACTTGCTACGCGGCGTGCAAGTCACCCTAATATACCACTATGATGTGCAAATATGGGGTTTCAAACCCTCAAGACATAATTTAACATCATTAATCACCTTGAAATGGCTAAATATCTAACTCGCTATGCCCTTGCCTCACAAATTGGCCTCCTTGTGCATCGAATCTAACCAAAACCACAACGAATATGTCACAATATGCCAAAGAAACAATACCCAATTGAAAACATCAAAAATCCCGAAATTGGCAAAACCCAAGCCCTGGGCCCACTTCTCGAAACTCAAAAGTTTTTACATCAATGGGTTCCTCATCTCTCCACGGGTCTATGCATATAAAGAACACCAAAATCGGTGTCCAAATGACTCCTCAAATCCTAATTTAAAATATCAAAATCCCAAGCTCTAGTTCTTCCATTTTTGGCTAAATTTCCATGAATTTCTAGGTTAAATAAAAAATAAATCATGTTTTTAGTTCATAAAACTCACCTCCAATAAATCCTCTTCGAATCCCTCTTTAATTTCTCCCAAATAAATCTCAAAATGCTCAACAATGATGGAAAAATGACTTAGGCTAGCGGATGAAATGTTTTAAAACCCTTCTGCCCAGCTAAAATTCCTTCTATGCGATTGCAGCCCAAGGCTCGCGATCGTGAAGAGCAATTCTCCAAGACCTCTAAAATGTTCTATGCAAATGCGAACGAAGCCCCGCGAACACGATGCTCTAGTCCTCAAATCAAAGCGAACGCGTCCCTACAGACGCAATCGCTAAGAACAAACCACAGGGCCCCCAAATCACTTTACGCGAGCGCGAGAGATACTGTGCGAACGCAAAGCACAACCAACTAGACCTCCGCGATCGCGGACCCACAAACGTGAAAACAGAGAGTAAACTTCCTGACTTTAAAATCGCTTCTATGCAATCGCGGCACCCCTCCCGCGATCGCGATGGCAAAAATCTCTGCAACAAAAGAACTGAAAAATCTGCAACTCCAAAATGCCAAACATGGTCCGGTTGACCCTTCGAAACTCACCCAAGGCCCCGGGGACCTCAACCAAAAACACCAACGCATCCTAAAACATCATTCAAACTTGTTCCAATCACCAACACACCTAAAACAACACCAAAACTATCAAATTACATCGGATTCAAGCCTAAGCTCTTCTAAAACTTCCGAAACACGCATTTGATAAAAAATCCAACCAAACCACCTTTGAATGACCTGAAATTTTACACATACATCCCAAATCACAAAAGGAAGCAACAACAACTCTCGAAATTCCATTCCAACCCTCGGATCAAGATCTCACCTATCAACCGGAAATTGCCAATATACTAACTTCACCAATTCAAGCCTAATTCTACTCCGGACCTCCAAAACCACTTTCGATCACACTCCTAAGTCACAAATCATCCCTCGAAGCTGACTGAATCATCGAAATTCACATCCGAGCCCTCTAACTCATAAGTCAACGTACGATTGAATTTTCCAACTTAAGCACTCTTAAAAGAGACTAAGTGTCTCCTTTCTTATCAAAACCACTCTAAACCAACTTGATCACATAAGACACGGATAATGAAGCGTAAAGAAGTAGAAAATGGGAGAAACAGGGTGGTAGCTCATGAGACGACGGGTCGGATCATCACACATGAACTTTTCATTGTCCGGCATGTCCGCAGCAGATACCGGAGGCTCTTTACTAGTGAATTTCTGCATACCAAGTGTGGTAAGCTAGAAGAACACCCTTTGATGCCATTCTTTGAAGTTGGTTCCGAAAAGTTTCTCCGATTTCTCAGTCGGAGGAACAACAGTGCGGCTTGACGAGGCTATCGTCGTTGCACCAACAGTCGCAGAAGGATTTTCATTCTCATTTGTCATTTCTTACTATCAACAACAGAAGAAATCAATTAATGGCAAAACCAAAATAGTAAATAATACTATAATCAATAAACAATACGTAATAAAAACAAGTAAGGCTTTTATATACTGTTTTACAGAAAAACGATGAAGTTTTTTTTATGTTCTTCAATTTGTTTTCTGAATTTCAATACCCTGATGAAGTTTTTATATCTTTAAATCAGAATAATAAAATTCAGACAGAATACAGAATATAATAAATATTATTTTCTTAAGATTATTATTAATCTGTATTGCTGTAAATAAATAAAACAGTAAACTTTCTGAAAAACAGAAATAGAAAGTTAGTAAAAATAAATTTTGAAAACAGTATTTAAACTTCAAAATAAATTTTGAAACGTTATAGAAACAAATCGAGCCCATTGAACACACAGTGTGTCCTTAAGGAAATTATTCCCCTCAAGTACTCAAGGTTATGGAATATATCCTCCTAGAATTAAACGATTTAACTCACTGGAGTGTTGGTACCAAAAACGCTGGTGAATTGCAAACCACTCGAAAGCTGCAAAACACACTATATTTTTGTGCAGAAGAAGAAGAAGATTTAGAAAATTTCATAAGTAAAAATATTTTGGGATTTGAATGTGTATTTATAGCTAATTTTGATTTTGTTTTTGAAAAGGTTTGTAACCTTTCAGAACAGCTATAGCTGTTGGAACATGTGTGACACTATTTCGGAATAGTTATGGTTGTTGAAAATATTGCATGAAGTGTAAAACGGATTTAAAATAATCCGGGAAAGAAAAACGGGCAAAATCGGACCGGGTCGTGGGTCATGGGTCATTACGGATTGAATTATCTATAATTAATTCAATTAATTAATTAAATATTTAAAAAGAATTTTGTCCAAAAAGATTAATCAATTGATCTTTGAAGCCGAAAGCCGAAGCCAAGCCGAGCGACAACGACGCGAGGCTTGCCTTATTCTTAGCTCTTCAAGAGCTAAAAGATGAGCTTCTCTATATATACACAAAGATTTTTTTTCCTTCTAGCAATGAGGGATAAAATGTATTAGTAAAATGAATTTATTCAATTCACTTCCCTTCATTTCTTTTCCCACTATTTTCCATTTATATCTCTTTTGTTATTAATAAATAATAACAAACCCAATAGTAGTTGCAGCAACAAAAGGTTTCTACACATTCGGAAAGCCACTTATGCGAAGCCATTGCTTGGTTGATCTTCTGCAACAGCACAACCAAGGTTTTGGTAATGCAAGAAAAGGAAATTGAAACTAGAATATCTCTTGGAAAGAAAACGAAAAACGAGTGGGTATGAAACTTGAGAGAGAAGCGAGGATTTAGAATGAAAACCAATGGAGAAAAGGATATAGATATCTTTTTATATCAATTTTAATAAGATTATAGTTATTTTTACTCAATAGTAAAATTACTGCTTAAAAAATAAATACAACGCCTTAAACACCAGCTATCCCACGCCATTAGTACCACCGAATGATCCTATTTGTGCAAATCACCCTTATTGAGCTGCTATCCAGTGGGCTGCTAAACCCAAAAAAGCCAGTCGTTGCAAAATCTCCGACTCCTAATCTCCTCTTCCTTGCAGAGGTAAGAGAAAATGGCGATTCAAATACTGAAGTTACCCTTCAACATATCACGCTGTTACTGTGCTTGCAGCTCCAGCAATAGCTTCTTTTTCTCCTGCAAATTATCAGACAGAACTCCAAAGATTTCTGGTACTTTTAAATTGAACTCATTTCTTCACTTGTTTGACGTTACAACCCAAGTCTCTGTTGAAATTGATCTTGAAAATATTGAATTTTTCTACTCTTCAAGTCCAGCTGCTACATGGGACTTAAATTCTATATCTGTTTTTTGTATTGAGCTTATACTTTTACTTTTTCTTGGTGGATTTATACGACATAAGATTCAGACGATAAAATTCTGTACTTGTATTGATCAGCGAGATTGGTCGAGTTCAAAGCCCGCAATCATCCTTCTGTAAGAACCTTTGCTTCGCTGACCACGGAGAAGGGTCAAACAAAGAAAAAGTAATATTTCTCTCTTGTTTCTGGTTTCGTATCAATTTATTCTTCTTGAATATTTGACCAAAATGTGCTTTCTTTTGAACATTATTCCAAGAGTTGGCAGCTTTAAAAAAAAGTATGAAAAACAAGCAAAAAACATGTCCTTGTATACCAACTAAACATTACTGATGTCTGGAGGGTGGCCTTAAAGATAAATCGCATGAGATAATATGTTTTATTAAACCCTGCCAGACGCATTTTGTGTTTTTGCCAATTTTGCGTGCAGATTCCTTAACAAGTTTGGAGAAGAATTGTTCAATTGTAGAAATTGGTAGGCGTTTTACAAAGCATTTTTGTGTTTTAGTCGCCTTTATAGAATGTATCTTCTTATTGCACATTTTTAAATTTGATTTGACGTGTTCGTGTGTGTAATGCAGTCTCCTGATAGATAGAGTACTGTGTACTTATCTCGCATTTGATAAATGAGATTGTTGTAGTAAATATGTGCACAAACACATATCTATTCATGGGAACTCTAACCATATAGATAGAGTACTAAGTTGCGCACTATTGAAATTATGTTTAAAAGATTGCACATTTGGTCAAAGATGCGATTAACAATGTTGTGTTGGTGTTTCGCCTAATGGCGTCCATCAATTTTGAGCTTTTAGCATTTTTTTCTGTAATATAATCAAATCCCGTTTCACATATGTGATTTGCATATTTTTGGTATTATCCTAAAAATATTTGACCACTGAATTGTTGAGCCAAAAAGTAAATATTTTGGTCAAAATTCATTCTTTTATTCCTTATAGATGGGGCATGAAATATTAGCATTAATGCAATAGCACTTACTGCAGTCACAAACTAATGAATACTATAACATGCTATGAATCAACTGCAATATTAAAGCCTGTACTAGTAAAAATTGAAACAATAGATGTTACCTAAAGTATGCTCTATCAGCATATATGGCTCCTGGGTCTATCAACCACTAGGTGATGGTATCAATCAGCAGAGCTTTTTTTCTTTTCTTTTTGGGCTCTGGAGAAGGGTGGTCCTTACTTCTGTCAGTACCGATACTTTTTTTTTCTAATTACTCAAACAAAGGTTTAAGTTCTTTGTGTATTTTATTGATAACTTTTGATCTTTTTCCTATCATCATATTTTGCTAAGTGTTCATATGGTTTCATTAGGAAAAGGAGACTTGATGAGCTGTGTCTTGAGAGATTTCAGCAGTACAGCCGGACATTTATACAGTCATGGATTCTACAAGGTAGTTGTTATTCTTCAAGCCTATTTGAATCTTAACTTTGATATTATAAATAGAACATCTGGATTGCTGAGTGACCTTGAGCTTTGGTTATCAAACCTGATTTTCGCGCAGCTCATCGTAGAGTAAAAAAGACTTCTTCTCTCCTTTCTTATAAATTGGTTTGAACTGTTTAGAGTTAGCCTTCTATTCTATATTGTACGGTTACAAAGTATAATAGCATTGCTTGAGTAGAGTCTGTTTAAGAATAATCAAGCAATCATTAGAAAATGTAGTTCTATAATAGATTTCTGATCAATGCTAAAATATTGTTTTCCAGATGTCAATAGTTGTACATGTATGTTATTGGTCTTCCTGAAGAGAATGTCTTTGTTTCTTTTTCATACACTCTTTAGTGTCTCTCAGTCTTTTGTTTTATGAGGTATCTCAATCTGAGACAGTGTAAAGCTCCCATTCAGGCTCATTAATCTGTAGTCACAAGCTTCATCCAAATCATCTTATAGTGTTTTCGAGTTCCTTCTTGTCTTGTTAGGTTGACAACTTATTGTAACTTCTTTGCTTCTCCTCTGCTGTCAAGTTGATATATCCTGACTAGAGGTTGATTTGCTTTTGTCTCTCTGCCTCCATCTCCGTAACTCCTGACAATCTTCTAGCTTAGGCAAAGTGCTTGTGGACGGAAAAGTCGTTAACAAAGCGGGGAGTCAAATCTCTGATAAAGCTGTCGTGGAAATCATGGCTGAAGTTCCCAAATATGTGTGCAGGTGAATATTCCTTCTCTGAGCCTATATCATTATTCTTGACATTCGTACTTTGCTGAGATCTCTGCAGCTATTTGACTTGTTGATGTTTACTCAGAGGAGGACACAAACTGGAGGCTGCAATTGAAAACCTGGGGATTGATGTTGCAGGGAAAGTAGCTCTTGATTCAGGCTTGTCTACCGGAGGATTTACTGATTGTTTACTTCAGTATGGTGCTTCATTTGTCTATGGAGTTGATGTAGGATATGGACTGGTAATATCCACCAGAATTAAAAGCTGATGCTCAGAAAGCTTGTATATTTTAAAGTTCCGTTTACTGGTACTCCATTCAATCACACAAGTTAAGGTCCCGGGTCATCAAATTTGAGATGACTAGAGACTAAAATCCTAGAGCATAGAACTTGAAATCAATAGATTGTACCATCATTTAAATATCTTTCTGTATGCTCTGAATTTAAGTTCAACTGCTCAGTAAATCCTGAGTAATGAGATTTTCCTTCTTGTTTTGGCAGCTAGAAACATCTTTCACTACTTTGAGTTTAATTAGTTGCCAAGCGGCCCTGGATCTATTTCAAATTGGCTGACCAGTTGGTTATTTAAATTTTTAATTTTAAAGGCTTGCTGATTTCTTCATTCTCAAAAAAGCTTGCTGATTTATTTACAGGTGGCAGATAAAATTCGCCGAGATGAGCGTGTAAGTGTTATTGAGCGTACAAACTTGAGATACCTTTCCGAACTCCCGCAAAAAGTCGATTTAGTAACTTTGGACCTCTCCTTTATTTCGATACTTCTGGTAAGCCTTTTCATCCGAAAATGCTTCCAATGTAATTTCTTTGATGCAGCTTCCTATATTAACAGTTTAGCGTATAAATTTAGGTTGTTCCATATCTATAGATGGTAGATCAGCAATGTTTTATATATAGATGCTCTTGGTCAATACCTAGTAATACTCAAATGTTCATTTCCCCTATCCAGATTATGCCTGCAGTTGTCAATTTGATGAAGGAAGAATCTACTTTAGTTACTCTGATTAAACCTCAATTTGAGGCTCGGAGATCACAAGTAAGCATTTCTCATAGATCCTGTATTCCTGTCTGCATTTCTACAGCATTAGTATGCCTTGAGAAGAAGTCATTGCAGACCTAACAACAACACAAACAACAAAAAGAAAACCTAGTGTAATCCCACAAGTGGGGTGTGGGGAAGGTAGTGTATATGCAGACCTTACACCTACCTTGTGAAGGTAGAAAGGCTATTTCTGATGCCCAATGCAGGCCTAATATAAAATAAATAGAAGTGTCACTTTTTACCAACATTCTATAACTCAAAGCTCTTACTTGGCTTGCTTAGTGATGGAAATTGATCAAGTCGTAAGGCTTGTTTATACACATAAAGTCATAGTATATGTCTCTGATGCACTTCATTAGTGAATCTTTATGTTTTACAGTGTACCGTGTCTTTGGTGAAGAAAGTTGCGATGGATCAATCTTTTAACATTGTTGAATATTGCGACTATTGACTATTCTATCTAAAAGCTCAAGCTATCATAGAAGGGATACTTTCGTTTATTTATATTAGGTCTACAAGACATCCCTCATTCCCTATGTGAGGGTCTGATACTTCTCTTGGACCTAGCATGTGAATATAATTTTTGTTGATGGTGCCCATGAGACTTAAACACATAATCTTTTCCTGCTTTAGTACCATGTTGCTATCAGAGAAGTGATACTTCGTTTATTTATATTAGGCCCGCAAGACATCCCTCATTCCCTATATGCGGGTCTGATACTTCTCTTGGACCAAGCATGTGAATATAACTTTTGTTGATGGTGCCCATGAGACTTAAATACAGAATCTCTTCCTGCTTTAATACCATGTTGAATTGTGTGACGGCCTCATTTAAAAGCTTAAATTGTTAGAATGGAGAAACATTTTATTTATTTATATAAGTCTGCAAAAATGTACTGAAATAGGCAAGTTTAAGTGGACTATATTTGGTAGGGTACTTTGTTGACTTGATAATCGGACCAAATTCACTTAGAGTTGATCAGAATTGAAACTTTTCAGTTCGTCTTAAATTGAGCTTACTCACTCCAAAGTCCAAACAAAAGCAATGAAATGAGTTTCTTGAGGTGGTGTTTCCGTCTGTTTTTGGCTGTGAATGATTCTACATATGAAAGTATAGGGTATAGTATCAGCTTGTTAATACCCTTAACCCTTTTCAGGCCAAGTGTGGTCTCAATCAGATCTACCTAAACTCAATCATTTTGTTGTATCTGAAGTCTAGTATTATATTGCTTTCGAGATGCCTGGCATTTATTATGCTCTTAAGGATGATCTGTATGTCGATTTTGTGGTTGATTTTGCATGTTATGTATTCTACATGTGGAAATATAGGGTATAATTATCGGCTTAGTCAATATACCTTTCAAGCCTACCTCTGATTCAATTAGATTCATAGTCATAAATATTCCACGAATAGCTCAATCATTTACATGTATCTAAAGTCTTGTACTGGTATTGCACTCAAGAGGGGTTGGCCTTTATTGTGTTTTTAAGAGTTAGCTCTGTGTTAATTTTGTGATTGATTTTGCAAGAAGATTGTGCATTTTGATGTAGACTTCTTTATACATGTTAGGTCGGAGGAGGTGGAATCGTAAGAGATCCCTTGGTCCATCAAGAGGTATGCATTTACCCAACTTTTTCATTTGTTTTGATGCTTATTTCTGACTTAATATCGGATTACTCATGTTTTAATGCTAATGATAATACTAGTATCTTTGCTACTTTAAGGAGGGATGAGATCTATATGGAAAGCACCTAATTGTTGTTGCAACTTTTATAATCGGTCAATAAATATGAAAAGCCAAGAAATACATTTGGTTAGTGGGAGAATAAAAATATTGTTTAGCAAGAAATGACATTTGAATATGTGCTTTAAAAGAGGAGCACTTTATGGGCAACAATTTAGACAAGTAGTGATATTTATGTGTTTGAAAATTCTAAGATTGCATTGCTTATATTGTTCCTTGAATGTTAAATCTGTTAAGATATCTCATTTTCTTGTTTCCTCATGTCTTATCTTAACTTGATACATTTTCAAAAATACTTGTATAAAACAAAAATCTACTTCGTCACATATATTATGCCCTTTTCTCTATATATATTACATAGCAATTTCATGTTATGGGAAATCGTTTCCCGTGAAGTTTCCATACTTACTCTATGTATTTTACTTCGGTTACCACAAGAAAATTAAACCTTGTATAAATTCACACTTGGGGAAAGCAGTAGATAAGCTCAGCACCAGTCGAGGATCTTAAAGATTGACGCCTTTTGCATTTTTGTTAAACTGAGCTTGACAGCTTATGGACAAAGTGCATAACAATTGCCACTTCTATGGCAAGGATGGGGCACTCGACAAAGATGAATAAGTAGGTCAGTTGGAGGGAAGTAGCCTGATAGACTGCTTTACTCAATTCTGTTCAGGGCTATAATCATTTTAGTTTTTCTATATGAGATAACTACTGGTAGTGAAGGCATAGTAAGGTAAAATAAATTAAAGTGTACTGCAACTTAAAGTAAATTTAGTATCTTGCATAATTCTCTTCTTTCCCTCCTTGACTCCCATAAATCTTTCGTGGATGCATAGAATACTGGAGGATGGGAAATAGGTCTCAAGACATTTTTAGTTTTCCTTGGGACCAAGTTAAGCTTTTCTCTGACTCTGATGGATGTCAACTGACAAAGGGTGAAAAAAAGTGAGAACTTGGTAGGCGTTTGGACATGAATTCTATTTTTTTTTTCAGATTTGGATTTTCACTAAAATTTGAATTGAAGATGAAGTTTTGTTTGGTTATAATTTTGCTACATATTTGGATGTCTTTTTTTTCAAAACCATGAAACATGATTTATATCCCACAACTTATAAAAAATATCAAAACCACCCCAATTTAATTATCCTACTTAAAATAAACAATCAAAATGCTATTATTTAACTGTTATCATATTCTGCTTTACTGCAATACACAGATGCAAAATTAATATCACATTTTCTAATTTTAAGGTGCAAAAGCAGGCATAGCCACATATTTCTCATAACCATATAATTAAACCTCCAGTAGGCAGAGTTCAAGTATCAACTAGGACAGATGTTCCACCGTCAGTCACCAAAGATGTATCTGCCAAAAATGAAAAACGGATGGGGTCATTTTATAAATTTTAAAAATATAGGATAAATTTGTAAAACTAAAAACTAGCAAATTCTCATTTTCAATTGAAAAATTGGTGAGAACCAGTTTTTCAAATTTGAAAATGGATTTTCAAGTGAAAAAGGAAAAAATGGTAAGAAGGGGATAACCGAACAATGTTTTCAAAAAAATTTTTTGAAAAAAGGAAAACTTTTGTATGTCCAAACGGGCTCTTAGATTTGGATGAAGAGAATGGAAAGTTCTGTCAACTCGGATACGATTGGGAAGCCAGTGAAAAGCTTAGTAACCAGCAAAGAGAAGAGCTGTAATATAAACAGAAAATTGCTGCATTCCATTTTGATTGTATATCTTCGCTGTTTTGGGTTATGGAACAGAATGATGTCACGGATATGTTGCTTTTGTTTTTGCTATCTGCTTGTTTGTGCTCAGGATGTGCCATATGGTTGACCTCTTGGAGAAGTCAATTTTGGTTTGA
This sequence comes from Nicotiana benthamiana, assembly GCA_034376525.1. Taxonomy (NCBI): domain Eukaryota; kingdom Viridiplantae; phylum Streptophyta; class Magnoliopsida; order Solanales; family Solanaceae; genus Nicotiana; species Nicotiana benthamiana. Next base: position 12,546,373 of record CM067338.1, on the reverse strand, counting down.
GTTATCAGTTCTCTATCTTTTTAGTAGGTTTGCCATGGTTTCATGGGGTTAGAGTATTTTGACATCAAAGGAGGTATTCGGAATCTTGGGTGTGTGAAGTAAGGTTTAGTTGATATTTGCACTATAACCTCACTAGAGGGGATTCTGAATCTATCATTTCTTTCTCGAGATCCTCTCATCTCCTCTTCCCAATATCAAATCATTTTTGGTGTTTGGTACACCATAACTTCTACTATGAAAAATAATAGAAAACTAGAAGTTAATGCTCCTAGTCACATATCTTGCTCGTAACAGAAATTCCTTGTTTATGTTTACGATTACTGTTGTGCAGGTGATTGAGAAGATCATAAATGGGGTACAAAACCATGGGTTTCAATGCAAAGGCTGGATTGAATCACCTCTGAAAGGAGCTGAAGGCAATATAGAGTTTCTGGCTTGCTTCAGTCGACAAGCAGTCATTACTGAAGAAGTCGAGAAACAATGAGCTACCTAACATTTGGATCAAACATGTATTGTACTGGTATGCTGGATGTCTTCCCGAAAACATTAAAGAGCACAGCTTCTAAAGGGCTTGAAGGTCAAGTCAATTGCATGGAAGCATAATTCTTAAGTAGGAATTCCAGATGAAGGGCCTTCTGTGACTCTTTGGTCCGTTCTTCACTGTCTATATAACAAGGAACATTCAAGTTTTGGCGAAGGCTGTCATGATAACACTTGCTGCTAGAGGATGGGGGTTGAACTTTTTAGTTCATGTTGTTAGATCATGGTTCCCGAATCTGAATTTAGATTCCATCTGTAACATGTAATCTGTAGTGATAGTAGTATTCTTCTCCAATTACCTTTTTATACAATGGTCAGCTGGCAATAGAATGTAAATGCACGTCCATACTGCATTTCGAAAAGACAAAAGTATAGGTTACTGAAATACCTTTGTAAGTGCTAGAGAAACTAGTCCTCAAAAATATTGGAATGCTGATTCAAATGTAGTTACAGGGACAGTGATAATTCATGTAGCCGATCCATCTTGAGGCATATTAATCATTGTAGTAGTACTGAATACCTTTGCAAAAGTTATATGGCTATTACATCGATGGTCACTAGCACAAAGGTATCTTCTAGGCCCCATTACTTCTAACAGGGCGAGGATAATATGCGTTGTACTAGGTTTTCCTTGCATGATCCTCTTCCATTTTGGATTGGTTGGAGTTTAACAAGAAATTCGTGATCATAAGTACTGGTTGATGACTTTTATCTTGGCCTGTTGATTTTCTCCCAGCAAATGACGTGTGGTTTGTCTAAAATGAAAGCTTCAACATTTGAAATGTATAGGATCGCAAATTTAACATGAAATCACTTTGAAAATTTGAAATTCTAACCCGATTTTAGCTGTAAACATACAAAAGTTGCCAAGATTCTGGGTGGACTGCAGCCAGCAAAAATTAAATAGAGAAGTAACATAATTGAAAGCACTTATATTAGCATAATTTTTCAGATAAGTACTTTTAGAAAATAATAGTTTGACCAATTCATTTGAGAAGTGATTTTCAACATTTGGTAATAAAGCAAAGGTGTGCTTTTTCTAAAAACTAAAGCTTTCATTTGACATGGCATCTATAATTTAATATAGCATTAGAGCTCCCGAGTTCAGCCTCACAGGATCTGTCACTCATTGTCACTCACGAACGAATTAACATGTTGGCATGCGTGTTTAAGATATAATTATATTATCAAATTTCCTTTAATAATTTAAACTTTTAAATGAGATGATAACACAGTTAAACATGAATTATCGCACTGTGGTATGCTGTTTTGCATTTGAATGCAATCTTTACCAGCCATGAAAGATGAAATAAGCGTAAAAATAGCACGATATAGCCAGTTTTCGGACTGGTCATTTAAAAATACCCAGTGTTTACTAAGTCAATGAAAAATAGCTAATATTTTTCTGCAATAGAGACCAATCCAGCATAATATACTGGAGTTCGATGCACCTGTGTATGAACTCCAACATATTATGCTGGACCGGTATACTTTGCTGGCTCTAATATAATATACTGGAGACTGGAGCATCAGTGCTTCAAACTCCAGTATATTATACTGGACCAGTATACTTGCTGGAGCTCCATAATATTATGCTGGAGTTCTAGTGTATTTATGTTGGAACTCCAGAGTATACTTATGCTGGAACTCCAGCATAATATACTCGAGTATTTTCTGGGTTTTGAACAAAGTTTTCGCACATATTTATCTTTACATGAAAAACGGCTAAATTTCAATTACTTTTGAAATTGGGCTATTTTTAAACGACCAGTTGTAAATCTAGCTATTTTTGAATTTCTCCCGAGATAAGCTCATTGAAGAAGACATGTATAAAACTATAGGTGTCAAACGGGCCAGGCTGATCCAGTTCCGAACCGGACAAGTAATTCGGGTGCCGAAAAGGGCTGGGTTAGAGCGGAACCAGCTTATGTCGGATAGGATTTTGGTACCGGTTAAATAGATCAGTATGAACCATTACTGTCAAGTCAATTTGGAACCAGTTAAATGGAACAACTTGGACGGGTTCAACGGCTAGTTTAATTTTTTTTTAAAATATAGTTGTCCGTTGACAACAGTCAGCTGCCATTTTTGATCGTTTCCCAACAACTATTTTGCAAGAATAGACCTTTTTGGGAATTTTTTTCCAAAAATAGCACTTATTATTTACTAATTTAGCCCTATGAAAAACTATAAATAGACACATTTCTTCATTTCTTCACTTATCTCTTAATTCACAATCCCAAATTCTCAATTGTCATTCTCTAATTCTTCGCTTAAATTCCAGTCAACTATTTGGCTCTAATTTTTTTGAAATTTTATTTTATAATATTATTTGAGGTTTGAACTTTGAACAATCGACGTTTCTATATGGTAACATGGAGTTGCGAAATTCAATTTCAAGACTTCTGTCATGACCCAAATTTTCACCCTCGGGAGTCGTGATGGCGGCTATCGTAGAAGCTAGGAGAGCCACAAGATTTAGAAATCTTTAACTCTTTCATTTTAAACCTTTTAATAAATTGTATTAACATGTGATCAACATTTAAATAATAGCAGAAGATGAAACTAAACGGAAGACTTCGACTAATATAATAACAAAATAAATACGAATATGCCATTATGCGCCTCTACCTAGAAATTCGGTGTCACAACATTCACGGACTATCTATGAACACTAGATACAATGTCTGAAAAAAGAAATACAGTCTGTCTCGAATACAAATGAAAATAGAACATATAATTAGATAGAAGAGATGTCGGGCCTGTGGACGCCTACAAGACTATCTCAAGATCTCTGTGGACTGAAGGCTAGCTCCTCGAGTACTATTGTCCCAATGTTGCTCCGGTAACTGCACATCGTGAAGAGTATAGCATCAGCACAACCGATCCTATGTGCTGGTAAGTGCCTGACCTAACCCCCGCGAGGTAGTGACGAGGCTATGACCAGACTCCATATAAACCTGTGCAGTTTTATATATATATATATATATATATATATATATATATATATATATATATATATATATATATATATATATATATATATATATATATATATATATATATATATATAGCAGAAAAATAAACTGTAACAAACAATTAAAGCTGGGAAGGGAAAACATGCTTCGGGGATACCAGATAAAACAGAACCTCAAGAGAATTATAAGAAACCCAAAATTCAACTTCTAACAAAGATAAGGAAAATAAAAGCATATTTCATTTTCGGCGTTCTATCCCATTTCTCATATCTTGTGGTATGCGTACCACCCGCTCCTATTACATCTAATGGTAGTCGTACCACCCGTTCCTATTTTATTAAATCTCGTGGTAGGCGTACCACCCACTCCTATTTTATCATATCTTGTGGTAGGCATACCACCCGCTCCCATTTCACCATATCTTGTGGTAGGCGTACCACCCTCTCTCATTTCATCATATCTCGTATAGGCGTACCACCCGCTCCATTTACAAGCCAACACAAAATCACAAGGAATCCCGACAAGGGAACAGAAGCAATATAATAACTTTCAGGCAAGGGAACAATAATATCAAAATAAACATCCCAGCAAGGCAGAATCAGCTATAGCCAACCTTACTCAACTCATACTCTCCTCAATTAATACCAATACCCAATCATAAATAAAATCCATGAAAATAAACTAAATCCTTGCTCAATATCGAGAATCATCAATTAAAGTATCCTTAGTATCATTTAAGAACACAACAACTATCAATTTAAGACTCACGGTCATGCTCGACACCAACGTATAGATACTTGTTACTATGCTTATACGTCGTACTCAACAAGAAACAATTAGCAAATAGGACACAACTCCAAATCCCTCAAGCTAAGGTTAGACCAAACACTTACCTCGAACTTTCACGATCAACTCAAGCCTCAAATTTGCTTTTCCTTTTGGATTCGGCTCCAAATCAATCGTATCTATACATAATCGACTTCATAACATCTATAAATGATAACAATCCAATTTCAATGCTTAATTACAGCTTTCTAATCATTCTTTCCAAAAATTGACCCAGGGCCCGCTTGGTCAAAACACGAAGTTCGGACTAAAATTCGACAACCCATTCACCCACGAGCACGAATATATAATTAGTTCTAAAATTCGATCCCAAAACGAGGTCTAAATCACAATTAATCAAAAAGCCCTAACTCTACCCAAATCTCAAATTTTGTACCCTTAATCACATGTTTTTAGGCCTATAATCTAATAGCTATTGATGAAAATGAAAAGAAACAAGTTAAAGATTACTTACCTAAGAGATTATGGTGAGGAAATGCTTCAAAAATTACCTAAGAGCTTTGGAGAAGAAGAGGTTTGTGAAAATTTATGAAAATCCCATAATTGTTCTGTTTTGGAGACTTTAAATAACGGAGTGAAAATACTCATTACATTCGCGACAAGTTCATCGCGTTCGCGATAGGTTAGGCTTGATAAGCCTTCTCGTTCACAAAATATGGCATGCGTTCGCGTAGTAGAAACTCCTCGAGCCTCGCATTCGCGTAGGTAAAATGCTGCACCCCCTGACGAGGCTCACTACCATCGTGTTCGTGTGAGCTGTGAAGCATTCTCGAAGGGTATCCATCCTTAGCCCCACGTTCGTGACTCCAGCTTCGCGTTCGCGAAGAGGAAACCTGGCACCTGGGATATTTGCCTTATGCGTTCACGAGAGGGACCACATGAACGCGAAGGGTAAAATCCCTGGGCACTGAATAACAAAAACTTGCAACTTTTATTTGGGCAAAAACCTCCCGAAACACATCCGAAACACACCCGAGCCCTTGGGTCTCATAAGCAAACATACGTACTAACTTAATGACATCATACGAACCTGTTCGTGTGATCAAATTACCGAAATAACCTCAATAATAACGAATTAAACCTCAAAATCAAATAATGTTCTCAAACTTCCTAAAAAATCAATTTATTTTTGCAATTTAGATCCGAATCACATCAAATGACATCCGGTTTTCACCAAATTTCACAGGATCATCTTAATTCATATAAGATCTATACCAGGTGCCGGAACCAAAATGCGGGCCCAATAATAACATGTCCTAATCAATGTGCATTTCAAATTCCTTTATACAAATTTCAGAAAATAATTTTCTTTAAAAATTTATTTCTCGGGATAGGGACCTCGAAATTCAATTTCAGGCGTACGCCCATGTCCCATATTTTCCTACGGACCCTTCGGGACCGTCAAATCATGGATCCGGGTCCGTTTACCTAAAACATTGACCGAAGTCAAATAATTCATTTATAGCAAATTTTATTATTTTTCACAGATTTTCATATTTAAGCTTTCCGGATACACGTCCGGAATTCACACGCAAATCGAGGTGACACTAAATGAGGTTTTCAAGGCCTCGAAAACACAGAATTCAATTCAAAAGCAAGTGATGGCCTTTTGGGTCATCACATCCTCCACCTCTAAAATAAACGTTCATCCTCGAACAGACAAAAGAAGGAAGTACCTGAGTTTGGGAAAAAATGAGGATAATGGCTCTGTATATCAGACTCAGACTCCCAGGATGATGTCTAAGGAGCTGACCTCTCCACTGAACACAAACAGAAGGAAGACTCTTCGATCTCAACTGACGAAACTGCAGGTCTAGAATAGCTACCGGCTCCTCCTCATAAGACAAGTCCTTGTCCAACTGGACAGTGCTGAAATCTAACACGTGGGATGGATCGCCGTGATATTTCTAAAGCATGGACACATGAAACACTGGATGCATAACTGATAAGCTCGGCAGTAAATCGAGTCTATAAGCCACCTCTCCCACACGATCAAGAATCTCAAACGGGCCAATGAACCAAGGGCTAAGCTTGCACTTCTTCCCAAATCTCATCACGCCCTTTATAGGCGACACTCGAAGCAATACCCGCTCACCGACCATGAAAGCCAAATCTCGAACCTTGCGGTTGACATAACTCTTTTTCCTGTATTGAGCTATACGAAACCTATTCTGAATAATCCTGACCTTGTCCAAGGCCTCATGAACCAGATCCATACCCAACAATCGAGCTTCTCCTGGCTCAAACTATCCAACGAGAGACCGACACCGTCTACCATATAATGCCTCATAAGGAGCCATCTGGATACTCGACTGGTAGCTGTTGTTGTAGGCAAACTCCGCTAAAGGAAAAAACTGGTCCCACGAGCCTCCAAATTCAATGACACAAGATCAGAGCATATCCTCCAAAATTTGAATAGTCTACTCGGCTGCCCGCCGTCTGGGGATGAAATGATGTGCTCAACTCAACCCGTATGCCCAACTCTCGCTGAACTGCTCTCTAGAAACCTCAATCCGAAATGATAGACACGTGCACACCATGAAGGCGAACAATCTCCCGGATATAGATCTCAGCTAACCTATCTGAAGAATAGGAGAATGCCACAGGAATGAAATGTGCTGACTTGGTCACCCTATGAACAATGACCCATAATGCGTCGAACTTCTTCCGAGTTTGCGGAAGTCTAACAACAAAATCCATAATGATCCACTCCCACTTCCACTCGAGAAGCTTAATCCTCTGAAATAAACCAACGGGCCTCTGATGCTCGTACTTAACCTACTGAGAATTCAAACATCAAGCCATATATACAACGATATCCTTCTTCTTTCTTTGCCACCAATAATGCTGCTGCAAATCCTGATACATCTTTGCGGCGCCCGGATGAATAGAATACTGGGAGATATGGGCCCCATTTAAAATCAACTCTCAGAGTCTATCCATATTAGGCACACAAACTCGACCCTGCAATCTCAAGACTCCATCATCACCTAAGGTAACCTGCTTGGCACCTCCATGTTGTACCGTGTCTCTAAGGATACACAAATGGGGATCATCATACTGCCAATCTCGGATAAGTTCCAATAATGAAGAACAAGTGACTGTGAAAGCTAATACACGGCTAGGCTCAAAAACATCCAACTTCATGAACTGATTGGCCACAGCCTGAACGTCCAAAGCAAGAGGTCTCTCACCAATCGGAATATAAGCAAGACTGCCCATATTGGCTGACTTCTTACTCAAAGCATCGGCCACCACATTGGCTTTCCCGGATGATATAAGATGGTGATATCATAATGTTTCAACAACTCCAACCACCTCCTCTGCCTAAAATTCAAATTTTTGTTCTTGAACAAATACTGAAGACTCTTGTGATCCGTGAACACCTTACAGTCCATGTCATATAGATAATGCTAACAAATCTTCAATGCGCGAAAAATGGATGCCAACTCTAAATCATGAATCGGATAGTTCTTCTCATGAATCTTCAACTGCCGTGAAGCATATGCTATGACCTTGCCATCCTGCATCAACACGGCACCAAGTCCAATACGAGATGCATCACAATATACCGTATAAGGCCCTGAACATGTAGGCAAAACCAACACCGGTGCCATAGTCAGAGCTGTCTTGAGCTTCTGAAATCTTGCCTCACACTTATCCAACCATCTGAAATGGGCACTTTTTTGGGTCAACCTAGTCATCGGGGCTGTGATAGATGAGAATCCCTCCATGAACCGATAATAGTAGCATGCCAATCCCAAGAAACTCCGAATCTCTGTAGCTGATGCTGGTCTAAGCCAGTTCTTGGCTGCCTCAATCTTCTTCAGATCAACCTGAATACTCTCTGCTGATACAACTTGACCCAGGAATGCAACTGAACTCAACCAGAACTCATACTACGAGAACTTAGCATATAACTGACTATCCTTCAGAGTCTGAAGAACCACTCCGAGATGCTGCTCGTGCTCCTCCCGGCTGCGGGAACATATGAAAATATCATCAATGAAGACTATCACGAATGAGTCCAATAAGGCCTAAACACTCGGTTCATCAAATCCATAAAGGCTACTAGGGCATTTGTCAACCCGAATCACATAACCAAGAACTCATAATGCTCGTACCGAGTACGAAAAGCTGTCTTAGGGACATCGGATGCCCTAATCCTTAACTGATGGTAGATAGATCTCAAGTCAATATTCGAAAATACCTTGGCACCCTGAAGCTATGGGTGTCAATGGATATTTAAAAATTGGCTAAATCGTCTGAACCGTACCCCTACCAAACTGATTTTTAGGTTTCTTTTAATAAAACCATAGGTTTTTATATAATTATATAATTGTACCGATAATTAGGGTAGATTGTTATTATAAAACTAAACCGAAACAATATCAAACCGTACTGAATAAATTTATAATGTGAAAAATATATTTATATATTAAGTTTAAAAATGATAAATCATTAAAAAATTTCTGGGACTTCGGAATAATGAAATAGTTACAAGCCAAAAAGTAATTAAACTTAAAATCCTAATTTCCAAATCTATTATGCTACTTCTATTGAAACTAAATTATTTTTAGCATATTCAGTAGAAAAACACAAGGTATTGTAGTGATTATGAGTAGAAAACTACCATGTATTGAATATGTTTCCTCTCATATGATTTAGATTTATCTTTTTAAATATTTAATCTTCTATAGAATTTATTCTTGATATCCAACTTGGTTAATATCTTTCCACTCGTGTAATTTATATTTTTTGTATTTGCTTAGTTTCTTTTACGCTGATGCAAAATAATTGATGGATCTATACTCTAGCCATCTTTTATAATTTCTTAATTTATCACCTTTTAAACTGTAAAAAATATCTAGAAAGTTTTGCTAAGTCCTATAAAAGTACGTATGTCATTGCATTCTACTTATAATAGTGATTTTTACTTGACATTTTAAAAAAATTATCGAATATTTATCAAACCATATTGACACCGAAGAGAAATTGATATGATTGGGACGGTTTCGAAAAGTCTAATTTTGGTTATACATTATAGAATAACCATAAAGTTGGTACGGTACAAATATTATAAAACAACCGGTTGAACCGAACCATTGGCACCCCTACCTGAAGCTGATCAAATAAATCCTCAATCCTCGGCAATGGATACTTATTCTTGATTGTAACCTTGTTCAACTGCTGGTAATCAATGCACATTCTCATTGAACCATCCTTTTTCTTAAAAAACAACACCGGCGCACCCCAAAGGGAAACACTGGGTCCAATGAAACCCTTCTCAAGCAAGTCTTGCAAATGTTCCTTCAACTCTTTCAACTCAGGCGAAGCCATATGGTATGGCGGAATAGAAATGGGCTGAGTGCCCGGAGCCAAATCAATGCAGAAGTCAACATCCCTGTCGGGCGGCATACCTGGCAGGTCTGAAGGGAAAACTCAAGGAACTCACAAACCACAGACAAAAAATCAATAGAGGGAACCTCAGCACTAGAATCATGAACATATGCCAAATAGGTCAAACACCACTTCTCGACCATACGTCGAGCCTCCGCATACGAGCTAACACTTCGGGTAGAGTGACAGGTAGTCCTTCTCCACTCTAAGATCACAGTCTTGGTATGAGAGTCCAAGATAGCGTGGTAAGGAGATAACCAGTCCATCCCTAATATAACATCAAAATCGACCATGTCTAAAAGCAACAAATCTACACGAGTCTCAAGACCCCCAATCACTACAACACAGGAATGATGGACTCGATCTATCATAATAGAATCACCCATCGGTGTAGACACATAAACAGGAACACTCAATGAATTATTAGGCATGACCAGATATGGTGCAAAATAATATGACACGTACGAGTATGTAGACCCTAGATCAAACAAAACTGAAGCATCTGTATCACAAACCAGGACCGTATCTGTAATAACTACATCTAAAGCCTCAGCCTCGGGCCTGGCTGGAAGAGCATAACATCAAGGCCAGGCCCACCACCCTGAACTACATCTATGGGATGACCTGCAGCTGGCTAGCCTCCACCTTTAGCGGTATGAGCTCCACCTCTAGCACCTCTACCTCCACCTCTAGCACCTCTACCCCCACCTCTAGCTGGCTGGGCAGCATGTGAGACATCTGGTGCCTGAACCATCGCACAAGAACCCTGATGTGGAGGGTTGCTCAAAGATCGAGGGAAATACCTAGCAATGTGCCTCGTGTCGCCATAAGTAAAACAAGCCCTCGGCTGCTGGGGTTGTCGCAACCCGGAATTTCCACCCTCAGGAGTCGTGATGGAGCCTACTAATCAGAGCTAGGCAAGCCAACCTTTAACTACATTTTTCATAACTAATTTACTCCTTTTAGCAATTATCTATAATATCATGAAACAACGGAATAAAGTAAATAAGTGAATGTTTTAACTCTTTCTATTAAGACATCTAATTGTCACCAATAAATTAATGTTTTATATATTTATATGGAGATTGGACCAACTGAAACCCCATATATATATATATATATATATATATATATATATATATATATATATATATATATATATATATATATATATATATATATATTATTGTATGAAAAAGCTAAATAATTATTTAAAATAATAATATAATTATCGAGCAATATAATTGATGATGATGTTATTAATGTAGGCAATGTTAATCCCACGTTCATACAACTTCTACTGCATTTGCTACTATCCCACTTTCATACTACTTCTACTGCATATGCTACTATGGATGAAGATGAAAGCCTTGATGGTTTTAATATTTGGTCTATATTTCCTTCCATTCAAACCAGTAACAGGAACATTGATGAAATTTAACTCTACTTGCAAAAAGCAGATATAGCCTCGTACAAATGAATTTTCACCATTGGCATGGTGGCATGAGAATGAAAAGTAATTTTTTGTTCTTTTCGTTGTGGCTCAAGACGTGCTAAATGTGCCAATTTCAACTACTGCATCGAAGAATGCATTTAGTCAAGTAAGACAAAAACTAGGAGATACCCGTCACTCATTGGGAAGCAAAGTTTTAGTATGTTTCGAGATTGAATTAGAAGAACAAATAAATCAAGGACATGAAGATGTTGATAAACTAGAAGATGAGGAACTTGGAGATAAATTAACACATTGTAACTCATATGAATTTAACACTCTAGAAGATGGCCAAGAAGTTCATTTTGATTATGAAGAACTTACTAAGGTAATGCAAAACCTTTAAAGTTCTTAATTTATATTTAATAATTCAAATTTACTCTTTTTCTTTAATTTAATTGTTGTAAAACGTAAACTTTTGTTTGAATTAAAAAAAGAACTTGCAAATTATAAGTTAACTTTTTTACATCTTCATGTATTATTTTAAATTCTTAATGAAATATTCAAATATAAGGCTTTTAAAGCTTTTGAATTTTTTTCCTCAAAATTCAAACATAAGATTTTTAAAGCCTTTAAAATTTATTCACTCTTTATTAAGGAGAAAATCTCACTTTATACCCATTAAGAATAAACTATTTACTTTTCCTACATATGCAACCAAGACAATTTACGCGGCATACAGCTATTTGCCTTCGCATTTGAACTTTGAAGTACAAAATATTAAAGCATCTGACTTCATTTTATCAAGCTTACTTGGTAGTGAACTTAAATAGATCTACTTCTCCTCTGCCAGATCGATCTTCATTAAGATGGTCAACCCAAGTTATTGCTGTACCTCCTCTTCTTATGAATTTTATGTATGTATGAAGACCCACTGAGCTGGAAGCTCAAAATTTTGAAATTTTCTTTTGATAATTTATTGTTTTTTTTATGCGGTGCTTTAAAATATTACTTATAATATCTGCGAGTAAGCTTCCCAGATCGAAATTTCTATGTGTATTTGAATATCCACCATTGTTAGGCTTGAAGCTCAATTTTATTTTTGAAGATTTCTTGTTTGATTCAAAGTGGGTGCTGTTAAATATTGCTCATAGTACCTTTTGGAAGTCCATACGGCTGATTTGAGGTGATTGAGATCGAAATTTTCAGCTAAAAATCAAAGAAGAACACAACTACCCAATAGTATATTGCTATGGTATACAATATGTTGTAGGAGTACATAACTATTCTTGTGACGACCAAAAGGGGTCATCACTTGTTTTCTTACCTATTCTGCACTTTCGAGGCCTTAAAAATCTCATCTAGGATTTCCTCGATTTGCGTGTGCAATACGGGCGAGTAGTCCGAAAGCTTAGATATGAATTTTGTGAGATATTGCTAAATTTTGATATTAAATTGAATAAATTTGACTTCGGTCAATATTTTAGGTAAACGGACCTGGACGCGTAATTTGATGGTCCCGGACCGCAGGAAAATATGGGACTTGGGCGTATGCCCGGAATCGAATTCCGGGGTCCCAAGCTTGAGAAATAAATTTTTGTGTAAAATTATTTTATGAAAATATTTAAGGAAATTGGAAATGAAACTCGGTTAGAACGTATTGATATCAGGCCCGTATTTTGGTTTCGGCACCCGGTACAGGTCTTATATGTGGTTTAAGCACTTTCTGTGAAGTTTGGTTTAAAACGAACGTCGTTTGACGTGTTTTGGAATTAAAATGGAAATTGAATATTTTATGAAAACTTGAAAGAGATTAAATTTTGAGGTTAATTCGATGTATATGATGTTATTATGGCGGTCTGATTACACAGATAAGTCCGTAGGATGTTTTTGAGGTTGTGCGCATATTTGGTTTGGAGCTCTGAGGGCTCGGGTGGGTTTTGGATACGCGTCGAAGTGCATTTTAACCTTGAAAGTAGCTGGTAAGAACTTGCCTACAGGCTTCGCAATTGCGAAGCCTGTCTCGCAAATGCGATATCGCAAATGCAAGTGGCCCTTAGCAATTGCAAAGTAAGCCCAGGCAAGCTCTTCTCGCAAATGGGAGCATTTCTTCACAAGTGAGAAAAATGCCCAAGCTGCCAGTGATTGCAAATGCGATCGTTATGTTGCAAATGCGACAATCGCAAATGCAAACCTCACTTCGCAAATGCGAAGGTCCTGAAAACTAGGAAGGTTTCGCAAATATGAATCCTGTTTCGCATTTTCCATATTAGCAGAGGTCGGGATTTGCAATTGCGACATCTGCAACCTGTATTTTTTTATACTTAGTCGATTTTAAGACATTTTTCACCCTATTTTTAAAACACAACTCCTTTAAGCGATTTTCCATGAACAAGACTTCTTCCAAATCATTTGTAAGTTAGTTTTAACTCAATTTTTTCAATCTTTGACATCATTTAACATATTATCCACTTAAAATAAAGGATTTTCATGGGTGAAATTTGGGGTTTTTGGTAGAACCTAGGTTTTTCTAAAATTGGTGATTTGGACCTCAATTTGAAGTCCGATTTCAAAATAAATAATATATTTGGGTTCGTGTGGGAATGGGTAACCGGATTTTGGTTCGAACCTCGGGTTTGGCCATGTTGACTTGAGGGGTATTTTGGTCATTTTACCTAAATTTGCATCTTAACTTTAAATTAAGTAGTGGAAGCAGTGGTTTGAGATGTTATTTATGAGATGTAATTGAAATGAATAGATTTGGGCCATTTGGAGTCGGATACTCGTGGCAAAAGTGTCGTTTCAAGTTGAATTTGGAGCCGGTTCGAGGTAAGTGGCTTGTCTAACCTTGTGTGGGAGACTTCTTCCCCTTAGGACATGATGTTTGGTATTTGAATGCCTCGTACGAGAGGTGGCGAGCGCGTACTTGAGAAAATTGTTGGGAATCCATTTTTATTTGAAGTATATAAATTGAGTTTTCTTTCTTACCTGTTTATTTTAAATTGCAAGTTTAATCTGTGCTAGTTTAGAGGAGCATGTTTATTTTACTTACTTGCCCAAGTGCTTAACTGTTTGTTTGTGCTCCGTGTAGTATATTTGGCTATTATTTTCTATTTCTTGCCTTGATTTTAGTATATATCCTAATGTTTGGGTTGTTATTGTGTGTTTTTAAATTGGGACTATGGGTTGGCCTCCCGGGAGATCCCCCGACAATTGATATGTTATGGATTAAAGGTGCGGGATACTAAGAGATCCCTGGCACATAAAATTGTAAGTTTGAGGATACGAAGAGATCCCCGGTTGTGGTTCTTGTTGTGAGTAGTATTTACTAGTATTGTCCTGCTTTTCTGCTTTATATTACGTTTTCCGTATTTATCTTGTTTAGATCCTCGAGGTACACTTTATCTATATTGTTTTTCCCTCATTTTTTTATTTATTATGTTATATCTCAGTAGGGCCCTGATCTTTCCTCGTTACTACCCAACCGAGGTTAGGCTTGACACTTACTGAGTACTGTTGTGGTGTACCCAGCCTTTTATGCGCATGTTTTTCATGTGCAGATCCAAGTACTTCATCTTAGGCACACTATCCTTGAGGCAGGGAGAGCTACGGAGACTTCGAGGTACTTCTGCAGAGTTTGCAGACTAAGGATTCTCCCTCTTTACTCTATCTGTAGTATTAAGCCTTCTTTCGTATTTTTGTTTAGACAAATTCTGGAGATTTGAGCCGTATATTACTTATCATTAGCTTGTGTTCCCGTGAGTTCCCCGGTTTTGGGGTGTTATAGTAGACTTCCATATTTATTTTGAGTTGTATTTTTCGAGCGGCAGTTATATACAGATTTCTTTTAGTTTTTCAGTTTTAATTAATTATTCTGCAAGTTGTGTTATTTTATGCATTGTTAGTCTTACCTAGTTATAGGAACTAGGTGCCATCACGACATGTTCACGGAGGGCGAACTGGGGTCGTGACAAGTTGGTATCAGAGCTCTAGATTCATAAGAGTCACGGGACGCAGGCCGGTTTAAGGGTCTCACTGATCGGTATATAGACGTCTGTACTTATCTACGAGAGGCTAAGTAACTGTTAGGAAAATTTCCACTTCATTTGATTGCCTTGTCGTGCGATATTTTGACATCACAAAGTTCTAAACTTCTACCTTCCATTCTCTCATAGATGGTGAGGACACGTACTACTCGGGATGATCACGCACCCGTGCCCCCTACTACAGCTGTCAAAGGCTGTGGCAGGGGTAGAGGTCGAGGACGCGCACGTGGTACAACCAGAGCACCTATGTAAGCTATCGCCGAGGCACCACTAACAGATCCGGAGCCCAGGCACCTGGCACGCCTACTATTTCCACTACAACTCCAACTCTCCAGGAGACTTTGGCTCAGTTCATGAGTATGTACACCACCTTCACTCAGGAAGGGTTGCTTCCCCTTACTACAGCCACATCTCAGGCCGGGGAAGGAGCATAGACTCCCCTCGTCCGCACCCATGAGCAGTGAGTGCAGGTTGAGAAGGCTCCCGAGATTATTCCTGCACCGCCTACATCGTCAGTTCAGCCTGAGGGCGGGTCAGCTGCTTCAAAGAACGAGCAGCGGAGACTTGAGAGGTTCAAGAAGTATGATCCCCCAGTGTTCAGTGGATTAGCATAAGATGATGCCTTGGGAATTATAGAGGAGTGCCACAATATTCTTCAATTATGGGCATAGTAGAGTCCATCTGAGTTTCCTTTACTGTTTTTCTGCTTTGGATTATGAGATAGACTGCCCAGTTGAGGCTTCTTCACTGACTTGGACCCAGTTCTCGGATATTTTATAAGAAATTTTGTCCCCCAGAGTCTCAGGGACGCATGGCGCGCAGAGTTTGAGCATTTGCGCCAGGGTGCTATGAACGTTTGAAGTACGCTATCCGTTATACCAGATTGGCCAGGCACAAACCATCCTTGGTTACTACAGTCCGCGAGAGAGTTCGCAAGTTCATAAAGGGACTTATCCCACCCATCAGATCTAGCATGGCTCGAGAGTTGGAGATAGACATTCCTTATCAGCAGGTAGTGAGCATCGCTAGGAGGATCGAGAGTATGCTTGCCAGGGAGCGAGCGGAGAGAGAAGACAAGAGTCAGGCCACTACTCTAGTGCTCGTACCCTCGTAGCAGGTCGTTATGGTAGGGTATATGTGGGTCACCCCGTTCATTCAGCTCCTCCAGCAGCTAGCAGTGCTCCAGCTCCGCCTATACCTCAGGAACCTTACTACGCAACTCTAATTTCTAGAGCGCCTCCTGCGCGGGGTGTTTCCAGAGGTCAGCCCAGAAGACCTAGCCCTAGTCATTCACAGCCACCTCGCCCTCCCAACGCTTGTTTTGAGTGTGGCGACACTCTCCATGTGGTGTGGGATAGCCCTAGACTTGGGAGGAGTGCACCCCCACAAACTTCTCATGCACAGCATGCTCAGCAGAGTTCTCATGCCATGATCACAGCTCCAGTTGCCGCTCCACCCGCTTAGCTAGCTAGAGGTAGAGGCCGGGGAGGTAAAGGTCGCCCTCGAGGGAGAGGCCGGGCCAGATATTATGCCATTCCTGCTCGTGTCAAGGTTGTTGCCTCTGATTCTGTTATAACAGGTATTATATTGGTTTGCCATAGAGAGGCATCATTTTTTATCTGAGCTCTACTTATTCTTATGTGTCTTCTTAATTTTCTCCGCATTTGGGTGTGCCTCGGGATTCTTTGAGTTCCCCCATTTATGTTTCTACTCCTGTGGGGGATTCTCTTGTTGTAGACCACGTTTATCGATCATGTTTGGTTATTATTCGTGGTTTCGAGACCAGGGCAGATTTATTTTTACTCGGTATGGTTGATTTTGACATTATTTTGGGGATAGACTGGTTGTCACCCCATTTTTCTATTCTTGATTGTCACGCCAAGTCCGTGAAGCTGACTATGCCAGGTACTCCGCGTATTGAGTGGAGTGGTACTTTAGATCACACTCCCAGTAGAGTTATCTCTTGAAAGCTCAGCGTATGGTTGAGAAGGGAATGCCGCATATTTAGCATATGTGAGAGATGCTAGTGCTGATACCCCTTCTGTTGATTCAGTTCCAATGGTACATGATTATCCCTATGTGTTTCCAGTTGATCTTCTGGGCATACCGCCAGATAGAGACATTGATTTTGGCGTTAACTTGTTGCCGGGCACTCAGCCCATTTCCATTCCTCCGTATCGTATAATGCCTCTTGAGTTGAAGGAATTGAAGGATCAGTTGCAAGAATTGCTTGATAAGGGTTTTATTCGACCCAATGTTTCACCGTGGGGTGCTCTTGTCCTGTTTGTAAAGAAGAAGGATGGTTCTGCGTATGTGTATTGATTATCGCCAGTGGAACAAGGTTATAGTTAAGAACCATTATCCTTTGCTTCGTATTAATGATCTGTTTGACCAGCTTCAGGGAGCACATGTGGTTTCTAAAATTGACTTGCACTCAAGTTACCATCAGTTGAAGATTCGGGAGCCAGATTTCCTGAAAACTGCATTCAGGACTCGGTATAGTCATTATGAGTTCCTTATTATGTCATTTGGACTGACCAATTCCCCAGCAGCTTTTATGCGGTTGATGTGCAGTGTGTTTAGGCCATATCTTGACTCGTTCGATATTATTTTTATTGATGATATTCTGGTGTATTCCCGGAGTCAGGAAGATCAGAGCACCACCTGAGGACCGTGCTTCAGATCCTGATAGAGAAGAAGTTATATGCGAAGTTCTCAAAATATGAGTTTTGGTTGGATTCAGTGACATTCTTAGGCCACGTGATTTCGAGCGAGGGCATTCGGGTAGATCCGAGGAAGATATATACAGTG
Organism: Nicotiana benthamiana; assembly: GCA_034376525.1. Lineage (NCBI taxonomy): Eukaryota > Viridiplantae > Streptophyta > Magnoliopsida > Solanales > Solanaceae > Nicotiana > Nicotiana benthamiana. The sequence goes on along the minus strand of CM067338.1, from coordinate 12,528,320 downwards.
CAGAGTTGGTCCAGGCCATCCCCAGCTACTGAGATTCGCAATTTTCTTGGTTTGGCTGGCTACTACCGTCGATTCGTGGAGGGTTTTCCATACGATTGCAACCCATATGACTACATTGACCCAGAAGGGTGCCCCATTTCAGTGTACAGAGGAGTGTGAGATGAGCTTTCAGAAGCTCAAGACAGCTTTGATTACAGCCCTAGTGTTGGTGTTGCCTATAGGTTCAAGGTCTTATGATGTCTATTATGATGCCTAGAGAATTGGCCTTAGAGCGTTGTTAATGCAAGACGGTAGGGTAATTGCCTACGCATCCAGATAGTTGAAGATACATGAGAAGAACTACCCTGTCCATGATCTTGAGTTAGCTTCTATTGTTCATGCCTTGAGGATCTGGCGTCATTATTTCTACGTTGTGCCTTGTGAGATCTATACTAACCATCGGATTTTGCAGCACTTGTTCAAGCAATAGGATCTATATTTGCATCGGAGGAGGTGGTTAGCGTTGTTGAAAGATTATGATATTACTATTCTGTACCACCCGGGCAAGGACAATGTGGTGCGGATGCCTTGAGTCGTCGGGCGGTGAGTTTGGGTAGTTTGGCATATTTACTAGCTTTGGAGAGGCCTATGGCGATGGATGTCCAGGCCTTAGCCAGACAGTTTGTGAGATTGGATCTTTCAGAGCCCAGTCGGGTTCTAGCTTTTGTGGTTTCCCACTCTTCCCTATTTGATCGTATCAGGGAGCGGCAGTATGATGACCCTCATTTGCTTGTCCTTAGGGACAATGTCCACCGTGGTGATGCTAGAGATGTGACCATTGGAGATGACGGGGTATTGAGGATGCAGGGCCGTGTTTGTGTGCCCAATGTTGATGGGCTATGGGAGTTGATTTTAGCAGAGACCCATAGTTCGCGGTATTCCATCCATCTAGGTGCCGAAAAGATGTATCAGGACTTGAGGCAGCACTATTGGTGGAGGTGGATGAAGAAGGATATAGTTGGATATGTAGCTAGATGCCTCAACTTTCAACAGGTGAAGCATGAACACCAGAGACCGAGTGGATTGCTCCAGTAGATAGAGATTCCGGAGTGAAAATGGGAGCGCATCACCATGGAATTTGTATCTGGACTCCCACGGACCCTGAAGAAGTTTGATGCCATTTGGGTTATTGTGGATTGGCTGACCAAGTCCGCTCATTTCATTCATGTGTGTACCACTTATTCTTCGGAACGTTTGGCAGAGATTTATATCCGGGAGATCGTCCATATGCATGGTATTCCAATTTCCATTATTTCAGATAGAGGTACTCAGTTTACATCACGGTTATAGAAAGCTGTTCAGCAGGAGCTAGGTACTCGGGTGGAGTTGAGCACAACATTTCACCCCCAGACAGACGGACAGTCCGAGCGCACCATTCAGATTCATTAGGATATGCTCCGTGCGTGTGTGATTGAGTTTGGAGGGTCTTGGGATCAGTTATTGCCATTGGCGGAGTTTGCTTACAATAATAGTTATCAGTCCAGCATTTAGATGGGGCCGTTTGAGGCTTTATATATTAGTAGGTGTAGATCTACGATCGGATGATTTGAGCGGGGGGAGGCTTGGTTGTTAGGTACGGATTTGGTTCAGGAGGCCTTGGACAAGGTCAAGATCATTCAAGATACGCTTCGTTCAGCTCACTCTAGGCAAAAGAGTCATGCAGATCGCAAGGTTCGAGATGTAGCATTTATGGTTGGTGAGCGGGTATTGCTTCGAGTATCGACTATGAAGGGTGTGATGAGATTTGGGAAGAAGGGAAAGCTTAGCCTTAGGTACATTGGTCCGTTTGAGACTCTTGATCGAGTGGGAGAGGTGGCTTATAGACTCGCATTGCCTCCTAGCTTATCAGTCATGCATCCATTTTTTCATGTATCCATGCTTTGGAGGTATCACGACGATCTAGCCCATGTGTTAGATTTCAGCATTGTCCAGTTGGACAAGGACTTGTCCTATGAGGAGGAGCTGGTAGTTATCCTAGACCGGAAGGTTCGTCAGTTGAGGTCTAAGAGATTTTCTTCTGTTCGTGTCCAATAGAGAGGTCAGCCTCCTGAGGTATCGACCTGGGAGTCCGGGTCTGATATGCGGAGCCGTTATCCTCATCTTTTTACCAACTCAGGTACTTCTCTCTTATGTCCGGTCGAGGACGAATGGTTGTTTTAGTGGTGGAGGATGCGACGACCCAAAGGGGTCATCACTTATTTTCTCACCTATTCTGTACTTCCAAGACCTTGAAAACCTCATTCGGGATTGCGTCGATTTGCGTGCGCAGTCCGGGCGCGTAGTCGAAAAGCTTAGAGTGAATTCTATGAGAAAATTGCTAAACAAAAGGAGGTCAGAAATAGAAGGAAGACAATCCAAAGATTCAGACCAATGGGTAGAGCTTGTTGATAAAGTAGCTTTCAAGATGGTTAGCCTTTCCCTATGGGAAGAAAGGAAGTTTCCACTTAGGGAATAGGATCTCTTTTACGTCTACTGATGCGTCTTCGGATGCTTTTCAAACTTTGGGTTTGGCGTCATCGGCTCGAGGCAAGGACGAGTGAGCCCTCACAGCTCCAGACTCGTGTGCTATCGAAGCTCCAACTTGGAATTGCCTCGGTCGGAGAGCTTCACAGTCACCTACTCTATCTGCCACTAACGTGGTTCTATCTTAGTTTCTTTCTATTTATTTATTCTCTTAGGTGAGTAGTAAGAGCCTCCTCATTCACCGTTGGGTGAGTCAGCACAGCACTTCTTTCTTCCTTTGAAATAAAGATATAGAGCTTTCTTCATTCGAGCAATTCGCTCGTACTACTAGAATTCTAATTCAATCGAACGCGAGTAGTTACCTTCTCAGGATTACCACCATTTTGTTGAATAAATTTAACTTCGGTCAATATTTTGGGTAAACGGACCCGGACCCATGATTTGACAGTCCCGGAGGGTCCGCAGGAAAATATGGGACTTGGGCGTATGCCCGGAATCAAATTCCGGGGTCCCAAGCCCGAGAAATAAATTTTTGTGTGAAATTATTTTCTGAAAATAATTAAGGAAATTGGAAATAAAATTCTATTAGAACGTATTAGTATCGAGCCCGTATTTTGATTTCGGCACCCTGTACATGTCTTATATGTGGTTTAAGCACTTTTTATAAAATTTGGTTGAAAATGGACGTCGTTTGACGTGTTTCGGACTTAAAATGGAAATTTATTATTTTATGAAAACTTGGAAGAAATTATGAATTTTGAGGTTAATTCGATGTATATGATGTTATTTTGGCGACTTGATCGCACGGATAAGTCCGTAGGATATTTTTGAGGTTATCTGATATTTGGTTTGGAGCCCCGAGAGCTCGGGTGAGTTTAAGATAAGCGTCGGATTGCATTTTAACCTAGAAAGTTGCTGGTATGAACTGGCATGCAAGCTTCGCATCTGCGAATCCTATCTCGTAAATGCGATATCGCAAATGCGAGTGACCCTTCGCAATTGCGAAGTAAGCCCAGGAAGCCCTTCTCGTAAATGCGAGCATTTCTTCACAAATGCGAAACATGCCCATGCTGTTAGTGATCGCAAATGCGATCATTATGTCGCAAATGCGAAGGTCCCGAAAAATAGGAAGAGTTCGCAAATACGAACCCTGTTTCGCATTTTCCATGTTAGCAAAGGTCGAGGTTCGCAATTGCGAACCGGGGTTAGCAATTGCGACATCTGTAACCTACATTTTTTATACTTAGTCGATGTCAAGACATTTTTCACCCCATTTACAAAATACAACTCCTTTGGGCGATTTTCCAAGAACAAGACTTCTTCCAAATCATTTGTAATTTGGTTTTTAATCATTTCTTTTAATCTTTAACATCATTTAACATGTTTTCCACTTAAAATCAATGATTTTCATGAGTGAAATTGGAGATTTTGGATAGAACCTAGGATTTTCTAAAATTGGGGATTTGGACCTTAATTTGAGGTCCGATTTCAAAACAAATCATATATTTGGGTTCATTGGGGAATGGATAACCGAATTTGGTTCAGACTTCGGGTTTGACCACGTTAGCCTGAGGGCCATTTTGATCATTTTACCTAAATTTGCGTCTTAGCTATAAATTAAATAGTGGAATCAATTGTTTGAGATGATATTTACGAGATGTAATTGAAATGAATAGATTTGGACCATTCGAAGTCGGATACTCGTAGCAAAAATGTGGTTTCAAGTTGAATTTGGAGTCGGTTCGAGGTTAGTGGCTTGTCTAACCTTATGTGGGGGACTTCTTTCCCTTAGGACATGATGTTTGGTATTTGAATGCCTCGTACGTGAGGCGATGAGCGCATACTTAACCAAATTGTTGAGAATACATTTTTATTTGAAGCATTTAAATTGAGTTTTTTTGCTTGCCTGTTTATTTTAAATTGCAAATTTAATCTATGCCAGTTTAGAGGAGCATGTTTATTTGACTTACTTGCCCAAGTGCTTAACTGTTTGTTTGTGTTCTGTATAGTATGTTTGGCTAGGATTTTCTATTTCTTTTCCTGAGTTTAGTATCTATCCTAATGTTTGGGTTACTATTGTGTGTTTTTAAATTGGGACTACGGGTTGGCCTCCCGGGAGATCCCCCAACACTTGATATGTTCTTGACTGAGGGTGTGGGATGCCAAGTGATCGCTGACACATGAAATTGTAAGTTTGAGGATACCAAGAGATCCCTGGCACATGGAATCGTAAGTTTTGAGGATACCAAGAGATACTCGGGATACCAAGAGATCCCTGGAACATGGAATTGTAAGTTTTGAGGATACCAAGAGATCCTCGAGATACCAAGATATCCCCAGTTGTGATTCCTGTTGTGAGTAGTATTTATTTGTATTGTCCTGCTTTTCTACTTTCTATTACGTTTTTTGTATTTATATTGTTTAGATCCTCGTTGTATACTTTATCTATATTATTTTTCCCTCATCTTATTATTTATTATGTTATATCTTAGTAGGGTCCTGACCTTTCCTCGTCACTACCCAATCGAGGTTAAGCTTGACACTTACTGAGTACCGCTGTGGTGTACTCATGCCTCTCCTGCGCATGTTTTTCATGTGCAGATCCAGATACTTCATCTCAGGCACACTATCCTTGAGGCATGGAGAGCTACGGAGACTTCGAGGTACTTCTGCACCATTCGCAGACCAAGGAGTCTCCATCTTTACTCTATCTGTAGTATTTAGCATTCTTTCCTAGCTTTTGTTTAGACAAATTCTGGAGATTTGAGCCGTATATTAATTTTCATTAGCTTGTGTTCCCGTGAGTTTCCGGGTTTTGGGATGTTATAGTAGACTTTCGTATTTATTTTGAGTTTATTTGCCGAGCAATAGTTATATACAGGTTTCTTTTAGTTATTCAGTTTTAATTAATTATTCCGCAAGTTGTGTTGTTTTCCGCATTGTTAGGCTTACCTAGTTATAGGAACTAGGTGCCATCACGACATGTTCATGCAGGGCGAACTGGGATCGTGACAATGTTGTAACAATATACTATTATAGTTTACAATATACTGCAACGGTATGTTGTAATAATCAAAGAAGAACACAATTACCTAACAATATACTCTTAAGGTATACAATATACTACAGGAGTATATAGTTATACTGCAAAAGTATACTATTATAGAATACAATATACTATTATAGTACACTGCAATAATATGTACTATACTATAACAGTATGCTGTAATAGATACAATATACTATAATAGTATACTTATTACACGTAAATTCTCGTGTCTTTTCCTTTTTAATTTGCTTTAAGCTTTTACCTAGCGTGAGAAGCAAAATGAAAATGCAAAAAAAAAAATTATAGTATGCTATATAATATAACAATATACTCTTACAATAGATCATTTTAGAATTTTTTTGAAATTTTTGTTACCAACTCATATTATTTCAAAATTAATTTTTTTTAATTCTTTGCGTACACTTTTATGTTTTGTTGTTACAGCTATATGTTATATTAATATCATATGTTAGTTAATATGTATTGGTTGTATTAGCTACATTTAACTGGTACACAATTTAATTTTTCTTTAGTAATAATATAAATAAAATAATAGTAATAATAATAATAATAAATAATGAAAACAATGGCATAAACTCTCCATTTCTTTGTCTTATTAGCGCAGGTCCACCTTAGTTTCTCCCAAACTGGGAGAAAATTTATATTTATATTTAATGAAATTAGATTATGAAAGAGAAAAGGAATATAAAAAAAGAAGTTAAATGAATAGAAAAGGAAAAAAGAAAAAAATAAGAGGAAAACGAGAAAACATAAAAGGAGAAGAGGAAAAAAGAAAGAAAAGAAGCATAAATAAAAAAGAATTGGGGAATAAAAAAAAATTCCCCACAAAAACTACTATAGGTAGAAAATATAATTAATTTATGAATAGAAAAACAAATAAATAAACAAGGATAAATAATTTTATTTTTATGGGTAACTGTATCATTCTCCCTTTTTTTAAAATTATTTTTATATTTTACATTTTACTTTATCTTAATATAAATTAAGCTAGTTATACAAAATACACAAAAAAACAAACAAATAAATAAAACTGGCCCGGGTCGGCCCCGTAGGCCTGGATCCATTCGGGTTCAAATTTTCACCAGTGAGGCAGGGAACCGGTAAAACCAGTAACCGACCGGTACGGAGATCGGCCGGTCTCCTATTCCATTAGCCCGGCCCGGCTCCTTGACACCCATACATAAAACTAAAGAACCAAAAGTTCCAAACATCCGACATAAGATAATAATTAATATACACCACGAAGCAGCTTATATTTTGCATCTTAGCAGATGAATTCATTTTTGCTGGTGTTCAGAAGAACGTTTACGTTGAGAAGAAAACACTTAAATATATATTACATTAGAAACATTTTCAGACTTGTTGGTTGAACCATTTATACAGCCAGACACATTTCCAAACAATTTCAAGGGGATCTTAAGACCAAAGATCGGCCATACAACCGAAAACCATGAGATCAGATATTTCTCAACGGCAACTCCTTGAGACACCACTGAAGGTTCATTACTGAAAAGTAGCTTCATCCAGTCACTAGTTCCACATGGATGCAATGTGTACCACGGTCGATTCAGATACGGGTGCTCCTACAGATAATTCAGCATTTGAACTTAAGATGGATCTAAACATGGTGCACATTCGTTAACGCAATGTTTTCCCCACTGACATAAATTTCATGCTAATTGGTAAAAGGAGGTACTATGAGAAAAGCAGACAAACAAAGCCTAAGGTATATCTGAGCTCTTAACAGGATAATTCCCTGACGCAATTAATTGTAGTTACTCCTCTCTCACTTTTTAATGGTGAAGAAGTGTTAAGCAAGAAATAAAGCAAAAAGAAGTAGAGATGTTAAATGAGAGGATACGTTAAGGATCATCCAAAGCAGATTCGACATCTACTAAAAGGATAAGGCAGACTATTCGAAGAAAATTTTGCCGGAACCTTGACATTCAAATAGTCTCAACCACAAGACAAGGATTCCACTGAGAATACTTGAGAACAACTAGAATTCGGCTATGTCTTGGCTGCAACTAAATGCCACCAAACATTCTTAAATACTACTAATTATATACATATTGTCGACCAGGGAATACTAAATCATAGAAATGTGTTGCAGTTTTTCCTAGTAAGTTAAAATGCAACAATCAATTTCAATATGCATGATGGCAAGCAGCTAAAATGCAAGTGAGATGGATATTGTTACTAGTCTCGTAGATTAACATGGATGAGGTGGTGAGGCACAATGGTGTTAGTCGTTGATAGGTATGTGAATTTCGGAGTAAGAAGAAATAGACAAGAATTGTTTCACAAAAGTAAGCTTGGATGAGATAAAAAAAATTCAATAGAAGGTAAAGCCACGTAAAGTACCAAGTGCTAATAGATATAAGAAGCCAAGAGAACGTACACGTTTTTTCAGAAAATATATGAAGCACTGAGAAAATAAATGAAGAAGCAATATACCTCCTGAGTTATAAAGGTCCATTTAGATATTTCTAGTTCCGGTGCAGTATAGGCAGGAAAGTCTTTTTCCAGGTCTTCTTTTGCCAAGGGTTCTCCATCTATGGATGTAGCACGATCAGAACAATATTTATGCCGGTGTATAAATTATCATGCAGCTGAGACAGAATAGCAGATCAGAAACCCAATGCAGGCTAGCTTGCTATTTGATTGAAGTGATTAATGAAAATAAACTCATAAAAGCGAAGTATAAAGTATACAGCAAACAAGTAGTAGAGGCAGAATTTAAAACTACACAGAGAATTGGATTGACTCGAGACAAGGATTCGTCATCATCTTTTCCACACATATCGAGCTCATCATGATTTCTCTAACCACAATTTTCTACTTTACTTCAGAATTAAAATTTTACAAACTAGTGTCTCAGTGGCACAGTTATGAAACTGCTATCTTGTTTTTAATAACCAGTGTTGCTGTAGCAATCAAGTCTTAAAGCATGGTTGTAATATCACAAGACAGATGGTCCTCTAAACTATGTTGCGCGAATTCTCCAAAAATGCCGCTGCACCCGTGCAGATATTCCAAAAATAGCAACAGAACTAATTTATTCATTTTTTTTCCGGCATAAAATAGACACAGACAAACATACCACTGCAGTATGCACGGAAATATAGCACCGGAACCCTGAAAGAGGAACTGTAGACGACATGGAAGTCATAATGATGTCTTTCTTGGCTGTGCTTTTGAACCTTTAAAGGAGAAACACCACGTCAACGTTCAAACATTATAAATCAAAGAAAGATATGAGGAAAACTGAAACAATAAATAGCCACTTATTGTATCACAGCTAAAGTATGTGGCATTAAAGATGGAGCATGGATATGTATAAATGTTGACAACTTACATATTGCACATGAAACTATAAAAGACAATGAATCTATAACTGCATCAGACACAAAAGTCTTTGATGCATCCCCCCCCCCCCACAACAACCCCAACCCACCCACAATCATTTCCGAAAGTAAGATTGAAGGCAACATACTTGGCACGTGTAGCTTTAGTACTTAAAAGAGGAGCAATTGTTAACAAGAGCACCAACATCAATCAAATAAGCACCTATATTCAACTGAAAGCTTTATAAAGATGCTACCGAGAAGAATACATGATCTCGTGAACCTTATTGCCTGATTGCAAGTGATTGACGTTAACCAAGAGACTAGACAATTAGCCTTATACCATAGACTCGAATGTTAATCCAAAAGGAAGCACAAAACTTCTTGAAGATTTGTTTGCTACAATTCAGCAGTTCAAACAAGAAAAAGCCCCTGTTAGAACCTCCAACACGTGAGTAAAAGAAATATTTTCAAACTCAAGCTCCATGAAATAAGAAAAAATTTCCCAAGTAAGCAAAATTACTTCAAGAAATTAAATGCATAACATACCAATGTAGCAGTATCCGTAAATACATCTTCATTAGAGCAACTCAAATCTACTATTCCAACAAGATCACAATGATTTCGATCTTCTTATAAGAAAGACAAACAAAACAGCAAATTCTTACAGTACATAACATCTTATGCTAATTTTTCTCAATAATATAGCTCCACTGAAGTTCCAAGGACAGACCTCAGTAGATCTGGGAAGAATCATATTCTCCAATGATAAATATCCTTCTACCTGCCCAAATTGCAGAATACAGGTAGTATTAATATATAGAACACACTGAAAGCATATATAAAGCAATTGCACAAAGACAAACCTTGCTAGTAGCAAACCGTGGTCCCTTTGGACAATTGATCCATGACCATTGAGGAAACCCTAGATCTAAATTGTTCCATTGCTCAGCAAAATTAGCAGCAGCAACGTGAAAATCAGTAGATGTTATGGTGCCATCCCAAGTGGAGATGTTAATTATGGCCTTATCTGATGACATTTCTGCCCAAATGGACAAAAATACATATAATTAAAGACTTGGGCAGCAGTAAAAAAGATATAATGAAGCATCAAAGAAAGAAAGACAATTTATGTAAGCATTGATTAATACATTTTAACTCAAATTACTGGAACAACAACATATATGGGTATTGACCTCTGAAAATATACAGAAAGATTGCTGGAAATTAGAGGATACCTCTTTGACGGTAATAAATAAAATATATGGGCAGTGAAAATTCGAAAATTTCAGAATCAGCTTATTGGGGTTTTGACTTTTGAGGTTCAGTTAGAGATTTTCAAGAAGAGGCGCCAAAGTCGAAGATAGGTCCATATGAAGTACTAGTAATTATCACGGAAGTTCATACAGATCTTTTTGAACTTCAATTTAACTCAACTCAAATATTTTTTTTAATGATAATCATTTGATTCGACGTAAAAAATTAAGTGTTTGGATGAGTAAATGTTAATAAACCAAAAGTCATAAGTTAATCAAGACCCTTTTTATAATTTTTAAATTGATGATATTTTTAGTCGTTTGTGGAGGAACTTTAGTGCCAAGGTGGGGATAAGAGGTTGTTTAGATTAGCCAAGAGAAGAAAAGAAAGTGTGTGACTTGTACTAAGTGAAGTGCATTAAAGATAAAAAAAGGTAGAGTTTTGTTGGACGAGGGTCTTATCCGTCGGAGATGACATACCTACTTCCATATGCTATTAATGTGTATTGCTGTAAATAAATAAAACAGTAATCTTTCAGAGTATTGGTACCAAGAATGCCGATGAACCGCGAACCACTCGAAGGCTGCAAAACACACTGGAATTTTTGTGCAGAAGAAGAAGGTTATCAGAAAATTTGGTAATTGAATATTCTGGGATTTAAAGGTATATTTATAGCCAATTTGGTACTGTTTCTGAAAAGGTTTGCAACCTTTCAGAACAAGTATTACTCTTGGAACAGGTGTGACACTGTTTCAGAACAACCATAGCTATTGAAAATATTGAGGGAAATGTAAAATGATTTAAAATAATCCGGGAAAGAAAAAGGGACCGGACCGGACAGGGTCGCGAGTCATGGGTTATTCCGGATTGAATTTTCTTTAATTAATTAAATATTTGAAAAGAATTTGTCCAAAAAGATTAATCGATTATTGTCCAAATTCGAAGCCGAAGCCGAGCCGAGCCGAGCTAGCGACGACGGTGCGAGGCTTGCCTTCTTCTTAGCTTTTTAAGAGCTAAAAGATGAGTCTCTCTATATATACACAAAGATTTTTTTTCCTTCGACCAACAAGGGACAAAGAGCATTAGTAAAGTGAACTCATTCACAATTTTACTTCCCTCCATTTCTTTTTCCATCATTTTTCATTCACATTTCATTTGTTATTAAACAACAAAATCCAACAATCCCCCACATGAACGGGGAATGGCTATAAACTTAAAGGAACACACAGACATGCGTATGTTTTACATGCAAGAATTAATTGCATATGGATAAGTAGGTTTTCCTTTGAACTTTTCGTAGTGAACTTATCTATGATATACTCGGTCAATCGGTAGATTTAATATCTTTGAACCGTCGAGCTTTTTTGTATATCTAGACAACATAAGTCACACAATCAATACTTAACCATCTATGGTTCTCATGATTGTGTTCGTTTCAGCCATGAACACTGATGATAGGCTATAATTACGTATTTTAGTCGGTTATTATACTCTAATTTATTACACTTTAGTTGAGTTTGCACTTTAATCGTTAGTATTTTACACTAATTGTGTATTTTATGACTTGTAGGAGTGATTCCGAGCTATATAGATGTTATGGAATGAATTCAAGTAATTTGGAGCTTTGAAGTCCGAGTAAAAGCCCAAAGAATTAAGTCAAAATCATATTCGGGGATCAACGGATGATAAAGCAACAAAACAAAGAATCGATTAGGCATATTGTGCACTGTCTAGTAAAAGGCACATAACTTTTTGCTCAGAACTCTATTTAGATTCCACAATATATGGTTGGAAAGATAACTCAAAGGGCTACAACTTTAATGCCTTACGTTTTTCCAAATTCCAAATAGAACAGGGTGAAAGATGCAGTCGAAATTGAGACCGCGGACCTGAGGTGGGCTGAGGCAGTATACCTGCCATATAGCGTTGTTCTACCGCGGCCGCGACCATCCAGGCCTGAAAACCTGTCCTTTTTAGCGTAAGAGAAGGTATAATTGTTAGGGCCCGACCCTACTTGGTATATATACATGCAAAAATGATATTTTTAGGGGTTGAACATACTTTTGACATAATTTAGACCTAAGGAGGCTAAGGAGACCGGAGATTCGACATAAGGAGGCCGAGATATAATAGGAGCAAGGCGGGAAATTATTCTACGAGTTTTTCCTTCCTCTTCCTATTTTTCATTGTTGTTTATGACTTTTAGTATTGTAGTTTTACATGCTATTACGAATAGCTAATTTGTTATCTAGGGTTTTGATGAAACCTTTTGTAGGATAAATTCTTGTTATGTTTTTATATAATTGAGTCGTACTATTTTCTCTATTTGTTCAACTTTATTGTTCCTGTGGTTAATTGAAGGGCCCTCAATTAACTGTGCCTATTTAGTATGTATTATTCGAGAGAGAGTGCATATTTAGGTAGTTGTTGAACAACAACACTCACGACATATGTGAGAAATCAATAACCAAGGGTTTAAAGGTGAGATTAAGGATAACGAAACCTTGGGTGCGATCTAAGTGAGTTGTAACAAAGCCAGCTAGCATAACTCAGGAGAGTGCCTCAAGTAAATTGTGGTAATTATTCAGGAGAGAGTTACGACAGTCAGAGCGCTCTTGATAGGTAGAGAATACTTAGGCGAATTTATAGAAAACGTAGCGGGAAGGATTTCGACAATTGGGGAAATCATAACTCCACACCTCCTTAATCTTGACTCCAATCCTTATCCTTGTTAATTGATAGTTTTACGGTTTTCTAGATTTGTTAGTTAATTAGATAAAAAATAAATATTATAATTTTTATAATTAGAACATTTTTGGACTTGTGTTTCTTAGAGATATTGAACAACTATAGCTAAGCCTTAGTTTTCTGTGGGATTCGACTCCGAACTTGTAAAGCAGATTATATTTGTAGCGACCGCTTAGTCCTTTTTATAATGCATAGTTAGGTGTGATCAAACACCGCTTGGTTTCATTAGTGCTTAGAGAATGCGCATTTACTTTCATTATCCTTGAAACGGCTTACATTCACACTCGCATATGTGATTCCTAAATGTGTAATCCTAATGACACACTATCTGGTCATATCCTGCCAGACTTAGCAAATTATTAAAAAGCTTAAAGTTTTATTGACTCATCAAAAAGCCTTAATGCTTTACCTCGTTTTTGAACATTGCCTTCATCACAAGAATGGGTAAAGTTAGTTGACAATGTTGAACCGTTATAACTTTGTTTGATCTCTTTGAACCTAGCTCTTGGGATCTCCAGTCTGCTAGGTAGAGTTACCGCCATGATGACTTGTCCTAGGCCTTTAACCCAATTCCCTTTGATGATCTTTCAACTGCCTCTCTAGATAGGCCTTTTGTAAGTGGATCCGACACGTTATCTCTTGACTTTAGATATTGATTGTGATAACACCACTAGAGAGTAGTTGTCCAACGGTATTATGTCTCCGTCGAATATGAGGAAATTTTTCGTTATACATAATGCTCCTTGCCCTACCTATTGTTGCTTGACTATCACAATGTATACAAATAGGTGCCAAAGATTTGGGCCAAAATGGAATATCTTCCAAGAAATTCCGAAACCATTCAGCTTCTTCACTGGCCGTATTTAAAGCTATGAATTCAGATTCCATTGTACAAGGGGCGGTGCACATTTCTTTGGATGATTTCCAAGACACTGCTCCACCCCTAATTGTGAAAATATATCCACTCGTGGATTTAACTTCAGATGATCCGGTGATCCAATTTGCATCATTATATCTCCCGATCAACAACAACAACAACAACTACCCAGTATAGTCCCACAAAGTGGGGTCTGGGGAGGGTAATATGTAGACGAGCCTTACCCCTACCCGAAAGGGCAGAGAGGCTGTTTCCAATCAACCATCGGCTCAGTAAAGTAAAGGAAAAACAAAAACAAAAACAACAAAAGAGCATTAGTAACGTCAACATAAATAGCATAAATAATTATCTAAACATAAAAATAAAAAAGATAAAAACTATAAATAAAGTAGCATGCAATAATATCAGACAGTAACTAGCATAAGACAAAATCCAATACACAAATCATCTATGAATAGCCCTGCCAAGCCTCACCCAACCCCGGGTGAGGAGTATGAAAAACTCTAGGGGCCCCTATCCCACAACCCTGATACTAGACCTCCATACTTTCCTATCCATGGTCATGTCCTCAGAAACCCGCATTCTAGCCATGTCATGCCTAATCACCTCTCCCCAATACCTCTTAGGCCTCCCTCTGCCTCGCCGTACGCCGACCATCGCCAGCCGCTCACAACTCCTCACCGGGGCGTCAGGACTTCTCCGCACATGCCCGAACCACCTCAGCCTCGCTTCTCGCATCTTCTCATCCACAGGGGCCACCCCCACCTTCTCTCGAATAACTTCATTCTTAATCTTATCTAACCTGGTGAGCCCGCACATCCACCTGAGCATCCTCATCTCCGCAACCTTCATCCTCTGAACGTGAGAGTTCTTCACTGCCCAGCACTCCGCCCCATACAACATGGCAGGCCTAACCACAGCTCTATAAAGTTTCCCCTTGAGTTTCTGTGGAACTTTCTTGTCACACAGGACTCCTGATGCAAGCCTCCACTTTGACCACCCCGCTCCTATGCGATGAGTGACGTCCCCGTCAATCTTTCCGTCCCCCTGAATCACTGACCCAAGATATCTGACACTGTCCCTCTTGGCGATGACCTGTGATCCAATCATCACGTCCCTGCCTAATTCGCTCAGCTCGGCGCTAAAGTTGCACTCCAGGTATTCTGTTTTAGATCTGCTTATTTTGAAACCCTTAGACTCGAGAGTCTGTCTCCATACATCTAACCTCTCATTAACACCAGCCTTCGTCTCGTCTATCAAGACTATGTCATCAGCAAATAGCATACACCAAGGCACATTCCCTTGAATATGTCGGGTAAGAGCATCCATCACCAAGGCAAACAAGAGGGGGCTAAGCGCCGATCCTTGATGGAGCCCCATAACCACTGGAAAATGGTCCGAGTCACCACCCACCGTCCTAACCCTAGTCTTAGCCCCATCGTACATGTCCTTAGTTACTCTGATGTATGCTTCTGGCACGCTCTTCGCCTCCAAGCACCTCCATAGCACCTCCCTTGGAACCTTGTCATACGCCTTCTCCAAGTCGATAAGCACCATGTGCATGTCCTTCTTCTTATCCCTGAACAGCTCCACCAGCCTCCTGACAAGGTGGATAGCTTCTGTAGTGGAGCGACCCAGCATGAAACCGAACTGGTTCATAGATATAGATGTCATCTCCCTTACCCTCACCTCGATCACCCGCTCTGTAATGGAGCGACCGTCCTAACCCTAGTCTTAGCCCCATCGTACATGTCCTTAATTACTCTGATGTATGCTTCTGGCACGCTCTTCGCCTCTAAGCACCTCCATAGCACCTTCCTTGGAACCTTGTCATACGCCTTCTCCAAGTCGATAAGCACCATGTGCATGTCCTTCTTCTTATCCCTGAACAGCTCCACCAGCCTCCTGACAAGGTGGATAGCTTCTGTAGTGGAGCGACCCGGCATGAAACCGAACTGGTTCATAGATATAGATGTCATCTCCCTCACCCTCACCTCGATCACCCGCTTCCAGACCTTCATGGTGTGACTTATTAATTTGATACCCCTATAGTTGTTGCAGCACTGGATGTCACCTTTGTTCTTGTACAAGGACACCACTGTACTCCACCTCCACTCCTCCGGCATCTTTTTGGTCCTGAAGATCACATTGAACAACCTGGAAAGCCACTCCACTCCTGACCTACCCATGTATTTCCAGAACTCTACCTGGATCTCGTCAGGCCCGGTCGCTCGACCCCTACTCATCCTATGCAAAGCCCCCATGACCTCCTCCGCCCTAATGCGCCTGCAATACCCAAGGTCTCTATGTTGCTCTGAATGCCCCAACTCCCTTAGCTCTATGTTACGATCGCCCTCATCATTAAGTAAGTCCCGAAAGTACGCCTGCCACCTCTGTTTGACTTGAGACTCCCCCATCAGAACTCTACCATCCTCGCCCTTGATGCACCTAACTTGGTCAAGATCACGCGCCTTCCTTTCCCTTTCTTTAGCTAACCGAAATAACTTCCTGTCCCCGCCTTTCTCCCCTAATTCCTCGTACATGCGACCAAATGCCGCGTTTTTTGCATCCGTAACCGCCATCTTTGCTTCTTTCCTTGCCGCTTTATAGATCTCCATGTTCGCTCTCCGTTCTTCCTCGCTTGTGCTCCCTGCCATCTTAGCAAACGCCGCCTTCTTCGCCTCCACTTTTCCTTGAACTACATCGTTCCACCACCAGTCACCCTGATGTCTGCCTGAATAGCCTTTGGCTACCCCGAGCACATCTCGTGCTACCTCCCTAACCAAGTTCACCGTCTTTGACCACATATCATCCGCTTCCCCAGCACTCCTCCAAGCTCCGCCCTCAGCTAACCTCCTCTCCAACTCATGTGCTTTCTCCTTAGTCAAAACACCCCATCTAATCCGCGGTTGTCCCCGAGCACCCCTCCTCTTCCTCTTCACCCAGAGACCGACATCCATCACTAGGAGTCTATGAAGAGTCGAAAGGGACTCTCCCGGAATAAGCTTGCAGTCCTTGCACATACCCCTATCGCTCCTTCTGAGGATGAGGTAATCAATCTGAGTCATCGCCGCCGAACTCTTGAAGGTGACCAAATGCTCCTCCTTCTTCTAAAATGTTGAGTTCGCAATCAAAAGCTCGGAAGCCCTGGCGAAATCAAGCAGTGACGTGCCTCCTCCGTTCCTAACCCCAAAGCCGAAGCCACCCTGCACCTCACCATAACCCCAGCATCAGCCCCAATATGGCCATTAAAGTCCCCTCCAATAACTAACTTCTCAGATCAGGGAATACTACTCACCATATCATCCAAGTCCTCCCAAAAGCGCCTCTTAACCTCCTCGTCTAAGCCCGCTTGCGGCGCGTAAGCGCTGATGACGTTGAGGACGCAACCCCCAATAACCAACTTAATTGACATTAACCTATCATTCACTCGCCTAACCTCGACCACGGACTCCCTTAGATCCCTATCAACCAAGATGCCCACTCCATTCTTACCTTTCACGACCCCAGAATACCACAGCTTAAACCCGTCTACATTCCTCGCCTTCGACCCTTTCCACCTAGTCTCCTGGACACAGGCTACGTTAACCCTCCTCTTCTGAAGAACCTTTGCCAGCTCAATGGACTTACCCGTAACAGGCTATGTTAACCATCATGGAAGGATATTTGTTATTATGTAAAGCATAATTTTGGGTATGTTTCAGATATCCCAAAACTCATTTCATTGCCATCCAATGTATTTGATTGGGATTACTTGTAAACCGACTCAGTTTGGTAATAGCACATGATATATCTGATCGCGTACAATTCATGATATACATCAAACTCCCAATACTCTTGCATAGTCCAGTTGTGAGTCACTTTCTCCTTCATTCTTTTGAAGTGCATAACTCATGTCAATTGGAGTCTTGGAAATTTTGAAATCCAAATACTTGAACTTGTCAAGTACCTTTTCAATGTAGTAAGATTGTGATAATGCTAGACCTTGTGGATTCTTGTGAATTCTAACTCCTCAGATCACACCAGCAACTCCTAAGACTTTCATCTCGAATTTGCTAGCCAACCTGCGCTTTGTAGCAGTTATATCTGTCATACTTTTGCTTATTATCAATATGTCATCAACATATAAACAAACAATGACTTCATGACCTGGAGTATTTTTACCGTAAACACATTTGTCACATTCGTTGATTTTAAATCCATTTGCCAACATTGTTTGGTCAAATTTTGCATGCCATTGTTTGGGTGCTTGTCTAAGTCCATAAAGCGACTTAACAAGTTTGCACACTTTCTTTTCTTTACCAGGAATCACAAAACCCTCAGGTTGTTCCATATGGAATAAATAGAAGATATATAAGTTTGAAGTTGATATCATCACAAATGTCCAAGAAAAATAGAATAGAAGCACCATGATCACTTCTTACTTATGAGACTTATCATGCTTGTATGATACCAATGAACTTTCTTTGCAAGATTACCTGATACATGTTGCTGGTGGGAGGCGGCAGGTATCCCTAGAATTAGTCGAGGTATGTGCAAGATAGCCCGGACATCGCGACTAGAAAAAGAGGGTTCACTTTCCCCAAAAGTTTAATTACACGACCATGATTAGTCCTCCATCCGTCTATACTTTCAAATCAAAATCAATCATAAGCATCTATTTCTCTAGTGTCAATTTCTTTAAGGAACTTCTCAAGTCTCAAATTTAATACCAACACCTTATTAGCTACCAAAAGAGTGTGTCGATACACTATCCGCTGAGGCACACTTGATTCATGCACCGTAATTTTATTTTTAAACTAGTAGGTATCAAATTTTCTATGCACAACTAATTAATAATCAAAATTTTTGGAATAAAACCTCAAGAAAAGACTAAACTTTAAGATGATATTACTTTATTTCGTATAATGTTTTTTTACCAAAGACGATTTTTTCGTTATGCTGTCATTACTTTTTATAATTTATGGTAAATTATCCTTTATTCATTTATTTTATTCTAATAACACAACAATTGAGTAAAAACAAATCCCAAGCTAGCTCTTTTTAGTAAAAAAAGGTAAATCAAGCAAATAGAGAGAAAAGAGAAAATGAAGGACCTCGGGAGATAGACGTTTACAGCGACCACACCAAGAAGCGTAGATCGACCAACATATAATCGAAGGTGGAAATTGCAGCGGCCAAGTTGGATTCTTCAAGTTCCAATACTTTCCCATCGACGACGAACTGTTGCTTCTGCTCCGCCGCCTCGATAGACGGCAATAACAACAGAGATAGGAGGAGGAGGAGGCCGATAGTGAAGATCAAGATGGAGCAAGGTGGAAGCATCTTGTGTTCAGTGGAGCAATTTGAATTGAATTATAGAACTGGATCTGGTTTCTTTTTCCTTTTTTGGTTTACATAGTGGCAGATTTCATTGTATTTCCCCTTATTTTTTTCAAAGGGAACATTTGTTTTCAGAATACATAAAACAAAGGATTAAATAATTAAAAAACAAATAGAGATAATAACATACCTTGAGCTCAGAGGCCTCTTGGCTTCTTCAATTTCAAAAAATTAGCTTCTTAGAGGTTCCTATACTCCGACGAGTGTCGACAAAGAAGAATAAGTGCAGTACCTATTTTTGCATCTGTCAATGGCATCGTTGACGTTGTTGAGTGGTATCAGATCGATTGATCGAACAAGAAATAGATAGACGAATTTTGGGCGCTAAGGTTTCAGTGGATATTCATTGCTCATTCATCTATCTCCTGTATAAAAAAGAATAAAAGTATGACTAATTGATTATGCATATTAAGAAGGGAAATGAAAAACAATTTGGAGGGACTGCAAAAAAAAAAGTTCCGCTCTTGGACTTATTAAAAATTCAGTAAAAGGCATAAGATTCGGTAGTCAGCAATTGCCCGGAAATTGTATATATTCTCGGCAAATAATTAATTGCCGGTAACACTGACCTTTACATAATAAACTAGCGGCAAGTATGTTATTCCCATTATATAATTGCCGCCAGAAAACATTTTTGTGGTAGTGTACGTTTATCTCTTTCCTTTAATTCTTTATTTGTTAGAAGTGTAAATTAGGACCACCCTTAATCCTAATCCCCATTATATCGGTTTAAGTTATCATCGTTTGTCATCACCCTATTTTGCTTTTCTATCTTCTTTGTCCTCTGTTGCCATCCCTAAGTCTACAGGTGAAGCATTGTCTCATCCAGGGTGGCGACAGGCTATGACTGACGAGATGTCTGCTTTACATACGAGTGGTACTTGGGAACTCGTCCCTCTTCCTTCAGGTAAATCTACTGTTGGTTGTCGTTGGGTGTATGCAGTCAAGGTTGGTCCAGATGGTAAGGTTGATCGTCTTAAGGCTCGTCTTGTGGCCAAGGGGTATACTCAGATATTTGAGCTTGATTACAGTGATACCTTCTCTCCCGTGGCTAAGATAGCATCAGTCCGCCTTTTTCTCTTTATGGTTGCTGTTCGCCATTGGCCCCTGTATCAGCTGGACATTAAAAATGCATTTTTACACGGTGACCTTGAGGATGAAGTTTATATGGAGCAACCACCTGGGTTTGTTGCTCAGGGGGAGTCTCGTGGCCTTGTATGTCGCTTGCGCCGGTCACTTTATGGTCTAAAGCAGTCTCCTCGAGCCTGGTTTGATAAGTTTAGCACTGTTATCCAGGACTGTGGCATGACTCGGAGTGAAGCTGATCACTCTGTATTTTATCGGCATTCTGATTCACGTCTCTGTATTTATCTAGTGGTCTATGTTGACGACATCGTTATTACCGTCAATGACCAGGATGGTATTACTAAATTGAAGCAACATCTCTTTCAACACTTTCAGACTAAGGATCTGGGCACACTAAAGTATTTTCTGGGTATTGAGGTCGCACAATCTAGCTCAGGTATTGTGATCTCACAACGGAAGTATGCCTTAGATATTCTTGAGGAGACAGGAATGACAGGTTGTAAACCTGTTGACACTCCAATGGATCCGAATTCTAAACTTCTTCCAGGACAGGGGGAGCCTCTTAACGATCCTGAAAGATATAGGCGGTTAGTTGGTAAACTAAATTATCTTACAGTGACAAGACCTGACATTTCCTTTCCTGTGAGTGTTGTGAGCCAATTTATGGGTTCGCCATGTGATAGTTATTGGGATGCAGTTGTTCGCATTCTTCGGTATATAAAATTAACTCCAGGTAAAGGTTTATTGTTTGAGGATCGAGGCCATGAGCAGATTGTTGGATACTCCGATGCTGATTGGGCAGGATCGCCTTCTGACAGACGTTCTACTTCTGGATATTGTGTCTTAGTAGGAGGAAATTTGGTATCTTGGAAAAGCAAGAAACAGAATGTGGTTGCTCGGTCTAGTGCAGAAGCAGAATATCGAGCAATGGCTATGGCGACATGTGAGCTAGTTTGGGTCAAACAGTTGCTCAAAGAGCTGAAATTTGGTGATGTTAGTCAGATGGGACTTGTGTGTGATAATCAAGCTGCTCTTCATATTGCGTCAAATCCAGTGTTCCATGAGAGAACTAAGCACATTAAGATTGATTGTCACTTTATCAGATAAAAGATACTCTCGGGAGATATTGCTACAAAGTTTGTAAAGTCAAATGATCAGCTTGCAGACATTTTCACCAAGTCCCTCACTGGTCCTCGTATTAACTACATATGTAACAAGCTCGGTACATATGATTTATATGCACCAGCTTGAGGGGGAGTGTTAAAAGTGTAAATATAGTAGAACTCTAACTATAGTAGAACTCTAGTCCAAACTGTATTAGGAGTAGGTTAGGTTATATGTATTATATATAGGGCTCATTGTATTATGTTTAATATCAAGATATATATTCTTCTCCCGTGCTTTCTCACATTATTTAAGAAAAATATTTTAATATTCATTTGATGACTATATACAATCGGTAGTGTTACTAACACCCTAATAAATATTATCTTTGTTACTGACAAGTAAGTGTCAAAGTAATCAAGGTTTTCCTTTTGTCTATAGCCTTTGGCAACAAGTCTTGTCTTATATTTATCAAGAGTACCATCAGCTTTAATTTTTCGTTTAAAAATCCTTTTCGAACCTAAAGGCTTATTTCCTGGAGGAAGATCAACCAATTCTCATGTATGGTTATCCAAAATTGATTGAATCTCACTATTGACTGCCTCTTTCCAAAATGCTAAATCAGAAGACGACATAACGACTTTAAAAGCTTGAGGCTCATTTTCAAGCAAGAATGTCACAAAATCTAGTCCAAAGGAAGTATATGTTCTTTGACATTTGCTACGCCTTGGATCTTCTACACTTGGAGTATTTTTCTTTGGTTCAACCTGAGGTCATTTAGGTATTTCACTTAACGACTCGCTTTCAATTATATATGGATAGATACTTTCAAATAATTTAGCATTACCAGATTCCATATCGTATTAATATGAATCTCGGGATTATCAGATTTATGAACCAAAAACCGACATGCTTTACTGTTTGTAGCAGATCCAATAAAAATATAATCTATTATTTTTTGTCCGATTTTAACCCTTTTAGGTAAAGGAACTTGTACCTTTGCTAGACACCCTCACACATTGAAATATTTAAAGTTGGGTTTTCTTCTTTTCCATTTTTCATATAGAATAGATTGCGTTTTGCTATGGGGTACTCTGTTGAGTATTCGGTTAACTGTAAGGAGATCTTCCCCCCACAAACTCTACGGTAATCCAGAACTTATTAATAAAGAATTCATCATTTCCTTTAATGTCCAATTTTTTCTTTCAGCAATTTCATTGGATTGAGATATGTAAGGTGCAGTAGTTAGATGGATAATTTCATATTCCGAACATATTTCTGCAAACGGAGATTCATATTCTCCACTTCTATCATTTCTAATCATTTTGATCTTTTTATTCAATTGATTCTCCACTTCATTATTGTATTGCTTAAATGATTCAATTTCTTCATCCTTACTATTAAGCAAATAAACATAACAATATCTAGTGCAATCGTCAATAAGAGTAAAATTCTTTTTTTTCACTCGAGATGGTGTCGACTTCATATGGCAAATGTTAGTATGAATTAAGTCTAAAGGATTTGAATTCCTTTCAACGGACTTATAAGGATGTTTTACAAACTTAGATTCAACACATATTTGACATTTTGATTTATTACAATCGAATTTAGACAATACTTCTAAATTAATTAACTTCCTCAAGGTTTTAAAATTGACATGTCTTAAACAAATATGCCATAAATCATTTGACTCCAATAAATAAGAAGAGTTGAAATTTTATTCATACTGTCAACAACCATTACATTGAGTTTGAAACGCCCTCTATAAGGTAGTCTTTTCCAACATACAGTTCTTACTTACAACAACTTTATCAGAAACAAATACACTTTTGAATCCATTATTTATAAGTAAGGAAGTAGAAACTGAATTCTTCCTAATAGCAGGAACATGAAGAATGTTGTTGAGCGTTAACACCTTGCCAGAAGTCATCTTCAGGGATATCTTGACTATTGCATTATTTCCCATGGAAATTTCTTCTTCGGGGCCAGCATTAGAGTAAGTCATAAATGTTTCTTTGACAGTACAAACATGTCAAGTGTCTTCAGAGTCAATCCACCACTCATTAAAATTTCCAACTAG
The DNA here is from genome assembly GCA_034376525.1 of Nicotiana benthamiana. Taxonomy (NCBI): domain Eukaryota; kingdom Viridiplantae; phylum Streptophyta; class Magnoliopsida; order Solanales; family Solanaceae; genus Nicotiana; species Nicotiana benthamiana. The sequence continues at coordinate 12,504,867 of CM067338.1, read as the reverse complement.
GTTGCATTCCAAAGGCATTGCACAAAGATTATCATTGTCATCATTCATCTCCACTATGTTGGCTTATCCCTTATTATTATCCTTTTTCGGGAGACGAAAATCAGGGCTTTAGTGACCTGCTGTTCCATAATTGTAGTAGCTGCCCTTGAATTTCTTTTTGTTCTGCTCCCTTAGTTTGTCCAGAAGACCTCTTCCTCTTCTTACTTTTTGGAGAAGTCTCCTCAATGATATTAGCTCCCATGATCGTTGAATTTCCATGAAACTTCTTCTCAGATGTTTTGTTGTCTTCCTCGATCTTTAAACGTATCACAAGATCTTCCAACTTTATTTCTTTGCGCTTTTGCTTCAGATAGTTCTTGAAATTCCTCCACGAATGAGGCAATCTTTCAATCATAGCAGCTACTTGAAATGCTTCATTCACGACCATACTTTCTGCAATAAGGTCGTGAAAAATAAGTTGAACTTACTGAACTTGGGTTCCCACAGTTTTGCTATCTATCATTTATAGTCCAAAAACTTGGCAACCACGAACTTCTTCAAGCATGCATCTTCTGTCTTATACTTCTTCTCAAGTAATTCCCATAATTATTTCGAAGTATTCATTGCACTGTACACATTGTACAAGTCATCCTCTAAAGCGCTTAAGATATAGCATATCTGCAGTAGGTACTGGAGGCTCTTCATTAGTGAATTTCTGCATACCAAGTGTGGTAAGCAAGAGGAATACCCTTTGCCGCCATCCTTTGAAGTTGGCTCCAGAAAATTTCTCCGATTTATCGGCCGGAGGAACAGCAGTGCGGCTTGACGAGGCTATCGCCGTTGCACCAACAATTGCGGAAGGATTTTCGTATCAATTTCCATTTCTCACCGTCAACGATAGAAGATATCAATTAATGGCAAAACCAAAATAGTAAATAATATTGTAATCAATAAACAGTACGTAATAAAAATAACTGAAGTTTTATATACTGTTTTACAGACAAATGATAAGTTTTATGTTCTTCAAATCTTTTTTTTGAATTTCAATATTCTGATAAAATTTTTATATCTTCAAATCATAATAGTAAAATTGAGATAGAATACAAATATAATAAATATAATCTCGTTAAGAGTGTTATTAATTCGTATTGTTGTAAATGAATAAAACAGTAATCTTTCAGAGTGTTGGTACCAAAAACGTCGATGAACAGCGAACCACTCGAAGGACGCAAAACACATTGGAATTTTTGTGCAGAAGAAGAAGAAGAAGATTATCAAAAATTTCGTAAGTAAACATTTTGGGATTTGAAAGTGTATTTATAGCCAGTTTGGTACAATTTATGAAAAGGTTTTCAACCTTTCAAAACAGCCATAGTTGTTGAAATATTGCGGGAAATGTAAAACAAATTTAAAATTATTTGGGAAAGAAAAATGGGTCGGACCAGGCCTGGTCGAGGGTCATGGGTTATTCCGCATTGAATTTTCTTTAATTAATTAATTAATTATAAAGAATTTTGTCCAAAAAGCTTAATCAATCAATCTTTGACTAAATCCAAATCCAAATCCAAATCCGAGTCGAGCGAGCGAGCGAGTGACGGCGGCGCGAAGCTTGCCTTCTTCTTAGGTCTTTAAGATATAAAAGATGAGTTTCTCTATATATACACAAAGATTTTCTTTCCTTCTACCAATGAGGGACAAAGTCTATTAGTAAAGTGAACTCATTCAAAACTTTACTTCCCTCCATTTCTTTTCCACCATTTTTCATTCACACTTCTTTTGTTATTAAACAACAAAATATAACACCATAGTTTCTTGAACGATGAGGGGGACAAGAGCATTGTACAGGGTGCTTTGGAACTCTCGGGAGTTGTTGTAACTCTAGGTATTGTAGGAGGATTAGAGTTGATGAAGTCGAGGGGGCTATGTAAGATGAGTAGGGGCAAAGCAACCGAGCCGGATGAAACTCTGGTGGAATTTTGGAAGAGTGCGAGCAAGGCAGGCTTGGACTGGTTCACTAGGTTATTTAAAGTCATTTTTAGAAGGAGAAAGAAATGCCCGAAAAATGGAGGTGGAACACGATGGTTCTTGTATACAATAACAAGGGAGATATCCAAAATTGCACTAACTATCGGGGTAACAAGCTGTTTAGCCATACTATGAAAGTGTGGGAGAGAGTGATAGAGACAAGAGTGAGGAGATGCGTGTCTATTTCCGAGAACCACTTCAGTTTTATGCCGGGGCATACGACTATAGATGCTATCTACCTTATTATGAGATTGATGGAGCAATATAATGAGAGAAAGAAGGACTTGCATATGGTGTTAAATTGATGTTCTGGACGTCAATACCACACAAGAGGGGGGTGATTTGTGTGGTACCCAATTTTTTGCTTAAATTGCTTATGAAGGACCTGGTTGTTCTATGTGTTCCAACGACTGCTGTTGCGGAATAATAAATACAAAAAATAAAGGACACATAGATTTTACGTGAAAACACCTGGCTCAAAAGGTTAAAAAACCAAGACATAATACTCAGTAGGATTTTCCCAAACTTTCACAAAAATCACTAAGCCAAAACAACATTTACAAAACCTCTTTGTAAACCTAAGGATTAACTCCAATCCCATTGTAGCAACCAGCCTCTAACTGTTGCGACAACTTCAAGTTAACTCTAACTTGAATATTCAAAGTACCTATTACAGTTGCTTCTATGAAAGCTGAAAGCTACAAATAAAAACACCTACTACAATTGAACTAGAAATAAAGAAGGACACATAAAACTCTTTATGGAGCTGGTTCTTCAGTCTGGTTCATGTAGCTTCAGGTTTGCACACTTGAATCACACACGAACTGCTTGCAAAAAGCCTTGCTTTGCTCTTAATTCACATTTAACTTCTGCGTTTTGTGCAACACTTTTAATGTGAGAACATCCTGCAATTTATAGAGTTAGTAGATGAAGAAATAACTAGAGTTCTGATGCAACTCTTCCTTGGTGGATGAGCTCTAGTTAATTTCAACTTCTAACTCCTTCTCTAACTTGGATAGTGTTCTCTTTGATTATGGACTCCTTCTCCTTATTAATTATGCAACCTTTTCAATCAGGAGATATGAAATACACCAAGTTAAGCTTATCTCCTTCACGTGCAACCCACATGCTCGAATCTGCCCGTTTTTTTGCACCTGAGTGATGGACCTGGTTCATCCTGAGTTCCTTATACAGAAAATGTGCATACATGTAAAAGAGAACAAACTTAGCTATTTATTACATTGGTACTCAGAGTTTGATTGAGACTCAATTGCTGATCCTCCATCGAATTTGAGTCCTAGACCAATACAAACTCCAATCCTTATCCTTGATCCGGATTGTGTTCTCTTCTCATATGAAGACTTCTTCTCCTTATCTCATATGCAATCTTTTCGATTAGTTTAGAATATATTCAGAAGATATTGTTGCTTGATTCCTAAGACTTATCTTCTTCATGTGCATCTCGTATGCATATGTTGATAACCACTATGTCTCATAAGATGGACCTGAGTTCATTTGTCATTCTTCAAAACTTCAACTGAGTTTGGCCCAACAAATTCCCCTTTTTTGATGAGGACAAACTCTGTGCTTTTACTGATAAGAGAACCTGTTTCAACTCAGCTCAATCATCAACACAATGTTAGAAATATTTTTCCTTTTTATCACTTATCATCAAGGACCAGGTACATTAGGTTATAAACAGCACTGTTCAAAGTGTAAACATCACTTGTTTAAAGCACAATCTTTTTCCCCCCCTTTTGGCATTATCGAAAAGTTGCATAAAAAATGTGAGATAACCAGATTTTAAAACTTGCTCATGGCCATTAGGGCTACTTCAAATGCAATTATAGAGTAATCATCATAGATCATGCTAAGAATTTTAACCATCAAGAAATATAAACAAACATTTAGAGCAAAAGCAGTGAATTTCATTGATGATTGATAAGATTCTACCACAAAGCATAAGAAGAAATAAAAATATTGAAAACATGAGCAAAAGAAACAAAACGTCCTGAATTGGGTCATTGGTTGATCTACACCAGGTTAGGAGTCTTAAGGCTTGGAAGAGGTAGGGTTGAATTATTGTCTTGGAGAAGTTTCAGCATGTCTGGAAAAATTCCATCATTCTTCTCCTTTACCCTTGCAAGTTCAATTCTGAGAACATCTCTCTTAGATTGTACCTCAACCAATCGTGTCTTCAGCCTTGGTATCTCAATATCCTTTGCCTTACTCTCCTGTACCAAGACTCTGACTTTGCTATTGATAGGTGTCTTCTTAGATGAATCAGGTTCATTAAGCATGACATTGACTTCATAATCGCAAGCAACCAGAGTATTAACCCCAAAATTATCCTTTCTTGTACTAACCTCCTACTTCTTCATAGGTACCTTGAAATGTACAAGCACAATTATGAGTATGAAACCATAGGGAATAACATGAGTTTTGGTGCTATTGATAACCCTATTAGTAAGTCAGCAAGGGTTTCCTGTTCAGATGGAACAGGTTCATCTATATTTTTTCAAGTTTAACCAAACCCACTTCCCCCTATTTTACTCATACTCTATTTTATTTCACTAACTTCCTCTCCCCAAACAACCACTACATCTACGTCTTTGGTTAAACTCACAAGAGTGGGTGAAGAATCAGTCGCTCTTGTACCCTTTCCCCTCGCAGTACTCATAGCACCCTTGCTCTCTTTTATTTTCCTTTTTATTTTTACCACCAATTTCTCCAGATTCTGTAGTCTCAACACCTACTATAGATCCTACCAGAACAAATCCATTCTCTAAATTTGAAGCAACTTCAGAAATTGTCTCAAGAGTAACTTTAGAATCAGAAGATAAGTATTTTAGTTTTGGAATACCTACTTTCTTCCTCCTTAGTAGCAGACTTACATGAATCTTCAAATTTCTTGAATTCTTCTTCCCTACTTGCTTTCAATTGCTTGTTTATTTTCTTGGTCTGCTCTCCTTCAACGACAATCTTACGAGCCATCATTTTTACTCTACATTTCTTAGAGATTGGTATTGTAGAAGGTGTGGAAGTGGCTTCCTGTGGTGGTGATAAAGGATTTCCAAAAGTGTATAACATATCTGGGCTAGGGTATGGAAGAGAAGAAAATTGGATTGTGTTTGGAAGATAAAAGAAGAACGAGAGTTTTTTAACGGCTCGACAGAGATGAGGTATGGAATACACTAAAGATGACCAATATACAAGGGAATACTTGATGGGATAACTACAACTTTTCAAACACTTAGAAGTTTAATCAAACTGAAATTCAGCATTGGAGTGTATCCATGGAATCTAAGTACTTCCATTCGATTGGGACTCCTTTGCATGGGACTGGTTCAATTGTAATGGATAAGTCCAAAAAGAGTTTGGTATTTGGTAGGGCTCTGCTCATGATCCAAATACAATTATTTCAAATTATGCATAGTATAGAAATATATCGTGTTATCTTGATGAACCAGGTTCTTCACTGATAATTCTCTTGTGTAAGTCTAAATTTTCCAAAATAGATAAAATATCATTAGAGATTAATGAGTCATTTTAATACATGGAATAAGAGTATACTATGGAAAGTATGAGACTGAACAAGATTTAATCTGACTATACACAATTTATAGACTTTCTAACCAAATATATTTTTTTCATTTTTCTTTTCGTCTAACCTTGCTGATCTTTTTAAGTGATCTTAATCATCCCTAATTCCAACCTATTCCTCTCAAAGTGATTTCTACTTAAGCTTTTTGTGAAGATGTCAGCAATTTGCTTGTTAGTAGTAGAAAACTCCACAGTGATCAAGCCATTCTCATAGTTGTCCCTCAAAAAATGGTGTCTAACATCTATGTGCTTAGTTCTCTTATGATTAACCAAATTCTTAGTCATACTAATAGCACTATTTTCATCACAAAAATAGGGATGTAACTGACCTCAACACCAAAATCCATCAATTGCTGCTTGATCCACAACAATTGAGCACAATCATGAAACGACAACAATATACTCAGCTTGAGTAGTAGATAAGGCCGCTAAATTTTGCCTTTTAATAACCCATGACACAAGACATGAACCAAAGAAGTGTTCCATACCTGAGATGCTCTTCCTATCCACTAGGAAACCTGCATAATTAGCTTCAGCATATCCCATAAGGTTAAAGTTACTAACTTTTGGATACCAAAGGTAAATGTCATTGGTGCCTTTCAAGTATCTCAATTTCTTTTTATAATATTCAAGTGGGACTCCTTTGGATTTTCCTGAAATCGAGCACAAAGACCAACACTACGCACAATGTCAGGTCTCTAGTAGTGAGATATAAAAGAGAACCAGTCATTCCCCTATAGAACTTCTGATCAATAGATGAACTAGGTTCATCTATATCCAATTCCGTGGATGTTGCAATAGGAGTGTCAATTTCTTTGGATGTTCCTTCATGGTTTTGTTAATGAGAAATAGGTTCATGGACATGTTCCCTCGAGGTTAAAGGATCAGTTATTCTCTAGTCAGTTCCCCTTATCATGTTGCCCTAGGTGGAAGAACCTGTTCCATCTCATGTTCCTTCTTCTGGTGCAGCTTCATCTTGGTCTATGATTTCATTTAAATCCTTTTCCAGCCCAATAGCTTCATCTTCATGTTCCTGTCTCTCAGAAAGAATGTTAGTTTCATCAAAACTACATGTATACTTTCTTCTACACACATTGTTCTTTCGTTGTACACTTTATATGCTTTTCTATGTGAAGAATATCCCAACAATACTCCCTCATCACTTCTGCAATCAAACTTTACATAGGGAGTCTTTGCCATTATTGTGCACAAAGTACTTGCATCTAAATGCCCTAAAATGGGATATATTTAGTTTCTCCCTTTAAGTGACTCATAGGGAATCTTCTTAACAAGAGGTCTAGTCATGCAAATATGATGTAGCATGTAAGAATTTAGCAAACTTAGCATTTTCAAATTCAGTTCCATGACCAGACCTAATTGATGCAAGTTGATTACCTAGTTGTTTCTGATTTTATTTTTTAATTTTTATTGTTAACACAAGAAGAAAACATGTCAAATACTTCAACTTTAGATGTTAAAAACAATGTCCAAGTAAACATAGAGTAATCATCAGCAAGCACCATCACATATCTTTTACCACCTCTGCTTAATATTCTCATTGGACCACAAAGATCCACATGGACCAGTTCCATCGTTCTGGTGGTACTTATCATTTTCTTGCTTTTGACAGAGGATCTTACCTGCTTCCCCCTTGCACAAGCCTCACAAATTTTATCTTCCTTGAACTTAATGCTATGCTGTCATATCACCAAATCCTTGGAGACTAGTTTGTTGAGTTGACTTAGACTGGCATTTCCAAGTCTCTTGTGCCAAAGGAGGGGATCATTGTCCAACACACTTAAGCAAGTGAGTGCATTTTCTGAAAATGTGGACAAATCTACAAGTGTATATATTATTTACTCTTTTTTCCTGCAAAACAATCTTGTTAGTGGTAAGATTAATCACAAAACGTTTTGTAGAGGTGAATGTTACCAAGTTACCTCTGTCAAACCATTGTGATTGTCTTATTAGGCAGTATTTCATGCCATCTATCAGGTAGACATTCTCAATAGAGTGATCGGCCTTACGTAGTTTTCAAACCCCAATGATCTCACCTTTCTTCCCATATTCAAAGGAGACATAACCTCCTTTGAGGTCCTCAAGTGAAAGGAATTGGTTCTTGCTTCCTGTCATATGCTTTGAGCAACCACTATTCATGTACCATATTTGGCTGCTCCTATTCACTTGGACCCACAAAAGGGAGTTATGGGTTAGTTTTAGGAACCCAAACTAATTTGGATCCCTTTCTATAGGTAAAAGGGTGAATCAGATTCCTTTTAGCCCAACCTAGTAGCCTATTTTTTCCTTGAAAAAATTCTTTATTCTTTTGACTAGCCTTTTCTTTTGCAATACATTCAAATTCATAGTGACCAGTTTTACCACAATGTGTGCAAATTATGTTCTCAGGAAGTGTGAGGTACTTGCTTTTGGGATCCCACCTAGGTGCATGGGTCTCATAGCCAAGTCCTCTCTTATTGCTACTATGGTGTTAGTGTAGCCATGAAAGTGCATCGGAGGACCTATTCCATTGACAGGTTCTGTTTAGCTCGTACTTAACCTTGTTTATATCCACCTTAAGGACTCTTCTCTGCTCATCCTTTTTGTACAACTCATCTTTCATTTTTCCTACATTCTATTCTAAAGTGAGTTGTGTGTGTTCATCTTTCTTTTTACCAGTTCCTAATTTCAATTTTAAATTTTCAGATCTAAGCTCTAAGACAGTGGTGTCAAGTTCATAAACCTGGTTCTTTAACTCATCATTTTTGTTATCACTTTCATTGCCATAAACTCTAGATTTTCGCACTTAGCTTTAAAAATCACACACCCCTTAGACAACTGTTCCTTTTCATTGTTTAGATCCTCTTGTTCATCAATGAAATTCAGGAGTAACTCAGATAGCCTTTCTTTAGACAAAAATTTAATCTTGTCTTTGAGATGATTTATACTTACCTCAGATTCCTCGTCGGATTCTCCAATTTCCATAAGTGCCTTTTCATCTACGTCTTCACTCTCTGAGTCCTCATCTGAGCTTTCTCCTTAAGCAGCAACCATAACCTTTGTTGATCCTTTGTTCTTCTTGAGTTGAACCTGTTCCTTCTTCTTGTTCCTTCATTCATCTCTTTCCTTCTTCCATTCAATTTCCCATTGAGGGCAGTTTCTAATGTGGTGATCAGTCTTCCCACACTTGTAACACCCCTCATTGGCTTGTTTTTCAGGAACCTTTGGTTTGTTGTAGCTTCCTCTTCTTGAAGGACCATTTCCTCTCATTAAGTACTTCTTGAATTCCTTTGTGATCATGGTAATTTCATCCTCCTCTGGATCAGCACCTTTAGTGATTCTAAATGTCATGCTCCATTCCTTCTTAGGTGCATCCATCTTTATGGTTTGCCTTCTAAGTTCATAGGCTGTGAGATTTCCAATTAGCTCGTCCAACTTAAGATTAGCAATGTTCTTTGATTCCTGAATGGCAGTGATTTTGCTTTCCTAAGTTACTGGTAGAACCCTTGTCAAAATTTTCTCAACTTTGTCCTCTTCAATAATAATCCTTCCAAGAGACTTAAGCTCATTTGTCCATGTGGTGAACCTTGTATACGTCTCCTGGATGGTTTCCCCTTACTCCATGGTAAAATTCTCATATTGAGAATATAGCAATGTTCCTCTTGATCTCTTTACTTGAGGAGTTCCTTCATGAGCCACTTGTAAAGTGTCCCATATTTCCTTGGAAGTGGTACAACTTTGAATTCTACTGTACTCGTCTGGACTAAGTCCACACACAAGCCATTTTTTGGCCTTAGCATTCTTTTCCCATTTTCTCAAGTCCTCAGCATTGCAATCAGCTCTTGTTTTTGGCATATCTACTCCGTCAACATTTTTTTTCATGGTAGCTAGGGACCACTAGTGACAATGTCCCATAGCTCATAGTCTTCTCCGATGATGTGATCTCTCATTCTATTTTTCCCCAAGAGTAGTAATGGCCATTAAAGAGTGGAGGCCTATCAGTGGATTGCCCTTCCCAGTTTCCAGGTGGTGTGCTCATCTTGATCTGTTCCGAAGGTGTAAGCCTCTTCAAGGATAACCTGCTCTGATACCAATTGATGTTCTAGAGGTCAATACCACACAAGAGGGGGAGGGGGTTATTTGTGTGGTACCCAATTTTTCGCTTACACTGCTTAAGGACCTGGTTCTTCTATGTGTTCCAACTACTGCTGTTGCGGAATAATAAATACAGAAAATAAAGAACACAATGATTTTACGTGGAAAACACCTTGCTCAAAAGGTGAAACAACCACGACCTACTACTCAGTAGGATTTTCCCAAACTTCCACTAAAATCACTTAGCCAAAACAACATTTACAAAACCTCTTTGTAAACCTAAGGATTAACTCCAATCCTGTTGTAGCAACCAGCCTCTAATTGTTGCGACAACTTCAAGTTAACTCTAACTTGAATACTCAAAGTACCTCTTCAATTGCTTCTATGAAAACTGAAAGGTACAAATAAAAACACCTACTACAATTGAACTAGAAATAAAGAAGGACACATAAAACTCTTTACGGAGTTGGTTCTTCAATCTGGTTCGTGTAGCTTCAGGTTTGCACACTTGAATCACACACGAACTTCTTGCAAAAAGCCTTGCTATTTTTCTCTCGATTCACGTTTAACTTTTGCGTTTTGTGCAACACTTTTAATGTGAGAACATCCTGCAATTTATAGAGTTAGAGGATGAAGAAATAACTAGAGTTCTGATGCAACTCTTCCTTTGTGGAAGAGTTCTAGTTGATTTCAACTTCTAACTCCTTCCCTATCTTGGATAGTGTTCTCTTTTATTAAGACTCCTTCTCCTTATCAATTATGCCACCTTTTCAATCAGGAGATATAAAATACACCAAGTTAAGCTTATCTCCTTCAAGTGCAACCCACATGCTCGAATCTGCCCGTTTTTGTACACCCGAGTGATGGACCTGGTTCATCCTGAGTTCCTTTTACAAGAAATGTGCATACCTGTAAAAGAGAACAAACTTAGATATTTATTACATTAGTAATCAGAGTTTGATTGAGACTCAATTGCTGATCCTCCATCGATTTTGAGTCCTAGACCAATACAAACTCCAATCCTTATCCTTGATCCGGATTGTGTTCTCTTCTCATAAGGAGACTTCTTCTCCTTATCCCATATGCAATCCTTTCGATCAGTTCAGAAGAAATTCAGAAGATATTGTTGCTTGATCTCTAAGACTTATCTTCTTCATGTGCATATCATATACATAGGTTGATAACCAATGCGTCTCATAAGATGGACATGGTCCTTCACTGAGTTCATTTGTCATTCTTTAAAACTTCAACTGAGCTTGGGCCAACATCGTCGGCTTAGAAAAGGCGTACAATAAAGTTCCTAAGGATGTTTTGTGGAGATGTTTGGAGGCTAGGGTGTACCTGTTGCCTATGTTTACTTGATTAAGGACATGTATGATGGAGAAAAGACCTAATTGAGGACAGTGGGTGGGGACGCGGACAATTTTTCAGTTACGATGGGGTTGCATTAGGGGTCGACACTCAGCCATTTTGTTTGCTCTGGCGACGGATGTACTGCCGTGCCACATCCAAGGGGAGTTGTCGTGGTGTATGCTATTTGAAGATGATATATTGATTTACGATACGCGAGACGATGTGAACGTGCAACTAGAGGTATGGAGGTAGACCCTGGAATCTAAAGGTTTCAAGTTGAGCAAGACCAAGATAGAATACTTGGAATGTAAGTTCAGTGGCGAGACTCAAGGATGGGAAGGGGAGGTGAGGGTGGACTCACAAGTCATCCTTAGGAAAGGTAGTTTTAAGTACCTCGAGTTTATTATTCAGGGGGGTGGAGATATTGATGAAGATTTCACATATCGTATTGGGGCGGGATGGATGAAATGAAGACCCGCTTCTGATGTTTTGTGACAAGAATATGCCACCGAAACTTAAAAGGTAAGTTCTACAGAGTGGTGGTCAAGCCAATAATGTTGTATGGGGATGACCTGAGTGTTGGACAGTCAAGATCGATCATTTCCAAAAGATGAAGGTAGTAGAGATGATAATGTTGAGATGGATGTGCAGGCACACCAGGTTAGATCAGAAATGAGGTTATTCACGACAAGGTGGGTGTGGCCCCTATTGAAGACAAGATGCGGGAAGCACGACTTAAGTAGTTTGGTCGTGTGAGGAGGATGAACCCAGATGCCCTAGTGAGGAGGTGTGAGAGATTGATATTGGAAGGCCTACGGAGAGGTAGTGGTAGACCAAAGAAGAGGTAGACCAAAGAAGAGGCAAGACATGTCACAACTTCAGCTGACCGAGGACATGGCATTTGGTAGGAATATATGAAGGTCGAGGATTAGGGTAGTAGAGTAGGTATTCTAGAGTGTTCATAACAGTAGTATTGGCACACAATCTCGCTTTCTGTTGGTAGTAAGTTTTTATGACTAAGCGTTGTTTTCTTTCATTGTTGATCACCTTAGTATCTTGTTGCTTTTATTCTACTTTTATATGGCCTTTCGGTACTGTCTCTTCTTATCTATATTGTCATTAATGTGATGCTTATGCTTTCCTGAGCCGAGGGTCTATTGGAAATAAGCTCTCTGTCCTCACAAGGTGGGGGTAAGGTTTGCAAACACACTACTCTCCCCAAACCCTACAATGTGGGATAATACTAGGTATGTTATTGTTGTTGCAATTTACGATTTTTTTCTTTGACCAAAATCTTTACTATTTTATCGCTAAACTTTTTGTAATCCATGAAATAGCATTTCCCAAAAATTAATCTAACTTCCTCTCAGTAACTTTTACACCATTGGTCATTCTCCTTGTAAAAAACTTTATAATAAGCATTTTAAAGGTTATTTCAGTATTTTAACACCAATAATAAGCATTAACACCAACCTTTAAACGTAATTGTTTATGAACATCAATAATTTCAGCAATTAAAAGTAAATTTTTACCCTTGAGACATTTGGTTAGATGATAGAGTAAATGATACTTTCACCTTTGCTTAGAAACTGGATAATACCCTTCTTTAAAGTTCATAGGTTAATTATTATTTTTTTCACATGTAGTTTGTCGGTTAATTATGTTGCTAATGTTTATCTATTATCTACTTACTTTGAATCTCAAAGTTATGTCCTCTTTGTTTCTCATTCAAACCAATTGAGGGAAATCACATCCTTTCTATCACACGACAAGTACCTCAATTTCCTGATCACCTTGGTTTGTGCTAATTATCTTGGTAATTTAACGTATGTTCCCCTCTCCGACAAGAACATGTATGTATAAAATACGAAAATTGCTCTGGAATATGGATAGCGTTGAGAAATAACTAATGTTTAGCTTGTTGATACATGCAATGCCCAAAACTGAACTGTAGAAGCAATTCTGCATTAATTGCTTTCTTTAAATCAGTGTGCATCTGTCATGCTCTCTTCAGGAAGATATTGATGTCAAGCTGCAGTTGAGACCTCGCAAAGATTGTGCCATTCACAACGATGAGATATGAGACATCAAAGAAGCAACATGCAACTGCCGTCAACTTCGAGGCTTTGAAGGAGTAGGTGATGAAGGGGGCTTCAAATCTGGGTACTGCAACATATCAAGATAACAGTTTCAATAAACCACTAGAGAGAATTCACAAGCCTAAAGTTATTGCCAGCAAAAAGCAATTTGATGGTTGTGTGCAAAGAGGAGAAAGAACTTCCCCAAAACCATTCTTAGCATTACGATGACCTAAACTGACTGAGATCCCCACACCGAGAGGAAATGAGACACAAGAAATAATGGTTCTACTTTGGAGAGTTTGGCATTGTCAACTGCTGGCTACCGTGGGATGCTGGGGGGCGTCAGGTTATAATGTTTGAGAAATATTTATACACAGTTCGGACAGTTGTGCCAGACTCCCCGTTAAGACCAAGAGCCGAAATCATAAAAGAGTACATTACAGTCTCTATGAGACAACCAACTTGGATGCTGAAGCAGCAAGTGGCATTTGAGAATTGTCCCAAGCACCCTTCGATTATTCTTGACGTTAAAGATAGTAGTTTAATAGATCGCAATCTCAGACACTTGCTCATGGATGTGTAATCAATATGGGAGAGTGCATGCACGAGAGATAGAGAGCATACATTTGGATATGGGGATGATGATCTAGGACCACATTTTGTCGCTGAGGTTGCGTCAACAGACTTCTTAATGGAGCCATTGCTTATCTGCTCGACTTGGCTCACGCCTATAGCAGATGGAGACTGACTATTATTTTCATTTGCTTGAATCACCTCATCATTACTCTCTTGCTGTTGCATTCCTTTAACCTTCTTCTTGGCATAGATATGAACAGAAGGAGGGAGAAGGGTTTCTTGGATCTCCTACAAGAAAAAATAAACGTAACTGAAAAAGATGAAATAATTCTGTGAAGAGTTTCTGATAACTTAAACATCAAGCTTCTGATTTCATTCCAAAGACCAGCAACATAAAGTTAAAGTGCCTAAGGCCAAATCTATTAGGTCGCCAATTAGATAAGGTAAGATGCAGGTTATCAAGACCCAAAAACTCTTGGAATCTCTCATCATTTATGAGTGACAGAATTCTACGGAAAGATATAAAAACAGCTACTTGCAAACATACATACGCAAGCAGCAGTTGGACACGAATGAAGAGATTATCAGCCTAACTCAATCTACTTGGAAGAAAGGATGAATACCTGCCATCCGTTCTTGCCTCTTATCCCACCTCGGATAGCATAAGCCTCTTTAAGACCATTTTTTACCAATAGCTCAGCCACTTTGATTGAGTTTCCATCAAAACTACCTTCCACATCAAAGAAGATATCCGTCAAACTCTTAAAACCGCTCAAACAGTTGAATGTTACTATGTCACTATCTGCTATTATAGCTATCTATCTATAAAAACATAAAGTATTTACCGGACAGAGGCCATAAAGCCAACTCTCTCTAGGAGAGGAGACATATTCAACAAATACATGTTTATTAAATGGGAAACTACTATTCTCTCATTTTCTTTGCAGCAGCTATCTGATGGTAAAACCCAATTATAAGGCTGATTAAACAGACATTATAGTGGGTTGACATATAGGTTACAAAGTAATCCTCATGATCACCCAGAAAAATCATCAGAGACAGAATGTGAGTTAACTTTTTTGATAAGGATAATGAGAATGTGAGGTAACTTAAAAGGATAAAACGAAAGTGGAAAAGGGCATTTACACCTGCCAAAAATTAGACAATGAGGAAGCACCAAATCATAGCTCTACTCCACCCCTCCTGAATCCACATGTGAGCTGACTGTGTTGACATCCTCCTAGCATCCAGAGGGGGACAGGTGCAGACATCCTTCTTGCCTCAGTATCACAATCGAATTGCTATACTCATGAAGAACAGACACAAAGAGATACATGGAAGCAACACCTAAGCTAAATCTATCCATAACATCCTGGACCAACCATAAAGGTGATGGAAGGTTGACATTATAGAAGATCTTACTTTACAATAGCAATTGCACTTTCATAAATTAAAAGAGTTATTTGATTTAATGAGGAAGAAGGATCACGAGAGAAATTTGCATGTTATATAATGGTGGACACCAAGCTACTACCTCCCAATCTCTGTACGTGTCTATACTCCTTAAATTACACAACAACAAACAAGAAGCACCTACTTATACGCCCTATGTGCACACATACATGTATATTACCAGAGGCAAACAGTAGCACACACTATATATGGAACTTAAGATGTTTGATGCCAAATAGAAGCACCGAAATAATTAGAGACAAATAGAAAACTAAGAATTTTTCAATCTTTCTTCCCAAAGGAGCCAATAGATATTGCCACAAAAGCTTGCCACATTTTATTGTGCCAAAGCAGCTAATATATATTTACATGGGAAAACTTCGACAATAAAAAGCTGCTTGTAGAAAAGGTCAATCAATTCTGAGACTGATAAATTTTTTATCATCACCAGGTCAAATGCTCCACTTTAAACTCATGCTCAGATAAAGAAATAGGTAAATAGTTAGAAATGGAGGACTCAAAATTGGAAACACCCAGCTTAGTTTGGCGTCTATAACATGCCTTGCTGATCATGCAAGTGAATAACCAAAAGACAATATACATAAGAATCTCCATTATCATCACTGAAATACTTATGTTTACCTGTATGATAATTGCCCTACTATGCAACATCACTTGCTATCTGTTGAAATGTGAAAATAACAAACTTGTTTTTCATTTGTTTACATTAGTCTACATTAGTTCATGAACTAGAATATTAAGTTAGTACATGTATTAGAGTATGAATACATTGATGTACCTTGGAATATGTGAAGTGTGGATATGTGAAGAATTTTCCCTATAAATAGTCATGTATTCCTAGCCATTTGAGGCAAGTCAAGATGAATTGAAATCATGCTCTCCTCAACTGTCTTCTTTGTGAGTTTTGAATGTTTTTTTTTGTGTTGCTAGCTCTCCCAAATTTTCTAACATTGTGGTATCAGAGCCGTGTGTTTGAGAGAACCAAACTTGGAGAGAAAATGACAAATAGTAATGGAAGTCCATCAAGTTCCTATGCGCACAAAAGAGAACTATGAAAATTGGTGTATCCGGATGAAGGCCTTGCTTGGTGCCTATGATGTTTTGGAACCGGTGGAAGTCGGAGGTGATGAAGCGGAAGATGATGCTGCCTTTAAAAAGAAAGATCAAAAGGCACTCACTCTCATCCATCAAAGTTTGGATCACAAGATGTTTGAGAATGTTGCAAATGCAACCAACTCAAAGCAAGCATGAGAGATTCTTCAAACCTCCTTTAAAGGTTCGGATAAAGGGAAAAAAGTTCGTCTCCAAATCTTAAGAGGAGAGTTTGAATTATTGCATATGAAGAAATCCGATCCGTTTCGGATTATATTTCAAGATTTTGGCTATTGTCAACCAGATGAAGAGATATGGTGAAGACTTGAGTGATGATAGGGTCTTGGAAAAATACTACGATCCTTTGATTCAAAATTTAATTATATTGTTGTGTGGTTATTGAACAGACCAAAGATTTGGATACCATGAACATCGAAAAACTCATGAGTTCTTTGCAAGCACATGAAGAAAAGTTAGTGGAAATCTAAGCTCAACGGATATAAAATGACTTAGACATGTGCCTAAATTAGAAGAAACCGAATGAAGAATCGGTTGAACAAGCGTTGCAAGCAAAACTTTCTTTCAAGTAGAAAGATGAATAGCGTGGCTCGCAACAAAGAGGTCGTGGACGTGGACAAGGTCGTGGTGAAAAAGTAAGAGGTGGTAGCCAACCACCATGTAATGAAAATAGGAGCCAAGACTAATCAAGGAAGAGGTCGTGGAAGAGGTAGAGGACGGAGGCAAAACCAAGGAAGGTATTATAAGTCTAATATCGAATGTTATACTTGTCACGAATTTGGTCATTTTTCCTCGGAATGTAAAAATAATGTGGAAGGAAAAAATAATTTTATGGAGAGCAAAAATGAAGATGGAGATGGTATTATAGTTCTCGCTTGCAAAAGAGAAGAAAGTGTAGAGAGAAATCAATGGTACCTTGACTCCGGTGCAAGTAGTCATATTTTTGGAAAGAAAATTTTATTTGTGGAGCTCAAAGAATTGAATGGTGGCAACATCACTTTTGGATTCGCGGGTTAAAATTAAAGGAAAATGTACGATTTAAATTTTCTTGAAAGATGGTAGACACCAATTAATTTCTAATCTTTTGTATATACCGGAGATGAAAAGTAACATTTTAAGTTTAGGATCAACTTTTGGAGAAAAATTATAATATTCATTTGAAAGTTAAAAAGTTGTTCTTGAAAGATGAAAATGGGAGATAGTCAGCCAAAGTTCGTATGGCCAATAATAAAATATTTATTTTGGACCTTCAATGTGATGTTCCAAGGTGTTTGCTTTCATGTACACCAAAGATTCATCTTGGCTGTGGCATATGAGATTAGGTCATGTGAATTTTGATAGTCTAAGGTTGACGAAGATTGAAAGCATGGTGGATGGATTGCCAACTATTGATCATCCAAGAACTTTGCGAACGGATACAAGCAAGATTGGTTGCCAAGGGATACAAGCAAAAGGCCGGTATTGATTATGATGAAGTATTTGCATCAGTTGCTCGTTTGGAAACAATTCGTTTTATTATTTCTTTGGCAACTCAAAATCAATGGAAAATTCATCAAATGGACGTGAAGTCGGCTTTCTTGAATGGTGTTTTGGAGGAAAAGTTTTACATTGATCAACCTTTGGGCTACAAGGTTGAAGGACATGGAAATAAAGCTATGGAGCTTGAGCACGTGAAGCCACAAGACCGAATTGCAGATATTTTCACCAAGACGTTGAAGATTGAGCTTTTTTCAAAAGCTAAGGAAGTCTCTTGGAGTGATGAAGCAAGTTTAGGGGATGTTGAAATGTGAAAATAATAAACTTGTTTTTCATTTGTTCACATTAGTTGATGAACTAGAATATTAAGTTAATACATGTATTAGAGTATGAACACATTGATGTACTTTGGAATACGTGAGGTGTGAACATGATTAGTGTGTTTACATGTACCCTAGGATAGACACAAAGGATTTTTCCTATAAATCATGTATTCCTATCCATTTGAAGCAAGTCAAGTTGAATTGAAATCATGCTTTCCTCTACTTTCTTCTTTGAGAGTTTTGAATGTTCTTTTTTGTTGTCTTGCTCTCCAAAATTTTCTAACACTGTCTGTGAAGTCTTGCAGGTTTGAGCAGACCATAATATATGACTCATACAGGAACCACATCAAAGAAATTACTCTTATCTTATTAAACCAAAAAACAAAATATAATGAAGCATCAAAAGCCGAAATGCAAAATCTCACATATATTGGTACGCTATGTACTAAGAAATGTATTAAACATATTGTTGACAAGACTTACTTGTCTAAAACACAAACAGTAGTATTCTCTGGCTGCTTGAAATTCTCAAACACCCTCTTAACAAAGGCATCTTCATCTTCTTCACGGAACTCAACCTGCACCACATTCTTATTCAACATTCTCAAATTGGGCGAAGGTAAATAAGCCAAGCTCTTCTTATCCCGAACATCTAACAGCAGCGAACTGGGATCATCCCGGAGCTTCCCAAAAGCATCAACGGCGGAGATGAACTTATACTTTTGGAAATACTCTTCAGCTAATGGGATCACGACGAGCCAGATAAAGGTAACCCCAGCAACAAAAAATGGATACTTAGTGAAAAATTCATCAATAGAGACCAAAACTGCTTCTAAGTTGATTTTAAAGGGAATTTCTTCAGTGGGTACTGCAGTTTCAGCGGCAAGGGTTGTAAGAGGAAAAGAGAGACCCAAAGAAAGGAAAGAGAGATGGAATTTCGGAAAGATTTTTTGGGATTTTGTAGAATGATGAATCGGGGCTTCTGTTTGTAAAAGGGGAGGGATTTTTCTGGTTTTAGAGGAATTGAGTTGGAGTGAATTGCAGATGAAAGTGGGAGAAGAGTTGGGAAATGGGGATTTTGGAGAGGATTTGTTGGAATTGAAGTGATATTGGAGAGGTAAAGAAGTTAAAATGCCTACCGAAAGAGACTCCATTAGAAGGAGCCGAGATAACAGAACTGAGAAGGATGGGAAAGACGTATTGGATTTGATATGGAAAAGGAGATGATAAGATGTGGCGCCATTTATAACGGCAAATTGCTATTTAGACATTTCTTTCCTATTATATTCTAAATGGCACAGATACTTGTGCCAATTTATTATGCATATACTTTTACTTTAATTATTTTTATTCAGATACTTTAACTTATTTAAATTTATATATTTTATTTTATCATTGACCAGGTATATGTAATAAAATAATAATTGAGCTGGACAAAGTAAATGTAATTTCACGTGGATAATGAGCGTGAATATAAATATTTTAAACCAAAAATAATTAAAAGAAAAAAATCATTAAAAAATAATAAAAACTAAATAAGTAAAAAAAGAAAAGAAAAAAGCAAAAGAGATATTATGTACGCTTCTTCTTCTTCCCCAATACCCCAATACCCCATTCTCTTTTTGTTTCTTGACAAGGCTCTCTTTTTGGGTGCTAATGCATCTCTGTCACTCCAAGCTTCTCAATTTCTTGGAGTTAAGCCCAATTGAGTTTATTTTACTAATGATTTTTATGAATAATACAGTGACAATGAAAAAGGAGCGGTTTGGACATCGGTATTTTCAACATAGCAGATGACACCTTTAAGGGTCAGTATAAGTGTCTTTTCCTTAATCGTTTTGCTCCACCAATGTGGCTTGGTGGAGGAACTTGGTGGGGCGATCCGGACGGTGACGACTTGCAGCCGGTGTTGGCAGCCATGGCGGTGTCTCCAATCTGTTGCCTTGTCTTCAATATTATAGATCTGAGCCTCAATTGGAAGGTTATTTTCTTAAGTGCAAACCTACAAACTCTTTTCTATAAATTTTGAAATTCGGAGGAGAAAACCAACAACCTTTGTTCCACCATTGATTTTACTCCATTTTCAATCTCTATTTCGCTATTGATTTTCCTCCGTTCTTATTCTCTATTCCGCCGTTGATTTTCCTCCATTTTCAATCTCTATTCTGCCATTGATTTTCCTCCATTTTTAATTTCCTCTCCGTCATTAATTTTCCTCCATTTTCAATTTATATTCCGCTATTGATTTTCCTACGTTAAAATGAGGAAAAAATTTGGGTTTGGGGGGATAATAATTATTTTTCGTTTTATTTTTTTATGTGGCATAATAAATGCCTGGAGCCTAAGTGGCTTGATTTTCTTGACGTGGCAGCCAACGTAGAGGAGATTGAATTACACTTACTGCAACCTCATGTCATAAGCGTTTATTATACACGTTTTGAAGGAGTGTATGTGTTCAATTGGAAAATTGTTAAGTTTGGGGATCGACATGATAAAATGACACAAATATATGTAACATTTAGGCTATTCTGCCATTATATTATTTGTTCTTTTCCAGGAAGGAATATCCTTCTTTTCGGTAAATTGAATTAAATTTCCAATTGATTCGCATTTAGAAACATCACAAGTTAATAAAGTGAATTAGAAGTTTCTTATAATTAGTCTGCTAAAGGGGATATAAAAATGTCGAAAAGTATAATTATTTACCCTTACATTGAATAACAATCAAACTTATAAATAATTTTAAGGATATGTGATTTCACTTGGCACGAACTGATAAATATGAGAATTAATGCTAGAAATTAACAGTAATATAAAGCAAACTAATATGATGAACAATTGTGGCCCTCGAGCTAAATCGCCCTCGAACCAACTTAGTATGCTATTGAAAATGAACTAAACAGTAATCTCAAGAGAGAAAGATGTAATATATTGCTTGATTATGCGTAATGTTTGATGCCAACAAATGATATTTATGGTATAATTCTAATTACAGAAGCAAATCCCATGATAGATTAAATAACTGGTCCTAACTCAACATGTTCTGACATTTCCGTCACGATCCTTGTCCGATCACGAATATCTCGGCTTTTAGTTATTCGACCTAGCAAGCTTTCTTCGATCTCGCTCAATCTCTTTTTCAATTCTGTCTCGATCGCAGTTGGTATCGATCTTGATCGACCATTGATCCAATATAACCGAGGCCAATCCTTGATCTGTCACCCTGATTTCGGTTAGTCATACAAAATTAGGCAAGCTCGAATTTGACCGTATACAGATAATCTTCTCAGTTTTTGGAGTGCAATGATAAGAAACGAATTGATTCTTCGAACTTTCCCTTGGTTTATCATGATATAAGTATCGTGATTTAAGTGGTAGAGGTGAATGAAACGTCTCGTCGGTACAATTCTCTAGGCATTTAATGCTTGTTAGTCGAAGATCCGCCACCAACGTCACTGAACCGTCGTCTTCAACCTAAAAATGCATCTTTCTTCATCTTTCAAAATTTATTTACAAATCTTCTTCCCTCTAATTACCAAAAATCTTTGCATTCTTGAGAGCTCTATATTTTTAGATCTCTGAATTTCCTTACTTGTTCCATCACAAGACACCAAGTTTCCATTTCATTCTTCCCCATCGACAAAATGGCTAAAACCTCAAAGACTGTTCCACATAATGAAATCACTTCCTCATCAAAGTCTGCCAGTGCCGTACCCACGATGGAGCATCCTCTTGAGGACTTCGTTCCAACAAAGTGCGCCACTGCCGTTGATTTCAAGGTGGAGAATACACCCTCGATACCAGGTCGATGCGAACCGATATCGAGGTACATATGTAGGATTACTGAAGATCTCCTTGATAAGGTGAAAGAGGAGCGCAACCATGTAGAGATATAGTAGTTCCTACCCCTGAGGAATCCATCACAATTCATATGGAGGGGTATCTAAGTGTCTATACTTACCCCTTCACGATAGGTCCCTTAGACCCAATCATCATCGCCTTTTACAAGAGGTATGACATCACTCTTGGCCAAATCCATCCATGGTTCTGGAGGATCATAATCCTTAATCGATTCTTTGCAAGCAAGGTCGAGGGGCATCTTTTTATCCCTGATCACCTTATGCGTCTCTACGTCCCTTGGCTTTATCGTGGAGGCATGATAAAGCTTTACCGCAGAGCCACCAAACGCCCATTCTCGAGCATAGACAAGAGCTGAGACCGAGGTTAGATGGGAATATTTGTCCGAATAAATACTTCGGACCTAATCTTTATCAAAGACATGCCGTTCCCTAAAAATTGGAACATTAATCGTAAGCATTGCTTCGCCATGAATATCTGACTTTGTTGTTTTGCTTCTTATTTTCCTTCCTCATCTAAGCCTTTGTGTTGTAGCTATGGCCGTCATTTCGGAGGTGATCCCCAATATCGAGCAATAGATCAGGTTCCTAGTGTCACAAAGGTCGTACTCCAAACGTGGTTGGATGGAAATATCGAAGGGCTAATGGTAGGCCCATAACCATGGTAATTTATCCTTCTTAGAATGGTTTCCATTCAGACTTTGTATTGTATTGTTCATATTTTTCCCCTTTGTAGGCTTAGAGAAAGATGTACCAGTGAGACCCCCTCTACTGAAGAAGAGGCGTTTTTCCCACCACCTGCTCCGAAGCAGACCAAAGAGAAGAAGATGAATGGGGCTTCGAGCTATCCAAGCTCTCCAGTCCCGAAAATAAAAAACAGCGAGGAGGCCTCATAAACCCAAGGGGAATGTCATCCGCCTAACCATGGAATCAGTCAAATAATTGAGGGATGAGTTTGAAGAAGACGAAGAAGAAAACTTTGGTCTGGTGACTTATGTGCGATCTTGCACCGAGATTTGAGGAGTCACTAAACCAGAGAGATCCAAAACTACATTGCTCCAACCTGATGATTCCGAGCCAAAAAAAGCCGAAGATGGTTTACCTCAAGATAGGGAGGATACTGAGCAGGCGATCAAAGTCGGTGCAGAAACCGAGCTCGAGGCTTTCCAGAATAGAGATGATGCCTCGAAAGACCCTCTTGGGTCAATAGAGATCGAGAATTCTCCCTTGTTCCCTCTAGTTTTTGATTCGATCATACGTGATGCTCAGGCTTGTCACGGGGAAGGAGCTCACGGAGAAGAAGATGTTTTCTATGGTTATTTTGCTGAAGTAGAAGATTTCACTGGTCTAGATGACTTGGATATACCGAGGAAGAGATCGAATGAAACTTCCTCGAGATTTAAACTGACTATCCAATTCCTGGCCCTCGGCGTTGATCCCAGGCATAAGCATCCATTCATCATCTCGGTCACAAAGGATGCTCAAGTTTTTCTTCCCCTGTATGGATGGCTAGCTATCTTCGATGCTTGCTTACTGAAGAGGACCAAGCCAAGATGAATGAAGTGGAAGTTTCCTGTTTATTCAACGAGGACCAGCATGATCTGAATTAGGTAAGTTTGAGGGCCACTGCACTATCTCTTTATGACTTTGAATTGTAGATATTTCTAACCAACATGATCTAAATTAGGTAAGTTTGAGAGCCACTGTACTATCTTATGACTTTGAATTGTAGATATTTCAAACATTTTTTTCCTTTATCGTAGGCTTCAGTGTTTCATCATGAGGCCTTTCTTTGAATCCAAAAGGAACGCAAGGACGAGGTCTAGGGCCTCACCGAGAAATGCTATACTTACAAACTTCTTAGTGAGAAGTTCAAGTAGACTTGGTGGCTACTCAAGATGAGCATGTTGAGATGGACGAGTAGGTATTCTGAGTCCTTCATGATATTGAGGACGAGTCAGAGATAACAACTAACAATCTAATTCTTCAAGTTTGACAGAGGCTCAAACCAATCAAGGGCCTTCAAAGGCAAATAGATGAACTGCGAGCCGAGGCTGAAAAGTTCAAGGGTTGGGTGGATATCTTAGCCTAAAAGAAGGAGGCCATCCAAGCAGAGCTGGAGTCAGCCGAATCTCAGCTTCGGGCCGCGAGGGAGAAAATCTCAGGGCAAGCAAGGAAAATTAAGGAGCTTCAGTCCAGCTTAGCTAACTCAGCCAAAGATCTCGAGGTTGCTAGATTTGAATCGTCCACAACAATACTAAGGCCCAGCTACTACGACCCAATACAAGGTTGATGTCGAAGTCACTCTTAAGCAGGATAAGGGCATGGTGAATCATTCGAAGTGTCAAGCTCGAAGGGAGGCTCTCAAGGGGACGCTTGCTCAA
The DNA here is from genome assembly GCA_034376525.1 of Nicotiana benthamiana. Classification (NCBI taxonomy): domain Eukaryota; kingdom Viridiplantae; phylum Streptophyta; class Magnoliopsida; order Solanales; family Solanaceae; genus Nicotiana; species Nicotiana benthamiana. Next base: position 12,480,535 of record CM067338.1, on the reverse strand, counting down.
AGTTTTGACATATTTGCTGAACTCGAGATCGCCAAGGCCAAGGAAGCAAAGGCTCGAAAGCTAGAATTTTTGGAGGGAGATTTCGAGAATGTGAGAGAATGTAGTGGAGAAGATTCTAAGAGCGAAGAAGCTTCCTACGATAAGGATCGTGTTGCTTAGGCTTAGTAAATTTTACTTTGAGCTCAATAGTCGAGTTAGACTAGTTTCTTGAGTTTTGGAATATTGTGGCCCTTAGGCTTGAAAAAATTCCCCGAGTGAGAATTTATTCGAACGCGAGTTGAAGTAGCCTTTAGTTTTAGTAGTCGAGTGAAAGTGATATCTTGAACTCGAAGTCAAATTAGCCCTTAGGCCTTTGTATTTGGTCGATCTAGCCTCTGTAGAATGGTCGTTTTAACATATATAAGACTTTCTACCATTTTCCTTTGCTTTTTCATTCATGTTCGCAAAGGTTCTAATGACTTTGCATGAAATAACGAATTCGTGTTCGGGGTTTCGAAACAAAATCTTGCTTTTACTGCTCTTCTGAGTTAAGACATTATCGAGGTTCGATTTTTATCAATGCTTTTTCTCAAAAATATCTCAAGTATTAAGATTATGCCGAGGGTAGCCTTTTAGAACCGGTTGTGAAAGAATTCTTTCTTATTTGGAGGCCTATTGTTTTACGGATTTCAAACATCTCCGAACCGTGCTAAGTTGGTCGTAGCCTTTTAGTTTGGGTGTAGCCTAGTGAGCTCATTTTATCGAGTTATCCAGGCTTGCCTAAGATAACAATCCTTTACTGGGTATGGTCATGGCTTTTAAAATTCGAGGGTTGCCTAATAGGTCTTATACTCTCGATGTTCAATGGTTTGATTTGTTTGAGTTTATTCTAGGGACAGTAGTCGCCGAGTGTTGGAAGGGTTATCCATTCCTTGGTTGCAAATAGCCCTCTCGTTTTCTCAAGAGGTCGAAGTATTGGATCATAAAGTGGAAATTTTTCCAAGGCCTAAGATAGCTGCAAAGAAAGTACTTTTCTTTATTCTTGTAACAAATAATCATAGATGCGTACATATTTTATGTCAGGGCTCGAGCAATCTATATGGGCATGGTTTGTTTTGACCGTTGGCCCTTACAACAAATCCTGCCTATTGAAACCCTTTCATTTCGAAATAATTTCCTTGCTAAAAAGATACAATAACCGAGGGAAACGCCCTCTAGTATTCGAGGTTGATTGTAAAGAAATCTTGGACATTGTTAATACTTTCTTTGACACCGATTTGTGATTGGTATTTGATTCTAAGTTAGCACTATCCATTGTGGTCTCCTTAAAAACCTTGCCAAAAAACCCGGTTGGGACAAAAACGGTTCAAGGGAAAAAGAGTGCATCGCGTACTTTCAGACCTAAAGACTTCATGTCGAGGAGTCCATTGATGTTTCCGATTGGATACCTAGAAGAGTTAGTTTAAAATATAAATGAATATGGAACGATCCGTACCTCAGCAGTAATATCGTTTTAAGTGCGATACATTTAAACTTCTTGGTAATTGTTCGCCATTCATCATGCCGAGCTTGTATGATCCTTTTCCTGTGATTTCGAGAACCTCGAATGGTCCTTCCTAATTTAGGCCTAGTTTCCCTTCATTCGAATTTCGGATGCTGAGGGTGAATTTTCTAAGCACCAAGTCTCTGATGTTAAAATGTCAAAGATTGGCTCTTCGATTGTAGTACCTTTAGACCCTTATTTTTGGGAGGCTAATCGGAAGAAGCCACTTTCATGTCTTTCGTCCAATAATTCTAGGCTCGTATTCATGGGCTCGTTATTTGATTCTATGTTTTTTACTGAAATTTGATACTAGGTTCTCCAACTTCGACCGAGATAAGGGATTCGGTGCCATAAACTAACGAGAACAATGTTGCTATGGTACTGGATTTTGATGTTTTACGGTATACCCATAGAACTTAGGGCAGTATCTCTTTCCACCTCACTTTGGCGTCGGTTAATCTCTTATTAAGGTTTTGAATGATAGTTTTGTTGGTCGATTCGGCTTGTCCATTCCCACTAGAGTGATAGGGTGTTGATAGGATCCTTTTGATCTTATGGCCTTCGAGAAATTTGGTCACCTTACTGCCGACAAACTATTTTCCATTTTCACATGCAATTTCGGATGGTATCCCGCATCGACATATGATGTGGTCCTTAATGATGTCGATGACTTCTTTCTCCATGAATTTTTGGTAGGCCTATGCTTCAACCCACTTAGAGAAATAGTCAGTCATAATCAAAACAAATTGAGCTTTACCTGGCGGCGATAGGAGAGAACCGACGCTGTCCATTCCCTATTTCATGAACGGCCATGGGGATAAGATCGGATGGAGTTGCTCTCTAAGTTGATGGATCATATGAGCATTTTTTTTGACATTTATCACATTTTTGCACAAACTCCTTTGCATCTTTCTCCATATCAATCCAGTAATATCCGACTCTAATTACCTTTCGAACCAACAATTCGGCACTAGAGTTGTTTCCACAAACGCCTTCGTGAACTTCCTGCAGTACATAGTCAGTATCTCCCGGTCCCAAACATATTGCCAATGGTCTATCAAACATCCTTCTAAACAGCATTCTGTCTTCAGACAAAGTGAACCGTGCTGCCTTTATGCGCAGAGCTCTCGACTCCTTTGGGTTTGATGGAATCTTCCCATTCTTTAAGTACTCTATGTACTTGTTTCTCCAATCCCTAGTTAAACTCATGGAGTTTATCTCGATGTGGCCTTCTTCGATCATCGATCTCATGAGTTGTACGAAATTCCTCGAGTTGAGTTCGTTATCTTCTACCGACGAACCAAGATTAGCAAGAGCGTCGGCTTTGCCAGTTGTCGAGGTACATATTTCAAGGTCCATTCCTTAAATCAATGTAGAGTCATCTGTAGTTTATCCAAGTACCTCTGTATTCGGACCTCCCAAATTTCAGAAGTCCTATTAAATTGGTTTATCATGAGGAGGGAATCACATTTGGACTCTATGATCTCCACTCCCAACTTTTTAGCTAGTTCGAGACCTGCAATCATGGCCTCATATTCAGCCTCACTGTTAGTCAATTTTATAGTTCCGATAGACTGCCTAACTATATTACCCGTGGGTGATTTTAGCATGATGCCTAGTCCGGACCCCTTCACGTTCGAATCACCATCCTTAACGAGGGTCTAGATCCCCTAATATGTACCAAATTTCATCAACAGTTCTTTTTCAACCTCAGGTACAAGGGCCGGCATGAATTCAATCACAAAATTTGCCAAAATTTGAGACTTGATGGCTGTTCGGGGTCGATAATCAATATCATACTTGCTTATTTTGGTGTCCCATTTGGGCAGTCGACCTAAAAGCTCAGGTTTGTGCAAAATATTTCGAAGAGGATAAGTTGTCACGACACATACTGGATGTCATTCGAAATATGGTTTTAGTTTCCTAGAGGTGCTTATTGAAGCTAACACTAATTTTTCTAAGTGCAGATATCTAGTTTCAGCCTCATCTAATGTCCCACTAACATAATAGACAGGGAATTTATACCTTGTTCTTCTTGGACCACGACTCTACTTACCGCTATCTCCGAGACTGCCAAGTGTAAGTAAAGTTGTTTGTCCATTTTTGGGGTATGGAGCAGCGGCAAGCTCGATGAGTACCACTTCCTATCCCCCAAGGCCTTCTGGCATTTCGGGGTCCATGCAAAGTTTCTCTTCTTCTTCAACTATGAGAAAAATAGGTGACTCCTATCTGAGGATATCGAAATAAATCTCCCTAGGGCAGCTTTGCGCCCCGTTAGCCTCTGCACAACTTTTATTATCTACGATCGAGATGTCCTCGATAGCTTTGATCTCATCGAGGTTGATCTCGATCCCTATATTAGACACCATGAAGATAAGAAACTTGCCCGAGCTAACCCCGAATGCACACTTTTCTGGGTTGAGTTTCATATTGTACTTCCTTAGTGTATCAAATGTTTCTTGCAAATGCTTCAAGTGGTCCTCCAACTTCGGCACGGAATCGAAAATGATCCTTCTCTTGTCCACCACTTGCTTCCTTTTCCCCAAAATCAACATACGCTTTCTTCTTCAGAAGATTCTGAAGCATGGAATAATTTCCACACTCGCAAGAATTCCACTGGAAAATTCTTCAAGGTAACTATTATTCACTGTTTCTGTTGATTGTATCCTGAGCTTGCATTTGTATATTATTGTTTCTTAACTTGGTTAAATTTGTAAACATTATTAATGCGGTTGTTTTTCTTGCCAGAAAGCCATGATTTTCCTGAAAGTGTTCAACTTTATAATTTTATGGAAATTGGTTGCTGTTGATATTGTACTGATCTTGCATTTGCATAATTTGTTTCTTAACTTGGTTAAATATGTAAACTTTGTTAATGTGGTTGTTTGTCTTGTAGTCAAATCACAACGGGGAAATGACGATATCACTGCTACAACATTAGTGAGCAGAAATATAAGAAAGACACCATATCTATAACTAGCATGTCATCAATATAAATATCCATAGTTTTCTACATTTGTTTTGCGAACATTTAATTTACTAGGCATTTATAGGTTGCCCCAGCATTTTTTAATCCGAATGGCATAATATTATAATAGTAGGTGCCATACTTAGTGATAAACAAGGTCTTTTCCTGGTTCTTCACGTTCATCTGTATTTTGTTGTACATGGAATATGCATCAAAAAAATTGTTAGTCTTATGGCCAGCCGTGGCATCGATCATATGATCAATGTTAGGCAAAGAAAAAGGATCATCGCGGCATGCTTTATTCAAGTGTTTATATTATACGCACGTTCTAAGTTTGTTTCCTTTCTTATGGACTACCACTACGTCCGCTAACCATTCGGGATACTTTACTTGCCAAATGGAACCTATTTTGAGAAGTTTGGTAACCTCATCTTTGATGAAAACGTTTTTGACCTCGGACTGAGGCTTTATTTTTTGTTTTGCCGGGCGAAACTTTGGGTCCGAGCTTAGTTTATGAGTAGAGATCTCCGGTGGTATCCATATCATATCAAGATGGGACTAGGCAAATCAATCCACATTAGCTATAAGAATTTGAATAAGTTTTTTCCTAAGCTCAGGACTTAACCCCGTGCCCAGGTATACCTTTCATTCGGGACGATACTCGATCAGTTTGATTTGTTCCAGCTCTTCAACCATTGATTTTGTGGCATCAGAATCATCGAGGATTATGAAGGATTGAGGTATCATTTAGTAATCATCCTCGTGAGTCCCTTGCTCCTCCAGTTGGGTTAAGGCTGATGAATGTGGTTGCTATTTGGCCTCCTGTTTTCCCTTTGAATCCGATCCCTTTGCTGATAAAACTGTTGATACTAGTATCACTTCATCGATTGAAAATATTTCCTTGGCGGTGAGTTTCTCCCCGTACACTATTTTGACTTTTTTTGATGTCGGGAACTTCAGAACTTGGTGAAGGGTCGAGGGTAATGCCCTCATATTATGGATCCAAGGCCCCCCGAGTAGTGCGTTGAACCTCATGCCACCCTAAATCACGTGGAAATTTGTTTCTTGGATGGTCTCAACCATGTTTACTGGCAAAATTATTTCACCTTTGGTAGTTTCGCCATGTTGAAGCCGTTATTTACTCGGGATGCGAGCAGGATTTAATCTTGTAGGCCAAGCTGCTCTACGACCCTTGATCGAATAATGTTGGCCGAGCTACCTAGATTAATCAAAACATGCTTAACTTGAATTTTACTCATAAGGACAGATATTACCAGTGTGTCGTTGTGAGGTTGTTCGACCCCTTCTGTATCCTCATCATTGAAAGACAAGATTTCTTCCGGTAAGTAGTTTTGAGTTTGGTTTTCCCTTATGATTGTCACCTTGCGGCGCTTAAATACTGATCCTTGAGGAATATTTACCCCACCAATGATCATGTGAATCTAGTGTTATGGATCGTCTTTCTCGTTTTGTCTGTTTGAATCCCTATTTTGAAGTGATTCTTAGTCTGGTCACTTAAGAATTGCCGAAGGTAAACCTCGTTGAACAATTGAGCTACTTCCTTCCTTACATGTCTACAATATTCTATTTTATAACCATACGTGCCGTAATACTTGCATATCTGATTGGGATTCACTAGGCCAACTCGATCTGCAGAGGCCGAGGCCATCTAGTATCCTTGATACGTCCAATGGCTAATACGATGGCTGATGTGTCTACACTGATGTTATAATGTGACAATCATGTAGCTTCTTTGGGCCCGACATCCTTGTGAAAGCCACTCTTGCTCATGTGTCCCCATGAATTTTGACTTTGATCACTTCTCCTCTCATTTCGTGCAAAGCTTCACCCAGACACGTTGTCTCTACGGTCTCCATTGTATGGTTGATATCGATCTTTATTCAACTTTGGCTCTTGATCAATATACCTCTTGACTCTATCCATGGGCGTGTTAGGATAAACGAACTTGGAAGGAGTCCTTAGTTGATCATCCTCAACCCTAATCTTCGACTGATATCAATTATGAACGTCGACCCAAGAGAAAACTAGATACTTAATCAAATTTTACTTCAACTGTTGTAAAGCTATGGAACTCTGAGTGTTGAGACCTTGAGTGAAATCTTGAACAACCCACTCATCGATGATCGGAGGCAAATCCATTCTCTCCATTTGGAACCAATATACAAATTCCCTGAGTATCTCGTTATCTTTCTGGCTTGCCTTGAAAAGATCCAATTTCCTTGTTGCAATTTTAATGGTCTCGGTGTGCGCCATTACAAAAGAATCTGAAGCATAGCAAAGAATAAATAGAATTAGGCGGTAAGTTATGATACTGTTTACCTTGAAAATGGTAATTACAATTATATTTAATTTTGTGGTTTTAAAAATATGTGATTTATTTTGATACTAGTTGTTACGCAATAGATTCTAAGTGTAATCTAGAAAAGTAAAGTAAGAGTGAGATTTAGCATTGTTATTCAAACCGAACGGCTACGAATCGGGGTCTTGGACTGGCCTAAGCTGGCCTCCGAGGTCGAGCTAAAGTGTTGGATTGGGGATGGCCGATGAGAACTAACAGTTCTAAGGGCCTTGATGATGGCCTTTTATGATCAATGATGAGTAATAAATTGATAGCCTGTACGAGTCCACCAACCTGTAGAGTACCTGGTCCTCTATGAGATAATACATAGAATGTAGTAACTGCTGAATATAAAGAACGCCAGAGATTTTCTACGTGGAAAAATCCCATGCACGGGGATAAAAAAACCACGGCCTACACCTGTAGGCTTTAAAACTAACTAACTTGTAACTAACTTGTAATCTACCTATTACAAGGCACTTTGCAAACACCCTATTGCAAAAACTTCACAATAACTAGTGATACACCACCACAAGCCACTCTATAACTCTTCTAGCTACAGAGGATTTAACTTATGACTACTCCTAGTCGCAACATAAACTCTAAAGTATATGAATTTGGTTTGTTCCTAATACAACACTTCTAAGAAAACAAACTAGGAATTACAATGTAGAACAATTAACAAGTTTACACCTCAACTATGGACATACAAAATACTCGATTAGAACCTGATTCTTAGTGGAGTTGTCTTCTTGTTCTTGATACACACAATGACTTCAAATGCTAGATGAACTTTGTTAAGCGTGATAGAATATCACTGAATGCACACATCCTAGTGTATCTTGCACCAAGTTATTTTATCACAAAAGATATCACCATATTTAGTGATATCAACTCGTGGTGAACTTTTTCTCGGAGAGAAGTGACTACTGCACTCTTTGCACATCCACTTCTAGGGCATGTGCGTTTCAGCTGGATTTTGTGCTTCTGTCAGGACATACCAATGAACCAGGTCCTAATACCTTTGTCAAGACATATCAATGGACCAAGTCCTAATTGTGTTCCTCTTCTGCAATAGTTGCTTGATGGACACTTTCTTCTGCTACATTCCAGGTGTGCACTTTGGCATGTACTTCTGTCAGAGAACCCCAAGGGAGTATGTTCCTGTTGTGTTTCTCTTTATATTGATTGTGTACAACCACTGACTTGTTCTATTGTTGGAGATGTCTAAAGGACCAATACATCGGGTCCCTGATGTGTTCCTCATTATGTTCCTGCCACAGGTAGCCTTTTAACAGTTTACATGAATTGTGTATCCTGTGGGACAAGATTTTCTATCTGGTTCTTAACACCAAGTTTGTTAGATCATCAAAATATATGAAGCATAAGGCTCAGTTATTGAAAGCCCATCAATTTCCCTCTTTTTGATGATGACAAACTTAGGCATGAGCATTTGTTTAGATCAGAATTAATAATTAACCATATGAGACATGAGAGAATGAGAGCAGCAGTTCCCCCTGAATCAGTTCCCCCTAAGTCTTAATCAGTTCCCCCTAAATCTTAGACCTCTTTAATCTATCACTACTATCCAGCCTTTTGATCTCAACAATCTCCAATACACAATCAAAATCAATTTCCCTTTTTGGCATTATTAAAAAGAGCAAAAAGTACTGCAAAGAGAACACAACGGTAAGAAGCATAAAGAAGTCTAACACAGCTAGCTCATGCCACATATGTGCACACAATCATGACAGAAAAGAGAAGCCAAAGGAACACAGTGTTGTACGTGCAAGAAAATGAAAGCTGTTTCATTAATATTTACATTGGACTGAGCAAGTTAGGAGCAGTAATGGTTAAGATCAACATGCCACCCTACCAAAAAAACAAAAGTGAAATAGCCACCACAGAGCATTGGACCAAAATCAACTTGACACTAAGAAGATCTTAGGAAATACTGGAGGTATGAGGCTTAGAGGAAGAGGTAGCAATGGTTTTGAGAACTAGGTCTAGTTTAGCATTTGCAGCCAATGGTTCTTAGAGTAATTGACCCTGTAGTTTCTAATTTTCCTTTCTCAGTCGGGTGACTTCCTCATGTACAGAATCAGGTCCCTTAGCTACTTGGCTGAGTTGAGTTTCCAATATGGCATTTCGAGCCCTCAAACTTCTCAATTCCTTAGAAGCTACATTTTGAGCGTGTATTAGCTGAGATATGGTCGAGAGGCTCCCACCAACTCTTTCTATACAGTCACATTCCTCTAGAGTGGTCTTTAAGAATGACTGTTTGCGTGTGCCCACTCTGGGATTTCCTAAGGGGACCTTGTAGAATTTGAACACTTGAGTCAGGAGAAAGCCATAGGGTAACCCGTGATTTCCTCCTTTGAAATTTGCCACTTTCTGTATGTGATCAATCATGATGGCAGGAAAATTAATTGTTACATACTCATCAAGTACTTCAATCAGGACCATGTATGATCTTGTGGCAATGGAGCGCCTCTCAGAGCAGGGTAAAAGTACTTTATTCAACAACTCTAAGAGAAGCTGGTACCCAGGAAGCAACACCTTCTTATGCACCTATTTCCCATGTTGAATAGTTTGTTCTTTCATAATGGCTCTCCTAAAGTTTACTCCGCTACACCCTTAACTGAGTTCATACCTTCACACGGGATTTTGAGAACCTTGCCTAAGGTTGAAGCATCTAGCACAATTTCAATACCATTTACGAGAGCACATATGTGGTCCCTCTCAATAGTGAAAAGTGAAGCGTAGAAAGCTTGTATTTCGTCTTCGTTCACTAGAGACATTCTTTCTTCAAACAAGTGTTCCCAATATTGAAACTCCACAATCTCCAGAATTGACGCATCCCTATCATCTCTAAACTAGATGGATCAAATGTGCATCCCCACAACACCTTTTGAGTTCTCAGTCTCTGTAGCTCGAGACCACCGTCATTGGCCATGAACCTTAATGCACCAAGTTCCTCCACAGTTTCCTTCTTTCTTTTGCTACAACCTTCATCAATCTTTCCTTTCCAACTTGCTATCCCTACAGTATTGTCTTCAGACACAGCTGGCTCAGTCTTACTTCGTTTTGACCTGCTCCTATATTTCACAAATGACCCTTTCTTTCCTCAACATTTTCCTTAATCATCACAGGCTGTTGCACTAAAGAACCAGGTTCTCCAAAAGAATATTTGTCTATTTGATTTCCTGGAACACCCTTGATGAAATTTTTGGAGTCATTTTCCTCTTTTTTCTTGGCTTGACACTCCTTTTACTTTTCTGAAATGAAGATTCAGAGCTATCTTGCTGTAGTGACCTGATAGTGGGTGATTTTGAGGAAGATCCTAAGATTTTAGAGGGAATGGGAGGTACAGAAGGTTTTGCATGGATGAGGAACGGGTTATCAAAAGGCTTTTCTGGGAACATCTTACGAGCCAGATACTCTAGGAGTCCTGCAACTCTTGTATTTTGTAGATGAGATATCTCTTCCCTTTAATACTCAGAAGAGAGATAAACTTCTTTATTCGTGAGACTTTCAATAGTTGCTTTTTTAGGTGACTCCTTCAAAGTGTCTATTTCCAACATGGAAGAGTATATGTACTGGTCATGATCATCCTCATAAAATTCTAAAACCAGAGAAGTGAGACCTTTTGTATGTTCTTTAGAGAAGTCATAGGATTGACTGGACGTAGGGTTCTCAAAATAGTGGTAAGCATGATTTAGTAGAATGGAAAGATAGTAGGAGTGGAGAAGAGACCAGAAGTGTATAGAGTGGTAGATCGCAAAGAAAGTGATAACCTAAACTTGATTTTAAGGAAGGTGATGAAATAGGGACGCTGCTAGAAGTGGTAGACTGAGATGATTATTCGATCGCCATTAGATGAATACTTTCCAGACAAGTAGCTTAAAGAGAGTGAAAGGTGAAGAGTGAGTCCTAGATAAAAAGCGGAAAGAAGGTTTATGACTTGTCATAGGAGGGAAGGAAAGATTTATTGGAAGAGGAGCTAATGATGAGTGAAGAAAGAAACAGGTTCTGAATAATCATAGAGACGGGGGAAGTGGTGCCGTACAGAACTGGTGAAAGGATTTGACAGACAAGACATGACGCACAAACCTTGATAAATTTGTTGATGTGGCAGCTAAATTATAGGACAATTATTACACACCTTTTATTTAGAGAGGGCATGCAAAAATTAACCTCATTAATACTGACCTGAGATACAGGAACCTGATGCCGAAGCAATTTTTGAACAAATTTCAACAGCTCCCCCTTTTTGCAGTTATAACATACTTTTAGCTTTAGCTTCTATGATCGCCATGCGTGTTTACCTACAATGGTATTGATGTGAGTCAAGATTAGTTAGAAAAACTTTAGCTATCTTCACCTAAAGGTGTTCTTACGGAGCTGCCAAAAGGGGAATCAGGTTCTTCATTAGATTCTTGTGACCTTTATCTTCGTCCTGATTCATCATGGATATTCTCAACTTTGAGACAAAAGTTGGTTGAAGAGGGAAACATGAGGGTTAATTTGATTTCCCGAATCTTTGTGTTCTACTGCTTGAGTAGTACTATGAGCTGCATTTCTTCTTCCTTTAGCTTGAGCAGTAACCAGTAATGTACCCGGTTCTTTATGATGGTGCTTTATCTCTCGCTAGTCTTCTACACCTTGCTCTCTTTTTCATCTTCCTAATTTTAAAACCTCAGTCATTACGCAGAGACAGTATTGGTTCATTATATTAATCTTCACGATTTCTTTCTTGACAGAAGGAGAGTGCCCTGTGAAAAATTCAATGAGCATCTCCTGCCATTTAGAGCTTCCTTAGTTGGAGACATTTTTGACCTTGTTTTGTGGGTTGTTTCTCAAGATTATCATATATTTGCATTGTGCTTCCCAAGCTGATCCTTCCTGTTTTTTTTGGAGCAAGGCATTTTCCTCCAATTGGTGGTTCCTGGCAAGTATTGCTTTGAGGAAGGACATGGTTCAGCACCTGTTCTTCAGTAGAAAGCAGTGTTCATTTCTTTTAGCACCTAATGATGAGCACTGAACCCTACATCTCCAACTTTTTCTATTTAAGTTCCAAGGTAACCTTTCTGCTTTTTCATTTACCGAGAATGTACCTTTTACTTTCTTCTCAAGGATACATTCCCTTCCTGCAGGGCTTTCAGTGAAAGCATTTCATGAAGCTTTCGGCTGCATTCTTTTAGGCATTTACTGTCCATAGTCCCTCATGTTTTGCTTCCTCTCACTTCTCCCTTAACATACACATCAAGGGTTATATTTAGGAACCCAAACTAGTTTAGGTCCCTTGTTTCTATAAAAAGGGTGAATGAGGGGTTTTCTGCTCCATGCAGGCAACATCCGCTTTTTGCAAGTGGTACCTGGTCCTGTGTAAGTAGTCACGCTATTCGTGAATGCTTTATTCTTCTAAGTAGACTTAGACTTGGACTGGAAGTTTTCTTTAAAATTCCCATTGTTTCTATAATGGGTACATAACCACTTGTCAGGTACAGTGACATACTTGCTGTGTGGGTTATAGGAAGTTTTCTCCCTTTGGAACCTGATGCCATGCTTGTTCCCAATATTGTTGAGATACATGGCAGTAACAACATTTGAGGACCAGGTCCATTTTAAGGATTTCTCAAGATCAGTTCTTACTTTCTCCAACTCAACTTGGAGTTGCTGATTCTTCTTGAGTTCTTTAAAAAGACTAGTTTTCACGACATTTAACTCCTTTTCCAGCTAAAGGTGCGACTCACTGGCTACTTCCTTCCCTTTACAAAGATTTACACTCCTATGTTCTCTATTAGGTCCCTCATTGGTTTCCTCTAGATCAGCACATATCACTAGAAGGTCATCGATTTCCTCTTCAATAGAGGCGATCTTTACTTCCAAAGTGTGTTTCTTACTGCTAAGATCTTCTATTGTTTCTTTCATATCGACAACTACCACCGTCAGATTGTCTCTCTTATTCTCCACTTTGATTATTTTTTCATTCAGGGCCTCCTTATCTAGTTCAAGATTGTCTATGGTCTTATTTAACTCCACTACATAGACCACTAGATCATCTCTAGATTGCTCGGCCTCTCCAAGCTCTATGGTCGAGATCTCCTTGTTATTTACAAGACTATAATAAGAATCAATTAAGACATTTGATAAACACCTTAGTTTTTTAGAGGAGTAGGATTTCAGATTTCTATAAACATCCCTGAAGTTTACCTCATTGTCTTCATCTTCTTCAGCATCATCATCTGACTGAGCCATCAAGGCGAATAGTGAATCGTACTTTGTTGCTTTAGTTTCCACTGCCATCAAGGAACTGTCTTCTACATCTAATTCTCTGTTTGATTCACTTGAGTAATCTCCCCACGCAGCAAGAGCCTGCTTAGCAATATTATATGTAACACTTTTTTTAATTGAGCCTTTTCTCTGGAACCGGGTTCCTTTTTCCTGCTTTGTGGTGATTTTGCTTGTACTGCTCTTGTTTCGTGAGTGGACAGTCTTTGATGAAATGCCTTGCCTTTGTACATCTGTGACAGAGATTAGTGTTACTTTTCTTTCTTGAGTTGTCCCACTTTAGTATACCATCGTTTCTTCGAACCATTTTTTGAAATCTCTTAGTGAGATAGGCCATATCACTATCTTCATCACTTGAGTCACTCCTTTTAGCTTTAAGTACCAGGTTCTTCTCCTTTTAGGCTCTCTTCTTTCATTATCCTTCTTTCTCTTCATCTCGTATGCTTTTAGATTACCAATCAACTCATCAATGGTCAGAGTCTGTAGATTTTTAGCTTCCGTGATGACATTTACCTTACTTTCCCAATACCTAGGTAGAACACTGAGAATTTTTCTTACAAGTTTGTTTCTGGGAATGACATCTCCAAACAAATGAAGCTTATTTATGATGGAGGTGAACCTGGTATGCATGTTTGTATGGATTCATCATCCTTCATCCTGAACAGCTCATATTCTATGATGGGCATGTCAATTTTGGATTGATTGACCTGGGTGGTTCCTTCATGAGCGGTTTGCAATGCCTCCCATATTTCTTCGGCAGTTTCACAAGCTGAGACTCTGTTATACTAATCAGGCCCTATGCCACACATCAAGATCTTCTTGGCGGGTAGTTTTTTTCTACAACTTTTTATCAATGTCATTGTACTCTCTTCCTACTTTAGGCACCCGTTGCTATGTTTCTTCAATCTTTTACATGGGAACATGTGGACCATCACATATGATGTCCCATAACTCTGAATCTTCTGCCATAATGAAATCATGTATCCTGGTCTTCCACCAGCCATAGTATTCACCATTGAATCTAGGAGGTTTATAGGTTGATTGTCCTTGTTCAAAGCCGGGTGAGGCGGCCATTGAAGACTTCTCCTAGGTGTTAGCTTGATAGGAGAAACCTGCTATTATACCAATTGATAACATTTATGAATCCACCAACCGATAGAGTACCTGGTCCTCTATGAGATAATACGTAGAATGCAGTAACTGCTGAACGTAAAGAAGACCAGAAATTTTCTATGTGGAAAAATCTCACACACGGGGATAAAAAAACTACGACCTATACCTATAGACTTTAAACTCAACTAACTTGTAATCTACCTATTACAAATTACTTTGCAAACACCCTATTGCAAAGACTTCACACTAACTTGTGATGCACCACCATAAGCCACTCTATAACTCTCCTAGTTACAGAGGATTTAACTTATGACTAAACCTAGTCACAACATAATCTGTATACTTTACGAATTTGTTTTTTTCCTAATGGTTATAAGAAAGCAAACTAGGAATTACAATGTAGAACAATTAACAAGATTACAACTCAACTATGGACATACAAAAGACTCAATTAGAAGTGGATCCTTAGTGGAGTTGTCTTCTTGTTCTTGACACATACAGTAATTTCAAATGCTAGATAGACTTTATTAAGCTTGAGAGAACATCACTACATGCACACTATGTGTGTCTTGCAGTAGGTTATTTTACCATAAAAGATATCACCATAGGTAGTGGTGTCAGCTCGTGGTGTACTTTTTCCTAGAGAGAAGTGATTGTTCTGCTGTTTGCATAACCGCTTCTGAGGCAGGTGCATTCCAGCTAGATTTTCTGCTTCTGTCAGGACATACCAATGAACTAGGTCCTATTACCTCTGTCCGCACATGCCAATGGACCATGTTCTAATTGTGTTCCTCTTTTGTAACAGTTGCTTGATGGACACTTTATTCTGCTATAATTGGTGCACTTTGACCTGTACTTCTGTCAGAGAATCCCAAGGGAGCATATTCCTGTTGTGTTTCTCTTTATATTGATTGCGTATAGCCACTGACTTGTTCTATTGTTGGAGATGTCTAAAGGACCAAAACATCGAGTCCATGTTGTGTTCCTCGTTATGTTCCTGCCTCAGGTAGCCTTTGAACAGTTTACATGAACTGTGTATCCTGTGGGACAAGATTCTCTATCTAATTCTTAACAACAGTTTACATGTACTGTGTATCCTGTGGGACAAGATTCTCTATCTGGTTCTTAACACCAAGTTTGTTAGATCATCAAAACATAAGAAACATAATGCTCAGTTATTGAAAGCCCATCATAAATGAAGACAATCAATAAAACACAATAAATTTAAGCAATCAAATGAACTGAGGGGCAGTAGAATATATTTTTTAGTTGAAGAGAAAAACATATTCTTCTTCTTGTATTGAATATCACCTGTCCAAGAAATAACAAGGGTCCCCCCTTTATATAGGAGGGAGAATCCCAACGTGGTATGTTACAAATGAATGTAGCTGGTACAACTACTTAAATGTCCGGTACAAACTTGTACTATTCTTGCAGTCATTGTCAGCTTTGACCATGTGCCTAGGGAATTTCCCGTTTATCCACGATAGCCATCGATTTATGCTGTCCCGAGATTGAGCATAGGAACCCTCGGGATCGAACCTCGAGCTGTGCCTTGAGCCTTCTAGAGACGGGCTATGGAATGTCATAATGATCATATAATCAGACTCTACGATTTTAGCTGTATACAGATGCCATATCATGACACCTTTCGATAGACTTTCTCCGAATTTCTTCAGCAATACATATTCAATTTCTTCATCTTTTAAGTCGTGTCTTTTGATGGAGCACGTGTACGAGGTAACATGTTCATTGGGATTAGTAGTCCGGTTATACTTAAGAATCTAGGGCATGCAGAATTTTTTTTAGAATTAGCTTTGGAGCCGCACTTGGGGGGAAGGGTTTTTGGACAAACTTTTTAGAATCTAGTCCTTTCAATATTGGTGGTGCCCCCGAGATTTGGTCGACCCTGGAGTTATAGGTTTCCATCTTCTTATCATTTTCCTCAATCTTCTTTTCTCCTGTCTCAATTTGCTTTGTCAACTCTTCGTGCATTTTTAGGATAGCGGGATTTGTCTCCGATTCCTTCTCATTCGATTTTCTTGAAGTTGATTCGACCTTGTGCATAACTTCTTGAGACGGCTCGAGTTCTGATTTTGGAGTTGAGCTATTGCTGTCTGCTAGGCTTGCAACATTTAAATGATTACTTGAAGGCTGATCCCGCCATGCACATTCTGAATAGCTGATCGGGTGTACCCACGAATGCTGCTTTCAGGATCGACGGGCACATTTTCATTGATGGCTATATATGAACTGACGTCGATTGGGTCTGCAACCGAAATCCAGCGAGGCCCGTGGGGGGTGCAATGTTTTCATTCTCGTCGTGTTGGCTGGTATCATTGTCAATATGTTGAGGTGCTGACTGAGAGTTTGACATCTTTCAATCTGTAATCAAAGATACTTTAAAGAAAGCCTAAAATAGTGTGTGTTATGTAAATTCGTACTAAGCAACCACTATTATCCTTAGCCTCACAGTGGGACGCCAAACTGTTTACCCTTAAAATTAAATAAAAATTAAACTTATAAATAGTTTTAAGTATATGTGATTTCACTTTGCACAAACTGATAAATATGAGAATTAAGGCTAGAAATTAATAGTAAAATAAAGCAATCCAATGTGATGAACAACTGTGGCCCTCGAGCTAAATCGCCCTCGAACCAACTGAGTATGCTATTGAAAAAGTATGAACTGAACAATTGAGCTTAAGAGAGAAAGATGTAATATATTGTTTGATTATGCGTGAATGTGTGATGCCTACAAAATTATTAAGATCCTCTTTATATAGTAGAGGAATCTTATTTATGGTATAATTCTAATTATCGAAGCAAATCCCATATTAGGCTAAATAACCGGTCCTGACTCGATACGTCCCGAGATTTCTGCCACCATCCTAGTCCGATCAAGGATATCTCGACTTTCTGTTATTCGACCTAGCAAGCTTCCTTCGATCTCGCTTCGGTCTCGATCACGACTGCTCTTGATCTTGATCGGCCTTTGATCCACGAGCTTACCAATCCATCTTCGGACCATGATCCGATATAATCGAGGCCGAGTCTTTATCTATCACCTTGATTTCGGTTAATCATATAAAATTAGGCAAATCCAATTTTGACCGTATACCATAATTAATAGAAATTTCAACCTTGAGAAACTTTGCAATTGAGAAGTTGAAATTAGCTTTTCATGGATATATACGTTTTCAGTTTAAAGGTCAGCTAAAAAGAAGAGTATTCATTTAGTAAAAAAGGTAATTACCACATAATTTTATAATCATAATGACATGTCATAATGTGATTATTAGGAAACAACTTTTTTCGTTTTTGGATAAAGAGATAAATTACAAGTTACCGGTCATCCACAAGCATTTCAACTACTATACCAAGTGAATGTAGGTATGGATAAATTTTTTGAGAAATCCGAATCCAAGATCTTGTGTTTTTCTTCTCTTTTGTGCTTCAACTGTGTGATTATAACTAAGACGTAGAACTGGATAAACCAAGTATGTGTTCCACAAGTTTTACAGCCCTACAGCTAGCTTTCACAAAGATATCACTTCTTTGCCTGAGATCAGTTACCCCTTTGCCTAGATAACTAATTTCTGGACGCACCGCTTAGCCAGATCCGTTACAATTCTTCAGTTCCATTCCTCAACTTAATAGCACTACCAGAAGAAACAAAATTACTCTAGGCAATATGTGAAACGATATTCGTGATTAACTTCAACACCGACAGAATCTATCTATGATCTTACGTAGAGAGAAGAATTTAGTGCATTAATGCTACTTTGTACATCATCATGGCACTGACAGTATCTTCTAAAAGCCAGCAACAAAATCTTCCATGCATGACCTGTATGTTTGCATCCCTGGGACTTTCTTGGCCAACTCCAACCCCATAGACATCCACCTCTTTGCTTCATCCATATTCCCCATCCTCACAGGGATAGCTGCTCTGTTCCATGCTGTCATGGCTAACCATTTCGCTTCTTCAACTGGATATTCTCCTTCTTTCAAACCCACCATTATCCTATATGCTTGCTTGTACGTTTCCATTGTTGCATCGTCATTGCTATCAGCTCCATGTATGCTTCTTAGACAGACAAGTTTCCTCAGTATGAGTGCCACACTTTCATAATCAGGCGAAGATGAGGCCAGGAGTATGGAGAGGCAGGTGCTTAATGCAAAGGTGGCTACTTCGTGGTTGGAACGTGGTCCTTGTGAAGCGTCAATGCCAATCTGAAGTAGATGATTTGGATTGCAACATTTTGAATTTGCAAAACGCTTAATAAGGAGGAGCTGTTGACTTCCTGTGTCATCAAGCCTTGAATACAGATCAAAAGCACACCAAGTGTACATAAACAAGAGATTAGGCTCAATGATGGCCTCTAGCTTGTCATATTCCGTTGAGCTTGACATTAACATCTGCATCAAGCATCACATGACAATGAAAATTATAGTCTAGAGAAAACCATGCCTCGAAGATCATGAACATAATCCGGCAGCTAAGAAATTTTTATCAGATAAAAACCAAAAATAACAAAAGACAGTAAAAAATGTGAAGGTCAAATAAATGGAAGAAGAAATATTCAATGATCGAATTGGTTACCTTTCCTGCTCTGTCTAGCAAAGAAATAGCTTCCTTCACTTTATTTTCCAGTAATGTACTCTTCCTTTGCCTCTCATCTGAGATTATTGCAGACACGGTCATAATCAGTGATTTGCATACCATTACATGGTTCCCTTCTTTCTCTTCATCGATTGAAGCACCATAAAACTCCAATGCCAATCTAAAGAACTCTGCAGATAGTGCATGTTGGTCCTCCTGCCCTGTTTTAACACCGGAATTCCATGCATTCACTGAAAACCAGTTCCTTTCCCGTCTCCCAATCTCGCCTTTCCCAAAAAATTTGTCAGCACCTAGCTCAGATAGCCGAGTATGAGCTCGTTTCATCTGCTTTAGGATATCAGAATCATTCTGAGGGCCCTGAGATAGAGTCGTGACTAAAGTCCTGAAAACTACAACCTCAGTTGTTGGCATCTGTTTCCCTGTGGGGTAGAAGTTCAAGAGAAGTGACAGAGAAGCAACAGTAACTGGATGACAACGACAGACAATAGCTTCATGAGCAGCTAGAGAGAGGAATTCAGTGGTGAAGTCAAGGCGACTTGGCATTGCCTGCAGCTGAGAGATAGCACCATCGGGTTCGTTCTTTTGCAGGTAGATCTTAAACTGCCATATTCATATATATCTCAAAATTCACATAGCCAAACAATTAGGAGCATCAATTGAATACATAGATATTCAGGGAGGGGAGAGCAATCACACCTTCAAGAAGGTACTAGCTATATTTGGTTCAAGCTGCAAAAGAAGAAAAAGTATCAGATCAAGTTAACGAGAGAAAATGTGCTTAATTTATTGAATGCACCTTCTCTGCCTCGTTTATGTATTCTTGAGCACGATCTAACTGTGAAAGGCCCATATAGCAGAGACATAAAACTCTAAATCCCTTTGCTTTGAGATTTCTGCTCTCTATGTCAGATGGGTTATTATAAAGCAAAGATTTTTCAAATATCTCAGCACTGGTCTGGAAATCTTTTGACCGGAAGTGTTCTGCTGCACTGTGGAAGAATCAAAAGTAGATGTTAAATGATAAATAGAAAGCATTGACACTTCATAAATACATTTGCAATAACGTAAAGAACCAAAAAGAAAGTTTTGCTCAATGCTTTCCTTTTTTATGATTCCATTCTCTGCCAAGCTGTGGAATTTAGGGCTGAAGCAGTCAAGAATGAAATCTTTCAGAAAGTATATCCATTTTCACATATTTTTGATAACCAATAAAAAATACTCGTAACAATTATGATAGATTGCTAGTACCTGCCAGAGGCTGACTATTTGTAATACAATAACTATGATTCAATCCCAACTAGTCGAGATCCACTATATGAATCCTCCATAACCATTCTGCTATATTTGGGTCCTTTTTAATAATAAGGCATTAATTGATTCAAGAATGCAACTCCTTTTATTCAATGTTAGAATCCATAACTTCAAGTTCTATGTGACAATCAGAATATGAAAGATGTATTCAGCAGGAAAGCACAAAACAATTGAATATACCAGTTCCAAAGAAGAGCATGCATAGCGGTTCTCTCTCTGGAAGCATCCTCTCCACTCAAGAGCGTCAGAATCCTGTCATCAGACACCAGGTCCGATATCACCTTTGTCCTCAATCTGGTCTCTTCACCAGCACAAGCAGGATCCCCCAGTACCTTACTCACCACCCTAATTGCTGCACCAGCACTAACATGGCACCTTCCAAGAAGTCCTAAAAACACTCCCTTCACTGTTGCTGCTCCAGCAGCCCCCACAACTTGAAAGTATGATTCAACAGCCGATACCCAAACTCCTTCGGGAATCCCCTTATCCACTACCATTCCTCTTAGCTCCTTCTCCGCTTCCACGAACCTCCTTAATCCCAGCCATGCTTTCATTGCCAACACACTAAGACTCGGATGCTGATCCTTCTCACCGTCTCTCAAAACCTTCACACATTTCAACACGCTCTCGAATTCATCTCTCTGCAAATGAACCGCTGCCAAAAACCTAAGCGTCTTCGATCTCAGTTCCTTCAAAGCTAACGTGTCCTCTGTCCTCTTCACAACTGTCAAACCCCTTTCACACAATTCCAGTGCATCATTCATCAGTCTCAATGCTTCATTCACTCCAGAAACTTCATTTTTTGATAGTATTGCTTTTCCAAATGTCAAATACTGATTAGCTAAAGCTTTATAGTTCTCCGCAACAGCGAAGAGCTTGCTTTTCGATCGACTCAATAGAGCGACCGCTAAATTTCTATCAGAGACTTCCCAAGCTGTACGTGATCGAGCAATATTAAGATCTAACAGAAACCTTTTCTCTTCATTTTCTGAAATAGTACTGATTTCAACTTTCGATAGAAGATCCGTAGCTTTCTCGAAGCAACAGTTAGCGTGTTCGAATTTTCGAAGATCGTGCCAAATAAGACCTGTTTTATAAAAGAAGGACGCAGATTTAATAGCCGGCGAGGGGATACCTGAGACGTCACTGGCGAGGAAGAGGAGGTCAGCTGAAACTTGACGCAGCTTTGCGTGTTCCTCATCGATTTTATGACCCGAAGTTTTAAAACCGGCGGCATTTGAAAGATCGACACAAGCATTCCAAAGGCGGTAGGATAGTTTCCAAATGTGGAGCTTGACGGAGTTAGGGTAAGGAGAGAGGGAATTCAGCTGAGAGATACTACGCCGGAGATCAGTGGAGAAGGAATCTGGCAAGGCAGTTCCAGGTACGTGTTTCTCGATATCTTTGATTGATGATTCGATTTGGGAGCATAGTTGACTGTGAAGGTCGTTTTGACCTCCCCGGAGCTCCGGCGAAGAGATCTCGTCGATTTTCATGTTTGTGAGCGATGGTTACTGGGAAATTTGAAACGAGAGCAACGTGATCGCGGTTTGATTTGGAGGGAAATGGGAAAATATAAAATGAATTAATCCATCACTTTATAACTCGATATTTTTTGTTACTTCTAGCTTTTATTATCAACTAATTAATTCATATAAAATTACCAAGATGTACAAACCAAAGAAAAATTAATTGTTAATGAGCGAAGGAAAAACATTAATTCCCACACTTTAACTTAAAGCATTTGTTAAACAAGGAGATGAGATTTTAAAATATAAATTCTGAAAGTAGTACAAAAATCCAAATAAGCAAAAGTCGTGGATGTACTGAAAATGAGAAGGAAGGAATAAAGATACAAATTATATTATTTGCAAATGTGCATTCGTTCTTGTGGGGACAATCGGGAAAAATATCACAATGCGTTTCTAAATTGTTGCTTGTGAAGTGTCATGTAATTTTATAAAAATCTTGTTTTCAAAATACGTTGGTAAAATGACACTTAAGAAAATTCTTATAAGTTTTATTAGAACTTATTTGTTGGTGAGAAAATAAAATACTTCAGTGCTAAATATATATATTTGCATGAAAAACTTTATTTTTTGAAATTTCAACAAAGGAAGTACTTGTTGCGTCTTAAGATTGATGTTAATTGTTAAAGGCTTTAGCATAAAAAAATTATTCATTTGATTTTGTTCAAATGGTTTGGATTGACTGTGAAAATTATGATTTGATAAAAGTATATCCTTTGAGACAATTATGCTATGAATCTAGTTTTGATACGTCAAATATTTTGGGAGTTATATATATATATATATATATATATTTCGAAAGAGCTTTAAATTGGTTTTCATGCATATGGTTTGGATGCATCATATGGGTTGGTTCGCTCGGGTCGAATGGTATGTCGGGTGCCGCTCACGTAAATTTGGATCGTGACAAACTTGGTACCATAGCGCTAGGTTCTAAGTTGAGTTCTAGGAAGTCTATGGAGCTGTGTCAAGTAGAGTCCCTCTTATGAGTGTGTTGCCGGGCCCCACTTATATTGAGGAGGCCATAAGGATATTTAGGGAGTTTTACTTTTTTCTTACTCTAAGTCATGCTTTGTGCCTAAAGTGAAAGATATGGTTCTTGGGCGTATAGACTACCTAACGTGGTAGATACAGAAGTGACGAGTACAAAGCTCAAGGTTCAAGATATTACAAGTGCTGCTAGAAAAATAGCTGGGAAGGATCGGACTATCCATTAGTAGATTAAATGATGGGTTAAGTTGAGAACATATGTAAAAGTGATACAATCAAGATGTATAGCTATGGTAAATAAGAATCATATTGATCCATGATTGTAGTCACATGGAACATTAGGGGACTTAACCAGTCCCCAAAGCAGAAGGAATTGAAGCAATTCCTTAATGATAATAAAGTTGATGTAATTGGTATACTGGAAACAAGAATAAAAGAGCATAAAGCCAAGAAAATATTTGACAAAATTGCAAAGGACTGGATGTGGCAATGCAACTATGCAAAAGCTGTTAATGGGAGGATATGGCTTTTATGGAAACCTCATATTCAGATTCAAGGGGTGTCTCTTTCTGACCAGTTCATTCATTGTCTAGTGGAGGATACTAGAAGTCTAGTAAGATTCCACTTCACTATTATCTATGCTTACAACACTGCAGTTCTTAGAGCACAGTTATGGAGGGATCTCAGAAGAATTTCTATTCCTCAGCAAGATGCATGGCTTATAAGTGGTGATTTTAATTGTGTATTAAGCTCTGATGATAGAATTGGTTCTCCTGTAACTGAAGCTGAAGTAAGGGATTTCAAAAGTACAATAGATGAGTTACAACTTACATCTTTAAGAGCAACTGGATGGCACTTCACTTGGACAAACAAGCAAGATGCTGATTCTAGAGAGTATAGCAAGATAGACTGGGCATTTGGCAATTTCCAATGGTTACAACAGTTTGGACACTTGGAGGCTGACTACATGAATCCATTGATTTCAGATCACTCCCCTATCCTAGTTAAATTTGGTATATATAGGCCATTACACCCTAAACCTTTCAGACTATATAGCAATGTAATGGAACATGAGCAGTTTCATGAAATTGTGAAACAAGTCTGGGAGAAGGTTTATCCTGGCCCTCATATGCAGCAGATTTGGAGTAAATTGAAGGCAGTTAAGCAGCAGCTTAAGGGGTTAAATGACTACTTAGCCAAATACAAGCAGCAGATAATCCAGACAAGAGAGAGGCTTGATATTTTACAGTTCCAAATGCAGGCAAACTGTCTTTCACAGGAGTTGATTACTGAAGAAAGGGGATTACTTGAAGAACTTGACAAGTGGAGCAAAATTGAAGAGCAGGTAATGAGACAAAAATCCAAAGCTACTTGGATTGAATGTGGAGATGCAAATACCAAGTACTTTCATGCACAATGGAGGATCAGGACAGGTCAAAACAATATTACTTCTATTCATACTGACACAGGTATCAAATTAACTGAGCCTACTGCTGTAGAAAAGGAGTTCCTAAAGGTTTTCCAATCTCTAATGGGAGAATCTGTTATTGAACTCCCCTGTGTGGATACTAATATTAAGAGAAGTGGCAGATGTTTAACACTTGAACAACAAAGAATTCTTATTTGTCCAGTTACAATGGAGGAAATCAGTGCAGCAGTTAATGAGATGCCCAAGGATAAAGCTCCTGGAGTTGATGGATTTCCCATTGAGTTCTTTACAAAGAACTGGAAGATAGTTCAAGAGGATATTTTTTCTGCTGCTAAGGAGTTTTTTGAAACCTGTAAAGTTCCTCATATGATCAATACAACTGCAATAGCTCTTGTTCCTAAGGTCAAAGCTCCTACTACAGTGAAGGATTACAGGCCAATTGCTTGTTGTACTACATTATATAAGATCATATCCAAAGTTATAACCAGTAGAATGAAGAGAGTAATTGGAGACTTGGTTGGACCTGCACAATCTGCTTTTATAGAAGGCAGGAGTATTATGGATAACATCCTTCTCAGTCATGAAATCTTTAAAGGATACTCTAGGAAAGGTGTTTCACCTAGATGTGTTCTTAAAGTGGATCTAAGGAAGGCTTATGATACTTTGGAGTGGGGATTCCTGAAGCAGATTCTTATTACTTTGGGATTCCCTGCTAAATTTACTGATTGGATTATGGCTTGTGTTTCTACTGCCTCATACTTTCTAGTAATGAATGGTGGTCTTACTAAACCATTCAATGCTAAGAGGGGTATTAGGCAAGGAGATCCTATGTCTCCTTATCTATTTGTTCTAGCCATGGAGTATTTGAATAGACTTCTACAACAACTGCATAAGGATGGAAATTTCAACTTCCATCCTAGATGCAGGAAGCTTAATATTTCTCATGTCTGTTTTGCTGATGATTTGTTAATGTTCTGTCGAGCTGATATGATGTCTATTCAAATCTTGCACAGCACTTTCCTCAAATTCTCAAATGCTTCTGGACTTCAGGCAAATGTTGGCAAGAGTGCTATATATTTAGCAGGAATTCCTCAGGATACTAGAGAGATGATTATTGCTGCTCTTGGCTTTACTGAAGGACAACTTCCTTTTAGATATCTTGGAGTTCCTCTGGATTCCAAGAAGCTATCCATTCAGCATTATTTGCCTCTCATTGAAAAGATCACAACTAGAATTACTTGTTGGTCTGCAAAGCTTTTGTCATATGCTGGCAGAACTCAACTGATTAAGGCTGTAATCTTTGGTATGCAGACTTATTGGGCACATGTGTTTGTAATCCCTAAGAAAGTATTGAAGGCTATAGAGGCAGTTTGCAGATCTTATCTATGGACAGGCAAAGCATCCTTATCCAGAAGAGCACTTGTAGCTTGGGATAAGGTATGTCAACCTATTTCCTCTGGTGGCCTTAACATTGTGAGAATGGAAGTGTGGAATAAAGCAGCCATAGCTAAATTGCTATGGGATTTGACAAGGAAGAAGGACTGCCTTTGGGTGAAGTGGGTGCATACCTATTACATCAAGCATAGATCCATTGAGTCTGTGGCTCTGCCATCAAACTCATCTTGGGTAATTAAGAAGATATTGGCTAGCAGGACTTTGATGTTGGAAAATGCTCAGTTGCAAGGCAGTTTATTCAACAGACTTCAATCTGTTTGTAAGTTGGAAAAGTTCCTAATTCATAGACTCTATGCTGCACTTCTGCCTATATTTCCTAAGTTTCTATGGAGGAATGTAATGCTTGTATCATCTGCACTACCAAGACATAGATTTACTGTCTGGTTAGCTGCTCATCAGAAGTTACCTACCATTGAGAGACTGCAGATCATGGGCATTCAAATTCCATCTCTGTGTGCATTCTGCAAAAGACATGAGGAAGAGTTTAAACATTTGTTCTTTGAATGTGTCATTACCAGTAGTGTTTGGAGGAGAATTTGTCTATGGTTGGGACATGCTAGAACTACAGTATGCTGGGAGACTGAACTGAAATGGATCTGTAACAATGCTAAGAGTAAAAGCTGGAAGAAAGAGGTCACTGCAACTGCATTTGTGACCACTGTTGCATTACTATGGAGGAACAGAAATTTGATCAGATTTGAGAATAAGACCTTTGATGAAGATCAATGTTGCTAGGAAGTAACACTGTTATTACATACAAGGAATAGGAATCGAAAGAAGTGGAAGGATAACTTGCAAAATCTCAATACATTTCCTTAGTTGGTTGAGAATTAGCTACTAGAATTGCTATGTATATGATATGAATAGTTAGGAACCAATTGTAACTAGAAGGATAGGAATGAGTAGTAGAAGTCCATACTACTACATTAGGATTCATTGTATATTTTTTTGATATCAATACAAATTGTCAGTTAAGCTAAAACAAAAAAAAAAAAAGAATCATAAGTTGAATTGTGAGAACTCATGAAAAAAAAGGTGACGATGTCAGTTAGCACTGTTAGAATGGTGTAAGAACTCACGAAAGATTGTATTGAAGGTTGAAAAAAATGGGTATTGCCTATATAAGAATGTTTTTAAATTGTAGATCAAGATATTGGAACAGCCCTTTTGCTATGACAATCACTATTTACTAGTATAACAAATGAACGAATAAATAAAAAAGAAACACAGTGGTTACAAGATATATGGGAAGGTTGTACCTCAAATTATCGTGATATGATATCGAGGAATCACAAAAATAAAAGTGGTAAGAGAATGTGAATCAACCAAGTTCACATCGAGCACCTTGTGACTCATAAGAATCTGGGCCAATTTGGGATAATGTCAACAATGACCAAAAGTATCTCTTTTTAAAAAAAGGTAGGTGAACTTTGAATACCTCCAAGATGTCAAATGTGATACAAATGAAAGTCAACCTTCAATTATGCACACTGAGGTATGTGAACTTAAATGTATAAGTAAAAAAGTGTTAATACATGATATGCACAAAAGGTGTAACCTTAAAAGATTTCAAGAAGTGAATAAGTTGCCAAAGGAGAAAAAGTTATATGGAATAATAACCTTGAGTTTGTGTAATTAGTATAGGCTTTATTTTGTCCTTTTGAATTGTGAGAATTAAGAATTTCCCAAAATAAGCTTCAAAGCACCTCTACATGTGTCAATGGGAGTTGTTGACTAGTTATTTGATGGAACTTTAAGATTTAAGAGGAATAAACATTTGAAATGATGTATCAGGCCAAATTGGAGTTTCGGGAGGATTATGAATATTGCACATATAGTTTAAAACTCAAGAGCTTGCAAGCGATAATGGTGTAGGTGTGAAGTTGATGAGTTACAAGTGATCAAAGGCTACATAGTGATTCCACACGAATCCTAACATGTTATCTACTGCAACAAGATTGAAGATACCTCAAGATATGAAGGTAATTATCATACGAATTATTAATACCCACAGGTAGAATTCATGAATAATGATGTGAAGGTGTGATATTGAGTATAATAAAAAAAAGGGGGTTATGATGATGTCACGAAGAAGATTACACGTTTCTTACCTTTAGCATTATAAAAATAGTGTATGTTATTAAAAGTTATATGAAAGTTATGCGGTTTTAGCCTGAGGCTGGTTTATTTACCAGAAATATATTTGAACACGGACTAAAGGGCAAGATTCTAGGAAAAGATTCTTTTAAAGTAAAATGGGCATGAAAAGTGATATGCTAACTTTATTGCTCTTGTAAGGACATGAAGTACTTGTCAAAATGAGTTGCGGCTAGAAGTGCCATGATACTTGGGTACGAGAAGGGTAACCATTTTTCTTCTATTATCAGGGTAGTACTACTAAGTGTAATTGCAAAAAAAAAAAAAAGTCAATGCTTCATGGAAATTTGAAATGGCGAATTATGATTTTGAGTTGGGAATAAATCACTTATAGTAGTATATTGGCATGCATATGATATGGAATGAAGTACAAATTTAATTAAATCTTCCGAGTATCATGTTCGAGCTTTAGATTTGATTTTACTCCTAAGTGAGGGAACATCAGAGCAAGTAGAAGTCACCTTATGGTGATGGTTGGAAAAAATAAAATGGAAACATTTTTATTCATAAAAGAAAGATGAAGGAATAATCTTTGATAAGATTCCTGATGAAATGAGCAAATTGTCATACAATGTTGGTATAGGGATCACAAACTTATATCGAGTATTAGGTACGGTGTTCAATATTGGGGCTATTAAATGGTACTATATAATAATAAAATATTTAATGAGCTACTTGAATAGATTCTTATAACTTTGGAGCATGTGTCACTTGAATTAAATTCAAGCAATGGCAAAGATGAGGAAATATGTTGGTCATATGTTGGACTTAGTAGAACAAATGAAGGTTATAAATGAGGATAAAGTATGTGAAAACTTGCTATGAAATGATGCAAGAAAAAGTTATATTATGCGTATTCCCAAAAATAAAATACTGTTACAAACAAAATAATATGATCCAGTATAAGCACAAGATCAGAAAAGAAAAAAACTAAATGGTGCCAGTATTATCTTTATAGCATTTTCACTTGGGAGTTAAAAGCCTAAAATCCATGATAGTATTCTTATGATAAGCATAATAGGAAATATGACTTAAATTTCTAGCAGGAAAATATGAAAAAGAACTTGGTGATATCGATTAGTTGGCTAAGGTTAAGAAAATAGAAATATTTACAGTGATGTTTGAGAATGAATGACAACTTGTGCCATGAAAGTGAAGGAAGTGGATTGAACATTTTATAGAGAGAGGACTTATTAGAAAACATATAAATTAATTTGGATCTAAAGGAAATTCAAAAGGTTACTAGTGTAAGTGAAGGTATATATCACCCACGTGATGGATGGATCTAAGTAAGATAAATATGTTGTTAGGGTTCGGATAATATAAAAAAATATAATAGAAGGATTTTGTAACTAGAGAATCAAAAGTCATATGAGGACAAACTATGCTTAGAATTAATTTGTTATAAATATGAAAGTCTTTGAATGAAAGAAGAAGGATTTTAATGTATGCAAAAGAAATGCTCTTTCACTTGCGACTTGGTGTATACATAATAAAAAGAGAATACAAATATGCATGGTAGTAATATGTGTTACAATATAGAGTAATTGATGTTGGAATGAGCAAGGCATAGATATGCAGTTGATTTAAATTTTAAAGTAGTTGATGCAATTCTGGTATATACGCGGCCATATGGGGCTATGGGGCTTAGAATGTTGTTATACGTTGAGAATGTATGTGCGGCTGTGCGGGTCCTAAATAGTTTGTTATTGTACATTAAGCATATATGTACGGTTGTGTAAGGCATAGACGTCATATTATATAAAGATAGTTGGTTGTTGAATTATGTTGAAATCGGTGCGTGTGTGGGGGATTGTTCTGGACAGGTTGATTTCTTGAATAATCCCAGTTATAAGGGATACTCTGCCAAAATTTTAAAAATATAGAGAGTTGAAGCCAAATTTTCGAGCCTGACGAAAGTTAAAATTATGGAAAAGCATCTAAGATCCATATGAAGTCAGGAATAATTAAGAAAGATTGTTAAGGTGAAAGGGGATAATACTGTTCCTAGTAATGGCTTGCAAAACATTCGAGGATGAATGTTCTTAAGTAGGGGAGAATGTAACACCTCAAAAAATTTTGAAGTGTTTTAAGACAATTAAGAAGATTTATATGTGCTAATTATCATAATTCGGGTATGAACAGGATTAATAATATGAAGTATATTAATTGATCATGATAATATATGCATAAGATGTATTAAGAATGATTTATGGTCTATGAAGAGCCCTAAGACCAAGTCAAGTTAGAAGTTATATGATAGGATAAAGTTTCAAGTGGGTTCACATAAGACCTAACTTCAAACGAGCATAAATCTCAAGATATGAAGAGTTATATGGTTTATGACCTATCAAATGAAAGGTATATATGTCTAGTTTCTAATGCTTCAAACCGTTCATCATTATTGCTATAATGAATTATGAAGTTTTTACAAAAAGGTGGTAGTGAAGCTATGCAGCAAGCTACGCAACTCGTGTAGCTAATTACAGATTTCGTCCAAATGGAATCTCCCCTACGTAGATTTCATGCGCAGGCTACGCAACTTCAAGGGTCATTTTAAGGGGCTGAAAATGTGGTTTAGACTTTAAATAGAGAATTTGTTAGTTCTTTAACTTGGAATTATTTTCTAGAGAGAAGAAGGAGCTCTTTCACCATGGATACACTTCAAGGTAAGTTATTTTGGTACAAGAATGACTATACAATATTGTTTAGTGAAAGCACTAACATTATTACGGATCAAATGCATAGGAAATGGGTTGAATCTTCATGAAATCCAAAAAGAGAAAAAGTGAATTTCTTCCGGAGCTTATCCCTTTACTTGAGCTTCATATATGTAACATATTGGAATATGGGTAGCATGTTTATGAGTTTTATTTGAAGTTATAATGGTGTATTGAATGAACCCTAAAGCTGGGTCATGATAATGATATTTTGGGCAACGAATAAGATGAATAGAGATGAATTAATATAATTAAAATTTTGACTTTCTAATGATTCCAAAAGACTTAATAACTTAATTGATGAACAAATTCAATTAGGAATCACCATTTAGACAAGATATAATACTAATTCTTGAAACTTATTGGAAAAGATAATGAAAAGTGACTTGATGATGTCAGGTAATTAACATAGTATTACTAATGACTATAAATGAGTTTGCGTTACTAAGAGTTTATGGTCTAGAATTGGTTGTTGGCTGGGCAATTCGAGACAAATCCTTGACTGGGACAGTGAACTGGAATGGATATGCAGTAAAACTCGTAGTCGTGCATGGAGGAATGCTATCACTGCTGCTGCCTTTGTAAAAGTCATAGCTTTAATATGGCAGTCGAGGAACAAAATATGATTTCAGAATATGGCATACGATGAAGATAGAACCACCAGATAGATTGCATTACTTCTTCACATTCGTGGGAGACATAGTAGAAGCTGGCAGATCGGTCTACGCAACTCAACTGCTTTCCATAATTTTTTTTGTCGTTACTTGTGGGAACTCAAATACATATGATTTTGCGCTTCTTTTGCTAGTTACATAGAAATGAAATGTAAATAGAATTAGTAGCTGACTGTCCAATCAGCTACTAGTAGGAACATTTGTACATTTTTTGCTATATATGAATACTAAGCTTTAACTGAAAAAAAGGACTATAAATGAGTAAAAGACGATAGGAATGGAATTGAATAGGCTAATGGGTGAGTGTATTAGATAATTTGGCATGGTATAAGGCTTGTAATCGAATTGTGAAGCATAAATAGATATTTATGAATCTTTTCGTATTTATTTTGATGTAATTGGGATATCTAATGGTAGACGTTTAATTGTTAGCGATATTTGGATATATTAATCAATTGGAGCATTGTATTATTGAGCTTGAAGTTTAGGGTAAGTTGATTAAGACTTACTCTTCTTGAGCGATTCTCTTTAAAAGTATGTCTTAAGTTGATAAATTGTATTATTGTGCATCCATATATATGGGGACAGGCGTGAAAGATGTGTGTTTCTAAATTTTTCCTTATGAAGTGTCATGTAATTTTATAAAAATTATGTTTTCAAAACTTGTTCGCAAAATGACACTTATGAAAATTCTTATAAGTTTTATTAAAAAATATTATTTGATAAGAGTATAAAATGCTTGAGTGCTAAATATATGTTTTCATGAAAACCTTTATCTTTTGATATTTCAACAAAGAAGGCACTTGTTATATGTTAATTGCTAAAGTTTTTAACAAGAAAAGAGTTATTAAATTAATTTTGTTCAAATGTTTTAGATTGGCTATGTAAATCATGATTTGATAAAACTAGAACCTTTGAGGAAATTATGCTATGATTCTTTTTTGATATGTCAAATACTTTGAGAGTTACTCGTGGAGACCATCGAGATTGATTCGAATGTTGAGTTTGTTACCATGAAACTGCACGTGCCTGTGTAGGGACGCATTCCAAGGCAAAGCCGAGGTTTGTTGGATAAAGTCTCCTATTGAGAGGGAAAATGTTCATTCCTTAAAGTAATGAGGTAAAGTCGACTAGTACGGCACTATTGGAAGTCGCCTAGACAAGTAGGGTCAAATACTTATTGCTAGGATGATCATCAGTAGTTTTCCATTATGTCGTTATCGATATAGTACTCACAGTGAAAGGTATAAGAGAACTTTCTCATGTTTAGGCCTAAGGAACCGAAAATGATTTCAATGACTTAATGAGATTGAAATGGTTTTATATGATTAAATTAATAAGATTTAAATGGTTTTATATGATTTTTATTAAAATCTTGGGTTGATAGAAACATTATAAAACTTTATACCATGGATTATATTTCACTTGTCTTTTATTAAAAATGATAAAGAGCATGATTTATATGATAGTTCATCACTTTATGTCCAATACAGGTTGCATAAGCTTTGTAAAATCTTGTCCTAGGAACTTGAGTTGGAGAATCTATAAACTTATTAAGTACCGATGTGGTGTACTCAATCCTTAAGGCCTCCTTGAGGACTCCACTTATTTTACATATTTCAGGATGATTTATGATATGTGACATGCAGTCAGGCTAGTATGACTCTCTTCATGAGGTATATGATGAAGCACCACTCCTATTTCGTGGTAGCTATCGTGTTGTTTTCTTAATTTATGCTAGTCGGATATTAGCCCAAGTGTATCTGTGGTTGTGTGTATATATATATTCCAAAGAGATTGCGCAGTTAAATTGGTTTTCATGCATATGATTTGGGTGCATCATATGGGTTGGTTCGCTAGGATCGGATGATGTACAGGGTGTCGGTTACGTAAATTTAGGTCGTGACATATAATGTGTTAGTGGAAATTACTTGCTAGCTCATTTTATTGTTTTCTTTGACTTGTATATACACTATGTGAGATGTTAATATACTGAGATTCATTTTTCCTAGTTGCTTCACTTCTTACTCAACTACTGTGATTCTTCCTCCTCACATGAATTCATGTAGAATCTTCTGAGGAATCTCCGTTGGAGCTCAGTTCAAGCTCATTTATCGTTGTCTCTCATGAATTTGATAGAATATTTTCAACGAAGAAAACGCACCAAAGACCTGGACTCAGTTCTGTTATTGGCAAGAAAAGGTAATATTCCAGTCCACTTAGAGATGATCTAGAGGATTAATTACGGATTTACGTAAATCGGGTAATTTTTTTCCAAACTCTATATAATAAGAAATTCACT
This sequence comes from Nicotiana benthamiana, assembly GCA_034376525.1. Classification (NCBI taxonomy): domain Eukaryota; kingdom Viridiplantae; phylum Streptophyta; class Magnoliopsida; order Solanales; family Solanaceae; genus Nicotiana; species Nicotiana benthamiana. Next base: position 12,447,085 of record CM067338.1, on the reverse strand, counting down.
AAATATAAATATATAAATATTTGAACGTGAACGCGTCTTATTGTATTATTAACGTAAGGTTGTAGAAAACCATAAGTGTTGAATCCTTGTTTTGATTCTTTCTTTTAATTTTTATCCTATTGTATACGGCTATAATCAGGGAGCCCGATTTTATGATTATTATGATATCCTGTAGACCATTTTCAAAAGGCTCGAGTCCAGTTCGAGGTTTGAAGGGTCATATATTCTTGAACTCGGGGCAGAGTAAATCGACTGCTATGATAAACGAGTGGGAGATTCCCAAGGCACATGATTAAAGCTGACCACCAAGTCTAATAGGCTAGTTCAAGCCCATACCGTAGCATCAAATGGTTGTACTAGCCATATATCTTTGTAAAAAATTCACTTGTACTATGTTGGAATTTCCCCTGGTATATAAATGGGACCCTAGTCATTTTGTAAACATGATACAAAATTATTGACAATATTCATTGCAAGAACATTCTCTCTGCTCTCTAGCTTAAACATATTCTCTTGATTTCACTACTTATTACTTATATTTGTTGTGTTCTATTTATTGTTCTTCATTTAATGCATTAGCCATAAATAGCCTTCATCAAAGCTCTAAAAACTGTTAGTCCTTCATCGGCCGTTCATAGCTTAGCATCGTGCTCGACCTCGAGGCATCGTATAGCCAGGCTAGAAGCCCTGATTATCAGCCGCTCGATTTTCTTAACATATTATTTTCAAGTTGTTATCTTATTTTTTAGTCTCACACATAACATCTACTACCTAACTACTAGTATAAAAACAGATGACATATTTTTTAGAACCACAAAATCAAATCTAATTGTAATTACTATTTTTAAGGTAAATAGTTTGGCGCCCACCGTGAGGCTAACAATAATAGTGATTGTTTTCTTGCAGGTTTATACATAACACAAGCTATCTTTCACACTTTTCTTGTCAAAAAGTCTTTACTTCAAGTCAAAATATCTAACTCAGTGAATGCATATGAAAATAACGGTCTTGAAGACCATGGAGAGAATGGTGTAGTCGTTCCAGGTATTAGTGTACCACCACGAAACCCTGAGGATGCACTCGAGCCAATCCCTGCGGATGTGGTCTCACGCGATGCCCAACACGTGGATATATGCTCCCATACTAACAGGAGCATACACCAAGGTACCAACAAGAAGCTCAAAAAATCCCAGCTCGAGAGGAATAAGAGGTTAGCCTTCACGTTATTTTTTTGAGATTTTGCAGGCACAACAACTATCAATTTCTCAATTGTAAAGCTACAAAAAAACCCAAGTACCGCAACACCGGAAATGGCTCCTCGAGCCAAATAGGTACTGGCAAGACCGAGTAACAACGGGCCAACAACCGATCCCGCTATCACAAAGAGTATTGAATCGGGCAAAAAAATGGTAGACGCCAATGAAAAAAAGGTAGAGACCTACAACTAGAGGGTCGACCAGATCCAGGGCGCACCCCGATCCTGAAAGGTGTTGATTCAAAGAAATTCATACAAAAACCATTCCCATCGAGTGTCTCTCCAAAGTACATCCTGAAGAAGTTCAGAATGCCTGATCTCCCGAAGTACAATGGGACCTCAAAACCTACTAAGCACGTCACAACTTACACTTGTGCGGTAAAGGGCAACGACATGAAGGACGACGAGATCGAATCTGTCTTGCTAAAAATTTTCTTAGAAACACTCTCGAAAGGGGCCGTGATGTGGGATCGCAACCTAGCTTTGAATTCAATAGACTAATTTGCCATGCTGGCAGGTTCTTTAATAAAGGCACATGCCGGTGCTATCAAGGTGGCTACAAGGAAATCCAATGCCTTTAAAATCAAACAAAGAGAAAACGAGATGTTACAGGAGTTTGTATCTTGCTTCCAGATGGAGAGAATGGAATTACCACCCTTCTTTGATGACTGAGTGTAGGTCTTCACCCAAGGTTTGAATGAACAAAGCTGGGTGGCTTTGAATCAGCTAAAGAAGAATTTAGTTTAATATCCCAATGTGACCTGGTCGGATGTCCATAACCAATACCAATCAAAGATTAGGGTCGAGGATGACCAACTGGGAGCCCCATCGGGCTCGGTATATCCAAGCAGAATCTTGGAAAAGGATCCAAAACCAAACAAGTAAAGGTACCAACTATACACCGAAGATAGGAGAAATTCCCCAAGGCGTAACATATCCTGAAATAATTGAAGGACAGATCGAGGTCAGAATCCTCGGGGACTCGTGAGCAGAGTTGGATTCGACAAATATACAGCATCAGCAAAGGCACCCCGCCTATTGGAGTATAATTTCAACCTTGACGTTTCAGACATTGTATCTGCCATCAGTAAAATCAGAGATACCATGTGGCCAAAACCTATACTATCAGAACCATCACAGAGGAACCCTAACTTACTGTGTGAATTTCACAGCACGCACGGTCATAGGACCGAAGAATGCAGACAGCTCCAAGAAGAAGTATCCCGGCTACTCAACAAAGGTCACCTTCAAGAGTTCCTTAGTGACCGAACCAAAAATCAGTTTCGGGAAAAAGGGGCAAATAGGAAGAATGAAAACGATGAGCTGCAACATGTCATCCACATGATCATGGGAGGAAGGGACTTCCCATAGGACCCCAATATCAGAAGAACAAAAATATCCATCACTTGGGAAACATGAACTCGAGGTTATATACCCGAGGACGCTCCCATATTCAGCGGCGAGGACATTGAGACCCAGTCTCAGCCTCATAACGATGCACTGGTAATCTCTTCTCTTGTGAATACATTTCAAATCAAATATGTACTTGTGGATCCATGTAGCTAGGCCAACATTATGATGTCGAGGGTGGTGGAGCAGCTTAGACTGCTTAATCAAATCATGCCTTAATCTTGAGTCCTCAATTGATTTAATATGGTGAGCGAAACAACGAAAAGGGAAATCACCTTCCCGATCAATGTGGTCGTCACGATCCATAATGTCAAATTCTATGTCATCGAATGATACATGAGGTACAATGCCTTGTTCGGAAGGCCATTGATACATTTTAGGAGGGAAGTACCTCAACCTTTCATCAAAAAAGAAGTTTCCGACAAAGTACGGAGAAAAAAACCGTGTATGGAAAACACCACGCAGCAAGAGAGATGTTTGCGGTGAACGATGTGGTACCAACATCAACTCCCCCAACATCGGAGGAACCAAAGGATAAGAAAATAGTGAAATAGCAATCACGAGATACATTCTTGGCTATACCCAAATAAAATAAGAAAAGGACCGTGTCGCGTCCTTAGAGCAAACATTGAAGGCATTTCGAGGCTCGAAGCGTCATTGCTACAAAGGTAGGACCATCTCCCTTTCTATTTACATCTTACACTAACCTATGTGTAGGTGCCCGATCAGAACAGTCAAAGCGATTTCCATCTCTAAGACCTTAAGGTTTCAAACAATACGTTGCACTCTTTTCCTTCGATCGGGTTTTTGTCCCAAGAAGGGTTTTACTGTTACATCCCATGTTTTCGTACGCGAGAGTACGTCTTAAGCTAATTGGTGTAAGATGGAAATGAGATTGTTTTGGAAGTACATAACGTAAGTTCATCATGTTATCTTAGAGGTTAAAAATATTTAAGATCATGAATAACAAGTACCAAAAGGGGTGGAAATCTTAGACACTAAACGAATTGAAGAAAATAAGTTTCGTCGAAAGTCGACAAGGTTGGAATGTTATAACATATACGTTTGGGGTGAGACTAGGGTGATTAACATGATAAGGAGGTTAAGTTATGAGTTATTTTAGACGTATGATATTCGTGTGTTATGTTTTTAATTCAAGCGAGTTGTGGAACAAAAGTTGGCAAAGGTCATCACAAGTTGCATTCATAATATGCTGAAATTTAGGTCAAATGTAGCTGCACCTTTCTCCTAATATACTTAGAAATATATATATATATATATATATAATTGAAGATATATGAGTATAGTTTCTAACTCATTAAACCATTCGTCGATACGATATCAGACAAGAGAGATATTTGCATTTTTACGAGACTGCACAAGCAGCTCCCATGGGACACACAAAGTCGATTTATACTTCATCTTGCATTTATAGGTCGTTTTAACTAATTTTTTATCATCCCCAGCAGTTTCTAAACCCTCCTAAATTCTCCCCAAGGGTTCCTCCATGATTTTATGGTGAATACCTAAGATAAAAACATGAATATAACGCTAGAAATTCCGTGGTGCTTGTTAGATCGTAGTTCTTCATCTTGTGGCTGTTTTGGACGGTTCTTCAAAGGCAAGTAATCTCAGATTTCATATTGATCTTTATGAGTAATCTAATAATCAGTACCTCCTTCATTTATATTAGATTTTTAAGGCAAAATACCAGTGTTTGCACACCAACATGAACACAAAAGTTGATTCAAGAAGAGAATACAACTCCTATAGTGTTGTGGTGTGATGGAGGGTTTTTGTGAACTATACCAGCTAGGTATTGCAAGTTGTATCTGCTGCCTAAGGTAAGTAAATCATGTTTTTGGTTTTGCTTAAGGTCAATCATGTGTTGGTTGAGTGAAAATCTACAAGATAGTAATTGGCATGGCATAAGGAATCGTTATCACGTTTGTGAGCTGTATTGAGGCTATATATATGGTTTATTGTCGCTGGAAGTTGTTATAAATAGTTTTATTATGTAGTGGCTGCTGTTTTTAAGCTTATCTATGTGCTAGTTCAGTTGATTGAAAAAGATAACAGAAAAATAAGATATTGACGATAAAGGTTAAGGTGCTAGGTGTGTGGACTATATTTGAAGATTATGCTTATGATGTTTTGGGTCGAAAATGATACAGTAAGCATAAGTATGATGTTATATATGTTGTAGTCAGATTCATGGAAAATGAATTGGATTCAAACCATATTTTGTTAATCGTAAATCGATCTTGCCGCTCAAAATGGTATGATATTTTGTTCTTTTCTTATAAAGTTATTCTGAGCAAGTTTATATGATCCTTGAATCCTACTCATGTTCATATTGAGGGTATGGATGTCCATAGCGTTCTTAAGTCACTCCAAAAGGTTTAGAACGTGATTCTATGAGTCTGGCATGCATTATATATAATATCTATTTTACTCTACCGAGCCGCACTATAGTCGGTCGGGTACGACACCTATTGTGCAACCAGTGATCAGTTGAGTTTACCTATCTCCACGTAGCTGGGTACCATTCTACCGAGCCTTATAATGGCCGAGTACATTTCTACCAAGTCCTCTTTGAGGCCTGGTATGATATGATGACGATGCCCACAGAAGTGTATGTTTTTAGAAGTTTATGTTTATATATGTATTATGCATTTCATGTCAGTAGCACCCAGAGTTACTCAGATGTTACATGTTGTATCTCATTTACCTCTCTTTACATTTTTGTTCTTGTTTATGCTTTCCTGTCTTACATACTCGGCACTTTACTCGTACTGATGTCCCTTGTTCCTGGGGATATTGCATTTTATACCTGCAGGTCCTGATTGATAGGTTAACAATCCTCTTTGTAGGCTATCAGCTCAGCAGAAGGTATTGGTACACTCCACTTGCTCCAGAGTTGCATATTTGGTCAGTATGCTTTGGATATGTATTGATTAGTTTGGCGGGACCCTGTTCCGACCTTTATGGTTTTATGTACTCTTAGAGTCTTGTAGATAGATGTTAGGTGTATGGATACTTGTATCATGTTGAATCTACAAATGGTCATGTCGGCCTTATAGGCCCGTATGTCACATGTATAAGTTTGTATATCATGTTGGGTCATCATATGTTGACTATTCCCTTATGTTTTATTCTTGTTATCTCATGATGTATTTTGGCTCATTTACCCCTAATAGTATGATTAGAAAGATATGTTATGTCGGTACTCGGTTGAGCAAGGCACTGGGTGCTCGTCGCGGTCCATCCATTTGGGTCGTGACAAAAGTAGTATCAGAGCAGTTCTGTCCTAGGGAATCTACAAGACGTATCTAGTAGAGTTTTGTTTATGGGTGTGTCATGCGCCACACAAAGCAAGAAGCTACAGGGAATTTTGGACTGTCACTCTTTCTTCTTATTCTAGATCGTGTGGTTGAGCTCAGTTGTCATAATTCAAATTCCTACATTTGACTTTAGTCGTAATACAATGATAATTACATCCACAAAGACAATTGGTAAGAGATTGAATGTGGCTCTAGAAGAGCCGAGTTAGAGGAACTCAATTTTGCATCACGCTTATGATGAATAAATGTAAGGTCTAGTGTAGTATATGCGTTCTATGACGTGTAAACTTCTATATAAGAAGCCCTAAAGCATGAATATTTGTCCACCCATATGGTAAAAACCAATAAGAGAATTAGAAGGTAGATGCAAGTTTTAACAAGCAAAAGAAGACAGGTAAAGAAGGGTACGAGATATCCAGTTAGTGAAGATTATCAGTTTTCACAACTCAGGCAGAGAAACATAAGTATTATGAGTTACTTTCAACAATAGCAAAGATCTATACAATTGGCCATACCCATCTCAGTTATGCCCTATGGGAGCTAACAGATACTCCCTCCGTTTCAATTTATGTGAACTTATTTCCTTTTTAGTCTGTACCAAAAAGAATGTCCTCTTTCCCTAATTGGAAACAATTTACCTTTATGCAATGATTAATAGCCACACAAAATATATGTGTTTCATTTTACACCACAAGTTCAAAAGTCTTCTCTCCTTTCTTAAACTCTGTGTCCAGTCAAATTGGTTCACATAAATTGAAATGGAGGGAGTATTATTTAAGAGAAATATGGGATATCAGGATCTGGTTGGAGTTAGAGTAACCCAAAATGGTGGATGGATTGTTAGCATTAGCTGACATTTCCATAGGATATTGCAGATGGGGTAGTAGTTTTCATTATGAGATAGCTCGATGGTGCACTCTAGAATAGTACATTTCGATATGAAATACTAGAATGTCCAGGAAATTTAGATGATCAGCACAATCCTAGAAGAGATAAATATTTACCTTTGTACCCCTCCCTAGTAAAGAGAATGTTAGGCGACCCGAAAAGCCAGTGGATAGAGCAATGGGAGCTAAAAGCGATAGAATGTTTTGTTGAAGTTTTTAGAATAAGGTGATAAGCAGAAATATTAGCAGGAGAATAAGAAGAGAGTAAATAAATTATTGTGAGTGAGATATGATAAATGGTTGATAACAGTAAATCAAAATATGACACGAAGATACAGTCTATAGTCAAGTGAAGCAAAAGACAAAAGGTGACAGGCCTTGAGACAATAATATAGTATAGGCCAAAGGTCATATTCTCATTTCACGAAATGAGTTGGTGAGTCCAATGTTATTGCTAGAAGGCTAAGTTATACCCCCTGCAGTAAGAGAAATTAGTATGGTCTAGTAAACAAGATAGAACCAAACATGAATTAAGGACCGCATGATTTGTTAATGGTTGACATTATGAGAATTTCAGAGATCATATTCCAACAATAATAGAATAGATAACAGGCGAATAACCTTTAAGGGTCATTTAGGAAGTCACTTACCTAAAGCAAGCACTCTGATTAGAGTTAATCTTAAGGGACTAAGTGTGCCAATTAATCTAGGTGTCACCTTCGTGCGTAAGAAATTTAGTTATCCCTAGTACAGAGGGTTACCATAAGGTGATTAAGGTTCATTGATGATGTGAAAAGATACAAAAGATGAAGAGGTAAAACATCTATAGGTAGATCGTCGTAGTACTAGATCTTAGTACTCCCCTAAATGGGGGAATATGATGTGATATGGTATTAAGTCGGAGTTAAGCGGTTCAAATGACCATGGAATAGTAAAGGAAGATTATGGTTAAAAAAAATAAAAATCAAAAGGGATGAGGTTGCATTTATTCAGATCCTGCAAATATGATACAACTCCAGAACATCATGCAAGCACGAAGCTGGGGAAAGGTAGTAAGGTTTCATGCCCAAGATGTTATTGATAGATAAGTGCAAATGAAGAATTGACACATAAAGAGCCTATATGAGAGGTGAGTTTAGACAAAGGACATAACCCAAGAGACATTACGTAAAATATAGATATGAGAATGGACCAACGTGTACTTAGTATTGAATGAGGAAGAGCCTAGTTAGAGCTAGACAAGAGGATATATACAAATCAGCAGATCAGGAAAGATAAACATAGTGAACCCCAGCATAGAGAATTCAGTCTCGCAGATAGGACATCATGATCCTCAAAAAATATTCATATAATAGTTGGGGTAGTTAAAAGTACCGTATAAGTGTTAAGGAGATAAAAGAAAGTGCCACCAGGGAGATAGCCAAAATTTTAGTTTAGAAGCAACCCTATGAGCACAAGGGCGCGGAGGTAGGTAACTAAGGATAATTATAGGCGATTAAGAACATCAAAAATTCCTTCAGGTATACCACGTAATCAACTTGTAGCTTTATAGGAGTCAGAGGATCTCCTTTAAGTACTACAATGAAAGACTAGCTGGGGAAAAAGGAAGAAGGTTTCGACCTAAACATAGTAACTTGAAGAAGAAATGGTGTTGTGACAACAGTCTCACTACAATATTGTATACGCTCCATAAGAAAGTGGCACCTATCGTGGCTAATGAATGGGGAAAAAAATCAAAGGTGATGTTTGAGATCATATGAGGTATAGGAAATTACAGTATTCGTAGGCAATAAGACAAGCCAAGTATTCATGCAACAAGTGATATCACAAACAGGAAAAGTTATTGCTTACATTTAAGGAGAACTGAGAAGACACAAAAGGAAATTTATGGTGCTAGCAAGTAAAAGGAAAGTTGCAAGTAGTATAAATAGATAGGTGTAGGTCGTAAGGTAAAGTATCATAGAGCAACAAGGTTTTACGTAGATAGAAGAAATGATATGAAAAGGTGAGTAAGAAAGTGACGAGAATATGTAAGTCCTCGGGATTAAACCCATAAAACAAGGGAGCTGATGATTTCCATATGTAATAAAAAGCTCAGTATAGCCTCAATGAACACAGATCATTCTAAGACTAGGAGCAATTAGAAGAGATGAAATGCTATCCCGATAGTAGAATAAGGGTGTAATGGTGATAGATAAGAGGATGACATTTAGGCCTTTGATTGTAGAATAATATAAAGAAAAGGGGTTTTGTGAATTGCATGGGATTGAATACCCCATACGATGAATCATGTTAGGATGCTATAAAATATGCTTATTGAAGTATAGTATCGTACCTAGGTGGATCGGGCAAATCACTTCAGATGTTCCTCGATGACACGTGAGCCCTAGTGACAATGTATTATGTAAGAGGTTTCAAGTTATCAATGGTAGATTATGGGTCAACATTAAGGTGAATCACCAATGGATGGATAAAAGTTGCAAAGTATGAGATGAGATTATACCGTCATTATTAAGATGAAAAATAATGAGGAATCATTAAAGGACTTAGATTTGTACATATAGGACAATCATCAAAAGAGTAACCAGGAGCTGGGTGACAGACCTCGGTAATAATAAATCGAAGTAAGAGTTAGGATATAGTATGACCTACCTAGATGTAGTAAAACCAAAATCATAGATAATCGAGGCTATGAAACAAGGTATAGCTAGTTGTAAAATCGACAAAGTAACAAGCAAAGAACTTTAGTACACCTATAGATTCCTAGACATACATCTTGTCATAGTTCTGTATATGTTCATAAAGTGAGGCATATAGATTGGCTAAAAGATGGAGGAAAAATGAGAGAATAATTGCATAGGAACACATACAAATACATGGTTGTACATGATGCATGACAGAACGTAACAACAGTAACGAGATTGGAAGAATTCCGATCATAGGTCGTGGTATGAGAAAGAGGCCTAGAGGGGGGGGGGGAGAATACCCTAATCTTTAGATTTATTTACAGAACAACTTTCTAGATGTCAAGGATAATATTAACTTATTAGTAATATATACATGTTATGAGACTGATAATTGGATCAATCAACATTCGAGAACAAATGTTCCAAAGGGGGGAATGATGTTACATCCCATGTTTTCGTACGTGAGAGTACCTTGTAAGACATTTGGTGTAAGATCAAAAATGAGATCGTTATTGAAAGTACATAACGTAATTTCATCATGTTATCTTGGAGGTTACAAATATTTAAGATCATGAATAACAGGTACCAAAAGAGGTGGAAAGCTTAGATACTAAACGAATTGAAGAAAATAAGTTTCGTCGAAAGTTGACAAGGTTGGAATGTTATAACATATACTTTTGGGGTGAGACTAGGGTGATTAACATGATAAGGAGGTTAATTTATGAGTTATTTTAGACGTATGATAGTCGTGTGTTATGTTTTTAAGTCAAGCGAGTTGTGGAACAAAAGTTGGCAAAGGTCATCACAAGTTGCCTTCATAATGTGCTGAAATTTAGGTAAAATGTAGCTGCACTTTTCTTCCAATATACTTTGAATAAAGGGATGATCTATATATAAAATTTAAGATATAGGAGTCTAGTTTCTAAAGCATTAAAACTTTTCATCAATACAATATCATACTAGAGATATATTCACATTTTTGCAAGACAGCACAAGCAGCTCCCACGGGACCCACAAAGTCGGTTTAAACTTCAGCTTGTATTTAAATAATTTGTAGGTCGTTTTAAATCATGTTTTCTGATCCAAAACAGTACCTAACACCTCCTAAATGCTCCCCAAAGGTTCCTCGATGATTCTATGGTGAAACCCTAAGATAAAAACATGAATATAAAGCTAGAAATCCTATTGTACTTGTTAGATCGTAGTTCTTCATCTTGTGGCTGTATTGGAGGGTTCTTCAAAGGTAAGTAATCTCAGATATCGTGATTTTGTTTATGATTAATCTAAGAATCAGTATCTCCTTCATGTATATTAGAGTTTCAAGGCGAAATACAAGTGTTTACTCACCAACATGAACACAAAAGTTGATTCAAGAAGAGAATACAACTCCTATAGTGTTGTCGTGTGATTGCGGGTATTTGTGAACTACACCAGCTCGAGATTTCAAGTTTTATCTACTTCCTAAGGTAAGTAAATCATGTTGTTGGTTGTGTTTAATGTCAATCATGTGTTGGTTTAGTTGTTTGAGTGATAATCTGCAAGATAGTAATTGACATGGCATAAGGAATCGTTATCATTTTTGTGAGCTGTATTGAGGCTATATATATGGTTTGTTGTGGATGGAAGTTGTTATAAATAGTTTTATTATGTAGTGGCTGCCGTTGTTAAGCTTATTTATGTGCTAATTCAGTGGATTGAAGAAGATAACATGAAAATAAGATGTTGACGATAAATGTTAAGATGCTAGGTGTGTGGACAATATTTGAAGATTATGCTTATGATGTTTTGGGTTGAAAATGATATGCTAAGCATAAGTATGAAGTTATATATGTTGTAGGTAGATTCATGGAAAAGGTATTGGATTCAAACCATATTTTGTTAATTGTAAATCAATCTTGTCACTCAAAACGGCCGTTGAACAAATCGGAGAGCTTATTGTCAATTATACTATTCTAGTTTTGGCTGTTTGGTAACTTTTGGTAACATATGCGATATTGTACAAATAGAGGAGGTGCTGTCCATTTTCTTGTAGAATCTACAATGCTTATATGATGGCGACGAAGTTGGTTTACTCATTTTAGACGTAAGAAGATCATGTTGAGCTTGCTTGACGATTGGATAGAATATTTCAAAGGTATTTTAAGGCACTTCCTTTTTTCTTTTGGCATGATCTAAAGTGAAATGAATACGCTATTTTATAACGGATCTACTCCTAGCAACTAAGGTCTCCCATGTTGTTCTTTTCTTATAAAGTTATTCTAAGCAAGTGTGTATGATCCTTGAATCCTACTGAGGTTCATATTGAGGGTATGGATGTCCATAATGTTCTTAAGTCACTCCAAAAGGTTTAGAACGTGATTCCATGAGTCTAGCATGCATTATATATAATATCTATTTTACTCTACTGAGTAGCGCTATAGTCGGATGGGTACAACACCTATTGTGTAACCACTGATCAGTTGGGTTTATCGAGCTCCACATGGTAGGATATGATTCTGCCGAGCCTTATGATGGTCGGGTACATTTTTATCGAGTCCTTTTTGAGGCCGAGTATGATATGATGATGATGATGCCCACAAAGGTGTATGTTTTTATAAGTTTATGTATATATATGTATTATGAATTTCATGTCAGTAGCCCCCAGAGGCACTTAAGTGTGACAGATTGTACCTCCTCTACATGTCTTTACATTACTGTTCTTGTTTATGCTTTCCTGCCTTACATACTCGGTGCTTTATTCGTACTGATATCCCTTTTGCTTGGGTATGTTGCGTTTCATGCCTGCATGTCCTGATTGATAGGTTGAAAGTCCTCTTAATAGGCTATCAGCTCAATTGAAGGTGTAGGTGCACTCCACTTGCTCCGGAGTTGCCTATTTGGTCAGTATGCTTTGGATATATATTGATTGGTATAGCAGGACTATGTCTCGACCTTTATGATTTTATGTACTCTTAGAGTCTTGTAGATAGATGTCAGGTGTATGGATACTTGTATGGCCTTTCGGCCTACATTTTGAGTTTACAAATAGTCATGTCGGCCTTATAGGCCCGTATGTCACATATATAAGTTTGTATATCGTTGGGTCTTCATATGTTGAGTATTCCCTTATGTTTTATTCTTGTTATCTCATGATGCAGTTTTTGGCTCATTTACCCCTGATAGTATGATAAGAAAGATATGTTATGTCGGTACTCGGTTGAGCAAGGCACCGGGTACCCATTGCGGCCTTTCGGTTTGGGTCGTGACATTTACCGACTAGGTTTTAACGAGGCAACATCTATATGCTGCCTAAGGAAAATTTCACAAGTTTTTAAGGCTTCTCTTTGTCGCGCCCCCTTTTTCTCGCAAAATTGGGTTTATGACATTTAGGAAGACAACTCGTTCCCTTTTGGGAATTGGGTTTTCTAATTGAAGAGTCACCAACTAATAATTAAGTGCATTAGGACACTGAGAGGGTTTTGATTTCTAAACCAGAGATTTGGGTAAGGGCTAGAAACTTTCTTGAGAGGAAGGTGTTAGGCACCCCTCAAGATCCACTAGTGTGGTTCCAGGCCATGCTAAAATTGTGACTTCAAGTACGAGTAACAAATATGCAAACAAGAATTTCAAATATGAGGGATTGTCACATAATGGCTGCAAATAAATTAAAGTTTGAAGAAAAGCAAAGAAAGATGAAATTTTGAGGGAATGGTTCGAAAATGATAACAAAATGATAAACAAATAAAAGGAAAGGGGTGGGGGGGGGGGAGATCCTAGGTTTACAAATGATATGGATCACATCAATACAATACCTAGTAATCACTCCTTAAAAGACGGGTTACACATGATATTAGCACACCGGTCGTCATATCCATATCTACCATTTCCTACCCTGTTGAGGTATTAAATACAGAATGGTTTCATTACTTATTGCATGCTAATACCCGTCCTAATCCTACCGGTCTTGGAGGATTTGGGACTACTAGTCCTAAAGGGAAGGGAAGTTTGGGTTTTATATGGTTTAAAAGGATAAAATTCCAAAGAGACAAACAAAAACACATAAAGCAGATTATGGAAAACACATAACAACTTAAAAGGCTCAAATTTGCCTCCTCACTTAAAGACAGGTTGTCTAGCATGTCTTGCAAATATCGGTTATGGTCTGTATTAAACTTAAACATTAAGGAGACAGACTGGTTTATTACACATTCCAGATAACAAACTAGAATCACACGTGCCTGCTGGCTGGAATTAATAGAGTCTGATTCAATTAACTAATTTACCTTATAGCTCGCTTAGGTGAAACCTATAGGCGTGGTATCTAATCACGAGAGAAAGATACCGATTTCAGAAGCAGATTTATTAACAATAGGAATATGAGTTTTGCAAGTGTTTAAGCAGTGTTATCACCAATTTTAAACTTATAAATGAGTTGAGGGATTCAGATTGGTTGATTACTCCTATAGGCATTCTTTCTAAGCGTAACTGATTTTAACTTTTATGGAAACACAGAAATCCTATAGGCATGGTGTCTAGAATACTGATTTTTATTATTTAAACCTATATATTATTTGCCTAGTGATGGATACGTATGCGGTATTTAGGAAGCCCTATAGACATGCTTTCTATATGATAGGCAAAAATGAAACATCCTATAGACAGGTTCTCTATATGGGATGCAGAAACGCAGAAGCGACTGATATGATATATGAAAGTGCATAACTTAAAATAAGGTTTCTATATGAAAATGTGGAAGTGCAGAACTTAAAACATGATTTCTATATGAAAATGCATAACATAAAGCGGAATTTCTATATGAAAATGTAGAAGTGCATAACTTAAAACATGATTTCTATATGAAAATTCATAACTTAAAGCAGGATTTCTATGTGAAAGTGTAGAGTGCAGAACTTAAAACAGGACTTCCATATGAAAATGCATAACTTAAAGCAGGATTTCTATATGAAAGCGCAGAAGTAAATACCTAATGAACATGATATCTACCATTATGCATACAATAAGTAATCCTCCCCTTTTCACTGTGAACCTCATGAGTTATTACAAATTATTACAGCCCAGAATGAATAGAAAACAGTAAGAAAATACATCAGAAAGCTAAAATCCCAACCAAGAAGAGCCCGATTCAGACTTCTATCTAAAGAATGAAGTAAACCTACTCCAAAGATCAAAATTCCAAAGCCTTTCTCTTATTTGGGATGTGTTAGAGTTCTCTAAGAGTCTTTAGTCGATTCCGCGCAGTGCTTACACCCAAATATATTGCAGAACTATATTATACTGCAGTATGGATGGGCTAGACCTCAAATATCCAACATCAGAGGAAGCTCAAGGTCCCAAGGCCAGGCTCATAGGAGGGGAGCAGAACTTAGAATCTAAGAGAGAGTGCAAGTGCATAGAGGGGATTTTGGGAAAAAGCCATGACAGGTTGATGGTCATACCCAGCAATTAGTAGTGGTGGCACACCCCAACCAGCCTGTTAGCCACATTGTTGGGAGTTAGAATCCATTAAAGGATCAAGTCTAGACATGAGCAACAATTGGGATGCTGCCAAGCCTTAACTTTAACTCAGACACATAGAAGGGAATAAGGGAATGGGGAAATCATAACAGCAACAGATGCATAGAGAAAAACATATTCAATAATGAACATAAACAAGTAGACAAGATTGTGGAAACTGTAAAGCAAACACATAGGGATGAGGCTGGAAAAAAAGAAGAACATACTAGTTTCAAGGAAACAAAGTAAGAAGAGTAGTAGTAAAACCAAATTGCAAACACACAGCCAAAAGATTTCAGAAGAGAGTGAGGGTGCAGGAGTATTGAAATTGAAAGTGCTCAACAAGTGTTGTGTGTCAGAGTATTGAACTCCTATTTTTTCTAAAACTGCTGAAAAGTCATGCTCTTTATAGCGCAGAAAACAAGTAAGAAAAAGGTAAGAAAATAGTTGTGAAAATCAATTACATAAGGTCTCCCTTTAATTAAGGGATTCTGATTTCAAATGGATAGAATAATTAAGGAAATAATTTGCTAAAAATCTTTTTCAAAGTAGTACAAGAAGGGCAAATACACAGAAACTATTTAAGGAAAGAGCTTGATAGCAACACAGTTTGTGCAAATAAGGAAAGACAATCAATCAACAGGTAGTAACAATCAGAAATTGAGTTTTGGTATGAATGAATCCAATCACAAAAGGTGAAGAAATGTTTAATTAAAAGAAATTAGTAAAAACCAATGGAACCTTATTAAAGGGAATTTTAAATCAATCACAAGTTGGCAAAACCTTTTTTGAAGGGAGAATTCATCATCTGTAAAATGTACAGACATATGATTCAAGAGAGAACTGTCGTGCTAATTAGAAAAGAGTCTAGCATGGAAAGTTCAGAGTCATAACAAAGAGGTTCAAGTTCAGTTCATAGACTGAGAATGAGTTTGAGAAAATCCAGGGTTCCACAATGGAACCCCAGTCCACATACAAGATCAAAATTGCCAAAAGAAAACCCCAAACCCTAGGGTTTCCAACTCGAGTAGGATACAAAGACGAGAAGGCAAGCCATTGAAACAGGCTCATAGGTCTCTTTCAGAGACTCATGAGGAAACGAATTAATAAAATTAGCAGGTTCAAGGAAAATAAAAAGTAGAACTGGTTTGAAGCATAGTGAGATTAGCAAGAACATGTTTTAAGAAAACTCGAAACTTCAAAGAGCTGATATAATCTTAAGAAATAGTAGATGAAACATGGTTTAGAAAAAACTCAAACAAAGGTCCAGTAAAGGCAAACAAAGGATTAAAAATTTAGTAAAAAAAATACAGTAAAGGAACATATAAGATAGACATGTCGAAGCATGATATAGAAACCAGTAGAAGAAAAATGGAGCACAATAGAAGAACATGCATAATACGGCAAACATAAGAACCCAGAGGAAGAATCACGCGGGGTAAAAAAAGAGAACATAAGAACATAACATAGACATACTCACACAAAGAAACGAAAAAAAAAGAAGAGTCAGAAAACATTTTAACTTTTCCAGAAACCCTGATCGAGGAGAAACAGATTTTGAAAGAAAAGAACGTTTTAGAACTCCAGTAGAACACAGATATAGCATAGGTCTAAGAAAACAACTAAAGAAAAACCTTGAATATCTTAGGGTTTCTATTTAGGGTTTCATAGAAACCCTATAAATGAGAAATGCTTGGAAGAAAGTATGATCTTGAGTCGGAGAGGTCAGAAATAGGCTCCTGATGCTCTGATACGCCGGAGCAAGGGCGTAAAGGACATAGAACTTTGAATATGTAGAGATCCGAAAAGACACCATCGAGGTTAGACTTCAGAACTCCGAACACCCAAGGTTTAATGGCGGAGGGGTGGGGTGAGTATGGCCGGAGAAGATGAGAAAGGCTAGGGTTCCAGGGAATCTTCGAGAGAGTTTGAGAGAGTGAGAGTATCCAAAGGCGGCCAACATAATAAAATGGGGGGATTAGGTTAGGGTTAGGTAAATTAAAAGGTGAAGGGATAGTCGTGGTCGTTGATCAAAATGATCAACGGCCTGGATTAAAAGAAAACTGGGCGAGTTTGATAAATGGGTTAAGGGGTTAATTGAAATTGGGCTGGTCCAATAGGGGGTTAAGATTGGGTCAATTGGAGGCTAAAATTGAAATATAATAGGGCTACAGTTGAAATGAATTGGGGCTATATATTAAATAGCCAGTTTTCCCTTTTATATTATAAAAAATAGTAAAAATGATTTCGAAATTAAATTTAAAGTACTGAATCGTTAACTAATATATAAATATTAAATTAAAAATAGTGGAACCAATTTCATAATTATAAAATGTTGTTCATCTTAAAATAGGCTAAAATTATAATTATATGTAATTTAAATTTTAAAATGCCAAATGATTTTATAAAAAATATACAAAAATTAAGTTTACTATATTTTAATATGAATGTGCGAATAAAATAAATTTTTCACAAAAATGGATGATTTTGGAAATAACTATTGATTTTGTACTACTAAAAATGGACAATAAATTGATTTTAAAAATCTTTTAAAAATTAAAAAAATACTTAAATCCTTGGGATTGCTTATATATGCATATATATGTTATTCTGAAAGTATTTTATATATATGAAAATATACAAGGAAAAATTGGGTATCAACAACTGCCCTTCTTTACCCGGGAAGGATGAAAGAGTTGTCGAGTAAAGATATGATGGCCAATTTGATCAGATGAAACGGTTTGAAGGGTTTGACCGTGCTATAGTTCCTGAGCTGCCTACATATCCCTGGTCTTACAGGAATCATGCCATATGTAGTTCAGGATCCATTGGCGGAATATGCTGATGGAGGTTTTACAAGAACAGACGAGGTATTCATGTCTGGAAGTGAGTTAAGGTATAATCAGGGCTGCGGGAACTGGAGCGGGATTGCTCCTGCTGAGACAGCCATTGATAGCCAGTTTACCTGCAAATGAACAATAGAAATGTATATGGTGCAAAATTTAACATGATGCAAGTTCCCGTTGGACGATAAATGTTGTCTTTGGATGGTTAGGATGACGTCCTGGGCCATGAAGCGTATAATAAAAGATTCACAAGCTATGAAATGATACTCTCGGGCTATGAGAATGATGCCTCCGAGCCATGATGCCTTTGAATAATGATATGCAATAGATAAAAGTGGGGTCCTCAGGCCATGGCATGGCGT
The DNA here is from genome assembly GCA_034376525.1 of Nicotiana benthamiana. Classification (NCBI taxonomy): domain Eukaryota; kingdom Viridiplantae; phylum Streptophyta; class Magnoliopsida; order Solanales; family Solanaceae; genus Nicotiana; species Nicotiana benthamiana. Next base: position 12,428,801 of record CM067338.1, on the reverse strand, counting down.
TCTCGGGCTATGAAAATGGTTCCTCCGAACAATGATGCCTTTGGACAATTTGGCGATCTTTCAGACCATGAGATGCAAAAGGTGGCAATCTTTTAGCTCATGCAATGCAATAAGCGGTGATCTTTCAGCCAAATGCAAGGTAAATAAGTGGCGATATTTTAGCCGATGCAGATGTAAATAAAAGTGGTGATATTTCAGCCAATGTAAGATGTGAATAAGGGTGGCGATCTTTCAGCCAAATGCAAGGTAAATAAGTGGCGATATTTCAGCCAATGCAAGACGTAAAGATAAAAGGTGGAGATATTTTAGCCATGCAAGATGGAGGTAGAGCTTAACCTCGGAAGTCAGAATAGTAGCCTTATGCAATGCAAAAAATGCAAGATGGAGGTAGAGCTTAACCTCGGAAGGCAAAATAGTAGCCCTATGCAATGCATGAAATGCAGATAGAGACAGAGTTTAGTCTCGGAAGGCAGAATGGTAGCCTTATACAATACAATAAATGAATGGCGAGTAATAATAAGATTTCTTAGTTGATAGCTAATTGCAATATTGCGGCTGCTGGGGACATTGTGCATGTATTGTGATTATAGATAAGTGACGGTTCTGAGAGTTATACTATATAAATGTATTTGGTAATTTGTTACTCGGGTGCCGGCCGTGATCACGTGATTTTTTCCCTACATGAGAATAACTCCTAAAAATAGACCAAGAATAATTTTTATTAATTTTAGGAATTTTTCTTTGTTTATTTGCATTTCATGCATTTTTAACATTTTTTAAATCATAGAAAAATTCTAAAAAAAAGGTCATTTTTACATATTTATCTTAGTTTTTAAATTAGCATTTTTCTTTATTTTTAAATTAAGTAGTTGTTTTAATGTTAAAAAAATAAATAAAGTGTTTTAATTTCTACAAAAAATAGATTAATTTAGAATTTTTAATTTCTATGATTGTTAATTAAAAGAAAATAAAAAGAAAAGAGAATAAGGATTTAATTGCAATGGGGTTTTAATTTAAGCAATTGGACCAATTTAAATTAAAAACTAGACTAAACGATACTTTTTCTACCCAACCCAATACCCAAATCCTCTTCCTTACCTAAAAGACCAAAACACACAACACACACCAATATACGTACATACACGCCTGGAAGTGCAGCCAGAGGTTCTTCTTCTTCACACACAGGTGCGCATATATAGAGGAGGAAGCTGGACAGCCTTGGCTTCTTCACAAAATAAACACACACACTATGCATATACACATACAAACACAATATAGAAGGGGAGCGAGGAGGCTGGGAATTGAAGAAGCTGCGCATCTTTACCTTCTTCTTCACAAAAACACACAGACCATCTCCAGCTTCAAACCAAACGGCTCTCGCCGGAAACCATTCGCCCAGCGTCGTCAGTTCTTCTCCCACCATCAGACCTCATCTTAAACCTTGCAACACCATAGCTGAACCCTAGAGGACTCCACGCAACCAGCAGCCGCCACCCCAACCTCACAAAATCATCCAGTCGGCCATCTCTGCAGCGAAAAAAAAGATCTCATCTCCATCATCATTTGTCACCACCACAGCTCCAACAACCACACACACACAGTAGTCATCATCGGAGAAGTTGGTGATATCCCTCATCACCATCGTTCTCACACGTTCTACTTCTATGTTGGATGTGTGTAGTTCTAACAGGTTATGGATTTTGTAACATTTTGTACTGAGTGTGGCCAGAATCAGTTCGTTGGCATCCCTTCGCGTTTGTCGTGTGGCTGTAGTTATAGTATCTCCATCGTTATAGTAGAAACGTCATTGGTTCCGACGAATGTCGAGGTTTGGATTGTAGTTCCATCGAGGTTTCCGTTCTCGGTCCGATGATTAATTTTGCTTTTCTCCGCGTGAAGATTAATGAAAGGTTCATTTACTTCATTCTCATTCTGTTTTGATATGATCATATACTGTGACTATGCATTTTGTTCCTCTAGTAAATTTATCTCAAATATGTTTGTTTGTTTCTTCATTTGTCTCTTCTGATTGCATTATATGTTTGTTTTGTTTCCATTAAAGTCACCTACTGTATAGTATTGATTTCTAATCCTGTTTGATGATAATTGAGTGAAGGAACATTATTTATACTTGTTCATATATTTATTCAGATTGGTTATAGAGACGTGATGGTATCACAATATAGATATTAAAGGAGTCAGTGGATGCATTTCATGTGGCCCGGCTCCAATTCCAAACAAGGCTAAATAATGCAGGTTGTGAACCATGGGCGCATTTCATGTGTTGTGGCTTGCGATATGTTTTTAAATAACCTTGATTTTCCTTAATTAAAATAAAAACAGTTTGAAAGTTCACAGTCCTCCAAATGTAGTTCTTTTTTAAATTATAATTGGGGGCGCTCCATGCCAAACAAAATTGATAATTGCATGACCCTCGCTCATTTAATCTTGACTTGATCCTTAGATTCTGAGGCGTGCCATTTAGCGAATTCCATGGTCCTCGCAAAGTGCGAACGCATATTCACTTTAAGCACGTTCTTAAATAATTCATTTTCCTATGTACATGTGCGCATCTATGTGACCCAAATCTAAATCTCAATGGAATTAAAATATGTCTAAAATTGCGTGCATATTTATGTGACGTAAATCACGATGTGTTTTAACGACATTGCAAATTTTTGTAAAACTTGTACTAAAAAGCGGTTAATAAATAAAAATTACAACATAGATGAACATGTGCAAAATCAGAATTTTTGGCCATTTATAATAGTTTAAGTGACCATGCTAGAACCACGGGATTTGAGGGTGCCTAACACCTTCCCTCGGGTCAACAGAATTCCTTACTAAAAATTTCTGGTTCGCAGAATCCATTCGGGCGGTCGAAAAATCTCCTCAATTTTGGATCCTAAATAAACCGGTGACTTGGGACACCAAAAGCCAAATCTATCCCAAGTGGCGACTCTTAAATAAATAAATAATCCCATTTTGAATAGTGTCACTTTAATTGAAAAAACTCCCTTATATGTTTTTATCCTTCGGGGGTAGCCGTGTAAAAAGGAGGTGTGACACTTGCATCCGCAGAAGAATCGTGAGTTTTGTAAAGGGAGAGGGTTAGTTCGTATCCCCGCTGATTTTGCTTCGCTCGCTCGGCTCTCTTTGGTGATACTTTATATTTTCCTGGGGTAGTATTGCTAAACAAAGCAATTTTGATAATAGACATGCACAATTTAGTAAAAGTATGACATGAATATACAACCAAAAAAATAGTTTTTTCGCTCAGATGAACCGACGACTACAACGCGGTTCAAGACATTGCAACCTCTCGTGTCTCAGAATTTTAATGGTCCTCCTCAAAATTCTGCCCCAGTTTACTGGGTTGCTACTTCCGACAACTACGTGTGATAAATGGCCAAAATCAACTTCGGAATTTTGAGGGTCCTCCTCAAAATTCTGTCCCAGTTTCCAATAGTGGGGGGAAATAAAATTTTTTATTGAATTGTGACTGAACCCATAAGGGTGTCTACGTATACCTGCATAAACGGGAATCAGGTTAGGCATAGTTCAAAATACATCATATAAGGAAATCATAAATTTTACACATAGTATCGCTTGACTGCGTCTAAATTAATCAGCTTTCGCCAAACTTCTCCGTCTATTTCTGTGAGTATAAGGGCGCCTCCTATTAGAACCCGGTGAACCATGTACGGATCCTGCCAGTTGGGAGAGAATTTCCCTTTGGCTTCATCTAGGTGCGGGCATATTTTCTTTAACACCAGCTGTCCAGGTGTGCATTGTCATGGCTTGACTCTTTTATTGAAGGCTCTAGCCATTCTGTTTTGATAAAGCTGACTGTGGCAAATTGTATTCATTCTCTTCCCATCTATTAGAGCCAGCTGCTCGTAATGACTTCTCACCCATTTTGCGTCGTCGAGCTCAGCTTCTTGTATGATCCCTAAGGAAGGAATTTCTACTTCAACGGGAATGACTGTCTCTGTATCATATACCAAAACATAGAGGGTTGCCCCAGTTGATGTGCGGACTATGGTACGGTGCCCCAATAAAGCAAATGCTAACTTCTCATGCCACTGCTTATGCTTTTCTATCATTTTCCTCAGTATCATCTTGATATTCTTATTGGTGGCTTCTACGGCTCCATTCATTTAAGGTCTATAAGCTGTAGAATTCATGTATTTGATTTTGAAGGTTTCACACATGGCCTTTATCAGGTCACTATTGATATTGGAACCATTATCAATGATGATTGATTTTGGAATCTTGAATTGATAAACAATGCGGTCGCAGACGAAATCTTCCACGACTTTCTTACTGCCTTCTAGGATGTTTCCTCCATGCATTTGGTGAAATAATTAATTGCCACTAAGATAAACCTATGTCCGTTGGAAGCAGGGGGCTCTATTTGTCTGATAACATCCATTCCCCAAGCGGAGAACGGCCATGGTGAGCTTGTTGCATTAAGCTGATTTGGAGGAACCTTTATAATGTCTGCACGTATCTGACAGCGATGGCATTTTTGGACGTACTGGATGCAGTCGCTTTCCATAGTCATCCAGAAATAACATACCCAGAGTATCTTCTTAGCTAAGACAAAACCATTCATATGTGGACCGCATGTCCCAACATGAATTTCTTCTAGTAGTTTAGATGCTTCTTTTGCGTCGACACATCTTAGCAATCCCAAGTCAGGAGTCCTCTTATACAGGATCCTCCAATGTGAAAGAAATTGTTAGATAACCTCCAAAGTGTACGCTTCTAAGTGGGATTTGCAAGCTTTGGGTATTCTCCTTTTGCTATGTATCCTTAATATCATGAAACCAAGGTTTTCCATCTGCTTCTTCTTCGACATGAGCACAGTAAGCTGGTTGATCATAGATCTTTACAGGGATAAGATCAATGAAATTCTTATCTGGGTGCTTTATCATGGATGATAAGGTAGCCAATGCATTGGCAAACTCATTTTGAGCTTTAGGAACATGTTGGAACTCTACCTTTGTGAACCTATATCTCAATTCATGTACGTGATGCAAATAAATGAGTATCTTGGAGTTCTTGGCCGCCCATTCTTCTCGGACCTGATGTATAAGCAAGTCTGAATCCCCAATCATTAGCAATTCTTGAATGTTCATGTCAATGGCCATATTGAGCCCTAAGATGCATGCTTCGTACTCGGCCATATTGTTGGTGCATGGGAACTTAAGCTTAGTGGATTCTTGATAATGCTGGCCAGTTTCTGATACTAGGAATGCTCCTATGCTAACTCCTTTGAAGTTAGCTGCTCCGCCAAAAAACATCCTCCTACCGTCATATGATTCTACAATACCTTCCCCTATAAAGGATATCTATTCGTCACAAAAATACGTTCTTAGGGATTCGTATTCTCTGTCCACAGGATTCTCAGTGAGATAATCTACCAAAGCTTGTCCTTTGATTAATTTCTAATTTACATAGACAATGTAGAATTCACTTAATAGGATTTGCCACTTGGATAGCTTGCCAGTGGGCATGGGATTTTGAAAGATGTACTTCAGCGGATCCATTCTTGATATGAGGTATGTGGTGTAGGCACAGAAATAGTGCCTCAATTTCTAAGCTACCCAATATAGAGCGCAATAGGTGCTTTCTAAATGAGAATACCAGGCCTCGTACGGGGTTAACTTCTTGCTAAGATAATAGATGGCCTGCTATTTCCTCTCTGTTTCATCATGTTGTCCTAGAACGCAACCAAACGCTCCATCCAATACTGTAAGGTAGAGTAATAGGGGTCTACTTGGCTCACGTAGGACCAAGACTGGTTGTGTTGACAGGTATTCCTTGATCCTGTCGTAGGCTTTCTAACAATTATCAATCTATTTGGTAGCGGCGTTCTTCTTCAGCATTTTAAAGATTGGCTCACAGATGACAGTAGATTGTGCTATGAAATGGCAGATGTAGTTAAGTCTCCCCAAGAAACTCATAACGTCCTTCTTGTTCTTTAGTGGTGGCAATTCTTGAATAGCTTGACCTTTGAAGGATCCAGCTTTATCCCTTAGCGACTTACAATAAACCCAAGTAGTTTCCCGACGGGAAACCCGAATGCACATTTTTCGGAGTTCGGCTTCAAGTTGTACCTTCTCAGTTTGTTGAAGAACTTCTTCAAATCTTCCATGTCATTAGTGGCTTTCTTGGACTTGATGATAACATCATCTATATATACTTCGATCTCCTTGTGTATCATATCATGGAAAATGGTAGTCATGGCCCTCATGTAGGTGTCCCCAACCTTCTTTGACCCAAACAAAATCATTTTGTAACAATACATTCCCCATGGCATAATGAAAGCCATTTTCTTAGCGTCTTCCTCATCCATCCATATCCGATGATACCTAGCAAAACAATTAATGAACGACTGCAGCTCATGCTTGGCACAGTTGTCAATTAGAATATGTATGTTTGGCAAGGGGAAGTCGTCTTTGGGACTAGCCCGGTTGAGGTCCCGGTAGTCGACACAGACTCTAACTTCCTATCCTTCTTTGGCACTGGTACAATATTGGTTAACCATGTTGGATATTCTACTACTCTGAGAACCTTAGCTTTGACTTGCTTGGTGACTTCTTCCTTGATTTTCAAACTCAAGTCAGGCTTGAAATTTCTGAGCTTCTACTTTATCTGTGGACATGTCGGATCGGTTGGCAGTTTGTGTGCCACAATAGATGTACTCAAACCAATTATGTCCTCATACGTCCAGGCGAATATGTCTTCATATTCCCTTAGAAATTCCGTGTACTCTTCCTTTTCTGATGGTGCCAAATGAACGTTGATGCGTGTTTCTGTAACATTTTATACGTCTCCACGTTAACAACCTCAGTCTCGTCCAGGTTGGACTTAGGTTTATTCTCAAAATCCTCAATCTGTTTAAAAACTTCTTTTAATGTTTCATCCTCCTCTGAATCTATATCTGTTTCATGCATTATTTCGTTGCATGTCACAATCATGAGTTCATCTAGATAAGTAATAGTAATGCTCTATAAATAAAGTAAATGAGAGAAAGTAATAAGAGTAATATTTTATAATAAACTGAAGTACTTTGATGGATTTCATAACGGTTTTGATTATTAGAGCTTGTATTTTAAAATAAAAAATGCGAAAGAAAATCAACTAGCAAAAAAAATAACATATAATGTATGGTGCTTTGTTCTTCCTTGCTACCCCGAAGCTTTTCGGACTCTGGTGGTTCTGATGGTCCAATTGTTGAGGTGCGTTCCTCGGCTCACAGCCTGTATGGAAGGGCCTTCCTCCCCCTCCTCCTCAAAAATACTACAACAGTCCATGTCATAATCTTCCAAAAACAAACTCCTCATCACTCCAGTGCTTCCTCTTCTTCTGATCCATATATAACACTGGATGGCTGGAAAATTTGCTCCTAGTGAGGTTTCTGCTGCTCCAGTGGATAATAAGGTACACGCCATGGTGGCAACCATTCATTGAACTCTCTCCAGGTATACTCGTATCCTAGACCAAAGGTTTTACCATGTTTTTTCAGCTTGATAGGCTTAGCGATCCCTTGGATGTTCTTGCCAAGTCCCTTGCCAGGTTCATATCCGCTCCAATTTAGTATGCTTTTAATTTTGTTGCCCTTCCACTTTTCCTTATCAACGGTGATGACTCGCTTGATATAGTGGTAGGTCTCTCCACCTATCTTCCTTCTTCCTCCGATCGTTGGGATGGTCTGGCGACTGTATATGGGATTGCTACCGTCGCGATGAATAATCACCTCTTGATGATTCCACGCAAATTTCACTGCTTGATATAGGGTTGATGCTACAACCCCAGCGGCATGAATCCAAGGCCGTCCTAGAAGCAAGTTTTAAGATGCGGGTACGTCTATCACTTGAAAATCAACATCAAACCAAGTAGGACTCATTTACAGACATAAGCTAATTTCCCCAATAGTGGACCTTTGGGAACAATCAAAATCTTTGACATTGATGGCCCCATCCCTGATCTCGTGCAGGCTTTTTCCTAATGTCATGAGAGTCACCAATGGATAAATGTTGAGGCTAGACTCTCCGTCAATCAAGATTCTGGTGATGAAATAGTCCTCGCACTGCACAGTGATGTGCAGTGCCTTGTTGTGACTCAAACCTTCTGGTGGCAACTCATCTTCTTGGAAAGTGATCTTGTGACTCTCCAATACCTGCCCCACCATATTTGCCATTTCTCCTAGATGACGTTGCTTGGTACATACGCTTCACTCAACACCTTCAATAAGGCATTCTTATGTGTGTCAAAGCTTTGTAGCAGAGCTAAGATAGAAATTTTGGGCTGGTGTTTTGTTCAACTGATCAATTACTGAATACTCTTTGGCTTGTATCTTCCTACAGAGGTCGTGGGGCCTAGCTTTAGCTATGGGTGTTCATCTAGGTGCCCGCTTACTCGACTCTGCCAAGTGTTTCAGAGTATAAACCCTGCCGGTCCTGGTCATACCCTATGCCACAACCGCTTCTCCGAACATGGATTTCCCTTTCCTCCTTGACTCGGCTATGTTATCCCAAGGGATGGCCTTTTTATGGAATAGTGCTATGGCCGACATTGCTACTGGAATGGGTACCCTTGCCTTGGAAGGAAACATAGTAACCTTAAAAGGTGTAGGCGCCTTTGGGGACCCAAACTTGACCTCAAACGGTGTTGTCGTCTTTGCAGAATAAGGCGCTTTGAACTTAAGTGGTATGTACATATTCACCTCGGCGTCTCCAGAAAGCTAGATCTAGACCACAATCGGATTAAGGGTGACTGTTGGTTTCTTTGGCTCGTTATCTTATGCGATTACTCCGATCGATCCTTTGGGATCCCAATTATCCTCTATCTCAATTATGTGAATGCCTCCGCCCTTGCGGTTTGGTAGAGGGTTATTGCGGACATTCGGAGAAGGTTCCTTTGCCACAAAGATCTTGTTGTCAATCAAAGCCTGGATCTTAAACTTCAGGTGCGACATTCATCAATGGTATGCCCTTTCATGCCAAAATGGTATGCACAGGTTATATTTAGATTGACCCATTGGGAAGGGTTTTTAGGGGTTATGGTAGAGATGGGGGTAATATAACCAGCAGCTTTGAGCCTTTCATATAGCTGGTCGATTGGTTTGGCAATGGTGGTATATTGTTTGGGAGGTCTGTGGTTGAAATTTGGTCAAGGTTTGGGAAAGTTTTGGCGAGTGGGAGGTGATTGATAGTGAGAGGGATTGTAGGCTTGGTAGACATTTGCGGGTTGGAGTATCTGGGTGAAGTAGGCTGATATGTGGGTGGTGGAGGTAATTGGTAATTTGGGGTAGGTTGATATGTGAGTGGAGGTATTGGGTAGGTTTGGTATTTGACCGGGGACTCTATTCTGTGTGCAACCATCATGATGCTCACGTTCCTTTTCTTGGACGTGCCACTAGATTGTAGAGCCTTGTTGGTAGCCTGCAAAGCTTCAAAGTTTGTGACCATACCACTTTTGATTCATTCCTCAATCCTCTCCCCTAACTTGATGATGTCGGAAAATTTCTGGCTTTCAATCAACATCAACCTTTCATAGTACTGTGGGTCGTGAGCTCGGACGAAAAACCTATTCATTTGTTCTTCTTCTAAAGTTGGTCTGACCTTAGAAACTTCTTATCTCCAACGAGTAGCATACTCGCGGAATGTCTCCGTAACCTGTCCATGAAATTGGACGCCATACTTAACCAATTTGACCACTTCTTCAGGTCTTGGCTAATGTACCAAGATAGAGCATCTCCTTTCAGACTTCTCATAAAATGCTTCATGTGAATATTTTTGTCCTTTCCTACTCCGACCAACTTGTCGCAGTATGTTCTCAGATGAACTCTCGGATCCCCTGTACCACCAAACATCTCGAACTTAGGAGGTTTGTATCCCTCAGGTAGTTCGACATCTCGTTGTATGCAAAGGTCTTCATAATTTAGCCCTTCAATCCCCTGACTTCCCTCGATGCCATGAATTCTGCTAGTCAGCTTCTTGAGTTCTTTTTCCAGATTCTTAATAAGAGAGTCTCTATCATCAGACTCGGGCGTGTTTGAAATGGGTTGAGTAGTGTGCGGCACAGTTTCCACATAGATAGGGTTGTTACAGTAAGGATGAAAATGGTAATTTGTGGAGTTCACATGTTCCAGGATGAGCAGTGGAGTATTGTTGGTTGTCTAGCAGGTGTTGAAGCGGTGGTTAGGATCGGGGTGGTTTTGTGGTTTCAGGATACTTTGTGGAGGTGTGGGGTTTTGGGTGTATGGAAAGTTGACATCTGGGGTGGTGAGGTAAAATAACAAGCTTGCCAAGTTACGAACTTGGTGTAGTTCTTCTTGAAATTTTAACAACTTCTTCTCGACTTGGGAGGCACTTTCCTAAGAAACCTGAATACCCTAGTAACCTCTACCGGTTCGACTGAGTTCTCATTTCTGGTGTTGCTCAAGTTTTCCATTTTTCCCTTGTTCCTGTTTTTGAAGGGACTAGGAGGAGGAGTGGGTGGAGGGCCCTCGGATCTTGTGGAGTATAATGATGATGCCAGAGTGCACGAACTAACCTTTGGGGAGGGGAATAAAACAAAAATAAAAACAAAAAGGTAGCAAGTTAGTGCGAATTATAAGAGAAAGATGTTGCAATATTTAAACATAGATTGCGAGGATATAAATCATGTCCTAATTTGGGAGCCCCGTTGTGCCCAAGGTAGGACTAGCGACACGTTAATTTGGAGAACTTATAATGCTAAATGCCTCATTTTATTTATAAAATAAGACGAATCCGAAAATGACACTAAAATAGCAGAAGATTAGATGTCACTAATGTCATTGGCCTTATTACATTTAAAGCAAAAGAAAAGGAACCCTAACTACTTGGTCGTAGAAGGACCTTCCCCAAACTCGGCATCTTTGGCTCCATCGAACATCTTCACCAGCTGATGTGTCCTAGCAGCTAGTAGGCTCTGTCCAAGTGTCCGCCTTCATTTCCTTCAGCATTCTGGCAGTCTTCGACCCTTTTGATGAATTTCCTCTCTAGATCCATTAAACCCCGCTCCAAGAGCCCCAGACACTTGTTGGCATTGACAGCCCTGTCTTTCCATTATTCAATCAACTTCTGGTTAGTTTCTTGAATTTCATAATGCTCACTATGTGTTCTCGAATCCTCTTGCGCAATTGGCTGTACTCAACCTGCGCTTCAGCCTTATCATCGATGATCCTATGACCTCGAACAAACACAAGTTGACCCAGACCATTATGATTGTCTTCTACCAGTTGGGATGGTATGGAGTATAACTATCATGGTACCTGTCTGGCTCAATAGTGTCCCTTCCCATGACGATTTTGCAGTGCCACATGTGCTGAGCTTGGCACTTGTAAGGGCTATCATCATCTTGAAACTCGGCCCGAAAATGACTCATTTTGTTAACCCTTGGTATATCATGCTTCCTAACGCCTGTATCATAACTCGAAGAGGGACATAAGGTTAAGTTCCTCTCAAATCAATAAGTATTAGAAACAGTGCATCCCGAGAACGGGCAATGAACTATTTAGTAGGGAGCCATTCGAACATCCACTGTACTTGGTCCTCTTTCAGATTTTCAAACCGTTCTACCCATCCTTTGTCATCTTCTAGCTGAGCAAACATGTTGGGCATGTAGTTAATCCTCCTTGATTGATGGAAGGCTATATGATCGTCCCAGTCCCTACGCTGAATCTCCTGTCAATACTCACATTTTTGGAGGTGCTCCATTAGCCAGAGTTAACCCTTGAAGTGTTTGGATCCCTGTTGACACTTCCCCAAGGCTCGGTATATTTCTTCAATGTTCATGGGCACTATGCTAAATGGTTGCCCACCAATTCCCTCTATTAATGTTTTGGTGACATGGCTAGTCGGGTATGGATCCTTGCTTTCATCATAGGGAGCACTATCATCCCCAAGAAGTATAACATAAAGACGAAAACCCTCGATGGATATATCCTAATGATGTGAGGGCGAACTCATTAGGATAAGTACGGTAAGATTTGTTGTGATTGTACCTCTCGTACAAATAATCAAAGGGAATGTACGACTCCTTCAAACAAGTTAAGTATGGATTCTTCTTTAGACCCATCATCTTGAGAAAAACTCTACCCTTGTGATTTTCTAGCATTAACAGACCTGGAGTTGCCTACGGCATACTAGCCATCCCTCTTATTTCCTCTAGCAGGGGTGTCATCTCAATCTCCCCGAAGTGAAGCACAGACCTATCACAATCCCGGAACAGGGTGGCAGCTTCAATAATTTTGATATTGGGTTGGATTTCCAGAAGGGAAGGAAAATTCCCTAAGTATTTTCGGATGAGAGTCTGATCACTCGAATGAAACTCTTCCCACCAATTTAGCAATTTCAGGTGGATGTTGGCGACCATGCCAAATCTGGGGACTTCGTGCCGCATTTCTGCAAAACAAAAGTGTTAGGCACTTACCCCAACCAGACTCGACTATTAAATATCAATAAGGGGCACAATTTCTATAGCATTAACAAACTGGAACCCGATTAGATTAAATCATGCATTGTCATCCTTCACCTCGAAGAAAGTTGTCTCCATATCAGCATCTCCATGGATAGTAAGAATTCCCCCATCTCTTGGCATCTTGATCTTTTGTTGTGACGAATAAGGAAGAGCGCCCAATTGGTATAGCAAGCATTTAATTCTCCAAATAAATGCACGAAACGTGGTAGCGTCCGTTTGGGTTTTCGGGAAAACCTGGTGGACTTTAGACAAGGCTATTTTAAAGAGTCATTATGCGGACAACATAACTAACTCGGCTAGGTTTTGACAGTGATGCATGCACAATTAAATGGAGTAGGATTTCTGTGGGGGTATTAGACTGGTACCTTGAGCGGACAACTTAAGAGGTAAAGGTAACCGTTAAGTACACCGTTGATTGACTGGTTTTACCATAAATACGCCTTTGATTTAGGGGTAATTATATCGGAAGGGCACAACCACTCATTATAAGCATTGCTATGTTTTTTTATTTCGCACGAGTGGAAGATGATGTTGAATATGCAGTTGCAATAAATGAACAAGTTGTCATGTATTTGTATGTTCATAATAATAATTACAATAATTACAGTAATTACAGTAGTATTAAAGGAAAGAGGTAAAAGAAAAGAAACAAAGAGCCATGTCAGCTTCATAGTAGAGGAAATAAATAAAGACATTAAAGACATTCAAAGAGGCATAGAGTCACAAACGGCATGAAATGGTAAAAGCCTTCAAGGGTTCCCCAGCAGAGTCGCCATGCTGTCACGCCCCCTTTTTCTCGCAAAATCGGGATTATGACATTTAGGAAGGCAACTCGTTCCCTTTTGGGAATTAGGTTTTTGAATTGAAGAGTCGCCACCTAATGATTAAGTGCATTAGGACAATAAGAGGATTTTGATTTAGAAACCAACGATTTGGGTAAGAGCTAGAAATTATCTCGAGGGGAAGGTGTTAGGCACCCCTCAAGATCCACTAGTGTGGTTTCCAGCCATGCTAAAATTGTGACTTCAAGTACAAGTAACAAATAGGCAAACAAGGATTACAAATATGAGGGATTGTCACATAATGGCTACAAATAAATTAAAGTTTGAAGAAAAACAAAGAAAGCTGAAATTTTGAGGGAATGGTACGAACAATCTAAAAGATAATAAACAAATAAAAGGAAGAGGGTCCTAGGTTTACAAATAATATGGATCACATCAATACAATACCCGATGATCACTCCTCAAAATATGGGGCTACACATGATATTAGTGCACCGGTCATCATATCCATATCTACCCTTTCTCACCCCGTTGAGGTATTAAAAGCGGAATGGTTTTGTTACTTATTGCATGCTAATACCCGCTCCAATCCTATAAGTTCTAGAGGAATTTGGGACTACTGGTCCTAAAAGGAAGGGAAATTTGGGTTTTGTATGGTTTAAAAGGATAAAATTCTAAAGCGACAAACAAAAACACATAAAGCAAATTATGGGAAACACATAACAACTTAAAAGGATCAAATTGGCCCCTTCACTTAAGGACAGGTCGTCTAGCATGTCTTGCAGATATTGGTTATGGTTTGGATTAAACTTAAACGTTAAGGAGGCAGACTAGTTTATTACACATTTCAGATAAAAAACCGAAATCAAACCTGCCTTTTGGCTAAAATTAATAGAGCCTGATTCAATTAACTAATTTACCTTATAGCTCGCCTAGGTGAAACCTGTAGGCATGGTATCTAAACACGAGAGAAAGATACTGATTTCAGAAACAGATTTATTAATAGCAGGAATATGAGTTCTGCAAGCATTTAAGCACTGTTATTACCAATTTTAAACTTATAAACGAGTTGAGGGATTCAAATTGGTTGATCACATATCTAGGCATGCTTTCTAAGCATGACTGATTTTAACTTTTATGGAAACACATAATTCCTATGGGTATGGTGTCTAGAATACTGATTTTTATTATTTAAACTTGTATATCATTTGCCTAGTGATGGATACCTATGCGGAATTCAGGAAGCCCTACAGACTTGCTTTCTATATGATAGGAAAAACTGAAACATCCTATAGACATGTTCTCTATATGGATTGCAGAAACGCAGAAAAGCGACAGATATGATATATTTTATATGAAAATGGATAACTTAAAACAAGGTTTCTATATGAAAATGTGGAAGTGCAAAACTTAAAACAGGATTTCTATTTGAAAATGCATAACTTAAACCATGATTCCTATATGAAAATGTAGAAGTGCAGAACTTAAAATAGGATTTCTATATGAAAATGCATGACCTAAAGTAGGATTTCTATATGGAAGTGTAGAAGTGCAGAACTTAAAATAGGACTTCCATATGAAATTGCATAACGTAAAGCAGGATCTATATGAAAGCGCAGAAGTAAATACCTAATGAACATGATATCTACCCTTACGCATACAATAAGTAATCCTCCCCTTTTCACTGCGAACCTCATGAGTTATTACAAATTATTACAGCCCAGAATGAATGCAAAAAAGTAAGAAAATACATCAAAAAGCTAAAATCCCAACCAAGGAAAGCCTGATTCAGACTTCTATCTAAAGCATGAAGTAAACCAACTGCAAAGATCAAAATTCCAAAGCCTTTCTCTTATTTTGGATGTGTCAGAGTTCCCTAAAAGTCTCTAGTGGTCTCCGGGCAGTGCTTACACCCAAATATATTGCAGAATTACATTATCTGTATTGTGGAAGGGCCAACCCTCAAATGTCCAATATCACAGGGAGGTCAAGGTCCCCAGGCAAGGCTCATAGGAGGGGGGCAAAACTTAGAATCTAAGAGAGAGTGCAAGTGCATAGAGGGGATTTTGGGAAAAAGCTATGAAAGTCTGGTGGTCATACCCAACAATTAGGAGTACTAGCACACCCCAACCAGCCTATTAGCCACATTGTTTGGGAGTTAGGATCCATTAAAGGATCAAGTCTAGACATGAGTAACAATTGGGATGATGCCAGGCCTGAACGTTAACTCAGACACATTGAAGGGAATAAAGGTATGGGAACTCATAATAGCAACAGATGCGAAGAGAACATCATATTCAATACTGAACATAAACAACAAAGTAGACAAGATTGTAGAAACTGTAAAGCAAACACATAGGGACGAGGTTGGAAACGAAAGTAGAACATACCAGTTTCAAGGAAACAAAGAGAGAAGAACAACAATAAAGCCAAACTGCAAACACACAGCCAGAAGATTTTAGAAGAGAGTGAGGATGCAAGAATATTGAAATTAAAAGTTTTCAATAAGTGTTGTGAATTAGAGTATTGTTTTTTTTTTCTAAAAGTGCTGAAAGGTCGTGCCCTTTATAGTGTAGAAATCAAGTGAGAAAAAGGTAAGAAAATAGTTGTGAAATCAGGTTCATAAGGTCTCCCTTTAATTAAGAAAATCTGATTTCGAATGGGCAGAATAATTAAGGAAAGAATTTTCTCAAAATCTTTTCCAGAGTAGTACAAGAAGAGAAAAAAAAAGAAATTATTTAAGGAAAGAGTTTGATAGAAAAACAATTTGTGCAAATAAGGAAAGGCAATCAATCAATAACCAGTAAAAATCAGAAATTGAGTTTTGGTATGAATGAATTCAACCTGAAAAGGTGAAGAAAGGTTTAATTAAAGGAAATCGGTAAGAATCAATCAAACCTTATTAAAAGGAGTTCTGAATCAATCACAAGTTGGGAAAACCTTTTTATAAGGGAGAATTCATCATATAAAAAGTGTACAGACATGTGTATCAAGAGAGAACTGTCATGCTAATTAGAAAAGAGTCTAGCATGGAAAGTTCAGGGTCATAACAAAGAGGTTTAAGTTCAGTTCATAGGCTCAAAATGGGTTTGAGAAAATATAGGGTTCCACAATGGAATCCCAGTCCACACACAAGATCAAAATCACCAAAAGAGAACCCCAAACTCTAGGGTTTACAACTCGAGTAAGATACAAAGACGAGAAGGCAAGCCATTGAAACAGGCTTAGAGGTCTCTATCAGAGACTCATGAAAAAACAAACAAACAAAATTAGCAGGTTCAAGGCAAATAAAATGCAAAACTGGTTTGAAACATAGTGAGAGTAGCAGGAATATATTTTAAGAAAACTCGGGACTTAAAAGAGGTGATATAAGCTTAAGAAACAGTAGATGAAACATGATTTAGAAAGAACTCAAACAGAGGTCCAGAAAAGGCAAACAAAGTATTAAAAGTTTAGTAAAAAAATACAGTAAAGGAACACTTAAGATAGACATGTGAAAGCATGATATAGAAACCAGTAGAAGAAAGAACGGAGCACAATAGAAGAACATGCATAATACGGCAAACATAAGAACATAAGAATCATGCGAGGTAAATAAAAAGAGAACATAAGAACATAACATAAACAGATTTACACAAAAAAAGAAGAAAAAGAAAAGTTAGAAAACATTTTAACTTTTCCAGATCCCTAGATCAAGGAGAAACAAATTTTGAAAGAAAAGATTGGGGAAGATGTTTTAGAACTCCAGTAGAACAAAGATATAGCATTGGTATAAGAAAAAAACTAGAGAAAAACCTCGAATAGCTTAGGATTTCAGAGAAACCCTAAAAATGAGAAAGGATTGGAAGAAAGTCCGATCTTGAGTCGGAGAGGTCAGAAATAGGCTCCTGATGCTTGGATACACCGAAGCAAGGCCGGAGAGGCCATAGAACATTGAATCTGTAGAGATCCGAAAAGACACCATCGAGGTCAGACCTCAAAACTACGAACACCCAAGTTTAATGGTGGAGGGGGGTGAGTACATGCCATCCATGGTCTGAGAAGCCATGGATTCCGGCGAGGTTATAGTCAGAGAAGATGAGAGAGGTTAGGGTTCCAGGGAATCTTTGAGAGAGTTTGAGAGAGGGAGAGTATCCAAAGGCGGCCAACAGAATGAAATGGGGAAATTAGGGCAGGGTTAGGTGAATTTAAATGGAAAGGGGTAATCGTGGTCTTGATCAAAAGGATCAACAGCTTGGATTAAAAGAAAATCGGGCGGGTTGGATAAACGGGTTAAGGTGTTGGGTTAAAATTGAAATTGGGCTGGTCTAATGGGGGTTAAGATTGGGTCAATTGGAGGCTAAAATTAAAATGTAATGGGGCTACAATTGAAATGAATTGGGGCCATATATTAAATAACTAGTTTTTTCTTTTATTTTATAAAAAATAGTAAAATAATTTTGAAATTAAATTTAAGTACTGAATTAGTAACTAATATATAAATATTAATTTAAAAATGCTAGAACCAATTTCATAATCATAAAATGATGTAAATCTAAAAATAGGCTAAAATTACAATTATATATAATTTGGCTTTTAAAATGCCAAATGATTTTGTAAAACATATACAAAATTACTTTAACTATATTTTGTATAAATGTGCAAATAAAATAAATTGTTCACCAAAATGGATGATTTTGAGAATAATTATTGATTTTGTACTGCTAAAAATGGACAACAAATTGTTTTAAAAATCTTTTAAAAATTGAAAAAAATACTAAAATCCTTGGGCATGCTTATATATGCGTATATATGTTATTTTGAAAGTATTTTATACATATGAAAATATACTGGGAAAAATTGGGTATCAACACTCTTCAGTCAAGCTCGAACACTGGTGGGGGCATCCCCTAGGAAGATCACCTTCTCGAACAAGTCAAGATAAGCCGAAAAGTGTCTTAGTAGGAAAACGATGTATTGGGCCAAACGGTCAAATGTATCATGTCCGCATAGAATGATTAAGCCCTTGACAACAAAAACATGTACACATATGCCAAGTAATCAAGGAATATTTCCTTCTCCAATAAAACGCTTTACGCTTCAAAGAATTCTGATACTTTCGCAAGAAATGGCTCGAAAGCCAATAATTTCCAAACACTCGGGGACTGACATAAAAAATTCGAAGCCATGCGACCTCCTGATCGGAAGCTTGAAACTCATAAGCCCTACATAAGGAAACACCAAATTTATAAAGAATGGATCTAGAGCCAAGAAGCTTTCGATGACTCGGGGACTATCGTCAACTGTCACCCCCATCAATTTGCTGAAAACCCGGGGCTATAAGACCTCATACGGGCAACCTCGAGCTCATGGGACCTTCATAAGGAAACACTATATCTGTAAGATCTCAAGTAAGGCATGAACTATACTTCTACCAAGTAATTATGTAAGACCTCAAGCAAGGCATAACTCATACTTGTACTAAGTAAATTATCTATAAGACCTCAAGTAAGTAATGATAAAATTAGTAAGACCTTACAAAAGGCATAATATCGATCCTAAAGTTAAGGCTATATATCCAAACTTATAAGACCCCCTAAAAAGGCATACCCTTGATATAGATGCCAAAGCTACTTCACTCGGGGACTTAAAGGCTCTGGCCAAACACAATGACTCTGGTTGCAAGGCTCCAGCCAAACTCACGTGACTCAGGGATACCCGACCGTCGCTACTAAATCACAGGTCTTCAATTACTTCGAAAAAAATTTGAAAAGAACTGGTTAATAAGTCTACATTCGACATAAGCAAAAGAGCTTCGATCATATCAGCTAAAAATAATGGGCCTCCAAATATTCAGCCATCGAGTAGAACCTCATGAGGTGCTCAATTATTGCTATCTAACTGCTCACAATCGAGGTTATTCAAACAGTCAAAGATTCAGTCGAACATAAAAACTTCAAAAAATCTTTAGCGAGGGAAAACAAAGCCTACATAAGAGGTCGTACCGACCCAATGCGTAAGAGCCACTGTCGCCAGCCTACACTAAGAGGTCATACCAATCCAATGTGTAAAGCGACTGTTGTCGGCCTATATTAAGAGGTCATACCGACCCAACGCATAAGATCCTAAGAGCCAGGTTGAAAACTTAAGGGTGAATGAGCTCGAGTCAAAATCCGACCCGAAGACTAAGCTCGAAATAGTTAACTTAAAATGCCTAAGGAAAAATGTGTAAGAGCCACTGTCACCAACCTATATTAGAGGTCATACTAACCCAACGCGTAAGGGCCTAAAGGCCAGCTTACAAACTTAAGGATCAATAAGCTTGAATTGAAATCTTACTTGGAGACTGAGACCAAAATAGTTAGCTAAAATGCCTAAGGGCAAATGCGTAAGAATCCAGGTGCCAACCTATAATAGAGGTCGGTGTAAGAGCCTACGAGCCCTCCCAACAAGTCTCAGGGCTGAGTTACAAACCTAATGGTTTTTACTCGAAGGCCAATTCGCCTGGCTAATCATTGACAAAACATCGAAACTCAAGAAAAAGAAAGACATACACGAGTAAATAGAAATTCATGAGAAGAGAAAAAACCGAAAGGTTTTTGTTACATATACGCATGTATGAAACAATGCAAGGCTACATCTACAAAGAATCAAATAGAAAAAAGCGTAGCCTATTTTCCTCAGGGACTGCAGCCCCATCGGCCTCTTCTCTACTATCTTTAGCATCAGACAGAAGGAATTTGGTAATGTATTCATTTGCCTTGGCATGCGCTATCTCTTCCGAGAGATCGAAGCCCCTACCGCGAATCTCCTCGAGGGTTTCCCTCCAAGATTTGCACCGAGCATACTTATTGCTTCTTCTCTCTCGATTGGAAGTATCTCTTAACTTTGCTTAAACATCAACAACGTTTTTTTAATACTAATCTCTTTAGCTTCAGCCCGGGTACCCACGGCCTTGGCTTTTATCTCCAAAAGGTCTTACTCGATCCTTACCATCCTGCTCGTCTGAATCGAGCTATTCTCATAGGCATTCCGTAGCTTCACCTCAAGCGCAAAAACATTGCCCGGGGCATTCTTCTTGGCCACAACATGGGCATCTATCTTAGCCCTTCGCTCGCTACACTCATGCTTGGCTTGGCCGACCTCGCCCCAAAGGCGTTCCAAATCCTCTACCTTGCTCTACAACTGAGCTATCAAATGTTAATCCCTGAGGATAGTAGAAGAAGCATGCATTTCCTTGGAGCAAAGGTTACCTGTTTCTCAAGATGTCTTTCATAGTTCAGGCTCCGATTCACTTTGTAGCACAAGTATGCCAACTCAGCTTGAGTGATTTCTCCCATCCAAGGCTTTCCTCAAACTGGCTTCACGACGGAGCAGCTCAGACTTAAGCTTGACAAAGGCCTATGAAAAAGGAGCGCAATAAGAAAGAGTGCAAAACTGAAAAACTAATACAATCAGCCAAAACTAACCGCGGAACAGAGCCGTTGAGCCTCCTCAAAGGTCGAATGCACACTTTCCGGAATGGTCTCGTCGACCCTAATAGAATCGCTCCCAAAGGAATGTGATCATTTGAGACCTCTCTTGGGCAAGGAAACCCCTAGCCTTTAACATCCCTTAAAGTACCTTCGTTAGGAAGAGAAGATGGAGAAAAGAATCCTTGTCCCTCGAAGTACCTTCGACGAAATGAGAAAATGGCAGCAAAGGATCCTTGTCCCTCAAAGTCCTTCGATGGGAAAAGAAGAACATGGAAAAAGAGGAACCATTTATGCGAGACTGGAAGCCTCGAGGGTTGCAGGCTCAGTCGCGACATTTTCTCTGGGCCTCCGGGCAAGACTTGTCTTGCTATGGGCGCCTTCGCCCTGCGACAGTTCTTTCCGTTTGTTATTACTCCTCAGTCCTGAAGCCAACTAAACCTCTTCCTCTCCAAGGGAGAACAATCTCACCTTGAGAAACTCTCCTATACCTGTGCTGGTGAGGTTAGTAGATACAAAGTGCCCTCCAAAGAAATCAAATCACATAGCACAAGCTGTGGTGTTTTGCCTCCCATCTACCCATGGATAGATCTCGCCACATATGCTCTTCATAGTTCCAATGGGTTGCCAGCTTCCAAGCCCAATCCGCCAGGTCGGGAACCTCGTTTGGAATCCATGAGGTTGCTGCAAAAAGAAAAAAGTAAAGTGCCTTTACAGAATCTGTCTCTATCACGAGCAAAAACGACCAAAATATAATGTACCACTTACGTGTGATATTCCATTTCTCAGGAAACGACAGGAACTCCATGGGGAGAACATCGACAGTCCTTAATCTGATGAATCGATTCATCCTCGATCCCCATTTTCTTTATCATCAACAACGAAGAGTCTGGTGGATCGGCATCGTAGCGCTATCAGGCCTCGGCAATGAAAGGGTCTGGTACAATCTAATGAGCTAGCTAAGGGTGAACTCAAGTCTGGCTTCTTCCGTAAAGAACCTCATCATCAGCACTGTCCTACAGAAAGATAAGTGAACTTGTGCCGGGGTAGCCCAGTATCTTCGACAGAATTCAAACACGACTCTATTGGTAGGACCCAATGTGAGAGGGTACATGTATACGTGTAAAAACCCTCTGTATGAGTTGTAATGTTCTTTTTTGAGAAGGGTAACTATAGTACCACCTTTTCTCCCCATATGCAGTCTCTCCTCACTGCCTCGAGGTGTTCCTCTCCTATTAATGAAGCAAACCTTGATGCATGATCCCAATGGACCTTGACATTGGGAGGCCTCTCTAGCGAAGGGTCCCTCCTTGAGACAAAGCATCTTGAGATTGGCTCGCAAGATGCGGGCGGTGTACCATCGATTGAGCGGGAAGAAGAAGCGAAACCTCCTCTTCTTGGTGAACGAATTTAGGCATAGCAGACATGGATATAATAAAACAAAAGGAGGAAGACGAAAACTCAAGAGGAAACTTTGAATTTAAATGATGGAAAAGTTGACGCAAGGAACAAGAACTCTATGAATAGGGATAGCGGTTCAAAATAGTGAAATCCTCAGGAAAATAAGGAAATAAACTCATATACAGAGTAAACGGCGACTGTTCGCCTACCCTACAAGGCCATTTAATTCCAACTAGTACATTATCACTTTTGGGGAGATGTACCGGCAGGATCACCTCGATCATTTCATGACCATGTCGTACGATTAACACTGGCTTACGGCGTTCAAGGGATCAGAAACACCTGCATCGACCTAGACTCGAGATGGTACCCGGTCTCGAGGATCTCTGTCAAAATAAAAATAGGCTCTAAGGAGCCATCAATATCACTATAAGCCTCAATATGGTTCCCTATCTCGGGCATCTCTATCAAAATGAAAATAGGCTCTAAGGAGCCATCAACATCACTCTAAGCCTCGAGATTGTGCCCTACCTCAAGGATCTCTGTCAAAATGAAAATAGGCTCTAAGAAGCCGTCAATGTCACTATAAGCCTCGAGATGGTGCCCGATCTCGAGGATCACTGTCAAAAAACAAAAAATAAGCTCTAAGGAGCTATTCGTATAAATCTAACCTCGAGGTGGAACCCTATCTCGAGGGTTTCTGCTATTACAAGTGCATGTTATCCACCCGATTCTTTGGCCCTCGAGCTAACTGAGCCTGAGCCAATTCTCACTGGAGAACTACTAATAAAGCCTTAGAGATGTTTTCGCCTTCAGATCGAGTTAAACTCTCTCTCAATTACTTTAGTCCAGGGGCCATTTGAGTCTGGGTGTATCCTCATCTGGTGTCTATCAATAACGCCTTAGGGCTATCTTCACTCTAAGTTCAAATCAAGTTTTTTAGGCTGCCCGAGCTCGAGCTAACTCTCACTCGGGGACTATCTGTGTATGTATTAGGGCTATTTTTATTCTCAGGCGTTTGAGCAAATTCTCTCTCGAGGAAAATCAACAGGGCCTAAAAGGCTAAGTTTCGTTCTAAAATTGTAAGCCCTATTCTCAATCAATCCAAAGTCGAGGGTCCTGACAGCCTAAGTTTGTATCAATTCAATTCGGGATCAATCCGAGGAATGGTAATGGATTCCAGGGAATATCATATTAATCAATCAGGAACCGAGGGAATACATTTGCTCGGGCCCGATATTCAGACCGATAGGTAAAGTCATGAGCTCAGATTATTCACAAACGTAAATAAAGGAAAATTCAGCAAAAATCAAAGACAAATTGAAGAAGCATTTTTGTACTCATAAACGGTGATTACAAAATCCCACAAAGGATTCTTACACATGATTACAAATGCCCATGAAGGTTCCTTTCACAAAAACAAAGAAGCAAAAAAATAACAGCTAAAAGTGTAATATACTCTCAGAGGTACATCCTTGGGGGAAATATCTTCGATAACCATTTACTCAGGGTCCTCATCTTGGTCTTCCAAATGGTTACTTCAAGGATCTAGAAGAAGCAGAAAACAATGAAGAAGAAGCAGAAAAAACGAAGAAGCAGAAAAAGATAAGGAAACAGAAAAAGACGAAGAAGTGGCTGGGTGAAATATTTTGCGATTATGGGTCTCGCCAGTACTAGTATTGAGAAGCCACTTTTTTGAGACATTGTACCGGTGTGGGATGCAAAAGTTAGTAGATAACACCACCTCACTCCATGGAAAGCAAAAAGAATGAGGCGCCACACCAGATGGAAATTAAGAGAGGTGAGCAGCAGTCTACGGTACACATATCCTCTGATACAAAGATAATTTGATATTCCTCTCTCATTGTTTCGGGCCAACAATAACAATAACCACAATAAACCAATGTGATCCCACTCAGTAGGGGAAAGCTCTGAGAAAGAGCCACAACATAACTAGCGAAAACACTGCCATGTGATCTTACTTTACGGCCACGGGCTTTAAACATGGAAAATAGAGTTGAATGAGGACGAAGAGAAGAAAGGAGTTAAAGACTGTTGTAGAATGACTAAATGAAGTTTTGATTCAAGAAAGCTTCCATTTATAGAAAGATGGCAGCGACGGCGTAATCAATGCCTTTGGAAAACGTATCGATAGGCGCAATTAATGCTTTTTTGGAGACTGATGGTCGGCGATATTATTTCTTTGAGAAAATAAACTAGCTCTACGTTGAATGCTTCTATAAAGATGCACCGATGGGACATCTAGGTTATCACAAAGGCTTACGTCATAAGCATGATGTCATAACAAAAGGCTCGAGGAGACCGGTGTCAAAATCGTTTCTTGTCATTTTCATTCTAAGAAACATGGGGACTATCTGTATACGGCTAGAATCGGAAAGCCCAATTTTATGGTTATTATGACATCCCGCAGCCCGTTTTCAAAAGGCTCAAGTCCAGTTCGAGGTTCGAACTCGAGGGTCCTATATGCTCGACCTCGGGGCAGAGTAAATCGACGGCTATGATGAACGAGTGGGAAATTCTCAAGGCACATGGTTAAAGCTGACCAAGTCTATTAGGCTAGTTCAAGCCTGTACCGTGACATTAAATGGTTGTACCAGCCATATATCTTTGTAATAAATGTGCCTGTACTATGTTGGAATTCCCCCTGGTATATATAGGGGACCCTTGTTATTTTGTAAACATGATACAACATTATTCACAGCATTCAATGCAAGAACATTCTCTCTGCTCTCTAACTTAAACATATTCTCTTGATTTCTCTTCTTATTGCTTACATTTATTGCGTTCTATTTATTGTTCTTTATTTATTGTCACTATTGGCCTTAAAGAGACTTCATCAAAGCTCTCAAAACTGGTAGTCTTTCATCGGCCGTTTATAGCTTAGCATCGAGCTTGACCTCGAGGCCTCGTACAGCCAGGCTCGAGGCCTCGATTATCAGCCGCTCGGTTTGCTTAAACATATTGTTTTCAAGTTCTTATCTTATTTTCTAGTCTCACACTTAGCATCTATTGTCTAACAACTAGCAATAAAAACAGATCACGTATTTTAAGAACCACAAAATCAAATCTAATTATAATTACCATTTTTAAAATAAACACCTCTATTGAGTTGCAAGATTGATTGAACCATAAAGCAAAATCATCAAAATTCTTGAGCAATCTCGTTCACTTCTCTTCTTCTTGTTTCTAAATACTTATTAAAGCTTAGCAGTATCCTTGAAGATTGCACAAACACTCAACGATCACATAAGCTAAGTGCAGTCTGTAAGAATCCGATCCTCTTTCTCTTGGGGGTGTCCTTGAGCATTCCTATCTAATTTAGATAACATTCCTATCTTATTTAGATAATATAAAGTCTGAATATAAGCATATACAGAAATTTATCAACAACAAGATTAGCGTTAGGATAGACAAACTCTGTACAAATTTTTCACTGAGAAGTAGTAACTACAACAAAGGAGTTCTCATGTCTATGAGAGAGAGAGTGGAGATGAGGATATAAGGGCAATTTTGTCCATGTATTGACCATTATATTAAGGAAGTAAAAACATTAACTCATTATTAACGATGTTAATCTTCAATATCAATTGTATAGGGGCATTAAATGTGTTATTTAGAAATACAAGGCTTATATCAGCTACAGAGTCATGTTATAAGAATAGAACAAGCTTAAATTACTTCAGACCCTATACTTAAGTGATGCAAATTGTAAAACATATATACATATATACTGCTACAAAATTTCAAGCCATGTTTTGTACTATAATTTATTTTTTAAATCCTTTTGAGCGGGAGAACTCGAGATCTTGCGAAGGAGAAAGGAAAGATATACTGGAAATTAGAGTTCACGGGATACTAGGTAGTTGTTGTTGTTGTTGTTTAGAGTTCACGGGATAGCAAAGTAGTCAATCACTCAACCACCTTTCCATCTAGGCGCTGCCAGTTATAGGCCAAATTTCAGTTTTCCCATAGAGACATTGAATCACGGTTTTGACTCTTTTCTAATAGTACAACAACTTTATTTCTCAGCTGAATGTTTCTTTTTCAGTGCCAGTAGACCTCAAACTTCTTCCCAGAGCAAATTAAAAAAAAGGAATATTTCCAGCAAAAATGATTGAAACAAGGTAAAGTGAGAACCTTTGCTGGCTCACAAGGGTATCTTGAGACCATCAAGAAACAACACACGAGGAAGGAGCTACATTAGGAACTTGATGAAGAATATAAACAAAGATAGTGCATATATGAAAAGATTAGAAAGTATCAGCTATTACAACAGACTAATGTTAACAAGAAGTATCAGCTATTACATCAGACTAATGTTAACAAGGTTATATTCAGTATTAATTCTGCGTATATGAGCAAATTAAGCAAACTTCCAGGGTTAACACTACTGGCTATGGCGATCATTGTCAAAGTCTACTGATTAGTGCAGGTAAGCAGCCTGGTAATGGTAGCCATTTCCAAAGAAGTTTCCATGCCCAGGGGGAACGTTGTAAGCAGTGGTACCAAAAAATGATGGAACATGGGTGTCAGTTCCAACGGGGTAAACATATGGTCTGTCATACACATATTGCGGGAACCTATCAGTCGTCCTAGCATAGAAGTTATTGTCAGTGGCAACGTTAGCAACTCGGGGTCCATTCCCAACACCATTGGCACGAGGTCTCTTGGTTTGAGGTTTCACAACTTTAGTTGCCCTTTTCTTGTCTGCCTTTGCTTTCTCCAACTGGAGAATCCTTTTCTGGAGGGGATCCACTGGGTATTGCTCCTGAAGCTTATGGTCTTCAATGCATTTAATTACAGACTTTAGAGCAGCCAGTTCCTTCTCATTGACATCATTCTAGAATTGGAGAAAAACAATTGGTTATTGGTAACCAAACAGACTTATTTCAGGAAAAACTAGTTCTCGTCAGATGGGTAACATAGATGTGTCACCCTAAGCACTTGCACAAGCTTTAAAATGTGATTGAACTGAGAATTCCAAGATAACATACCAAGGCAGAGGACAAACCTGTGCAGTAGGCGAAGCGTTTCCAGATTTGACATGTGAAGATGCTTTACTTGCTTCGTCCAAGTGGGATTTCAGTAAAGAAACAGGTGAGAACCGCTCAGTCAGCTCAAAGGCAAAAGCTAGATTAACAGCATCGATATGCCTTCCTTTACTAACCAAGACATCAAGAACACCTGTAGAAGTCCAATCAGAAAGCAACATCTATGTCAGAATTTTGTGTATACAGGCAACCTGAGTTACTGAGCCTATGCAATTAAATCATACAGAATATGGTTTCCTACTGGTAGAAAGCCGTAGTTGCTGGACAACACCTAGACAAGGTAAGAATATGATTTAAAAGTACGACCCAGTACAATACCACTCAGTGGTGTCTGGGGAGGGTAATGTGTACGCAGCCTTACCCCTACCCTGGGGTAGAGAGGCTGTTTCCAAGGTAAGAATATGATTTCTGAACAAAAATGTTTTTCTGGCTGCCACTTAGAAAATTACTTAGAATTTGAAACTATTTACGAGTTCTGAGGGAAAAAATAATGAAAGAACTCATGAAAAATAAAAAGTTGTGTTATCCTAGGACTCTAGCTGCCACTAGGACATATTGATCTCTGTAGCTAAGAAATCTACTCAAGATATTATTTTCCAAGGTGGTGACCAGGGATGCTTCCTTTCCTTCTGTACACATTTATAAGAAGGTATGCATTGCCTACTTTTTTCCTCTGGCAATTTAATCTACACTCTGCCTCTTTTGACCTTAACCATTCTTTCATTAGATCAAACATGATACTAACCACAAACAGGATCGGAGAATAACAGTCACTGACACTAATCTTCTGGTCGACCTTCACACTCCCCCCTACCCCACCTCCGCTGCTCCTGCCTCATGGAGGGCAAGTAAAAAAGAGCCTATCAAAAAGAAATTTCACAAAGTTTCTTTTAAAAAAAAGCTGGGTAAGTTGTACTCCACAAATTGCAAGCAAGGATAAGTTAACAGATATTGCTAAGTGGAATTAACTAGCATAGAACTATGAAGTAATCCTACATTTACTGCCTAAGTCACATATACGATTTGGAAATGTATCACATGCAGCTCTTGAGGTGACAAGAGGGCCAGCTTGGCGTTGCGAACTGAAGGAACAAAAATTCGGAAATAAAAAGTAAGGGCGATAACAATAGAATATTGTAGCATAACGACGTCAGTATCAAACAAGTTCTAAGGATGTCGTTACCAAATTTCTCGTTAATCTCAGTCCATTTGATAAGAAAAAAGAGGTAGTACAAATAGGACAAAGAGAAACATCTATAGAACTTGAGATGTAGTGGTAGATGACAAGACGAATCACATGAGCAATCCTTCAGGCATGTGAGTAAAGTTTGATGTCCAAGAGAAAAGAAATTGACATAGTCTCAGGCAATAGCTTTTTTACTTCTGCCCACAATGATTGTCCTAATTTCTTCCTTGGTGTTAAATCTACGTTGTATATGCATTTAGCCTTGACAACTCATGGCAACAGTTATGACGCCATGATCACTTCACATGAATCCTTCAAAGAACACTACAAAACATCCTAGTTGCATATACTGGTTTTCAATTCTAACCCAAATCTGTACATGCACACACAGATCAAACCACGATTATCTATTGGCAATATTTATTTACTTAACCAAAATGTACTGTTTTTGTATTGAAATGCAAAAGGCTAGAATTATAGCAATTTATCTGAAGTTCTAAAAATATAATTTGTATTCATTTCACTGTAAACTTGAATAGCAAGACAAAGAGACAACAGAACTCTGGACATGGGCACATAAAAAGCTAGAAAGCTGAAATGACTTAAAGTAAGATAGGAAATTTGATTGCAATTACTGGCATTAACAGTGTAGAGGCAAACTTCATATAACACAATCCACCTGACACTTGAGTGCAAAGGAATCAAGATGGGATACAGCCACGTTGTTTAACAGTCTCTGAGCCTATATTATGTGCAATGAACCTGGATTGAGTGACCCGACTTTACTCCAATAAGAATATTCTTCAATGGTTGGTCAGTCAAAGAATAAGGAGAAATAGGATAGAGGACAACAAAAAAGCAGCAGAAAACAGGGGAAGAAGCAGACAGGGTCCTTGAAAAACTCGTCAAAAATATTCAAAAAGAAAAAGTAGAAGAAAATCTCGAAGATTTAGCTTAGATACGTTATGGACACCCACCTGGCATTCCATCAGACAGTCCAAGAGAACGGCAGAGGTCAGAAGCTTGCCGACGACGTGAAACCATTGGAAGCAGCTTGAATAAGTCATCCTGGTTGAAGTTGGAATTAATACCAAAAGTAGCTAGAAGCTGTAAGAATGCATGAGCCTCCAAGGAATTCCCGGTATTTCCATCAATATCAAGTTCATCTAACTTAGGTTTCCAGTCCTCAGCTATTGATTTTGCATGTTCCTTTACATTTTCAGATATTATACTTGGAACAAAATCGATTTCCAGCGTGGTTAATAAAATGCTAAGGCATTCCATCAGCATAATACAAGTTCGTCGAAGGCCTAACAGATTTGCATCTTTTTTAGCATCTGAAATTGACACTTCTGAGGGGTAGAAACCCTTGAGTGAGTCCAGAACCAGAGAGGCAGGGTCACCTGCGGCTCTAAAAGAATTTGGAATCTCCTCCCTTACAGCAGCCAGGTTCTTGAGGTTGTCTGATATAAATATATGGAGGCCTTCTGAATCCATGTCTTGGCATAGTTTCACTAGCTCTGGATAAGACTTGACTTCCGCAATTGCATTCTCAGAGTGTTTTCTATTATTCTCAGTTGCCCCAGAAACCATGGGCTTTGCCTCCAGAAAAGATGGGCCACCTTGATCCTCAATATTAATAACTACAGGTTCTGCAGAATAAGGCTTCCTTTGTTTCTCCAGAGCAACAGCAATGGCAGAGACAGCTGCATCTCTTTTCTCCTGGAGCCTCTCAAGTGAAGTTTGCTCCTTAGCAACAACAGCTGCTTGATGCTTCTCTAATAGCTCTTTAGACTGAATTATTTTTGTTCCAAACTCTTTCTCTTGTTCTTCCAGTTCTGTGAAACGTCTTTTCAAGGACCTCTGTAGCCCATCAAAGTGTTCTTCAAGTTGCTTCCATTTAAGATTGAGAGTAGTAGCACGGTGACTTTCCAACTCAGCAAATGCTTTTTGTAGTTGATGTATCTTAGAGGTTGTAGAGTCCATCAATGTTGCAACTGATTGTGTGTCTTCCATGGCAGACAGTCCTAAATATCACTTCAAAGTTTAGGACAAGAAGTTTGGAAATGAAATTTAATAATATGACCAAACAAGCATTCAGTTTTGATATCCAGAATAACTAGAAAAATTTTGATTTCTAAACTTTTCAACTTTTCTGTATCATTTGAAGATCACTTGTTGAGAAGTTCATAAATATCCCTCGCCAACCAGTAGGAAGATAAACCTAATTAAGATTGAGATCAGAACGTAAATTACACAAACTCTTCTTACATAACAGAAGTTGAAATTCACTATATTGTACAATCTGCCATAGATGCTCCCTTACTGAATCCTCTACCCATCAGCAAGACTCATTCCCAAAATAAAATACCTACTGCTTTATTAAAGAGAATTTTAAGAAATGAAGTTATGATTTGCTTCTAACAATCAACAGTGAACCTCATGAAGAAGAAGAAGAGGAAACAATAGAAATGTCAGGGATAAACCAGGAGAGGTTAAGAAACATAAACAACAGAGATGCCAGTGATGAAGTAGGAGAGTTTAATTCGAAGTTCTACTCTTTCAATTAAACTTAAGCTTGACCAGGATCTTTTCAAAACTTCTGTTATGTTTAGTCGAGCAGTATCAGCCTTTCCCAATGATCTGACCTTTTAGTCTCTACGCACTAGTCTGTTCACTCAAGAAAAACTAAAGGGAAAAAAGCTAAAGCCTAATGTTTTAACTTTTTTTTTTCCTTTTTTTAGGTAAAGCCTTATGTCAAACATTTCCCTGGGATGTATGATTCTATACCATCAAGGCGGTGTACAATGAGGACATATTGCAGATGGCCATTTCTTTTAGTAAGTGAAAGTAAAACACTGTTCTCATCTCCAAGAAACAACTCATTGAGAACCAAGACATGTTACAACAACAACAACAACATCCAGCCCAGTGGAATCCCACAAGTGGGGCCTAGGGAAGGTAGTGTATACGTAGACCTTATTCCTACTCTTAGGAGGTAAGGAGGTTGTTTCCGATAGACCACCAGCTAAAGACAACGAAAATCAACAATAGAAACAAGCAGTATCAACCACAAACATAAAAAAGAAAGTAACATCAATCTTAGTACCAAAATAAAAATTAAGCGGAAGGAAGCAATAGCAGTAGCAATGGTAAAATAGTAGGAAAACCGTATGAAATAGTAGCAGTCTACGAATAAGACACTATCCGATTAACCCTGAAGCCCCAGAACAGGCCAGAAAAATGCTCAACTACCTATTAACGTTCTACCAAAATTCTCGACCTCCACAACCCCTCTACCTCTTCTCATACCTACCAAAGCCAACCCCTCACACGTCCTTACGGGGGGGCATCTAAGCTTCTCCTTTTTCACATGCCCAAAACATCTAAGTCTCGCTTCCTACATCTTGTCATTGAACAAAGACATGTTAAGCTGCTAAAATGTCTTCGATTGGAAAAGGAATAGCGAGCGGAATCACAGGCAGTCCAGGCCACCCCAAGAACAACGATCCACATTAAAGAAGGCCATCTTCCTGCCGCCACGGTGAACGGAGATGACGCACCATCGGAGATTTGACTTATGCCGGCATGTGGTGGCGCGTGAAAAGTCGGTTGTAAGAGAGGTTTATTGGGTTTTGCTCGCTGAAAGTCCTGAACCTTGTGGTAGTATTGTTTTTTCACAACATTCACCAAACAAGTGGGTGACACAAACAACACTGAAGGACAACGGAAAAATATGTAGTGCCTGTCTTTTTTTTTTTTTTTTTTTTTTTTTTTTTTAGCTTAACTGACAGTGTGTATTGATATCAAAAAAATATACAATGAGTCCTAATGTAGTAGTATGGACTTCTACTACTCATTCCTCTCCTTCTAGTTACAATTGGATCTTAACTAAGCATGTTATATACAAAGCAAACTAACATCTAATTCTCAACCAACTAAGGAAATGTATTGAGATTTTGTAAGTTATCCTTCCACTTCTTTCGATTCCTATTTCTTGTGTGTAACAACATTGTTACTTCCTTACAGCATTGATCTTCATCAAAGGTCTTGTTTTCAAATCTGATCAGATTCCTGTACCTCCATAGCAATGCAGCAGTGGTCACAAATGCAGCTGCAGTGACCTCTTTCTTCCAGCTTTTGCTCTTTGCATTATTACAGATCCACTTCAGTTCATTCTCCCAGCATACTGTAGTTCTAGGGTGACCCAACCATATACAAATTCTCCTCCAAACTCTACTGGTAATGGCACATCCAAAGAACAAGTGTTTGAACTCTTCATCATATCCTTTGCAAAATGCACACAGAGTTGGTGTTTGAATGCCCATGATCTGCAGTCTCTCGATGGTAGGTAACTTCTGATGAGCAGCCAACCATACAGTAAATCTATGTCTTGGAAGTGCAGATGATACAAGCATTACATTCCTCCATAGAAACTTAGGAAATATAGGAAGAAGAGCAGTATAGAGTTTATGAATTTGGAACTTTCCAAACGTACAAACAGATTGAAGCCTGTTGAATAAACTGCCTTGCAACTGAATATTATCCATCATGAGAGCTCTACTGGCCAAAATCTTCTTGATGACCCAAGATGAGTTTGAAGGCAAAGCTACTGACTCAATGGACCTATGTTTGATGTAATAGGTATGCACCCACTTAACCCATAAGCAGTCCTTCTTCCTTGTCAAATCCATAGCAATTTAGCTATAGCAGCTTTGTTCCACACTTCCATTCTCACAATATTTAGGCCACCAGTTGAGATAGGTTGGCATACCTTATCCCAAGCTACAAGAGCTCTTCTGGATAAGGTTGCTTTGCCTGTCCATAGATAAGATCTGCAAACTGCCTCTATAGCCTTCAATACTTTCTTAGGAATAACAAACACCTGAGCCCAATAAGTCTGCATACCAAAGATCACAGCCTTAATTAGTTGAGTTCTACCAGCATATGATAAAAGCTTAGCAGACCAACAAGTAATTCTAGCTGTGATCTTTTCAATGAGAGGTAGGTAATGCTGTATGGATAGCTTCTTGGAATCCAGAGGAACTCCAAGGTATCTAAAAGGCAATTGCCCTTCAGTGAAGCCAAGAGCAGCAATAATCATCTCTTTAGTATCCTGAGGAATTCCTGCTAAATAAATAGCACTCTTTCCTACATTTGCTTGAAGACCAGAAGCATTTGAGAACTTGAGGAAAGTGCTGTGCAAGATTTGAATAGACATCATATCTGCTCTACAGAACATTAGCAAATCGTCAGCAAAGCAGACATGAGAAATATTAAGCTTCCTGCATCTAGGGTGGAAGTTGAAATTTCCATCCTTATGCAGTTGTTGTAGCAGTCTATTCAAGTACTCCATTGCTAGAACAAATAGATAAGGGGACATAGGATCTCCTTGCCTAATACCTCTCTTAGCATTGAATGGTTTAGTAAGGCCACCATTCATTACTAGAGAGTATGAGGTAGAAGAAACACAAGCCATAATCCAATCAGTAAATTTAGCGGGGAATCCCAAAGAAATGAGAATCTGTTTCAAGAATTCCCACTCCAATGTATCATAAGCCTTCCTTAGATCCACTTTAAGAACACATCTAGGTGAAACCCCTTTCCTAGAGTATCCTTTAAAGATTTCATGACTAAGAAGGATATTATCCATGATGCTCCTGCCTTCTATAAAAGCAGACTGTGCAGGCCCAACCAAATCTCCAATTACTCTCTTCATTCTATTAGTTATAACTTTGGATATGATCTTATATAATGTAGTACAACAAGCAATAGGCCTGTAATCCTTCACTGTAGTAGGAGCTTTAACCTTAGGGACAAGAGCTATTGCAGTTGTATTGACCATATGAGGAACTTTACAGGTTTCAAAAAACTCCTTTGTAGCAGAAAGGACATCCTCTTGAACTATCTTCCAGTTCTTTGTAAAGAATTCAATGGGAAATCCATCAACTCCAGGAGCTTTATCCTTAGGCATCTCATTAACTGCTGCACTGATTTCCTCCATTGTGACTGGACAAATAAGAATTCTTTGTTGTTCAAGTGTTAGACATCTGCCACTTCTCATAATACTAGAATCCACACAGGGTAGTTCAATCACAGAATCTCCCATTAGAGATTGGAATACCTTCAAGAATTCCATTTCTACAGCAATAGGCTCAGTCAATTTGATACCTGTATCAGTATGAATAGTAGTAATATTGTTTTGCCCTGTCCTGATCCTCCATTGTGCATGAAAATACTTGGTGTTTGCATCTCCACATTCAATCCAAGTAGCTTTGGATTTTTGCCTCAGTACCTGCTCTTCAATTTTACTCCACTTGTCAAGTTCTTCTAGTAATCCTCTTTCTTCAGTAATCAGCTCCTGTGAAAGACAGTTTGTCTGCATTTGGAATTGTAAAATATCAAGCCTCTCTCTTGTCTGGAGTATCTGCTGCTTATATTTGGCTAAGTAGTCATTTAACCCCTTTAGTTGCTGCTTAACTGCCTTCAATTTGCTCCAAATTTGCTGCATATGAGTGCCAGGATAGACCTTCTCCCAGACTTTTTTCACAATTTCATGAAACTGCTCATGTTCCATTACATTGCTATAAAGCCTGAAAGGTTTAGGGTGGATTGGCCTATATACACCAAAATTAACTAGAATAGGGGAGTGATCTGAGATCAATGGATTCATGTAGTCAGCCTCCAAGTGCCCAAACTGCTGTAACCATTGGAGATTTCCAAATGCCCAGTCTATCTTGCTATAAACTCTAGAGTCAGCATCTTGCTTGTTTGTCCAAGTGAAGTGCCATCCAGTTGCTCTTAAAGCTGTAAGTTGTAACTCATGTTATTGTATTTTTGAAATCTCTTACTTCAGCTTCAGTTACTGGAGAACCAATTCTATCATCAGAGCTTAATACACAATTAAAATCACCACTTATAAGCCATGCATCTTGCTGAGGAATAGAAATTGTTCTGAGATCCCTCCATAGTTGTGTTCTAAGCACTGAAGTATTGTAAGCATAGATAATAGTGAAGTGAAATCTGACTAGACTTCTAGTATCTTCCACTAGACAATGCATGAGCTGATAAGAAAGAAACACCTATTGAATCTGAACATAAGGTTTCCATAATAGCCATATCCTCCCATTAACAGCTTTTGTATAGTTGCATTGCCACATCCAGCCCTTTGCAATTTTGTCAAATATCTTCTTAGCTTTATGCTCTTTTATTCTTGTTTCCAGTATACCAATTATATCAACTTTATTATCATTAAGGAATTGCTTCAATTCCTTCTGCTTTGGGGACTGGTTAAGTCCCCTAATGTTCCATGTGACTGCTATCATGGATCAATATTTGGCAAACTATAAGAAGGCCCGGGATCAAATAGTTGCCCTCTTCTTCCCATAACTTCCATGATTCCTTTTCCTCTAGTACCCATGCTAGCCATTTGATCACTACTGGTAGTTGTTTCACTCAAATGACTTGCAGGAATCACTTGCTCATTCAACTCTACATTAGTTTGATCATCAACCTTGCTTGAAATCAGATCAGTCTGCACTATTTCAACTGGTGGATTAACAGCTTCCTCAGCCTGCTTTTGGGTTCCATCAGTTGCTACACTCTTCTTTACTAGCCATTCCTTCTTCTTTTGCTTCCCCTGCTGCATTTGTTTAACTGTCTCTCTCCTTATGTCTTTTTGCTCCTTCACATGATTGTCTGAATTCCCAGAAGAATACCAACACTCAATTGTGTCATGACCAAACTTAAGGCAGTGGTTGCAAAAGGTAGGCTTCCAGTCATATTCAACAGACTGGATTTTAGAACCAAAAGGTGTATCAATTTCCAGTTCATCAGGCAGTTGATATGCAGCATCAACTTCAACAAGGATTCTAGCAAATGAAATTTTGTCGTAATGAGCAGTATACTTATCAGTATACAATGGTTTCCCAATTGTACTTGCCAACTTACTCAGCACCTCTGTGGACCAATACCCCACAGGCAGACCTGGAAATCGAATCCAAATAGGTATGGTGCTCAGCACACTAGCCTGAAAATTGAAATCAATTTCCCAAGGTCTTAGAACCATTGGCTTGCTTCTAAATGTATATGGACCAGATTGCATGACTATATCCCTGTCTTCAGCATTATTGAATCGAAAAATACAATAACCTTCAGCATGCATAAGGATTTGAGGCTTAGTAACAAAATTCCAAATATGGCTAACAAAGTTTTCCATATTTTGTTCACTAGGTCGATCTCCAATTACAAATCCAATCAGTGCATTCTTCCAATACTCTTGTTGTGGTTGTAGATCTTCTTCACAAATCTGCACTACCTTTTTACCATCTCTCAAAGTAGGAGGAACAAATGATAAAGGCTTACCCATTTGCACATCTCTGTTGCCTCTGACTACTTCCGCCATTGTAGGTTTTGGGTTTTCTGTGTCAACAGCTTCAACAACCTCTGGTACTGCATTTTTTGGATCCATAACTTCTGAAAACTGCAATCTCCTTGCTGTTGTATCATTCACTCCTTGAATACCTTGCACTCGATTCTCATTTCCATCTGCATGCAATTGATCCTTCGATTGATACTTCAAAGGTAAAAAATTACCAAATGTAAGAGGTTCAAGTGTAGTAGTGATGCCATGTTCGGGTGTAACAAGCTTAGGGGGGACTGCATGGGCGACCGGAGCAGCATTCCGTCTCTTCCGAGCCATTTCCGGCGTCAATTGCCTGTCTTTTTCATTTCTCAAATGTCGATGGTTACCACACAGTGAGAATTCTCACCAAGGATTCTCCACTCTATTTTTTATCTTTAGCATGGTTTTAGTGCAGGCAAAGATCCTGCATTTAATTTTCACTGCCACCCAAAATGATGCAAGATCAAGAATGCTAAAAATCCAAGAAATTCAAGAAGTGAAGAAACATTCAAGATTAGAATTTCTTTTCCTTAAAGATTAGGATTTGTTATTTCTTAATCCTAGTAATTTAATTCTTGTTTTAGTAGAATTATATTTGTAGTTCCGGTCAAACTAGGATTGTTAGTTGGTATCCCATTCCTACTAGAATGTTTTTTCCTATTTTAGTTAGGATAGGTTTTCTTAACCTTATTCTTATTCTAGTTTAATTAAGATTTGTTTTCCCTAACCTTATCAATTTTACTCATTGTAAGGCCTATTTAAAGGGCTTAAAAAGCTGAAAATAAAGATTGGAGATTAGTTTTTCTAAGCTCTTGCTTCAAAAAACTGATTTACTTTTTATTTCATAGTTCGTCCTTTATTCAACGCTTATTGCAATCTTGCAGGATTGAAGACATATAGGTAAGGTTTCTTTTCATCTTACATTCTTCTACCGTGAGTTTGAAGAACATTTTCGTTAGTTTTATAAAAAACTTTAGCGGGATGCTTTTGTTTTTCTCTATTCTCTGTGCTTGAGAGGTGCAAAACCTAAAAAGTACATCACAAAAGCAAAAAAATACTTCCAAGTGTTTGGCCCATGAAAAAGAAACACGTAACGAGGCTTATTGAGATATGAATATAATAGAGTGTTCTCTCTTACAGGTTAAGCTTTGAGATGATATAGTAATACAATTGAATAAGGTCCATTTCTAGCAATGGTATCGAATGCAGACCAATCCATATTCTAGGGTTACCCAATGTGCGTTCCTCTATTTTATTGTTTATGCTCCAAATGCAGGGGGCGTTAGAATGTCCCGCTTTGGTTGAGGAAATGGGATGTTGTCTCCTTGAATGATCTTGATCAACTCTCACCTAAAAAACTAGCTTTTGAGGTGAGGATTGCCCAAACCATATAGCGAGGCAACAACTCATTCCCCTTAACCGATGTGGAACATTCTAACATTAGCAATACTAGAAAACAATGTGGTAGTACCATATCCTGCCGCTTTATACTTACATGCATCAGGACTAAAAGAAACTTATCATTAAGATTTAGGTTGACGAAAACCAAGTTTTTCATCAGGGCTCAAGGGAAGAAGACAAAAATGAAGATAATAGGTAGGTGAGAGGGAGACAGAGAGGATGAGAGAGAGAAGATAAGTTAACTTTGACCCTTGCAAGACTAACAGAACAATAGGACCTCCAGTTACCTTCATCATATCATGATGTCTTACATTACAAGTACTACGAGGTCAAACCTGCACCTACCTTGGTTGTCTGAATGAGTTTCTCTATATTTTATTATGGGGTTAAAAATTAAAATCCGCACAAAAGACTAATTTACTTAGCTCATTGCACTTGACTTATCATTAATGTCAAATAGCTAGCACACGCATTCGAGGCAGCAAAAGAGTCATCTCCAATCAAAAGTGATGTAGCCTTGTGGCAGCAGGTTGTCATACCTGCTGCCTTCAGCTCAAGCTCGCACCTACTTCTTTCAGCTCAATATATGCAGTTGAAATTTTGTTTAGAAATACAAAAGTTCCCACCACCACCATCAACAACTTAGCATCAATCCCAAAGGAGTTGTGTTCTACCATATGAATACTCAACGGCAATGATTCTCAATTTAAATTCATCTCATACCTACACTAAAATAGAGTACGTGATGGTCTAAAATCACGGGGCGGGTCTGCTTCTACCTAATTATAGATGCCGGTTTTCCTTCTTCTGAAGTTTTATTTCCAACAATAAGATCATCAAATGAAGCCAACGACATCAGGTATTACTCCAGGAAACTAAAAGAAGAAAGTCAGAGTTAAGAGACAGCAGATACAAGTTCCACACTAAACACAAGGTAACAAACTTTACTGAAAATTTATAGAAACAAGTAAAGTTGCATAAAATAAAATAACAAAAGGGGCAAAAGATAAGAATGAGATGACGAAATTAACATGAGGACACAACTAACTGCTACAAGAAACAAAGCCAAAGAGAAGAGGCTCCGGCATACCAGCCTAATTTCACGAGAACCAAATATTAGCCGGAAAATGGTAGCTGACGAAGAAATGCAAAGAAAAAACGAATTACCGAGTTGAAATGTCAAAAACTAGCTATGCATGATGAAAGGAGATAACATGAGCATTTTAAGAAGCAAAGTTTCACAAATTTGGTAAAATCATAGCTCAAAACCGAGTTTTGATGAATAAGTAAAACTTGATCAGAAGGAAATCGAGTGAAAGAGACTTGAAAGTGGACTTACTGGATTGGAGGTGACAGGTGGAGGAAAATGATAGGTCGGCGGCGAAGTTCGCCGGAGAATCAGACCATCTTGGAACAAGGGTTTGTTTGTCGGGATGCCTCAAAGAGAGAAAAGAGGAAAGTGTCAGTTGGAATGTTGACTGCTATTTTATGACAGCTTCTCGACACAAACCACCACACGAGCGCGCGCGCACAGGATATGTTCTATCTCCTTTTTTTCTTTTTTCTACTATTTCATGGGGCAATCACTTGGAGTATCTCTTCTTTGTTCGGACTTCGGACATAAGAAATTTTGAGCCCCTTTTGACATAAATTTTTTTCACTTTTTTCAAAAAAACAAACACATTTTCCGAAATTAATGTTTGTTAATAAAAATTTTAATTTTCACGTAAAGATGTTTTTTTTTTTAAATTTTAAAAAAACCCAAAAGCTTATTTTTTAAAATTTTCATTTACAAAACTTAAAAAATAACCCAAAATTATATGAAAATCCAAATACAACTCAAAATTCACATATCATTTTCACTTGAAAATTTTTTCACCTTTTTTGAAATTTTACAATTCCTATGACCAGACGCCCGCTTAAGCCCGTTTAGACATAAGAAATTTTTTACTTTTCTCGAAAAATTTTCACTTCTTTTGAAATTTACGTCTGGTCATAAAAATTTTAATTTTTATTTGAAATGCATTTGAAATCTTCCGAAAATTTTAAAAATTTCAAAAAGCTATTTTTTTAAATTTTCACTTAGATCATTCCCAAAATTTTAAAAATAACCTAAATTATATTCATTTCCAAGCACAACTCTAATTTTTAAATACTATTTTCACTTGAATTTTTTTTTTTTTGAAATTTTACGATTCTTATGTCCAAACGCCTAACGGTAAAGCTCGATTTTGTCATTAATGCATTTTTTTCTTTTAAAGCATTCGGTATTTCTAAATTTATGATTGCTTTCAATTAATTCACATCAGCACTCTTTATTTAAACAGTTCTTTATACATGTGAGTCGAATATAAAAAAAGATAATCTTGAATATTCTTGATCATCCAACTACACCCTTAATAATACTCAATTTTGTTATTAGTGCATGGGTTTGACTTTGACCCCGTTGACTTCTATGGGTGAAATTGAAGTCTGAATGCTCGTATAATATCAAATTAAATTCGTACCAAATTGAAGTGGCTCTTTGTCAAGAATAATTTCTTCCTTCTTATTTTCTTGGTACTAATAGCCACTGAATAGTATAAGGGGTAGATGGAAGAGTCGCCGAATATAAACATCACTCTGTATAAATCACCAAATGGTTCAATTTCACCTACTTAATAATGTGTTTGGTGTAGATTTAGGGTCAAAATATTTATGACTTATAAGTATAGTCAAAAGTTTATTGGTAAAATAAATACCGTAAAAATTTAACTGCACTCAATATTTACATTGTACGAATAGATGCATAATATATATTTGCTAATAGACAATTATAGACTATTACATTTAATCATGATTAACTAATATATTCTCACACTATCAAATCACTTAATCATAGTAAAGTGATATGAGTTGATATAAATATCTGGTGTAAATTAATATTATCATAATTAATACTTATCTACCCTCAATATTTACACCCTATCAAATAACGCATAATATGTGTGTTAACTAGTAAACTATTATCACCTAATCATAATTAGCTATAGCTAATATTTATTCTCACTACATTTTGTGAGTAAGTATTTACTGCTCTCTCCATTCAAGTTTATTTGTTCACTATTGACGTGGCACACTGTTAAAAAATAATAAATAACGTGGTAATTTTATTATACTACTCATATTTATTAAATATTGAAAAATAAATTGAAAAGCACTTAATAAGAAGGGTAAAATAAATATAAAACAATAAATTATTCATCAATTTTTCAAATTTGACAAGTAAAAGTGAACATCTATTTTTAGTATAGTGGACGCATAAATTTGGATGGAGAAAGTAAGTAAATACTCCCTTCGTTCACTTTTACTTGTCCATTATATTAAAACTATATTTCACTTTTGCTTGTCCATTATATTTAATTAAGAGAAAGACAATCTTTTTTTTTTTGAGAAAATGATCCTCTATAGCCCCTCAAAATTTTAATAACACATGTTTTTCCCCACGGACTCGAAATGTCCCTCCAGCCCAAACATATTTCATGTAATGACCTGAAATGTTTATTTTGTATATTTTTTATATAGTGACGGTCTATTTTGTATACTTTTTATATAGTGATAGTCTATTTTGTATGTATTTTGTATAATGAAAGTCTATTTACTATATTTTTGGTTTAGTGACATCTATTTTGTATATTTTTTGTATAGTGAT
The DNA here is from genome assembly GCA_034376525.1 of Nicotiana benthamiana. Taxonomy (NCBI): domain Eukaryota; kingdom Viridiplantae; phylum Streptophyta; class Magnoliopsida; order Solanales; family Solanaceae; genus Nicotiana; species Nicotiana benthamiana. Next base: position 12,386,894 of record CM067338.1, on the reverse strand, counting down.
AGTCTTTTTTGTATATTTTTTGTATAGTGACATCTATTTGGTATATTTTTTCGTATAGTGATAGTCTTTTTTTATATATATATTGTATAGAGACATCTATTTTGTGTAATATTTTATATAGTGATAGTCTATTTAGTATATAAATTGTATAGTGACAATCTATTTAGTATATTGTGTATATTTTCTGCATAATGGCAGTCTATTTGTATATTTTTATATGATGACAGTCTTTTTTGTATATTAAATGTCTACACTTTTGTAAAACCAGCCATTATATTAATTGATGTGGCAGTCTATTTGTATATTTTTGTATAATACTGTGATTTTTAATTATTTATTGTCTGTTAGGGTATCTAGGAATTGTAACAAATTGCGTATACTCCATGGATCCTATGTTTGAACTTACGTAATATTATATAAATAAATTTGAATGCTAACTAGTTTGATTTCCTCAATCATATTCACACATGATCTTCAGTTTGGAAGTGTAAACTCTATGCATAATATTAACTCCCATATTGTGCCAACTCTCTCAACAACATTCTTAGTAGACAAGCAACATAAATGCTCCAAGCGATCCAGGGTTTTATTCGTAAATATTATCAATTTTGTTGATGTCAAACTCCTAATTTATCTAGAGGTACAGCGATAAATGATATTGTAATAAACATATAAAACATCTGTCCTTATCAAATTTCATACAAACTACAAAAAGTATATGTCTGTATATATCTGATGTCTGCATCACTGCTACATTAGCGTCATTAGTTTAGCTGAGGTGGGTTAGCGAATGTTTTGTTGTAGCTAAGGCAATAAGTTTTTTGGTTAGAACTTACCATCAAATATAATTATTTGATGGGCTAACGGTTGTTTTAATTTTGTACGGAACGGCCAATTAAGCTAGAACCTCTTCTTTTCCTTTTTTACGTTATACCTTTATCATTAATTACTTATTCATTAAATTATTTTCCAAAACTTTTGAAATGATATTATTATTATGAGTAAAATTATAAAATATATATTTTATTTATTATTTCTTTAGGAGCGTGAGAAGTTCAAAGTGGACAAATAAAAGTAATGGAGGGAGTATGTTATAAACATTGGATTTTCAAATTGCTTACCCTCTCGAGTCACATCTACAGTGTAATAAAAGTAAACGGAAGGAAAGTATGTTATAAACATTGGATTTTTAAATTGCTTGTCTGTAACGACCTGGCCGATCGTTTCGAGAGTTATAGCCCAGTTCCCCTATTTCATGCTTCTTTTGTGTTCTTGAGCTGTATTTTGACTTACGGGGTTAGTTGGCTCGGGTCCGGAGTGATTTTGGAGTGAATTGAGATGCTTGGTCTCTTATGAGAAGGTTTAAGTTAGGAAAGTTGTCCGGATATTTACTTATGTGCAAATGATCTCGGATTTAAATTTTGATGGTTTCATTAGCTTCGTTAGATGATTTGGATTTAGGAACGCATCTGAAATGTGATTTGGAGGTCCGTAGTAGAATTAGGCTTGATATGGCGAAAGTTGAAATTTTGAAATTTTTGATATCAGCGTTAGAATGGATTTCCGGAAGTTGGAGTAGGTTCGTGGCGTCATTTGTGGTCAATGTGCAACATCTGAGGTCATTCGGACTTAGTTTGATAGGTTTCGACGTCATTTGCGAAATTTGAAAGTTTAGAAGTTCAGAAGTTCTTAGGCTTGAATCCGAGGGTAATTTGGTGTTTTGATATTATTTTGAGAGACCCGAACTAAGTTCGTATGATGTTATGAGACGTGTCAGTATGTTTTGTTGAGGTCCCTAGGGCCTCAGGGTTATTCCGGATGGTTAACAGAAGGTTTGGAACTTGGAAACTGCAGCTGAAGTTTCTGGTTCTGGTGTCTTCCGCACCTGCGTAGTGGGAGTCGCATGTGCAAGCCTGTACGAGCGACTGAGGAGCCGCAGATGCGTCCATGGAGGACTCGCAGATACGAAGGCATTCACGCACTTGCGGGAGACGCAAATGCGAGCAGGCATGCACAGGTGCAAGAAGGAATCTGTAGGTGGGAGGTAATTTGTGCACATGCAATGATCGCAGATGCGGTCTAGAGGTGTACAAGCGGTTCCGAGGATTTTAAATGATTTCCATAGAAGTGGAGCTTGGTTCGCAAATGCGGTGAAGGGACCACAAGTGCGGCTGCTGAGAAAAATGTATAAATAGAGAACTTCGTGATTTTTTCTCATTTCCACCATTTTTAACTTGGACTTTGGAGCTTTTGAGGTGACTTTTCAAGGGAATTCAACGATTTTCATTGAGGTAAGTCCCTTGAGCCTAAGTACCTTTAGCTATGTTGTTTTCCCCTTGATTTCTCATCTAATTAGTGAGGTTTTGAAGTGGAAATTGGGGGCTAGAGCTTGGGATTTTGGAGAGAATAATTTGGGGATTTGAGGGACCTAATGATGTCGGATTTTGATAGATTTTGTATGGTTAGACTCGTGAGTGAATGGGCTTTCGAATTTTCAGACTTTTGTCAGATTTGGAGACATGGGCCTAGGAGCCGGGTTTGAGCCAATTTCAGGATTTGAGTCAAATTTAGTAGTTTTCTTATGGAATTGGTTTCTTGGCATATATTGATTGTGTTGTATTATTTTTGGATAGATTCAGGACGTTTGGATGCCAATTCGAGAGGTAAAGACATCACAGAGTAGGATTTTTCTCGGATTGAGTAAGTAACAGTTATAAATCTGGTCCCGAGGGTATGAAACCCCGGATATTATGTCGTATATCTATTTTGGAGGTGACACACATAGTAGGTGACGGGCATGTGAGCGTGCACCATAGGTATTGTAATTTGGTCCGTCCCGTGAGACTGTAGAATTGATTAGCTTACTATTTGCTATGTGTTCCCTCTATTTTTATGGAAATCGACTGCACTTCATGTTAGAAATCATGTTTAGGCCTTGTGATATCGTTGTTGAGACCCGTGAGGCCGTGTACTTGGGGAATTAACTGTTATTTGCTGTTTTGTTCTCAGTCATGATATTACTTGCGTATTTTACCTCCGTCCACTCCTATTTATCGTTGATACATGTTGTTATCTTTGTTTGGGATAAATCTATGATTTTCGAGAGCTCGAGGTACTGATGAGGTTGGTGACTAAGATAGGGCTTGAGCGCCGAGCTGTGAGCTATATGAGTGTACATGGATTGAGTTACATGCTGCAACGAGCCTCAGGGCAATATATGTATGTATATTGGATCGGGTTGCACACCGAAACTAGCCTTATGCATTTATATATTGGATCGGGCTTCACGCCGCAACGATATAGCGCTTGGGCTAAAGGAGCCCCTTAAGAGTCTGCACACCCCCAGTGAGCGCAAGTACCTATGGAGTATATTGAGGGTTGAAAGCCGAGCGATTGAGCTGCTGAGATGAGCCGAGTGACTGTTGCCTTGAGAGGTTGTACTTGCTTTCAATTAATTGTTGCACTTAGTTGTTATTTGCCCTTGTTGTAAAAATTTTTGGAAGACTTGATATCTGCTTTACTTGAGCACGAACTGATGTGACTTAAACTATTAAATTTGAAAGCATGATTGTTCCTTATTGAAAGTTATTGAGATAACTGAATTTGTATAGCCCGTCACTACTTCTCAGTTCTTTATTTATTTCTGTTAATTATTGAGTTGGAAGTACTCATATTACTCCCTGCACCTTGTGTGCAGATCCACATGAGACCGGTGGCAAAAATCGTTGAGTTCGTATGCATTTGGATATCAGAGACAAATGAGGTAGTTACCGGCGTCTGCGACCCTTGACTCACCTTCTATCGTTATCTTTTCTTTGGGTTTTGGTATTTGGTGGAACATCGTAAAATCTGAATATAGACTGGTTTTAGATGCTCATGACTTAGTAATATCTCAATATCGGACAATCTTTTTCGCATTTTGTTTTGGGTTGAACTCTTTTATGAAGTTTTTAGTATGAAAAAGTTTTGACTTATCTTTTAAATAAAATATTGAAGTGTTTGAAAGTGTGTTAGCTTGTCTAGTACCTGATAGGCATTATCACGATAGATTAGTTTTAGTTTGTGACATTATCTTTACGAGTCACGTCCACAGTGTAATAAAAGTGAACGGAAAAAGTACGTTATAAACATTGAATTTTCAAATTGCTTACCCTAACCAGTGACGTCTACATTATAATAAAAGTGAACGGAAGAAATACGTTATAAACATTGAATTTTCAAATTGCTTACCCTGACGTCTACAGTGCAATAAAAGTTTCCAACCATTTATCAATATCCGGGCCACAAAACCTGATAGCATTGAATATAGCGTTGAACGCTAAAAACGCATTCATATTAGTCGCAAGGTGAACATTGCGAGTGGACTGGGGGTTCGCAAAGAAGAATCTAAACGCGTTTTAATATTTGAATTTATGTTTTGATCGAACTTTCTTGAATTTACTTTGGTGCACAGGTAACGTCTATCTTTTTTTTATATTATCATGTTTAATTAGCTTACAACAACACATAATTGTTCATGGCAAGCCTGATATGTTAAATAGAACAATAAGTTGCAGATATCGTTAGTTTACATGGTGTAATTTTTTTTTACATTATCAATGTATATAAATTCAATCTAACTCTATACCTGACTTAACTGTGTAATACAACGTGTATCAATATCTCTTATATTCTTTTATAGTTACTTGATATATACCATTGGAACCTAATTTTATACGTATTTATCACAAAAATATGAGTAATAATTAAATTTGATTAGTGATTTTAAAGATATGCAATTAGTTCAATACTAACTAATAATCAAGAAATATGAAGTAAAAATACAAGATGGAAATGAATTAAACTAATGTTACTCAGTAGTAGTGACCTCGAGCTTAGTGATCCCGAGATCGTGTTAGAACAGTAAGAACGTCTAAGTAAGAAAAGTAAAATAAGATAAGTATAGCTAAGGACAATTCAGATTAATAGTAGGCAAAAAGGTAGAGAGTATATTATTTGCTCAATGATTAGATGATCTTATAAATGATTGGGGTCCATTTTATTTAATAGGGGAATCCTAAATAAGGAATAATTCTATTTACAGTAAGGAATATTCTTGGTACAGTTGTCTAACTGCTTAATACAAAATTGTACAATCCTATTCCGGAATTTGCACCATGACTGTGGGAAAGTTGCAAGAATCTAGCTCGTTCTGGTACAAATTATCCATAATGGTACTATTTTAGGGTCGAGCACACTCGGCCTCGGTATTCCTCGAACTTCCATCCCCGGGCATTGCACTATGTCTTCGAGCTCAAGTTTGGTCAGCCGGTCCTGAACTCGACCTTGCCCGAACTCGGGCCTAGGACGGACCTTTGAGCCTATAGATGAGAGACATATGATTTTGACCATATCCAGATAGTCTCCCCGTTTCTTAAAATAAGATGATTAGAAACGACTTGAACCTCGATTTTCCCGATCCTCTTACGATAACGTCATGCTCGTGATGTAGGCGCTTGAACTGATCGAAAATGTCATGTCAGCACGCTTCCCTAAAACATCGAATGCGTGCCAGCACTGGTCGGCCACTAGCGCCACAGAACTCTCGTCTCCTTTTTATAAATAGGCTAACTTCATAATTTTGCAAACTTTACTTCTCAATTCATTGCCAAATCTTGCTAGTTCTTCAATTTCCCTGAAATCATACTTTTCTCAATTTGTTCTTTTCTTCATCAGCAACCTTTTTTTCTTCACTTGAACTACAATGGCTAAAACATCCAAAACCGTTCCCCAACAAAAAGAAAAGCCTCTTCATCAACATAGCCATCCAAAAGTAAACCGGTGGTGCTACCTCACATCGAGGAGTGTATTCCCCCACCGTGTGAAATAATATCCAATTTTAAAATTGAAAAACCTGTATCGACACCAGGCCGATGCGAGCCCATGTCTCGATATATTTGTTTGATAACTAAGAATGAGCTTGAGCAGGTAAAGAAGGATTGCAACTAGACTGAAAAAGATGTAGCGATTCCTTTCCCAAAAGAGGACATTACTACCCATAAAGTGGGGTACATAAGCATGTACACCTACCTATTCACGCTGGGCCTGGTAAATCCAGCTCTAGGTCCTATAGATCCAGTTATCCTTGTCTTCTGCCAACAATATTAAGTGACGTTTGGTCAGATCTACCCTTCATACTGGTGAATTGTTTATCTGATCAAATTTATCTCGAGCCAGGTCGAGGAGATGTCTTTCACCCTCAACCATCTAATCAGGTTGTATAGACCTCGACTATGCTGAGGTGGCTTGATAAAACTACAACGCCGATCCTCGAAATCTCTCTTCTCCAGCATCGATGAGGACAAAGATCGAGGATGGATGTGATGGTTTGTTCGAGTCAGGACTTCTAACCTAATTCCTGATGAGAGAATGTCATTCTCCGAGGAAAGGAATATGTAACGTAAATACACAGTAGCTTTATACCTTGCTTCACTTTTTTTTCATAACTTTATCTTTTTCTCGATATAACCCCTTTCCAATGGTGCAGATGTTGCTTGGTTTCCTAGAGCGGTCCCGGACTTCGAGGCTTGGGTCCGCAAATTGGTCTCTACTTCTTCATATGTGGAGCGTTGCTGGCGCAATTTGGCCAAGGGCCGATGAGAGGAAAAAAACCATGGTAAGTTTTCTTGTTTGCTTACTTGTGTTCCTTAATGCACTACTTACTTCATCTTTATGCAAGCTTCAGAGAAGCTGTCAAAATACGGCCTTCCTCACCCAGTGAAGAAGAGATCTCAAAGCCTTCCAAAGAAAAGAAGAGAAAAGGGGATCGTCTGCAAATACCCCGAAGCTGAAGAAGAGCATGGTTCGAAATCCTAAGGCCAATATTGTGGCCTTATCTCCGGAAATGGCTCAATGCCTTTGGGACCAGGAAGAAGAAGAAAATGACTACTGCCTATTGGTAGCTCGTAAAAGAGGAAGCACTGGTGCCTCGAAGTCTGCCGAACCAGTGGCGGTAGATGTGGTTCATTTTAGGATCAAAGAAATCTCTAAGGGAGCTCGAGTAAAGTCCTCGAGCCATCGGGTAGCAAAGGAGCACCTCATTTTAGATCTTATTTGAAGGTGAGACCGAGGGGCCCGGTCCCGAGCCCCTTCAAATATAAGAGAATGCCCCGAGTGGATCACTTGGGGTAATAACATAGATGATTCGCTGCCTGGCCCTGAGTTCTCCGAGGGGAAATTCTTAGAAGATCGGTATATGAGAACTTCCAATGTGGTTAAGATCCATGAAAGGCATGATATTTTTTGAGAATGCCTAGCTGGGATCAAGGATGGCCCCAACCCAGTTGCTTTTTTTATTTTCTAACCCGGTGGCTCTTCAAATAAGTAAGTTTTTGTCTTTTGAAATTACGCTTGTACTATATCCTTGTTGTTCTGAGTCTAACCTATCCCTATTTGTGAAAGCCGTCATGCTCCATAAGAAATTATTCTCCAAGTCTCAATCCGAGTTTGCTCGATGTGAGGCCGAGCTTAAGAAGATCTCCGAAGAAAGGGACAATCTCAAAATCCTCTATGTCAAGAAAGAGGTTGAAATCAACAATCTCCGAGTTGAATTGATGAAGGCTTGTCAAAAACGGTCTGAGCTTGTTGAAAAGGTAATATAGCATTTTAGGGCATTTTTTGTCTTGTTTCCTCCTTTACGTTTTGATAAGTACTTGTTTGTTTTGACGACTAATGCTTCAATTTTTCAGTTTCAGCAGAAGGGCAAGTTGGTGGAGCAGCTTCGGGAGGGGCTTAAGATGAAGGAGGCCGAAACCCTTGGGTGGAGGAAAGGCATGGACAATCTCGCCTCAGAGAAAGAAACTTTTTGAGAGTAGCTGACTTCATCTTAAAGGGTGAAGGAGGAGAGCCTAGCTCGATAAAGCTTAAAGCAAAATCTTTTGCTAAGCTGGCCAAGGCCAAATATGACACTGAGACAATTATATCTTTGTACCGAGCCGATGTTGAAGTAGCTAATGCCCGAACAAAGGAGATCTTTGTTGTTGCCGAAGTCAATTTATCATGTACACCTGACTATTCCAGGTGACAGTCTCGGAGAGAAACCCCCGAGGAGGTGTATGCTTGCGGCTTCGATCTCTCGGCCGATATTGAAAAGGCTAAGACTTCGGAAGAGGATGAGGCTGCCACTTTACTTTCTAATGACGAAGATTCAGCCAGTGGCTATGATAGTGGGGTAGATAAATATGAAGGCCCGGAGGATGAGGCTCTTAGAGACACAACTCAAGGAGATAAAGCTACTGAAGATGCAACCCCGAAGTAGTTTTTAGGTTTCTTTATCTTGCCTTAGTATCTTTTGTGTAAGGACCCCTCGCTGGTATTTGTAAATATCTTTTGGAAATTTGTTTCAATCTTGGCTTGTGATGAATCCCATCTTGTGTTTATTTATGGAATTCAATTGTACAACCCAAATGATCAGTCTGAGTATTGGTTTGAACTCAGAACATAATGTACCGTTATGTGTTTTTACTTATTGACATAATGCCTCTTAAGGTCTTTGGTAATTCTTGAGTTTAATTTCCTGGATACGAGCTCGGGATATTGGAATTCTCGAGTCTGAGTCGAGTGAGAACGATGTATCGACCTCTATATGTTTCGGCCCTTATGCCTTTTAAGTTGGCCCTTAGGCTCTTATACATTGCCCTTAGGCTCTTTAAGTTGGGTTGTTTCGGCATCTAAAATGGCTTTAATTTTTCCCTCTTTCTGGCTAAAGACTTAGTAAACTTTTTTTGTATGCCTTAACATGTATTTTTTGTACCCGTCTGGGTTTTTCAAAGATTCTATGTATCGAAACCTTATTAGTAATTTGTTTGTATAAGCATAATCCAATACCTATTAAGGTTTTTCCGAAGGCTGATGTTATTGAAGCCTTTGGATCATTCGAGGGGGTACCTCTTTGTGGTCTTATAAGTCCGCGTTTTCAATGACTCGGATGTACTGACTGCCGATGACAGTCCCCGAGTGTTTCGGGGTGCATTTGTGTTTTGTCTCTTGAGCCGCTTCCCGTAGGATTGTAAGTGTAGAGCTTGTATGATAGTAAACTTCTTTGAGACACAAAGTATTTTTGATATAACTAGAATGCTTCTTCAAATAATTGATACATGCATACATGATTTGCCATCGAGGCTTGACTATTCTATGCAGACACTGTTCATTTGACCATTTGGCCCATTACAAAGTTCTCCTATGGAGGCCCTCTTTGGCGTGAAGTATCTTTCTTAAAATATAACCTCTGAGGGTGATGCCCCCCAGTATTCAAAGTTGATTGAAAAGAAGTATTAGATACTATTGAGTTCTTCTTAGGTAGCACATAGTTGTTGCCTTGTAAAAACCTTGCCGGTAAAACCCATTCAGGACAAAATCTGATCTAAGGGAAAAAGAGTACAACACATGCTTTAAAACTTAACGCATTCATGTAAAAGGGTGTCTTCGAGATCGTGTAGCTTAGATAACTTCAATAAAAAATCTATAATAAGTTAGTTTTAAACTTAAACGAACAAAAGGGTTAAAGTCATACCTTAGCAGTAGTATCGTTTGAGTAATGATATGTTCCAAGTATTTGATAGTTGTTCACCTTCCATTGTGCTAAGTTTGTAAGATCCTTTTCCAACAAATCCGAGGACTCGGTACAACCCTTCCCAATTCGGGCCTAGTTTCCCTTCATTTGGTCTCGAGTACTGAGAGTGACCTTTCATAGGACTAATTCCCTCATTCCAGAATACCGAAGGTTGTTTCTTTTATTGTAGTATCTTTCGATCCATTGTTTCTGTGCGGCCATCCAAACGAGCTCCGCTTCTCGCCTTTCATCTAACAATTTGAGGATAGCATTCATGGCCTCATGATTTAACTCCTCCAAGGCATGTCAAAACTTGGCGTTGGGTTGTCCGACCTCGACGGGGAAAAGGGCCTCGGAGACATATACTAGAGAAAATGAGGTAGTCCACGTGCTAGACTTCGATGTTGTTTGATATGCCCAAAGAACCTTGGGTAAGACATCTCTTCATTTTCCCTTTGCATCATCTAACTTTTTATTCAGATTTTGAATGATAGTTTTGTTTGTTGACTCGACCTGTCCATTTCCCCTTGGGTAGTATAGTGTTGAAAATATTCTTTTTATTTTATGTGCTTCGAGGAACTCCGTTACCTTGTTGCCAATGATTGCTTTCTGGTTTCACATACAATCTCGGAAAGTATCCCATATCGACATATGATATGGTCCCAGATAAAGTTAATAACTTCTTTTTCTCGAACCTTCTAAAAGGTATGTGCTTCCACCCACTTAGAAAAATACTCATACATAAATAAAATAAATTTAGCTTTACCTGGGGCCGTTGGTAAAGGGCCAACTATATCCATTCCCCATGACATGAAAGGCTACATACATATGACTGAATGGAGTTGTTCTCCGGGCTTATGGATCATCGGTGTAAACCATTGACACTTATCAAATTTCTTGACAAATTCCTCAGTATCTTTTTCCATGTTGTCCCAGCAATAACCTTCTCTGATAATTTTACGGACCAAAGATTCAACACTACAATGATTCCCACAAGTGCCTTCCTGGATTTCTTATAGAACATAATCAGTGTCCCTGGCCTCAAGCATACCGCCAACGGTCCATCGACTGTTCTTCGATACAATGTTCCATCTTCATCTAATACAAACCTAGCAGTCTTGGTTCGTAGGGCCCTCAATTCTTGGTGGTCTGATGGGAGTTTTCCATTCTTCAAATTGTCGATATACTTATGTCTCTAGTCCTACGTTAAACTTGTTGAATTTATCTTGGCATGACCCTCTTCAGTCACAGACCTTGATAGTTGGACGACTATCCCTGGGACAATGACATCTTCTTTGACCGAAGATCCCATATTAGCAAGTGCATCGACATCGCTATTTTATTCTTGATGTACGTGATCTAGAGTCCACTCCTTGAAGCGATTTAAAGTTATCTGTAGCTTATCTAGGTACCACTGTATCTATCCTCTCGAACCACGAAACTCTTGTTTACTTGGTTTACCACCAATAAAGAATCAAACTTGGCCTCGATAACCTCTGCTCCCAAGATTTTGGCTAGTTTGAGACCTATAATCATGGCCATATACTCGGCCTCATTGTTAGTTAATCTAAGAGTTTTGATAGATTGCCTAATGGTATCACTCGTGGGTGGCTTCAAGACAATGCCTAGTCCAGACCCCTACACATTCAAGGCATTGTTTGTGAAAAGGGTCAATACCCTCGATGCTGTATCCGAACTCAACATGAGTTCTTTCTCCACTTCGAGTACGAGGGTTGGTGCAAAATCAACCACGAATTCATCTAGGACTTGAGATTTGGTGGCCGTTCAGGGTTGATATTCGATATCGTACCCGCTAAGCTCAACGGCCCATTTGGCCAATTATCCCGGTAGCTCGGGCTTATGCAAAACATTTTGAATGGGTACATTGTTAATAGACATATAAGATGACATTGAAAATGTGGTTTTAACTTTCTAGATGCGCTTATCAATGCAAGTGCTAGTTTTTCTAAGTGAGGGTACCTAGTTTAGCATCTCCTAGAGTTCAGCTTACTTAATAAACAGGAAATTGTGTACCTTGGTCTTCTTGAACTAGTATCCAACTTACCGCTATCTCGGGCACTACCAAGTATAGGTAAAAAAATTTATTTGAAGTAAAGACGGGCTCGACAGATATGACTTTAATTCTTCTAAGGTTTGGTAAATTCTGGGGTCCATGCGAAATACTTTTTCTTTTCGATCAAGGAAAAGAACTTGTGACTCCGACCCGACGACCTCAAAATGAATCGACCCAAGGCAGCTATTCTCCCAGCTAGCCTTTGCATGGCCTTCACACTATCCTACGATCGTAATATCCTCGATAGCCTTGATTTTATCGGAGTTGATTTTGATACCCATATTTGACACCATAAAGTCGAGGAACCTACCCGAGCCAACTCCATGACACATTTCTCCAGGTTAAGATTCATGTTGCATTGCCTCAAAAGTTTGAATGTTTCCTGCAAATGAACTAAATGGTCCTCTGTGCAGGGACTTAACCAATATAAACTTCCATTATTTTATATATTTGTTCTTTGAACATTTTGGTAGCTAGGAGTTGTATGTAGATCCTGCATTCTTTAGCCCGAAGGGCATTACATTGTAACAATAAGTTCGAAATTTAGTAATGAAATGAAGTTTTTTCCTGGTCTTTCGGTTTTATCTGAATCTGATTGTACCTGGATAGGCATCGAGAAAAGTTAGGGTCTCATGGCTAGCCGTGGCATCGATCATACGATCGATGTTGGGTAGTGGGAAAGAATCTTTTGGACATGCTTTGTTCAAGTCCTTATAGTCTACACACATTCTAAGTTTGTTTTCTTTTTTAGGAACTACAACTATATTGGCTAACCATTCAAGGTATTTTACCTCCCATATAGATCCTATTTTATGAAGTTTGATTTCGTCCTTTATGAAAGCATGTTTTACCTCGGACAGAGGCCTCCTTTTTTGCTTCATCTGTTGAACCTGTGATCGGTGATTACCCGATACGTAGTGATTTCCAGTGGAATCCTTGTCATATCTAAGTGGGACCAAGCAAAGCATTCCATATCATCAATAAGAAATTGAATGAGTTTTTACTTGAGTTCGGGGATTAATCCCATTCCTAGGTATACCTTACTCTCGGGCATGTACTCGATCAAAAAGATCTACTCTACCTCCTCAATAGTTGATTTGGTTGCATCAGATTCTTTAACAATGACGAAGTTTATGGAGTAAGGAAATCTTCATTTTCGTCTCCGATTACCTGGTTCTCCGACTCCATCGAGGCTTGAGGCGGTGCTTTCTATTTGGCTGCCTATTTATCTTTGGTGCTCGAATTCTCCGAGGTTGAAGGTTCTGGAGTCGGCACCACTTCCTCGATTGCAAACATATCCTTTGCAGCATGTTGCTCCCCATAACTATTTTTACTCCTTCCTTTATTGGGAACTTCATATCTGCTGAAGAGTTGAAGGAACTACCCTTATGTTGTGTTTCCACGGTCTCCCAAGGAGTGTGTTATACCTCCTGTCACCCTCGATGACATGGAAATTCGTATCTTGTATGGTCCCGGGTATGTTTAGTGGTTAGATAATTTCTCCCTTTATTGTTTCGCTTGCCATGTTGAAGCCATTCAGGACCCAGGATGCATGTAGAATCTGATCTTGTAGGCCGAGTTATTCTATGACCCTCGATGTGATTATGTTTACTGAGCTACCTGGATCCACTAAAACACGTTTAACATGAATTTTATTCAAAAGGATAGATATTACCAGGGCGTCGTTGTGAGGATGAGATATGCCTTCTGCTTCTTAGTCATAGAATGATAAGATTTCCTCGAGAACATAGCTCCGAGTCCATTTTTCTCTGGTGATTGATATTTTGGCGCACTTGAACATAGGTCTTTGAGGGACATCGACTCCACCAATGATCATGTAGATTACATGTTGTGGTTCATTTTACTCAGTTTTCCTTACATCCCTTTCCTTGAAGTGATTCTTAGCTCGATCACTTAGAAATTCTTGAAGGTGGCCCTCATTGAACAATCAAGTCACTTCATCCCTTAGCCGCCTACAATCTTCCGTTCTATGACCATGTGTACCATGATACTTGCACATCATGTTTGGGTTCCTTTGAGAAGGATCGATCTGTATTGGCATGGGGCATTTGGTGTCTTTGATTCTCCCAATAGCTTAGACAATCCCTGATGTATCTATGTTGAAGTTGTACTCTGATAATGGACGGGCCTCAGCGGGGTCAGTGTGCTTATCGGACGTACTTTTACTCATGAGTCCCTGATAACTTTGACCTCGATCGTCTCTGATCGCTCCAAGGAGTGTTGTGGCTCGGGCGGCTGTCACACCTCCTTTTGTACACACCACATCGAAGGTAGATGTATAAAGGAGTTATTTTTATTTAAGTGACATTATTCGAAATGAGATTAATTATTCATATTTTAGAGTTGCCACTTGGGATAGTTTGTTTTCTGGTGTCCGAAGTCATCGATTTATTTTAAATCCCAAATCGAGAAAAACTCGACTTTCTTTGTGAAGTCTGCGAACCAAAAATTCTGAATAAGGAGTTCTGTTAACCTGAGGGAAGGTGTTAGGCACCCTCGGATTCCGTGGTTCTAGCACGGTCTTTTAAACGATCATAATTGGCCTATTCTGATTTTAATACATGTTTAGCCTATGGTATAATTTTAAATTATTTATCACCTTTAATTAGTTTTAAGGAAGATTGAACGTCGTTTAAAACGTGTTTTTGGATCACGTCACATGAAATTCACCCAGATCCGAAACATATTTCATTCAACATTTTAGGATTTGGATTTGGGTCACATGAAATGCACAACTGAGTTTAAGAAGGTAAAATTATTAAATAACACACCTAAAAGCAACTAACGTGTTGATAACTTTACGGGAGGCCATGAAAATTTGCAAAATGGCACGTCCCGTGTTCTAAGGATTTGAAAAGGTATAATTAAAGAGGGCCAGCAATTTGTGATTTAGTTTGGTGCGGCGCACCTCAATTTGTTTTAAAGGACGTCCTAAAAACGAACTATTATTCTCTATTAAGGTTGTCTCTATTCTAAAGGGACTTATTTTATTGACATTATGAATTAATTAATATCAAAGTATTTAAGAAAACTTCGGGCCCCAAGATCAAGTTAAAACTCAAACAAGAGCGATCTCCATTACTGTGGAAGGTGAGGGAATCCTATGGAATTAATTTGGAGTGATTTGGAGGCGGTGAGGTTTTGACCGAGGTTTTTGATTCAATATTCAAGATGCACGGCATAGATTCGAGGGAAGAGAATTATGGATTTGGGATGAGGGAGGTGTGGTGGCTTTGGGGTGTTATTTTGGGACCGGTCATACACAGTGGAGGAGCCAGCATTTCAAGTGAAGATTTAAGACGTTTGGATGTGTTTTGAGGGAAGGTAATGGGATATTTGAGAAGAGGGGAGGGAGGAGAACATGCGGTGTTAAATTGGAGGTCATCAGATGATCGCCGCCGACGGTAGGCGGCGGTGGGTGACAGAATTAAGGTTTGGGTATTTGGGTGTGAGAGACGGTGTGTTTGGGGGGTGGGGGCATTTGGACAATTAAATAGTAAAGGGACCAAGCTTCAGGACCGTCCGATCAAAAACCTCGACGGCCCTGATTAAACCCCAAGAAACGATGTCGTTTAAATTGTTAGGGGATGGACCGGGGTTTTGGGCTTGGCATGGGTAAACTTAACCGGGTTTAGGTATTTTCTGGGTTGGAATTGAGTTTGGCCCAGATGTGAAGTACTTTAATAAGACAAAACCCAATTCTTTTATTTTCTTTTAATTTTCTCATTTTTTTAGAATTTTGGTTGAATACAAATTAAACTAAACTATTTATTTTTCTTAAATCCTAATTTTAAAAGAAAACTATGACAAATTCGAAACTTAAAAGTAAAAATAAAGAAGAACTATTTTTGTTATTTTTCTTCATTTTTTGTACTGTTAATTAACTAATAAACCTAAAAATACTTAAATTGGGTCCTAAATGAACATGAAATATTTTTGTATTTTTTAAGAATATTGTAAATAAAAAATGCAAAACAAACATAAAATTTATGCAATTATTCCTAAAAAAATCAAATGATTAAAAGGAAAATCCTAAATTTAAGAATTTTGTAGGAGTAATTCACGTGGGGGAAAAAAATCACATGCTCACAATTGCCTCTTTTTACTCGGAAATACGAAGAGTTTTTTTGCAAAGATAAATGAGCAATTACGAGGGATTTTTTTCCCACTTGACACTCCATAAGAAGCATTTTTGGAAAATGTCTGGCCAAACCTTGCTTCAGAGGTTGCCTACATATCATTGGCTGTAAAGGAATCAGGTTAGTGTAGTTCTGGAAGCTTCAGTATCTAGGACTACCAGAAGCTGTGCTTTCATTACTGGTGCTGCTGTTACTGCTACTGCTTGCTGACCTTCTTATCACACCAAAAGGAAAATCAAAAGCTATGATAGTCATGCTTATCAACTACGAGTTACAAGATTCCTATCTATACATTTCTTGAAGCTTGATCTTGAGTCTTAGCTGATTTTGCTGTGGACCCCAATCTGAATCTCGATGCTCGCAAGCTGTAGGTGTTGGTTCTTTCTTCAGCATTGGGTTAAAGCGGGACATGCGCAGCTTGTGACTCTAATCAAATTTGAGCAGTCCACATCCCTTTTTTCAAGCACTCTGGGTTCACTTCTTTTTGTTCTTTTCTTCCTTTATTCTGGATTGAGACTCACTCTTTCTGTCATCTCGAATCCTGTGCATAGAGGGAACACCTGTTCGGATACCAAAACAAACAAACAAATTTTCTGCCCCAGTTTTCACTAGGAAAATTTCGTGAGTTATTTGTATCATAACTTCAAGCTACTTTTACTGTAAGCAATAAAGATCAGGATTGCGTATCCTTGGGAATGAAGCCTTAGATTGGGAGGATCACCAGTTTATGCTTGAAAATGGCTGGGTTATGTCGGAAAAGCAAAAGGTCCTCAGGTTGTGCCGGAGAGATCCACGGGTCATGCCAGGATTAAAAGAAAAGGGTTCTTGCTGGGGATAAAGAAGAAGTCCATGGGTTATGCCAGGATAGGAAGGAAAGGGCTCTTGGGTTATGCTAGGGAGATCCATGAATTATGCCGGGATAGGAAGGAAAAAGGCTCATGGGTTATGCCAGTGGGATCCACGGGTTATGCCAGGATAGGAAAAAAGGGCTCTTGGATTATGCCAGGGCGATCCATGGGTTATGCCGGGATAGGAAGGAAAAAGGCTCCTAGGTTATGCTAAAGGGATCCACGGGTTATGCCGGGATAGGAAGAAAAAGGCTCCTGGGTTATGCCCGGGGAATCCACGGGTTATGCCGGGATAGGAAGAAAAAGGCTTCTAGGTTATGCCAGGAGATCCGTGGGTAATGCCGGGATAGGAAGGAAAGGCTCCTAGGTTATGCCAGGGAGATCCAAAGGTTATGCCGAGATGAGAAGGAAAAAAGATTCTTGGGTTATGCCAGGGCGATCCACGGGTTATGCCGGGATAGGAAGAAAAAAGGCTCATGGGTTATGCCAGGGCGATCTACGGTTTTTGCTGGGATAGGAAGGAAAAAGGCTCCTAGGTTATTCCAGGGAAATCCACGGGTTATGCCGGGATAGGAAGGAAAAGACCATCAAGTTATGTTGGGGAGAAAAAGGAAAGATGATCCTTGATTATGCCGAGGAAGAATAGAAAAGACCCTCAAGTTATGCTGGGGAGAAAAGGGAAAGATGATCCTCGGGTTATACCGGGGGAGAAAAGAAAAGATCCTCAAGTGATGCTTGGGATGAAGGAAAATGACCCTCGGGTTATCGCTTTGATAAATTTTAGGTTTGAATTATCGCTTTATCTTCTCTAGATTTTAGGCAATTTGTTTTCGATTTAGAGTTCTAGGCAGACAGAACTGGTTCAAAGCTAACGAATTAAATTTTCTAGGAATTTAACAAATGTAGGACTTCTGCTCATGATTTAAATATTTATAATTCTAATTGTGTAGAGTATAGAAAAATACCTTAGCTTTTGGA
The DNA here is from genome assembly GCA_034376525.1 of Nicotiana benthamiana. Lineage (NCBI taxonomy): Eukaryota > Viridiplantae > Streptophyta > Magnoliopsida > Solanales > Solanaceae > Nicotiana > Nicotiana benthamiana. Next base: position 12,369,245 of record CM067338.1, on the reverse strand, counting down.
TAAACTCATATTGATGAACCAGGTTCTTCATTTAGAATTATCTTGAACATGCCTTAAATTACCATAATAGAGAAAATTTGTAAGAGACCAGTGAGTCATATTAACATATTTCACAGGAGTATACTAATTAAAGTATGAAGCTGAGTAAGAATTAATCTAGATATTTACACAAGTTCAGATTTCCTAGCCAAAAAAATAACTTTTTCATTTCCCTCCTTTTTTTATTGTGCATTTTGATTTGGACCTATTAGGTGATCTTAATCATCCCTAATTCTAGCCTGCTCGTGTCAATGTGTTCTCTACTCAGTGCTTTAGTGAAGATATCAATAATCTGTTTATCAGTAGCACAAAATTCTATGGATATCAATCCTTTCTCATAGTTATCTCTTAACAAGTGGTGTCTAACATCTATGTGCTTAGTCCTTATGATGAACAGGGTTATTTGTCATACTTATAGTACTAGTGTTATCACAGAATATAGGAACGCAACCCACTTCAATACAAAAGTCTATTAGCTGCTGTTTAATCCATAGCAATTGAGTACAACAAGAGGCAGTAGCAATAATTCAGCCCCAGTACTAGATAAGGTCACTGAATTTACTTTTTAGTAGCACATGATACAAGACATGAACCAAGAAAATGAGCCATACCTGAGATGCTTTTCCTATCCACATGAAAACATGCATAATCAGCATCAGCATACCCTACTAGATTGAAATTACTACCTTTAGGGTACCAAAGACACAGATCAGTAGTGCCTTTTAAATATCTTAGTATCCTCTTAACAACAGTGAAGCGAGACTCCTTTGGATTATCCTGGAAGCTAGCACAAAGTCCTACACTGAAAACTATGTTAGGTCCAATGGAAGTAAGATACAAAAGTGAACCAATCATATCCTATACAACTTCTGATCAACAGATGAACCTGGTTTATCTATGTCTAATTTGGTGGCAGTTGCAATGGGGTGTCTATTTCCTTTGATTCGTCCATTATAAACTTTTTGATCAGCTCTTTTGCGTATTTCTGCTGATGGATAACGGTTCCATTTGGGCTTTGTTTGATCTGTAAGCCTAAGAAAAAGTTAAGTTCACCTATCATGCTCATATAAAACTCACTCCCTATTAATTTGGCAAAATCCTTACTTAAGTTATATGTAAGTCCCCGTGAAAATTTATACTCAAAACCCGAGAGCTCGTAGTTCTAAGTTAGGAATACATGTTTGAAGTTTGTAGTTTGGACCCTTGGACTGATTTGTGCATTAAAAAGTCAAGGAATAGTATTTTCCATAAAAGTACATTTCTGCGGTCCACTATGCAATTGCAGAATAGATATGCGGATCGCATAGTTTCTGCAGAGTCAATTAGTGTGATGGATAATTTCAGGTCAACTATGTGATCGTATAACCACTATGCGGGCCACATAGTCATCACATAATCCCCTTGGGATTTTGTAAGGGGCAGTTCTGCAGTGCATTATGCAACTGCAAAACAGGTATACGGACCGCATTTCAGTCGTATACCAAGGAAGTGTGTTCTAGTTTTAGGACCATTTTTGCGGACCACATGTCAGGTATGCGATCGTAGATTTTGTTGGGGCTCCTATTTTCTAACTTTTAAAACCTGTCTTCCATTCCATTAAAAACACCCCAATTAGACCATTTTCCTGTTATTTCATGACATAGAGTGAGAGGGGAAGTTCTAGAGTGAGAAGGAGTAATCTTCATCAAGTCCTCTCTCAATCCTTGCGCTAAATCCTTGAAGATTATCAATTGAAGCTACTAGGTCTTCATACTAAGAGGTAAGAAGTGTACCCTCATCAATAATTTCAAATATCCATTAAAATAATTAATTAGCAAATGGGTACATGGGTATAAGGGCTAGTAATCTTGCATGCACAAGAGATAATGAGGTATGGGGAGGATGAGAAGTAAAGAGACAAAAATTGAGGTATAATATTGAAGAAATGTCTTTCAAAAAGGGGCCTAAGATCATAATGCACCTTTTATGTTTGATAATATGCTCAAACGAGCTAGAATCTTAATCCCGCCTCTAGTTCTTGCTTCAATTGTAATTCTTATACAATAGATTGAAGTACAAAGAGCCCGGAATTTTAAAAGAATTAGGGGAAAGCTTTATTGAGATATGTATTGATAAAACCCCCTCCTCTTAGAAGTTGATCTTCCATCGTGCCCATGTAAGCAATGTAAGTTTGAAACATAACTGATTCAGTTCTTGTTATGTTAAGTGGATTAATGCTATGAAAATGTATGTGGTATGTGCTTCTTATGTGTTTAATGTGTTATCATTGTAAATGGACAATGCATGGAGAACATGATTTATGTGTTAAATTCCTAACTACCATGCCAAGGTTATTTTGGGACTAATATGCCAAACTTGACGAATTCCTCTCTATGCTTATGACTTAAATTGCTTTTGTATATGCCTATGAGTTTAAGTGGCAAGGTAAATGTTGAAAATGGGAACAATGTGAAACATACGTTATGGAATGTGGAGATTGTGGCCCCAAGTGCTGGTAACTAATAAATGTGTAACCAAAGATTGGTATAGGATGAATAACGGAAAATGGTAGAGACGGCTTAGCCAAACAGGCCATGATCGAACGCCGTGATATATATACACATGGTGGTAATATATTGATGATTAAAACTGGAAAGTGTGAATGAAATAATGGTAAAGTCTCAGGGAGACGGCTTAGCCAATCGGGCCATAATGGGACTCCGCTCACAGAAGCGGTGGTAATATAGATAATGATGTAATAGTATGGGATGCTCCAATCTAAAATTTCAAGAACTATGTGAAAATCATGTGAACCTCCTTATATTGTCGGTATGCTGATTATTTGAAACTTTGTTATCTTTACGATTTCCTCTTTACTCTTGTATGGTTGTTCTTTCTATCGAGATGGTGTTTAGTTATACTTACTAGTACTATTCCATGATCCTAACGTCCCTTTTACCAGGGGCGCTTTATTTTTAAACGAATGTAGGTGGCTCTAGAGCGGATAATGGCAATCGTGTGTAGCGGAGCATCCTCTTCTCAAAATCTTGGTGAGCCCCTTCCTCCTTCAAGGGGTCATGTTGTACACCTTTTGTTATAGACATCCAGCCGGGGCCTTGTTGCAGGCATTGTTATCATTGTCTTTTTTATCCTTAAAGGCTCTGTAGACGTGTGTGGGGGTTATGTACGAGTATTGGATAAGTCAATGAACCATGTTGTAACCTAGTACTCTTGCTTTCTTCTAAACTATGACTATATGGAATCTTGGAAGACTAAGTACAGTTAAGGTCTTGTTATAAAATTAGCTATTCATATTGAATGTACATTCCTTTTTACTGTCTAAATTAAACGGAATCGGATCCCTTAATCGCATTGAGTTAGGTAGAAAGTGTTTGATTAGACTTGCTCAGTTGGGCTCACTTGATTGAGCATCGACCGTGCCTCCCGAGGTTGGGGCGTGACATTATTAGTGGTAGCCCTAAAAATTATGTCATCAACATATATTTGTACCACTAGAAGATCCTTGACTTTTTCCCTCAAGAACAAGGTATTGTCAATTTTACCTCTTTTGTAGCCATGTTCAAGCAAGAATTTTGACAATCGTTTATACCATGCTCTAGGAGCCTGCTTGAGTCCATAGAGAGCCTTGTCTAATTTGTACACATGCTCAGGACATTCCTTGCTTTCAAACCATAGAGGTTTTTTCACAAACACTTCTTCTTTTAAGTAGCCATTCAGGAAGGCACTTTTGACATCCATCTGATGAAGAGTGAATTCAATGTGTCCTGGAAAGGGTATGAGAAGTCTTATTGCTTCTAGTCTTGCAATAGGAGAAAAATTCTCATCATAATCTATACCCTCTTTTGGCTGTAACCTTGCACTACAAGTCTCGCCTTGTTTCTTGTAACAGTTCCATCTTCATCAAGTTTGTTTATAAAGACCCATTTTGTGCCAATGACTGATCTGTCCATGGGTCTTGGAACTAGAAGCCAAACTTGACTTCTCTCAAACAGACTGATTTCATCTTGCGTTGCATTTACGTAATCTACATTCTGCAAAGCCTCAACAACATTTTTAGGTTCAATAAGATATAGGAAAGCATTAAAAGCACACAAAATCTTTAATTATGATTTAGTTTTGACTCCAGGGGTTGGTTCAATAATTATGTTCTCAATGGGATGAGAACTTTGATGCTTACAAGGTTTCACAACCAACTTATTTCGTCTAGATGTTTCTCTCATGTTCTGCTACTGAGGAACAGAGTCATGAACATGTTCCTTTAGGGGATTGGTTTCAGTTCCTCTTTGATCAGTTCCCCATGTCAGGTTGCCATGGATAGAAGAACCTGTTCCATCATATGTTCCTTATTTTGGTGGCACATTAGCATGTGGTGGGACTTCAATCAAATCTCTTACTAGCCCAGTATCCGTATCTTCATGTTTCTATCTCTTAGAAAGAATGTTAGTTTCATTAAACACTACATGCATGCTTTCTTCTACACACAAATTTCTTTTATTGAGCACTTTATATGCTTTGCTATGTCAAGAATATCCCAAGAATACTCCCACATAACTTCTGGGATCAAACTTACCTAGAGAGTCTTTTCCATTATTGTGCATAAAACACTTACATCCAAATGCCCTAAGATGGGATATATTTGGCTTCCTCCTTTAATTAACTCATAGGGAGTCTTCTCTATAAGAGTTCCATTCATCCACCTAATATGCAGTGGTTACAGCCTCTGCCCAGAAGCTGTGAGGCAATTTACTAGAAAGAAGCATAGTCCTAGCCATATCTTCAAGAGTCCTATTCTTTCTTTCAACTACTCCATTTTGTGGAGGAGTCCTAGGGGCAGGAAATTTATGATTTATACCATGCTCATTAAACAATTCAGTGAACTTAGCATTTTCAAATTCAGTTCCATAATCAGACCTAATGGATGCAAGTTAATTTCCTAATTATTTCTGAGTCTTTCTAACAACAACAATAAACATGTCAAATGATTCATCTTTAGATGTTAAGAATAGTACCCACGTAAACCTCGAATAATCATCAACAAGTACCATCACATATTTCTTACCACCTCTGCTCAATGTTGGCATTGGACCATAGAGATCCATATGAACCAGTTCCAACGCCCTGGTTATGCTTACCATTTTCTTGCTTTTAAAGGATGATCTTACCTGTTTCCCCCTTGACCAAGCCTCACAAACTTTGTCTTCCTTGAAATTTATGTTAGGTAGCCTTATCACCAAGTCTTTAGAGGCAAATTTGTCGAGTTGATTCAGACTTGCATGACCATGTCTTTTGTGCCATATGAGGGGATCATTATCCAACACACTTAATCAAGTGAGTTTATTTTCTGAGTGAGTGGAAAAATCTACAATGTAAATATTGTTAACTATTTTTCCCTGCAAAATAATCTTGTCTATGGTAAGGTTAATCACAAAATATTTTTGGTAGAGGTAAATGCTACCAGGTTGCCTCTGTCACACAGTTGTGACACACTGATTAGACTATAGTTTAAGCCATCCATAAAGTAGACATTCTCAATGCAGTGAGAGTCTATCTTACCTACCTTTCCAACCCCAATAATCTCACCTTTCTTCCCATTTCAAAAGGAGACATTACCTCTTTTCAAGTCCTCAAGTGAAAGGAATTGGCTCCTGCTTCCAGTCATATGTTTTGAGCAACCACTATCCATGTACCATATTTGGCTGCTTCCCTTCACTTGGACCTGCAAAAAGAAATCAAGGGTTAGTCTTAGTAACCCAAACTAGTTTGGGTCCTTTTTTATAGACAATGGGATAGTCAAATTCCTTTTGCCTACCCAGGCAGCCTATTTTTTCCTGTACAAAAGCTTTGTTCTTTTGAAATGACCAGTCTTCACAATGTGTGCAAATTTTGTTTTCAGTAAGAGTGAGGTACTTGCTTTTGGGGTCCCACTTAGGTGCTTGAGTCTTATAGCTAAGTCCTCGTTTGTTTCTATTGTGATGTTCTTGTAGCCAGGAAAGTGCATCAGAAGTCTTATTCCACTTGCAAGTTCTGTCTAGTTCATGATTTACCGTCCCTAGGTCTTCTTTTAAACTCTTATATGCTCATCCTTCCTGTACAACTCATCCTTCATTTTTCCTAAGTTTTCTTCTAAGATGAGGTATGTGTGATCAGCTTTCTTCTTTCCTGTCCCTAGATTTAATTTTAAATTTTTAGACCTAAGCTCTAGGACATTGGATTCAAGTTTAAGAATCTGGTTCTTCAACTCAACATTTTTACTATCACTCTCATTAGCCCTAGAATCTAGATTTTGCACTTGGCTTTCAAGATTGCACACTCCCTAGACAAATCGTCCTTCTCATTGTTAATTATTTCAGCCTCATCAATGAAGATTAGCAATAGCTCAGACAACTTTTCTTTAGACAGAAATTTAACATTGTCTTTGAGAAGAAGGACACTTACCTCTTGTTCATCATCTGATTCTCCGATGGCCATAAATTTATGTTCATCTCCAGCTTCATATTCTGAGTCCTCGTCTGAGGTTTCTCCCCAAGTAGCAACCATAGCCTTTTTTGATCCTTTGTTCCTTTTGGGTTGAACATGTTCCTTCTTCTTGATCCTTCGTTCTGCCCTTTCCTTCTTCCATTTAATTTCTCACTGAGGACAGTTTTTGATCATGTGATCATTCTTACCACATTTGTAGCAACCCCCATTAGCCTGTTTCTCAGGAGCCCTTGGTTTTTAGGAGGTTGTACCTATTGAATAACTCTTTTCTCTCATTAGGTACTTTTTGAAATCTCTTGTGATCATAGCCACCTCATCATCCTCCAGATCTGCACCTTCAACTTTTCTAAGATCTAGACTTCTTTCCTTCTTAGGTGTATCTATTTTCATGGTTTGCCTTCTCAGTTTATAGGCAGTGAGATTTCCATTCATTTCATCTAGCTTGAGGGTAGCAATGTTCTCGGATACCTGAATATCAGTGATTTCACTTTCCCAAGTCACTGGTAAAACTCTTGTCAAGATTTTTTCAACCTTGTCTTGTTCAAGGATAATTCTCCCTAGAGATTTATGTTCATTTGCTAATGTCGTGAACCTAGTGTACACCTCCTGGATAGTTTCTCCTTCTTTCATAGCTAAATTATATATTGAGAATATAGCAGTGTTCCTCTTGATCTCTTTACTTGAGGTGTTCCTTCATGAGCCACTTGTAACGTGTCACATATCTCTTTGGCAGTGGTACAGCTTTGAATCCTACAATACTCAACTAGACCCAGTCCATAGAAAATCCATTTCTTGGCCTTGGCATTCTTCTCCCATTTCTTCAAATCTTTAGCAGTACAATCAGCTTCTGTCTTTGGCATGTCCACTTCTTCGGCATTCTTCTTTGTAGTTGCCAGGGGACCATCAGTGACTATGTCCGAACGTTCATAGTCTCTCATATGATATGATCTCTCATCATGTTCTTCCACCAAGAATAGTACTGACCATTAAAGAGTATAGGCCTAGCAGTGGATTGCCCTTCCCAGTTTCCAGGTAGTGCACTCTTCTTGATCTTTTCTTAAGGTGTTAACCTCTTCAAGGATAACCCGCTCTGATACCAATTAATGTTTTAAGCATCAATACCACACAAGAGGGGAGTGATTTGTGTGTTACCCAATATTCGCTTAACTGAACTATAGAAAGGTGTTCCAAACTGTTTACGGAATAATAAATAAAAATAAAGAATACAGAGATATTTATGGGGAAAACACCTATCTCAAAAGGTGAAAAAACCACGACCTATTACTCAGAAGGATTTTCCCAAACTTCCACAAAAATCATTGAGCCAAAATAGCATTTACAAAAACTCTTTGTAAACCTAAGTATTAACTCTAATCCGATTGTGGCGCACAGCCTCAACTGCTGCGACAACTTCAAGTTAACTCTAACTTGAATACTCTAGGTACCTAATACAACTGCTTCTATGAAAGCTGAAAGGTACAATGTTAAATCACCTACTACAATTGAACTAGAATAAAAGATAGACACTTGGAATTGGTTCTTCTATCTCGTTCGAGTAGCTCCAGAAGTGCACACTCAAATCACACATAAATTGCTTGAAAAAATGCTTTGATCTTTTGTTCTCAATTTAAGTTTAGCTTTTGAGTATATGCATTACCTATAAAAGAGAACAACACCAACATTTAATAGGTTAGTGATAGAGTTTGATTGGGATTCAATTGCTATTTCTCTATCGTGGAAGAGTTCATAATGATCGCAAACTATAACACTATCTTCATCCTAGATTGTGTTCTCTTCATATAAGGAGACTTTCTCTCCTTATCCAGTATGCTACCTTTTCAATTAGATCAGGAGATATTGTTCCTTGATCAGTAGGACTTATCTCCTTCACGCATCTCACATGTTTAGGTTGATCATGATTGTGCTTCACAAGATGGACCCGGTCCATATCTGAGTTCTTTTGTCAATCTTCAAAACTTCACATGTTCTTGGGCCAAGAGTACTCAAGATGTACCACATAGCTATGTGAATCACGAAACATTTATAATTCCATGCATGTGCGAACAAATGTTATATCATGCATAGGTATATGCGTACATAAGGAGATTTAAAATCAGTGTTGAGTAATGACTAAGTATGCAACGTAAACTAGTAGCTCGTTTATGTAAATTTGGGCAGAATCTCCCCTATAACAAGGTCCTCCTCCAATACCATATACCAACAACAATAACCAGATAAATTCAGCAATATATAAATATCAATAACAAGACATCATATAGCAACAATAAGCCATACTGGCTTCACGACGAGCGGCAAGCTCCAATTGGAATCTATACACCCCCATATCACCCCTTGTCGAATTCTTACTTCAAGCTAAAAGTATAATAAACATGATAATTATGTAATTCATCAATGATTCCAGCCTTATATTATATATTTATAACACGGAAACAATCAACAACTCCAACTATCCTCAGTTAGAAACTTTATTCACTAGTTCATGTATAGTCCATCCATTTAACTTAATTAACATCAATATAACCTTAATCACATCTAAGAACACAATACACATATCTTGTATAGTAACTTCAAGTCGAAATACAAGTTACATTTAGCTTACAAAAGCCCTCAATGGCAATGCAACACCATAGAAGTGATTTAAGCTAATCCAAGTATTATCTTGTAGTTTATCATTTTAAAACCTAACCAACATACAAGAAAGCTTAAGACCAAGTATTAAGATATTATACTCACCTTAGATAGTATTAACAACTTGGATTTTAGCCAAACACAACCTATAACAATCCTCAATGACAACACAACCTCAAAGATGTGTTGTTCTTCACCATAACTAACTTTTTGATGTTGAAATGTGGTGTAATCACTTTTAAATATGTGACGACCCAAAGAGGTCATCACTTGTTTTCCTACCAATTATGTACTCTCGAGGCCTTAAAAATCTCATATGGGGTTGCCTCTATTTGCATGCGCAGTCCGGGTGGGTAGCCAGAAAGCTTAGATATGAATTCTGTGAATTAATGCTAAATTTTGATATTAAGTTGAATAAATTTGACTCCGGTGAAATTTTTGGGTAGATGGACCCGGACCCATGATTTGACGGTCTCGAAGGATCCTCAAGAAAATATGGAACTTTGGTGTAAAATTGTTTTCTAGAAATAATTAAGGAAATTGGAATTTAAATTTGATTAAATGATTATGGTATCGGTCCAGTACTTTGGTTCCGGTGCACGGTACAAGTCTTATATATGGTTTAAGCGCTTTTTGTAAAGTTTTTGCTGAAAATAGACGTTGTTTGACGTGTATCAGACTTAAAATGAGAATTTGATATTTTATGAAAATTTGGAGGAAATCATGAGTTTTGAGGCTTGATTCGATGTATATGATGTTATTTTTGTGATCTGATCGCACGGATAAGTCTCTATAATGTTTTTGAGGTAGTGTGCATATTTGGTTTGGAGCCTCGGGGCTCGAGTGAGCTTTGGATAGGTGTCGGATTGAATTTTTGAAGTTGTAAAAATCTGGTATTTCCTTCTATGATCTTCGCACTTGCGAAGATGAGACTCACAATTGTGAGCTTGCAAATACGATCTCTAATCGCAATTGTGAAACCTTGGACTTGAAAAATGATTGCAAATGCGATCCAACTTCTCGCAAATACGAATGAGGGATTTCTGGGCACTGATCGCAAATGCGATCACTGTGCTTGCAAATGCAATATCAGGCTGATCGCAAATGCGATCTTTATTCTCGCAAATGCAAAACCTGGCAAAAAGGTAAGGGATCGCAAATGCGAACCCACCTTCGCAATTACCACTTTTGGTTGCGAACCCCAATTCGCAATTGCTACATCAGAGACTCAGCAAATTCATACTTAGTCAAATTTCCACCATTTTTCACCATTCATTCAAGACCTAAAGCCCATAGGCGATTTTTCAAGGACAAAACTTCTTCCAAATCAATTGTAAGTCAATTTTTACTTAATTCCTTCAATTATTTACATCATTTAACATGTTTTCAACTTAAAATCAATAATTTTAATGGGTAAAATTGGAGGTTTTGGGTAGAACCTATTTTTTTCTAAAATTGGGGATTTGGACCTCAATTTGAGATCTAATTTCAAAACAAATTATACATTTGTGTTTGTGGGGGAGTGGGTAATCCAGTTTTGGTTCGAACCCCGAGTTTTGACCACGTTGGCCCGAGGGGCATTTTGGATATTTTTACCTCAATTCGCGTGTTAGCTTGAACTAAATAGTAGAATCAGTTTCTTAAGATGATATTTACAATGTATGACTGAATTGAATAGATTTGGGCCATTTGGAGTCGAGTACTCATTGCAAGAACGTGGTTACTAGTTGATTTTAGCTGGTTCGAGGTAAGTATCTTGCCTAACCTTGTGTGGGATATTTTTCCTTAGGATTTGAGTCTTCTGTGTTGCTTGTATTCCTTGTACGCGAGGTGACGAGTGCATGCTCGGATTTATTTATGAACTATTTGTCCCTTTTAGGCTCTTTGATCCTTGTAATCACCGAATATGAAGTTTTTCTTGATACGATTGAGTTGTCCTTGTTGTATTTAGTATTTCTCTGTTATAGTTATTCCTTGTCAGTTAGTTGCACCGCCTTTTGATGAATGGAAATACCTGAGTTGATTCTCTTGCTTCGTTCCTGTATATACTGTATTCGTTGATATTGTACTTGATATTGTGATGCACGTGGTTTCTGCCATGCTACTGTTGGTATTGTGGTGCATGAGGTTTCTGCCGTGCGGTTGTTGATATTGAGATGCACGAGGTTTTTGCCGTGCCACTGTTGATATTGTGGTGCACAAGGTTTCTGCCATGCAATTGTTGATATTGTGATACACGAGGTTTTTGGCGTGCTACTGTTGATATTGTGGTGCATGAGGTTTTTGCCATGCGGTTAATGATATTATGATGCACGAGGTTTCGACAGTGCTACTATTGATATTGTAGTGCACGAGATTTCTATCGTTCGGTTGTTGATATTGTGATATATTGAACATGTGGCGTAATAAGGCGGGGATGCGTTGTGTATGTGGCAAAATAAGGTAGGAAATGCTATGATGCACGTGTGGCAAAATAAGGAGGTACATATTACGTTATTAATTGCACACGTGGCGAAATAAGGTGAGCTATGTCAGGGATTAATTTTAAGGATTGTGATGGCCTGTGGAGGCATTCCTATCTTCATTTAATATTTTATTGAGTTTGCCTTCCTGTATGAGATATATCTTATGGATGTGGTGAGGTAACATTGTGCGTGTTGCCGCTGTTCTTCTTATCTTTATTAGCTGGTAGAAATTTTGTTAAAGCACTCGCACAAACAGTGTAGTTGAAACACTCCTATTGGAGGTGAATTTCCTATGGTTTTGCTGAGCATAGAGGTACGTCCTCATTTAATCATTATATATGTAAGAGTGGCCCTAGTTAGCTTGTTAGTTGTCAGCATGATTGTGAGACTGATGGGGCATACGATGCCAAGTGTTAAATTTCAGATGCTGGGATTTTGTGAGTTTTGGTTTGTCCGAGTTTTGGTAAATTTGTGGAAGTAGTTGAATAGGACTTTATGTGAACATCCTTGTAGGATATGAGTTATGGACTTGCTTTTCCGTTGCTGTGTTGTGACCTTAGGATTTGGATTGTGATTTGCCATCATTATGCATCATCATTTATAATTTTCTTGTTGTTACTTGTTATACCTTTTCATTGTGAATTGTAGCATTATTGGTCATTTCGGTCCGTCACTACATATTTATATATCATTCCCGTTTTTCCTATGATTATATTATTTATTGACCGGTAGGTGTCTTGACTTTTCCTCATCACTAATCCACCGAGGTTTGTCTTGATACTTACCGGGCACCGACGTGGTGTGCTCACGCTACTCTATTGCACATTTTTGTTATGCAGATACAGGTACTCCCACTCAGTTCTGTCAGCCTTGGAAGGAGGCATATCGGTAAAGACTTCGAGGTATATCTTCTACGTCCGCAGACTGAGGAGTCCCTTTCTATCTTTCTGTAATAAGTATAGCTCTTTCAGTATTTCTCCTTTGTATAGATATTCTTGAGTCAGAGCCTCGTATGTATCCCTTAGCTTGTGATTTGTGAGATTATGGGTTTTGGGGTGTTATAATAGACTTCCGCACTTATTTTGAGTTTTATATGCCGGGCAGCAAATATATGCAGATTTTTTTTAGTTATTTAGTTTTATATAATTATTCCGCAAGTTGTGTTGTTTTTCACATTGTTAGGCTTACCTAGTTATAGGAACTAGGTGCCATCATGACATGTTCATGGAGGGAGGACTAGGGTCGTGACAAGTTGGTATCACAGCTCTAGGTTTATAGGAGTCACAGATCACAAGCCGGTTTATTAGAGTCTCGTAGATCGGTACGGAGACGTCTGTACTTATCTACGAGAGGCTATGTAACCGTTAGGAAAATTCCACTTTATTTGATTTCCCAGTCGTGCGAGATTTTTGACATCCACAATCTTAAACCCCTGTCTTTTACTCTCTCATAGATGGTAGGACATGTACTACCCGAGGTGATCAGGCACCCGCGCCCCTTGTTGCAGCCGTCAGAGGTCGGGGCCGGGGTAGAGTTCGAGGACACGTGCGTGGTGTAGCGAGAGCACCTGAGCGAGCAGCCGTCGAGGTACTACCAGAAGATCCATCCGGAGTCCAGGCCCCTGACCACCTACAACTACTACTACTCTAGCCCTTCTGGAGACTTTGGCATAGTTCATGAGTATGTATACCACTATGGCACAGGCATGATTGCTTCCCTTTGCTGCAGCCACATCTCAGGCAGGGGAGGAGCACAGACTCCCGCCGCCCGCACTCCTAAGTAGCGAACGCATGTTGAGCAGGTACCAAAGATTATTCCTACGCCTCCTGCGGCTCCAGTTCAGCCCGAGGCCATGGCAGCAACTTCCGAGCAGGAGCAGATGAGACTAGAGAGGTTCAAGAAGTATGATCCAATGGTGTTCAGTGGGTTAGAATCAGATGATGCCTTGGGGTTTCTTGATGAGTGTTACCGCATTCACCGTACTATGGGTATCTCTGGATCGAGCAAGGTTTCTTTCACTACGTTTTAGCTTCGAGGAGCCGCTTATAATTGGTGGCGGACCTGTGAGTTAGACAGCCCAGATGAGGTGGCTTCACTGACTTGGACCTAGTTTTCAGATATGTTCTTGAGAGAGTTTGTTCCTCAGAGTCTCAGGGATGCATGGTGCGTGGAGTTTGAGCATTTGCGCTAGGGTGATCTAAATGTCTCGGAGTATGCTATCCGTTACACCAGTTTGGCTAGACATGCCCCAACTATGGTTTCTACTATTTGCGAGAAGGTTCGCCAGTTCATTGAGGGGCTTATTCCCAGTATCAAGTCTAGTATGACTCGTGAGTTAGAAATGGATATTCCATATCAGCAGGTGGCAAACATTGCTAGGAGGGTATGCATGCCAGAGAGAGAGCGCAGGCAAGGTCATGATAGGGAGAGCAGATGAGAGCAGGAGAGAGAGTTTGAGAAGGCGAAGAGGCCTAGTAGACTGGGGAGATATACTAGTCCTTATTTTGGAGGCACGGTGCGTCATGGTAGAGGTTTTGCGGGTCATCCAGTTCAGTTCACGCTTCATGCCTTACATAGTGACCCATGTGTTCATGGGTCTCGGAGTACCTGTACTGCACAGTTACCACCGCCTCATCAGCAGAGAGGGTGCATTGAGTGTGAAGATACTAGACACGTGGTGAGAGATTGTCTCGGACTTCGGATCGATGTGTCGCGGCGAGGTATTCAGGCAGGTAAAGGGCACCCCAGAGGGAGAGGCCCCGCTCGTTGATGTGTTTCATATATTAGGTTTGAGGCCGGCGTTCCAGCTAATGTCATTCGGGTACGAATTTAGTTTGTTATAGAGAGCAGTATCCGTAGTTCTTCAAAGTTCTGCTTATCGAGGTGAGTTCCCTTATATGTTGTTCCATTGTAGGTGCATTTCATGATTGTACTTTGTTTGCATGATTATTCTCTTGGGAGGTTATATAAGTGATAGCCATGTCTATTGTCTGTTTCTAGCTATTTCCGAGAGTTATGAAACTAGTAGTAAATTCCTGTTGCCCATTTCGATAGTTTTGATGTGATTTCAGAGTATCCTTGGTTACGAGCTGTGATTTCTATGCTCCATCGGTGTGGGTACAGTTTGTGTTGTGAGTGGTAGATGGAATTGATCGGGTGAGAGTCTCGGGTGATTGGATATTTTAAGATCGGGTTGTGTACCGCGGTGAGAGTTATATCAGCATAAGATCGTTGTGAGTCTTTTATATGTTTCATTCCTTCTTGTTAGATGTTTGTAGATTAGTTTTTTAGAAAATTTGTGCTAGTTTGACTTTTTTGATAGTTCCCTTATGTGTTTTTCCCTTCCCATATTCATCCACCTTCGTTGCATGCTTCTTGGGTTCTAGTTGTGGGGTGCGTGCCCGTTGGTATTAGCTTGGAATTGGTTATTTGGATGGTTTGAGCGCCAGAGGCTCAGTTCTTGGGTACAAATTTGGTTCAAGAGGTCTGGGATAAGGTCAAGATCATTCAGGATAGGCTTCGTTCAGCTCATTCTAGGCAAAAGAGTTATACAGACTACGAGGTTCAAGATGTGGAATTTATTGTTGGTGAGTTATTGATCCGAGTGTCTCCTATTAAAGGTGTGGTGAGATTTGGAAAGAAGAGCAAGCTTAGCCCTAGGTTCATTGGTCTGTTTGAGATTCTTGATCGAGTTGGAGAGGTGGCTTATAGACTCGAATTGCCGCCCAGCTTATCAGCCGTGCATCCAGTTTTTCATGTATCCGTGCTTCGGAGGTATCACGCCGATCCAGCCCCACGTGTTAGATTTCAGCACTGTCTAGTTGGACAAAGGCTTGTCTTATGAGGAGGAGCTGGTAGCTATCCTAGACTGGCAGGTTCGTCGGTTTAGGTCCAAGAGTTTTCCTTCTGTTCGTGTCCAGTGGAGAGGTCGGCCTCCTGAGGCATCGACCTGGGAGTCCAATTCTGATATGCGGAGCCGTTATCCTCATTTTTCCCGACTCAGATACTTTCTTCTTTTATACGTTCGAGGATGAACGGTTTGTTTAGTAGTGGAGGATGTGACGACCCAAAGGGATCATCACTTGTTTTCCTACCTATTCTGTACTCCCGAGGCCTTGAAAACCTCATAAGAGGTTTTCTCGATTTACATGCACATTCCGGGCACGTAGCTGGAAATTAAATATGAATTCTGTGAGAAAAATGCTAAATTTTGATATTAAGTTGAATAAATTTGACTCCGGTGAACTTTACGGTTAAACGGAACTGGACACATAATTTAACAGTCACGGATGGTCCACAGAAAATATGGGACTTGGGCGTATGCCCGGATTCGAAGTCCGAGGTCGCGAGCCCGAGAAATGAACTTTTGTTTGAAATTGTTTTCTGAAAATAATTAAGGAAACTAGAATTTAAATTTGATTAAAAGACTATGGTATTGGGCCCGCATTTTGATTTCGGCGCATGGTACAAATCTTATATATGGTTTAAGCGATTTCTGTGAAGTTTGGTGGAAAACGGACATGGTTTGACGTGTTTCGAACTTAAAATGGGAATTTAATGTTTTATGAAAATTTGGAGGAAATCATGAATTTTGAGGCTCAGTCGATGTATATGATGTCATTTTGGCGATTTTATTGCACGGATAAGTCCGCAAGATGTTTTTAAGGTTTTGTGCATATTTGGTTTGGAGCCTCGAGGGCTCGAGTGAGTTTTGGATAGGTGTCAGATTGCATTTTTGAACTTGTAAAAAACTAGTATTTTTCCTTCTGTCATCTTCGCATTTGTGAAAATGAGACTCGTAAATGCAAGATCGCAAATGGGATCTCGACATTGCACTTGCGAAACCTTGGACCTGGAAAATTATTGCAAATGCGATCCAACTCCTTGCAAATGCGAATGAGGGATTTCTGCGCACTGATCGTAAATGCGATCACTGTGCTCGCAAATGCAATATCAGGCTGATCGCAAATGCGATCTTTATGCTCGCAAATGCAAAACCTGGTAAAAAGGTAAGGGTTCACAAATGTGAACCCAACTTCACAATTATCACATTTGGTTGCGAACCCCAGTTTGTAGATGCAACATCAGAGACTCAGCAAATTAATACTTAGTGGATTTCCACCATTTTGTCACCATTCTTTCAAGACCCAAACCCCATAGGCGATTTTTCAAGGACAAAACTTCTTCCAAATCAATTGTAAGTCAATTTTTACTTAATTCCTTTAATCATTTACATCATTTAATGTATTTTCAATTTAAAATCAATGATTTTCATGGGTGAAATTAAAGGTTTTTGGTAGAACCTAGGTTATTCTAAATTTGGGGATTTGGACCTCAATTTAAGATCTGATTTCAAATCAAATCATATACTTATGTGTACAGGAATAGGTTATTGGGTTTTGTTTCGAACCCCGGGTTTTGACCATGTTGGTCTGAGGGACATTTTGGTCATTTTATCTAAATTCGCGTCTTAGCTTGAATTAAATATCAGTTTCTTGAGATCTTGCTTACAATGTGTGATTGAATTGAATAGATTTGGGCTATTTGGAGTCAAGTACTCGTGGCAAGAACATGGTTGCTAGTCGATTTTAGCCGGCTCGAGGTAAGTATCTTGCCCCTTTGTGTGGGGGATTTCCCCTTACGATTTGAGTCTTCTGTGTTGCTTGAATTCCTTGTACGCGAGGTAGTAAACGCGTGCTCAGATTTATTTTGTGAACAATTTGCCCCTTTTAGGCTCTTAGATCCTTGTAATCACTGAATATGAAGTTGTTCCTTATACGATTAAGTTTCCTGTTACTAGTTTCACGTCTATATGTCTTACTTGGAATTTATTTGCTCCTTTTGGCTTGTTCTTGTTGCCTAATTGACTCTTACTTGATTAACTATAGACGTTTACCCTTCTATAGTCACGTTACCATTCCTAACTACTTGTCTTTATTTGGAAAGCAATATTTCTATCTCTCGTGTAATTAATTGGCCTTAATTAGAAAGAAGTTAGATGTCATATGTTGAGTTGTTATTTCCTTAGTTGTCATTATTTGATTCATGTAGCTTCCTTGTTGTTGAACTAAGTATTTTGGAATCATTGTTTCTTATCATTTATTCATTGTTGAGTTATCCTTGACGTTTAGTATTTCTCTATTATGGTTATTCCTTGTCAGTTAGTTGCACCGCCTTTTGGTGAACAGAAATACCTGAGTTGATTCTCTTACTTCGTTCCTGTATATTCTGTATTCGTTGCTGTTGTACTTGATATTGTGATGCACGAGGTTTCTGTCGTGCTACTGTTGATATTGTGGTGCACGAGGTTTTTGCCGTGCGATTATTGATATTGTGATGCACGAGGTTTCTGCCGCGCTACTGTGATATTGTGGTGCACGAGGTTTTTGCCGTGCGGTTTTTGATATTGTAATGCACGTGGTTTCTGCCATGCTACTATTGATATTGCGGTGCACGAGGTTTCTACTGTGTGGTTGTTGATATTGTGATGCACGAGGTTTCAACTGTGCTACTGTTGATATTGTGGTGCACAAGGTTTCTATCATGCGGTTGTTGATATTGTGATGCACGAGGTTTCTATCATGCGATTTTTGTTTAGGGTTTCCACGAGGTCTTTGCTGTGCCACTTTTGCTATTGATATTTTTCACATGGGCATAATAAGGCGGGATATGTTCATATGCTTATATATGGGTTGCGCATGTGGCGAAATAAGATGGGAAGTGCTATGATGCACATGTGGTGGAATAAAGCGATACTTTTTATGTTATTAATTGCACACTTGGCGAAATAAGGTGGGCTATGTCAGGGAATGATTGTAAGGATTGTGACGGCCTGTGGAGGCATTCCTATATTCTTTTAATATTTTATTGAGTTTACTTTCCTGTATGAGATTTATCTTCTGGATGTTGTGAGGGAACATTGTGCATGTTGCCGCTCTTCTTCTTATCTTTATTAGCTGGTAGAAATCTTGTTAAAGCACTCACACAAACATACGCTTAGTTGAAACACTCCTATTGGAGGTGAAGTTCCCATGGTTTTGCTGAGCATAGATGTACGTCCTTGTTTAATCATTATATATATAAGAGTGGCCTTAGTTGGCTTGTTAGTTGTCAACATGACTGTGAGACTTATGAGGCACAGGATGCCAAGTGTTAGATTTCAGATGGTGGGATTTTGTGAGTTGTGGTTTGTCTGAGAATTGGTAAATTATTGGAAATAGTCGAATAATACCTTATGTGAACATCCTTGTAGGATATGAGTTATGGACTTGCTTTTCCCTTGCTTTATTGTAACCTTCGGATTTGGATTGTGATTTGCCGTCATTATGCATCATCATTTATTATTTTCTCGTTGTTACTTGTTGTTCATTTCCCTTATTGTGAATTGAAGCATTATTGGTCATTTCGTGTAGTCATTACATATTTATATATCATTCTCGTTGTTCCTATGATTATATTGTTTATTGACTGGTAGGTGTCTTGACTGTTCCTCATCACTACTCCACTGAGGTTAGTGTTGATACTTACTGGGCACGGCTGTGGTGTGCTCACGCAACTCTTCTGCACATTTTTGTTGTGCAGATACAGGTACTCCCACTCAATTCTGTCAGCCTTGGAAGGAGACGTATCGGTAGAGACTTTCGAGGTATATCTGCTGCGTCCGCAGATCGAGGAGTCCCTTTCTAGCTTTCTGTAAGAAGTATAGCTTTTTCAGTATTTCTTCTTTGTATCGATATTCTTGAGTCAGAGCCTCGTATGTATTCCTTAGCTTTTAATTTGTGAGATTCCGGGTTTTGGGGTGTTATAATAGACTTCCGCACTTATTTTGAGTTGTATATGCTAAGCAGCAGTATATACAGATTTCTTTTAGTTGATCAGATTTAATTAATTATTCCGTAAGTTGTGTTGTTTTCCGTATTGTTAGGCTTACCTAGTTAAAGGAACTAGGTGCCATCACGACATGTTTACGGAGGACGTACTAGGGTCATGACAGAATCACTTCAAACCCTTGTGGTATTTGTTAAGGAGAAGTTTGAAGACGAATTTGAGTTGAAAATGAGCAAAACAATAGGATTCCAAATCGTTTATAAAGTGAAGTAGGTTGACCACTGCCTAAGTGGGTCCCATTGGGAGCTGCTTGAGCGATATCACAAAATAGTGAATATCTCTCTACTCTGATGTCGTATCAACAAATGGTTTAATGAGTTAGAAACTAGATATATAGATATTAAATGTAGAATGTAGATCATCCAATAGTTCCTAGTATATTAGGAGAAAAACTCATATACATTTGACCTAATTTTCAACACAGCTTGTGTTGACTTGTACCAACTTTTGTCTACAACTTGCTTGACTTCAAAATGTAGCACACAACTATCATAAGACTAAATAACTCATAGAATAACCTCCTTATCATGTTAAGAACCCTAGTCTCACCCCAAAGTACGTGTTATAACATTCTAAACTTGGTCGATTTTCGACGAAACTTATTCTCTTCAATTAGTTTAGCTTCTAAGCTTTCCAACCCTCTTGGTACTTATTATTCATGATCTTAAATATTTATAACCTTTAAGGTAACATGATTATCTTACTTTATATGCTTCAGAATATAACCTTATTTCTGAACTTACATCAACTGACTTATGACGTACTCTTACGTACAAAAACATGAGGTGTAACATCATTCCACCCTTTGGAACATTCATCCTTAAATGTTGACTGATGCACTTATCTGTCTCTAAATAAATAGCTCTTATTAATACTTTAATACTGTATTTTCCATCTAGGGAGCTATTCGGTAAATAAATCCAAAGGCCATGGTATTCCCCTCTTTAGGCCTCTTTCTCAAACCACGAACGGTGGTCGGAATTCTTCAAATGTTGTAAATGTTGCTACCTTCTATCATACAGCCTGTACGACTTTGTCCTTGTTGATGAGCCTATGCGACTCTTCTATCCTTTTTTCTTTATCTTTTAGCCAATCTCTAGGTCGCCTCGCCTTGTGAACATATACAGAACTATGACAAGCTATCCCTCTGGGCATCCATAGGTGTACTGAAGTCATTCGCTTGGTACTTTGTCAAACTTTTGACTATTGATGTATCTTTTTTCTGTCACGGCCTGATTTTTCCCAGCCTCGAGAGTTGTGATGACGCCTACTAGTAGAAGGTAGGCAATCCAATTGTCCCATTTACTTAATCTTTTTCATTTTTTAATCCTTTAACAATGGTGAATAAATATCATATAATCGGCAAAAGTAAATAAGCAAAAAATTGAAATTTAATAATGATACTAATGCCAATCCATAACATAAACTACCCAGAACTGGTGGTGCAATATCACGGACTATCTAGGAATACTACAAATAAAGGTCCGAAAGATTAATACACATTGTCTCTAGAATACATGAAAAAAATAGAACGAAAAGATAGAAGGAGACGCTAAGACTTGCAGGCGCCTGCAAGACTACCTCGGGTCGCCTGTTGGACTGAAGGCAGCAACATCACTGCGGTCCAAAAGCTATAGCACTGGGATCTCCACACAGTGCAAAATATAGTATCAACATAACCGACCCCATGTGTTGGTAAGTGCTTAGCCTAACCTCGGCGAAGTAGTGACGAGGCTAGGACCAGACTACCAAATAAACTTGTATGGTTAAATCATATACAGCGGAAGATAAAGGTAAAAGTTTACAATTAACGATAGGAAGGGGGAATCATGCTGCAGAGAACAACAAGTATCAATAGGAAACCAATAGTTAAATGTATAGAACACCATACCTCAATCATCAGTAAAAAAATTCGAGAAATCAAAGACAAGTACACGGCATCACCTTTCGTGCTTTTACTCTCGTCCTCACCATAAGAATTATTATAATCGGCACAGCATCACCCTTCGTTCTTTTATCTCACATATCATGGCAAAAATAATTCTTCGTGTATAATAACTCATATCAAGGGACGAAATTGTACAGCGTGTGGTACGGCATCACCCTTCGTGCTTTAACCTCACAATATCGGCATGGCATCACCCTTTGTGCATTAACACTCTCTCACTATCATGAACATCATTACCCTTCGTGCTTTAACACTCTTCCTTACCCAAACAACAATCACAAAGCAATAAGGGCAAGGGAATCCATAAAATCCTGACAAGGGAACAATAATATAAAAACCATATCCCGACAAGGGAAATAATATCAAAAGCAATAACATCCCGGCAAGGGAGAAACTTCGCAACTCAGCGTAAACAATCTTCCCAAAATATGGTGATTATAAGTCACAAGCTCTACGAGTAAGTACTGATCATCCCTATACGATAGTGTCTATAAAAGGGAAAGAAAAATGAAGTATACTATATAGAGGGTGACTCTGAGGCCTGCGGATGCCGGCAAGTATACCTTGAAGTCTCTGAAGCTGAGCTCATCTCACTAGTGCCTAGACTGGTATGAGGTACCTGAATATGCACAAAAAGATGTGCAGAAGTGTAGCATGAGTACACCACAATGGTACCCAGTAAGTGCCAAGACTAACCTTGGTAGAGTAGTGACGAGGTTTGGTCAAGGTCCTACAGGAATAAATAAGAAACTAAACAGGTATATAATAGTGTAATAATGATAACAATGGAAATAAAACGATAAAGATATATACCAATATTAGTTACACTGAACTAAGGTAAATAATGCATCACGAAAGAAAATAAGGAATGCTATGCCAAGGAAACAAAACAACCATAACACAAGTGAGGTACTAGAAAAGTATCAACATGAATCACTACCGAGGTACCGCCTCGTAGTCTGTAATAACAAAACAATTCACAATACTTCCTTATATCACAGTAGGAGCCTTGTATTTAGTTTTGAAAATCATTTTTCTGAAATAGCTTCCCGTGTTTTAGCCCACCTTATCACACCCGGTGGCTTCAAGTAGTTCCCCTACTAGCAACAAGTGTATCAGTCCCACCTTATCTCACTGCATGCGTTTCACCCCCAATCCTTATACCATCGCATGTGTATCAATATCACACCATATCACAAATTGCACCTCAAGTGCCCAATATCACAACTTGTCAAAGAAGTCAACAATAGTGGTGTTTACTCAATAAATAGCTCATGGATCAACCACAGTATGCACAAGAGTCTCAACAATAATACCCGAAAGTAAATAACTCAACAAGAATATTATTTCACAACTTTACAGCTTTGCCTCAATGTGAATCGCGACCTTTATAACTCAATACCAATTTCAAAAACAAGATATTCCAAGAATAACAACTTCAAGTGAAGAACTCAACAGTCAAATAATGAATAAGGAAGAGAGGAAACAATAACTTTAACTAAACATGTAAACACAATTAACAAGTAATAGATAAGCCAAGTTGAGCATGTGAAAATATACTAATAATGATGAATATAACATGGTATGGTATCTCAATTAAAGTCATAAAAGGAATCTATATAGCTAAAATAGGTCAATTACCATATTTAGCTCATGTACACACTCGTCAACTTTCGTACACGACTTCCACATATCACAATTAACACAATGCAACACCAATCCTAAGAGGTAATTCCCCCAACAAAGTTAGGCAAGACACTTACCTCAAAACACGCTACTCAATCCACTAGTAAGCCAATCCCTCGATTATCCAATTCTGGACGGCTCGAATCTATCAAAACAACTTTATACCACAAATATAAATTATAGGAAGCTATTCCTAATAATAAAGTTACAATATTTAAAGAGAAACAAAATTCAACCCCGGTCTCACATCTCGAAACCTGACCAGAATTACAAAAATCCAGTACGCATTTGATAATGCGTCCAACCATACAAGAATTAATCAATCCAACCTCTAATATCCCTTCAAATCCCCAAACATTTAGTCTAAGAAGTTTCACAACTTTTCTCCAAATTTTCAATTCATATCACTAAGTAAATGATGAAAATAACAATACATTCATGTAATATAGAAAAAAATCGAGTTAGAATCTCTTACCTCGACGATTTCAATTTAAAATCCCTCGAAAAATCACCACAAACCGATATTTATGCGTCTAAAATAAGAAAATGAAATCAAACCCTCAAAGGCCCCTATTTCTACCCAGCGATTTCGCATTTGCGAGTATAGGCTCGTGTCATAACCCAAATCAAAGGGTCACGATGGGCACCCAGTGCTTTACTCAACCGAGTACCAACATAACACATCTTTCTTATCACACTATTATGGGTAAATGGGCCAGAAGGTTCGTCAAGAGATAATCGGAATAAAAAATAACAGAATACTAGACATAGGACGACCCAATGTGATATATTGACTCCTAATGATAAGCTTTGTGCTTTTGTTTAATCAAACCCTTACAAGATTATGAAATTATAAATGCAATACAATACTTTAAACATTTAAAAGCTCCTAGACCAGATGGTGTACGCCACTTATTTTATCAAAAAACTTTGGACACAATAGGTAACTCCGTAAAATATTTTTGCCATAAAATTTTCCTTGACCATCAAATCAATCCTTCTATTAATACAACATTAATTTTCCTAGTAAGCATGCTTCTTCCATATCACATTATCGATCTATTAGTCTTTATAATACTATTCTCAAGATTATCACAAGAATAATTGTAAATCGATTAAAACCTATTCTGAAACATATTATTCATCCAACTCAATCTAGTTTCCAGAAAAATAAAAGAACAGCTAATAATGCACTTATTGTCCAAGAAACCATTAATAGATTCCAAAAAATGAAGGGTAACAATTTAAATATGCTTCTCGGCTTGGATCTTGAAAAGACATTTGACAAATTACAATGGCCGTTCATACATAATACCTTAATCGCCTCAAATTTTCCCCAACTTTTACTAAATTAACTATGTCGTGCATAACAACTACTTTTACTTTAATTCTTATTAATGGAAACTTATATAATATTCGCACCCACGAGCGGCATTAGACAAGGAGACCCTTTATTCCCTTATCTGTTTATTCTCTGCCTGAAAATACTTTCGAGAAAAATAAATACAGTAATTGATATCATGCTTGGCTACCACTTTCTCTTGCTAAAAAGGGACCTCAGCTATCTTATTAAATTTTTATTGAAGATACTATTCTCACATCAAAAATTAAAGCCAACACTTGTCAATCAATTGTTAATATTATTACTCAATTTATACATCAATCTGGACAAACTATCAACTTTGAGAAATAAAAAAAATTCTCAAAAAATTGCACAACCAATACAAGAACAATAGCTCTACAAATCTTCCACATAAATGAAGGAAACGATTTTGGGAAATATTTAGGATTCCTATATTTATAAAGAAACCTCCAAAAAGGGATTACCAATTCTTAATTGACAATTTTAAAAATAAATGGGCAGGTTGGAAAATAATTTCTTTTATCAAAAGTAGGAAGGACAACTTTAATCTGTGCAACTTTAAACCACCTTCCTAATCACCTTATGCAATACATTAAAATTCCTAACTATATACTGCCTATCTCAATCGCGATCAACGCAATTTTCTCTAGGTTACAACTCCACAAAAGAAAAAAATACATCTAATTAAGCGGACTACAATAACACAACCTCTAGATCACAGGGTCCTAGGGATACAAAAACTGACTGTGAGCATATGATTTTTGACTGATCGAAACAAGCTCCTACAAGACTCTTAAAGCTTAGGATTTTTTCTCTTAAATGCTAGGATTTTAATTGTTAGGATTTAACTGCATGTGCATGTTCATTACTACATGTTTAAAATGGTTTAAGATTTAAATTGTTAAATAAATTGGTTTTAGAAATTAAAAAATACAATATATATATACACACACACACATGTCCGGCTTTTGGAAATTATTCTTGTTAATTTTGACTTGGTTTAGTTTATTTGGGATAAATTAGGAATTTGTTGTTTTTTCTCTTTAATAAAGTTAGTAATTAAAATAAATTAAAAGAATAGACAAAAAAATATATATTATGTATATATATACATCCACTCAAGCTGGCCACAATTGGGCCAGACGTGAGTGGCCCAACCTGTTTCCTCCTCTAAATCGACATATAATCCAGCCCAAACGACCATCCTGATCCAGTCTTAAACGAAACGACACCGTTTAGAAGCCACATCATCACAGTCGTTGATCCCCACCTCATCCAACAGCCGCGGAAGCCTCCCATGTAGACATATGTCCAAACATCCTCTAATACACATACACGACCAAACATCACCCTCCTCCTACCTTCTTCTCTGACCTAACAACTCCCGTTGACCACCCCTTGACCACCGGCCTACCACCCTACTGCCGCCGCCGTAAATCGCCTCATGGCGGTGGCCGACAACCAAACCTTCCCAAACTAACACCACTCAACTGTCATGACCTCCCCTACCCCGTCCTATGGCCATTTTCCCTTGAATATGACTCATCTGTCTCGAATCTTCAAAAACAGGGCCGTCGGAACCACCGTCTCCGGCGACTCTGTTCCAAACCCTCCCACCTTAACACCACAGGACCACTAAGACACCCCCTTCCCCATCCTATATTCCACTCCCTTCAAATCCCCCTCCATCATCTTGAATATTCCCTGAAAGGTTTCCGGAAACCCTACCTCTGGCGACCCTATTCCAAAGCCCCCAATATTTACACCCATAAGACACCGTAACCCCCTCTTTCCAACCATATACGTTGCCTTTCTCGAATCTTCCTGGAATTCTTCGAATATTAATTTGAAGCTTAACCTAAATCCCAAAATTTGCCAGAAATGATTCAAACCTCTCCCACGCAGTCCTTGATCCCTTTTGACACTAACCACACCACCCATGAGCCCCAAAACAACCCCAACCGTTGAAAAATCCAATTCTGAGACTCTATTGAGGTCTCACAACTGTGAAAACCCCTCGTGAACCCTTAGAATTGAAATTGTCCGAGGAGGTTCAGAACCCTGTGGAAATGGTCAAGGTCCAGTTGAATTGATTTAAATGGGTACAAGAATAAAAGCTAAGTCTTCCTGCATATTTTTCATTTCATTAGCTTTTGAATGCATGATTTCTTTTAATGACTGATTAGGTTCAGTAATTATGTGTTTAAAAGTTTGAATTTCTTTTATTTTATTTTGGTTGTTTGTCTGTTTATCCACAAGTTCATCTGAAAAGGGTTTCAATATTCATATGTTTTGTTTGTCACTAGTCTAGAGACCTTTTCGTCTTTGGAATGGCTTAACATCCTGTTAAAATTAGCTTTTGAGCGGTGTGAGTCTCATAATGTGATGAACTCTATTGACTCACTGATAGTATGATTGGTTTGAATATTTGTTTATGCTACTGAGTGCATGATCTTTATTTCATGATAGTTTTGGTCTTCAATACTTATGCATAATCAAGTTGTTCTCTCTCTTTGAACTTCTACTTGCTTCATAATCTTGCTCACCAACCGAGTATTCACCCCCATTCCTGAATATCCTTGATTGAATCGTTTCTAAGAGCCAAGTATTGATAGATGTATTCATTTTCTGGTCATTTTGATTTTTGTTTGTTGATCCTATATAATGTTTATGGAAGTCTGTATTAGGGCATCTATGTTAAGCCTTGTTAGTTGTGGCTAATTCTAATTGTCATGAGCCTGTTAGTCTAAAGGGTGACTCAAGTTTGATTGACCAGGGTCAATTGTGACTGAACTAAGGTCAAAGAACTGACCAAGGTCAAATTTCAGTGGTGGGTAATTTAGGAAAGGAAGTAAGGGTACAAGAGGGATTTGAACTTGTAAAAAATCTGATAGAAAGCCCTTAGAACCTTCTACCAATGACTTAAACATAATTCTTGCCTCAAACTTGAGGCACAAGTCAGAAATTGAAGGATCACTTAGGCAAATTGCAATTTGAGTTACGGACTAAAAAAGAAACAAGGTAAAATCTGATGCCCTAACAGATTTACTATAAAATGAACCATTTGGGGCATTGGAAAAGGATCCGGAAACTTTCTCTTTGAATTCCAGAACTAAAATACATACTTGTTGCTCCTATACATCAAAAAAGTACCACTAGTGCTGTTGAAATCTTCTTATCTGAAAGTTTAGTTCTCTAAAAACTCAACTGGAATCTGGACACACTGTTTGATTGGCTGTTGATTTGCTTAACTGGTCTCTTATCTTCACTCATAGGTTCCTGTTTCACATGAATTACAGGTACATTTTCTTGTTCATCTGATACGTTGAAGTTCAAGTATAAAATGTTCATGAATGTGCATATTTGAACTCTTGGTGACATTCTAAACCCTCTCCCTGCTTTCCCCCATTGAGTTTTTGGTTATAGATGTATTGATAAGATAGTTCTTATGCTGTAGTTAAATTGGACTGATTCATTTTGTAATAATTGGATTCTAAGGAATGTTTTACTTGTAATAACTTGACATTTAATTCATTTTTTGGCATGAACTATTGGTAGTGTTGATAGTGAATGTATGACAGTCCTAGATGGTTATTTAATGTTATTTAGAACTAAGGAGATCATGACATATAGGTTCAGAAATTATTGAAATCCAGTTGTTATGTATGGTGAAGAGTACTCAAACTTCAATATATTAGTAGTATTGTGTTTCAGATCTATAAGCTGAAAACCAAAGTCATAATTGAATTTTAAAGAATTGGATTCATATACTCTGACTAACGAGTATATGAACCACTTAATTCAGATCTAATGTTAAAATTTGACTTATAAAAATTATTGCTAATATTTTCTCTGTGAGCTTGTAGATATCTAACTTTGTATATAATTTCGAACAAATTGGTTGTTAACAATTGGGATCTTTTGTTCAAATCAGTATTGGGCTCACTCGAGAGGCCCAGTAAGTACCCAAACATTGTAATCCAACACGTTTTTCTGGGCTGAGTGATTAATAGCCCAAAACAGTCACAATAGTTACCATTACAACCTGAGCCATATAAGCTCATGTGCTGGTCCAAAATCGATTTATTATGTGTTAATTGGCCATGAACGAGGCTAAGATCATGTGGTGTTTCCCAAATACATAGTTATACCTAAAACAATTAGTGCATTTAAGCACTCGCAAGAGTAGAAAACTTAGCATGGATTAGGGTGCCCTATAAAAACTAAAGTGAGCTGCGTTAATTCAAGAAAATACTATACGATGGCTCCTTAATTCATTAAAACACATAGAAAAATAGGAAGTTTCGTTTAGCAAATTTCACAGCCTTCCCATAAATGTCAAAGACGTAGTTGTTGTAGGCGCGCTTGTTTAATAAGATACCTTCATAAATTCGGGTGCGCATTTATGTGACTCAAATTCTATTCTCAATTGAATTAAAATATGTCTAAAATTGCGGGTGCATTTATGTGACGCGATTCGCGACGTGTTTTAATTACATTGCAAGTTTTCCTAAAAGACGTTAAAGGCGGTTAATCATATGGAATTACGGGTTAACAGGTATAGCAAATCATATTTTAGTCACTTATAATGAGTTTAAGCGACCGTGCTAGAACCACGGGATCCGAGGGTGCCTAACACCTTCCCTCGGGTCAACAGAATTCCTTACTCACAAATTTCTGGTTCGCATACTTCAATTGGGTAGTCAAAATTTCCTCGATTTGAGATTTTAAATAAACCGGTGACTTGGGACACCAAAAGCCAAGCCTATCCCAAGTGGCGACTCTTGAAGTAAATAATTAATCTCATCTCAAATAATGTCACTTTAATTGGAAAAACTCCTATACACGTATCGCCTTTCGGGGAGATCACGTGTAAGCGCTAAAAAGGAGGTGTGACACTAACTACCAAAAATTAAGCCTTACATGCAAGTCTTGTATAGAGATTGTCTTAAAATCCCCATCAACTGTAGGCACAAGTGCTCCTTCATATTTATTTACGCCCACCACAATTAATCAAAACATAAGTTTCCTCCACTTTGTGTAATATCATGCAAGGGTGGTCTTATTGTTGCTTAGGGTATAAATAGAATCTTACAATGGTTCAACACGTAAAATTTTGGTCAGATCATTGGATCAAACAAAATTACACAATTAGTAACTGCATAAATGTACCTTTTCTATGTCATGAGGAAAAATACTTGTTTCTAACTATTATTGCAATCACAAATGGCATTTTGACACATTATCATTCACACTACCAAATCATTTGAAATCCACTATCTCAGATATGAATATGCCTACTTCATCCATAACATAGGATCAAATATAATGGGCTCTTACAACAAATGGTATATTCTCTGTAAAATCAATCTACAATTCTCTAACAAATAACATAAATTCACAATACTCGTATAAATGGATTTGGAAATTCTATCAAAAATATCCTTTTTCCTCTGGTTATTTGTCACAACAGACTCCCAAGGGCTGTGTATCTTGCAAAATGAGGTATCCTCAATTCAGCTATATGTCCATAGTGTAATTTGGCTCTTGAAACAATAATCCACCTCTTTTTAGAATTCCCAAATGCAAGTCAGCTTTGGGTTATCCTTAAAGTCTCATTTGTAACTCTCAATTCTCTTACATCTCAAAATGACAATATACAATGGTTACACCAACTTATATATACACCATTACTATCAACCCATCATATAATTCTATATACAACACTCATACCTTTTGCAGGAAACTCCAAACTAGGCACAAGTGTTTAGACAGAACTTCTTGCACTACTCATGGGGATGAAAATCGCTATGCAACAGCATCTCAAACCCATCATTATTAATACAAATGCACATGCAATATTGATATGTTCCACTCAACTACAATATAGTACAATAATCTTATTAATGATTGCAGGTTATTACTCCTAGTAATGGATATCTCTCCTCTACAATACATCTATAGAAAGCAAAATTGTGTTGCAGATAGTTTAACCAAATATAGAGCCATGCATGTACAGGAGAGCTACATACTTTTTGGAAGACCACCATCTTTTGAGCCTTCTTATCAACAAGATCACAACAGCACATTACAAAGAAGGCCAATTACAACTAACTCCACTACTTCAACATAATCGCTCTCTGCTACAACTACTTTGTGTAATAGTAGCATTTTATCTAGGTCTATCAATCTTTGTAGTAATGGTTCCCATATGGGGGCCTAGATAGAAAACTCTAGCTTAGTAACTATGATGCCTCTTCTTAACTGTTTTCTCGTACGTGTTTAATTATCTATAATATAACTACATCTTTTTGAACAAAAAACACTCACATACGAGACATACGGGACTATAAGTCTAACAGGATCATTTGTAAACTTAAAGCATAGGCCAACAAGTCCATACAAGCATTTGTATACATGACATCTATCTACAAGCCTCTAAAAGTACATACTTATCATAAGGCCAGGACAGGGCCCCGCCATATAAAACAATATGTGTTTAAATCATACTAACCAAACAAGCCGCTCTGGAGCAAATAGAGTGCACCAGCATCTTTCGCTGAGCTGATAGCCTACTTGGAAGACTCTCGACCTATCTATTGGAACCTGCCGGCATGAAATGCAGCATCGACGGGCAAAAGGGACGTCAATAAGAATAATGTACAGAGTATGTAAGGCACATAAATAAGTACATAAAAGACATGAAAGAAATATAGAGTACATGACTCAACCTGTAAGTCTGGACAACTCTGTAAATCATGAAATACTTATAGTGCCATACATATGTGTATGAATGTTAAGTCGTGTATAGGTGCATATGTTCATAAAATCATCAAGCCTATGAGGGCATCCCATCATACCATCTCGGTCAGCTGTTCAGGTGGTGGTACGTATATAAGGCCGTAACCTTTTCCCATATCTTGAATAAATAAAATATACATATATATATATATATATATATATATACATATATATATATATATATATATATATATATATATATATATATATATATATATGCATATATAACGCATCTGGTCACTGTACATGTATAAATGCATGGAATGCATAAGAAATACGTTAATAAAATCTTTCGGTACGTCTTGAGACCATTATGCCTCTGATTAATATCATGAAACAAATTTTACCAACTTACGTGTTTTTGAGATGGTGAAGAGATGATAAAATGATATGACACATACGGAATCTATAACATATGCGTCTCTAGTATTTCTATGAATAGAATCATTTTTGGAAGTTGTGCATTTGCTCGTTTTATTTGTATCGTATGGATTATGCAAAAAGAAATAAGGGATAGCCTTAACATACCTGAACTGATTTTCTTGACAAATCCCTTTAACGTCCGCTGATTGTGACAACACATACCGGCGGATCAAAGTAGAATAAATTCGTACGTTGTTCTTGAGAAAGATTATACCGTGTCTTCTTAGAATTTGTAAATCCTATTGCTATTACGCAGTGTAATTTTGCATGAAAATTTACCCAAAATCTGTCATTTCCCTTAGTTTTAATTCACGTTTCGGGTGAAATTAGACATTGAAGATTTGTGAATTGATCATATTATGTAGGAAATGATCACATCTTGAATTGAAGATTTGCACCATACCTTTCTTTGTGAAATGATCATATTTATATGAAAATGCACTATATCATTCTTTGTGAAAATGATCACATCTTGTTTGAAATTAGTTGGATTTAAAAAGTCTTACCTTATTGGGTGTGGGGCCCATTAGATGATGACTTTGCAAAGAATTCCTCCAAAGTTCGCTACCATTTTGTGTGAGTTAATACTCATCATCAAGGCCCCTTTGGGGCGGCCACGTTAGGAGGGGTGGGAAATTTAATTTTATCCTATAGTTAATTAATTAATTAGGAACAAAAGTCTGAACTCCTTTATGGCAAAAATTTAGAACCCTGGGGTGGAGGTCTTCTCCCGTAGCACTGTAGCATGCGTGAATAGTGTTTTCTGACACTGTTCATCAGTTGCACCATCGGATTTTGACGGTGGTTTGTCACAAATTTGGCGTCAGTCGATCTCCTTCTCTTTGGGATCATTTTCCAACTGAAATTTTCCTCTAATCCATAACCAATTTTCCTACATCTTAAATCTAAGATTTGCGATTTACTGTAGCATCAGTGTTTTGCCTTTGAAAATTCGATCGCAAATCAACACCATGTTTGTGATCGATTGCGGCTGAAGTATAAAGCACTAAAGGAAGAATAGTATTCTCCCCAGCTTTGTGCTGTGGGAGAGGATCCTCAAAAACAATACTAAAAATCAATTCTGTATCGATTCCAAACCAAGTTACGCATCGCTACTAGCCGGAAAACATTCTGCCGAAGCAGTTTCAAAACTGGAAATCTGTCCAGTTTCTTTCGAAAATGGTATACCTACTATTGAATTCACAGTAGACGAAGTAAATTCATTCACCAGGGAGGAAGGTCTTCACCAAGCTGTTGTAATCAAATTTTCGTATGGAAAACCTGCGCTTCAAGATTTGAGACAGATTTTGCCGAAACATTTTGAAGTCCAAGGTAAGTGCAACATCGGACAGTTGGAATATCGATATATTCTGGTAAGATTCGATTTATTTGAAGATTTTGCTAAAGTCGTATTAAGAACATCTGGTTATGTTCAGTCGAATGGAGACGAGTTCTTCTTTAGGACATTCCCATGGACTATGGGATTTAACCCCCGCGAAGAAACGTCAAAAGTTGTCTTTTGGATTTCATTCCCAGATCTGCCAGCAAACGTTTTCGCAGGGAAATCTCTAATGTCCATTGCATCTGCTGTCGGGAAACCTCTTGTCGTAGATAAGGCTAATAAAGATCGTACACGACCTAGTACAGCACGAGTTAAAATCTTGATAAACTTACTGGACAAACATCCAAAGAAAATCAAGATCAAGATTCTCGATATTAAAACTGGAAAACTGGTTGAAAATGACCAGAAGATCGTTATCGATAATCTTCCAAAATACTGCACTTATTGTAATCATCAAGGTCATGATGTAAAATCGTGTCGCTGGAATACGGAAGACCTTAATGGTAAAATAGTTCATGTTAATGAACCTGAAGGCCACGGCAGTTTGGCTGAATCTGGACGAGATGCTAGGGAATTATTGAATGAGATTCATACAAGTCGTCGAGCTTAAATGTTTTCACATTCTGAGAATGTTGCTACAGCCCAATAGAATGTATTTGTTTCAAATACTACAACTACAGCCTCACTGCCAAGCCCAAATGTTAATTCAATTGCGAATGCTGAAATATCATAGTTGTGTAAAAACCAATCTTCTGATCTTGTGGCATGAACTAGTAAAGGGATGGATCCTAGTAAGAATGATGTTGTTGGACAAAATCCTGTTTCTGATCCAATCCTTAAAACTGCAGAAATACAGTCTATGCAGAGTGCTGATATTGTACAGCTGGGCAGTCAACCATCATCCTCTCACACTGAACAGGTTGTGTCAATATTGGCTGGGACTCTTGCATCTGTCCCAACAATTCCAAATGCACAAACTCATTCAATTGTGACTGCTGATATATCACAGTTGTGTAAAAATAAATCTTCTGTTCCTTCCAATCATAATGCATCTGCTGAATTGGTGGTGTCTAAATGGACTGCCGCACCTGCTGAGACTGCAAAACACCAACCAAACAAGATGGATCACTTATTATGTGAGCAGCATCAACCTACCCAAAATAGTAACAATAACAAAGATACAATGCTTTGTCAAGGAAGTTATATAAATGTGGCGACTCTAGACTCTGCCAGAGTTCCACACAAGTTAAATGATCAATGCAAAAAGGTGATATCAAATTCGAATAATCATACTCAAAATGTTTATGCTGAAAAAGGACAAAATTTAGTTTGTGCTCTAGTAAGCCAATATTCTGAAGCTCAACTAATGTTGGATACTGAATTAGATTCTGCTTTTCCATCCAACTGTGATGCTCCCTCAAAACAGATAATTGATGAATCAGATGAGGCTGCAGACAACAGTAAAAATATGAAACCTATTCAGGAATGTAAAGAAAAGGAGTTTCTGGATCATCTCAAAGCAGTGACAAATCCTGCTGGTTCAGCTGCTCTAATAGGGGACAAATTGACACTTCCAAAGTTGAACGATAATCAGAACAACCCTGCAGGCTCAAACAATATAGCAGTGATGAGTATAGCTGAGCATCATAGCTCAAAAGAATCATGCAAACAGCAGCATAACCCCACAGCAGCTGATAAACAGGATACAAACAATCCTAAATGGATAGTACATATTGAACTAGCTACGGTATAATGGCAAGGTACAGACACTGATGTTGTCTCTACTGCTACTCCATAACATACAACAGAAGACAGACAATGGATGATGCCCAACAAAGCTGCAACTCCAAAATCCAAAAATAAAAATCCAACTCAAGCAGACAATCCACCATCAATTTCAAACTCTTTTTCAACAATTGCCAATACCAACAATGAAGAAGGAAAAATATTGGAAGACCTGCAGCTTATCGACAGTACAACACATATAGAGGTCTCAGTTGCAGAAAAGAAATCACAAGTAACCCAACATTGGGATGAAACTTCATCTGTTCATCAAAATAAGTCTGCTCCATCAGCTGCATTTTATTATGAAGAAGTAATCCAAACTGGGAGTGAAACAGGTAACAGCAGCTTACAGATTTCAGAGGACATAACTGTAGCACTATCACGCAGCTATTTGAACCATAACGCTCAACATTTTGTCTCAAAAAACTATTTTGAATAGAATCAGAAAATGAGGAAGCTCCCAATGAGAGTCGACAAACAAAAACAGGTCGCTCCACCAACTGTCTCAAAGTCCAGACAAACAAAGATCACCAATTAAGCAGCCAGATTTGTTGACAAATTCTTGTGGCCGATCCTTGTTAATATTATCATCATAGAATTTGCTATATGAATCTGTGATGATCATAGCTGTTAGCCATTTCATGGCGTGTTTGTAATGACTTTTTTAAGCCTCAATAGGAGGAATACAGTAAGGTTAGACCGTTTCTGTTATTAGTATAACATCTCCGGCGAGTTCGACTCCCTTATTTGTATTTCACCTATCTGTTGTAATTTTCTTTTTATATTAATAAAAATCTAGCCCTAGGAATTGCCTAGTGGATTGCCAAAAAAAAATTAATTAATTAGGTAATATTTCGCTATCAGGTAATTAACCAATTACCCCGCATAATTAAGAATTGTCTCAAATTACTTAAGATACCACTCACTTTTAACATACCTCATATGCTTCACTATCATGCTCATGTGGTATCATGATGGTACTAGTCCATAAATACCAAGTACAATAGCTCGGGCCGTATATTATCCCAAATTGAAAAACTTTGACAAAACTTATTTCCTTTGATTCACTTATCTTTTCACCTTCACGAATTAACTTATCACTTGTTTGATATAACCTAATACTCATAATCCCAAAAAAAATCACACTCCCAAACTTACGTCAATTAACTCACAATGAAACTTCAACGTACAAAAATACGGGATGTAACATCTCATTTCCGATCTTATATCAATTTAATTATAGCGTACTTCCATGTGCGAAAACATAAGGTGTAACATCTTTCCCCACTTTGAAAAATTCGTCCTCGAATGTTGATTGATGCACTTATCATTCTTATAACCCGTAGCTCGTGTGAATACTTTAGTACTCCTCTTGCCATCTAGGCGACTGTTCTATGAATGAATCCATACGGCCAGGGCATTTTCCTTTTTAAGCCTCTTTCTCACATC
Organism: Nicotiana benthamiana; assembly: GCA_034376525.1. Taxonomy (NCBI): domain Eukaryota; kingdom Viridiplantae; phylum Streptophyta; class Magnoliopsida; order Solanales; family Solanaceae; genus Nicotiana; species Nicotiana benthamiana. The sequence goes on along the minus strand of CM067338.1, from coordinate 12,332,931 downwards.
ACGGATTATAGTAAGGCTGTATCCGGTTCCGATTCTGGGTCTATTTGGGTCTGCGGTTCCGGTTCTGGCGGTTCCCGGTTCTGGCGGTTCCGGTTCTGGCAGTTCCGGACCCGGAACCGGAACCATACGGTTCCGGAACCGCCCGGTTCCGGTTCTGGCGGTTCCGGAACCGCGGGTATGGCGGTTCCAGGCGGTTCCCGGCGGTTCCGACCTTTTTTTTTTTTAAATTAATATCTTGTATAGTAGTGATTAGTATATTGTAGAATATATTTTTATATGGTGTACTATGTTCTTACTATAGCATATATTGTGCTTGGAAATTAGTATATATTCAAAATAAGTAGTGTATATTTTGTATATAAGTAGTATATGTTGTAGTGAAGTAGTATATATTGTATATAAATAGTGTATATTGTGTAGTAGTTAGTATAAATAGTATCATGTGTTGTGTGTTATATATTATATGTTAATATAAATATTTTATATTCAAGGATTGATATAGAAGTAAAGACAAAGAAATATTGAGACAAATACATTCAAGTATATGATAAAAAGCATATTTATTGACCAAAATGGCATATCTTTCTTAGTCTTCCTTCCCCCAATGGAATGAGCACAACATGGTACTAATACCACCATTAAAAGGAAAAAAAACTAAAAGAAGACATGCCAATGTACAAGTTACATCATAATTTATGTATTATTTCTAACAAATCTCATAAAACCTTCAAGGTTTGGAGGTGGTTGTATTGGCGGTGGTGGAAATGAAGCTTGTTCATCACCACTTCTAGGTGAAGATGATTCTTGAGTAAGTTCTGCTAGCATTTCTTCATAGCACTCATCTATTTCGGGTTGAGATTCAGCTAGCCCAAAGTTCCTTCTTTCAGAGCGGATCCAATCTCGGAAGAGCACTGATTTTTCCAAGCTGTCCCGCATCGACGCTCTATGATCTCCTATTTGTAGTCTGGCTTGACTAAATACGCTCTCCGATGCAACAGTTGACGCTTGAATGAACAGAACATCCCGAGCCATCCTTGCAAGAACTGGAAAATGCTTTTCCCTTGTCTTCCACCAATCCAAAAGGTCGAAAGATCCGTCTGGATTATCATTCTCTAGCCCCTGCGACAAATAAACTTGAAGTTCGTTTAGATGGGAAATATCATCTAAATTCTCACCTTGAGTACCCCTGAACTCCGTCCACGATTTAAGAGTTGTTAAGCCAGCAATTCTTTTAGACGATTGTGACGTGGACGAAGTAGGAGTTGGAATATTAGGCCTAGCATGCCCTAAGGCCTGTTTATAAGCATTATAAACAGTTTGAGCATTCACTGTAGTTGATGCTTTCGCATCAGATAGAGTAGCCATTTCTTCTGGTGAAAGATCTAAAGATTGATAAATACTATTATACCAAAAGTTAGGACCTCCTGCTTTCATAGTAGGGTTTAACATAGCAGCCACACCAAAAATAGGAGGGATTGGAAAAAAATATTTTTTAAATTACTTTTTCATTTCAAATATTGCATGTTCATAAATTTCCCCTCCATCGTTAAAATCAGCAAATAAATTAGCAAGTGCGGCAATATATACTAAACAGTTTGAAATTGTAGGATAATATTGGCCAGATAAAGCAGTTGTAGCCACACTAAAATGTTCTAAAAAATCTAAAAGAATCTTAACGCTATTCCAATCTTGATTAGTTAGCATATCATTATCTTCATCCTCACAATCCCTAGAATTATAAGTAGCGGTTATTGGGTTTCTATATTCGTACGCCACTACTAAGCTTTCATACATGTAGTTCCACCTAGTCGGGCAAGGTTTAGGAACCTTTCTTTCTCTAAGGCCACTTTCGTCACATTTTTTATAATATTCTCTAAGTCTACTTCTACGGTTTGAATAAAAAAGCCAATTAAGAGCGAATTTAACTTTTTCAATTTCTATGTTTAAAATTCGCATACCATCTCCAACAATTAAATGATAAATATGGCATATACATCTAACATGGAAAATATTTGTAAAAGCAGGATTAAGTTTTCTAGTTAAAATACCTATTGCAGTTGTGTTGCTACTAGCGTTATCCATGGAAATTGACATAATTTTGTCACTAAAACAAAAATATCTACAAACATCAGAAACAGTGCTAGCAATAAACTTACCTGTGTGCCATGAATTAATTATTCTATATGCTATAATGTGTTTTTGCATGGCCCAGTCTTCGTCTATCCAATGACTGGTCACAGTTAGATAATCACAGTCATTTCCACTTCTACCAATATCAGTTGTAATAGACATACGATTACTTATATGAGAAAATAAATAGCGCAAGTACAGTTCATATTCATGCTTATATTTATAAATGTCGGCCTTAACTGTGGCGCGAGGCCAACCTTTATATGTAGGATTAAATACTCGTCTAATATATTGAACCCAAGCAGGATTAGAAGCAAAAGAATAAGGTAAACACATAACAGTAATCATTTTAGCTAATTCTTCACGATCCTTATTAGGATCGTAGTACAATATACCTCCGGTGACTGTGTTTACTCCTGGTTGAACCATGTTAGAACCGGTACTTTGATTAATTGTAGTATCAGGACTTGACCTCCCCTCTTGTTCAGCTTTCATTTGAAGATATCTAGCCTTATCGCTAGGATGTATTAGTATATGTTTAACTAAACTACCTGTTCCGCTACGATCACCCTTATACCTATGAACAAGTTCTTTACCATAAGTTTTACATTTAGCCTTATCTTTATCTCTTATTTGAATAAAAAAATGCCAAACTAATGAAGTTTCTAAACGTTTCCGAGGTTGTCTACTAAAAGTGGGAGTTTGTACGGGTGGGTGTTCTGGGTCATTAGGAGCAGGACTAGTAGGTGTATCATCTAAGTCTACCGGAGGTTGGGTTTCGTCATCATCATCACCATCATTTCCCTCTGATATTGGTGCATTAGGATAAAGCAAATTCATAATATCATCATCTATTCTATCACCGACTGCTATATCATGTAGAAAATTAACATCGCTAAATTGAAAACACGGGTGATCACTATCAAGTATTCCTAAGTTTTCATTAGTATTTCTAGGTTGGCTACTAGTTTGAACTTGTTTATCTTTTCTAAGGCGGGGAGCCGGGGGAGGGGTAGGATTTTGGCGACTACTTTCACCGGACTTAGATGTAACTTTTCCGAACATTTTTTTCAATGAAAATGCCATACTAATTATAATTAAGCAAAATAACAACACACAACAAATATTCTTAGCACGTAAGAGTTGAAACGAGTTTACCGGATAGACGAACAACTTCTTGAAAATTGAAAATCCTTGTAATTGAACACTTGAAAACTTCAATTCAACAACTTCACAATGTTTCACGAATTTGCAACAAAAATTAAACACTTGCACTAGAAAGATTGAAAGAGAGCTTGAGAGAGATTGAGAGAGATTGATGAATTGGTGAATTAAAATGAAAGAATGAGGGGGTATTTATAGTTGAGAAATGGGAAATTGTGTAATTATATAAAGTTTGGGGTTAAATTAAATTTGAGGGGTCAAATGGCTAAATTTTAAAAATGCCAAACGGCTATTTCTGCAAGACCAACGTTCTGATTTCAGAATTTAAAAAAAAAAATTAAAAAAAATCTGTCCGTTAGGAACCGGATAGAACCGGAACCGGAACCGGACCGGTTCCGACGGTTCTATACGGTTCCAAACGGTTCCGCCAACGGTCCGAATTTAAAAAAAAAAAAAAAATTTTAAATATCGGGAACCGTTTGGAACCATATAGAACCGCCGGAACCGGTCCGGTTCCGGTTCCGGTTCCGGTTCTGGCGGTTCCGGTTCCACGGTTCTAATGGGTGGAACCGGACCGGAACCGCGGAACCGGAACCGTTTAGAACCGCGGTTCCGGTCCCGATTCCGGTTCGGAACCGTTATTTCGTACAGCCTTAGATTATAGTCAGAATCCTTCTAATCTCGTAAATATTGCTACCCTCTATCATGAAGTCTTTGCGACTCTTCTATTTCCTCCAGCTTTTAGCCAGTCACTAGGCTTCACTTTGTGAATATTACAGAAAATTCTATCAAGTTGTCCCTCTAGGTGTCATTACCTTTAGTACATCTACATAGGTCATACTATACCATAATTATTGCTTCAATGTATTCTTACTAAGGTCTGCTACCGACCTTTAGGTTACTCTCGTTGCTCATCCTACATGCATAAAGCTAAGTCCCTTAACCCTTCTTCATTACTATCCTTCTTAAGATTGATGGCCCAGACTCATCTCGTACTTTGCAACTTTTACCTATCCATTATTGTTTAATCTCAACGTTGATCTACAATCATCCATTTGATAACTTGAAATTTCTTACGTAATATATTTCTACTATGACTTAAGTTGCATTGTAGAATATTTGAAGTGATTTTTCTGATCCACTTAGGAGTGATATTGTACATCAATAATCGTATTTTATAGTATCCCAATGTGATTCACCTTATGTGGGTATTTTAACCCCGTACAATTCGTGAACGAGTCATTACTCAATCGAATACCCAGACTTCATCCTTTATCTATCATAATTACGTCCTTATTCCACTACCAGGGCAGCATTCCATCTCTTTTAAATATTACTAGTCGTGGGCTCCTTTAAGTTCATTCTAGCTTTATTGAGCCTTCTATGACTTAGAGAACCCACCCACTCTCTTATTTTCATGAGCTTAATCCCAAGGACTTATCCATTCTTGTCACCCTTTCTTATTCTTACTCCTATTTTCCTAAAACCTTATCATTCTACTATACTTTATCTTGCAACCTTTCTTCAAGTTGCTTGTACCATACATTTCCTTATGCTATATTAGAACATCAAACGAGACATCACATTGTATCTAACTCCTCTTTACTTTCTTAACTAGATCTCTCAATATTTAAAAACCATAGGTTGGAAGATATGCCACTGATGACATTGCTACCATTTTTGGACACTGAATCGCAGCATTTGTAGCCTTTTGTTCGAAGTCTGGATAATTCACAACCTTATGCATTTGAGTATTGTGTACATTGTTCACATTTACCTTACTTACCTTAAAATCTTGCATCACACCTTGTATCCCTTTCATGACCTTCCTCCCCCATAGGTATAATTCATATCCATAACTTGAAGCTTTATTATATTACTTGCACCTATAGTGTATACATAATTCGGTGAGAGCTTTGTAGTAACTTCTTATGAGGCTTGTATTCTTCTAATGCCCCTATAGAATATGTCTAGTGAACTATCTCTCTTGTACCTCTAATATTTAGGAGTGATCCTGCAATGTTCTCAATCATAAGGTTTATAATTTTCTCGGTCCAATAATCAGACTACTTATTTACTTAGTTGACGTAATTCTTTAGTTTAACTTTTCCCTCTGACCAAACATCATTTAGGCTTAAGCTATCTTCCGATTTATGGCTCCTGATACTAGTTATTACTTTAGCCTTTCACGGACACTATGGAATATCCTGGGTACAATCTTCTAATAATTCAATCATTTGCCTATGACTTGGACTCAATTCTTTCTTTTACTTATACCGGAGTCTTCTATGACTGTATGGTTATCAACATATATGCTTCATGGGCAATACTCTAGAATCTTAAGTGTGTTCATAACGTAACTAACTCTGGATCATTTATAGAATAATTCCTTTTGTTCCTTCTCAACTATCCTTAAATAAGAGCAATTGACTTTCCTGGTCGTCTTACCACTTCTTGCATGAATACTGTTGGAAATCATGTATATCTATGATGTGTGCGCTTTGGTTGTATAAGCATGATTTTCAGGTATAGGTTTTGATGAATGACAAACAATGAAGTCAAGCGTCAAACAACGTTATAATATGACAAACTATCAAATGGCGAGAAGCATATTGATGACGGGATTGCATAGACAAGCCAAGTCGAGCCAAAGAGTTCAAGACCGAAGACCCAAGACGTAGGTCGTTAGGTAGAACCAATGTAAGAACAACGTTTAAGTTATCTTATCTTTTGGCTCAACATTAGGTCATCATAAATATGCATAAAATCATTTTATTAAAGTAAATCATTTTATTAAATCATATATATCATAAATTTTTTTAATATACTTCAAACAAAATGATTTTAACGTTTTCATTTTTAACCAAAATGGGTTTTGAAGTAAGTTTTCAATTCTGGTATACACAGTGTATATCAATGGTATATAATCGATCCGTTGCTAAAGTTTTGAACACTGGAACAACATAATCGATTATATGAAGTACACAATCGATTATATGAAGTCAACAATCGATTGTCTACTTTTAACAATCGATTATTTTGAGACAGTGTGCAACCGGTTTTTAAACATCAAAACAATCGATTGTCTTGTCATACAATCGATTATCGTCAATCAATTGTCACCTTCATACAATCGATTATATTTTGACCGTTCCCACAGAATCCTAAATTGATTTTTGAACGTTGAAGAACAATCGATTATTCAGGTTTAACAATCGATTGTTTGGCATAAAATCAGGAATCTATTTTTTGAACATTGGTCAGACAATCGATTGTCACCTCCAAACAATCGATTGTTTGAGCACAGAATCAGGGATTTTATTTGTCAATTAAGCAACGATCAGCACTACTTTTTCACCTATAAAAAGAGGTCTTTTGAGCTGATTTTAAACACACAACTCTTGCATATATTGATATACATATTGATCATTTTCAAGCATCATTTTAGAGCTTTTGTTGAGCCATTTGATAGACAACTTTGTGTTGTTCATAGAGCTTATTTTGTTTCTCTTTATCCACTCTATTGAGAGAGTATTTGGTGTAAAAGAGAGTTGTTTTGAGAAGAACATATCTTCTCATTTGTCGGGTTTGCTAAGTACCCAAAGTCTTAGTGGTTGAAGTCTTGGGGTGAGGTATCCTCAAGCAAGTGAAGTCATAAGGTGCGGTATCCTTGAGCAACTGTAACGGTTTGTTAAGCACCCGTAAGCTTGACGAAGATAGTGGAAATCTCGAGAGAGTCTTTCAGGGACTGGACTAGCCACGGGTTGTGGTGAACCAGGATATATCGGTGCGTTCGTTCTTATTTATTTACTTATCGCACTCATTTATTTCCTGCAATTTTTCAATTCCGCATGTTTACGCTATTTTTATTATAACGCTATTCACCCCCCCCCCCCCTCTAGCGTTAAGCGTATTATCTAACAATTGGTATCAGAGCCTAACTCTCTGAAAGCCTTAACCGGTTGAGAGCAATATATATTTTTCTGTTGAGAATATTGAACGCAGGAACGATGGATGAAGGACAATCCACCACTTGCCCTCCACTATTTGACGGAACAAACTATACATATTGGAAAGATCGGATGAGTATCTTCCTCAAAGCAAACAGTTTTTGTTTGTGGCAAATCATCAAAATCGGTGAACCAATGCCGACAAAGAAAGTTGGAGAAACCAGGGTTCCAAAGGAGGAAAATGAATATGATGCCGAGGACATCAAGAAAGTTGAAAATAATGCAAGGGCCATCCATGTATTGTATTGTGTGATCAATGCGGATGACTATAGGAAAATCTCGTGCTGCACAACCGCCAAGGAGATGTGGGATAAACTCGAGATCATCTATGAAGGTACGCCTCAAGTCCGAGAATCTAAAATTGATTTTCTATCTCATAAATATGAAATCTTTAAAATGGAGAAGGAACCCATTGGTGTTATGTTTGAACGATTTTTAAAAATCGTCAACGATCTACATGCTCTCGGGAAAGTTTACACGAACAAAGATCTTGTTCGAAAAGTCCTACGGAGCCTCACTCCTGAATGGCGTTCCAAAGCCAATGCCATCCAAGAGTCGATGGAATTCACGAATATCACAATTGATGGACTAAGAGGTAACCTCAAAACTTATGATAGCACAATTCTTAATCCTTAACTTAGAAGTAATTCGAATTTTGCCTTCAAAGCCTCATCCTCTAAAAGAGAAGAGGTAAGTGATTCGGAAAGGGATGATGATAATATTTCCAATGATATAATTGAAAAGTTTTGTAAGTCTATGAATAAGGACAAGAAAAATAAGAAACACCATAGGCGCGTATCACGGGATTCGGACAGCTCAGGCGATGGAACCGCCGCATTGTGTCTCGTGGCAAACGAAGAAGAGGTAAGTACATCTAACTCTCACTCGTTTGAAGAATTACAAAATGCCTATGATGAATTGTATGAATTTGCTAATGCTTCCAAAATGATAAAAGATTTGAAGAAAACACTTTCTTTGCAGAAAACACTTTCTTTGCAAGAAACAGATTTTCAGAAAACACTTTCTTTACAAGAAAAAGATTTTGAAAAATCCTCATCTTTGAAAGAAATAGATCTTGAAAAATTGACTAATGAAAATGGTGTTCTTAAAAATAAAATTGAAGTTCTAGAAAAAGAAAATAAATTTTTGGAAAATGACATTGTTGATTTCAAAAATAAAATCAAGGAATTGAATGAAGCCTCTTCTATTGATAAATGTTCTAATTGTTCTTCTTGTAGTTCCTTAAAATTAGAGAACATAGAACTTAGGAACGCACTAGAAAAACGTAGTGTTGATAGTCCTAAAATTGAAGAGAATAAAAAGGACATAAGTAATGATGTTGGTCCATCTAGAAAGAATTCTAGGAACCTCACAAATGAGTCTAAGATTAATTATTTTAGACCACCTAGACACAATTCTAGGAATTTTGTGAATGAGTCTAGAATGAATAATTTTAGACCACTTAGACATGACTCTAGGAAATTCAACGCTTCTAGGGGGAACAACTTTAGATCACCTAGAACGCATTTGGCTCAACCTAGACATATGCACAATCCTAATATTATATGTCACTATTGTAATCGGGTAGGACACATTGCACCCGTTTGTTTTGCTAAACATAGAGATTTATGTATTGATTATGATTATTATTATCCTAACCCCCAAGGACCCAAAAGAAGTTGGGTACCAAAAACCTATTTTTAGGTTCTTTTTGCAGGTGTGCTTGAAGACTACAATATTGTAGTGGATGCACCAAGCACTAAACCTTAATGCATTAAGGGGGAACGTCGGTTAGTTATCGTATTTTGAATAAAAACGCAATAAGTTGATATATGCTAATAATCATTAATTATTTTTGGGTGATACATGTTTTAATAAGTTTTATTATTGAAAAACAATTAGTTTTATAATAAGTGATTGATTCATGTTTTGATGAATATTTTTAGGTTAAATAACAATTGATGAATTTGCGAAAAATGACCGTTATTATGGTGTTACTAATATTTGGAATTATTTGATTTTGTTTATAACAATTGATATCGTCAATGGTTTAAATAACTTTTGGTATACTCTTTTTGCTAATGCCAAAAGGGGAAAGAATATGGGCATGCATGCCTTAATTGAGGGGGAATATTCAATTAAGGGGGAATTATATTGAATTGATTATATTGAATTGGTTGCATAAATTGTATGTTGAGATATAACATGAATCTAGGGGGAATTCAATATGCATATCTTCCGTTGTTTGTCATTATCAAAAAGGGGGAAATTGTTGGAAATCATGTATATCTATGATGTGTGCGCTTTGGTTGTATGAGCATGATTTTCAGGTATAGGTTTTGATGAATGATAAACAATGAAGTTAAGCGTCAAACAACGTTATAATATGACAAACTATCAAATGGCGAGAAGCATATTGATGACGGGATTGCATAGACAAGCCAAGTCGAGCCAAAGAGTTCAAGACCGAAGACCCAAGACGTAGGTCGTTAGGTAGAACCAATGTAAGAACAACGTTTAAGTTATCTTATCTTTTGGCTCAACATTAGGTCATCATAAATATGCATAAAATCATTTTATTAAAGTAAATCATTTTATTAAATCATATATATCATAAATTTTTTTAATATACTTCAAACAAAATGATTTTAACGTTTTCATTTTTAACCAAAATGGGTTTTGAAGTAAGTTTTCAATTCTGGTATACACCGTGTATATCAAGTGTATATCAATGGTATATAATCGATCCGTTGCCAAAGTTTTGAACACTGGAACAACATAATCGATTATATGAAGTACACAATCGATTATATGAAGTCAACAATCGATTGTCTACTTTTAACAATCGATTATTTTGAGACAGTGTGCAACTGGTTTTTAAACATCAAAACAATCGATTGTCTTGTCATACAATCGATTATCGTCAATCGATTGTCACCTTCATACAATCGATTATTTTGACCGTTCCCACAGAATCCTAAATTGATTTATGAACGTAAAGAACAATCGATTATTCAGGTTTAACAATCGATTGTTTGGCATAAAATCAGGAATCTGTTTTTTGAACGTTGGTCAGACAATCGATTGTCACCTCCAAACAATCGATTGTTTGAGCACAGAATCAGGGATTTTATTTGTCAATTAAGCAACGGTCAGCACTACTTTTTCACCGGTAAAAAGAGGTCTTTTGAGCTGATTTTAAACACACAACTCTTGCATATATTGATATACATATTGATCATTTTCAAGCATCATTTTAGAGCTTTTGTTGAGCCATTTGATAGACAACTTTGTATTGTTCATAGAGCTTATTTTGTTTCTCTTTATCCACTCTATTTGAGAGAGTATTTGTCGGGTTTGCTAAGTACCCAAAGTCTTAGTGGTTGAAGTCTTGGGGTGAGGTATCCTCAAGCAAGTGAAGTCTTAAGGTGCGGTATCCTTGAGCAACTGTAACGGTTTGTTAAGCACCCGTAAGCTTGACGAAGATAGTGGAAATCTCGAGAGAGTCTCTCGGGGACTGGACTAGCCACGGGTTGTGGTGAACCAGGATATATCGGTGCGTTCGTTCTTATTTATTTACTTATCGCACTCATTTATTTCCTGCAATTTTTAAATTCCGCAAGTTTACGCTATTTTTATTATAACGCTATTCACCCCCCTCTAGCGTTAAGCGTATTATCTAACAAATACTTGGCTTATCTTAGTGCCCACACATGCTGGAATTTTTGTTGTGCAACTCATATGATTTCAACCATTACTTTTGGTTTCACTTCTCGCTTATTAGCCACGATAGGTGCCGGACCACTTTCTTATTGAGTATGTACAATGTTGTAGTGAGACTACTATTAGAGGACCATTTCTTCTTCGAGTTTCTATGTTTAGGTTGAAGCCTTCTTCCTTATTTTCTCAGCTAGTCATCCATTGTAATACTTAGGGAGGACCCTCTGACTCTTGTAAAGTTGTGAGCTTGTTACGGGCCTTTTTATGTCCTTCCTTGCTTATAAATTATTCATAGTTACTTACCTCTATGCCCTTGTGTTTAAAAGGTTGCTTTTGAACAGATATTTTGACTATCTTTCCAGTGGCACTCTCTTTTACTCCTATAATTTTAATTATCCCAACTCCTATCTGAATATTTCTCTAGGATCACGATGTCGTATATGCGAGACTGAATTCCTCATGTTGGGGTTCACTATGTTTATCTTTTATGATTTGTTTATTCGTTTGTATCCTCTTGTCTACCATAACGAGAATCTTTTTGAATCAATTACTAACTATTCGTTGACCCATTCTCATGTCAAAATTCCGCATAATCTTTCTTGGGTCATTTCTTTTGTCTTAACCTACGTCCTGCACTGGCTCCCTATGTATCAATAATATCCCAAGCAGAAACCCTTACTTCCTTCCCTTGATGTCGTGCTTGCATGATATTCTGGAATCATAATATATATGTAGGATTTGAATAACTACAATCTCATCCCTTTATCAATTTTATCGCATTCTTCTTTTATCATTCCATAATTTCTAGAATTGCTTAAACTTAATGCCATTATCACTATATATTTCCCCCCTTTATGAGAGTACTAAAATTTAGTGCTACGATGATTTATGTATAGATGCTTTACCTCTTTATCTTTGGTGTCTTTTCACATCATTGATGACTATTACTCGCCTTGCGGTAATACTTATGTACCAAGGATAACGAAACCCCTTATTCGCGAGGGTGACACTTAGTGTAATTGGAACACATAGTCCATTATTCTTATCTTTGCTCACATTATTTTCTTCTAGGGAAGCGTCTTTCTGAATGACATTTCTCTGAGTTTCTCATGAATCTTCTTTTGTTTTCCCTTTTGTTATTGTCGGAATGACATATGAAATTCTCATGATTTCAACCACTATCAAATTACTCAGTCCCTAATTCATGTTAGTTTATCTTGTTCACCAACCTATACTGATTGCTATTATTCTGAGGTCTAACTTTTCCTTCTAGTAGTCGTGTTAGAGTCACAAACGTATTTCTCAAAGTGAGGAGACTTTATGGCCTATACTCTTTTGTTGTCTCAAGGCTTGTTACTTCTTGTGTTTTCCTTCACTTGACTACAGACTCTATAATGCTATCATTTTTTTAGCTACCATTATCATCCATATATCACATCTTACTCATAATTCCTCATTAACTCTCTTCTTATTTCCTGCTAACATTTCTATCTATCACTTGATTCGAAAAACTTCAACAAGATATGCTTTTGCTTTTAGCTCCCCTTGGCTCCATTCATTGGATCTTCGGGTTGCCTAGCATTGTCTCTCTACTAGGGATGGGAGCAATACTAGATAATAGTTATCCCTTCCAGGATTCCAGTTCTTATCTTGTAGTATCTATATCTAGCTATACTATTTTAGATTGCACCATATGGGTGTCTCACAAGAAGATCTACTAGCACATTTGTAATATCCTTGGGGATGTCAACTAATGTAAGCAATTCATTCACCAATTTAGGTTACCCTAGTCCTAGCCGGATCTAATATCTCGTCCTTCTCTTAACTACACCTGTTAGCCCTCATAGGGCATAAATGAAATAGGTGTGACCAATTGTACATACCTCTGTTACTGTTGAATATAACTGAAAAGCTTATATTCTTCTGGCTGACTTATAAACAATGTTAACCTTCATTAACTGGGCGCCTCGTACTGTTCTTTGTCTTGCTTCTTTTGCTTGTTGAACTTATATTTATCTTCTGAATCTCTCGTTGTCTCTCACCATAAAGGTGGATATGTATTATTTCCTTAAGGCTTCTTATCAAGAAACTTACACCTCTCAGTACACCGATGATCTGCTACATATCTCACATTTAGTTATCGTAGGCATCATACAAAAATTGAATTTCTCTAGCTCAGCTCTTCCACAGCTATCTCTCTTTCCAATCGTCTTTTTGGATGTAGGTATTTATGACAAATAAAATAGAATTTCAGAATTTAAATTCTTATAAGTGAGCTCTACCGTACGATCTAAAGTAAGAAGAAAAAGTGACAGTCCTAAAAAATGCCCTGTAGCCTCCTGCTTATAAGTGTGGTGCACGACACATGCATAAACAAGACTCTACTAGACACGGCTTGTAGACTCCCTAGGAAAGAACTGCTTTGATACCACTTTTGTCACGACCCAAACCAATGGGCCGTAATGGGTACACGGTGCCTTACTCAACCGGGTACCTACATAATGTATCTTTCGTATCATACTATCATAGGTAAATAAGCCGGAGAGGCTATCGTGAGATAAGTAGAATAACAGATAGGAAAATACCCGACATAGAATGACCAATCCTGATATAAAAACATACATACTAGACACATGGGCCTATAAGGCCAACATGATCATTTTTAAAATCAAAACATAGGCCGGCAAGGCCATAGGGGCATCCGTATACATGACATATGTCTACAATCCTCTAAGAGTACATACTTATCATAAGGTCGGGACGAGGCCCTGCCATACAAAATGATATGTTTCTACATCACACTAACCAAACAAGCCACTCCGGCGCAAATTGAGCGTACCAACATCTTCTGACTGATAGCCTACTTGGAGGACTCTCGACCTGTCTAGCGAGACCTGCGGTCATGAAACGCAGCATCCCCAGGAAAAAGAAACGTCAATACGAGTAATTTACCAAGTATGTAAGGCACATAAATAAATACATAAAAGACATGGAAGAAATATAAAGTACATGACTCAACCTGTAAGTCTGGACAACTCTGTAAATCATGAAATACGTATAGTGTCATGCATATGCGTATGAATGTCATATCGTGCATAGGTATATATGTTCATAACATCATCAAGCCTCTGAGGGGATTCCATCATATTATCTCAGACACTATGGCCAAAATCATCAATGTATATCAACTGATCAGGTGGTGGTGCCTATATATAACAGTGTAACCTTTTTCATATCCCATATAAATATAATATACATATATACGCATATATAAAGTCATCTAGTCATGGGTAATTTTACATGTGTAAATGCATGAAATGCATAAAAAATACGTTAATGAAATCTCTCGATATGTCATGAGATCATTATGCCTTTGATTAACATCATGAAATAAACTTTATCAACTTACGTATTTTGAAACCCATGAACAGATGATAAAATAATATGACACATAGGGAGTCAAAAACATAAGCATGCCTAATATTTCTATGAATAGAGCCATTTATGGAAGTTATGCATTTGCTTGTTTCGTTTGTATCCTATTAATCATGCTAAAAGAAATAAGGGATAGCCTTAACATACCTGAACCGATTCTCTTGAAAATTCCTTTAACGCCTGGCTGATTACGACAACATATAACGGCGGATTGAAGTAAAATAAAATTTGTATGTTGTTATTGAGAAATATTGTACCGTACTTTCTTAGAATTTTCAAATCCCATTGCTATTACGTATTGTAACTTTACATGAAATTTTACTCAAAATCTATCACTTTCCTTAATTTTAATTTACGTTTCTTGTGAATTAGACATTAAAGATTTGTGAATTGATCATATTATGTAGGAAATGATCTTATCTTGAATTGAAGATTTGCACTGTACCTTTCTTTGTGAAAGGATCATATTGGTATGAAAATGCAACATATCATTCTTTGTGAAAATTATCACATCTTGTATGAAATTAGTTGGATTTAATAAGTTTTACCTTAGTGGGTGTGGGCTCCACTAGGTGATGACTTAGCAAAGAATTCCTCCAAAGTTTGCCATCTTTTGTGTGAGTTAATACTCATCATCAAGGCCCCTTTGGGGCAGCCACGTTGGAGGGAAGGGAATTTAATTTTATCCTATAGTTAATAAATTAATTAGGCAATGTCCCGTTGTTCAGTAATTAACCAATTATATACATAATTAAGAATTATCTCGAATTACTTAAGATACCACTCACTTTTAACATACCTCATATACTTCACTATCATAGTCGTGTTGTACCATATATAATACCAGTCCATAAATACCGCGTATTATAACTCGGACCGTATTTTTCCCAAATTGACAAACTTTGACGAAACTTATTTTCTTCGATTCACATATCCTTTGACCTTCATGAATTAACTTATCACTTGTTTGAAATAGTGTAATACTTATAATCCCAAAATAAATATTATTCCCAAACTTACATTGATTAAATTACGATGAAACTTCAACGTATGAAAATGCGGGATGTAACATCTCATTTCCAATCTTATATCAATTTAATTATGGCGTACTTCCACGTATGAAAACATGGGGTGTAACACTACCGTTTCATAAACCTAGAACTCACCAAGATTCTTTCTTCATTGTTGACATGATCTTGCACAATCAACCCGCCAAATTTCTCGTAATCTTTCTATTAAGCCTTTCATAAACACTCTTAAGTACTAGCCACATTTACATATCCAACCTCTTATTAGATAGCCAGTAGAATTTTTTATAAAAGCTTCATCAAAACCATGCAACTGTTGACCTGCTCACAGAGATAATCCACTTGTGGAAATCACATACCAACATCTTCTAACGTTGTTGCACTGGGTACAATCACAATGAAATTAGTAGACTATCCTGAGCTCGTGCTCATGCACCAGCTGTACAAGTCCGTTTACCCCTCACGGTCACCAACTAAAAGGTGCGACAGTATATTCATATCCAAAGTCATGTTGTATTCTTTTCCCTATCAAGCAACTCATTCCCGTTGTATCCAACCTCCACCATATAATAACCAATATTCCAAATTAAGTCTGTAGACCTAGTCACTGTCTACCTTGAATCCCAAATCACTCTAAACCTTTCTCAAAGCGTGTAGTCATCTTTTCACAGAACCCATATGTTACTCTGCTACTGTCCCACTTTGGTCAAACTCACTCTTTTAAGCAACTATTCGACTCATGTTTCTCACACCTTCGAGAAGTTTATCCACCGCCAAGACACTTTTCACGTGTCATTCCTCATCCTTCACTGCCCGATTGTTGCCTTAAGTCAAAATCTATCTCTATAGCACTTGAACTAATTGATCACCACCAACTTTAAACAACTCCGAAGATCATCTTCCTCGAGCCGTCAACATTAGAAATACCCATTTGATTCTGATATTGCTGCACTCTGCTATCTCTGATAGCTATTTCTCTAGCATTATTTTCCACTACCCTGCCCCAAGGAGAATTAAAGAAGACCATAACACTGGCGAACTTAACATATTGGATCAAGGAAAATGACATCACATCACAGATGGAAATTCCACCATGCTTGAGAATACCAAGTCTCGTTACTCTATCAATCCAAACCTGAGCATTCATAGTCTGATTGCCTCTCCTCCGTCAGAAATAAAATAACGAATCTCTGAATCATGCACTGAGAAAACCTCCTTTCAAGTTATTCATCACTTCGGCGTATCGGCAACCGCCCTACCATTACACCAATATTGTGCGATAGTAACGTACGAATCATCATAATTATCAATGCCCAATCTCAGAACCTAGTAGTATTGATACAGAGCTGAAACAACAATACGGCCTTCTGTTAGGCGATGATAATAGCCCAATCAATTACATACGGAGAAACATCCTGCACCTCTAAATAGGAAATAACAAAGGCATAAGCCTCGAAGGAATCAAAGCGCACAATGAGGAATCAAGAAGGGAAGTGCTCCTAACAGCCCTGTAGCCTCTCGAAGATAAGTACAAACGTCTCTGTACCTATCGGCAAGACTCTACTAGACTGGCTCATGACTTGTGAGACCTACATGAAACTAGTTCTCTAATATCATGTTTTCACGATCCAAAATCCACTAAAGGTCGTGACGGCTCCAGACACCACTATCAGGCAAGATAACACTAAATAGTTAATTCAGTTCTCATTAACATATTAGAAATCAAACTTTTCTTTGAAAGAATAGTGAAAGATAGACTTTGCAGAGTAAATAATAATATTTTTTAAAAGTTTCAATGCTAAATAACCCAAAATCATCCCAAAATCCGGTGTCACATGTGCATGAGCATCAACTAGGAGAATAAATTAAATACAGCATTCGTCCGAAATACAAATTTGTACAGGGAAGAAAATACAAATACTCTGAAGGAGACTCAGTTGCGGAACTTAACATAAGATGGAGCTCACCTAAGTCTCCATATCAACCACGCCGCTGCGCCTACGAGTCCATTAGACATGCATGTGCTTGTACAATAAAATGTACAACAAGTATAGTATGAGTACGAAAATAGTGTATACCCAATAAGCATCCCGTCTAACCTCGAAAAAGTAGTGACGAGGGGTCGACTACAATACTTACTATGGACTATAAATAAAATGCCAATTATATCACTTAAACAAAAGTTATATAAAACTGTTGTAGGCTCATTTATCTTGAAGTAAGTAAACAATACTTTTATAATTAAGAAATCTCCAAATTTATTTCTCGTCATTTAACAATTTATCTTAGGCCAACGAGTCAATATCATTTATTATAAATTCCACATCAATCAATTCAATCATTTGCAAATCATACCGAGGTCGTACCGCCTGATCCAATATAAATATTTGAATTGTGCATTGTCGAGGGTCGAACAACACGAACCAACATATAAATATAAATTGTACACTACTGAGGGTCGAACGGTACGAACCATAAATGCATCTATATAACATGTAGAGGCGAACGGTCCGCTCCTATAAAGTAGTGCAAATTTACCCCGCTCGCAGAATATAATTGCGATGCAGTTACACATAGAATTTCTCAAAATAATTATTGTTATAACATTCTTTAATTCTTTTCAACAAATGAAATCCAAATGAAAACACTAAAGTCCCGAAATCCTCAATTTTAGATCTTTTCAAGGCACTTAATAAGCATACTCGATCTCAATTCCTTTCAAGGCAAGTAAGTAACAAGATCAATTAACGGTATCAGCAAATCATGGTGTAAACCTAGAACTAATCTGACATAAGCATAATTAATAGCTACGTACGAATTCCCTACACCTCGTGTATAAGTAGCCCCCACAAATAGAAGCATGTATTAATATAGTTCACCTATGGGGTTAATTCACTCTTACAAGGTTATATAGGACTTACCTCGCTTATAACCGGCTCCCAAGACCTTCCGACACCTCAAACCGATGTCAGCGCTCCAAACCTAGTCAATAAATATGTAAACCCATAAATATATACTCTAATACTCATTATAATCAAATCTATAATAGTTTTTAACTCCGTTTGAAAAGTCGATAAAAATCACCCTCGGGTCCACATGTCTGGATTCTGAAAATCTTTGAAGATAAACTTTACTCATAACCCCACGAACTCAAATATACAATTTATTTGTAATTCCATACCCAAATTCGTGATCAAAATTCAAAAATACCAATTTCTAAAAACCATGTATATAATCTTTAGATAGATAGGAATAACTTGACTTGGCATAGATGATGAAAACCTCAACTTGAAGCTATCCAAAAATCGCCCAATCAAGAGAGAATGGAAGAAATAGGCCAAATCCCCATATTTAAAGAACCCTCTACCCAGCGACTTCTCACACATGCAGTCACTTGACCGCTTCTGCGGTTCTGCAGGTGCGGCAAATGTTCTGCTTCTGCGGTCATCCCCCAGCTGCCCACTTTCGCTTCTGCGCCCTTCCGCATATGCGGTCTTGCTTTTGCGGCGAGATGACTGCATATGTGGTCTTAGCACTTCCCCAAAAATCTCATATGCGCCCTCTTGGCCGATTCTGCGACTTCGCACCTGTGTCCCAAACCTCACAGGTGCGGTTACACCAGAAGGCAACTGCTTTAGCTCTTCTTCTAAGTCCAAACTCGATCTGTTTACCACCTAGGATTACACCCAAGGCCCTCAGGACCCCAACCAAATACAAATATGTCCCAAAACATATTACAAACTTAGTCGAGCCTTCAAATATCATCAAACAACATTTAAATAATGAATCGCAACCCAATTCAAGCTTAATGAACTTTAGAACTTCAAACTTCTATATAAGATGTTGAAACCTATCAAATCACGTTCGATTAACCTCAAATTCTGGACACAAGTCATATTCGACAATACGAACCTATTCCAACTTCCGGAATTGGAATTCAAACCCGATATCAAAATGTCCACTTTCGATCAAACTTCTTAAAAACCTTCAAATTTCTAACTTTCACCAAATGACTTACGGACCTTCATCCACTTTCGAATGTGCTCCCAATACCATAATCACCCTACGGATTTATTCCCTGACTCGAAATCCCAAACAGACATCGATAACATTAAAATGCACTTCAACTCAAATTTATGAAGTTATTCAAAAATACTAACTTCTACAATAGGCGTTGAAACGCTCCAGAGTCATCCAAAACCCATTCCGAACGCACGCCCAAGTTCGAAATCATCATACGAACCAGCTAGAACCTTTAAATCCAGATTCGGAGGTCGTTTACTTAAGAATCCAACCTTAGTCAATTCTTCCAACATAAAATTTTCAAAATGAGAACATTATTTCAAATTTAACTCCGAACTTCCTGAATATCAATTTCGACCATGCGTACAAGTCATAATACTTGAAGTGAAGCTACTCATAGCCTCAAACCGCCAAACGACATGCTAGAGCTCAAAATGACCGATCATGTCATTACAACAAGGTTCCTATATTAAGAGTATTCTTAAAAACTTCAATATGCAATACTGTAGAGCTGGTGTTGCACCTGTTGTAAAAGGGGATATATTTGATAAAGATCAATGACTGGAAGATGAAGTTGAAAGAAGAACCATGAATGATGTGCCATAATCAAGTGTTATTGTTTAATGTATATACAAGTTTGTACAATGTCTGATATATCATTTACTATTAATATGTTGAGAAGATTTTCTTCTAATCCTGGGTGGGCATATTGGGTGGCTGCAAAAAAGAAGTGATGAGATATCTACAACACACCAAAGACTTCATGTTTGTGTACAAAAAGATTGATAATCTAGAACTACAAGTATATTCTAATTCTGATTTTTTAGGTTGTCAAGACACAATAAAATCAACTTCTGGGTATTTTGTCTTAGTTGGTGGTGTTATTTCTTGGAAAAGTGAGAAACAGCGTATCACTGCTACATCTACAATGGATGCTGAGTTTATTACTTATTTTGAGACTACTTTACATGATGTCTGGATGAAGAATTTTCTTACTAAATTGCAAATTGTGGATTTTATATCTAAGCCTGTGACTATTTTCGGTGACAACGGTGCAAGTGTGTTCTTCTTTAAGAATAACAAGAGAAGAAGAAGTTCTAAGCATGATAGCCTTAAGTTTCTTAAGGGTAGAGATATGGTAAAAGAAGATGACATATGTATTGAGCACATTAACACAGAACGATGTTGGTTGATCCCTTGATTAAAGGTCTTAGACTGTAGTGTTTAATGAACATGCTCAAAATATGGGTCGTTTAGAGTCTTTTGATGAGCTTTAGTTAGTGGGAGTCACTTTGTAATTACTGACTGGGATATTGCTTTAATAAATTTATTTTACGCAAACTTGTGTTATTTCATATTTTTTATGTTTATTGACTATCATGATATTTTTTATGTTTATTGACAAGAGGGGCTTGCTCTGATGGTAAGCAACCCCCACTTCCAACCGAGAGGTTGTGAGTTCGAGTCTCCCCAAGAGCAAAGGTGGGTAGTTCTTGGAGGGAAGGATGACGGGGGTCTATTTGGAAACAGCCTCTCTACCCCAGGGTAGGGGTAAGGTGTGAGTACATACTACCCTCCCCAGACCCCACTAAGTGGGATTATTCCGGGGTGCACTTTTTTATTTTCAATTGGATATTGCATAAACTCATGGTATCTTTGAGTTTTGCTGCTTGTTGCCTTGATTAACTCGAGCAAGGAACAAGGGAAACCTCCTGAGGTGATATGATTTTGTGTCACTTGGAGGCTCCTGAGGTGATATGGTTATAATTTCATTTGGAGAATTTTATTTCTTTCTAATAGGTGTGGCTTTGTTCACCTTTATTAGAAAGATAACATGCTTAGCACGCATGTCTGATTCATGCTAATAGAAATTCTAGCACATGTGATCATACAGAGAATTCATACCTCGAAATGTTGTGATGTATACTATAATTCATTGTTAGTATTCTCCATTGAGACTAGATGGATTTTTATATAGGTCATTGTATTCTTGGCTATGTGAGTAGTGTGATGACTATAAAATCTACAATCTTTCTAGAAAATATTTTTCTCAAAACTCAAAAGTTTTAAAATTGGTATTATGCTCTTCGTTATGCGATAATGATAGACATCCCATCAATCAAGTTCTCTAGCAATCTGCTATGGCTCTGAATTAATTATCTAAGGCCTTTTACGAGTATTCTGTTCAATGGAAATGTTGTATTCGTAAAAGTTGAGGGACCATAGTGAAGTTAATGACATAAACGTACGGACTGAACTGCCATTTTAGCTCTAATTACCGGGCTTCTTAAGAAAGAGTTTGTCCTAACTCCCAACAACCATTTTAAAAGGAAAGAGAAAGTCGGGGTCCAAAATTTTCCTTTTCCAACAGTTTCTTCATGACTTGCTTTTTGGAATTTCCAAAGTTCCAATCTTCAGCTGCTTCTTGCCAAATTCAATCTCACCCTCCACTCAAAACTGTTTATTTTTCAACAAAGATTTACTGCCTTCCAATGGAATTTAACTCTTCTTCTCCAAATACAATTCGTGTTGTTTCCACTTTTGCTTCACCATTTGAGGGTTCTGATCAAAATGATTCCTCCAATTCTTCTTCAAGCAGAAAACCACTTAGTTTATGGCCAGGAATGTATCATTCTCCTGTGACTAAAGCTCTTTGGGAAACAAGGTCTAAGATTTTTGAAAGACTTCTTGATCCACCACTCGATGCTCCTCCACAAAGTGAATTGCTTACAAAAACCCCATCAGAGAGCAGGACTTCAGTTCTTTATAATTTTTCGACTGATTATATACTGAGGGAACAGTACAGGGATCCATGGAACGAGGTCAGAATTGGGAAGTTGCTTGAAGATCTCGATGCTCTTGCTGGTACTATCTCTGTCAAGGTACAAGCTTTATTATCTATGCCAATTTCGTATTTGATTAATTGTATGTCTTTATTTCCATTGCTGCGTAACGTTTGAACTTTTCATGGGGTGGAGAATGGTAGAGGGGCAGGCCATTATCCACGAGTTTTGAACCGTGCACCATTGGCCTCAGGGATTTCTCCGATATTAAAAATAGAAAAAAATTGTACTTCCATGTGTTGAATTATGAAGTCTAAGGTTGGTTGTTCTGTTGTACTTAGATATGTTTATTTTCGTTCAAATTTTCAGTGTTTCCATTTATTTTAATGCCTGATTCCATTGGCTAAAACTATTTATCAATATAGTTCCGCTAAATTACTTATATACTCCTATTTTATATATTTATGAGAGTTCATGTTGAACTAAGTTTCCTGTCTTTGTTTCATGTAAGAACTCTAAACAGATGAAGTCCTTGTACAGAGGACATGATCTTTCTCTTAGATCAACGACAAACAAGATCAGGGTTACAACTGTAATATCCTGTGAGCAGTCACCATCCAACCTCACTAACGAAGTTACGAATTGATTTGCATGGATTGTAAGCTTAGTGTATGTAACAGCTTCAACTGGAAAGGTTATGTGGGGGAACAGGATGATGGCTTCTTGGATAAGTAGAGTTCTTATATCAACTGAGTAGGATGAGAGATTCCCAGACTTAGTTCACATGCCTACCAACAACTGACAGTTGTCCGATTATTTTCACTATGTGGAGGTCCATCACTGTTTCAGAATAGAAAATATGTCAGTAAAATAGCATGACGTCAAAAAGATGGAAAAGGAATGGTGGGACATCTACCAAGTTTCATGTCGGCGATTGATAGTGTACTATATTGGTTGAAGGAGTGATTTGTTGTCTCCCTGTATTGTTGTGGCCAATTCATACCTCATGAGCTAACTTATTGTTGTAGACAATTCATACCACATCACTAACTTTTAAGGCTGAGTTAGCGCCAACATCAATTTTCATAACATGGTATCAGAGGCAGACTCGTCTCTATTGTTATGTTATCCAATATTGGTCCCCTATTTTAAGTTATTCACAAGCTACATGTCAGTTTGTACATGTTGTGGAGGGGGAAAGCAGTGTTAGAGAGTCTAATATTGATTGATGTAATGAGTTGCAATCTCCTTATGTGGTTTTGGGTATTCTGAAGCTCATGTGCTAGCTTTTGAGGTTGAGTAGGCCCAAGGTCAATTTACTTAACATGGTATCAGATTTAGACTCATCCATATTATTGTGTTACCCAGTGTTCAGTCCCACGTAATGTTATCCGCGCTCCGAATATTCAGCGCTAGGCATGTAGGAGGGGATAGGAGGAAGGTTAAGGTACTAGAGTATCCCAAATAGGTTGAGAAAATGGGATGTAGCCTGTTTATGGTCTTGAGCAGTCCTCATCCTTTGAGGTTGACTTTTGGGTTTGAGAAAGTCCATTTCCTCAACAATGAAATGGGGTTGTAGTCTTCTTATATGCTCTTGGGCAATCCTGAATAGTTGTTTCGTTAAGTTACGCCTAAAGTTATTTTCAGACCTATCCTTGTTATATTTTTCGATATTGGGCCCTCCTAGTATATTATCCATACTTAAAGGCCCAATCATAGGCGTATGGGGTGAGTGTTAGAGTGCTCCATATTGGTTAACAACAACAACAATAATATACCCAGTATATTCCTACAAGTGGGGCTTGGGGGAGTAGTATATATGTAGTCCTTACACCTGCCTTGTGAAGGTAGAGAAGCTGTTTCTGTAAGACTCTCGGCTCAATAAAGTAAAATCACAACATTTATGACAAAAGTTCACACTAGTTAGACTTTCCTTGTATGGTCTTCTTCAATTCTTATCTCGTGAGCTAGCTTTTAAAGTTGAGGTTGTTTCAAGATCTATTTTCTTAACAACGATGAAGCTGAAAGCTGTAAAATGGATTTGTGGAAGAGAACCTAAAACCTTATTCCATGAAATGAATATTCTGAATGGAAAAGGGGATAACGGATTGAGATAAGATTCAGCAGGACATATCACAGATAGCTTGGGACAAATTTTCCCCACATCGGAGACTTGCTGAAAACATAAACACAAAAGTTGGTTAAAAGAGGGAGACAATAACATCAAGCTCTTCCAATGCATGGTTTGTGCCCTTAAAAGATACAATTTCCTTGAAACATAGAAATCAACATAGACGAGCTCTTGAAGGATGGTGGAGATTGGCAAATGATGCTACAGTATTATCAGACACTACATACTGAAGAAGGAATCCTAGAGACAAGGCATCGATGGTGTTACTATCTCGAGTATCAGCCATGAGAATGAGAAGGAGCTTGAGAAACCTTTCAGGAAGAGGTGGTTAAACAAGTTATTTTGTCAGTGCTTAGATAATGAGGCACCAAGGTTTGATGGTTTGCACTCTAACCCTAACATTCTTCAACATTGTAGGGAAATGGTTTTTAAAAAAAGATGTGTTGGAACCCATAGATATTTCCATTGTCGTGGATCATTTGGGATAAGTTTCAGTTCATCATTTAATAGTTTTGATGCCCAAGAGAAGAGGGGCATCTAATATAGACCATGCACAAAATCATGGCAAAAATAGTATATCTAAGGTATATGATAGTAATGGATTAGAATCTTACTTAGAGTGCCTTTGTGAGTGGAAGACAAATCTTGGATGCAAGTTTTATTTCTAATGGGACAGTGTACTCGAGGCTCGGAAGCGGAAGATCATGGTTTACGTGCTAAGCAGATATGGGAAAGCTTATAACCACGTAAAAAGGAAGTTCTTAAATAAATACTACTACAGAATGGGCTTTTGGGGACAAAAAATTCATACATTATCACATATCCACCATAAAGTTCTCCATAATGATTAAGGGGACTCCTATGGCTTTTCAAGTAATAATAGAGGCACTAGACATGGAAGCTCGTCATTTCTTGAGTATAACTCATTGAACAATTCATAAATATAGGCTTCTGAATGGATTTGTGGCGATCAAGGGAATGAATGAAAAGATCCATATTTCACATCTTTTATTCCTAGATGATAAATTGATATTGTGCGAATCACACATTAGACATGTATGATTATTGTTCAAAAATATGGATATGGTTTCAGGTTAATCCAGACAATGTATAGATATAATGAAGTAAGATTATATTCCCATAGGAGAAGCACAGATCATACAAGAACTAACATCATCGTATAGATATAAGGTGGCTAATCTCCTGAGAACTTATCTGATCCCACTTTCTATCATTCATCTACTCCTCCATCTCAAACTAGTTGAGATAGGCTATTTGAATCCTCTATACACCATCCACTCTACTTAAGCCCATTTATCTGACCCTACCTTAGGGTGGTGACTAATGATGCGAAAAATTTAAAGGAGATTGGAGAATAGAAAAAGCAATATTTTTCCAACCGGGGTGTAAAAACTCTTGTAGAAGCGACACTTTTAAGCCGGTAGTTCACAACTCATGTTATTGCTCACCATTTTGCTTCTATTAGCTTGTGTAAGAAATTAATGAGATGTGTGAAGCAACAGTTGAGAGGAGATATTTTCCGGTAGAATGCGACAAGGTCATGGCCTCAATTTGAGCAAAAGGTTTTGGAGATCAGCAAAATAAAGATTCATCATGCTTTATTCAGAAGTGGTTCTCGAGATTTGCATGCGGAGAAATGATGAGGACGGTAGTTCTTGCAAAATATGGATGTTACAACATAGTTGGTTCTACGATGAAGTTAATACTTCAGATGGGACATGCCTATGGAAAGGAATCATGAGTTGAACAAAAGAACTCTCGAGATTCATTGGCTTCATAATGAATAATGACAACCACATTTCAATTTTGTTTGGATATATAATGCGGAGAGTTGGCTAACAAAATTTCCTGATATATTCTTAATCATGACTAACAAATGGTAGCCAAAATATTAAGAAGAGACGCAGTTCAAGTGTTATGTGATATCTCATTCTGGAGATCCATTCATGACTGGGAATGGGAGACATTGCAGAATTCCTTCAGAAACATAATGTCACACCCAATTTGGATGCTGGTAATGGTATGGAAAATAAGTTACTGAAGAAAGTGACTTTCTCTACATGGTCATTTGGGTTGTAACCCAAATGTGGATAAAAGGAGGGATCGCATAGTAGCGAAATGATACTGCTTTGCATGGGCAAAAGAAGTGGTGAGGATGTGGATCACGTACTGTTAACTTCGTGGTGGAGTTATGCACATAAACTATTCCTCTTTAATATGTTATAGGTATTACCTTAAAAGATGGCAAAGTTTTTAGCAAGTTGGAGGATGAGAAAAGTTGAACAAGAAAGAAAGAAGCATATAATATTTCTCTCTTTTGTATTTTTTTGGTTGATTTGGAGAGAAATAGTAGAATTCGTAGGGTGTGGAGAACTCTATGTGGGGGGTTAAAGTGTTTGTTTTTCTTATTTATATTTTGGTGCAAACAAGATCTTCATTTCATAGATAGTTGGATGGATCTTGTGGACTTTAATGTGTTTCCTTACTTTTGTGTTTCGACACTGCCATGGCGTAATTATAATTAGTATTTGATTTTTTTCAAGGAATAATAATGAAGTGCGCTGTATTATATTTGGAACTTTTTCTTTAGAAAGCGACATTTCCAGACCCCACTTTGTGGGACTATACTGGGTGGTTGTTGTTGTTGTCTTTAGAAAGCGACATTCTTGAGTGCTAGCTTATGTACGTTAATATATTATTGGGATGTGTCTGCTAAAATTGTTGTTGGTTGAATCAGCATTGCTCGGATGTTGATAGCATGACTAGACCACTCTATTTGGTGACTGCCTCCGTTGATAAAATGGTGCTGAAGAAGCCAATCAGTGTTGACACCGAACTGAAAATGGTTGGTGCAGTTATTTGGGTTGGCTTTTCTTCAATTGAAATTCAACTTGACGTTATACAGCCATCAAGTGGTATTTTCTCAAACTGAATTTATTTACTAGAATTATGCAATCTTTTTTTCATTAGCTGCTCCTCTAAAGTGTATCAACTAATATCATTTAGTTAACCTCTTTCATAATTTTTACAAAAAAAAGTATCTTTAAGCTAGTGAAAAAGACTGATACTTACAGAGAACCAGAAAGTGTTTTACATAGTTTACCATATTCATATGTCCTAGTGTTTGAATATGTTAAGTTCAAAAACAATAACGATCTAGCCTAAACCTGGTTTTGAGACTTAATCTTGCTTTTTCTTATTTAAGCCCACATCGGCCGGGAAAATCTCCTGTTGACAACACTATTTAAATCGTTTCGTCTTTGACTTGTATGGTTGTACCCCTAAGACATGCCAATTTATAGTTAAGGATGTCAGCATTGTCATCATCCCCAAATTTTACTTGATGCAAAGTTTGTGAATGTAGATCTTCTCTCCCTATAGAAACCAACACTTCTTTGTCAACCCTAACCACATATTCTAAATGTTTGTATTATTGTGACAAATGATAACCTAAAGAGTATTCTTTCCTTTTCTATAAGCTGCTATTTTCACATCTCTCTCAGTTCTCACATGTGGTTCTTATCTCTGCTGTCAACACCACCGAGAATCCCATTCTTTGTATAAATTTCCTTTTATTAAAGTTAAGATAGGGGCTTCCATTTTACGTCTTAACTCTTCATTGAATACTGTGGTAAATAAAACTGATTTTATCTGCTGGTGATTGCGTGTTGCTCGCTAGTCTTTCTCATCTTTGGTCTCGTTAATCGTTTATTCATTTGATAAGTATATCGCACAAAATAACTTT
The DNA here is from genome assembly GCA_034376525.1 of Nicotiana benthamiana. NCBI lineage: Eukaryota > Viridiplantae > Streptophyta > Magnoliopsida > Solanales > Solanaceae > Nicotiana > Nicotiana benthamiana. The sequence continues at coordinate 12,304,741 of CM067338.1, read as the reverse complement.
GAATTTTATGCTTTCACCTTTGTCAATTATAGACTCGTTCTTTCAACATTTGAGAAATCCAGTTTAACTTGGAGGATTTTCTTACAGGGAGTAGCGATCCCTCAGAATCAGTCGCTCTGACAGCAAACTTCATTTTTGTTGCTCGTGACTATAAGACAGGGAAAGCTGCTCCAGTGAATCGATTGTATCCTGAGACAGAAGCAGAAAAGCTGCTCTATGAAGCAGCAGAAGCAAGAAATAATATTAGGAAAAGAAAGAGAGGGGAGGACAAAAGGGAGATTGAAAATGGGGGAGTTAACAGACTTGAAGAATTATTAGCTGAAGGTAGAATATTCTGTGACATGCCGGCATTGGCAGATAGGGACACCATTCTTCTCATAGATACCCGCCTTGAAAATTCTTTGATTTGTCAGCCCCAGCAAAGAAATATTCATGGTCGTATCTTTGGGGGTTTCCTGATGCTCAGAGCATTCGAACTAGCATTTTCAACGGCTTATGCTTTTGCTGGCCTGATGCCGTCCTTCCTAGAGGTTGATCATGTTAATTTCCTTAGGCCTGTAAGTGCATTTACTTGAACATCTCTTCAGTTATCACCGTTAAAGTATTTAGCCCTGGAGAAACAAAGAGCACTTCTTCATTTTCAATTTTTATGTAGCTAACAAGTATTCTAGTGGTGGAAGAAAGAATAACCATCGCTGTCCTAGTTTTATTCACGGCTAACAGGTATAAGGCATGCTGGTAATGTATTCTGGTGTTGGTGTGAGACCAACCCTACCCCTTTGTAAAAGTATCAAAATAACTCCACTATCAGTTGAATCATATCTAACAACAAGAAAGGCCCTGCTTTTGTTTGTATGTGAATATGGAAAAGATGAAATACTAGTATATGTAACGGAAATTGTCGCTTAATGACTAGTATCATTCAAGGGACAAAAAGAGAGGAGCGTATCATTTTAACATCATCTTTCCAAGTCTATTCCAGAGGTGTATTTGCTCCTGTTGCAGGTGGATGTTGGAGACTTTTTACGTTTCAAATCGTGTGTGCTTTACACTGAACACGAGAATACTGATCAGCCTCTGATCAATGTAGAAGTTGTTGCTCATGTTACTAGGCCAGAACAGAGGTCTAGTGAGGTATATTGAACTTCTAAAAACACAAACTACTCCCTCTGTTACATTTTGTATGGCATTCTTTCTTTTTCAGTCTGTTCTATAAAAATGATAAATTTTTATACTTGGAAATTCTTCAACTTTAAAATTCTCATTTTACTCTTAATGACTTGCACTTATTATTATAGAAATGTCATGGTATGTTTTTAAGGCCGTAAGTACTAAGGGTAATTTTGGTGTGTACTAAAAGGCTTTCCTTTTGTAAAACTCCGGATAAAAATGGCTTTACGAAATAAAACCAGGGGAATAGTTAATGGTATAGCACAAACAGTTGGCTCTTGCTAATGTAGCAATCTACAAAATCCTGAAACAGCTCTTATTCTCTAACCTGAAATGCAGGTATCCAATAGGTTCTACTTCACATTTACTGTCCGTCCAGAGGCTAAGGCCAATAATTCTCAATTCAGGATCCGAAAGGTTGTTCCAGCTACAGAAGAGGAAGCTCGTAGGATCCTGGAACGCATGGATGCTGATCATCTGCAGTCAATTCATTATACCTGCAAATGAACTTTTAATTACAAAACTAAATAGATGGCGAGTTGAGTTTTAATATGTAAGTAAGACAGTCCATATAAATTGAAACTGAGAGACCATTGTTGTAATTTATATTGCTAGATTACTTATACAACTTACCTAGGAGATGAGGCTGAATGATGGAACAAAGTTCTAAATTAGGAAAGATGTTATACGCTGACATTCCTCTTTTATTACAGCACTAAATAGAAATGTTTCTTCGGTAACGCTACTTCTGTTATTTCTGTTTCAAGTTACAGCCATCAAGATTTGTGTATGCAAACTTATAGCCCGTTTGGTCAAGCTGCAAAAATCAGCTTATTTTGAGAAGTGTTTTTTCATGTGTTTTTCTTAAAAGTGTTTTTGGTGAGAAGCAGCTTATGTTTCGCTAATTAGTTTGAAAAGCACTTCTGAGCAGCAATTAGTGTTTGGCCATGCTTTAAAAAATTATTTGTAAGTGTATTTTTTTTCAAAAGTGCTTTTGGAGTGGCTTCTGCTTCTCCTTAAAAACACTTTTTTTCTTTCCAAAAGCTTGGCCAAACAAACACCTCAATTTTTGGCCAAAAATGCTTTTGACCAAAAAGAAGCTTGGCCAAACAGACTATTAGGCAGGTATCGCCAGTTATTGATATTTTTTTACCAGATTTTGAGTGATTTCTTTTGGAATTCATTTCTATAATATCAATCTAACGGAAATTGTTTTCTGGTTTCCAAAATACTAGTATGAAGGAAAATATTTTATTATTAATATGTGAAAGCTCCCTACAATACTTTATTTCCTCCACAAATCTCCACACATAAAATAAGCTATCAATACCCCGATTTATAATAGTATAAAACCTATTTCAACTATAAACAGGAAAGCATATTCCTATATTTATTTTAACTTCAAAACATATTTAGGCATGAGTTAAACTAAATCCTAAATAATAAGGTTTCTTACTACAACTTTGAATTACTTTTCCAACATAGTAACTATTTAAATACTTCTTTCAGGTAGAACAGGGAATTGCCATCAATTATTGCCAAAAAGGAGGTGAAGGCATTTTTAGGAGCATTTGTTTCTGAATTTAAGTTTTATATACTAACAATAGTATATACATATAACGTATAACAAGTGACATTTCACAGCAAACATGACACAGTAACATAGAAAATAGAGTAATAATATGATAAAATCAGTTGAATTATACTTGCAACTTTTGCACTGTCAGTAAATATAACTTAAAATCATTGCTCATTATCCAATACACAAATGCATCTAGCTTTTCTCTCCCTAAAATCCGTTGCGAGGTTGCATTATGTCTTTACTTTTTACTGCAATCATGCTTTCTTGTTTCTCATAATTTTATAAATTAAGTTCTTTTTTAACCAACGGTCAAATAAAGCTGAAGGCAACCGCTACACAGCTGGCTCACAATGTTAATTTTTAAAAGTTACTTCTTTTTTTTGGTTGGAGGTATCCTTTTTCAACAAACTTAAAACACAAATTTTGTCTGGCAATACGCCTTCGATATTTTGCTAAAGAAATGCTCTTTATATATCTATCGGAATGGATACATTTCCAGATCTTGTACAATGAACTATAAAAATACAAAATTTAAAAAAAAAAAAAAAAGATTACATGTACCTTAAAGGCAGGCACAGTCTCAGACAAACTCCTAGTGGCCTTTATAGTAGTAGATTACATTGGTTTTGGCCATAAACAAAAATCTAGGGTTATGCCTGTTATAAGCTAATATTGTTATTATTAAGGGGATGAAGTGTCCTCGTCGGAGGAACTATGCTGCCTTGTTGCAGTCAACCCGCCAATGGCTGGTTGTAGAGTTGGATTTACTGGAACTGGAAACTTGTGGACAGAACTAACTATTGTACGTTCATTTATCATCCCAACTTCCTTGCAAACGCGATCAAGAACCATTAGGAAGTCTCTCACCACCATAAAGATTCTAAAAGGGTGAGCCTCTTCTCTGGCTGAATTTCCGTGGAAGTATTCAGTTATTTCTTTCACCAAGGACATGGCGACACTTTCTAGGGCTTGGAGCCTTATGATCTCCTCCTCTGCCATTTTCATAAACCTTCTCATGGACTCGGAAAATTCTTCTATGCTGCTGTCCTTCAATCCAACTGCTTCAATTGATCGGACAACTTCAGCGATGTTTCCAATCCCTTTAGAAAGCTTTAAGACCTCACTATGAAGCACTTCTGAATCCATTGCAGCAGCCTTCTTAACATTTATAAGCTCTGAACTAAGGTTTGAAACAACTTGGAGGCCAAGCTTCCGGCACTTAGCATCATCGCTAATGGTCGACTGTTGATCTTGATCTCCACCAGAGAGACGAGCTCCTTCACTTCTTATGATCTCCTGTACCACAAAATGCAAGAGGGATGTTTTCCCATCAGCTCCCTTCACATCTGCAAGCTTTAGCAGTGTATCCAGTTTGAACGCATGTGCATCACCGCGATTTGTCCCAACATTCATGCGGTTACCGGTTTTCAGCACTGCTTCCAGAAGCTTTAAGAACATTCTATTACTTCTCAGCTCTTCACAAGAAGCCTGTCAAGTAGCAAAGCTTATAAGGATTACAATTTCCAAGAAGACCTCATAAAAACTTAAGAAAAGGCTTCCCAGTCTGCTATTGGTTTGTGTGAGCATATAATAAACAGAGTATGAATACTTGAATTGGTTCAATTAGCATGCAATTTCATAGTTCAGGACATAAGTACATGATTAGTCAAGTTCCGACAGTATGGAATAATACTAGGTATGTTGTTGTAAGTTCCCACAGTTCAAGATAAAATGCATGATTATTCCCTAATCCAACAATTAGATGTCCTATCATACGGATGCCTCGGCACTTCCTTCCAAAATCACAGAACGCTATTTTTGAGTCTCATTAATCATAGGTACCAAAGAGGTTGCTCTGATGGTAAGCAACCCCCACTTCCAACCAAGAGGTTGTGAGTTCGAGTCTCCCCAAGAGCAAGGTGGGAAGTTCTTGGAGGGAAGGATGTCGGGGGTCTATTTGGAAACAGCCTCTCGGGTAGGGGTAAGGTCTGCGTACACACTACCCTCCCCATACCCCACTTAGTGAGATTATACTGGGTTGTTGTTGTTGTTATTAATCATAGGTACCAGCATATTTTCTTATTTAGCTTGCTATACATCAAGACCTTACAAACTCTTCTGTCAAATCAAAACTCAGAATTGTTTTGTGATTTTTAAAGAACTCAATATACAACTAGAAGCAAAATATGACTTTGAAACAATTACCTCTAGAGTTTCAAATGACTTTCTGAGGTAGTCAACCTCAGAATCAAAATTTGAAATGTACAGCATAGCTTCTACCCTTTTGAATGCAAAAGGTATATCAAGCACTGCTTTGAGAAACTTCTCGGCTGGCCCAAGCTTAAATGGAGAATCATCTTTATACTCTTTCAGCTTGCGTTCTTCTTCTTTTGATGGAGCCATCTTCAATAAACTCTCAAGGAGCTCAGTCCCTAGGGCATCAGCATTTCCTGAATAAAGAACGTACTTCATTTCTAAATCCAGAAACATTATATATTCTAGATATGCTTGCACTCTAAAAGTAGAATTAGAAAAAGGATCATCTTATTGAAGGTAAAGAGCAACAATCAGCAGAAACCCCGAAATGTAGAGCTGTGGACATAATTTCGGAATAGATACACCAATGTGCTTTACCAGAACCAAATAAAGTTAGATGCTATATCAACAACAACAACAACAACTACCCAGTATACTCCCACCAGGTGGGGTCTGGGGAGGGTAATATGTAGACAAGCCTTATCCCTACCCGAAAGGGCAGAGAGGCTGTTTCCAATCGACCCCCGGCTCATAGGATAAAAGGAAAAACAGCAGTAAAACAAAAACAAAGACAAAAACACAAACAATAGAGCATTAGTAACTCCAGCAGAAATAGCGTAAATAGCGTAAATAATTATCTAAACATACGAAACATAAATACAATCGCATGCAATAATATCATACAGTAACTACCATAACTACCAGCCATAAAGTTAGATGCTATATCCTAATCAGAATTAATAGCCTGAAATCCAGGGAGCAAATGCCAAATTACCCTTTGAACACCTATAAACTAGTCACGTATCAATACCTGCTAAGACAATCATTTATCCAAGTAAAATCAATGCAGGTAAATTGTTTAATACCAGAAGCACATATAAACTGGCATTTCTATCATCCGAGTCATTTTTCAGTTATAATTTACAAGTCCAAAAAAATAGAGTAAAAGAATACCTTCTAAAAGTGCTTCGCATACTTCCTCAACAGTCACATTTAGTGCCCTTAGCTGGATTGAAATGTTCTGTGACTTCTTTGGGTCAAGTACCCTATTCTCTTGACTCTGCGAGGGAAGAACAGCGCGTCTAGTTGTTTCTTTTGGATTTGAAGTTGGAGTCTTCACAACAAACAAGGTTTCTATCATTTCCTCATCCAATCTGCAAATAATAGGCTATATTTAATTACCCAACAACAAGATGAGGAGCATCTAAACATAAGTGTAACAACAAGATGAGGAGCATTAAAACATAAGTGTAACAATAAGAGTTAAGATTATCCTTACTTAAATGAACTTGATTTGAGTTGATCCCACACCGTTTCTCGATCAGAACTTGCTCTTACTTTATCCCAATGCAAAGTCTTTAACTTTGGTTTAGGAGTTTCCTCGTTTTCTATTTTCTGCTCATTTTTCTCAATGGGCTCCGAATTAGAAGGCAACTGATCCATTGGAGAAATCAATACTGGACTTTCAAGTGCAATAGGCCTTAAAGGAGTTACAAGAACTGGAGGCTTAGGTGGTGGCTTTGAAGTTGGTGGCGTTGGAGTTTTTGGACTATCCCAATTTTTAAATGGTGGTGGCGGAGGCGGAGGCGGTACACTAGCTGGAATACTACTCGAAAGAGGCGGCGGCGGTGGTGGGGTAACGGAAACTGGCTCAATCTGCTGTATCTGATTGGTGATTCTAGCCGGAGATTCAAGATTCTGATCCCAAACATTGAAACTTTGGGGCGAAGAGTCAATGCTTCTGCTTGAATATCTCTCTGGTGATGATGAACTAGGAGGAGATGGTGAATCAGATTCATTCCCCATGACTAATATCGGCACAAAATTTGCTCGCGGCGGAAGCGGAGGCGGAGGAGGCGGAGGAGAATACTGAGGTGGTGGAGCAGTATGACTAGCGACCAGTTCCGGTGACTTAGGCATTAAGCTGTTCGGACTCAAACTCACCGGCGGCGAAATGCTCAGTGATACAGACCGAACCGGTGAACCCGAACCGGAACTGGAAGACGAGTACGAAGAAGAAGATGAGCTGAATCTGGACCCACCACCAAAATTCTCCACCTCAACGGCGGCAAATGCCCTACGTGACGCCGATCCAGTACCGATCGAACTTTCTCTGCCGTCCAAGGATCCTCTCGGAGAGTAAAACTCCTCATCCTCTTCAGTTCTACCCGAGATTACATCTGCATTATTATTATTATTATTATTATTATTATTATTATTATTATTGTTATTATTATTCCCATAATTTTGACTCAAATTCCGTCCAAGTAACGGCGGCAATGGATGGATCTCCGGCGAATCCATTTTTCTCGAAGCTGCGACACTAGTCACGTTGCCGCTACGACGACGTTGCGGAGGGTTGTGGGGCCCATCAATTCCACCATGCGAACTAACCATAGTACCCAAGTAGAGAAACTCCGAACTGGTCTGCGACGGTCTTTGTAGCTTAGGAATATGACTGCGGTTACCACTACTGCAGTTGTTACCATTATTACTATTACCATTAGAACTGCTGTTAGATCTCTGCGTTTTAACATCAGCAGCTTGATTTCTTCGCTTGCGGATGTGCAAAAATACAGCAAGTGAGAGAACAAGGACAGCAGCGACGACACAGATGATAGCGGTGGCAATGAGTTTGGAGGAAAGGGGTTTGGATTTAGCGGAATGGGGAAGGATAAGAGAAGAGATATTAGCAGGGAAAGAAGCAAAAGCAGAAGGAGAAGGTGGGGGAGGAGGAGAAGGGAAAAAGGGGAAAAAGGGAGTATTATTGTTATTGTTAACGTTATTAGGAGTAGTAGAAGAGTCAAAAGGGTATTTAGGAGTAGTAGTAGCTGTCGGTGATGGAGCAGAAGGAGAAGGAGGTGAAGAAGAAGGTGGTGGTGAATCTACCGGGAAAAAGGGTTGGTGGAGAACACGGCGGTTGGTGGCGGAGACGGTGGCAGAGAAGAGGAGGAGGACGAAGAAGGAGGAGGATAACATGGCGGTGGTGGTTATGAAAGGGAGAGGGGAGAAGATAGAGAAAGAGAGAGAGAGGAGTAATAAATGTAGCTAATTAGTCAGCACAGTGGGGAGAGAGAGAGAGAGAAAGAGAAAAGTGGAGATGTGCATCAGTCAGCACAGCAGCATCTGCTGCATGGATTTGGAGTAGTAGTAATTGAGAGTGTGAAAAGGTAGAAAAGGAGAGATTGTGTGAGAGAGAGAGAGATTTGGAGAGTAATTAGAGAGAAATGAGTGGAGGAGTACGTGCGTGGCTGCATCCAGCTAATATTCTGCTGCTCATTTTCCGCACTCAAACAGCGCCAATTATAAATATACTAGTAAATACTACTGCTTTCTTTTCAATATGTCAGGCGAGTATGATGTTATTTACGGTATTGATCTCATTACAAGATTATTCATTTATATGTTCCTTAAATGCTTTGATTATTTTATATTAGAGCCCGTTTGGCCAAGCTAATTTAAAGTAATTGATAATTATTAGGTGTTAAAAAGTACTTTTAAGTGTTAAAATTAATTTAAAAAATAAATAATTATGTATTTGGATAAAAATGTTGAAATTAATAAGATGCAATCGAAGAATTGAGTATTCAAAAAGTTTTGTTTTAAAAAGAAGTATTTTAGGGATAAAATAGTAAATTTTTTGGTCAAATTTAAAGTGTTTATAAACTGAAATTTGATAAATTGGAAGAGATCAACTTATGCCTTTTGGCTTATTTTCGGCTTATAAGCACTTAACTTATATGCACTTTTAATTTTACCAAACATATAAATAAGCCAAAAAATGCTTATAAGTCAGTTTGACTAGCTTATAAGCTTAGCCAAACACCCTTTTACTTTTTTTATGAGTAATTAATAGCGAAAAAACTTACTCGTACCGAGTGTTTACACCAAACCAATACATATATGACACGTGTCTTGCATATGAACTCCAATCATTTAACCATGGTAAATTATATGTATTCTCATCTAATTAAATTTATTAACCATGATAAGTTAATATAGTTTGGTGTAAACACCCGGTGTAGGTAAGTTTTACTACTCCCTCCGTTCACTTTTACTTGTCCATATTGAACTTTTTACACTCTTAAAAAATAATAATAAATATAGTACTCCCTCTGTTTCAGTTTGTGTAAATCTATTTCTTTTTTTGTCCGTTCAAAAAAGAATGGCCTCTTTCTAACTTTGGAAACAGTTTAGGCTAAACTTATAATTATAACCTTAATGAAAAGTTTTAACCACACAAATACTCTGGGCCGTTTTTAACTTATTTAGGACCACAAATTTCAAAAGTCGTTTTTTCTTAAACAAGTCTTGGGAAATAAATTTAAAAATGAGTAATTAATGATAAGGGTAAAACAAGGAAAAAAGATTGTCTTTCTTTTAATTTAGTATGATGGACAAGTAAAAGTGAAAAAGATCTATATTCGCAAACTCAGCGTGGCCCAACAAAATTGGTGAAATACCAGTAAAGTCCTTCATTTCACATTTGGCTTAATAGCCATCTTTTCCTCCAAAACTAATTTAATAAATATTGATTATCCCAAAATATTGATTACATAAACCATCATCCTCTCAATGAAATATCAACCAACTTCATATGTATACCTATATTATTACATTTTTTAGAAAAATATAATTTATACGGTGGGAAGATCAAAAGTCCTATATCTATATATAATATTAATTTTTTATACGGTATACACACTTATACCACACTTATGTTAAGAAAGTTTTCGTTAATCGCATAATTCACCACCCTTCCCCCTAACCTAAACATGAATGCTAACCTAGAAACTAATTTTGAGCCATTAAACATGAAAAAGAAAACATATATTGAAGAATAATGTTTGTAAGATAATTTTTACAAATATTCAAAGAATAATGCATATTCCTTGAACAGAAAGCAAAAACATATAAAAAAATTATGAATATTTTTAATATACAAAAATATATTGATGAATACTTGAAAAATATTTTTACGAATATTCAAAGAATAATGCATATTCTTTGAAGAGAAAACTAAAAAAAAGATACAAAATAATAAAGCTCGTTGATGAGTTAATTGTCAAATAGTCATTTATATAATAGCCATTTATAATAAGGTTATCCGTATCGGCCTATAGCTATCATATAAGCTCATTGACTAATATGGTTGTAGCCATATAACTTATGATAATTATATGGTCGTGATTCATAGTAATACCGGGCGCTTGTGTAATAGGCGGTAATATTAATTTCATTTATTAAGGTCATTCCGGCCTATAAAAACCATATAAGTCCATTGACTAATATGGTTGCAGTCATATAACATATGCTAATTATATCATTCTGATACATAGTAATATCGACCGCTTGTATAATAGTCGTCTATATAATTTCATTCATTAAGGTCATACATATTGGCCTATAGCAATCATATACGTCCATTGACTAATATGATTGTAGTAATATAACCTATAATAATTATATTTTTGTAATTCTTAGTAATATCGACCGTTTATATAACAATCTTTTATATAATTTAATTTATTATTGTCATATGTATCGGCCTATAACAACCATATAAGTTCATTGACTCATATGGTTGAGTCATATAACCTATGTTAATTATATCGTTGTGATTCTTAGTAATATCGACTGTTTATATAATAGGCGTTTATATTAATTTCATACATTTTGACATGTAGTAACCATATAAGTCTATTCACTAATATGATTGTAGTCATATAACATATGCTAATTGTGTCGTTGTGATTCTTAATAATATAGACCGTTTACATAATAGCCGTTTATATTAATTTCATGCATATCGGATTATAGCAACCATATAAGCCCGTTCACTAATATGGGATAGTCATACAACATATGCTAATCATATTGTTCTGATCAGCCTTTTGTATAATTTAATTCATTATGGTCATATATAACGGCCTATAGCAACCATATAAGTCAATTGACTAATACGGCTAAATTCATATGGTTAATATGGTTGAAGTCGTATAACCTATGGTAATTTTATCGTTGTGATTCTTAGTAATATCAATTGTTTACATAATAGTCATTTATATTAATTTCATACATATCGGCATATAGCAACCATATAAGTCCATTGACTAATATGGTGCTAGTCATATAACCTACACTAATTATATCGTAGTGATTCTTAGTAATATTGACCATTTATCTAATACACATTTATATTAATTTCATACATATCGACCTATAGCAATCATATAAGTCCATTCACTAATATGGTTGTAGTCATATAACCCATGCTAATTATATCGTTGTAATTCTTAGTAATATCGATCGTTTATATAATAGCCATTTATATAAATTAATTCATTATGGTGATACGTATCGGACTATAGAACTCATATAAGCCCATTGACTAATATAGTTGAAGTCATATGACTAATATGGTTGAAGTCATATAACCTAGTTAATTATATCGTTGTGATTCTTAGTAATATCGATCGTTTATATAATAGTCATTTATATTAATTTCATACATATCGGTCTATATCAAACGTATAAGTCCATTAACTAATATGGTTGTAGTCATATATATGTTAATTATATCATTGTGATTTTTAGTAATATCGACCGTTTTTATAATAGCCGTTTATATAAGAATTCATCACGATTCAAATCAACAATCGATGCAATATGGGAGTTTGTATTGAATCAGTATCATTGACGTTTTCTATGCCTTTAAACCTTCTTGAAATGAACTTTTTTATTGCTATAGAGTAATTTTCCTTAGCGTGTTGATAGATATGATGTATTGACAACTTGATTAGGGATTTGATTCCTGATAATTGTTTGAATTAATTGATGGAGCGATAAATTATACCGTGAAGCTATTTATTATTTTGCTTAATCGATAGAGAAATTTTATATTAAACTTCTTTACATCTTATACTCTAGTTTAAATTCGTGATTCAACTAGGTAATCGAAAAAGCCTCTTGAATACTAATCGATCTAGAAAATAGGAAATATTCGTGAGAAGTTACCCTTAGACTAAACCATTTTATTCGTCGCAAATGTTCATTGTGGTTCAATTAGATTAATTATTGAATCTAAAGTTTAATTGAAAGAGGAACCTTAACTTCAAGTATAATTTAATTATCTGGTGAATTCCCGAGAATCAACAGTATTATAGAGTGAACTAATTCAAGAATTAGATCCCAAGTCAATTATCTTGCACATATTTAGTCAATTGCCCTTATTTCTCTCACTAATATCTCTTTGTTGTTCAACTATTGTCTTTCGTGATCAATTGATAATTATTTAATGTATAATAGTTAATTGTAGCTGAAATCATTCAATCAAGTGTTAATTTTCATGGATAATAATTAACTAAAAATTATTCGAATGCTATTAAATTCAACTATAGAAACAATAAGTTAACTATACTATCTTTGACTAGCGAGCAATAACTAATGAAAATAATAAGTTAATGATACTATCTTTAACTAGCGAGAAATAACTATGTGTTCTATTTTACGCTCATCATATATTTAGCTCTTATTCTATAAATTTCACATAAAAAATATTGAGTTTTGTTGAATCTCAAACTTGTTGTTGGACCAGTCACTTTTGTCTATCTTTTCCTAGTCCATTGAACATCTCCAAGTGGTATTTTTTAATTTTTATTTTATTCCACGCTAATATATATATATATATATATATATATATATATATATATATATATATATATATATATATATATATATATATATATTAGCAAATACCAGACATATACTTTTCAATTATATATAGGGGTAAAATTTTCTAATCAAACACATGCTAACAAGAAACAAGAATATTCAAGTCCTATAATGATAGTCAAGGAGTGGTTTTGTAACCTGAACGAATTTTATCCAAGAAATAGTATTCGGTGACTTATTTTTCCACCTTCATATAATGATAGTCAAGGAGTGGTTCTAAACCAATTTCAAGTTTACGCATGTGATAAAGCATTATTTAATACAATTGATTGTTCTTAATTACAATCACCATTTTGTTTTCCACAACAAACAATTAGTTAGTGTTGTCCATGCAAAATTTTATTCTTTTGAATGGATTTAACTTACAATATTGATAGTGTAAATAATTTTGTTACTACTAGTCTAATTTTATATGTTATAGCACTTCGCTTGTTTTATGTTTTAGCTATTAATTGCACATACTATGAGCAACTACATATTATTATCTTTTAAGTAGCCAGTGTAAAGATTCTTTTATAACTACAGTGTATAAAGATTAATATCTTTTTGAATATCTTTAACTAGGTGCATCTTTCTTAGAGAAATTAAATTTAAATTGCCTTAGACCACTTTTTTAGAAACTTTTTTGAAAACAAAAAAATACAACTTCAAGCCGCCAGGGGTGTTCATGGTTCGATTTGGATCAAATTTTTTCTAAAAAAAAACAAACCAAACTAACTAAGTCGTTTTCTCAAATATGAAGTTGTTAATGGATTAAATCCAGTAATGAAGCTAAAATGATAATGAGGAAAAAGAAGCGGAAGAAGTAAAGAGAAAGAAGGCGGTATGAACTAGGAGAAGAGAAAAGTTCTTATTCATCTGTATATCAATGCTAATTGTAGCTAACTAAACTAAATGTAACCAATTAGAGATAAAGTTGTTATTAACAGCTTAACTAACTCTAAGATTGGTGGTTAGTAACCAACAACTTAACCTATATGAAATTATTAAATTGACCTTCTTTACTTTATGTTATATCTTTCTCTACACTCCCCCTCAAGCTAGGTACTGAAAATACATTAAGAACACCTAGCTTGGAAGAAAGATATCCATGCCAAACCTTGCTGAGACTTTTAGTTAATATATCTATTGGCCGCTTCTTTGTAGATATGTATGTAGTCTTGATAAGGCTTTGTACAATTTTTTCCCTGATGAAATGACAGTCGATTTCCATGTGTTTTGTTCTTTCGTGATAAACATGATTTGTTGTAATTTGAATTGCAGCTTTGCTATCACTAAACACTTCAACTGGTATTTTGATTTCAATTTCCACTTCTTTTAATAAGCCAATCAACCAGATGAGTTCTGCAATAGTTGTTGCAAGGCTTCTATACTCAGCTTCAGCAGAGCTTCTAGAAACAATAGTTTGTTTTTTGGATTTTCATGATATTAGAGAATCTCCAACCTTGACTAGGTAACCTGAAACAGATTTTCTTGAAAATGGACAAGCCGCCCAATCTGCTTCACAGTATGTTGAGATAGTATTGTTTAGCTTGCTTGAGAGTAAAATACCTTTCCCTGGGCTGTTTTTGATGTATTTGACAACTCATAGGGTTGCTTTCATGTGAGACTTCTTTGATCTTGGAAGAAATTGACTTAGTTTTTGAACACTAAATGATATATCAGGCCTGGTCATTGTTAAGTACAGGAGTTTGCCTATCAGTCTTTGATAGGAAGTTGGATCTGCCAGTTCTTCATTCATTTGAACACTTGACTTGGTTTTTTTAGATGTTCATCATACTCTGTAGTTGTAAGTTTCACATTTATGTTAATAGGTGTAATAGATGGTTTAGCAGCTGCAACTCATGTTTCAGAAATGAGTTCTAGTGCATACTTCCTGTGATGCATAAGAATTCCTTATTCTAATCTAGCAAATTCTACGCCTAGAAAATACTTCAATTCTAGATCTTTCATTTTGAAAGACTACTATAGATAAGTTTTTGTTTCCTCTGTTAGTTTCAGAGAGTCACCAGTCACAAGCATATCATCTACATAGATTAATACCATTGTAATTCCTTCTGCAGTTCTCTTAAGGAATAAAGACTGATCAAGTTGACTTTACTGGAATTGAGACTTCATTAATGCTTCTGTCAGTTTAGCATTCCATTGTCTGGGAGCTTGTTTCAAACCATATAGAGATTTTACAAGTCTACATACTTTATTCTCCCCCTGACTTGTGAATCCTTGATGTAGTTGCATATAAATTTAATCTATTAAATCTCCTTGTAGGAAAGCATTATATACATCCTTTTGATGTATATTCCAGTGTCTTGCAGCATCAATAGCTAATATAGTTCTTATAGTTTTCATTTTTATAACATGAGAGAACGTTTCTTGACAATCTATCCCCTCTTTTTTACTAAAGCCTTTGGCTACTAGCCTAGTTTTAAATCTTAAGCCTTGTATTTAATCTTGTAAATCCACTTGCACCCAATAGGAATCTTTCCAGTAAGCAGGGTTACTATGTCCCATATATAGTTTTTTTGTAGTGCCTCAATCTCTGCTTTCATTGCATCTATCCGTTTTGGGTCCTTTATAGCTTCAGAGCTTAGAGTTGGTTCAGTTATATTTGAAATTTTTGTCAAGTAAACTTGATATTTAGGTGTTAGATGATCATAAGTTATGAATTTTGATATTGCATATGGTTTATTCTGTTGAGTAGTTAATGACATAAAGTCTTTCATCCATATAGGTGGTTTCTTTCCTCTTTCTGATTTTCTGATATTTACTGGTTGTGAAATTTGATCTCTTTGTTATATAGCTAAAGTTTGTTGATTGTTAGTCTGAGTAGATTCTATATGACTATTCCCATAATGTTGTGTGAATTCTTGTATTACTTCTGGCACATTGTTAGTTTGTTGTTCATTTGAATACATATTATTTTCTGAAATTGTAGTTTGTATTGTTGAATCTATGTTATGTAGAAACATGTCTGTTGTGTTTGGATGTAGAAATAAGGGTTTATTGTTGTCTTGTTTGTTCTTGAAAGGGAATATATCTTCTCTAAATTGAACATCTCTGCTTACAAAGAAATATGAAATTTATATCTATTAAATCATACGGTACATATCCCTTTTGAGTTGCAGCATATCCCATATGTATAACAGGTTTTGCTCTAGGTATCAATTTATCATTTTGATTAACTAATTTTGCATAGCACAAACAACCTATAACTTTAAGATGTTGTAATATAGGTTTCTTATTGTACAAATTTTCATATGGAATTTTATTTCCAATGACAGAACTAAGTAATCTATTAATGATGTATACTGCTGCAAGAACACAATAGCCCCAAAATTTTATAGGTATATTAGCATGAAATATTATAGCTCTAGTAAGTTCTAGACTATGTCTATGCTTTCTCTCAGCTATTCCATTTTGTTGAGGAGTACAATGACATGTTTTTTGATGAATTACTCCTAGATTCTTAAAGAAGTTTTCACATGTTGCAGCACTTGACTTGTCTTTGTTTAGCAGCTGTACAATATGCTCATACTGCTCTTTTGTGAAAGTGCAATTCCTCATCCAAGGTATACTTGCTATTTGGTCAAAATACTTGCAATTATTAGTACTCAGAACATTATTTGTTAATTGAAATTTTTGTAAGAAATTCTCATTTAAATTTTCTCTAGATAACTGATTTCCCTAGATACTTATATCAAACAACACATTATATGAACTATGAGCATTTGTATTCTTCTTTCTTGGTCTACATTCTGGAGGATAGCCTATGACCTTATAACAATTTTCTTTAGAATGCCCTTTCATTTTGCATACATCACAGAACATATTGAATTTTTTTCTTGTTTTTTAATAGTTTCCCCCAGTTTTGGTATACATTGCCGATTCAAATTGACTAGTTCCAGAAGTTGGATTTGCTACTAGTACACCAGCATTTGCTGCAACTGATTTTTGGCTCTCATCACTAATCACCATGGCATATGCTTGATTGACTGTTAGCACTGGACTCATGAGCAAGATTTGACTTCTGGCCTGGCTATAGGAATCATTCCGACCCATCAAGAACTTAAACAACTTCAATTTTTGTAAATGTACAACAAACTCTCTTGATTTTGTGCAGTCACGATCAGGTGCAGGGACTAATGCTTCAAATTCTTCCCACAAATCTTTCAATTTTGAGAAATAAAAAGAAAAATATATTGTCCCTTGACAAAGTGTAGCAATTTCTTTATAAAGATTATATGAGCTTGAACCATCCACCTTTTCAAATCTTTTATGCAAATCATCCCACAGAGCCTTTGCACTTGAGGCATACATTATACCACCAAGTAACCCATTGCTCACAAAGTTCATCAACCAAGAAAGCACAACAACATTTACTCTTTACCAATGATTCCACAGGCTTTCTGGAAAATTTTCCTTCCTAATAATACAATTCTCATAAATCAAAACCACAGAGAATAATTTTCAATCCCAGTTAATTGAAAAGATATGATTTGAATGCCACTAACGTCTGAAGGGCTTAAGAACATTGTATGATTGTAATCAATTGCATGGAAATCTGTTTGATTTGAATTTGTAGTTGAAATTACTGGAGGAACACTAGCTGGTTGTTCGTTAGCCGCCAAAGCTGATGGATTTTCTTGAAGATTTGAGTGAAGCAAGAACTGAAGTTGGAACTTCTTCGATTTTGCGGAATTAAGGGTTGGATCGAGGTTCAAGCTTATTGAATTAGCTTGATCTGCTCTGATACCATAAAGTTGTTAATGGATTAAATCCATTAGTGAAGCTGAAATGATAAAGAGGAAGAAGAAGCAGAAGAAGTAGAGAGAGAGAAGGCGATATGAACTAGGAGAAGAGAGAAGTTCTTATTCATCTGTATAATCAATTTACAATGTAGATGTGTGTGTGTGTGTGTGTGTATATCTGTGTTCGTTGTAACTAACTGAACTAAATATAACTAATTAGAGATAACATTATTATTAACAACTTAACTAACTCTAATATTGGTGGTTAGTAACTAACAACTTAGCCTATATGAAATTACTAAATTGACCTTCTTTACTTTATGTTATATCTTTCTCTACAAAATATTAGAACCAAACTAAACCAATTAAGTCGATTTTTATAAATAGCTTAAGGGCTCAATTAAAAATATACTATTCTTAACATGAAATAGATTCATATATTTAACAAAATAAAACTACCAATTAAATTAGAATGTAAAGGTAAAGAGATTGTACTAAAAGTGCGACCGATTAATATTTACTATAAAATTTAAAACTTTGTATAAAAGTGTGTGTGTGTGTATATATATATATATATATATATATATATATATATATATATATATATATATATATATATATATATATATATATATATATATATATATATGTGTGTGTGTGTGTGTGTGTGTGTGTGTGTGTGTGAGAGAGAGAGAGAGAGAGGGAGAGATAATAAATTTAAAATAATTACTCCTATATTCGGTTTGGTTCGGTTTATTTTTAATTAAAACCAAAACCGAACCAAATTTGATCGGTTTTTAAATTTTAAAACCAAAATCAAACTAAATAAAAAAGTATCGAATTTTTTGGTCTGTTTGGTTTGATTCGAGTTTTCGAATTTTTATGAAATCCCTACTAGCAGCTCTCCCATTGCCTCTAGCAAACGTTTTTTCTTTTAAAAAAGCAAAGAAAATTCAAAAACTTTTCCAAAAATTTCCCGACAGGCTTAAATGATATGTTCAAAGAGTTTGTTGTAAAATAGACATAATATCTGAACATATGCATTAGACCTTGCACCATATACTTGTCAGATTCTAGCGTACCAAAACTATTTGGCAATAGATTTTATTGGAAGTTGAACACCTTATAGAATTGAATATAATTGGAAATATACATATACTCTTTTAGGAAGTAAAGAGTGAGGTGGATTGAAGTATGTGTAGGGTTCAAATTGACCCATAACAAAGAAAGGTCAAAGTGACAGCCGAAGTACGAGTTGATGCATTAGTTAGTAAAGAAACCTCAAAGGGATCAACCAACATCAATTTAATTGTTTGAAGTACCTAAAATTTACTTTAACATAAAAGGAGTGGTATTTATATGGGGGGTCTACTATACGTGGCATGCATATGACATATTTTATTTGAGTTTAATAATTTGTTTGGCCAAAGCTTCTCCGATGTTCATTTTTTTCTTTAAAAAATTTATTTTCTATTAAAATATAGGTGTTTGTCCAAGCTTTTAGGAGAAAATAAAGTGTTTTTGAGTAGATGCATATACCGATATTTGAAAAACAACAAAAAAAACTTCTTCCCGAAGTACTTTCTTGAAAAGCTCGATGAAATTTTATTTGCTATTCAAAAATATTTTTAAATTAAGTAGCCACACAAATTTTTTTGAGCTAATTTTAAAAGTTTGACCAAACAATATATACATTGACAGTGTAAATAATTCTCCTTAGTTTTGCTTTAACAACCTTGGTTCACTTTGAGGATTCACGGTACTTAACATGCTCATCTATTTGTTTGATCTTTTGCAAAAGCTTTTAGGAAAAATAAAATGCGTGGACAATTATTGTATCGGGTAGAAATAGAATTCTAATTAATGTAATTATCTATATTTTAGAGAGATTTTAGGGTTTATAATTTGGTGGCTAAGTCATTTTCTCCCATAAAACAGAGAGGTTCTGTTTCATTGTAATTCATCTCAAAATAATAAGAATTCTCTCTCTCTTTCTTTGCAATTTTTTTTAAATTATTTTATAACATATCAGCATGAGACTTTATCCAATTGAGTAGAAGCTTTGGGATTGAGCATAATGATTGTTCATTATTTCATGAACTTCCTTCATGATTAAATTTTGGATTTAAAGTAAGTATTTTACTTTATTCGTCTCTTTTAATTTCTTGACGTTCTATAATTTGATTTTAAATACAAGCAAAGACGATAAATTTGATTAGAACTTTAATAGAGTTTGACGAAAATTATAACTATCCAAAGTAGTAAAAATTTTATGCTTTACCGTGATCAAATTTATGTATGTGTGGGCAAAGAACTGGAAACCCATCCTATTAAATTCGCTTCATTCTCATTCCCTTAAGAGAATATGATAGCAGTATGTGATAAATCTGAAAGAAGTCAATATTATTACTATGAATGTATCAATGAAGGTGGACGTGGCAATAGACGAAATTATAATCGTCATCGTTGTGGTAATGAGAACAATAAGGATTCTCAAAATAATCCTTCACTTTGTGAAAGTGATATTTGTCATCGATTTGATATGAGATTTAGTAACGCACATATTGATGATTATGGTCCATTCATGATGTGAATGTTACAACATGTGATTTATGAATACATATTCATTCTTGGAAGAATATGAACGTGCTAGTGGTAGTGAATATACCACACTCACCTCTAGAATGAGGTTTAAGGGAAAATAAGAAAATAATGTCATTATTTGTCACGACCCTAACCCCGAACCCGGTCGTGATGGCGCCTCTCGTAAAGACTAGACCGACGACACATTTCATTTTCAATTATTAAAAGTTAAGCATTTAAGAACAGTCTAAACATGATAAGAATAAATTCGAAATAATCGATAACAATATAAATACGCGGAAGAACACCCATACACAGCCCTAGGGGTGTCACTAGTCATGAGAATTTATAAGTCAGAATACAACCCCGCTAAGTACCATAAACTAGTATAAATGTTTGAAAAGTAACATAATCAATGGAGAAGTAGAGACACGGGGTTGCGAACGTCAACAACTACCTCGTAATCTCCGAAAGCCCGCCTAAAGATGGAGGATCGACACTCGAGAGTGGAACTAGCCACTGAAACTAAGAATACACGGAAGGCATAAGGCATTCTATAATGATGCAGTAAAATTATTTAAAAACAGTAAACCAATGAAAAATCAAGTAAATTCTGCTTTCAACTAGTAAACAAGTAATTGACAGGTAATTAAGGTAAATTAAACAAATAGAAGTTCATCTCTCGGGCCCAGTATCACCACATCCACCCCTCGGGCAACATCTCAGAATAATAATAACCCCTCGATCTCAATCTCACATCACAATGGATACCCGCGCTTACTGGGAGTGTGCAGACTCCTGGAGGGGCCATTTACCGTCCAAGCGTAATAACAAGCCATCTCGTGGCATCTAATCTAGGCCTTTGGCCTCATATCAATCAAGCCACCTCGTGGCATACATATCTTAGGCCTTCAGCCTCAAATCAATATCAGTGTTTCCGTACAACATAGGCCCTCGGCCTTACTCAGCCAAAATCATTACGAGCCCCTCCGGCAATAGAATAATAGTATTTCTCAGCTCAAAATATCATTTAAAGTGTCATTTAAGTCTTAAAATTGAGAAAACATGGTTGAGTAGTAAAAGGGTGGAAATTAACATGTCTGAGTTCCAGTAATAAGTCAAAAAAGTGAGAAAATATCAAATAAAATCCCCGAAGAGTTCAAATAGTTGGCACAAATCCCAAATATGGCATTCAGCCCAATAAATGATGATAGGAAATAGTTTTCAATGAAATACGCGGTAAAATCATCAATCGGGACTGACCAAGTCACAATCCCCAATAGAGTACGACCCCACGGTTATCATCAAGCGTGTGCCTCACCTCAACATAGCACTACGATGTGCAATCCGGAGTTTTTGACCTTTAGAACATCATTTACAATCATTACTCACCTCGAACCAGCTAAATCTCTAGCTCGCGATACCTTTGCCCCCCGAATCGTTATCCACACACGTTGAATCTATCCAAAATCAGAACGAGGACGTCAAAGCATACTAATGGAACAAAGTCCAAGTGAAAACAATAAATAAAGGGCACAAATCCCGAAATTACCAAAACCTGAGCCTCAGGCCCACATCTTGAAATTAAATTTTTTTTGCACCAATAGATTTCTTATCTCCCCACGAGTTCATACATATTAAAGTTTCTCAAATACGACCCCAATTGGTCCGTCAAATCCCAAACCAAAAGTCCAATTTCTCAAGCCCTAGTTCTTCAATTTTTTAAACTTAGCTTTCATGATTTTCTTTGTAGAATTCACATAATAATTGAGTTTACGTCCGAAAATCTTACCTCTCAACGATTCCCCTTGAATCCCTCTTCAATCTCCTTCAAAAATCTCCCAAAATGGCCAACTATGGAGGAAATGAGCTCCAAAATCGCGGACAAGACGAGTTAAAAATATTCTGCCCAGGCCTGACTTTCCTTCTTCGCGAACGCGGTCAAAGCCCCGCGTTCAAGTAACACAAACTCACTTTAACCAACTTTTCTCTACGCGAACACGACATGACTAACGCGAACACGATGCTTCCTCGACCTTATCTTTCGCGAACGCGATGAACACTTGACCTCGAACTCATCTAACCAAACTTTCTTTACGCGATCGCGAAGACCTTCTAGCGAACACGATGCACCAATTCCCAGCCCTCCATGAATGCGAAAGCCGAAATCCCACTGATGACTACTGACTCTTCGTGAACGTGAGGGTCCACTCGCGAACGCGAAGAGTAAAAATCCGCAATACCTACACCTGCAATTTCTACAATTTTCCAAGGCATGAAATGGTCCGATTGACCATCCGAAACTCACCCGAGGCCCCCGAGTCCTCAACCAATGGAACAAACACGTCCTAATACCTTTATTCAAACTTTTTTAATCATCAAAACACCTCAAACAACATCAAATCACCCAAAACACATCGGATTCAAGCCTAAGTTTCTAAAATCTTCCGAAATACACTTTTGATAAAAAACCCAACCAAACCACGTCTGAATGACATAAAATTTTACACAAGCAACCCAAATGACACAGAGAAGCTAATGTAACTCTCGAAATTCCATTCTGACCCCTATATCAAAATCTCGACTATCAACCGAAAATTGCCAAAATAGCAACCTCGCCAATTCAAGCCTAAACCTACTCCACACCTCCAGAACTCATTCCGATCACACTCCTAAGTCATAAATCACCTCTCGAAGCTAAAAAAACCATCAAAACTCAAATCCGATCCCTCTAACACATAAGTCAACATTCAATTGACTTTTCCAACTTAAACCTCCTTAAAAGAGACTATGTGTCTCTAACCTTACCAAATCATTTCCGATTTCAAACCAATCAACCCGATCACATATAGGACCATTATACAAAGCAATTAGAAGGAAAAATAGGGTAAACAGAGTGGTAACTCATGAGACGGCTGGCCGGTTCATCACATCCTCCCCAACTTAATCAAATGTTCGTCCTCGAACGAGTCAAGAAACATACTTGAAGAATCGAATAGTTGAGGATATCTGCTCCGCATCTCCAGCTCGGTCTCCTAGGTAGCCTCCTCCATAGGCCGACCTCTCCTCTCCACCTTCACTGAAGCTATATCTTTGGATCTTTACTTCTGAACCTGACGCTCCAAAATAGTTGCTAGATCCACATCATAAGTCAAATCACCTCCAACTGAACTATGTTGGAATACAGAACATGAGACAGATCCTCAATATACTTTTGGAGCATAGATACATAAAATACCATATGCACCCTCGATAAGCTGGGTGGAAAATCAAGCTCATAGGCCAACTCCCCAATTCTCCGAAGTACCTCAAAAGGCCCAATGAACCGCGGACTCAATTTCCCTTTCTTTCCAAATCTCATAGCACCCTTCGTGGGCAAAACCTTCAACAGGACCTTCTCACCAACAATGTAGGATACATATCAAACCTTCCTATTAGCATAACTCTTTTGCCTCGACTGCGCTGTACGTAGCCTCTCCTGAATCACCTTCACCTTCTCCAATGCATCCTGGACCAAATCTATCCCCAACAACCTAGCATCACCAAGGTCGAACCGATCAGTTGCAGATATACACCACCTACCATACAAAGCCTCATATGGAGCTATCCGAATACTTGACTGGTAGTTTTTGTTATAAACAAACTCTGCAAGTGGTAGATAACGATCCCATGACCCTCCATAATTAATAACACAAGCGCATAACATATCCTCCAATACATGAATAGTACACTTGGACTGCCCGTCCATCCGAGGGTGAAAAGTTATGCTAAGCTCCACCTAAGTACCCAACACTTGTAGAACAGACCTCCAAAGCTGGAAGTAAACTGAGTGCCCTGCTCTGAAATGATAGAAACTGGGACATCATGCAACCGAACAATCTGCCGGATATATATCTCTACTAACTGCTCTGAAGAATAAGTAGTACATATAGGAATGACGTGTGCGGACTTGGTCAGCCGATCCAAAATCACCCAAATAGAATCAAACTTCTTTAAAGTTCGTGGGAGTCCAACAACAAAGTCCATAGTGATCATCTCCCACTTCCACTTTGGAATATCCATCCGCTGGAGTAAGCCACCTAGTATATGATGCTCATATTTCACCTGCTGACAATTGAGACACCGAGCCACAAATCCCACAATGTCTTTCTTCATTCTCCTCCACCAATAGTGCTACCTCAATTGCTGATATATCTTCGCAGCACCGGAATGAATGGAATACCGCGAGCTATGTGCCTCCTCTAGAATCAACTTTCGAAGCCCATCTACATTGGGCACACAAATCGGACCCTACATCCTCAACACTCCATCATCACCAATGGTCACATCCCTGGCATCATCATGATGAACTCTATCCCTAAGGACAAGCAAATGCGGATCATCATACTGGTGCTCTTTGATGCGATCATATAAAGAAGACCGAGAAACTACATAAGCCAACACCTGATTGGGCTCCGAAATATCTAATCTCATAAACCAATTGGCCAAAGCCTGAACATCAATCGTTAGAGGTATCTCCCCAATTGGAATATAAGCCAAACTCCCCATACTCACTGATTTTCGGCTCAAAGCATCGGTCACCACATTGGCATTTCCTGGATGGTACAATATAGTGATTTCATAGTCCTTAAGCAACTCCAACCATCTCAGCGGCCTCAAATTAAGATCCTTCCACTCGAACAAATGCTGAAGACTGCAATGATCAGTGAATACCCTGAGAAGATACGCCACACAAGTAATACCTCCAAATCTTCGATGCGTGAACTATGGCAGCCAACTCTAAATCATGAACGGGGTAGTTCTTCTCACGGGGCTTCAATTGACGAGAATCATAGGCAAGTACTCTACTCTCCCGCATCAACACACAACCAATCCCTACTCTCGAAACATCACAATACTCTGTATATGAACCTAACGCTGATGACAAAACCAACACCAAAGCTATGATCAAAGTTGTCTTGAGCTTCTGAAAGCTCTCATCAACTCGCCTCACCATACAAATGAATCACCCTTATGGGTCAACTTGGTCAAAAGCGAAGAGATAGATGAGAATCCATAAACAAACTGGCAATAATAGCCTGCCACACAAAGAAAACTGCGAATCTCAGTAGCTAAAAATGGTCTGGGCCAACTTTGAACCGCCTTTATCTTCTTTGGATCAACCTGAATACCCTCAGTGGACACCACATATCATAAGAATGCCACTGAACTGAGCCAAAACTCACACTTAGAGAACTTTGCATAAAGCTTCTCCTCCATCAATCTCTGAAACACAACCCTCAAATGCCCTGCATGCTCCTCCTGACTATGTGAAAATACCAGGATATCATCAATGAAAAATATGACAAATAAGTCAAGATAAGGTCGGACACGTTGTTAATCAGATGCATAAATGCTGCTGGGGCATTGGTTAGCCCAAAAGACATAACCAGGAACTCATAATGACCATATCTAGTCTTGAAGGTCGTCTTTAGGATGACCGAATCGATGATCTTCAAGTGGTGATAACTTGAACGGAGATCAATCTTGGAGAATACCCTCGCTCCTTGAAGCCGGTCAAATAAATAATCAATACGAGGCAAAAGATACTTGTTCTTAATTGTTAGCTTGTTCAATTTCCTATAATCGATGCACATTCTCATAGTGCCATCCTTCTTCTTCACAAACAGAACTGGCGCACCCCAAGGTGACACACTAGGCCAATTAACCCCTTATCAAGGAGTTCCTGAAGCTGCTCCTTTAACTCCTTCAACTCCGCTGGTGCCATATGATATGGCGGAATAGAAATGGGCTAAGTGCCCGGAACCAGGTCAATACGAAAATCAATATCTCTATCCGGTGGCATACCCGACAAATCTACAGGAAATATATTAGAGAAATCCCTCACAACTGGAACAGAATCAATATTGGGTGCCTCAGCTTCGACATTCCTCACGAAGGTAAGATAAGAAAGACAACCCTTCCCAACCATACGTTGGGCCTTCAAGAAAGAGATCACTCTACTAGGAACATAATCAACCATACCTTGCCACTCGATCTGTGGCGCACCCGGTATAGCCAAAGTGACTGTCTTAGCACGACAATCTAAAATAGCGTGACACGGAGATAACCAGTCCATGCCCAAACTAATATCACAATCCACCATATTCAATAATAACATATAAACTCGTCTCTCCAAACCCCCAATAGTCACCACACACGACCAATGCATACGATCTACAATAACAGTATCGTCCACCGGGGTAGATACATGAACATGTAAAGTAAGAAATTCACGGGGCATACCTAAATAATGAGCACAGTATGATGACACATAAGAAAAGGTAGACCCATGATCAAATAATACAGAGGTATCTATGTGACCGACTGAAACAATATCTGTAATAACAGCATCTAAGGCAATGGCATTGGGTCTGCCTAGAAGAGCATAAAAACAAGTCTGATCGCACCCTAATCGACCTCCCCTTTTGGGGAGACCCCTGGCTGACTAACCTCCATACCTAGATGGCTGGGCTAGTGGTGGTGCAACAATTGGCACTGAAATCGATGACTAAACCCTCTGCTGGGATGAACTAGCAACGCGACAAGCACACCGCCTCGACATGTGACCCATCTAGCCACACTCATAACAAATCCCAGGTGCTGGAGAAGAGGACCAATGGGAACCCCTTGCACTGGAGTAAGTAGCAGATGCACTCGACATAGAAAGACCCTGAACTAAGGGAACACGGGATGGACTCTGGGCTGGAAGGGCACTAAGTGATGACTGGCCCTGATGTGAACTGTGAGAACCATGTCCAAATGATTCCCCATGATAACCTGGGTTTGCTGGCTGAGTAGGCCTAAATTGACAGCTTTTAGCGTGCTAAAATTAGCCCCTATAAGGAGCACCATTGTAACTACCAGATCCTTGAGGCCTTTTGGCCCCACTCTCCTCTCTCTCTCATAGAAACGAACAGACTAAATTTCTCGGGCAATATCCACAACCTCCTCGAATGTAGCACCAGAGACCCTCTCCATGGTCATAAGAATCTAGAGCTAATAAGTAAGACCATCAACGAACCTCCTGATCTTCTCTCTATCTGTCGGACCAAAATAGATGGCATGAAGAGCCAACTCAGAAACCTCAACTCATCTAAATGACATGGTTATTTCCCCTTGTCGCAACCACTAATACTACCTATGCAGCTCCTCTTATGAGATTGCGACACATACTTCTCCAAAAAGAGAACGGAGAATTGCTGCCAGGTAAAGGGTGCTGCACCAACATGCCTACGCCTCTCAAAATCCTCCACCAAGTGAAAGCAGGTCCTGAAAACTGATAGGTAGTGAAAGCGACCCCGCTGGTCTCTAGAATACCCGTAGTACGAAGTATCCTCTAACATTTGTCCAGAAAGCCCTAGGCATCCTTGCCTTCTACACCACTGAAGGTCGGAGGCTGAAGCCTACCAAATCTCTCCAATCTTTGATGCCCGTCATCTGGTATAGCAGGAACTACATAGTCTTGAGCAGTTACAACCAGCTGGGTGAGGTGTTACCCTAGCGTCTGAAGTCCCTACATGACCTGCTCAGGTGTGCGAGCGGCGAGAGTCTGACTGCCTCTCCCGGTGAAGCCATATAATCATTTGAAAATAGTAAACTAGTGAAAAATCAAGTAAAATTCGCTTTCAACAAGTAATCAAGTAATTGATAGGTAATTAAGGTAAAGTAAACAAATAGAAGTTCGCCCCTTGGGCACAGTAACACCACATCCGCTCCTCGGGTAATATCTCACAATAATAACAGCACCTCGGGCTCAATCTCATATCACAATGAGTACCCGCACTCATTGGGAGTGTGTAGAGTCCTGGAGGGGCCCTTTACAGACCAAGCGCAATAACAAGCCATCTCGTGGCATCAAATCTAGGACCTCGACCTCATATCAATCAAGCCACCTCGTGGCTTACATATCTTAGGCCCTCGACCTCAAATCAGCATCAGTGCTTCCTCACAATATCGGCCCCCGGCCTTACTCAGTCAAAATCATCACCAGCCCCTCGGGCAATAGTAATATAGTGTTTCTCAGCCCAAAACATCATTTAAGGTGTTATTTAAGTCTTAAAACTGCGAAACCATGGCTGAGTAGTAAAAGGGTGGAAAATAACATGACTGAGTTCAAGTAATAAGTCAAAACAGTGAGGAAATATCAAATAAGAGACCCGAAGGGTTCAAATAGTTGGCACGAAGCCCAAATATGCATTCAGCCCAATAAATGATGATCAAAAATAGTTTTCAATCAAATACACAGTAAAATCATCAATCGGGATAGAACTAGTCATAATCCCTAATAGTGTACGACCGCACGCTCGTCATCAAACGTGTGCTTCACCTCAACATGGCACTACGATGTGCAATTCAAGGTTTCAAATTCTCAGAACATCATTTACAATTATTCCGCACCTCGAATGTGCTAAATCTCTAGCTCGCGACGCCTTTGCCCCTCGAATCGGTCACGACGCGCGTCGAATCTATCCAAAATCAGAATGAGGACGTCAAAACATGCTAATGAAACAAAACCCAAACAAAAACAATCAATAAAGGGCACAAATTCTGAAATTACCAAAACCCAACCACCGGACCCACGTCTCGAAATTCAGAATTATTTACACCAATATATTATTTATCTTTCCACGAGTTCATACATATCAAAAGTTCTTAAATCCGACCCTAATTGATCCTTCAAATCCAAAATCAAAAGTCCAATTTCTCAAGCCCTAGTTCTTCAATTTTTTAGGCTTAGCTTTCATGATTTTCTAAGTAGAATTCACATAATAATCGAGTTTTAAGTTCGAAAATCTTACCTCTCAACTTCCCCTTGAATCCCTCTTCAATCTCCTTCAAAAATCCCCCAAAATGGCCAAATATGGATGAAATGAGCTCCAAAATCGCGGACAGGACGAGTTAAAAATATTCTGCTTAGGCCTGACTGTCCTTCTTAGTACACGCGGTCAAAGCCTCGCAGTCGTGAAGAACAAACTCACTTTGACCAATTTTTTTTACGCAATGCGATAGGACTAACGCCAATGCGATGCTTTCTAGACCTTACCCTTTGCAAACGTGGTCACTCTTCCGCGAATGGGATGAACACTTGACCTCGAACCCATCCGTCCCAACTTCCTCTACGCGATCACGAAGACCTTCTCACGAACGCAATGCACCAATTCCTAGCCCTCCGCGAATGCGAAGTCTTTCTCATGAACGTGAAGTCCAAAATCCCGCTGACGATCACTGACTCTTCGTGAAAGCGAGGGTCCACTCGTGAACGTGAAGAGTAAAAACCTACAACACCTGAACCTGCAATTTCTAAAATTTTCCAAGTCATGAAATGGTTTGGTTGACCATCCAAAACTCACCCGAGGCTCCGGAACTTCAACCAAAGGCACAAACACATACTAATGCCTTATTAAAACTTGTTCCAATAATCAAAATACCTCAAACAACATCAAATAACCAAAACACATCGGATTCAAGCCTAAGTTCTAAAATCTTCCGAAATACGCTTTTGATAAATAACCCAACCAAACCACGTTAAAATAACATGAAATTTTTCACACACAACCCAAATTATAAAAGGAAGCTACTACAACTCTTGAAATTTTATTCTGACCCCTAGATCAAAGATTTTGCCTATCAATCAAAAATCGCCAAAATATCAACCTCGTCAATTCAAGCCTTAAAATACTCCATACCTCTAAAACTTATTCCGATCACACTCCTAAGTAATTATCACCTCTCAGAGCTAAACGAACCATCAGAACGCACATCCGAGCCCTCTAATACCTAAGTCAACATCCGGTTGACTTTTCCACCTTAAATCTCCTTAAAAGAGACTAAGTGTCTCGAACCTTACTAAATCCTTTAGGATCCTAAACCAATCAACTCAATCGTATATAGTACACTATACAAAGCATTTAGAAGCAAAAAAAGGGGGAAACCGAGCGATAACTCATGAGGCGACTGGCCGAGTCGTCACATTATTATGGCATGAATGGTCATTGGTCGCATACCTATTGTACGCAAAAATATTTTGCCTTTGTGATTGTTAAAAGATAACGGTAATGCAAGAAATAGATCTTGCATATAATTTTGACCATAACTTTAAAGATATAACTTTCTCTTTAAAAGAGATAGTCACCATATGGATGTTGATGAATATGTGATAGTACCAAATTAATTGATAGCTCTGGAAGAGCTGGTTATTACTATTTTGGAGGAATAAAACTGATTATCAATAAGGCATTATGTTATAGTAAGTCTCAAAGAAACTTAATCGAGTTTCTAAGGTATTCGCGAAATCGGTTGATTATAACGAGACAATAAATAAAAGAAAGATTTAATTTTTTCTATTACTACAACTTGTAGCAAGGTAATATATATGAGAAAAGCTACACACTTTGTTCTCTAATTTGTACTACTTAAATAAAGAATAACATGATAAGGTAGAAGTTTATTGATATAAAAACTCATATCATAATAAACTTGGGTTTATTGATAATTGCACACGTCATGGTATAAACCTAAACTTTATCAATGTTGATAATTTATCCAGTTGGCATGATCAATTTAGCCATATCAATTTAAGTATGATGCACAAAAATAATAGAGAATTCATATGGGTAAATATTAAAGAACTAGAAAGTTCTTTACGAATTCTCTTATATTGCTTGTTCTTATTAATTTATTAACCAACTGAAATTGGGATTGGATCCCATGAATACTAAAAATATCAAAGGTGAATATGAGCTCAATCACCTACCATGTATACCACATAAGATACATCTATGAGATGGTTACAAGTGCGATTATTATTAACACACAACCAGGTGTTTGCGAGGTAACTTGCTCAATAATTTAATTTAGAGCGTTTTTTCTAGATTTTCTATTCAAAACAGTTTATCTCGATAAGTTAGTTTATATCAAAGCTGGTTTAGCAAAATAGTTTATTGAGTGTATTCACTTAAAAGTTAAACTATTGTTTATGAGAACAAAGTTATCTATATCATTTTGACATAGCTTATATACCAATGTAATTACATTCTTCTCCCAATAGTGGTTCAAGGCCATGAACCAAATAATTCCATCTTATTATTATTGATGTGTGGAGTATATTTTGATTAATACCATAACGTACAAAGATGAGTTCTCAAAGTTGAGGAAACAAGTTAATTTTTCTGCCATGAGGGGGAGACATGATAAACAATTGAGAAAATATTACGTAGAATGAATTATCATTTGTACATTTAGATCCTTGAATAAGATAATATAGCTTGAAGTTCATAAAAAGATAATTCATTTACAACATATTGCAAAGCATGTCAGACATATTTGCTGGTCCAAACAAAGAAACTATATTCTCACTGCAAATGCTCATATTAGAATAAGTCCTAGAAGGACAAATTCTATGATACTCTTAAAGCGTATAGCATAAATAGTTTAATATAAACTTCCTGATAAAGAAGATGAGCAAATGATCACAATAAAGGAGGCAAGTGATCTAGAAGATCACATGACATAACACTTCATAAAATTTCAAGAGAGATTCAGGTACCTGGAAATATGAAGGAAGAGATCTCTACGTTATATCTTTATGAAAAATAAAGAGGTTGGAACCGAAATAAAATATTCGTCAACGACATTAGATGAGGATCTTAAGTCTGCCGAATACAGACATAAAAATATTGGCCAAAGAGAAGAGACACAATTCAAATAGAATTAATTTCATATGAAAGACATGTATTTGGACCTACAGTTTAAATACTTGAAAGTGTAAAGTCAATGATACGTGTAATCAGTTTTCAATATCTTATTTATCCAGCATGATATGAAAACCTGATATGCATCTAATTAAAGTCTATTATATGACTTATATGACAATCCTTGAAGGATTTAAATCGCTTAAAGCATATACAATTCTTGGTCATGAAGTACTACATCCTAAGTAAAATATGTGCACATTTGTATCATGTTATAACTATAAGCACGATAATGCGATAGCGAGAAGTTTTAAGGTTCTACATGTTCTTGGAGTTAATATGACTTATTTATTTATCAAATCTCTACCAATGATCTTTTAAAGATGGTGCAATATTGGAATGCGGTTGCTTAAAGATATGAATTGATGCTCTCATCAAGGGGAGTTAATACGCGTTGTAATCTTTTTTCCTTACAAGGTCTTGTCCCTCTAGATTTTTCTTACTAGTTTTTCATGAGGCAACCAAAAAACGTATTTCTAAATATATGTACTCTTTTTCCTTCTCTAGAATTTTTTCCAACTGTGTTTCATTTTAGTTAAGGTTTTAACGAGACAAATTATCAATTGAATATACATTCAAGAGGGAGTGTTATAAATACAATTCTATTTAAAATAAATATCTATATAGTAGAGAGATTTCAGGGTTATTTGTTACTTAGTGGTTAAATTATTTTCCTCCATATAAACAAAGATGTTCTATTCCATTATAATTTATCTAAAAATAATAAGAATATTCTCTTTCCTTGCAATATTCTTTCTTTTATTGTTTTCTAAGAGCCTCCTTGTTTTCAAAAAGTTCTTTTTTCTTTTTAAAAGAGACATCTCGAAAACTTGTTTAAGAGACTATATAAGTATCAAAAGGTTACGTTAACAAACACAAGTTGTTGAGAGTGTTTCCTTATCCAAATTTTTATTCCTTCTTTGATACAGAGTAAAATTGAAATGTGCAAAATTTATACGCACACTATGATTAAACCGAATGAATAAAACATATGTTTTTACATAAACTTGTATATTTCTTTACAATCAATTAACATTTCTTCTCACATTAAATTAATTGTGTAAGTAAACATAGAATGAGAATAATATTTTTTAACACATTGAAAAACTAAAACAGAGATTGCCGACAGTCCTGTCCTACCCAAGGATGTACGGTCAACGAAAGTTGTCGGTAAAATGTCTCATGATTCTGTCGAAGCAGCATAACAACTCCATATTCCCACCACCTTTCCTTGTTTTTCACTTGGTTAATTAGTAGGCGTTTGGACATGAATTCTGAAAAAAAAAAAAATCAAATTTGAATTGAAAACGGAGTTATATTTGGTTATAATTTTTGTAATATATTTAGATGTTTTTTAAACTAAGAAACATGAGCTATACCCCATTAATTGTAAAAAAAAATCAAAATCACCTCAATTTGATTATTCTACTTGAAGTAAACAATCAAACATGTTATTGCTTAACTATTGTCACACCTTGTTTTTGGCTATCCAACCCGGCGAAGGGTGTAGATAAGGGAGTTTTTCCAATTAAAGGACAATCGAAACAGAATTCAATTATCTAAGAGATTCCAGAGTCGCCACTTGGGAGATTTATGGTGTACCAAGTCACTGTTTGGAATCCCAGATCGAGGAAAGAATGACTTTGTTTAACAGTCCGCGAACCAGAAATTTGAGTAAGGAATTCTGTTAACCCAGGAGAAAGTGTTGGGCATTCCCGGGTTCCGTGGTTCTAGCACGGTCGCTCAACTGTCATATTTGGCTTAAATTATCCTATTTTTAGAATATGTTTTAACTTATGTGCTTTTAACTTTGAATCGCTTTTATCGTTATTTTAAAGAGAATTACAACGTTGTTAAAACATACCTCGAACCACGTCACATAAATGCACCCGTGAATTTTGACACGTTCCAACTTCGTTGAGATTTGGATTTGGGTTGCATAAATGCGCATCCGAATTTAGGAAGGTATTTTATTAAACACGCGCTCCTATAGCAACTACGTCTTTGATATTTATGGGAAGGCCGTGAAAATTTTTAAACGGCACCTCCTATTCTTTCTATACGTTCTAATGGATTAAGGAGCCTACACATGGTATTTATTTGAATTACATAGCTCAAATTATTTTATGAACGTATTCTGGCATATGCTAAATTTGTTCAAACTGTGTTTAAATCCACTAGTTATTTCACGTATGATACAGGTGTTCGGGAAGATTATATGCGTCTTAGCCTCAGTCATGACCAATTGACACACAAGTAAACTGAGCTTTGGACAGCCCTGGAGCACACAATGCTCAGGCTGCAATTGGCATCCATTTTTGACTGGTTTGGCTGTTAATCACTTAACCGAGGAAACGTATAAGATTTCAGCATTTAGATGCTGACTGGGCCTCACATATGACCCTGTACTGATTTGCACCAAAGAGTCCAATGGCTAACAATAGTTTGGTCTGAAATTATGTACATAGAATCGGTTCTTTACCCATTCATGCAAGAAATGATAACAACTATTTTTGTACTACTTTTCTAACATCAAATTTGAATCATACGATTCATATACTCATCAGTCAGAGTATATGAATCTAATTGACAAAATTCAATTACATAATTCAGGTCCCGCTATACGAAACAAATCTAAAATAAACTATTACTAAACATGATGAGATTTAAAACTACGGACTATACTTCTTTCCAGGTCTGGTAGCTCTAAGTGCACAAATTCAGCACTTGAGCCCATCATACTGAAATTGAAATTGACTACTACCCAAGCATATACAAAACTTGACCTGAAAGCCCCGTACACATGAAAATAGTCCCAAAATGTCCAGTTATTACAAAATACATCAGTCCATTACTATACTATAATAATGATGATCATTTTACTACTATACTCATATTCAGGATTAAATAGAGGAAATGGGGGAAAAATGTAAATGACAAAGAGATCTTCAATTTGAGAGCATATTTCACTTGGAACTTCACATATACATGAGCTTTAAGTTGTACCTGTAATGCAACAAAGGAAACAACCTATGAGTAAAATACAAGGGATCAGCTAAGCAATCAACATCCAAATGCAAAGTGCACCCAGGACTTCAACAGAGTGTTCAGAGAATTCAGTTTTCAGAAATTGATTCAAAACAACACTGATAGTATTTTCAGATATGAAATGAGTATTTTAGCTCTAGTATTGAAGAGTAAAATTCCAGATCAGTATTTCCAGCTCGAGTGTTAAAGATAAAGGTTTCTGGATCTTTTCAATGCCCTCCAAATGGTTTTATTTATAGAAAATAGTTAGGGCATCAGATTTTTACTGATTTCTTTTTAGTCCTCATCTCAAATTGTATTTTTGCCTAAGTAGTCCTTCAATTTCTGACTTGTGCCTCAAGTTTGAGGTTGGAATTATGTATTAGTCCCTGCTTGAAAGTTCTACATGATTCTTATCAGATTTTTATAATTTCAAATCCCTTTTATACCCTTACTAACATTCCTAATTTACCCTACCCCTGAACCTGTTTGAGGCTGGAATTATGTATTAGTCCCTGCTGGAAAGTTCTACAGGATTCTTATCAGATTTTTATAATTTCAAATTCGTTTTATACCCTTACTAACTTTCCTAAATTACCCTACCCTGAACCTGTCCCCAGTCAGTGCTTTTAACCTTAGTTCAGCTTTAGCTAACCTTGGTCAGCTAAATTCAGATCACCTTTTAAACTAAACAGCCTGTGATTATCAGAACTAACAAAAATTGACAAGCTAATTATAACAGGCATTCAGTGACACAATCAAACAATCAAACCAATCAGAAAATCAGTAAAATTCATCAAATTATGAGAATCATATCACTTAAAAGCTAATTATAACAGGATGCTGAACCAATGACAAACAAACAAGTCTATGAACATTAAACCCTAATCTTAGGAGAACTTTGTGGACAACCAGACAAACAACCAAAATTAAAAGAAATGCAGACTTTAAAACATGTACTAACCTAATCAATTATTCCAGGCTTAGTGACAAACAAACAACCATGAATATTTAACCCTAATTTCCAGAAAAACAACTAGAATCAAATAAACAGGAGTTCAGACTTCAGTTATCAAAAGCTAAAAAAAATAATAAAAGATAAGCAGAGGCTAGTGACAAACAAACATGAATATTGAGCCCTAATTTCCAGAAGAACAACTAGAATCGAATAACAGGAGTTCAGACTTTAGTTATTGAACCTAATCAGTTATCAAAAAGCAAAAGAAAAATGAAAAATAAACAGAGGCTAGTGTCAAACAAAACAAGCATGAAGATTGAACCCTAATCAGTTATCAAAAGCTAAAGAAAAAATGAAAGATAAGCAAAAAACTTAGCTATCATTTTTATTCTTGTTTAAATCAAGCCACCTGGATCTTGGCCCCTTCCATATGGTTCTGAATCCTCTAAGGTGGTGTATCATCGATTTAAAGGACTTAGGGGAGTCTCCAGGATTCCGAGACCTCAAATAGGTCTCAGATTTGGATTTGCTTAATGGTTGAGGGTGTTTGGATGGTCAAGGGTGGCATGATTAGTGTCACTAGGGTTCAGGGACTGTATGGGAAGGTTTTGGGGGTTTTCCGGCATGTTTGGGGACTTAGGGTTGGGTTTCTCATAGAGATTCGAAGAATTTCCTGGTGATTTGAGAATGGTGGAGTGCATGGTTGGAATGGGGAGGTCGAGGTGTCTTAGTGGTGTAGTTTTGGGAGGCTTTGGGATGGGGGTCGCCGGAGGTGGGGTTTCCGGCCACCTTAAAAGAGATATTCGAGACAGAGGGGTAGTATTGGAAGGTAACGATTATGGGATGGGGTAGATGAGGCCATAGTTGTTCATGGGTGTAATTTTGGGGTTGATTGGTTGCCGGCCCCCGCCGTGAGGCGATTTCCGGCGGCGGCAGTAGGGTGGTCAACGGTGGCGTTGGGATGGTCAATAGGTGTTGACGAGGTGGTCAATGATCGGCGGTGGAGATACGAGGAAGGTGATTTTGGTCGTGTGTATAGTGAAGGGGTTTGGACATATATGTATGGATTGAGGTGGGGGTTTGGTAGCCGTTGGATGGTGTGGGGATCGACGACTGTGATGAAAAGGGCTCTAAACGGCGTCGTTTGGATGGATGTGGGTGTGGACTGGACTGGTCATTTGGGCTTGTTTGTATGGATTCAACGACGGGACAAATTGGGCCACTCAGGTCAGGCCCAATTGTGGCCAGCCTGAGCGGCCAGCTATATATATATATATATGTGTGTGTGTGTGTGTGTGTGTGTGTGTGTGTGTGTATTGTATTTTGTTTTTTTTTTTGTCTTTTCTTTTAATTAAAATTAAATACTGGATTTATTTTAATAACCACAAATCAAAGTAAAATTAAAACAAATCAAAATTGAACAAATAAAATTTCAAGTGCTGGCACATATATATGTATATATATATATATATATATATATATATATATATATATATATATATATATATATATATATATATATATATATATATATGTTTTATTTTTAATTTATAAAACAAGTTTATTTAACAATTAAAAACCCTAATTAATCCTAACACGTAGTAACGAACATGCATATGCAATTAATATCCAAAAATTAAAATGATAATGTTTTAAAAGAGAAAATCCTAAACTTTAAGAGCCGTGTAGGAGTTGGTTTCGACCGGTCAAAAATCATATGCTCACAACTATTACTCCCTCGGGTCCAAATAAGTGATTTTTTGATATTTTTCTTGTGGTTCAAAATAAGTGATTTTTTTCAGATTTCAAGAATGAATGAATTATTTTTCTTACATTTTCCTTGGAGTAATAGAGTTGGAATATATGTTAGGATTGTTTATGTGAGATAATAAAGGTTAATATGGTCAATTCTTCTGTTAATTACTGCTAAAAGATGAATTTCTCAATTTGTGTGAAAACATCCAAAAAATCACTTATTTTGGACCCGAGGGAGTATTTTATTATGTTTTGCTGTAATACACAGATTATGCAAAAATAATATCATATTTTTTAACATAGTCCGCTTCCCATTGCTATTACCAGTACTTGTATTCATGCTTACAGGCACAGTACCAACAAGATAGTCATCACAAGAAAAAGATTCATTATCTGCCACAGTAGCTTCATCTGATCGTCGAGGGGAAATAGGTGGGTAGTTGTAGGTTAATAACTAAAGGCGTCATTTTTTTAAAATTTAAAAGTATAAGGTAAATTTGTAAAATTAAAAACTAGCAAATTCCCATTTTTATTTAAAAAATGGTAAGAACTGATTTTTCATATTTGAAAATACATTTTCAAGTGAAATTGAAAAAAATGGTAAGATATTGATTACCAAACATTATTTTCTGACTCACCAATAATTGCGGTATATCGCATGCATCATAGGCTCTATATTGTGCCTATAATGCATGCGCCATTCCCTACAAATGTTATACCATCGGACTAGTTTTTTGCTTATTTAAAGAGGATCAGAATTTCGGAAAAAATTCATTTAGGATCCTTCAAGTCTTTTGAAATATTTGTTTGCTTAATTTAATTTGCATTTTGTTATTAGTTTGCGTTGATTTTTCATTTTCGAGCATTACGACATATTTGGACGCAATGATGTACCAAGGTGTTACCATGTGGCAAACGTGCAATTTTGAAGCCATGTTGGTCAAATATCAATATGGTGTGCAAACAAGTCATAAGTAGTTATTATTGAAAATAATATTTGTTAATATGTCACGATCCGAATTTTTCACCCTCGGGAGTCGTGATGACGACTACTAATGTGAGCTAGAAAATCCACTCCTTAACTACTTATCTCATCATCCAATTATTTCTTTTAACAATTATAAGGCGATAACATAAAAATCGCAGAACCTAAATTAATTAAGCGGAGGATAACATTTCAAATAGCTGAAATTTGTATCTATTACAACTGCCTAAGCTTTAATTACCCAAAACCTGGTGTCACAGTGTCACAGACTGTCTAAGATTTACTACATACAAGGTCTGAAGAAATAATAGTACACTGTTTCTGAATAAAAAGAAAATGAAACAGGAAATAGGGATAGAGGGAGACCTCAGGGCTTGCGGACGCCTGCAGGTCTACCTTGAATCTCCGCATGGACAAAAGGGAGCCTCCAAGCTACAGTGTAAGAGCTGCTCCGAGATCTGCACATAGTGCAGAGTGTAGCATCATCACAACTAATCCCATGTTTTGGCAAGTGTCTAGCCTAACCTCGGCAAAGTAGTGGTGAGGCTAGGACTAGACTATCACATAAACCCGTGCAGTTCAAATATATATAATGGAAAAGAAATACATAAGTAAATAAGTAAATATGGTAAAGGGAAACATGCTTCAGAGAATAACAAGTAAAAACAGAATATCAAGAGAATTATAAAGGGATCAAGATCAAACCACTAACAAGAATAAGGAAACAAAAGTAGATGTACTTTCTTTTCACATCTTGTTGCAGGCGTGCAACCCGATCCCGTTTTGTGTATCTTGTGGTAGCTTGCCACCCGCTCCCATTTTTTTTTGTGGTAGGCGTATCATCCGCTCCCATTTTATCATATCTTGTGGTAGTCGTACCACCCGCTACCATTTCATTATATCTTGAGGTAGGCGTACCACCCGTTCCCATTTTTTATTATATCTTGTGGTAGGCATACCAACCGCTCCCATTTTAATATATCTTGTGGCAGGCGTGCCTCCCACTCTCATTTCATTTATCTTGTGGTAGGCGTACCACCCACTCCCATTTCATCATATCTTGTGGTAGGGATACTACCCACTCCCATTTCATTATACCTTGTGGCAAGCATGTCACCCGCTCCTATTTCATTATATCTTGTGGTAGGCGTACCACCCGCTCCTATTTCATTATATCTTGTGGTAGGCGTACCACCCACTCCCATTTTATTATATCTTATGGTAGGTATACTACCTTCTCCTATTTTACTATATCTTATGGTAGGTATACCATCCGCTCCCATTTTATTAGATCTTGTGGTAGGCGTTCCACCCGCTCCCATTTCATTGCTAAAAATAATCAAGAGGGATCCCGGCAAGGGAACAATAATATCAAACCAACATCCCAACAAAGGAACAATGATATCTCAACATATCCTGGCAAGGGAACAATAATATTCAAACAAACATCTCGAAAAGGGAGCAATATTATCTCAATAATATCTCGGCAAGGGAAAAATAATATCAAACAAATATACCGGCAAGGGAACAACAATGATAATTAACATGCGAGGCACAATAAATCACAACTGTGTCATAACAATTTATAACACAGGACTCACATGCATGCTTGACACCGACGTATATACTCGGCATTATGCCTATATATCGTACTCTACAATTAACACGTAGCAAATAGACATAATTCCTAATCCCTCAAGCTTAGGTTAGACAAAATACTTACCTCGATACCGCGAATACAATTCACGATTCAACTATATTTACCCCTTGATTCCACCATCAATTCGCTCGTATCTTTACAAGTTACTTAGTTACATCAATAAACACTAATTGAATCAATCCCAATGCATGAAAATGAGTTTTCTAAAGTTTTACCCAAAAAGTCAAAAACCGGCCCCAAGCCCACATGGTCAAAACCTGAGGTTCGAACCAAAACCTGATTACCCATTCCCCCACGAACTCAAATATATAATTTATTTTGAAAAGGAACCTCAAATCGAGGTCCAAATCCCCAATTTTTGCAAAACCTAGGTTCTACCGCAAGCATCCAATTTCCCCCATGAAAATCATTGATTTTGAGTTGAAATCATGTTAAAAGATGTTAAGAAGTGAAGAAAATGAGCTAGAAATTACATACCAAAGTTATGGAGAAGAAAGGTTGTTCAAAAAATTGCCTCTTATGTTTTTGGGGTTTTAAAAAATAGAAATAACTGAATATCCCTTCTAAATATACCCTTCTCAGACCCCCTGTGTGGGCCGCACAAAATCGACTGCGGCCGCACAACCCTTCCTATGTATTACAGACCAGTGAACCTGTGCGGATCGAAAAAATTGAGTGCGGCTGCACAACCCCCATCGCGCACTACACGAAATCTCTTGCAGACCGCATTGGCCCCTTTTGCAGTCGCACACGAATTCTTGCGGATTGAACCGGCGGGTTCAAAGATTTGCAACTTCTCTGAAGCTGCAACAACTATGTTTTAGGTCTAAGAGATCCCAGAACCTACCTGAAACTCTCCCGACCCTCGGAAGTTCAAACTAAATGTGCATACTAACTCAAAAACATCATATGGACCTATTCGTGCAATCACATCATCAAAATAGCATCAAAGCTCAACATTTTCATCAAGAACTCTCAAATTTCATAACTCTTCAACCGGAAGTCCAACACACGTCAAATAAACTTCGTTTGTACCAAATTTCACAATTATCTTTCAAATACTATAATAAGTTTATATCGGGCTCCGGAACTAAAATACAGGTCTGATAACAATGATTTTAAATATTAATTCTTTTCTTCATTTCTTAGATAATTCAGCAAAATAATTTCTTTCAAAAATTGATTTCTAAGGCTTGGGACCTCGGAATTCATTTCCGGTCGTATGCCCAAGTCCCATATTTTACTACGGACCTCCCGAGATCATCGAAATATGAAACCGATTCTGTTTGCTCAAAATGTTGAGAAAAGTCAACCATAATCAAATCTTTAACTCTAGAAATTTCTATTTCTCTTATTTTCACATAGAGGGCTTTCCGGATATAGGTACAGATCATGCACACAATTCAAGGTAAGGTAAAAATGGGGTTTTTTAGACCTCGGGACAATGATTTACTTGCAACACAAGTGATGACCTGTTGGGTCATCCCATTCTCCACATTTAGAACAACTGTTCGTCCTCGAACAAACATAAGAAAGAAGTACTTGTGTCAGGAAAAAGATAGGGATACCGGCTCCGTGTATTGGGCTCGGACTCCCACGTTAATGCCTTAGCGGGCTGGTCTTTCCACTAAACAAGGATAGAAGTAAAACTCTTCAATTTTAACTGACGAACCTGCCGATCTAGAATGGCTACGAGATGCTCCTCATAAGACAAGTCCTTGTCCAACTAGGCAATGCTGAAATCTAATCACGTGGGATAGATCGCCATGATACTTTCAAAGTATGGACACATGAAACACTAGATGCACGACTGATAAGCTCGGTGGAAATACAAGTCAATAAGCTACCTCTCATACTCGATCAAGAATCTCAAACGGGCCAATGAACATAGGGCTAAGCTTGCCCTTCTTCCCAAATCTCATCATGCCCTTCACAGGCGACACTCGAAGCAATACGCACTCTCCAACGATGAATGCCAAATCACGAACCTTGCGGTCAGCATAACGTTTTTGCCTGGACTGAGCTTTATGAAGCCTATCCTGAATGATCCTGACCTTGTCCAAGGCATCCTGAATTAGATCCGTACCCAATAATCGAGCCTCTCCCTGATCAAACCATCCAATCGGAGGCCGACAGCGCCTACTATGTAAAGCCTCATATGGAGCTATCTGAATACTCGACTGGTAACTGTTATTTTAGGAAAACTCTTTAAGGAAAAAACTGATCCCCACGAGCCTCCAAAGTCAATGACACAAGCTCGGAGCATATCCTCCAAAATCTGAATGGTCCGCTCAGATAGCCCGTCTGTTTGATGATGAAACGTTGTGCTCAACTCAACCCACGTGCCAAACTCTCGCTGAACTGCTCTCCAGAAATGTGAGGTAAACTGCGTACCTCGGTCCGAAATGATAGACACGGGCACACTATGAAGGCGAACAATCTCCCGGATATAGATCTCAGCCAACCTATCTGACGAATATGAGACTGCCACAAGAATGAAATGCGCTGACTTGGTCAGCCTATCAACAACGACCCATACCTCATTGAACTTTCTTCGAGTCTGCGAGAGTCCAACAACAAAATCCATAGTGATCTGCTCCCCCTTTCACTCGGGAAGCTCAATCCTCTGAAATAA
This sequence comes from Nicotiana benthamiana, assembly GCA_034376525.1. Lineage (NCBI taxonomy): Eukaryota > Viridiplantae > Streptophyta > Magnoliopsida > Solanales > Solanaceae > Nicotiana > Nicotiana benthamiana. The sequence continues at coordinate 12,261,856 of CM067338.1, read as the reverse complement.
ATCACTAGGCCTCTAATTCTTGTATTGAACCTGCTGACAATTTAAACATTGAGCCATATATGCAATGATATCCTTCTTCATTCTACGCCACCAATAATGTTGCCGCAAATCCTAATACATCTTCGTAGTGCCCCGATGAATAGAGTATTGGGAGGTATAGGCCTCCTCTAAAATATACTCTTAAAGCCCATCCACATTAGGCACACAAACTCGTCCCTACAATCTCAAAACTCCATCATCACCTAAGGTAACCTGTTTGGCACCTCTGAGCTGCACCGTGTCCCTAAGGACACATAAATGGGGATCATCATACTGCCGATCTCGGATACGCTCCATAATGAAAATCGAGCGACTATGCAAGATAACACACAGTTAGGCCCAGAAACGTCCAACCTTACGTACTGATTGGTCAAAGCCTGAACATCCAAAGCAAGCAGTCTCTTACCGACCAGAATGTACGCAAGACTGCCCATACTAGATGACTTCCTACTCGAAGCATCAACCACTACATTGGCCTTTCCCGATGATATAAGATGGTGATATCATAATCTTTCAACAACTCTAACAACCTCCTCTGCCTTAAATTTAACTCCTTTTGCTTGAATAAATGCTGAAGACTCTTGTGATCTGCTAACACCTCACATGCCACACCATACAGATAATGCCTCCAAATCTTCAATGCATGAACAATGGCTGCTAACTCCAAATCATGAACCTGATTGTTCTTCTTATGAATCATCAACTGTCGTGAAGCTTAGGCAATGACCTTGCTATCCTACATCAACACTGCACCAAGTCCAATACGATATGTATCACAATAAACTGTATAAAACCCCGAACCTGTGGGAAAAACCAACACCCATACCGTAGTCAGAGTTGTCTTGAGCTTCTGAAAGATCGCCTCACACTCGTCTGACCATCTGAACTGGGCGCCCTTTTGGGTCAACGTGGTATCAGGTTGCGATAGATAAAAACCCCTCCACGACCAACGATAGTAGCCTGTCAATCCCACGAAACTCCGAATATCTGTAGCTGATGCTGGTCTACGCCAATTCTTGACTGCCTCAATCTTCTTCGAATCAACCTGAATACCCTCGCCTAATACAACATGACCCATAAATGCAACTGAACTCAACCATAACTCATACTTCGAAAATTTAGCATTCAACTGACTATCCATCAAAATTTGAAGAACCACTCTAAGGTGCTGCTTGTGCTCCTCCTGGCGGTAGGAATATATCAAAATTTCATCAATGAAGACTATCACGAATGAATCCAAATAAAGCCTGAACACTCGGTTCATCAAATTCATAAAAGCTGCTAGGGCATTTGTCAACCCGAATGGCATAGCTAAGAACTCATAATGCCGTAACGAGTGTGGAAAGCTGTCTTAGGGACATCAGATACCCTAGTCCTCAACTTATAGTAGCCAGATCTCAAGTCAATCTTCATAAATACTTTGGCATCCTGAAGCTGATCAAACAAATCATCAATCCTTGGAAATAGATTCTTACTCTTGATTGTAATCTTGTTCAACTATAAGTAATCAATACACATTCTCAGCGATCAGTCCTTCTTCTTGACAAAAAACACTGGTGCACCCCAAGGGAAAACATTCGGCATAATAAACCCCTTCTCGACCATTCACTGAGCCTTAACATAAGAGATAACACTGTGTGTAGAATGACCAGAAGTCCCTCTCCACTCTAAACGAGGTAAACTCAGTAAGGCTAAGGTAACGGTCTTGGCATGGAAGTCCAAGATAGCGTGGTAAGGGGATAACCAGTCCATCCCTAATATGACATCAAAATCGACCATATCCACAAGCAATAAATCTACACGAGTCTCAAGACCCCCAATCACGACTATACAAGAGCGATGGACTCGATCTACCACAATAGAAATCACCTACATGTGTATACACATAAACATGATCACTCAAAGAATTTCTAGGAATAACCAGATACAGTCCGAAATAAGATTACATATACGAGTATGTAGACCCTAGATCAAATAACACTGAAGCATATTTTACACAAACCAGAACTGTACCTATAATAACTGCATCTAAATCCTCAACCTCAGGCCTGGCTGGAAGAACATAACATTGGGGCTGTGCCCCATCACCCTTAACTACATCTCCGGGACAATATGCTGCTGGGTGGCCTCCACCTCTAGCAGCATGAGCTCCACATCTAATACCTCTACCTCTGCCTCTAGCACCTCTACATACTCGTATATGTAATCTCTCCACCAAGTCTTGGCGGATTCTGGTCTAGCCATGCAATAATCTCTCCACCAAGTCTTGGCGGATCCAGGCAAGCGAAAAGTGGAAAATTTGACCCTATTGGTTTCAACTATCCCATGTTCCTAAAAACCTCATGACATCTGTCCAGATAATCCTGGGGATCCTCAGTAGATGCACCGCTAAAATTAGTAGTGAAGAGCTTGAACAATCTCCACAAAGCATCGGTGGACATAGCTACTCCATCACTGGTCTAATCTGCCACTCGGATGAAGAAGCGGTACGTGTTCCCACCATCCGCGAGAGAGTAGAGTAGACGTTCAACCAGCATTGAGAAACCAAACCGCACGATAGGAAGGAAAAGATGTGAAATTTTCCTAACTCTGTAGCATCTGGGGCTAAATACAGACGTCTTCTGCCGTTCCCCCAGACTCTACTAAGCTTCTTTGTGAACTATGAGACCCATGTAACCTAGGGCTCTGATACCAACTTGTCACGACCCGGATTTCCCACCCCCGGGAGTCATGATGGCGTCTACTGATGTAAGCTAGGCAAGCCAATTTAACTACTAATCTCATCATTCAATTATTTTTAACAATTATAAGGCGTTAACATAAAAACAACAAAATCATAATTAAATAAGCGGAAGATAACAATTAAAATAGCTGTAATATGTATCTATTACAACTGCCTAAGCTTTATATTACCCAAAACCTGGTGTCACAGTGTCATAAACTGTATAAGATTTGCTACATACAAAGTTTGAAGAAATAATAGTACACTGTTTCTGAATAAAAGGAAAATAAAATAGGAAATAGGTATAAAGGGAGACGTTGGGCAATACAGACGCATGCAGGTCTACTTGGATCTCCACGCGGACTAAAGGAATCCTCCAAGATACAATCCTAGAGTTGCTCGAAGATTTGCACATAGTGCAGAGTTTAGCATCCGCACAACTGACCCCATTGGCTGGTAAGTGTCTAGCCTAACCTCGAAAGTAGTGATGAGGCTAGGACCAGACTATCACATGAACCTGTGCAGTTCAGATATATATAGCAAAAAAGAAATATAGAAGTAAACAAGTAAATATAGGAAGCGAAAACATGCTTCGGGGAATAACAGGTAAAAACATAATATCAAGAGAATTATAAACGGATCAAATCCAACCACTAAACGGAATAAGGAAACAAAAGAATATTTCACTTTCTTTTCTCATCTTGTTGCAGGCGTGCAACCCAATTCTATTTCCTGTATCTTGTGGCAGGCATGCCACCCACTCCCATTTCATTTATCTTGTGGTTAGCGTACCTCCTAACCCACTCCCATTTCATTATATCTTGTGGTAGGTATACCACCCGCTCCTATTTTATTATATCTTGTGGTAGGCGTACCACCCGCTCCCATTTATTATATTTTATGGTAGGCGTACCACCTGCTCCCATTTTATTATATCTTGTGGAAAGCGTGCCACCCGTTTTTATCTTGTGGTTGGCCTACCACCCGCTCTCATTTCATCATATCTTGTGGTAGGCGTACCATCGGCTCCCATTTCATTTTATATTGTGGCAGGCGTGCCACCCACTCCCATTATATTTATCTTATGGTAGGTGTACCACCCGCTCCCATTTTATTATATCTTGTGGTAGGGGTGCCACCCGTTTCCATTTTATTATATCTTGTGGTAGGCATACCACCCGCTCCCATTTCATTATATCTTGCATTAGGCGTACCACCCGCTCCTATTTCATTATATCTTATGTTAGGCGTACCACCCGCTCTCATTTTATTATATCTTATGGTAGGCGTACCACCCGTTCCTATTTCATTGCCAGAAATAATCACAAGGGATCTCGACAAGGGAACAATAATATCAAACGAACGTCTCCGCAAGGGAATAATGATATCTCAATATTATCCGGCAAGGGAACAATAATATTCAAACTAACATCCCGGCAAGGGAACAATGATATCTCAACAATATCCTGGCAAGGGAGAAATAATATCAAACAAACATCCGCCAAGGGAACAATGATGATAATAACATGTGAGGAACAATAAATTACAATGGAGTCATAAAAATTTATAACACAAGACTCACGGGCATGCTTAACACCAACGTAAAGATACTCGTCACTATGCATATACGTCATACTCCACAATTAACATGTAGCAAATAGACACAACTCCTAATCCCTCAAGCTAAGGTTAGACCAAACACTTTTCTCGATGCCGCGAACACAATTCACGATTCAACTATAGTTTTACCCCTTGATTCCACCATCAATTTGGTCGTATCTAGTCACAAGTTACTTAGTTAGATTAATAAACACTAACTGAATCAACCCCGATGCGTGAAAATGAGTTTTCTGAAGTTTTATCCAAAAGTCAAAAATTGTTCCTAGGCCCACATGGTCAAAACCCAAGGTTTGACCAAAAACCCGATTACTCATTCCCCACGAACTCAAATATATAATTTTTTGTATATCGGACCTCAAATCAAGGTCCAAATTCTCAAATTTTAAAACACCTAGGTTCTACCCCAAACACCTAATTTTCCCCATAAAAATCATTGATTTTGAGTTAAAGTCATGTTAAAAGATGTTAAAAAGTGAAGAAAATGAGTTAGAAATCTCTTACCAATGTTTTGGAGAAAAAAGGTTGTTCGAAAAAATCGCTTCTTCGGTTTTTGGTTCGAAAAATGAAAAATAACTAAAACTCGTCTAAATATACCCTTTTCAGACCCCCTTGTGTGGACCACACAAAATTGACTTCGACCACATAGCCCTTTCTGTGTACTACAGATCAGTGAACCTGTGCGGACCGTACAAAATCGAGTGCGGTCGCATTACCTCCCATCGCGTACTGCACGGAATATCTTGCGGACAGCACTAGCCCCTTCCGCGGTCGCACATGAATTCTTGCGAACCGCACTGGCAGGTTCAGAGATCTGCAACTTCTCTGAACCTGCAACAACTGTGTTTGGGCCTAAGACATCCCAAAACCTACCTGAAACTCTCCCGAGCTCTCGGAACTTCAAACCAAGCGTGCATATTAACTCAAAAATATCATATAGACCTACTCCTACAACCACAACATCAAAATAATATGTAAAATCATGAATTAAACCTCAAAACTCAACATTTTTATCAAGAACTCTCAAAGTTCATAATTCTTCAACCGAAAGTCCAACTCACGTTGAATAAACTCTTTTTTTCACAGTTATCTTTCAAATACTATAACAAGTTTTACCGGGATCCGAACCAAAATACAGGCCCGATAACAATGGTTTCAAACATTAATTCTTTTCTTCGTTTCTTATATAATTAAGTAAAATAATTTCTTTCAAAAATTAATTTCTAAGGTTTGGGACCTCGGAGTTCATTTCTGGGCATATGCCCAAGTCCGATATTTTACTGCGGACCTCCTGGGATCTTTTGAATACGGATCCGGGTCTGTTTGCGAAAAATATTGACCAAGTCATCCATAATAATAATTTTAACTCTAGATAATTCTATTTCTCATATTTTCACATAAAAGTCTTTTCGGATATAGGTCCGGACCACGCACGTAAATGAAGGTAAGATAAAAATGAGGTTTTTAGACCTTGAAACACTTAATTTACTTGCAACACAAGTGATTACTTTTTGGATCATCACATAATAGTTTTTATATAACATGTTAATTAATAGTCTTTTGTTATCATCCCCATTGGTAGGATAAAAATCAATTTGACTTTGAAGAATCGTATGATGAACCTATTAATCAAGAATACCACAAATCATGTTTGCTAAATATTTGAGATCTGATCGATGAGTACGAACTCCAGATCTTGAAACTGCAAGAACAACTTGTAAGAGTGAAGAAGAAACTAGATAAGGCAAAAGAAGAAAATAATTGGTTGGAAGAAAAATTTAAGCGGTTGAAGCATAGAATAATAGGCGAGAGTGGCTAAATAAACATATGGATGCGTTTAGTGTACTTTTTAATTTTGATGTTGTAAGTGTCATGTTTTCTCTTCAATTGTTAATGAATTTAAATTTATGTTAAACTATCTTTTTTTGTGTTCTAGTGTTAAACTAATAAATAACCCAAAAAAACATACGAGCAAATTATATAAAAATATAAATAATTTTGTTATTGTATTTTAATGTCATATATACAATTAATAATACATATCAATGAGTCCCAGAGCACGTATGCTTTAAAGCATTAGTTGGCCTGAGGCACACCCATCCTCCCGGCTATGCTATCAGAATCATTCTCATCACGTCGCCTATTTATCGGAGGATATCATACAGCATGATCATTAGTAAGTCTAGCAAGCTCGGTAGAAGCGGTCCTTGGGCCAGCAGTAACCTATAGAATAATAAGATATTTTAGTATATAACATATGGAATACTATAACATACGTGATAGTAAAAAAATGTAACGGTCATGATCTTAGTGAGCTCCTGAATAAGATCATCTGTCTCCGGCAAGTTAGTATCGCATAATGTGGCCTCTGTGATGGTAGATGACGAAATCTTTAAAAAAATAAAAAAATTAGATACTACTAACTAATCTATAAGGTAAAAACAAATTGAAATAATAGTAATACAAATAAACATGCACCTGAGTAGCGACATAATGATTTGTCGGAACATCGAGGTACACTATAATAGATGAAGTATGTGAAAGATTCTTAATATCCCTCGGTGATGAGCTATAGCTCAGTCGTCGCCCACTATGCACCTAACGTATCGGATGATCAGCAACAATCGTCGATGGCTCTAAACAACCAGGAAAATAATGATTCCACTCTTGTTGTATAATGGACGTGCCCACGATCAACAATGGAGCTAACGTGGTCACCATCGAAGTCCCTGGTGAAAACTGAAGGTTAAATGATGGCATATCATGAGAAGCATCATGTGGCTCAAACTGGTCACCCGACAGATCATCTCTAATATCCTCTACGGGTCCCTCGACGCCCCTTTTGCTGGGAACCCCAACCTCGACAACCACCACGACCACGTGGGCCACCCCTTTCTCTCTGGTCCCGCCTGCCATGTTTACCATATTCAGATTCCACTGGTGGACCATGACAGTACTCCTCAGGCTTCACATAAGTAGCCTCATATCCTAAGAATGCAACCTCTTTGGCACGTCTCAATGTGGAAGCAACAAGATTAGTCACCTAATGGTCAAGTCCGTGCACAGCTGCCGCTGCCTCACCTGTATGCTGTAGCATCTCTAGTCCCAACTAGTAGCATCGGTGTAATCCAATAGCTTGGATAGGTTGTAAAATATTAATTACGGAAGGATAATGTAACATTATAAGTAAGTATAACAATTTACATACCAGTGACCATGCCTCCCTGCATATGGAATATACTGACCACCAACACGATGAACGACATTCCTGAAGAGAAGTCGGGTAACGCTGCGATACCATACCATGTACTCATGCCCGCCCTCCATGCGGTCAGGTGGAGGGTATAGCAGACTCAGGCCATACCTCTGGTCCAAATCCTCAATTTTGGCCTCTAGCCAGGCCAAATATGTCTGGTTGACCCTACAATATCATCCCACTAGTAATGTATCATGTACCAAGTAAGAGGAATAGGTAAAAGTCGGGGTCGACCAAATTGGTGAAAGACTCGTTTAATGGCATGATACTTGACTATATCGAGACATATTAGTGGGACGGAAGAGCCCAACTCTTTCATTTGAGTCATTTTCATGATTTGAGTATGTTTGGATCGTTGCTTATTGGTCATTTGTGGCTTAGGCGTCGATTGATGTGTCATGTCACCAGAGTGATTTGTTGGGTTTGAGGAGATTGTTGGGATTACTGATGAATGAGAACGAGTTCAATTTCATCATGTTGGAAGGATAAGATCGAGGTTCGGCTAAAAAATTTTCTATAGTATCTATCAGTGGAGAAGTAGCTTCAAGAATGGTTGACCTGAGAAATGGCAGTGGCTTAGTACGTGTTTCATTTATCGTTGGCAGTATATGAAGGTGTTAGAATGAGACTTTAGTTGATAAAAGGTTTTCAACCAGTATTCGTTAGTTGTGGGCAGCTGCTATGAAAAGAGGTTATCGCTACGCGTGTTCGAGTTAAGTGGTATATCAGATGATTGCTTCAGAGGTTGCATGCAAGGGTTATTAGTGCTGGTTCAGGTCTATTCAGAGTATAAGTGTGAGGATTCGACCGTATCGATAGGTTCAGAAGTAAAAATGTGGTTCTATGGCTTATGGGCCAGATTGGATTTTTGTAGTTCAGTTACAATGAGTTATCAGACCTATATGAGATAGGGTAACATGGGGATTACCCCCGGGTATATTCATGTAAGGTTATTCAGCGATTAGTTAGCTTTTAGAACAACTCTAGATACGTTCGAGGATGAACATGTGTTTAAGTGGGGGAAGATGTAACGACCCGACCAGTCGTTTTGAGCTTTTTCACTTTGATCGCCAGTTCTTGGGCATGCTCCGTATGATGTATTATGAATGATATAAATCATTCATTTTGATTTTTACGGAAATCCGTATGAATTTGAAAGAACAGTATCAGTTGTAAGCTTTGAATTTGAAATTCTTAACCAAAAGTTGACTTATTTTTATATGAGCTCGGATTAGAATTTTCATGATTTTGTTAGATTTTTTGGGTGATTTATGACTTAGGAGCTTGAACGAAATTGATTTTGGAGTTCTAAATTAGAATTAGACTTGAATTGGCGAAGTTGAGATTTTGGCGATTTTGGCTTAGTAGATGAGATTTTGATCCGGGAGTCGGAATGGAATTCCAAGAGTTGCGTTAGCTTTGTCATGTCATTTAAGATGTGTGTGCAAAATTTCAGGTCATTCGGACATGGTTTGGTTGGGTTTTTGATCGAAAGCGTATTTCGGAAAATTTTAGAAAACTTAGGCTTGAATTCTATGAGTTTCGGGCAATTTGATGTTGTTTGAGCTGTTTTGATTATTGGAAAAAGTTCAAATGATGGTATGGTTTATGTTGGTATGATTGGTTGAGGTTTTGAGGGCCTCGGGTGTGTTTCGAGAGGTTAAATGGATCAATTTCATATTTTGAGAACTTTAGAAATTGCAGGTTTCAGTTGGAAGCATTTTGGCTTACGCGTTTGCAAAGGGGATGTCGTTTCGCAAAGGGCCGTAGTTTGTAATAATTGCATTTGAAGTCCATGCCGCGTTCACAAAGGTTTGTGAGAGGACTGCATCGCGTTCGCGAGGTAGTATACGCGATGGCGTAGGAGGAATTGGGTCTGATGGCCAGTTAGTCATCGCATTCACTGTGGAGCAAGCCCGTTCGCGAAGGTCAAGGCTATGGAAAGCACCGCGTTCACAACTGGCATGTCGCATTCGCGTATGGTAAAGTTGGTCAAGGCAATTTTGTGCTACACGTTCACGGGAGGTTGCCCGCATTCGCGAAGATGGTAAGTCAGGCCTGGGCAGAATGTTTTTAAGTCGTCTTGTCCGCAATTTTGGGTCTATTTTTACCCATGGCTGCTCGTTTTGGAGATTTTTGAAGGAAATTAAAGAGGGATTCAAGAGGAATCGACTTGAGGTAAGTATCTTGGTCTTAAAATTCTATTATATTGTAAAGTCCACCTAGAAATTTATGGAAACTAAGCCTAAAATTGAAGAACTAGGGCTTGAGAAATTGGACTTTTTATTTGGGATTTGAAGGACCATTTGGGGTCGAATTTGAGAACTTTTGATATGTATGAACTCGTGCGGAGATAAGGATTCTAATGATGTGAAAATTTCTTAGTTTCGAGAAGTGGACCCAGGGCTCGGGTTTTGCTAATTTCGGGATTTTTGATATTTTCGATTATTTTCACTTGGGCTTTATTCCCTTAGGATATTGTGATATATTCCTTCTGATTTGAATAGATTCGATGTAGGAGGATTTAAGGGGCAAAAGCATCGCGAGCTAGAGATTTCACCGGTTCGAGGTGAGTGATGATTGTAAATGATATCCTGAGGGTCTGAAACCCCGAATTTGCACATCGTAGTGCTATATTGAGGTGGGACACACGTCTGATGATGAGCATGGGGTCCTTTTTGTATTGAGCATTGTGACTTGGTCCGTCCTGATTGATACTTTTACCACGTATTTGATTGAAACTTATGTGCTATCATCATTATTTGGACTGATTTCCATGATTGGGTATTGTGCCAACTATTTGAACTCTTATGAGATTTTTTATCACTATTTTCTCACTTTTTGACTTACTACTTGAACTCAATAATACAGTATTCCACTATTTAACAACTCAGCCACTTTTACTTATTTTTGAAACTAAAATAATATATTAAATAATATTTTGGGATGAGAAACAACTATTTTACTAATGCTCGAGGGGCTTATGTGATTTTCGGACTGAGTATGGCCGAGGGCCAGATGTGAGGATACTATGGGATCGGGTTGCGCATCGTAGTGGTGTTATACTGATACTGATATGAGGCTGAGGGCCAATATTTGATTCCAGGAGACGGCTTAATATTATGCTTGGGCCGTAAGGGGCCACTCCCAGAGTCTGTACACCTCCAGTGAGCATCGTCAACGAGATATATGGATCGGGCTGCATGCCATAGCAATATATGGACAAGGCTGCACACCGCAACGATTCTAGTGCTATTGTATGTGTTTACTTTATTTCATTTGTCTGCCGTTATCGGTTGGTTGGGATACTTCATGTGATACCTACCTAATTGCGTAGCATTATCTCTTAATTGAGTGTTTGTGCCCGATGGGAGAATTTCTGTGCTTATCCGCACTATTTGTTTTACATTCATTTGCATAACCGTTGAAAAAGTCATTTTCAAAAGAGGTTTAAACTGAGCTAAGATGGTTTCTAAAGATTTCATAGCTTCATAGTTTTCCTCAAAGGGTTTTACACTGCTCTACACAGCATGATGGTTTGTTTTACGTGATTTTTTACTGCTCAATTACTATTTACCTTTATTACTCACTGTGTTGGACTACTCACTTTATTCCCTGCACCTCATGTGCTGATGCACGTATTTGTTTCCCCGGTAGCGGGTTTTGAGCTGATCGGAGGCTAAGTTATGGGAGTTTAGCAAGGTGACTGCCAACGTTCGCAGCACCACATTTAATCCTTTTGTTTATCAGTTCTATTTCATTTACTTCAGGCCTTGTAGTTATATTTATACTCTAATAGATGCTGTGACTTGTGACACCCCGGTTTGGGTTGTATTTTGCACTTAATAAAGAAATCTTATGCTTAAAATGTATTATTTAATTATGCAAAAAACTGTTTATAAATATTAACTATTCTGAAAAGGCGAAATGAGTTGGTTGGGTGGCCTTGTCTTCATGAGAGGCGCCATCACGACCGTATCGGGGTTTGGGTTGTGATAAATAGCGATCAACGTTGGTCACTATTTTTTGACTGTTTGACCAAAATAGCGACCAAAGTTGGTCGATGTTTTTTAAAAAAATTAAATAACTTTTTTTGTTTTGGCTTTTAAATATTATAAGCAATAAAAAAAATCTTATTAGCTATAAATATTTATTTTATTTAAGTATAATTATTATAATAATTAGAAACTATAAGCATAACCTTTTAAAAAATATATTAACTAGGTAATTACTTTTAAAATATTATAATAGCATGTATGTATATGAATATTTTAAGTTACATTTAAGTATATGAGTAATTTCATACACACCCATAAACTATATTGTAATTGATGATCGATCTTATACATTACTACGTACGAATAATTAATGAATTAATAAACCAATATAATATTATTCTATGAAATTTTTTTTTGTGTATATATATATATAAAGAGAGAGAGAGAGAGAGAGAGATACACATACACTTCAGTGTAATATTATAACACATATATAACTTGTTATAGTATATGATATTGTATTGATTATTTGTATTGTAAAAGAGTTAATATCATCACAAGGTCATAAGTCGATGAATCAATTATAATATACTAATTGATATAAGTCGAGGCGTTTTGTTTTTAATATATATATATATATATATATATATATATATATATATATATATATATATATATATATAAGACACGCTTCGTTGTACTACTTTAACTACATATATAGCATGTTAGAGTATATTTTAGTGTATTCATTCCTTGTATTACAGAAGTGTTAACGGATTACAAAAGTAATTTTTAATTTTTACCAATGTTGACGTGAAACGAGACCAACTTTGTGCACTAATTATCCAAAAATTAAAATTAGCAACCAAAGTTTGTCGCTAAATTTAAATCATATTTATTTATATTTTATATAATATTTAAAATAATAATATAATTGTTTAACGTTAGAACTGGGTCCCAGATTAGTGAGCAAGGTTGGTCTCTAACTACTTCCCCTTTCGTAAGCGACCAACTTTGATTGCTAACTTTGAATTATATATATTTATATTTTTTTAAATAAGAATATAATTATTAAAATTTTATAATGGGGTCCTAGATTAGCGACCAAAGTTGGTCTCTATCTGCTTCCCCTTTCCTAAGCGACAAACTTTGGTCGCTTATTTTAAATTATATTTATTTATATTTTATAATTTTATAAAATAATAATATAATTTATCAAATTTTATAAGTGGGTCGCACTTTAGCAAAAAAGTTGGTCGCTAATTTCATTATTTCTTTGACCAAGTAAGTCTGACCAGTCCGGTAAATATTTTGACCACATTGTCGATTAAAAAGTGAGCAACCTTGGTCGCTAATTTATTTAAAATAATTATTTAATTATTTTTCCAATTTGGCGATCAACTTTGGTCGCTTTTCTTGACAGACCAATTTTAGTCGCCAAATTTGATCATTTTTTTCTGAATTTCTAGTAGTGACAATTGATAAGGCTACATAAATTTATTTCATGGATGCTTATGAAATTAGACATGATCTCAGAAAGTGAGCCATTTCAATTATAGTTCCATGTCCACCAAGTATCCAGCGTAGTCAGCATCCGTATAAACAACCAATTCGAAGGAGTCTCCTGTTGGACACCAAAGAACCAAGTCTTATGTGCCATTTCAATATCTTAAAATTCTTTTAACGGCCTTCAAATGTCAAGTCTTGTGTGCCTTTGAGATTCTTTCGGACCAGATTGGAACCTTTCACACAGCCCACACTATACACAATGTCAGGTCTACTTGCTATCAGGTAGAGGAGGGAGCCTATCGTACATTTGTACTTCTTTTCATCAACAAGAATACCAGATCCATCCACATCCATTCTAGTTGCAGTAGCGAAAGGCATGTCAATTATTTTAACAGTGTCTATATCAAACCTTTTGAGCAGCTCCTTGATATACTTCTGTTGGTGCATCATAGTTCTTTTTCACTGTCTGCTTAACTTGAAGTCCAAGGAAAAATTTATTATCTCATCATGCTCATTTCAAATTCACTTCCTATTAATATATACCAAACACTTGCTTCCAAAAAATCTTAGGTGGGTTACATTTAGTTTTCCACCTTTTAGTAATTTATAAGGGGTCTTCTCAATTGTTTGTATAATAATACATCTATTTATAATGTAACATGCAGTGTACACAACTTTAGTAAAGGCCTTAGGAAGACCACTACTAATTAGCATGGTCCTGGGCATGTCCTCTAGAGTTCTATTTTTCCTTTCAACAATACCATTTTGCTGTAGGTTCTAAGAGCAGACAAATTGTGATCAAATATCATTTTCAATACATAATTTAAGAAAGTTAGCATTTCAAAACTCAGTTCTATGGCCAGATCTAATGCTAGCTACATGACTATTCATCATTCTTTACAGGTTTTTCACAAATGTTTCTTCATTAACTGTAAGAAATTTAGTCCATATAAAAATAGAATAATCATCAACTATTACAAACACATACCTCTTGCCTCCTCTACTATGATCTTCATTGGTCTGCACAAGTCCATGTGAAGTAATTCTACAAGTCTAGAGGTGCTTACTACTTTTTAAGATTTGGATACAGACCTGACATGTTTACCTTTGACACATGCATAGCAAACTTTATCTTCCTTTAATTTCGACTTGGCCAATGTCACGACCCAAAATACCGGGCATGATGTCGCCTATTATATTACTAGGCAAGCCGACTAAATAATTAACCACAATCATTATTTCTTTTACATTAAGTCATTTTTACGCAGGTTTAAAAATACCATAACTTCCACAATAAGCATTTAACACAACAGATAAATATGCAAATTCAATAAAACGTGAACTATACAGCCCCACAAATCTGGTGTCACGAGTCTAGAGCCTCTAATACAAGTTTGAATACCTACTACATTGATAGTCTAGGAAATTCGGGAAAAGATAACAAGATAAAGGGGAGAATCTGGACTGCGGACGCCATGCAGCTACCCGAAAATCTGCATTAACACACCGGATCAGCTAACAGCCCTCACAGCCGCTCGGGCACCTAAATTTGCACACAGGGTGCAGGAAGTAACGTGAGTATAACAACTCAGTAAGTAACTAAAGTAAATAAGGACTGAAAGCAGTGACGAGTAGTTCAAAAGCACACAACTAAAAATCACCGAGTAGTAGATCCCCTTTACAGTTTAAAGACCAGTTTCATCAAAGAATCAACCTTTCTACTTTAAAACATTTGAAATCGGATACTTAGCAGTATTTTCAACAGAGGCTCGTTTCAATACAGAGTGAAATCAGTGAAAAATATCATAGATGGGCCCCTTCGACAAGGAAACACTCAAAATATGGCCTCTCGGGCAACCTCTCAATCAGTAGTGACTCAACCCTCGTCATTCAGCCTCACAATATATCATAAAAATAGAAATCATAATAACCGCTGCGGCGTGCAACCCGATCCATATATTTATAGTCAACTACAGTCACTGGGTGTGTGCAAACTCCGGAAGGGCTCATACAGCCCAAGCGTCATATCATTGCGGCGCGCAGCCCGATCCTATATATATATATTACCGCAGCGTGCAGCACGATCCATATATGTATTTATCATTGTGGCGCGCAGCCTGATCCATATAAGTATCATTGCAGCGTGCAGCCCAATCCATAACTCACATATATATATAAATACCCTCACACTTAGGTCCTCGACCTCTCATACTCATTAACCTCACAATCTCTCGGGCACAATAGTGGAAATTAGAGAGCTCAATCCAAATAGTCCTCTCTTTGAAAGTAACAAGAATAACCCAGTTTTAGACATTTAACAGGTAAAACATGACCGGGGATATGCTTTTAGCAAGTAAAGTGAGGAAAACAGTCAAAATACCCCTAAGGGTTTTCTACAGGTTGGCACAAGGCCCCAAACATGGCATACAACCCATAATATAGTATAATATCCAAAATAAGGAATAATATAGTATTTCCAAACCAAATACGCGGCTTAATAGTCGTTATGGGACGAACCAAGTCACCATCAATACCGGTGCACGCAAAAATGCTCGTCACCTAGCATATGCATCACCGCATTTAAAAAAACAAGTCAAATACAAGGGTTTTGTAGCCTTAGTTCCACATTGATAATGGTTACTTACCTCAAACTAGTGAAAATACTACACCACGACGCCTTTGCCCATTGAATCGGCCTCCGCTCGCATCAAATCTATCCAAAATCAGAACGAGGACGTCAAAATATGCTAAAAGAACAAAGCCCAAGAGAAAACAATCAAAATAATACCAAAATTCCGAAATAGGTCAAACCCGACCCCCGAGCCCACATCTCGAAATTCAGAAATTTTTACATCAATAGATTTCTTATCTCCCCACAAGTTCATACATCAAAAGTCCCAAATTTTCAAGCCCTAGTGCTTCAATTTTTAGCTTAATTTCCATGATTTTCTAGGTGGAACTCACATAATAATCGAGTTTTAAGTCCAAAAATCTTACCTCCAAATATTTCTCCTTGAATCCCTCTTCAACCTCCTTAAAATATCTCCCAAAATGACCAACCATGGAGTAAAATAGACCCACATTCGCGGACAAAATGACTTTTTAAACATTTTGCCCAAGTCGAAAATTTCCAAAATATCAACTTTGCCAATTCAAGCCTAAATCTACTCCAGACCTTCAAAACCCCATTCCAATCAAGCTCCTAGGTCACAAATCACAAACGAACCATCGGAACTCACATTCGAGCCCTCTAACACATAAGTCAACATTCGGTTGACTTTTCCAACTTAAGCCTTTATAAAAGAGACTACGTGTCTCAAACCTTACCAAATCTTTTCCGAACTCGACTCGACCAACTCGGTACAACAAAACACAGATAAACAAAGCATAAAGAATTAGAAATGGGAGGAAACGGAGCAGTAACTCATGAGACGGATGGCTGGGTCATCACATCCTCCCTAACTTATACAAATGTTCATCCTCGAACGAGTCAAGAAACATACCTGAAGCCTCAAACAGGTGAGGATATCTAGTCCGCATCTCCCGCTCGATCTCCCAGGTAGCCTCCTCCACAAGCCGACCTCTCCATTGCACCTTCACTGAAGCTATATCTTTTGATCTCATCTTCCAAACCTGATGACCTAAAATAGCTACTGGCTCCACATCATAAGTCAAACCATCATCCAGCTGAACCATACTGAAGTCTAGAATATGAGACGGGTCCCCAATATACTTCTAGAGCATAGAAACATTAAATACCAGATGCACACTCGACAAGATGGGTGGCAACGAAAGCTCAAACACTAGCTCCCCAATCCTCCGGAGTACCTAAAAAGGACCAATGAATAGTGGACTCAACTTCCCTTTCTTCCCAAATCTCATAACTTCACGGGTGAAACCTTCAACAGAACCTTCTCACCAACCATGTACGACATATCTCGCACCTTCCTGTCAGGGTAACTCTTTTTCCTCGACTGCGCCGTATGAAGTCTCTCCTGAATCACCTTCACCTTATCTAAAGCATCTTGAACCAAATTTGTCCCCAATAGCCTAGTCTTAATGGGCTCAAACCAACCAACTGCAGATCTACACCGCCTCCCACACAAAGCCTCATATGGAGCCATCTGAATACTCGACTAGTAGTTGTTGTTATAAGAAAAATCTGCAAGCTGTAGAAACTGATTCCATGACCCTCCAAAATCAATAACACAAGTGCGTAGCATATCTTATAATATCTGTATAGTGCGCTCGGACTGTCCGTCCGTCTAAGGGTGAAAGGTTGTACTCAACTCCACCTGAGTACCTAACTTCCGCTGAACCGACTTTCAAAACTGGAAATTAAACTAAGTGCCTCGATCTGAAATGATGGAAATTGTGACACCATGCAATCGAACAATCTCCCGGATATATATCACTGCTAACTGCTATGATGAGTAAGTAGTACATATAGGAATGAAGTGCGCGGACTTGGTCATCCGATCCACAATCACCCAAATAGCATAGAACTTTTTTAAAGTCCATGGAAGCCCAACTACACAGTCCATAGTGATCCACTCCCACTTCCATTCTGGAATATCCATCCGCTAAAGCAAGCCAACCGGTCTCTGGTGCTCATATTTCACCTACTGACAATTGAGAATTCGAGCTACAAATCCCATAATATCTTTCTTCATTCTCCTCCACCAGTAGTGTTGTCTTAGATTCTAATACATCTTCACGGCTCCTGGATGAATAAAATACAACGAGCTATGGGCTTAGTCCAGAATCAACTCCTCAATCCCATCTACATTGGGCATACAAATCCGGCCCTGCATCCTCAACACTCCATCATCACTAATGCTCATATCCCTGGCATCATCATGCTGAACTCTATCTCTAGGGACAAGCAAATATGGATCATCATACTAGCGCTCTCTAATGCGCTCATATAGGGAATACCGATAAACCACACAAGCTAATACCCGACTGGGCTCCAAAAAATACAGCCTCACGAACCTATTGGCCAAAGCCTGAACATCGACCGAAAGAGGTCTCTCCCAACTGGAATATATGCCAAACTCCCCATACTCACCGCCTTTCGGCTCAAAGCATCGGCCACCACATTGGCCTTTCCTGGATGATACAATATAGTGATGTCATAATCGGTAGGCAACTCCAACAACCTCCATTGTCTCAAATTAATATCCTTTTGCTTGAACAAGTGATGAAGATTGCGATGATCGGTGAACATCTCACAAGATACGCCATACAGTTAATGCCTCCAAATTTTCAATTCATGAACTATGGCAGCCAACTCCAAATCATGAACTGGTAGTTCTTCTCATGGGGCTTCAATTGATGAGAAGCATAAGCAATAACTCTACCCTCATGCATAAACACACAACCAATCCCTACTCTCGAAGCATCACAATACACTATATATGAAACTAAAGCTGATGGCAAAACAAACACTAGAGCTATGGTCAAAGTTGTCTTGAGCTTCTAAAAGCTCTCCTCACACTCGGTCGACCATACAAATGAAGCACCATTCTGGTTCAACTTGGTTAGGGGCGATGTGATAGATGGGAATCCCTGAACAAACTGGCGATAATAGCCTACCAAACCAAGAAAATTATGAATCTCTGTAGCTGAGGACGGTCTTGGCCAACTCTGAGCCACCTCTATCTTCTTTGGATCAACCTGAATACCCTGTCTGGACACAACGTATCCCAAGAATTCCACTGAACCAATATAAAACTCACACTTGGATAACTTTGCATAAAGATTCTCCTCCCTCAATCTCCACAACACAACCCTCAAATGCTCCGTGTGCTCCTCCTGACTACGCGAATATACCAGAATTTCATCAATGAAGACTATGACAAACAAGTCAAGATAAAGTCGGAACATGCTATTCATCAGATGCATGAAGGCTGATGGAGCATTGGTCGGCCCAAAAGAGATAACCAAGAACTTATAGTGACCATATTGGTCCTAGAGGCCATCTTAAGAATATTCGAATCCCTGATCATTAAATAGTGATAACTCGAACGGATATCAATCTTGGAGAATATCCTCGCTCCCTAAATCTGGTCAAATAAATCATCAATGCGAGGCAAAGGATACATGTTCTTAATTGTTACCTTGTTCAGTTTCTTATAATCAATGCACATTCTCATTGTTCCATCCTTCTTCTTCACAAACATAACCAGCGCACCCCAAGGTGACATACTAGGCCGAATGAACCCCTTATCTAGGAGTATCTAATGCTGCTCCTTTAACTCCTTCAACTCCGTTCGTGACATACGATACGGCAGAATAGAAATGGGCTGAGTGCCTGGCACTAGGTAAATACCAAAATCAATATCCCTGTCCAGCTGCATGCCTGGCAGGTCTGCAGGAAATACATCAGGGAAGTCCCTCACCACTGGAACAGAATCAATACTGGGAGTCTCAGCTGTGACATCCCTTACAAAGGCAAGATACGAAAGACAACCCTTCCCAACCATACATTGGGCCTTCAAAAAAGAGATGACTCTACTATGAACATAATCAGTCGCACCTCGCCACTCGATTAATGGCACACCCGGTATAGCTTATGTGACTGTCTTAGCATGACAGTCTAGAATAGTGTGATACGGAGATAACCAATCCATGCCCAGAATAACATCAAGATCCACTATGCTCAATAATAATAGATCAACTCGGGTGACTTATCGACCTCCCTCTCAAGGGCGACCCCTGGCTGACTGACCTCCACTCTAGCTGGAGGGGCAGGTGGTGAAGTAACTGGACCAGAAGTAAAGGGTTGACCCCTCTGCTGAGACTTACCATCATGAAGATGAGGACACTACCTCTTCATATGCCCAAACTCTCTGCACTCATAGCGATTCCTCGGTGCTGGAGATGGGGATTGAAGGGAACCCTTTGCATTGGAATGACCAGTAGAAGGGCCTGGCATGGAGGAACCCTAGACTGATGGAGTACGAGACGAACTCTAAGCTGGAAGGGCACATGAGTGGCCCTGATGAGAACTGTGAAAACCATGACCAGATGATGCCCCACAATAACCTGGGCAAGCCGAATGTCCCTGCATGAAAGAACTACCCCTGCCATGCTGGAATTGGCCCCTCGAAGGAGTACCACTAAATCTACCAGATCCCTGAGGCCTCTTGGCCTCCCTCTCTTCTTGCTCATAACGGCTAACCGACTCAATCTCACGGGTGATATCAACAACCTCCTCGAATGTAGCACCTATCACTCTCTCCCTAGTCATATAAATCTGAAGCTGATATGTGAGGCCATCAACAAACCTTCTGATCCTCTCACGATCTGTGGGAATAAACGAAACCGCATGACGGGCTGACATAGAGAACCGTATCTCATATTGAATCACTTTCATTTCCCCCTGATGCAGTTGCTCAAACTGCTTGTACAACTCCTCTCGGCGTGACTAGGGTATATATTTCTCCAAAAAGAGAATAAAGAACCACTACCAAGTAAAGGGGGCTGCACCAATAGGCCTACGCCTCTCATACACCTCCTACAAGGTGAAGGCAACCCCAAAAAAACTGAAAGGTAAATTCTTAGAATCCTTGCTATACGAAGCATCCGCTAGAACTTATCCAAGAAACCCCAGGCATCCTCCCCTCTACACCGCTGAGTGTCGGATGCTGGATCTACCAAACCTCTCAAGTCGACGCTTCTCATCATCCCGCATAACTGGTACCACAAACTCCTGAGCTGGTGCAATTGGCTGGGCTAGAGGTGCCCCCGGTGTTTGGAGTCCCTACACAAGCCGCTCAGATGTGCGAGCAACGGGGGTATGGATGCTTTCTTTGGCCTGAGAAGTAGTTGTGGCTGTAGTAGCTGAGATCGCCTGAGCCAAACCATTACACACTGATAAGATCTAAGCTAAAGCCTCCTGAAGACCTGGAATCACAATAGGCACAGTTGGTGACTAAGTTGGTGCTACTGTAGCATCCATAGCTGGGACATGATCCGGAACTGCGGTAGCTGGTAGATCTGCAGGTACTGCTCTAGCCGTTCTGCCCCTGCCAAGGCCTCGACCACGACCTCAGCCTCTGGCGGCCCCAGCTGGTGGTATTGGCAGTGGTCCATCCTACCCGGTAGCATGTGTCCTCGCCATCTGTGATAGAATGGAATAATAGAAGTTTAGTACAATTCAAACGACAAGAATTTCAAGAAGATGAAGTTTTTCCTAAAGGGTTTGCAGACTCTCAACTCCACTAAATCGGCTTATGACTCGTGAGACCTATGTAACCTAGGCTATGATATAAACTTGTCACGACCCCAAATACCGGGCGTAATGACGCCTATCACATTACTAGGCAAGCCGACTATACATTTAACCACAACCTTTTTCCTTTTACATTCAATCATTTTTATGCAGGTTCAAAAATACCATACCTTTCACAATAAGATTAACACAACAGATAAATATGTGGAAGTCAATAAAACATGAACTACATAGCCCCACAAATCTGGTGTTAATAGTCTAGAGCCTCTAATACAAGTATGAATACCTACTACACCAACAGTCTAGGAAATGCGAGAAAAGATAACAAGATAGAGGGGAGAAACGGGCTACAAACGCTATACAGCTACCTAGAAATCTCCAGCAACACACTAGATCAGCTAAACAGCCCTCACTCAGTCGCTCGGCCACCTAGATCTGCACACAAGGTGCAGGGAGTAACGTGAGTATGCCAACTCAGCAAGTAACTAAAGTAAATGAGAAATGAAAGCAATGACGAGCAGTTGAAAAGCATACAACAAAAAATCACAGGATAACATGTCCACTTTACAGTTTAAAGATCAGTTTCGTCAAAGAGTCAGCTTTTCCAGTTTAAAACATTTAAAATCGGATACTTAGCAATATTTATCAACAGAGGCTTATATCAATACAGAGTGAAATCAGTGTAAACCATCATAAATGGGCCCCTCGAGTAAGGAATCACTTGAAATATGGCCTCTCGGACAACCTCTCAGCCACTCGTGACTCAACCCTAGTCGTTCAGCCTCACAATATCTCATAATAATAGAAATCATAATAACCGTTGCGGCGTGCATTCCAATCCATATATTTATAGTCGATAACGCTCTCTAGGGGTTTGCATACTCCGAAGGGGCTCCTACAGCCCAAGCGTCACATCGTTGTAGTGCGCAACCTAACCAAATATATATATATATATATATATATATATATATATATATATATATATATATATATATATATATATATATATATATATATATATATATATATATATATATATATATATATATATATATATATATATATATATCGCTGCGTTGTATAGCCCCAAACATGGATTACAACCCCTAATATAGTATAATATTCAAAATAAAGAATAATGTAGTATTTCCCAACCGAATACGCGGCTTAATAGTTGCTACGAGATGGACCAAGTCACAATCCCTACCGGTGCATACCAACACGCTCGTCACCTAGCATGTGCATCACCACATTTAACAAAACAAGTCAAATACTGGGGTTTATTACCCTCAGTTCCACATTTACAATAATTACTTACCTCAAACCGATGAAAATATTACTTTGCAACGCCTTTGACCATCGAATTGGCCTCCACTTGCGTTGAATCTATCCAAAATTATAAGGAAGACGTCAAAATATACTAAGGGAACAAAGCCCAAGCAAAAATAATCAAAATAATACAAAATTTGGAAATTGGTCAAACCCGACACCCGGGCCCATGTCTGGAAATTCAGAAAATTTTACATTAATAGATTCCCTATATCCTCATGAGGTCATATATCAAAAGTTCTCAATTCCAACCCCAAATGGTCCTTCAAATCCCAATCAAAAGTCCCAAATTTCTAAGCCCTAGTTCTTTAATTTTTAGCTTAATTTTCTAGGTGAAAATCACATAATAATCGAGTTTTAAGTCCAAGAATCTTACCTCCAATCGTTTCTCCTTGAATCTCTTTTCAATCCTGTTTAAAAATCTCCCAAAATTACCAACTATGGAGTAAAATAGACCTTCATTCGCGGACAAGACAACCTTTTAAATATTCTGCCCAGGCCTGGAAATCCTTCTTCGTGAACTCTCAAAGCCTTGCATTCGCGAAACCCAAAATGAATTTGGCCAAAAATCCTCTTACATGAACACGATACATCCCATGCAAACGTGATGCTTAGCAAACTCAACCTTCATGAACGCATCTTAAACATCACAAACGCGATGGGCAACTTGACCTCCCCCAGCTGACCTCTACACCGTCGCGAAGCTCCTATCGCAACGCGAAGCATCACTTCCCAGCCCTCTGCAAACGTGAAGCTCTTCTTAGGAACGCGAAGGCGAAAATCCCTTTGAACTTCTCTGACTCTTCGCGAACGTGAGGGTCCACTCATGAACGTGAAGAGTAAAATCCTGCAACAGCTGAACCTACAATATCTGCAATTTTCTTAACTCCCAAATGATCCGATTGACCATCGGAAACTCACCTGAGGACCCCAGGACCTCAACCAAAGGCACCAACATATCCTAATACCTTATTCAAACTTTTTGCAATCATCAAAACACTAAAACACATCGGATTCAAGCCTAAGTTTCTAAAAATCTTTCAAATTCCGCTTTTGATAAAAAAACACAATCCAACCACGTCCGAATGACCTAAAATTTTGCACACACATCCCAAATGACATAACGAAGCTACTACGGCTCTCAAAATTCTATTTCGACCACTATATCAAAATCTCACTTATCAACTAGAAATCACCAAAATATCAAGTTTTCCAATTCTAAATATACCCTGGACCTCCGAAACTCATTTCGATCATGCTCCGAAGTCACAAATCACCTGCCAAAGCTAACTAAACCATAAAAACTCACATCTGATCCCTATAACAAGTCAACATTCGATTTAATTTTCTAACTTAAGCCTTCATAAAGGAGACTAAGTGTCTCAAACCTTACCAAATCTTTTCCGAACTTGATCCGACAAACTCGGTACCACAAAACACAGATAAACAAAGCATAAAGAAGCAGAAATATGAGAAAATGGAGCGATAACTCATGAGATGACTGGCCAGGTCGTCACAGGCAACCCAAGGACCAGATCTTTGGTAATTAGCTTGTACATCATAGAGAAGATAACATTCTCTAATCTTGTGTGCCATAGAAAGGAATCAATATCTAATGCACTAAGGTATGCAAGTTTATTTTTGAGTACTAATATGATATCAGCTTTGTAAATATTTTTATGCTTTTTTTTTTGACTACTTTTTTTAGAGTTTTTGTTTGACACCAAACATATTTTGGAAGTAAAGAGAAACATGTTCGCTTTGTCACACATCTAAGATACACATAGCAAGTTGTGCTTCAATCCTTTAACATAATACACATTATCAATAGCATGAGAGTGGGACTTACCAACCTTGTATATGCTGATTATGTTTTTCTTTCCGCCATTTCCAAAAGCCCACACTCTTTTCTTTGTTGGCTCTTACTGAGAGCAATTTTTTTTTTTTTCGGTCATATGGAGGGGGCAAGCACTATCAACATAACAACAGCTCTTGCTTCATCTCACCTTAGCCTGCAAAAACATTCATGAGTTAGTTTTAGGAACCCAGAATAGCTTAGATTCATTTATTTGAGTAAAAGGATGAACAACATTCCTTTTAGCCCATGCAAGCAGTTTATTAAGCTTTTGAGATATTTCACTGAATTTTATTTCTCTACATATGCAATATTGTTTAGTCTTGTTTTGATTTTGGATGGCCATGTTTCTTTGAAGTGACCATTATTTCTATAGTAAGTGCATATGCGATTATTAGGGGTGTTTATATACTTGGTACGAGGATTATAAGAGATTTTTACCTTAGTTTGTCCACGATCCTTTTTTTATTAATGTGATTTTCATGCATCTTGAACATTATCTCGGAAGACATGGTCCAGTTTAGATTCTTTCTAATTCAAGCTTGGCCTTATCTAGTTTTTTTTTAAAATATCATAGTCTTTTCAAATTCAGCTAGCAACTTGTTATTACTTTCTTTCAGTTCACTTTATAGTTTTTCCTGCATGTCAGTGCCTGACTCCTTACCTTTATTTTGTGCCATAAGCAATCTATTATTTTCAGTTTCTAAGGCAACCTCTTCATATTTTAGCTCACGAATCTGGTCCTTGAGATCCACTACAATAACCTCAAGATCTTTTCTACTCATTTCCAAATATTTATGTTCAAGTCTAAGTGGTGTATATTCAGTTATCAATTACTTCTTTTTGTCAGAACTCTTTGATATGCATCAATTAAAACAGCTGACAGGTTCCTTTTAGAGTACGTGTGAATTTTATTTTTGATGACTTGAAAGCTTACCTCAGGTTCTTCTTCCTTATCAACGTCATAGTATGAATCTTCCATCAATGCAGAAGATCTTCTAATTCTGAATCACTATGGTTTTGGCCATTAGTGACTGGTCCTTATCTTCTCTTCCATATTCATCAGTTGAGGATGACTGCATCCAACCATTGCCTTTTTTCCTAATTTTGTCTATTGCTTTGTTTGTCATTTTTCCTCCAAGAACCAGGGTTTTACTCTGTTGCCTTCCCTTATCATAATCATTCTTTTTCCATTAAAGTTCTCATAGGGGAAAAGCCTTGATGAAGTCGTTTCGCACTTTTACTGGCCATCATTACTATTATTATTAAGTTTTTTCTCCACGGTTGTTGGTTTTTATAAGCTACCTTTTTACGATAACTTGCCTTTCCTTATTGCTCTCAGAAAGCGCCACGTCAAAAATTCCATATCATCGTATTAAGTACATGTTTGTAGGTTATTTTAAGTACCAAGTTCTTTGTCTAGCGAGATTTAGCAGCTTGTTGATCCAGACGATCTTGATTGAGCTTTAGCTTATAGGTTCCCAAAGTTTCAATCAGATTATTAAGAATCATTGTATTCAGATTTCTCGCTTCGATGATTGCATTTACTTAGCTATCTCATGAAGATGGTAGTATGCTCAGAATATTTCTATACATTTTTATTGCGAGGAATCACTTCTCTAAGAGATATTAATTCGTTGATAATGATAGTGAGACTGGCATGCATCTCCAGGATGTTTCCCCTGTTTCATCTTGAACAATTCATATTGTCTGGTTAGTATGTCAATTTTTGAATGATTCACTTAAGAGGTTCCTTCATGAGCACATTGCAAGGCATCCCATGTAGCTTTTGCGTCTGTAGCTAATTCCATTGATTTAGATCTTCTTAGCTTTGGCATTCATTTAAACTCATATAACATCTTCCTTAGAGTATTTTTCTCTTGGATTTGGTCCAGTAGGAAACCCTTGTCATCGAACGATATTGAGATTTTCCTTCCCTTCTCAACAATATCCTAGAGTTCTAGGTCTTCTCCTTTTAAATCACACATCCTTTTACTCCACAATTCATAGCATTTTTCATTAAATAATGATGGCCTAACTGTTGATTGTCCTTCTTGAGCATCTTGTAGTGAGCTAGTGTGGTCCTTTCAAGGTGTTACCATCTTATAAAAAACCTATTCCGATACCAATTATTATTTTAGACTACACTTAGATACAAGAAGTGGAATATTTAATTGTGTCTTACCTGATTATTGTTGTTTTAAAGAACCTGATTTGTTGACTAGTGTCACATACTCAAAAAAGAATAACTACGAAAAAGTAGTCAACACTGAGATGTTTACATGAAAAACCTCCTTTATAAAGGAAGTAAAAAATATCACAACCTACCCAGTAGGATTTTCTTCAAAACTCCACTAACTTGAAAGAGCAATTTTTAGGTTACAACTCAATAATCAAGGGAACTACCTCTAGTACCCTAACCCCTACAATCAACCCAATTGTAGCAAACCCTTCTAAACTAACTCTAACTTAGAATTAGTAACACAACAAAGTCTCAACAATAACCTATTACAAAAATTCTATAAAAGGCGAATATGTTACAACTCATAACACAAAAATCAATCTACCAACGAAAGAACTTAAGCAGCTTCCTCTTCAAAAACTTGTTTTTTAGTTTAACGAGTTAAATCTTTAAAAGTACCTTGTTGCTTTGCTTTTCTATTGTCAGAAGCATTCTCACGATTTCTCTCAATAGTAGTAGTCATGAATTGTGGCAAAATATATTCTTTATAGGTGTAAGGTTGGAACTTTTCTTGAATTAATGGTCCGAAACCTAGAATATCTTGGTTAAGGAAATCATTTCCTATTTAGATTAGGTTTTCTTAATTGACCCCAACTTGCATCCTTTTTTATTCCCACAAGTATTTTTCATATATGCATATTCTTTTATTGCACGAAGTCCTCTAAACGCATATTCCTTCATGGACACGGACAAATTCTTCTAGGAATCCCTACTCGCATGGGAATGCTGGTCTTTCGCGCCTGACTTGGTGACTTCAGCTAATCTGCTGTAAACCCGGTTCTTTTGGCGTTTAACTATCACATTTCACAGTAGTCTTTCTTAGCCAGACTAGACGTTGATTCTTATCATAGTTTGTTAATCATCAAAATGCATTACATTCTCAGCTCAATAGAGCATATGTATGAACTCACATTTTGCTTCAATTAATATAACAAAATTTATGGCGCACAAACTGTTGAGGATAATTTTAGATCTGGTCCAAAATCGACTACGATAGGAGATTTAAAATTGTTGAGTTTAGAAAATGGTAAAATAGTTGTTGAGTGGAGAAAAATTGGAGTCGCAATGATCCTTGCGGTATTTAACTTTGAATAGACTGCTAATGATAAGACGAAGGAAAGTGAGGATGACGTCAAGCTGTCATGCCAATTTTCAAAAAAAATTAAAATTTCTAATATCACAAATAAAAAGATCCTAGCAATTTAGGATTAATTTCACGTATATGATCGCTAAATTTTATTTACTATAACAATTATGACTCAACCTTTTTTTTTTGTATCAGTGAAGTAACAGAACTTTTTCCCGGTAAATTTTACTCCTGATAACAAGGTGAGCTTACTATTTTAATGGGTAAACTCTTATGACTTTAATATTGTTATAGCGGGTGAAGTTATGTGACCTTATTGTTACGGTGGATAAAATTTATTTACTCTAACGCGGCAAAATATAATTTTCTAACTTTACTTTTATACTGGACAAAATTCAGTTACTTTAACGTGAGAAAAATAATTTCAATATTTAATATTATGGTGGATAAATATCAACCAATTTATAATTTCTAAAAGCACCTGCAGATTGCAATTGTCAGACTGTTATTTGTACTAAAATTTTCGGAACTTCAAATTTCCGCAATATTAGTTATCTAACCAATTCATAGAGGGGAAGTATGGAAGCACTATAGATCCTCCTAATTTGGGAGGGATTTAAAAAAAAAAAACCATTTCATAAACTGCAACTCTATAAATAAAATTCAATCAAAATAAATGACATTAAAAGAATTGCCAAATCTGCATAGAGGTTATCAGAAAATATAGAGGAGTACTTAAGTATGTAATAGTGAAAAACTAGCGCTCATTCTTTTCTTGACGTGTGTGCATGGAATGATATAGCAAATGGAAGTTCAGATACTCTTTTAAGTTTGTCATTTACATCCAAAAAATACCAAAATGGTATGAAAGCAAGAACAAATATCACCCATTCATTTGGTGGTATGTGCCTTATCTATTTTAGATCCATATTCCCTTTAAAACTGGACATTTGTCCTTTTTTCAGCAAAAGCCAACAGAAGAAAGTAGAATAACATCTCTTGGAAATTCAAATGTTAGGGACTTCAGACTTGCCGTTTGTTATTTAGAGCATGTTTCCTCAAGTTTCTATGAGGTCAAAAATATTTTTTTGACAAAAAATACTTATTAAAAATTTTAAAGTATTTGATTAAAACAAAAAAGTATTTCTTACTAGTAGCAAAATTGGTCTTTTTGTTTTTGGAAGAAGTTATAAATTCTAGTTTTTCTAAAAATATAGAAGCAGAAAGTTAACAAAAATAATCTTACAATAAATTTATATTTTTTAAATTATCTCTCATTAATTTAATTTTTTTTCTTTTCCTTTTTTTATTCTGCTATACATTTATTCTCTTTTTTATTTTAATTAAATTTTTATTTTCGCTCTCCTATTCTTAAGAGTAAGTTTTAAATTTATATTGAATAACATATTTTTACATATTTAAATTATTATGTAAATAATAGTAATACCAAAAACTCAATATTATTGCTTTGGAATTACTTTATTTTATATTAGTAAGAATTTTTAGTTTGTATTTTTACTTTATGTTTTATATTTTAATTAAATTCTTTTCTATTAAATTTTTAATTCCTTAAATAATACTAATCGCAAATTAAATATTTACTGTCCTTTTTCATAATTTTATACTTAAAAGTGCCTTTTTAAAAGATTAGTCAAACATGATAAGCTTATAAAAGTACTACTTAAATGAATCGCCAAACACAGACTACTTATTTTGCAAAAATATCTTTTAATAAAATACTTTTGAATAAATTCTTTTTTCAAAATTAATAATTTTTGGCAGCTTAACAGGCTCCTACTCTTCATTTTAAGAGGAAAAGTCCCACATGAATTAAGCCATTAATTGCACAACTACCCCGCATTTGGCATAAGGAAGCCATTCTTCGTATGAAGAATATCAATAAATTGAAGGAGCAGGTTTTCTCATGTTGTCTGAGTAGCATGGGCGGATTTACATGGACCCAAGCGATATTACGGAATATTGTTTTATCAAATTTTTTACTATTTATATATATAAAAATATTAACTAAAATAAAAATATGTTATGAAATCTCCTATTTAAGGTGAATGTCTATAATTAGAGAGATTCTAGAGTTCTATTCTTGGTAGATAAATCATCCCCCTCCCTATAAATAAAGGGGTCTTCTACCATTGTAAACCACCCCTAACAATCTCTAAGTATCAATAAGAAGAACTCTCTCTACTCTTCTCTCTATTGCTCTTGTTCTTGCATTATTGTTCTTGTCTTTTATATTATTTCATAACACGTTATCAGCACGAGTCTCTAACCAATTGAAATTTTTGATTGTCTTAACTTTTGTTAGTGTAGGGTTTTGCTTCAAAGAAAGAATGAAGAAAGAAGGAAAAGAAAAAGAAAAAAAAAAAGAGGAACGAGAAACAGAAAACAAAAGAAAGAAAAAAAAAATATTCTGGAAAGCAAAGAAAGAAAAAACGTTGAAAAGATAAAGAAAGAAAGGAAAGGAAGAAAGGAGAAAACATTGAAAATAGAATCGGTATACCTTAAAGGTAAGTATTTTATTTTTCCCTTTCAAATTCTTGAAATTCTATAATTTGATTTTATATACAAACATAGACAACAAAGCTTGATTATAACTCTAAAGGAGTTTGTAAGAAATTATAACCACACGAAGTGGTAAAATCTCTATGTCCTGCCATGATTAAATTCATGTATGATTGTTGGCAAATAATTGAAAATCCGTCCCATTGAATTTGCTCCATTCCCTTTAGAGAATGTGGAAGCAGTATATGATAAGTCTGAAAGAAGACTAAAATATTACCATGAAGGTATCAATGAATATGGACGTGGCAAAGAATTCCGTCCAATTGAATTAGCTCCATTCCCTTTAGAGAATGTGGTAGCAGCATGTGGTAAGTCTGAAAGAAGACAAAATTATTACCATGGACGTGGAATTATAATCGTCATTATGGTGATGATGAGAATAATAAAGATTCTCAAAATAATCTTTCACTTTATGAAAGTAATTTTTGACATGAGATTGTGTAAAGCACATGATTATGATCCATTCCATGAAGTGAATGTGATAATTGTAATAGAGCCTGTAAGTATGAACACGCTCTTGATGTAAATTTATTTTATGTCTGACATTATGAAAAGAAAGTTCGTTGCCCTTGAAATTTCGGGCAAGAACTATATGACATGGGTGTTGGATGCTGAAATCCACTTAGATGCTATGGGTCTCGGAGACACCATTAAAGATAGAGAAAAAGCATCCATCCAAGACTGTGCGAAGGCCTTGATTTACTTGCGCCATCACCTTGATGAAGGTTTTAAAATTGAATATATCACAGTCAAAGATCCACCTATCTTGTGGAATGGCTTAAAGAAGAGATATGACAACCTGAAGTTGGTCACTCTGCCACAAGCACGATACGATAAGAACCCAAAAGCAAATAGTTTATAAACTATATATTATCGTTGCGGTGAAAACGGGCACTGGTCAAAGGCTTGCCGTATACCATGACATTTGGTTGACCTTTATCAAGCATCTCGAAAGAGTAAACGCCCTGAAACGAATTTTGTCTCTGACGACAACTTTGACATCACCCACTTGGATGTGGCAGACTTCTTTGAGCAACCCGAGGGGAAGATAGACCACCTAATCGGTGATGGATCCGTGATGAGAGAAGATGGAGCTATTCGATTTTATTTTACTTGTTTGTATTAGTGAATGAATAAACTAACAGCCATTAGTATTAGCTCGTATTAGTTAGTTCATGATGCAATGTTAGTATTAGTTCTTTAGAATGTATCAATATGCTCAAATATCAATAATATTTTTACTTTCCAGTAGAGGTAATCGACTAACCTGAAAAACTAGTCGGTTATCTCATATTTCGCATAAAAACTGCAAAACAATCGATTGTCAATGATCAACAATCGATTGTCTTTAAAACAGTGTGATCTGGAATTTTACAAAAACAGTCAACAATCGATTGTCGATGATTAACAATCGATTGTCTTTAAAACAGTGTAATCTGGAATTTTTCAAAAATCATCCACAATCAATTGTCTATGCATAACAATCGATTGTCTTAAAACAATGTGCTCTGGAATTTTTCAAAATAGCCAACAATCGATTGTCTATGCATAACAATCGATTGTCATAAGACAGTGTGCTCTGGAATTTTTCAAAATAGCCAACAATCGATTGTCTATACTTAACAATCGATTGTCTTAAAACAGTGTGCTCTGAAGTTTTTCAAAATAGCAAATAATCGATTGTGTGTGTTTAACAATCGATTGTCAATGTTCAACAATCGATTGTTTGTGTTTAACAATCGATTGTTTGAAGAAAATGCTTAAACTGAAATTTTCAAACTGCAAAGTAATCAATTATGGATAACATATCTGATTTTGTTAGTCAACTGTTAGCAGCAGATTTCGAAAATATTATGTGACACAAACGAATTGAAGTTGTTTATTCTCATGTTCGTATATTTTCTTTTATATGTCAAACCATGGGAAGTAATTTGATTGAAGGCTCCGGAAGAGCAACTGTAACTCTGCCCAAAGGCACGACGTTTATCTTAGAGAATGCAATATTCTCCTCCAAGTCTAAGAAGAACTTGTTGAGTTTTAAAGATATCATTCAAAATGGATATCATATTGAGACAATAGATGAGAATAATCTTGAATTCTTCATGAAAACGAGGCTGCCCATTTCGGTTTAGGTTCACGCCATTTTGCATGCAGCAATGCTAGTTCGTCGGCGGCCCATTTTAGTTTGGGTTCACGCCATTTTGCATGCAGCAATACTAGTTCGTCGGCTGCCCACTTCGGTTTGGGGTCACGCCATTTTGCATACAGCAATGGTAGTTCGTCTCTGACTGACGAATTGACACAAATATTCCCTGTTGCAATTGGTTTTGGGTCATGGACCCAATATATCCCATTTAAGAATCTTTGGATGCGCAGTATATGTGCCTGTAGCACCGCCATCCCGCACCAAAATGGGTCTGCAAAGAAGGTTAGGAATATGTGTTGAGGTTGAATCGCCCTCCATTATTCGCTACCTCGAAACATTGACAGGAGATTTGTTCACTGCACGATTTGCAGACTGTCAATTTGATGAGACACTTTTCCCAAAATTAGGGGGAGAAGTTGGTGAAACCAAACGGGAAATTTTGTGGAAAAATGCATCATTATCTCATCTTGATCCACATACCTCTATTTATGAAAGAGGCGCAAAAGATTATCCATTTGCAAAGAATAGCAAATCAAATGCCTGACGCATTTATAGATTTGAAAAGGATAACAAAATCACATATCCCCGAAGTGAATGTGACAACATTTGATTCACGAATACATATTCATTATTGGAAGAATATGAACATGAAATTGGTATTGAATATACCACACTCACCCCTAGAAGGAGGTTTGAGATGATACCACACTCACCCCTAGAAGGAGGTTTGAGATGATATATGGCATGAATGATCGTTGGTCACGTACCTATTGTACGCCAAAGTATTTTGGAAATATGACTATTAAAGGACAACGATAATGCAAGAAACATATCTTGCATATAAGTTTGACATGACCATAATGGTATAACTTTCTCTTTAAGAAAGATATTCACCACATGGATGTTGATGAATCTGCGGTAGTACAAAATTAATTGAGAGCTCTAGAAGAGCCAATTATTACCATGTTGGAGAAACACAATTGAGTATTGTGCTGTAGTAAGTCTCAAAGAAACTTATTCAGTTTCCAAAGTACACGCGAAAGCGATTGATTATATTGAGACTATAAATAAAGGAAGGCTTTGATATCTCCTATTACTACAACTTGTAGCGGGGTAATTTGCATATGAAAAGCTACCCGCTTTGTTCTCCAGTTTGTACTACACAAACAAAAGAATGCCACAATAAAGTGGATATCTATTGGTATAAAAACCCATGTCATAATGAACCAGAAGTTTATTGATAAGTGCACATGTCATGGTGTAAATTTGAAGTTTACCAATATTGATAATTTATTCAGTTGGCATTCGTGTTAGCCATCTCATTTTAAGTATGATGTGCAAATTCACATAGATGAATATAAAGAACTAGAAAGTTCTTTACGAATTCTCTTGTATCACTTGTTCTCATTAATGAACTGACCAACTAAAGAGTTCGGGTTGAAGCCCATAAATTCTGGAAATATCAAAGGTGAATATGGGCCCATTCACCTGCCATGTATACCACATATGATGCATCTATGATATGGTTACATGCGCAATTGTTATTAACCCGCAGCCTGGCCGGTGCTTGCGAGGTAAATTGCTCAGTAATCTAACTTCGAGCATAATTTCCAGATTTTCTACTCAAGATAGTTCATCTTGATAAGTTGGTTTATATCAAAGTTGGTTTAGCAAGATAATTATTGAGTGCTTCCACTTAATAGCTAAACTGTTTTTTATGAGAACAAAGTTATATATATATATATATATATATATATATATATATATATATATATATATATATATATATATATATCTGTTTGATATACGTTGTATACGAGAGTATATTATATTCTCCCCTCACAAGTGGTTCAGGGTCAGGAACCAAATAATTTCATCTTATTATGTGTATATTGACATGATAATGCACAAAGATGATTTCCCAAAGTTGAGGAAACAAGTTAGCTTTTCTAACATGAGGGGGAGACATGATAAACAATTGAGAAAAGGTTACATGGGATGAATTATCATTTGTATATGTATATCCCCGAATATCACGATATGAACTTGAAGTTCATAAAAGGGATAATTCAATTGCAACATATTGCAAAGCATGCTATACGCATTTGCTGACCCAAAGAAAGTAACTAAATGGAAGAGATACAATTCAAGAAGAATTGATTCCATATGAAAGACATGTAGTTTTGAACCTATAGTTCAAATGCTTGAAAGTATAAAGTCAAAGGTATGTATAATCAGTTTTCAACATCTTATTTGTTTAGCATAACGTGAAAACTTGATATGCATCTAAAGTCTATTATGTGACTTATATGACTTAACTTGAAAGATTTAAGTTGCTTGAAGCATATGCAATTCTTGGTCCTGAAGTACCACATCCTTAGTACAATTTGTGTACATATGTATCTTGCTATAACTATAAGCATGATGGCATCGAGAATACATCTATGGAGATATTGAAGAGTCATTTCACGACATTATATGAAGATGTTCATATCTATCAAGAATGATGATTTTAAGGTGCGGAATATTTGTTCAAGTCAATATGGTTGATTTATTTATCAAATATCTACCAAAGATTGTTTTGAAGATGATGCACAAGATTGGAATGCAAATGCTCAAGGATATAAATTGATGTTCTTATTAGGGGGAGTTAATGCGCGTTGCACTCTTTTTCCCTTACAAGGTTTTGTCCCACCGGGTTTTCCTTGCAAGGTTTTTAACGAGGCAACCAATAGGCGCATATTCAAACATGTGTACTCTTTTTCCTTTCTTTAATTTTTCCCATTGGGTTTTGGTTTTAAGGTTTTTAACGAGGCACATTGTTGAATAGACATTCAAGGGGGAGTGTTATGAAATCTCCTATTTAAGGTGAATGTCTATAATTAGAGAGATTCTAGAGTTCCATTCTTGGTAGATAAATCATCCCCCTCCCTATAAATAAAGGGGTCTTCTACCATTGTAAACCACTCCTAACAATCTCTAAGTATCAATAAGAAGAACTCTCTCTACTCTTCTCTCTATTGCTCTTGTTCTTGCATTATTGTTCTTGTCTTTTATATTATTTCATACCAAAATACAAGATAAAATCATTAAAAGTGACACCATTCATAACAAAATAGCTTAGTAGTTTAGTGGTTGATAGCTTCAAGCCTTCAAGTTTGTTGTGAGTGGTATTGGGTTTGAGCTGCCTTGAACTCCAAAAATATTTTTTGACTATCGACCTTTTACTAGAAATAATGACATCATTTATAAAAAAATTTATGTACGCCACTGCTGAGTAGACTAATCTCATGAAGGGTTCTGGAATGATTTCAAGAAATATAATTTTAGAAAAAAGAAATTGTGCTTGGAATTAGTTTAGAAAAAATATTTTGTTAGAGTATTCATACAAATTTTTTAAAACCTGGATTTTAGGGGTTTTCGTTTTGTAAAAAGAAACATTTTTAGTTTGATTTTAAATAACCAAAATATGTTTTTTTTAAGCCAAATGCCGTTGTTTTCAGCTTTGAAAGGTTCTCGCAATATTGTTATGAAAAAGGCGCTTTTCGGAAAATTTAGAAGAACTTTTCTGCAAGAAGTTTTCTGAAAGAAGTTTTACGGAAACATATTTGGGGTCTATTAGTTTTATGTAAAAGATCTTTATCTGTATAGGTAAAAAATGGAATAAAATACTGAAGAATTTTTCAGGACCATTTCCTTTCATTCAAATATAACTCAGTACACTTTTCCTCCATAATAAAAACGTCTCAAAGAAGTTTTAATCAATTTCCACCCGAAAAATAATACTCCCTCCGTTAATTTTTAATTTATCAAGTAAAAGTTAATATTTATTTTACTTGTTACTTTACACATATATGAGAGAAATATTTTATTTTTTTGTTTTGCCCCTCAGCATTAATTACCCATTCTAAATTATTTTCTAAATCCATACACTAATTAATATAGGTATTATGACAAATTATGCATTTTATTTGTTACTTCCTCCGGTCCAAAATAAGTGATTTTTTAAATATTTTTCATATAAATTAAGAAATTCACCTTTTAGCATTAATTAGCAATAAAGTTGACCATATTAACATTTACTATCTCAAATAAACACTCCTAACACATATTCCAACACTATCTATTATAAGTACAATATAGAAAGAAAATAATTAATTTATTTTTGAAATCTGAAAAAATTATTTATTTTAGACTACAAGAAAAAGATTAAAAAATCATTTATTTTGGACCGGAAAAAATATTTCTTAAGGGATATTTAAAATGAATAGTGGATAGGTAAAAATGAAGATGAGTAATTAATTAGAAGTATTTTTGAAAAATCTATGAGACAATCACCATTTGGTTTAATTCTCATTGTCCCTTTAATCCTTAATTATAAGACGAAAAAATTAAAAATAAACAAGATTATAGTATTGCATGAAATCTAGGGCCACCGACACCTCGGAAAAGGAGCAATTTCTCCTCGTAGTAATAACCAAAGAATACTTACAAATACGACGTGCGATTCCATCCGTACAAAACTTCAAATATCGCAGCGTGTCTTGTTACTTTCATACTTTTTCCCTTTGAATTTCCCAAAAAGTATAATTAATTTAACCGTTTCTCCCTACTGTCGGCGAAGAAGAGTAGATGCTTCTAAATACCTAGGGTTTTTATCCTTCTTTTAAATTTTGTTTGTTCTCGTTTGTTTAAGCTAAGAAATATTAATTTTAAAACACGTTTTTCAAAGATGTATAACAATTCAAGGTGACATTATATCTTATACTGTCTGGCAGTAATATTATAACAGTAATTAAAAGCAATATCATTGACTTAATGGTGGCTGGCAATGATTAACAATAATTTTAAATTCCATAGACATTTGTGCTTTTGTTTCATATTAAATCAGATGGGGTGTATAGTACAAGTATATAGACCTACCGCAAAACAAGAGTGAATAAAAGAAGGAAATAGGAAGCATTATCATTGGGAAAGAAAAATATTCAGTAGTCTGTACGATTTGTTAAATACTACAGAAACCAAAATAGAAAACCTTTGTTAACGTAGGAATCGCATCATCGTACCTTATATTAAAAACCTTTCTTTTTCATTCAGATTAACAATTTTTTTTCTTGGAGACCGCACAAGAAGAGAGGAAATAAGAGTCCGCCACCTAATTGTGGTTTCAATGGACTCAAGCGGCCGAAAGTTAAATAACCGCGCCATATATAAAAGTTAGCCCACTAATAATTCATCGACACTTAGGTGATACATCAATAACTCATACGGGTATAGCGCACATATATAACGTGCTATACATCAAATAATACTAGTTTTTCCTTATTCAAGAAGTTTCAGAATTTTATAAAAATTCATTCAGGATCCTTCAAGTATTCTGAAATATATTCGTTAAGTTATTTTATGTTTTATTATAATGTTCGAAGAGCGAAAAATAAGGGTTTTATTATATTTGGAGGTTGAAATTATGGTGAAAAATAACTCAGTACGCTATAGTTGTTCTCCACATGTAATGTTATGTTACCACTTACAATGGAGTACGATATATTGATAGCATTGTTATGTAAAATAAAAAAGAGAGTGAGCTAATGTTCGGCGAATATTAAAATAACCGGAAGCTATCTATATGTTGTTACTCTACAAGGGATTGCTTGTTATGCTGAATTTAACTTCAAAAATGATGAAACTCTACAAGATTTTTTGAAGACTCTAGGAAAATGTTGGAAATGTACGTCAACACTAAAGACGTTCGCAATAATGAGGTTCTGTAAAGTAGGGATATCCCTCAATCATCGGCTAATTATGTTAGAGCAGTTTTAATCGAACAGTTTCTGGGTGAAAGAGTTTGGACTGATCTAAACTCATCTCCATGGGCGAATGAGGAGCGAGAAAATAATTTCTCCCAAGTTTACATAATCCACAAGCTGAGTGGTAAACTTTAATTTTTATTTGTGTTACAATATTTATTTTTATGTATTGAATTTGTATTAACACTCATATATTTTAGAGGTACTGACAAATATGAATTTTACAAGTTATGAACTAACGACCAGTTCAAATATGCTTAGTTTTGGTGTGTAGGATCATGATGATCCATCCGGGAGTGATCATCAATAGGATAATGTGCATCATGGGATATCAAACACATTATAATTTGTAAGTGAAGTGGCAAAGCTTGGATGAATTTGAGAACTCATTATTGTATTGGTTGTGTAGTGAAAGCGAACAACTTGAAAGTCTTGTCCTTACTCAATTGCCCCAAGATGACATATTTAATCGGGATATAGCAGATGCGCAGAGTCAGCAAGAAAATAGTGACTATGACAATAATACTAATGAATATAGAAATGACACATCCTTTCCCTCACAAGGATGATGAGGAGGAGGATGGGAATGCTGAACCTGATTTGACAAGGGAGCATGCTCCATATCCCGTTAGACCAAGAGTATATGAGCCCCATGTGCCATTTAATTCAAGGGAGATTTCCTACCTTGATCAGTTGCCAAGTATGACAGATGTATATGGCCTCACAAGGGATCTTGATGAAATTCAAATAGCAACAAGGGATGAATCTAGAGCAACGGTGCTATCAAATGGCATGGTTTTTGCTAACAAAGTATGCTTAAGCAGAGCAATACGAATGTACAATGAGTGTCGTTAGATCGTGATTCATGAGT
Organism: Nicotiana benthamiana; assembly: GCA_034376525.1. Taxonomy (NCBI): domain Eukaryota; kingdom Viridiplantae; phylum Streptophyta; class Magnoliopsida; order Solanales; family Solanaceae; genus Nicotiana; species Nicotiana benthamiana. The sequence goes on along the minus strand of CM067338.1, from coordinate 12,222,559 downwards.
CATCTATGGAAGTACACAAGGTTATTCATCGTAGATGGTTTATGGATTGTAATTGGATATTGCATGCGAGGAAGCTGAAAAAATATATTTGGGTTGTTGATAAATACATTGGCACGCACAATTGTAAAATTGACACATTCCGTGGGAATCATTTTAGTTTGAATGTGGAAGTGAATTATCTTGTCTTGATTCTGCACATTGAAGCGTCCATAAGGTACAATATCAAAAAGTATATAATATCTGTCCACCGGGTATATAGATGTAACATTACCAAAAGAAAGACATTTCTCGGGCACAAACGTGCACTTACAATTGTTTATGATAACTGGATAAGTCCTTTGCCTCTCTACCTGGGTATATGGCCACATTGTAACACTTTATCCCTTGGACTGTTGTTGAATGGAAGCTTGAGCGGAGTCCGAGAATACCAGAACACATATTCAGATATGTGTTCTAGGTATTTAAACCAACAATTGATGGTTTTATGCATTGTCGGCCGGTAATATCCATAGACAGCACTCATGTCTATGGAAAGTATGATATTAGGTTATTGATTGTGTTGCAGTAGATGCTAATGGAAGTATATTTCCCCTAGCATTTGGTATTTGTTCCAATGAAGGCAAGAGACATGGACATTATTTTTGAACCACTTAAAAGAGCACGTTGTCAAGAAATGTTTAGGTATTTGTCTAATATCTGATTGGCATGACAGTATTTACAAAATTTTCGAGCATGGGAGGAACAGTATGCCTACCACCATCACTGTATTAGGCACTTGAAGGCCAACTTCTAGAGGGCTTATCCGAACAAGGACTTGCATTATTTAATGTGGATGGTTGCAACAAATCACCAAGAGTGTAAATTCAAGAGGCGAATGAAATTGATCAGATCTGTAACTTGCTGTCCATACTCGTGCAAAGTTGCCGCTCCCTTGTCGGTATGCTGCTGCATTTGCAGTCCCAACTAGTAGAACAGATGTAAGCCAATATCTTGGACAATATGTAAAATATTAATTACGGAATGATCGGTTAATGTTATAAGTAAGTATAACAAATCATATACTAGTGCCTCATGCCTCTCGTAGTATGGAATGTATCGACCACCAGGGCGATAACGGGATTCCTGACAAAAGTCGGGTAACCCTACGATACCAGCCTACATACTCATTGTCATTATATGTATTGTCACACCTCCTTTTTATACGGCTACCTCGAAGGATAAACGTACAAGGGAGTTTTTCCAATTAAAGTGACATTATTCGAAATGAGATTATTTATTTGTTTAGAGTCTCCACTTGGGATAGTTTTGGTTTTTGGTGTCCCAAGTCACCGGTTATTGAGAATCCCAAATCGAGAAAATTTTTCGACTACCCAAATGGAGTCTGCGAACCAAAAATTTTGAGTAAGGAATTCTGTTGACCCGAGGGAAGGTGTTAGGCACCCTCGGACCCCGTGGTTCTAGCATGGTCGCTTAAAATATTACAATTAGCTAAAATTCTGATTTTTGTACATGTTCATCCCATAGTGAAAATTTAAATTATTTTACCACTTTTAATGTTTTTATTTAAAAAAATTGCAATGTCGTTAAAACATGCTGCGAACCACGTCATATAAATGCACCCGCAGTTTCTGACATATTTCAACTTCATTGAGATTCGAATTTGGGTCACATAAATGTGCACCCGTACTTAGGAAGGTAAAGTTATTAAAGAGCACCTAAAGCAATTAACGTGTTATTATCTTTGCAGGAAGCCGTGAAGTTCGCTAAACGGCATGTCCCAAATTTCTAAATATTTTTTATATAAATATTTAGAGAGGGCCACACAATTTATGGGTTATGTTCGGCGTGGTGCACCTCATTTTATTATTTTAAAGACTAATTCTAGAATAAACTATAATTTTCTACAAGGTTTGTCTCTAATTTAAATTAACTAACTTTTAACTTGAACTTGCTACCCAACTCGAAAGCCCAATCATGCATTGCAAAATTAAATTAACATTGTGACTATGTATTCGAGCTTCAGCACATTGGGCTATTGGCCCAAAAAGAAAGCTTATTCAATTTTCACAAGGAGCTGTTCAGCAAACTGTTAATGGCCTGAGTGGGCTGCTGATAAAGACCCTGGCATGCTGGGCTCCTGAATGAGCCCAAATTTCATTTTGTAGCATTCAACAGTGCTATCTATAAACAAAACTGGACCTGACGATTTTGTAAACAAGGAAACAACGAGAATTATTCGAATCACTAACGAGACACAATTTGACTTCCAATCTCATTGCGTGATTCAACTCACTGATATAACAATATACTTAATCCAGAATTTGATAAGCATGAAAATAATTAACGAGACCTTAAGCTAATATAATGCAAAAAACTAATACTAAACTATGGTTAACTCATGGAGTTAACATTTTAGCTGTCTGTGGTAAATAGATGAATGTAAATCACAGAATATACCTAGTTTTATATTAATACAAAGGTGCATACTATTGTTGAACCCAATTTCTAGCCAACAATCTATTCTATACTCAAGTTAAAAAAATGCCCTAATAATCAGGAACAAATTAACCAGGACTCTTAAGAAACAAAATTCCAACAGTCCAATTATTCACACATGATTGTATTGCTTACATACATCACTGAACAATCAATTTATCTAAAAACAATAGAAATTCCAGAAATTCCAGAGAATAACAATTGACTCATCATTGATCTTCAAATTGGATCATACATTAGGATTTAATGCTTTAGGTATCATGTGAGGCCAAAGGAATACTTGGAATTTGAGTGAAAATAATGAGAAGGAGGGTTAGCTATGCAGTAGTGTAACAGCAGATGCAGATTCTGCAGATAACCAACAATTCCAAGTCTCAAATCCAGGAGAAACAAAGCAAAATGCAGTAGTTTTTTGGCCAGAATAAGCTTCAATTTACCCAAAAGCAAAGTTGAACTAAGGATGATGATAAAATCAAGCTCCAATAGGTGTATCACAATTAGTTTCAGAGCTTGAAAATGAATTCCAGCTATTGAAAATAGATGGAACAGTAAATGCTGGAATTCTGAATTATTTTTGTTCAATTTTTGGAGCTTTCTCTCTAGGATCTAATGTTTATGTCCTCGACCTATCCTTTTTGTGATTTTTCTGAAGATTTAAAATCTAAAAGATCTTTAAGAGGTTGAATTTTTTTTTTTGAGAATTGTTCAGGATTTTCAGACTTCAAAAAAAAACTTTGAGAATTTTTCAGGGATTTTTGACTGCTAGAAAACTTGTGAATGAAGGAACTAACTTGCCTATTTATAGCCAAAACTTAGGGCATCCCCTTTTTTTTGTGTTTACCCCTTAGTTCTTCTTCTTATTTTCAGATTTATTCACTTATTCTCTCATCTCTTAACTTGTTATCCAAGTTACTGCATTGTAATTTTAGAATTATGACTTCAAACCTTTTCTAGAAGAGTCTAGGGTGCTCTAACTAACAGATTCTTTTGGAAAAATCACCCAAACTACCCTTAAATTAGATTTTTAATTACTACCATAGCCAATCCAAACTCCAGCCCCCTTTTACTCTAGTAAGAATAAGCATGGTTGATTGGTTACAAGACTAGAAACTAATCAGCTATAACCAGACAACAATTAAAATCTGAACCACCAATCTAGCTAATCAGAAATTCAACTGGAAATTATAAGACTAAATGGACCATTAAACTAATACAACAACAAATTAATTAACTGAATTCAAACAAACAAGGCTGAAACTAACACAATAAAAAATGCAAAGCGATATCTAAACATGAAATCCTATGTTGAAATCAAATCAACGATCAAATTACTAATAACAAAACAAAATCAAACTATGTGAGTATGAAAAGAACTCAGAACCCTAAACCAAATCCGAACTAAAAATGAAATAAATTCTGAGTAAACAGAATAATAAAAAGAAATAATAACAAAATCAAAAATAAAAATCACGGATGAAATATAGGAGAGAGTAAGCATGAAAATACCTTGAAGTGCAATAACTCAAACTTGAATAATGGCGGCTTTTCTGGTATCATTTGGATTAAAACCGTCTTTAATCATGTGTTTTCATAAGAAACACATGATTAAGCATATTATAACCCAAAATTGACAAATCTCCAAAAGTTCAGAAGTTAGGGTTTTTTGGCCAAAACTTAATATGAAATTCGAACCAAACGGGAATGATTCGAAGGCTAAGGGCTGTGGATTTGGGATGAGGGGTGTAAGGAAGTCATGTGGTGTTAATTTGGCGGAGTTTGGAAGAGGTGGTATTTTGGCCAGATTTTTTAAATCAGTATTCGAGGAATTGTACTATGATTCGAGGGAAGCTAGTGTCAGATTTGTGACGAGGGTGGAAAGAGGAACCTATGGTGTATGTTTTGTGGCCATAGGAGCCATCGCAGCCGTAGACGGCAGAGTAGTCGCTCCTTTGCACAAAGATTCGAGGATTTTGGCCGGGGTTTGAGGGCTAGTTTTTGGGGGGTTGGAAAGAGGAGGCGGAGAGGAGTAACTGGTGTATTTTTGGGCGGTTTTGGAGCTACACCCCCGGCGGTGACGAGGCGGAGGGTGGAGGTACGAGGAAGATGAAAAATTGTCTCTAGGGTTTGTGAACAGTTTCGGACAGTTTTATTTTAAAATTGAGATCAAGTATGGGCCGTTGGATAATGGGAGATGAACGGCTGAGATTATGTTCCCCAAAACGACGTCATTTCGGGGCGTCTCTGATGAGACCGAGTATGGGGACATGTTTGCGTTTTTTCGAAGTGGGTTTGGGGGTTTTGGGCTGTATTTAATTAAAGAATGGCCTAAATTTACACATCTTTCGTTCCTCTTTTTTTTTTTAAATTATTTCTCTTTTTATTTTATTTTCCAGATTTTAGTAATTATTAAATAAAAATAGATAAAACCAAGTTTAAATTCTACAAGATAAACTAATTAACTTCTAAAATAACCTAAATTCCAAATTTAAAAAAGAAAACTAAACAAATGTAATAAATAATGAATTTGTGTTATTTTCCTTATTTTGCAATATTAATTACTAATAAACCTAAAAAATGTAAAAATTAAATCTTAAATGCAAATATGCTATTTTGTATTTTTATGAATTATATCAATTTAAAATATACAAAAAAGCAAATAAACACAAAATCACTCAATTAATTCCTAAAAATGCAAATAATAAAAGAAAAATCCTAAATTAAAAATTTTATCGGAATATTTCAAGCGATGTAAAAATCACGTGCTCACAGCTGCCCCTCTTTGCTCGGAGACACGACGGGTTTCCGGGCAAAGATAAATGAGCAACCGAGAGATTTTTGCCTGCTTTGCATTCCATGAGAAGCATTTTTGAAAACTGTCTGACCGAACCCTGCTTCAAAGGTTGGCTACAAAGGAATCATGCTAATGTAGTTCTGGAGTGTTTTGGTAGCTAGGACTACCAGGAGCTGTGATTTCACTACTGATGCTACTGCTACTGCTGCTACTGCTTGCTGACCTCCTTATTACACCAAAAGGAAAATCAAAAACTAAGCTAGTTATGCCTATCACCTATGAGTTACAAGATGCATATCTATAAATCTCTTGGAGCTTGATCTTGAGTCTTATATGGATTCACCGTGGACCCCGATCTGAATCTTGATGCTCGTAAGCTGTAGGTTCCTATTCTTTCTTCAGCATTGAAACCAAGCGGGACATGCGCGACTTGTGACTGTGAATCAAATTTGAGCAGTTCGCATTTTTCTTTTTAATCATTCTGGATTTGTTTCTTGTTGTTCTTCTCTTCTTGTCTTTTATTCTGGATTGAGATTCGCTCCTCCAGGCATCTCGAACCTTGTGTCTTGAAGTAAAACGTGCTCGGACATTAAAATAAACAAACAAATAAAATTTTCTGCCCTAGTTTTCACAGGAAAAAAATTAGTGAGTTATTTGTGACACAAATCTAAGATATTTCTTTATTGAAAACAATAAAACCAGGATCTTTTATCTCTTAGAAAAATTGCCAGGTTATGCTGGTAAAAGAAAATGGGTCCCTGCTGGGGATAAGAGAAGGATCCATGGGTTATGCCAGGATAGGAATAAAGAGTCACTGCTGGGGATGAAGAAGAAAAATCCATGGGTTATGCCGGGATGACATTACAAATATTCCTGGGTTATTCTAGGGAGATCCGCGGGCTATGCCGGGATAGGAAGAAAAAGGCTCCTGGGTTATGCCAGAGGAATCCGTGGGTTATGCCGGGATAAGAAGAAAAGACTCTTGGATTATGACAAGGGGATCCGCGGGTTATGCCGGGATTTGGGAAGAGAAAACTCCTGGGTTCTGCCAGGGGGATCCGCGGGTTATTCCAGGATTATGGAAGAAAAGATTCCTGGGTTATGCCAGGGAATCCGTGGGTTATGCCGGGATTTGGGAAGAAAAGACTCCTGGGGAGGAAAAGAAAAAGACCCTCAAGTTATGCTGGGGATAAAAGGGAATGGCCCTTGGGTTATGCCTGGGAGACTGGAAAATGATCCTCGGGTTATGCCGGGGAGGTCCACAGGCTATGCTGTGGATAGAGAGAAAGGAACCCTCGGGTTATGCCGGGGAATGAAAGAAAGAAATCCTCAAGTTAAGCTGGGGAATGAAAGATAGAAAAGACACTCAAGTTATGCTGGGGATAGAAGGAAAGGAACCCACGGGTTATGCCAGGGAATAATACAAAAAAAAGGAATTCTCAGGTTATGCTGGGGAATGAAAGAAAGAAAAGACACTTAGGTTATGCTAGGGAGAAAAGAGAATGATCCTTGGGTTATGGCGGGGAAGTCCATATGTTATGCTGGGGAGAAAAGAGAATGATCCTCGGGATATGCCGGGGAAGTCCACAGGTTATGCTGGGGACAACTAGGGAATGTGGTCCTAGATAAGGAGGAATAGGGTTAAGGATCGGGGTCCTATGCTACCTTGACTTGTGTGATTCTCCTTTTCTTCTTTTCTTTTATGAAAACTGTGGGAAATGATTTAAAGAGAACTTCCCTTATGGTTGATCATTTCGGCAAGGCTATTCTTTGCTCTTGTGCATTTCCTTTGGTTGCATCTGCTATTTATCCCATTGCTTTGGATTACACCTATTTCACATTTTCAAACAAACACTATTGTCAGTTTGAAACGGTGGTCAATTTTGTGGCCTTGATTGCTTGATCCCGGCCTCACTTTTGTTGAGAAGACCTTTGGCTTTCCAGATTTTTCCTTATTGGTTGGTCGGGAGAGCTCATCACTCAGATTTATTTCACCTTCGCAGGCCTTTCGGTTGCGATTTCTTTGCCCCGATTTCCAAATCAGAACCTTTGGGTTTCTTGCCTTTTGAAACTTTATTGAGACAATTAGCCCAGCTGGCTTAACCTTTCTAATCTTCATTTTGCCTTCGTGGGCATTTGTCTTCGATTTTCTTTCTTTCCAACCTTTTCTACTTCTGAAGCGTCAGCCACCATGGCCAGCCGGGATCGGCTAGATGCGATTGCTGAGACTGGGTATTTTCTTTAGTCCTTAACAGGAGAGCCCTGTAAAATCGGTCTTACCACATTTTCTTGTGGAATAGTCATGGAATCAAAGTTAAACCGGAAGGATATCAAGGAACCAGTATACAAAAGAAATCTTATGGGTTAAAAGAGAAACGTCCCTTTCGGGCAAAAGAGAAGGACTTATCTGGGGGTGACATGCTTCTCGGACTGGATGCCCGACCCGTCCAACATTTCTAGTTTCTCGTGAACCATATTTCAACCTTTCAAAACCAAGGAACCTTTCCTGGGCTTTTGATGGTGATATATCTTCTTTTCGGCTGACAGCGCCCTTTGCGGGTTTTCGCCAATCGACCTCTCTCATTTCTCTTCTCTCGTCATCCGATAGTGCTCTTTACGAGTTTTCACTAAACTGACTCTCTCATTTTCATTCTCTCTACTCCCCATCGCCTTATGGTGCCTGAAGTTTTTCAACGATAAGACTCTCTCATTTTATTTCTCTCAGATTGAATGGCATCGAATCCCAACAATGGCATTTGTCGTTTCCTTGCCTTTGCCAATCGATCGAAAAGACTTGGACCAGGTTTGGGTAAAAAGAGTCTGGATAGAGCTATTACTTTGGAACTGTTTTGGCGGGTTCATGGCCGAACCATTACATCATCTGCCCAGTTTTCAATCTTTGGGGAATTGGAATTTTTGTTTTGGTGTGACGGAACCTCAGGGAGATGCTGCCTACGTATCCTTTCGGAATCAAGTCAGACGTAGTTCAGGAAGTGTTTCCTAAACTAATTTTGTTTTTTTTGTATATATTTTCCTTTTTTTGTTTTCTTGTTTTTTTCTTTTTTTTTTCATTTTTTATTTTTATCACTTTCCTTTTTTCTTTTTTTCTTTTTTTATTGTTTTCTTTTAAATAGCACTTCCGGGTTCCAAAGAGGGTGATCAAAGAAACGTAACCGGCTCCAAGGATTTGCAAAGGGTTGATAGTGCTTGGGGTAGGGGGAAACGAAAGCCTTCGTCATTTCACAAGACTGAATCATTGCTGCAGGGATTTCAAACGTAGTACCTTTTTACTGCATCTGCATTCACTGCTGCTTCGGGATCGTCTCCTTCAACGTTACCCAGGTATAATGCTCCTTTGGCCAGCATCTTTCTGAAATGTATGGGCCTTTCCAGTTCGGATAAAATTTCCCTTTAATTTCCTGATGGTGAGGCAGAACGCCATAATACAAGTTGTCCGACCTCGAAATTCATGGAGCGCACTTTCTTGTTGTAAGGGTAGGTCATTCTTTGTTGGTACACCTGCCCGTGAGAAACCGCGGCCATTCATTTTTCATCAATTAATGACAACTGCTCTAGCCGAGTCTTAACCCACTCACTATCCTCAATTTCTGCTTCAACGATTATTCAGAGTGAAGGAATTTCCACCTCTGCAGGTATAACGGCTTTAGTTCCATAGACCAATAAGTATGGGGTTGCCCCTACGGATGTGTGCAATGTGGTGCGATATCCAACTAATGCAAAAGGCAGCTTTTCATGCCATTGTCTTGAGCTTTGAATCATTTTTCTCAGAATCGTTTTGATGTTCTTTTTGGCTGCTTCGACGATACCTTTGGCTTTTGGCCGGTAAAGGGTGGAATTTCTATGTGTTATCTTGAATTGTTAACATATTTCTCCCATCAAACGATATTCAGGTTGGCAGCGTTGTATGTGATGATGGTTGCAGTAATACTGAAGCGACAAATGAGGTTGGAATGCACAAAGTCTACCACATATTTCTTGGTGACCGGCTTAAGTGTGATGGCTTCAACCCACTTTGTAAAGTAATTAATAGCAACCAATATGAATCTATGTCCATTAAGGCTTTTGGTTCGATCGACCCAATGACGTCCATGTCCCAGGCGGCGAATAGCCAAGGTGCTGACATAGGATGTAGTTCAGTTGGCGGTGCATGAATCAAATCACCGTGCACCTGACATTAATGACATTTTCGAACGAAGCTGAAGCAGTCTTTCTCCATGGTTATCCAGTAATACCCTGCCCGAAGTATTTTCTTGGCCAGAACATACCCGTTCATATAACGCCCGCACATTCCCGCGTGTACTTCATACAAAATCCTTCCGGCTTCTTCGGCATCAACACATCTTAGTAAGTTGAGATCCGAGGTTCTTTTGTACAAGATATTACCGCTCAGGAAGAAACCACTCGCATGTTGTCCGATGGTTCTCTTTTGATCTCCAGTGGCCTGCTCAGGATATTCTTGTGTCTTCAGAAATTTCTTGATATCATAATACCATGGCTGAGTGCTGGATTCTGCTGTGGTCACATTACAATACCCATTCCTTTCCCTGCTTTGCATTTCCAAAGGATCGATGTAGCCGTTTTAGTGGTAAGGCAACATGGAGGCTAAAGTAGTGATTGCGTCTGCTAACTCATTGTGACAGCGAGGAATATACCTGAACTGTACCGACTTGAACCGTTTGGTGAGATCCTCCACATGCTGTTGATAAGGGATGAGTTTGATATATTTTATTTCCCACTCCCCTTGGGCTTTCTGGATAATCAGATCTGAATCCCCCTTGATCAACAATTCCTCGATGTCTTGGTCGATAGCCATATTCAGGCCCATGATGCAGGCTTCATATTCAGCTGTGTTGTTTGTGCAAAAAAACTGAATCCGAGCCATCGCCGGGTAGTGTTGACCAGTGGGTGAGATTAAGATTGCCCCATATCCTACACCTTTTGCATTTACCCCTCCATCGAAGAACATTTTCCAAGCAGTGATGTCCTCCGAGATTATCTCCAGCGCATTCACCTCTTCATCCGGGAAATAAGTATTCAGGAGTTGATATTCATCATCAACCGGGTTCTCGGCTAGATGATTTGCTAATGCTTGGGCCTTCATCACCGTGCGAGTGACATAGACTATGTTGAACTGGTGAGTAGGATTTGCCATTTCCCCAATCTCCCTGTGGGCATCGGTTTTTGGAATATGTACTTCAAAGGATCCAGCCTGGTTATGAGGTAGGTGGTGTGGGCTTGCAGGTAATGCCTCACTTTCTGAGCCACCCAAGTTAAGGCACAACAAGTTCTTTCTAGTAATGTGTATTTGGACTCGTAACCGGTAAACTTCTTGCTCATGTAATAAATGGCACGTTCCTTCTTTCGGGTGACATCATGCTGCCCGAGAATGCAACCAAAAGAGTTCTCTAGGACCTTCAGATATAGAAACAAGGACCTTCAGATATAGTCTCGGTTCTAGCGGAACCAAGACTGGTGGATTGGACAGGTAGTCTTTAATCTTGTCAAAAGCCTATTGACACTCATCCGTCTACTTAATTGATGCATCCTTTTTTAACAACCTGAATATTGGCTCGCACATAAAAGTCAATTGGGCGATGAATCAGCTAATGTAATTCAGTTTCCCAATAGGCTCATTACATCCTTCTTAGTTTTGGAGGAGGTAGCTCTCGAATGGATTTTATCTTTGTTGGATCCAGCTCAATACCTCTCCGGATGATATTGAACCCCACGAGCTTGCCCGATGGGACCCCGATTGCACATTTGGCTGGGTTTAATTTCAAATCATACTTGCGAAGCCTTTCAAAGAACTTTCTTAGGTCCTGTACATGATCACCTTGAGTCTTGGATTTGATAATCTCGTCGTCCACATATACTTCTATCTCCTGATGCATCATGTCGTGGAAGATAGTGGTCATAGCCTTCATATACGTTGTCCCAGCATTCTTTAAACCGAAAGGCATGGCCCTGTAGCAATAAGTACCCCAAGGCAGTTTTCTCAGCATCTTCCTCATCCATCAACACCTGGTGATATCCTGCATAGCATTCCAAGACTGTATCTCGTGTTTGGCACAATTATCAACAAGGATATGGTTATTGGGAAAAGGGAAATTGTCTTTGGAACTTGCCTTATTCAAATCTCTATAGTCTACACACACTCGGGTTTTCCCCTCTTTCTTTGGCACCGAGACTATATTGGCCAGCCACGTGGTGTACCGAACCACTCGGATTGCTTCTGCCCCCCAACTACTTTGTGATTTCTTCTTTGATCTTATCACTGACATCTGGCTTGAACTTTCTCTTTTTTGTTGGACTGGAGGGCATTCGGGGTAAGTAGGCAACTTATGAACCACCAAATCAACAAGCAGCCCTGGCATATCATCGTAGGACCAAGCAAACACGTCTTTGAATTCAAAAAGGAGTTGAATCAAGGAGTCCCGGATTTCCTCATTTACATGGATGCCTATTTTGGTTTCCCTAGTTTCGCCGGGGCCACCCAAGTTAACTGATTCAGTATCATTCAGATTTGGCTTAGGTTTATTTTCAAAATATTCCAGTTCTCGATTGATTTCCCTAAAAGCCTCTTCTTCATCATACTCCAGTTCTTGGTTCATTATTTCACAATTAGGCGGCATGTTTGGATTGGGGCATGAAGTCCGCGAGCATGTCATGTTATTTAAAGTCGCATTATTAGAACTGGAAGAAATGAATAAAAACAAAACAGCAAAATCATAAAGAACAAAGGAATATAGACGATGAAATATTGATTTCATTTCTTTGGAATTGTAAGATAACAAGGTTTACATTTGGAAAATTAAAAGGACAAAACACTAAAGGAAAACACTCGAGTTACACCCTGAAATAACTCTTGATGCAAGAAAAGATGGCAAGACAGGACTACAAGGCCTCCCGCCTGATTGGGCATCTGGTCCCATGTAGAGCACTTCAGCGGTGCTCGAGCCTTCTCTAAGCTGAACCATATTGGCTTCGTACAATAGTTTTCTCATGGCCCCGCATATTTCTTTAATTTCTTCAGCTGTGAAGGTCTCATCTTCTTCTTCCTCACTGTACTTGGGCTTCACAAGTGTTTCATACAGGTGGGGTAAGAGTTGAGGTATAGCCCATCCATTACACTTTCTGCGATTCGCCCATGTTATATCCTCTGGTGTCGGGTGAAAGCCTTACCCGAATAACTTCTCTGCATTGGGCAAGGCAATCGGCTCACCTATCCCTTGTAAAGACCTTCTGAGCCCCTTCCCCAGTTTGAATCCTTGATGTATCATCTCTCTAGCCCCCATGATTGAGGCATTGGAGAGGAAGGGTTGGGGACAGAGCTTGCCCTTTTAATGTTGATCAGCCACCACAATTTCAAAAGCCTGATAGATTATATGCTCACTTCCTTCTTTAGCTTCGAGGCAGGGGACGGAGGGGTCGCGGTAAATTTTCTATTCATCTTTACCATGGACCACGATTTATTAGTTCTCATGTTCAAATTTCAGCATCTGGTGCATAGTAGAAGGCACAGCTCCCGCTGCGTGAATCCATGGCCTTCCCAGGAAGTAATTGCAGGATGTATCCATATCTAACACTTGAAATGTTACCTCAAAATCAACTGCGCCAATGGTCAAGACCAGATCAATCTCTCCGATTGTGTCTCTTTTAATTCCATCGAAAGCTCAAACACATACATTATTGGGGCGGATCCTCTCTGTCCCGATTTCCATTCTCTGGGATGTTGAAAGCGAGCATATGTCCACACCAGAGCCTCCATCTACCATTACCCTTTTGACGTAGTAGCCTTCATATTTGACGGTTAGATGCAGGTCTTTGTTGTGGGCGGCTCCCTCTGGAGGCAAATCATTCTTACTAAATGTGATATGATTAACAGCGAAGAATCTTTCCGACATTCTCTCCAATTGTTCCACAAAGGTTTGAGCCGTCACGTAAGCCTCGTTGAGAGTTTTGGCTAACACCTTCTGGTGCTCAAGAGAATCTATCAGTAGGGATAATAAAGAGACTTGTTCAGGGGACTTCCGTAGCTGGTCCACTACTTCATAATCTGGCATTTTCATCTTTCGGAAGAAAACTTCTGCCTCTTCAGCATTTACTGGCTTCTTGGGTGGGAATTGCCTTTTGGTGGCACTGTTCACTTCCTCCAAGTCAGAGTATTTCTTTACAGGGTAGCTTTCTTGAGTTTCTCCGGTGACTTCTTTACCCTTATATGTCACCTTCGTTTCTTGATAGTTCCAAGGGATAGCCGAAGGGTTTGTCATGGCCTTTGAGGTGCGCGACCAACCACCATGGGCTCATTCAACCTTGGCGGATTAGTTTGTCCCCGCACCACACAGGTTCCTTTGGGTATGTACATTTTCCGGTTCAACACAGATCTCTTCGGGGGACTCAGATTTAACTGCTTTTCCCGGCAACTCCGTGGGACGTAAAGGGCAGTTTCTTTGACAGGTGCCGCCTCAGTTTTAACCTCAACCTTCTTTTCAGTTTCTGGGCGTGTGGTTTTATTCTTCTTCTCTTCCTCAGCTTTCTTGGAGGCCGCTCTTGGCTTTTTATCTGCGTCAGCAATAACAATTATGGCTTTCAAAGTAGGGTCAAATTCTTTGTCTTTGCAGATCATCCTGATTACCGGTCTGTTGTTGTGGGCCTGCAATGGGTTGTTAGTCACATTACGAACATCTTCATCCCTCAACACTATTTTCCTTTATTCTATTAGATTTTTTATAGCTCATCTCAGAGTCCAAAAGTTTTCTGTGCCGTGTCCTTCAACCCCTGAATGATAAGCACACCGAACACCCCGTTGGTAAGAAGGTGACTCAAGGTTTTGTCTATTCGGAGATACATGCTGCAATAGACCCAACTGGACAAGCTTTGGGAACAGGCTGGATAGGACTCACCCATTGGCGTAAAGTTTTGCCTTCTGGATGGATCCCTTTGAAGGAAATTATTTTGAGGAGGGCGAGGATTATAGTGGTTTTGATGGGAAGACTGGCTTTTCAAAGCCTGGTTCCTGTTGGCCTGCTGCTGCGGTCGTGCAAATGGTCGGGGGTTCATAACTGCATAAAGTTATGGAGCATAATGCATGTATTGATGAGGATAATAGTATTGAGGGGTCCTTTCCGAGAACGTGGGCCTATAAGCATGATGTCTTCTCATACCGGATGCTGCCATCGAGGCTTCTTCTTTCTTTTTGTTCCTTGCGACTCCTCCCGCCCCGCCTTGGATATCCTCGGAAGTTTCTCTGATGGCTGACTAACTTAAAATTCTTCCCGTTATCAAACCATTTTCTACCATCTCACAAATCTTGATTGCTTCCGCAAAAGGCTTACCCATGGCCGACATTATGTTTTGAAAGTAATTTGCTTCCTGTGCCTGGAGAAAAACAGTGACCATTTCTATCTCGTCCATGGGCGGCTTCACCCTTAATGCATGTTCGCGCCACTTAATGGCATATTATCTAAAACTCTCTGAAGGCTTCTTCTTCAAATTAGCCAAGGAATTCCTGTCTGCCGCAATGTCGATGTTGTATTGAAATTGCCTTACTAAATCTCTGGCAAGATCGTCCCCAGATGTGCCATTGTGAGACGTCATGGTCCATATACCACTCTGAAGCAATGCCTACCAGACTTTCTCCGAAGTGTGCCATTAACTGTTCTTCTTTTCCGCCCGCCCCTCTCAATTGATTGCAATACTTTTTCAGGTGAGCAATGGGGTCGCCATGACCATCATACCTTTTGAACTTTGGTGTTTTAAATCCCATGGGAAGATGTACATGCAGGAAAATGCACAGATCTGTATAAGAAACACTTTTTTGCCCACTCAGGCCTTGCATGTTCTTTAAGCTTTGCTAGAGGCTCCTCATTCTTCTTACCATCTCATCTTGTTCTGGCTCTTTAGGAGTTTTATCCTGCACTGGCGTTAGCTCATATGGTGGCTGAGGATAAGTGTATGTGGGTATGGAGGAGGCTCAATTTGGTAATTGGGAGTTTGAAATGTAAAAGTCGTTAGATCAAATATGGGTCTTCACACTACGTGCTGTGTGGTGGCTGCACATGGGGGAGCCGTAAAAATGTTGGGGACTATGCCGCATGTGAACATCTGAGGGAGGACTTCGGAAGGTGCTCCAACAAAATTGGCCGGTATGGTGGGTTGTCCAAGAGGATGTTTGGATGTATAATGGGGACAGTGGAAGTACCCTCCGATCAAGGGAAGAGCTCAGGAAATCCACGGATAGCACTCGGAGGCTCTTTTCCATTCGTCCATGCATCCTACATCTCCATGACCCTAAGACATAGGATCCTGTTTTCTTTGGCTGCCGCAGACTCTGAGGCCGGGACACCTGTAATCGGGCTATCTTCTGAGATGGGAATTGCCGGCAAAGTCATTTCCAATGACATTCCTGTACTTCCTTTTGATCTGATGAAATATCAATGTGATGCCAACTTACCACAAACCAACCACCGTGTCTAAAACCTGGACTAGAATTTTGACAGGAACAACAGTTAGTTTGAGACAAATAACAGATAGGTAATCGCACATTGAGGTGTGATGCACCTATACAATTAACGGATGTGTATATGTTTGCAATGGGTGCATGTGTCGTCCCTGCTTTTATTCCAATTTTCTTCCTTTTGATTTACACTCTTTGTTTTCCCTTTTTGTTTTTCTTCCTTTCTAGTCTGGGTTTTCTTTCTTAGGGCTTTTCTTTCTTTTTCACTCCCCCCCCCTTTCCTCGTTTGTTACTTTTTGTTTTTGTTTTTAAGGTTACGGTCAAATCCTATGAAGATTGCCTACGTATCATGTCCCACATAATCAGAATGAGCGTAGTTCATGCAAATAAAAGTGAAGAAGAAAATATTTTTGAGTTTTCAATTTTCATAATAACAAACTTTGGTTACAAAGACTCAAAAACTGACAGACGAACTACAGACTTTAAGAACAACTAACCATGCGCAAATGAAAGTACAGACTCTAAGACAAACTGATAGACTTTAAAAAAAAATACAATCTCAAGAAATCACGAATACATTAGGGCTTCAATTGCTCCTGGGACCCGCGAGGCATCATTCGGCCTTTCCGAGGGTCGACTAGCTAAATCCCCTTGGAGGTGATGAAGATCTTCCATTACGCGGCGAACAAAAAGCATCGCGGTGGTGAAGAACATAGATCTAGGCATATCATCACAACTGCTACATTACATTGTGATATAGTGGGCGATTCTTTTGATTCCCTCTCGTATCACACCTTTCTCCTGCAATAACCGCCCAATCTGCTCAGTTTTGGCTCCCAAAATTTGTTCAACTACTTGATTCTGCTTTTGAAGCTATTGCAAATCCAATTCTAATTGTGCCAATGCTGTGTAACAATGTTCCCTTTCAATTTTGAACTCTTTTTCCTGTTTGAGCATTTTGTTTTCTGCGATGACGACCCTTTTCTTTAACCCTATCACCTTACCGTCGAACTCTTCTTTTAATTGCCTGACCAGACGTGCTCGTTCTGCCGCATTTTTAGCCAACTATTTTTGAGCCCTAGCTAGTTCCCTTTCTGTTTTGTTCAAATCAAAACTGTAGTCACTCACCTTCTTTCTCAAGCCATCTATAAGTTTTTTATCCTTGGCACTCCGGACGGGTTTTTCTGCTGTTGCTTTCATTTTCTAAAATCAGGCCTCATTTTCCTTGACCAATTTCTTATTTTCGCCCTCATCTGCGGCGGCCTGCAAATCTTTCTCGAATTGCAAATTCATGACCTGCTTCTCCAGTTTGCCTATTGTAGCTTTGTACTCATGTTCTTTAGCCAACCAGTGCCACTACTCTTGTGATGCTTCAATGAATTATTGGAGATGTGGCATTTTGGCTGGCCTCTCGAACTCAATTTCTCTCATGTACCAAGCAAGGTATCCTAGCAACATTTTGCCTCTAGACCGATCCCGTACACAAGTGTTTGCTGTTAGGCATTGGCATTCTTTCCAAATTTTGCGGACCGTTGCTTCAGGGAATTGACCATCAGGTCCAATCTTGACTACCCGGATACTGAGATCTTCGTCTGTTGGCACTATCTGGTACCTTCCGAGTTGTCTCAAGACCCGATGTGGGGCATACGGCTTGATGCTCCTAAGACCCATCAGCAGGAAGTGAGGCTCCATCGCCGGCATGTATATGATCTCGTCCACAGACAACCATCCCAGCGTCCACTCTATTTGACTGGCAATGAGGGATTGAAAGTAAGATATCCATCCTATTACTCCTTCGGGTAAATTGGCCCCATCAATCCTTATGAAAAATTCTTCTATGCAAGTTTTCTCCACTGACCCATAGCTCATAAACTGTGGACGGTGGCATAGATGTTCGGTTATCCACATTTGCAATAATAGATTGCACCCTTCAAAGAAATCTTTCTCGGATCTGCAAGCTGTGAGAGCACGAAAGATCTCAGCTACTATCATAGGATCGAGTGTGCATTTGGCTTAGGTGCGTAGAGTGCTGACAACCCCTGCTATTTTTATGTCGATGTTCCCGTCTTTCCTCGGAAACGCCATGAGCCCTAGAAAAGCCACCATAAAAGCGAAATGCTATGTTCTTCCCATTTTACGCGGTTTCCTTTGACGCAGATTTTGTTCTCTGGTTTGTTGAACCCCCCTATATGACCATATTTGCTATACAAAGGTGCAAACCCCTACCGCCAAATTCGAGTCGTGTACTACTCTGCTTATTTTCAGGGTATCCAGGAATTTATGCACAACTACAACTCTTGGAACAACCAAATACTTGTGTCTCAAAGGAAGCTCAGCATCTCCAATGTACCCGGCTATTTCTTCTAAGTTCAAAATCCGAGAAGTAGAACATATTGAGCACCGGGTCACAGCATGTGACCAAAGCTCTTATGATGTCTCCTAGGGGTACAATCTCCAATAGCCCGGGAACGCCCCCCAAATATTTCTTTACCTTGTCTTGCCCTTCTATACCTAGATCATTCCACCACAGCCGCAACTCCAAAGGGATTCTCCTTACAAATGAAAAAGGTTCGTTTTGAATTGTGCTCATACTGCAGATTTATTAAGGCAAATTAGTAACTTATGACTTCATTCCGTTTGACTTCAAAAAGATAAAGTGACCCCCTTTCTTTTATGAAATTTATTTTCTAAAACCAAAATCCAGCTTTGCGAGTACGCCCTTTCAGCACTTCCGGAGGAAGATTTTAAGGTTGTGCCCGCTAATCGGCCAAAAAAAAACCCAAAGGTGTCCTTTTGTGCAAAATCAGCCTTCCGGCGTCCCATTCGGTAACATTCGGCTATTCTTGACAACAATGGCATCACCCGATTTATTTAGGACAACAAATAAAATTTGACATTTGTTTTTCTTTGTTTTGGCTATTTTTGCAAAAGGGAGGTTGGACCCGATGGGGGCTGCCTATGTATCTCACACCTGGTGAGAATCAATCCGGCGTAGTTCCGGCAAAATATTTTGTCAAAACCAAAATTTTTTAAAAAACAAAAAAGGTCTATTTATCTTTATCTTTTCTCTTCTTTTTTTCCAAAAACCCGGCAGCATATTGGTGCTATTTGGACATTGGTTTTTCGGAACAAGTGATTACTCTCATTTAGCTCTAATATTTCTATTTTCTCAATTTTCACCCCTTATTCACGGGTCTGTTTTCTCTCATTATTCACAAACCGGTCAACATGCAAATCCATAGCAAATAAATGCGCAAGTAGCACGTAATATGCATCAGGATGGTCTTTGCATTTTTGGTCACTGTCCTAGACAGACCAAACCCCTGTGTTGAGTCCCCTAAGTCAAATGCGCGTGATGCAAACAAACATTCCTACTAGGGATCTGGCATGAGGTTTTGCTATGCTTGGTTCAGAACCTGGGTATTTGTTCTAGACTGTGTACCCGAACGGACAACTCGAGTCGAGGAGGAGCTACGTGCCGGGGACCCGCAAGATCTTCTGTCTTAGTAACTTGTCCGAGCATCTTTCTTATTTCAAGGTATGACGTTAACAGAATAGGGAGTCTCGACCAGCGAGCACATCCCCGAAGATAAGGAGAGCAGGGTTTCATAACTGTTTACATATACAATTTATCCAATATCAAAGCGGCAAAGCATTTAGCACTTATAGCATGGAACATGTAATAAAATCAGATAAAGCCAAATATTACAGTTATACTAAGCTCGATTCTTGAACCCTAAACCAGATATTCTGGATTGGATCCCCAGCAGAGTCACCAAAGCTGTCACACCTCCTTTTTGCACGGTTACCTCGAAGGATAAACGTATAAGAGAGTTTTTCCAATTAAAGTGGCATTATTTTGAAATGGGATTACTTATTTGTTTAGAGTCTCCACTTGGGATTAGTTTTGTATTTGGTGTCACACGTCACTGGTTTATTTAGAATCCCAAATCGGGGAAATTGTTTGACTGCCCAAATGGAGTCTGTGAACCAGAAATTCTGATTAAGGAATTCTTTTGACCCGAGGGAAGGTGTTAGGCACCCTAGGATCCCGTGGTTCTAGCAAGGTCGTTAAACTATTACAATTGGCAAAAATTCTACTTTTTGTACGTGTTCATCCTATAGTGCAAATTTAAATTATTTTACCGCTTTTAATATTTTTTATTAAAGAAAATTACAATATCGTTAAAGCATGCCGCGAACCACGTCACATAAATGCACCCCCAATTTTTGACATATTTCAACTTCATTGAGATTCGGATTCGGGTCACATAAATGTGCACCCGTACTTAGGAAGGTAAAGTTATTAAAGACGCGCCTAAAGCGACTAACGTGTTATTATATTTGCGCGAAGCCGTGAAGTTCGCTAAACGGCATGTCTCAAATTTCTAAATATTTTAATATAAATATTTAGAGAGGGCCATGTAAATTATGAGTTCCATTTGGCACGGCGCACCTCATTTTATTATTTTAATAGCCAATTCTAGAGCAAACTATAATTTTCTACAAGGTTTGTCTTCAATTTAAATTAATTAACTTTTAACTTGAACTTGCTACCCAACTCGAAATCCCAAGCATGCATTGCAAAATTAAATTAACGATGTGACTATGTATTCGAGCTTCAGCACATTGGGCTATTGGCCAAAGAAAAAAGCTTATTAAATTTTCACAAGGAGCTGTTCAGCAAACTGTATTGCCCTGAGTGGGCTGCTGATAAAGACCTTGGCATGCTGGGCTCCTGAATGAGCCCAAATTTCATTTTTTAGCATTCAACAGTGCTATCTATAAACAAAAATTGACCTGATGATTTTGTAAACAAGGAAAAACGAGAATTAGTCGAATCATTAACGAGACACAATTTGACGTCCAATATCATTGCGTTATTCAACTCATTGATATAAAAATATAATTAATCCAGAATTTGATAACCATGAAAATAATTAATGAGACCTTAAGCTAATATAATGCAAAAAACTAATACTAAACTATGGTTAACTCATGGAGTTCACATTTTAGCGGCATGTGGTAAATAGATGAATGTAAATCACAGAATACACCTAGTTTTATATTAATACGAATATGCATGCTACTATTAAACCCAATTTCTAGCCAACAACCTATTCTATACTCAAGTTCAAAAATGCCTTGATAATCAGGAACAAATTAACCAGGACTCTTAAGAAACAAAAGTCCAGCAATCCAATTATTTACACATGACTGTATTGTTTAAATACATCACTGAACAATCAATTTAACTAAAAATAGTAGAAATTCCATAGAATAACAATTGACTCATCATTGATCTTCAAATTGGGTCATACATTGGGATTTAATGCTTCAGGTATCATGTGAGGGCAAAGGAATACCTGGAATTTGAGTGTAAATAAAGAGAAGGAGGGTTAGCTATGCAACAGTGTAACAGCAAATGCAGATTCAGCAGATAACCAACAATTCCAAGTCTCAAACCCAGGAGAAACAAAGCAAAATGCAATAGTTTTTTTCCCAAAATAAGCTTCAATTTATCAAAACCAAAGTTGAACTAAGGATGATGATAAAAATAAGCTCCAATAGGTGCATTACAATCTGTTTCAGAGTTTGAAAATAAATTCCAGCAACTGAAAATAGATGGAAAAGTAAATGGTGTATTTCTGAATTATTTTTGTTCAATTTTTTGTAGCTTTCTCTCTAGGATATAATGTTGATGTCCTCGACGTATCCTTCTTTTGATTTTTCTGAAGATTTAAAATCTAAAAGATCTTTAAGAGGCTGAAAATTCTTTTTAGAGAATTGTTCAGGATTTTAAGACTTCAAAAAAAACTTTGAGAATTTTTCAGGGATTTTTGACTGCTAGAAAACTTGTGAATGAAGGCACTAACTTGCCTATTTATAGCCAAAACCTATGGCAGCCCCTTTTCTTTTGTGTTTACCAGACAACAATTAAAATATGAACTACCAATCTAGCTAATCAGAAATTCAACTGGAAATTCTAAGACTAAATGGACCATTAAACTAATACAACAACAAATTTATTAACTGAATTCAAACAAAGAAGGCTGAAACTAACACAATCAGAAAAAATGCAAAGCGATATCTAAACATGAAATTCTATTGTTGAAATCAAATAAACGATCAACTTACTAATAACAAAATAAAATCAAACTATGGGTTTATGAAAAGAACTGAGAACCCTAAACCAAATCCGGACTAAAAATGAAATAAATTCTTCGTAAAAAGAATAATAAAAAGAAATACTAACAAAATCAAAATAAAAATCACGGATGCAATAGAGGAGAGAGTAAGCATGAAAATAACTTGAAGTACAATAACTCAAACTTGAACAATGGCGACTTTAC
This sequence comes from Nicotiana benthamiana, assembly GCA_034376525.1. Classification (NCBI taxonomy): domain Eukaryota; kingdom Viridiplantae; phylum Streptophyta; class Magnoliopsida; order Solanales; family Solanaceae; genus Nicotiana; species Nicotiana benthamiana. The sequence goes on along the minus strand of CM067338.1, from coordinate 12,200,442 downwards.
TGGTATCATTTGGATTAAAACCGTCTTTAATCATGTCTTTTCATAAGAAAACACATGATTAAAGGCTATTATAACCCAAAATTGACAAATCTCCAAACGTTCAGAAGTTAGGGTTTTTGGCCAAAACTTAATATGAAATTCGAACCAAACGGGAATGATTCAAAGGCTAAGGGCTGTGGATTTGGGATAAGGGGTATAAAGAGGTCATGTGGTGTTAATTTGGCGGAGTTTAGAAGAGGTGGTGTTTTGCCCAAACTTTTCAAATCAATATTTGAGGAATTGTACTATGATTCTAGGGAAGCTAGTGCCATATTTGTGACGAGGGTGGAAAGAGGAACCTATGGTGTATTTTTGGTGGCCATCGGAGCCATCTCCACCGTGGACGGCGGAGCAGTCACTCCTTTGGACGAATATTTGAGGATTTTGGCCGGGGTTTGAGTGCTGATTTTTTTTGGGGGGGGGGGTTGGAAAGAGAAGGAGGAGAGGAGTAACTGGTGTATTTTTGGGCGGGGTTGGAGCTACGTCTCCTCCGACGACGAGGCAGAGGGTGGAGGTACGAGGAAGATGAAATATTGTCTCTAGGGTTTGTGGACAGTTTCGGACAGTTTTAGTTTAAAATTGAGATCAAGTCTGGGCCGTTGGATAATGGGAGATGAACGGCTTAGATTCTATGCCCCAAAATGATGTCGTTTTGGGACGTCTCTGATGACACCGGGTTGGGGGACGGGTTTGAGTTTTTTTGAAGTGGGTTTGGGGGTTTTGGGCTGGATTTAATTGAAGAATGGCCCAGATTTACACCTCTTTCTTTCCTGTTCTTTTTTTGTTTTTAATTATTTTTCTTTTTATTTTATTTCCAGATTTTAGTAGTTATAAAATAAATATAGACAAAACCAAGTTTAAATTCTACAAGATAAACTAATTAACTTCTAAAATAACCTAAATCCCAAATTTAAAAAGGAAAACTAAACAAATGTTAAAAAATGACCGTTTGTGTTATTTTCATTATTTTGCAGTATTAATTAACAAATAAATCTAAAAATGTAAAAATTAAATCCTAAATGCAATTATGCTATTTTGTATTTTTATGAATTATATCAATTTAAAATGCTTACAAAAAAACAAATGCAAATAAATAAAAAATCACGCAATTAATTCCTAAAAATGAAAATAATAAAAGAAAAATCCTAATTTTTAAGAATTCTATTGGAATATTTCATGCGAGGCAAAAATCACGTGCTCACATGTACGCTCGGGTGGAGGGGGGTGGCGGAATCAAGTCAGCCTATGGTCCCGAATCTCAATTTGGCCCTCTAGCCAGGCCAGGTATGTCTAGTCAACCCTGCAACGATCATCATACTGGTAATGTGTCCTAGGCCAAGGAGGCAGAGTAGGTACAAAGTGCGGTCGACCAAACTGGCAAAGGACTCGCTCGGTGGTATGATGTTCGACAATATCGAGACACATCGATGGGGTGGAAGAGCTCCACATAACTTGGCCACGAGAGCAATAATCGGGAAAACCAGCTAATAGCTCGTTATTTTATGGCCTCCATAAGAACTATTAAGTATCTGTGAATTTTGGGTAAGCACAACACATACAAATCCAGGCCAAGTAAACTTATCTGTATATGTACGTGTACGCCTTCATAAAAATCTAACAAATCCCTGTCATAGGGGAGGTGGTACATTCGATGCGATGGGTGGTAGAGATGGCTGGAACTGCAAGAACCGCTCCCATGCCCAAACCTAATATATATTATGGACGTAAAATTTAAGATTTTATTGTGTATGTTATAATCATGAAAAGAATTGATTATGTTTTCGCGTGCAGCAACGGCAAAAATTCGACAATGTCTCTTCGGGTGCCTATACACGCCTGTCACATTTGCGTATATAGGTAACCTAGAATGGCTACACCCCAGAGGTAGCCATGTATATCATCTAGCCGCTCAAGATGATGAAAAAATCTCAAGCTGACTAGGTTTCTCAAAGTGTTCGTGAACAATATCCCACCAAACATCAACACAATCAACAATCTTGCGTAGCGGTTGATAACCTCCATTGGTGAAGCATCTGTAATGTCCGCATCCATTGACTCCAGATGTTGCCGGACAGGCATAAACTGCAAATAACTAGCCCTACTCAATGTAGTCTCCTTCACTAGCTAGAAACTAGTGAGTTGCTGCTGTTGATACCTAATTTTGCCCTCATGTTTTCTTAATTAGTATATATACTTTCAAAGCATCATTTTTGCATCATTGTTTAGTTTACTTATCTATACAAGCATTTTTTGTGAGTTTTCACAATCTTTATAGTTTTAAAATTGATTTTCTTACATTTAAATTACTTGAATATTTATTAAGTATTCCTTCAAATTATTTTGTGATGACATAATTACCTAAAATTATTATTTTCACCTATGATACAAGTTTCAAATATTTTTAGATCATTTTATATAACTGTATTAGTATTTTTAGGCTATTTTCACATTCTTGCAATAATAGCCTATATTTAACAATTTTATTATATTTTTCATTTTATTCAAGGTCAAAATAATGTATTATATTTTTAAATCCTATATTATTATTTTAAAATGTTACTTTTCATAAATAGTATTTTATTATTATTTATTTAATTATTTTATTAAATTATTTTACCTTTAATTTCCTATTTTAAATTTGGCCCAAAATTGGAATTAATTTCGGACCATTAATGTCCAAATAGATCCCTGGACTAATATTCTCATCAGCCCAAACGACTAATTCCCTAACCCAATCTAAAAAACTAACCCAGCCTATTTAAATCTCAGTCGTTGATCATAATTAATCAACGGCTCACAACAACCCCCCATTCTCCTTATATCCCCTTACCCAAACCCTAATGCTCATTCTCTCTTCATCAACTGCTCTCAAACACTACTCCGTGCCTTTGAAATCCTAGCCGTCAATCTTCTACAAATTTGTCTCAATCATAGATTCTTTACATGATTTTCTTGTCATTTATGTGTTATCTCAGTATTACTTGCAAGACTATGGTATCACTTAGTACTTGTCAAAACTTAGAAAGTACCATCTCTCATATTTGGGCCCGTTCAACTTCAATCGCTTGAATTAGGACATAATCTCGTCTATGTACATGGATGAATTGTTGATTTCTCATACCAGTAGACGAATTTTCAAACATTGAACCCTAATTAGTGTTTGATTTTTGATTTCATTCCTTTACTGGCTACTTTATGATTGTAAGTATGTTTTTCCTTTCTTTGTTCATATTTAATTGATTTCTTTCTTTATTTACTTGCCTAATTTAACGACTATATAAACCCCTCCCCACTCCCCTTTGGAACATACCTTTTAGTCATTATATTTACAAAAATTGAAGCTATTAATCTATTGTTTTCTCATTCTCTTGTTCTATACTTTGATTCTTGGCCGGTTGAAAGCCAAAGCCATCATAATTCAATTCTTCAACCTTTCTTGGTGTGAGAACTGTCGGGGTTTCATTTGAAGCCATTGGGAACTCTGACGTATTAAGATTCTGGGTTCTTGCTCTTTGATTGATATTGAGAATATTGTGAAAGTTGGTTCTTTATTGTGTCCTTTATTTGTCAACTGAAAACCGGTGAGTCTTTTGTCTTTTACAATTTTGTTCTCTTGTGTTCATGATTTGTATATTCTTACTTCTGAAATTCATTAGCTAATATATTCTGGGCTACTTCTCTATGAAAACTTGTTAGTTTCGTACTTGTTTTTAACCTCTTTGGCATTGGATTCTACCTAAAGCTATCAGTTCTGAGATATGTGTTTGAATATGCTTTATCTGAATAAATTGGACCTTCTTAGGTTTATTAGTCGACTGTGTTGATATGTTAATGTCTACATTTTCTATTTGACATAAGCTTGATTTTCCACTTTGTTCAGAATCCCTATCATGGTTGACTTGCATTTTTAATGTGTCCTAATATATGTTAAGATCCTCATTATCAAATACGACTTGTCCCTCTGTTAATATGTCCCTTAATATGTCCTTGGTTTGCATGATTTCGTAGCCATAGTGATTATTTGGAGACCTATGGAGTGGCTATCTTAATCTACGACTCCTTACCATGTCAGCTACTATTTTGCTTCAAGATTTAGGTTAACATGTTTGTCTTTTTATATTGTGATGGATACTTAGCATAATTTGGACCCTAAGCATTAAATCTTCTAAGTTAGTGCCCTACTTAGACTTGTTTGGTATTATGCACCTTTGTATGTTAACCTTGCAATCTCAGGGACTGGATCCTCCTCTAACTCTCAATGTACTTTCTACAAATGTGTTGCTCCTGGCTGAGTGTTGAATCTGTAATATTCATCTTCCTCTAAGTCTTGCGGACCTTCTTAACTAATATGTTCTGTGTTCTTAACTTTGCTATGTCTGCGTTCTAAAGAAACAAGTGTATCTCTTCAAAATTCTATACCTCAATCATTATTCTCCCACTCTCATTTGTTACCCACTATTCTGAAATTATCACTCTTGGCCGGTGTGACGACCCGACCAATCGTCACGTGAGTTACTTCCCCCATTTTCTGCTGCTTTATGCTTCATTATGAGTGTGTTGTGTGAACGGGTTGATTTGGATTGAATTGAGAAGGAAATGAGACACTTAGTCTCTTTAGGGAAGGCTTGTCTTGGAATAGTAAACCAGACATTGGCTTATGTTCTAGGAGGCTCGGATGTGAATTATGATAATTTGGTTAGCTTCGGGGGATGATTTGTGACTTAGGAGTGCGATAGGAAGTGATTTTGGAGGTCAAGTGTAGAATTAGGCTTGACTTGGCGAAGTTAGTATTTTGGAAAATTCCGGTTGATGGGTGAGATTTTGATCCGAAGGTCGAAATGGAATTCCAAGAGTTGCTATAGCTTCGTTAGGTGATTTGGGATGTGTGTGCAAAATTTCAGGTCATTCGAAAGTGTTTTGGTTGCGTTTTGATCGAATGTGTGTATCGGAAGTATTAGAAGAACTTAGGCATGAATCTGTTGCAATTTGATGATTTTGGTGTTGTTCGATGTGCTTTGATGATTGGAGAAAGTTTGAATGATGTGTTAGGATGCATTGATGCTTTTGGTTGAGATCCCGGGGGCCTCGGGGTGATTTCTGATGGTTAACAGGAAGTTTTGGTTTGTGAACTGAGTAAAAGTTGCAGCTACTTCTGGTATTTTTGCTTCTGCGGAATAGGGACCGCAGGAGCAGTACCACAGAAGCGAGAGGTGAGCCGCAGAAGCGGGAGGTACCGCAGAAGCAAGAGGTGAGCTGCAGAAGCAGAAGGTACCGCAGGTGCGAATTTGGTGACCGCATCTGCAAAGTCACAAATGCGACAAGAAGACCGTAGATGCGGTATTCGAGATTTCCTGGGGTATCCACAAAAGTGAAGATATTTTCGCAAAAGCGGGAGTCACAGATGCGGCTAAGGAGCCGCATATGCGGAAATAACTTGTTAGTTTTATTTAATTTCTACTTTGTGAAACTTTAATGGATTTCATCTTTTTCACTACGGACTTGGAGAATTTGGGCGAGTTGGAAGAGAACAATCAACGGACTTCTTTGAGGTAAGGATTTCTGAGTCTAAAACACAATTCTAAGGTGTTATTACATGAATTTAGACAGAAAAACTAAGGAATTTAATGAGTTAGAATGGGAGTTAGGGCTTGAACTTAAGAGAGTTAAGAATGAGGATTTGAGGGGTCATTTGGACTCTGATTTTGGTAATCTTTATATATATAGACTTGTGGCGAGATAAGGAATCCATTGATGTTAATTTTTTTGGAATTCGAGAAGTGGGCCCAAGGCTCAGGTATTTGCCAATTTTGGGATTTTGATGTTTTTCGATTGAGTATTTTTCCTATAACCTATCGTGACGTATTCGTTGTGGTTTTGATCAGATTCAACGCATGAGGAGGTCGATTTGAAAGGCAAGGGAATAGCGAGCTAGGATTTTGGTCGGCTTGAGGTGAATAATAGATGTAAATGCTGTCCTGGGGGTTTGGAACCCCGTATTTGCACATCGTAGTGCTATAATGGGGTAGAGAGCCATTGGGGATTGTGACTTGGTCCATTTCGGTAGATGAATATATTGCGTGTTTAACTAAAATTCACTTATTATTATTATAATTTGAGCTGATTGATATATTTGGGCTTCGCGCCAATTGATTGAATCCTACAGGGATTGCTATTACTGGTTTCTTACCATTTTTACATATTATTGAACTTAGTCCAAGTATTTAACACTTTTTTGCAAACTCAGCCACCTTTTTCTCAAACTTGAAACTTAATTAATATTTTTACTGAAGTTTGGGCTGAATATTTCTATATTATTGTGCCCGAGGGGCATATGTGATTCTGTACTGAGTATGCGATCGGGCTCGTAGCGCAGCGGTATTGTATTGATATTGATATGAGGCCGAAGGCCTAATTGATGCCACCAGACGGCGTATATTGCGCTTAGGCCATAAGGGGCCCCTCCGGGAGTCTGCACACCCCCGGTGAGTGCCGTCGATGATAAATAAAGGGAGCGGTATACCGGACTATGTGTTGCATTTCATATTTGCATGTCATCTACTTACTTATCTGTTGTAGTATTTCCATAATTGTTGTTATCGGCTTACTAGCTTAATACTATCTGGTTCAGGTTGCTGTATTATAGAATTATTGTGTGCCTATACAGGATTTCTTATTCTCATCCTTTATTTATGTTTATTACTCACTGGGTCGGAGTACTCACATTACTCCATGCACCTTGCGTGCAGATCTAGGTACATCAGAGGCTGAGTGAGGACTTCTCTACCGAGCAGTTATTCGAGAGCATCATGGTAGTTGCATGACGTCCGCAGTCGTGATCTTCCTTCTACCTTATTTGCTTTATATCTGCATTTTTTTAGAACGATATGTAGTAGATTGATACTCAGGTATTAGAGGGTCAGACTTGTGAAACCGGATTCTTCGGGTTGTGTAGTTGTTTTATTATTTGGGATTCCGCATATTTTAGTTTTATTTCAGACTTCAAGTACTATGATGTAGTAAATTATCTGTGTTAATTAACTCAAGAACTGTATAAAATGGTTAAGCTTGGTGAATTGGTCGGGCTTGCCTAGCAGTGTGTTGGGCGCCATCAAGATCGGGGTTGGGCTCGTGACAAGTTGGTATTAGAGCTTAGGTTACATGGTCTCGCAAGTCATTAGCCAATTTAGTAGAGTCTCGCGGATCGGTACGGAGACGTGTGTACTTATCTTCGGGAGGTTGCAGAACCTTTAGGAAAACTTCATATTCTTGAAATTCTTGTTATGTGTCTTTGTTGAGCTAAGAATTAAACTTCTAATATTCTATTCTCTCACAGATGGTGAGGATACGAGCTACCGGACGTGGCGGATGACCACTAGTACCACCTAATGAGGCCACCAGAGGCCGTGGACGTGGTGGTGGTCGTGGCAGAGGCAGAGTAGCCAAGGCAACGCCTGCTGATCCACTAGTTGCCCCAGCTCAGGATCAGGCTCCAGCTGCAGACACACCAGCAGCACCAGTTCAGGCACCAACTATGCCTATCGTTATTCCGGGTCTTCAGGAGACTTTGGCACAGATATTATCAGCCTGCACTAGCCTGGCTAAGGCAGTTTCAGTTACCACAACAGTAAGAGCTACTTCAGAGGCCGGGGGAGGCAATAAGACCCCCGCTACTCGCACACCTGAGTAGGTGGTGCAGGGACTACAGACACCAGAGGCTCCTCTAGCTCAGCAGGCTGCCCCAGTTCAGGGCTTCGTAGTTCCAGCTATGCCAAAAGATGAGAAGCGTCGTATCGAGGGGTTCAGTAGGCTCCAGCCTCCGACATTCAGCGTATGCTCTGGACAGAAGGGATCCTTGAATCGATTAGTGTGGCATTTACTACCTTTCAGTTTACCGAGGCTGCTCTTACATGGTGGGAGGACTTTGAGAGGCGTAGGCTTGTTGGTGCAGCACATCTTACTTGGCAGCAGTTCTCAACTCTTTTTTTGGAGAACTATGTACCTCAGTCTCTCAAAGAGGAGTTGCGTAGGCAATTTGAGTGGTTGACGCAAGGGAATATGACAGTGAATCAGTACGAGATAAGGTTTTCACAGTTGGCCCGTCATGCTATATGGATGGTTCCATCAGATCGTGAACGGATTAGGAGATTCGTAGATGGCCTTAACTACTATCTCTGTATTTTGATGACTAGAGAGAGAGTATTGGGTGCTACGCTTGAGAAGGCGGTGGATGCGCTCGTGAGATCGAGTCAACTTGCCTTAGAGAGCGAGAGGATAGGGAGGCCAAGAGGCCTTGTGGATCAGGCAGTTATAGTGGTGCTCTTTCGAGGGGCCAGTTCTAGTATGGTAGAGGTTGTTCTTTCAAGCCTACTCAGTCGGCTCGTCCAGAGTATTGTGGGGGATCTTTAGGCTGTGGTCATCACGGGTCCCAGCAGGGCCAGTCTTTACTCAGTTCCCTCCCTACCAAGAGTTCATCTCATGCCCTATCAGCTCAAGGTTCTTCTGCTCCGAGTGCATCTACTGGTCACTCTGGTGCGAGGGGTTCCCTTCAATCCCCATCTCCAGCACCAGGCAGCTGTTATGACTGTGGAGAGTTTGGTCACTTGAGGAGGCAGTTCCCTCGACTTCGTGGCAGATAGCATCAGCAGAGAGGTCTGACTTCTGCTCCAGCTACTTCATTACCTGCCCAGCCAGCTAAGGGTGGAGATCAGGCATCCAGGGGCCGCCTCAGATGTGGAGACCAATCAGGCAATGGCCAGGCTCGTTTCTATGCTATGCCGGGCAGGACAGATGCCATTCCATCAGATACTGTCATCACAGGTATTATTTCAGTCTACCATAGAGATGCATCAATATTATTTGATCTCGGTTCCACCTATTCATATATGTCTTCATATTTTGCTCATTATTTGAATATGCCCCGGGAGTCCCTATCTTTACCTGTTCATGTGTCTACAGCGGTGGGAGATACTGTCGTTGTGGACCGTATATACCAGTCATGTGTTGTGATTATTGGGGGTTCGGAGACCCGAGTTGATTTATTGTTATTGAACATAGTGGACTTCAACGTTATCTTGGGCATGGATTGGTTATCTCCGTGTCATACTATTCTAGACTGTCATGCTATGACAGTCACTTTGGCGATGCTAGGTGTACTGCGGATCAAGTGGCGTGGTGTGACTGATTATGTCCCAGTAGAGTTATTTCTTTCTTGAAGGCCCAGCATATGGTTGGGAAGGGCTGTCTTTCCTATCTTGCCTTTGTAAGGGATTTCGGAGCTGAGACTCCCACTATTGATTCTGTTCCAGTGGTGAGGGACTTCCCTGATGTATTTCCTGCAGACCTGCTCCAGGCATGCTGCCGGACAGGGACATTGTTTTGGTATTGACCTAGTGTCGGGTACTCAACCCATCTCTATTCCTCCATATCGTATGGCACCAGAAGAATTTAAAGAATTGAAGGAGCAAATTCAGGAGCTCCTAGATAAGGGGTTCATTTGGCCTAGTGTGTCACCTTAGGGTGTGCTAGTTTTGTTCATGAAGAAGAAGGATGGCACAATAATAATGTGCATCGATTATTGGCGATTAAACAAACTAACAATGAGGAACAAGTATCCCCTACCTCGCATTAATGACTTATTTGACCATCTTAAAGGAGCGAGGGTGTTTTCCAAGATTGATCTCCGTTCGGGTTATCACCAGTTAAAGATCAGTGATTCAGATATTCATAAGACTTCTTTCACGACTAGATATGGTCACTATGAGTTTCTTGTCATGTCTTTCGATCTGACCATTGCCCCAGCAGCATTGATGCATCTGATGAACAGTGTATTTCGGCCTTATCTGGTTTCATTCGTCATCGTGTTCATTGATGATATCCTGGTATACTCGCGTAGTCAAGATGAGTACGCACAACATTTGTGGGTTATATTGCAAAGATTGAGGGACGAGAGCCTTTATGCAAAGTTCTCCAAGTGAGAGTTTTGGCTTAGCTCAGTGGCTTTCTTGGGGCATATGGTGTCCAACAAGGGGATTCAGGTTGACCCAAAGAAGATAGAGGAAGCACAGAGTTAGCCTATACCGTCCTCAGCCACAGAGATTCGTAGTTTCCTTGGGTTGGCAGGCTATTACCGACGATTTGTTTAGGGGTTTTCCTCTATTGCATCACCCTTGACCAAGTTGACACAGAAAGTTTTTTCATTTGTATGGTCGGACAAGTGTGAGGAGAGCTTCTAGAAGCTCAAGACAGCTTTGACCACAGCTCTAGTATTGGTTTTACCGTCAGCTTCATGTTCCTATACGGTATATTGCGATGCTTCCAGAGTTGGAATAGGTTGTGTATTAATGCAGGAGGGTAGAGTTATCGCTTATGCTTCCTGTCTGTTGAAGCCCCATAAGCAGAACTACCATGTTCATGATTTAGAGTTAGCTGCTATAGTTCATGCCTTGAAGATTTGGAGGCACTACCTATATAGCATATCTAATGAGGTATTCACCGATCATCACAGTCTTCAGAATCTGTTCAAGCAAAGGGATCTTAATTTGAGGTAGCGGAGATGGCTAGAGTTACTTAAGGATTATTATATCACTATTCTATATCACCCAGGGAAGGCCAATGTAGTGGCTGATGCTTTGAGCCGAAAGGCGGTGAGTATGGGGAGCTTGGCGTACATTCTAGTTGAGGAGAGGCCATTTGCAGTTGATGTTCAGGCCTTGGCCAATCGATTTGTGAAACTAGATATTTCAGAGCCCAGTCGGGTGTTGGCTTGTGTGGTTTCTCGGTCTTTCTTGTATGACCGCATCAGAGAGTGTCAGTATGAGGGCCCGGATTTACTTGTCCTTAAGGACAAGGTTCAGCATGATGATGCCAGGGATGTAACCATTGGAGATGATGGTGTGTTGAGGATGCAGGGCCGGATTTGCGTGCCAAATGTGGATGGGCTTCGGGAGTTGATAATGGAAGAGGCCCATAGCTGGCGGTATTCCATCCATCCGGGTGCCACGAAGATGTATCAGGATCTTAGACATCACTATTGGTGGCGCAGGATGAAGAGAGATATTGTGGAGTATGTAACCCGGTGTCTTAATTATTAGCAGGTAAAATATGAGCATCGGAGACTGGGTGGCTTGCACTAGCATATAGTTATTCCGAGTAGAAGTGGGAGAGGATCACTATGGATTTTATTACCGAACTCCTATGGAAATTGAAGAAATTCGATGCAATTTGGGTGATTGTAGACAGGCTGACCAAGTCCACACAATTCATTCCGGTTTGTACTACTTATTCTTCATAGCAGCTGGCAGACATTTATATTCAGGAGATTCTTCGGTTGCAAGGTGTCCCAGTTTCCATCATATCAGATCGGGGCACTCAGTTTACCTTTCAGTTTTTGCAGACAGTTCAGTGAGAGTTGGGTACTCACGTACAGTTGAGCACAGCCTTTCACACTCACACGGATGGACAGTCCTAGCGCACCATTCAGATATTAGAGGATATGCTACGTGCTTTTGTTATTGATTTTGAGGTCATGGGATCGGTTCCTACTGCTTACAAAGTTTGCCTATAATAACAGCTACCAGTCCAGCATTCAGATGGCACTGTATGAGGCCTTGTATGGGAGACGATGTAGATCTCCAGTTGGTTGGTTTGAGCCCGGGGAGGCTAGATTGTTGGGGACACGTTTGGTTCAGGATGCATTGGAGAATGTGAACGTGATTCAGGAGAGACTCCGTACAACACAGTCGAGGCAGAAGAGTTATGCAGACAAGAAGGTTCGAGATGTATCCTATATGATTGGTGATAAGGTCTTGCAGAAGGTTTCACCCACAGAAGGTGTAATGAGATTTGGAAAGAAAGGGAAATTTAGTCCGCGGTTCATTGGACCTTTTGAGGTACTTAGGAGGATTGGGGAGGTGGATTATGAGCTTACCTTGCCGCCCAACGTGTCGAGTGTGCATCCAATTGTCATGTTTCGATACTCCGGAAGTATGTTGGAGACCCGTCCCATGTCTTGGATTTCAGTACAGTTCAGTTGGAGGATGATTTGACTTATGATATAGAGCTAGCAACCATTTTAGATCATCAGGTTCGGAAGCTGAGGTCAAAGGATGTTGCTTTGGTGAAGGTGCAGTGGAGAGGTCGGCCCATGGAGGAGGCCACCTGGGAGACCAAGCGGGATATGCAGAGTAGATACCCTCACCTATTTGAGGCTTCGGGTATGTTTCTGGACTCACTCGAGGATGAGCATTTGTTTAAGTTGGGGAGGATGTGACGACCCAACCCGTCTTCACGTGAGTTACCGCCCCATTTTCCCCATTTTCTGCTTCTTTATGCTTCGTTATGGGTGTTTTGTGTGAACGAGTTGATTTGGATTGAATTGAGAAGGAAATGAGACACCTTGTCTCTTTAGGGAAGGCTTATTTTGGAAAAGCCGACCGGACGTTGACTTATGTTCTAGGAGGCTCGGATGTGAATGCAATGATTCGGTTAGCATTGGGGGATGATTTCTGAATTAAGAGTGTGATTGGAAGTGATTTTGAAGGTCCGATGGAGAATTAGGCTTGAATTGGCGAAGTTAGTATTTTGGCAAATTCCGGTTGATGGATTTTTAGCCGAGGGTCGAAACAGAATTCTGAGAGTTATTGTAGCTTTGTTAGGTGATTTGGGATGTGTGTGTAAAATTTCAGGTCATTCGAAAGTGTTTTGGTTGGGTTTTTGATCGAATGCATGTTTCAGAAGTTTTAGAAGAACATAGGCTTGAATCCGATGTAATTTGATGGTTTTATTGTTGTTCGATGGATTTTGATCATTCAAGCAAGTCTGAATGATGTGTTAGGAAATGTTGATGCTTTTGGCTAAGGTCTCGGGGGCCTCGGGGTGATTTTTTATGGTTAATGGGAAGCTTTGGTTTGTGAACTTAAGAAAAGTTGCAGCTGCTTATGGTATTTTCGTTTCTGCGGAATTGGGACCGCAAGAGCTGTACCGCAGAAGCGAGAGGTGAGCCGCAGAAGTGGCAGGTACCGCAAAAGCAAGAGGTGAGTTGCAGAAGCGGTATGTACCATAGGTGCAGATTTGGTGACCGCATCTACAGGGTCGCAGATGCGATAGGAGGACCGCAGATGCGGTTCCTGGGGGATCCGCAAAAGCAAAGATATTTCCGCAGAAGCGGGAGTCATAGATGCGGCTAAGGAGCCGCAGATGCGGAAATAACTACGAAATTTTGGCGAGTTGGAGAGCAATCTAGGGACTCCTTTGAGGTAAGGATTTCTGAGTCTAAAACACAATTCTAAGGTGTTATTTCATGAATTTAGACTGAAAAACTACGAAATTTAAGGAGTTATAATGAGAGTTAGGGCTTGAACTTAAGAGAGTTAAGAATGGGGATTTGAGGGGTCATTTGTGTTAGAATATACGCTTAACGCTAGAGGGGGGGTGAATAGCGTTATAATAAAAAACAATATAAACTTGCGGAATTAAAAATTGCAGGATTGAAATAAGTGCGGTAAGTAAATAATAAGGAACGAACGCACCGAAATTATCCTGGTTCACCACAACCTGTGGCTAGTCCAGTCCCCGAGAGACTCTCTCGAGATTTCACTAACTTCGTTAAGCTTACGGGTGCTTAACAAACCGATACAAACTGAATACTTGAGTCACACAAGCCTCAACAACCTTTGCTCGAAGATACCACACTTCAAGACTTCAACCGAAGGAATGAAAACGTTCCTTCTTACAACCACAAGGGATTAACACTTCCCTTTAAGTGTATACAAACACTTAGCACTCAAGACAAGACTCTCTTTAAGAGTAGATATGAGTAAAATAAATACGCTCAAGAACACAACAATTTTCCTCAAGAGTTTGGCTCTCAAAAACTTATGAAATAAATATAAAATGATGTATATGAGAGTATGCAAGCTTTAGCAAGAATATGATCAGTTGTTGTACTTAGAAGACTGATATTGAGTTGTATTTATAGTGTTCAAAACCCCCACAACCGTTGCCTAATTGCCAATCAAGAATTGCTGATTTTGTGCTAAGATAATCGATTATCTGATTTGCATAATCGATTATTTTCCAATCGTTCAAAAATAATTCCCAGATTTTAAGCAGAATAATCGATTATCCAAATCGTATAATCGATTACCTGACAACGTTCAAAATATCATATTCAGATTTTACTTAGCGTAATCGATTATCAGATTGTGTATAATCGATTACCTGACAACGTTCAAAAAATCATATGCAGATTTTACTTAGCATAATCGATTATCAGATTGTGTATAATCGATTATCTTTCAGAGTTTAAAAATACTTTGGCAACGGTCATTTGCATAATCGATTATGTTATAAGGATAATCGATTATCTTTTATATTTTGAAAACTTCGGACTACACTGTCTTAACATAATCGATTATCATGAAGTACATAATCGATTATTTTACAGTCTTGTACAATTTGATAGACACTGCCTCAACATAATCGATTATCATAATGTGCATAATCGATTATTTTATAGCTTTGAAAAATTTGATGGACACTGCCTCAACATAATCGATTATCATAAGGTACATAATCGATTATCTTGTAGCTTTGAAACATCTGATGGACACTGCCTCAACATAATCGATTATCATAAGGTACATAATCGATTATCTTGTAGCTTTGAAAAATCTAATGTACACTGCCTTAACATAATCGATTATCATAAGGTACATAATCGATTATTGTTCAGCTTTGTAAATCTGGTGTACATTGTCTTAACATAATCGATTATCATAAAGTACATAATCGAGTATCTTTGTCCAGATTTGAGAGGCATGTTTAAAAATTATTTTGGCTAAAATAAAATGTTTGAAAATCATTTTGCTTTAAATTAAATATGCATGATTTGATAAAAATGATTTTACGAGAGAAGCCAAGTCTTGAGTCAATTGTCGGATCAAGATCACAATTAAAGAACGACTCATGTATAACTTTATTTCTTTGCTTAATCATGATCTTTGTTCGTCTTGTGCTTGAACCTCGTTATGTGTCAATTGCGCGCTTGTGCTTGGACCTCGTCATATGTCAATTGCGCGTCGTTTGTCATTTATCAAAACCTACAAATATGAACACACGTTTAGTTTAGTGCCTTGAGAACGTGTTTCAACAATTTCCCCCTTTTTGATAATGGCAAACCAATATCGGGATATGCATATTAGATAATTCATAATGACGATCCAAGACAAGTATATAGATATGCAATTAGTTCCCCCTCAACATATGAATTCCCCCTCAATTTATGCCAATAAATATTAAGTGCATATCCCTTATTCTTCCCCCTTTTGACATTAGCAAAAAAAAGTTAGTAAATAACTTGTTTATTGATTAACCAAAAATCCGAGTACATAAAAAGAGACAATGAAACATAGAACAACAAGCTAGAAAAAGAAAGAAATTATTCATTATCATTATTAATTTCCGGCTCGGCATCCGGTACATCTTCCCGAAGGACAATTTGGGCATATGGATAATTGACATGGTCAAAGTATCCATGAAGTTCATGGGAGAGACGAGTGACATTCATATCGATGAGAGTCATGGAGGTGGACAGAGACGCAATTTGCTCGGAAATGGTATTGAGGGATACATCGGACGGGGCCGGAGGACGACGTCGCTGAGTTGGAGGAGGAGGTGGATGCTCACCGATATTGGGAAATGAAGATTCTTGTATTTCCCACTGTTTCGTCGCCTTTTTGTGAGGGCCGACGGAAGTGTCGACACCGGATGCAACAAGAAGGGTCATAACGACAAAAGCATAAGGGAGAGGCTTATCTTCCCCAATAGCATCATACATATGAGTCTTGACGAACTTGCACCAATTGATGCGAGCTCCGGTGATGATGGCATGCATGAGTTTTGAATCCTCATGAGATATAGTTGTATGATTGAATTTCCGCGGTATTAGAACGCGGGTGATGAAATAAAAAATTAAACGGTATTCGGGGAGCATGTTTGTGATGGTGGGACGACGATGGTCCGGAGTTGGAAAAAATTCACCGATGCCGATTTGAGTAAAAAGAAGTTGTTCATCAAACAGAGCGCCTTCTTCCCTAGTATAGCGTAAAATGTCTTCCCCATTGCGCGGAAGTTTAGTGATGGCTTGAATATTTGCCTCAGATACAGGGATGTGAATTCCATTGACGGTCGAGAAGAGTTCATCATCTTCGTCTTTCTCGAGATTTGAATAGAAGGCCTGAATTAAGGAAGGATGAATGTAAGGGGTGTGAAGGTATAGGAAATCAAGGAGTTGGCTTTGTAGGAGCATATTTGTTGTGGATGGAGGGGCGCTTTGACTAAGAAATCGATTAGTGGAAAATCGAGGAGGGAGGATTTCTCGATTTTCAAACTTTTCAGCGAAGCGCATAAGTTGTTCTTCACTGTTGAATCGTAAGAAGGAGCCATCTTTATAACAATAAACTGGTGGACGAGTGGCGGAAGAGGAGGCAACATTTTTGCCGGCACGAGCACGTTTGGAGTTTCTGCCCGACATTTTGAATAAGTAGTAATAGCCTTTGAAAGAAATTTGAGAAATTTTGAGAGTTTGGGAGATAAGTTTGATGTTTGAGTGAAGAAATTGAAGACTTATAGCACCTATTTATAATGAGAAGGATGGCATTGCATTGAAGATGAAAATCTGCAGAAATTTAAGAGACAAAACGGTCAGAAACGGTAACAATTTTTAAATACTGACTGAGGATAATCGATTATTGAATTATGGTAATCGATTATTCTGACACAGAGTGCACAGTGATTTTCTGACTCGGGAAATAATCGATTATACTTTTGAGATAATCGATTATTTTAGGAAGTGCAGTAATGAATAGCCGAGACGGTAATCGATTATACAGTTTTAAAAAATCGATTATTGTCACAATTAACACCTGAAAAATAATGTCAACAAAATCGATTATAAAAATTGATAATCGATTTTTATATTTACCATCCAAAAACCTGCAAAGCAAAAACTATTAGATAATCAATTGTAGTGTTGCATAATCGATTATGTTAATTTTCCGGCATAATAAACATAAAACGTAAATAACCGATTAGTGATACTTGCTAATCGATTTTCCGGCATAGTAAGCATAAGATAAAAAGAAGTGATAATCGGTTATCGACTTTAGAGAAATCGATTATTCTACACCATCGCCTTATAATTCCCCCTGCCTTTAGGGCGATACCTGCAAAAGAGAATTAGGCGCCTCCGACGCTCAAGTTAGTAAAATTTTTTTAAAAGAATAATGCAATGCATGACTTGGATCAATGTGGAGTCAAGAATTAAGAATTCTTTCTCTAAGAGCTTTGTGAAGATGTTGACCAATTGAAAACGTGATCTCTTAAGAAGTGTGTCCTAGGTGTTCTTAAGAGTGTTTCGAGTACTTACCTTTTGTTCAATGTCGCCAATTACCTTGTCGAGTGGATGGTCTTTGATTGTCCTCCACGCGTTAGGCAGTTTCGTTTCTTTCACCAGTGGTGGCGCTTCCTCCGATAATTGTTTCAAGATTTCATCTGGAATTTCCTTTGGATTTTCCTCTTGTACTTTGTCTTGAGGACTTATTGTGTTTAAAATACCTGCAAGATCAAAACTAGAATCCTTTCTCGCCAAGCGAGCATTATTTTCGGAAAACACAATATGAGGGGATTCCTCAACAGTTTCGGTTCTATTATTGAATACTCTATATGCTTTGCTACGTGATGAATAACCAAGAAAAATTCCTTCATCGGATTTGGCATCAAACTTTCCCGAATTATCTTTTCCATTTTTATGAATAAAGCATTTACAACCGAATACTCTAAGATGGGAGAGGTTAGGTTTCCTTCCCTTGTGGAGTTCATAGGGAGTTTTCATGAGTATTGGCCTTATGACTACTCTGTTTAAAACGTAGCATGCAGTACTCACAGCATCCGCCCAAAATTGTTTGGGAATCTTAGCCTCATAGAGCATGGTTCTAGCCATCTCTTCGAGACACCTATTTTTCCGTTCCACCACTCCATTTTGTTGTGGTGTACGTGGAGCAGAGAAGGTGTGCTCAATACCGAGTTCGTCACAAAAGTCCGCGAAGAGATTGTGATCGAACTCTCCCCCATGATCACTTCTTATGGAAGTGACGGTTGTGTTCTTTTCATTGTGAACACGTTTAAGAAAACATTTAAAATTTTGAAAGGCCTCACTTTTGTGAGCAAGAAATAGTGTCCATGTAAATCTAGAATAATCATCAACAATAACAAAAGCATAACGATTTCTACCAAGACTTTCAATGCGAGATGGTCCAAAGAGATCCATGTGAAGAAGTTGCAAAGGTCTTGTAGTTGAAACAATATTCTTAGATTTAAAAGATGCTTTTGTTTGCTTCCCTTTTTGACAAGAATCACAAATAGTGTCATTTTCAAATTTCAAATTTGGAAGACCAATAACTAAATTTTGTGAAACCAATTTGTTTAAAAGATGCATGTTGATATGAGCTACTCTACGATGCCATAACCACATATCATCTTCTTTACTCATAAGACAATTCACATACTCTGATGAAGAGTTTTCAAGATCAACCATATAGATGTTATCAATTCTAAAACCATGAAGAATAATTTTAAAATCACTACGACGAAAAACTAAGCATTCTTCCGAATCAAACAAAACAAGATTTCCCTTGTCACATAATTGACTTATGCTCAAGAGATTATGTTTTAGACCTTTAACTAGCAATATATGCTTAATGGAAGAAGATTCATTCTTACCGACCGAGCCAATGCTGATAATTTTTCCCTTGTTGTTATCTCCAAAAATAACGTTTCCTCCTTCCTTGTGTTCTAGTTGAAGGAACTTGGATGCGTCTCCGGTCATGTGTTTGGAGCATCCACTATCAAGCCGATGAGAAAAAAGATACATTTTTGTGATAGTGGAGGACTACTCCTGATTCACATGGACTGTGTTTTTCAGAACCAAATATGAAACCATTGAGGTGTTTGTGCATTTGTGAAGAACATCTAGGTGAAGATGGAGTCTAGAGTCGCATGCATTAGATCAGATCATGGAATAGAATTTGACATTGCCAAATTTGATGAGTTCTGTAGTGAAAATGGCATCACCCATGACTTCTCAGCTCCCAGATCTTCCCAGCAAAATGGGGTAGTGGAAAGGAAGAACAGAACTTTGGAAGAGATGGCAAGAACAATGCTATTCGATAATGGAATTGCAAAGAACTTATGGGCTAAAGCTGTCAACACTGCCTGCTACTTGGTTATAGGTGCATGATCAAATCACTTCTGAAAAAACCCTATATGAGTTGCTAAATGGAAAGAAACACAAGATAACTCACCTAAGAACATTTGGGTACAAATTCTATGTTCTCAACAATGGAAAGGATCAACTTGGTAAATTTGATGCCAAGATTGATAAAGGAATATTTTTGGGATACTCTTCTCACAGCAAAGCTTACAAGATATATAATAAGCGGACTCAATGTCTTGAGGAAAGTGTTCATGTTATTTTTTATGAGTCTTATCCATCATGTGAGAAGAGTGTTGAAGAAGATTAAGATGGAGAACCATTACTAGTCCCTGGTGAAGTCATTGACATAACAAATGGAAAGGCAGATATAATGGGCCAAGTAAAAGAGCTCACTGAAGACAATACTGCCTCATCTTCAATGGAACCAGCTATTTCAATTACAATAATTAAAGCTGAAAAAAGAGTAGTTAATGCAATTTAGGGCACTCCACTAGCACCTGAGAGAAAAACATAGGAAAATCGGTCAAATGTTCGTACCTTCTCTCAGAATAAACCTCAGACGTCTAATTGGAGACACCAAAACCCTCATCCTATTGACAACATTATTACCCCTCTAGATTCAGGAGTACAAACCAGGTCAAGAGCTAGAAATTCACTAGCCTTCTCAACTTTCTCTCCCAGATATAACCCAAAAATATCAAGGAAGCCTTGAAAGATGCAGATTGGATTACAGCTATGCAAGACGAGTTACATCAATTTGAAAGGAACAATGTCTGGCACCTGGTACCTAGACCCTCAGATCGAACCATTATAGCAACCAGGTGGGTATTTAAAAACAAACTTGATGACCATGGAAATACCACAAGGAACAAGGCCAGGCTAGTTGTTCAAGGCTACAATCAGGAGGAAGGGAATGACTATGATAAAACGTTTGCTCCGGTCACTCGCATGGAAGATATTAGAATTCTAATTGTTTTTGCATCTCATATGGAATTCACCTTGTTCCAAATGGATGTCAAAAGTGCATTTCTGAATGCACTTCGTAAGGAAGAAGTCTATATGAAGCAACCACCAGGGATTGAATGTCATGAACACCCTGAATATGTGTTTGAACTGGACAAAGCATTGCATGGGCTGAATCAGGCTCCTCGAGCTTGGTATGAAACACTGTCAAAGTTCCTCTTGGAAAATGGATTTAAAAGAGGCAAAATTGACAACTCTCTGTTCTTAAAGAAATGAGGAAGGAACATGCTCATTGTTCACGTTTATATTGATGATATCATTTGGGGAAATAACATATTCTCTATGTGAAAATTTTGCAAAACTCTTGGGAAGTGAATTTGAAATGAGCATGATGGGGGAACTGAACTTCTTCTTGGGTCTTCAAGTAAAATAGTCCTCAAAGGACGGTATATTCATTTGTCAGCAAAAATACATCATGGAGCTCTTGAAGAAATTTTGACATGGAAGCATCAAAAGTGATAGACACTCCCATTGCTACAGCCACTCGACTAGACATGGATAAAAGTGGGTCTCATGCGAATAAACCCTGTATAGAGGAAGTATTGGATTTCTTCTCTATCTCAGTGCCAGCAAATCTGATATTTTCTTTAGTGTGGGGCTATATGCAAGATTTCAATAAAATCCCAAGGGATCTCATTTGAAAGCTGCCAAAATAATACTAAGATATCTTAAAGGAACACATGACCTTGTTTTTTATTATCCATCAGGTGACACTTATAATCTCATTGGATATGATGATGTAGACTATGTAGGTTATCTTGTGGACAGGAAAAACACTTCTGGAATGGCTCACTTTCTAGGTTCATGTCTCATATCTTGGGGTACGAGGAAGTAAAACTTAGTGGCTCTTTCAATAGCTGAAGCAGAATATGTAGCAGCAGCATCCTGTTGTGCTCAACTCTTATGGATTAACCAGAAACTGGAAGATTTTGGGACACTCATTGAGAGTGTGCCCCTTCTATGTGATAACACCAGTGCAGTCAACATGGCCAAGAATCTATTTCAACACAAAAAAAAAATCAAGCATATTGATGTGAGGCATCACTTTCTGAGGGACAATGTGGAGAAAGGCCTGACATGTATGAAGTTCTGTAGCACAGCGGACCAAATTACAGACATTTTAAACCAAGGCATTATGTAGGAAACATTTTTAAAGAAACTGAGTGAAGTTGAGGCTTTTAAAGCCCAATTGAGAACATGATTCGTTTTTATGTGGCTATGAAAATCACTTTTAAAATATGGCTAAAAGTGTTTTCTGGCCATGTCTATCTCACTTTAATACCTTTGCAGGTAAACAAGCATGATGAGTATAGAAGTTGTAGATGTAGTGCATGACTGATAAAAGAGGATTGATACTTTCAAATAACAAGTCAAGAACCTAGTTCTTGTACCAAAGGTTAGTAGTTCTGTGCATTCCTTAATACACGTCTAAAAAAGGTACAAAACACAACTGCCATGTCATCCAACTTTTCAGACCCTGCTATCATGTCTCTTCATTTCAAAACATTCCATCTCCCTATGAAACGTTGCACTTCTCCGTGCCCAACCGTTGTTTCAGAGATGTTCCTTATCTCTCTCTTCATAAGTACCCATTCTTAATTTAACCCCCTCCATCAAAATTTCCCAAAGTACCTTCACTTCATCTTTCCATGGTTGATACAAACTTCGGCCTCTATGCCTCAGTCATACTTGTACTGAAAAGTATATGGAGTCCCCCATCCCTTTTGAGTCTTGTATAACAACTCCTACTCTCCCTGTTGAAATCACACCTCACCTAAATTCTCCGTTTCTTTTCATTTCAGAAATCCCTAAAAGTACTAATATGTCCTCTCTATCATCTAAGATAGCCACTAATCAAGGAATAGGTTGAGAACAAAGTTATGGGTTCGCACGGGTTCCTCCATTGTTACTGTAGATTTTGTGTTGGCAGTTGTATCGATTGAGAAAAAAATGTTGTATCCATCTTTGCGGTACCTGCTGACAGTGTCCTTCAGGAGATAATTACTCAGGAAAACGAGGTACAGTGTATGGGGAAAATGGAGCCATAGTGCCAGTTGAGGACATTGCACTGGAAGAAATGACTGGGCTTTCACATAAGGAACCTAATCCCTTTATGGAGGACCCACCTTAGGTTTCTCATTCCAGGACAATTTTGTCCCTGCATTTAATGTTGCACCTATGGACATCCAAGCTCTTGAGATAAGGTCCAGTGATGAGGAGGATCTAGATAACTTGGCTCTCGATGCGTTCATAGTTAAGTGAGGGTTGTGTCCACTCCCGAGTCGTCCACCAAACGACCTACTACTAGGTTGCAAGCTAAGGTAGCCTACGACTCTGCTCTTCAAAAGAGAAGAAAAAGTAGTAAGAAGAAAATGAGGAAGTTGGTGAAAGAAAGTGTGCATGTAAGTGATAAGGTGATCCCTGTGGTAGAGGTGGAAAAGGAAACACCAGATGAACCTGGTTCACTGGTTAGACGGTCTCAGAAAATGAAGTAGATTGTGTCAATAGAAAAGGTGTCAACCTCTAGCTCCAAGTTGAAGGAGGTTGTGAGTGAGTTCTCGATGTCTGATAAGGATGTGTTAGTCAAATCCAAGGGAAAAGGAATCAAGTGGTGAGAAGTATAAAATTGTTCAGGAACCTAGTTATGTGATGATGATGATAAGTGAAGTCAGTGTTAGTTCAGAACGCTTGAGCCACCAAAAGGTTCTGATGTGTCGTACTTTTGACCCATCAATCTCTAATGGCTGGTATGCGACAAATTCTTGCATAAAATTGGGTCTTTCTTCTAAGGCTACATCAGGATGTGTAGCTCTAGAATAGTAAAGTCTTTGGGGATGACGCCAGTTGAAGGATCCTGTTCTGACAGGGTTGATTTTGAGGGAGGGATTTTCATAAAATTGTTCTGACTGCAAATTGGTTTCTTAGTCAGAATCGGCTTCTCAGAGAACACTGCAAGAAGACTCCTTAGTTGGAGTATCCTGAGTTATTAGTGTTTTTCCTATTTCAAGGATCCTACGCTAATGATAAGAGAGTTGGGGATAGACTTTAGCTTGGTGGATCCGCAGTTCCGTTGCGAAAGTTTTAGGGATCTCATAAGGGTTAAACAAAGGGATTGAAGAAGTTGAGGTACCTGCTGGCTTAGAACTAGATGCTGAAATTAGTTTTGCAACAAAATATTCACCAAGAGATTGTAATAATATTTGTTTGTATAATTATTTTGTTGAAAACTACTTTTAATATCTTTGCATGTAATAGCTTCATTTTCATTTTTTAGTTTGAAAGGATTAGCTATTATTGAAGCATTTGCATATTTTGTCGAAAATCCTTGTGCCGGAGGAAGTTCTGAGAGGACTTTTTCTCCAGAGGAAGTTTTCCAAACTTTTGAAACATTAGCATATTTAGAAAAAGGAAAATCTAATTGGTGATATTCTGCATAAGTCTCAAACCATTCGAAAAAATTGATCTATTCTTTTATGAAGTTTAAAGATTCATAGTAAATACTTCGGAGATTTTCTCTATTGTCTCCTTGAAACCTCTGAAAAAATCAAGTTCTTTTGAAAATATTTTCTTGTGAATAAAAATTTCCTCAAAGTTTTTCTTTATCAATTTTGAAGTCATTGTCCAAAACACATAATTTAACACCTAAAGCTGAGTAAGTGGGAGATTGAGGACGGTCATAATTAACTTCTGTTAGAGGGGTTGTTTCAACAGAATATTTGGCTTGAGGGATCTTAGAGTCAAAATTAACAATTTCTATTCTAGAAGGAAAAGAGATATTGAATGTCTTCCAGAATGAATCTCAGACTATGCCGAAGAGGATGAGACAGAGACTCTTTGGCTGAGGGACCTTTGAAGGAAATGGCTACAGATCCGCTAGAATATTGTTGGATATGAGAGGCCGTAGTATTTCTCGATTTCTCGGCATGAGTAGCATCTTGTAGTAACCAGTTTTATGGTAGGGAAACTTGGCTCCAAGAGATGGGTTCTGTTATTGATAGGTGAGATCTTTGTAGATCTGTTTTTAAAAGAACAATTTCTCCTTTATGAAGGGTTTTCATAGCTCAAGTGTTTAAGGCAGAACTCATGGCTTTATACTGTATTCTATAAATAATTGCTATTGGTAAGGATCAAGTTTTGGTTTTGTAATTGGTCGTTTTTACATTAAGAGTTAAAGAATCTAAGATATTTCTATCTCTAAGAGATACCGTAAAATTAGGAAAACAACTACAGTAAATTGGACCGCTACAAAGGCTGGTTTCTACCATTCCTAGGAGAGAATCATTGAAGTCTAAAAATCTAGAGTCTTTAAGACAGAGGAGTAGAGACGTGTCTAGACCTTCTCTGGACAGAGGCCGAGCTGCAATCTCTACCAAACCAAAATGGAGATAATTATATTTACGCCTATATTTTTCTATAGATTTTGGTTTAAAAGTTTGATTTCCTCATGGTCTGGTTCAAGAGGAATGGTTTGCTCAATTGTAGAAATATGGTAATCACTTGTCAATGGCCATCGTGAAGATTTATAAATTGTGGACTGTGGATGTTTAGGGATCTTCCAGTCGTCAATTGATTGCTGCAAATCATAAAAGCTAATTTCTTCTTTGAGTTTGGGACTTGAGGAGGAAGATGAGGAAGTCGGGGGCGAGAAGAAATTTTTTGAAGGAGAGGAAAAAGGATGGAAAAAAGACATGGCTTAAATCTGCAAATAATTACGATAAATTTAATAATGGTAATTTTCATAGTTCGTGTTCTTGGTTCAAGAGACCACTGGGTTCCATTAGGATAATATTCAAGTTTTTAACTCAATATTATGGGGAAAAGTTAGATCCAAAAATTAAATCTATGGATATATGTCTTCTTTTATATATAATAATTAAATTCAATTATTTCTTAAGAAGTTGTTCTTTAGGATAAATCAAAGGTTATAAATAACCATCTGCAAGCCAACTGAGAATTATCATATCTGTCTTTCTCAGAAAAACTACTTACAGTGTAGATCCAGAAGGATCACAGTGCCAACCTCAAGAAATCTTCTTATGAAAAATATAAGATTTAAGAAAAATATAAAAACAAGTCATATATATAGATCTAAGTCTGATCTATCAATTCCCCATAAAAGCAAGTTAAAAACAAGAATAATAATCCTTACTCCCCCCCCCCTCCTCATGGCTCTGATACCAAATGGACAGGGTATATATATATATATATATATATATATATATATATATATATATATATATATATATATATGATCGGGTTGCATGCCGTAACAGATATTATATTTGATCGGATTGCACACCGCAACAATTATTATATTGGATCGGGCTGCATGCCGCAAAAATTATTATATTGGATAGGGTTGCACGCTACAACAACTATTATATTTGATCAGGTGGCACATCGCAACAATTATTATATTGGATTGGATTTCACGCTACAATAACAATATATATATATATATATATATATATATATATATATATATATATATAACAATATATATATATATATATATATATATGGATCGGGTTATGCCCCGCAACAGTGGTATTATTATGTTGATGTAGATATTGCACTGATCTTTCCTATTTATTTAGTGTCTGCTAGGTTGAGTTGTTTCCCCGAAGCATATACGCCCTTCCTCTTTAACTGCTTATTACCTGCTTATTTTTCCACCATATATTATATAACTGCACATGTTTATCTGGAGTCTGGTTCTAGCCTCGTTACTACCTCGCCAAGGTTAGGCCAGATACTTACCAGCATATGGGGTCGGATGTGCTGATACTACACTCTACACTCTGTGTAGATATCGGAGTAGCATTTGGTGTGCTATAATAGTTCGGGATCCAGCTTTCACTCCACCAAGAAACCGAGGTAGCCTTGCAGACGTTCGCAAGCCTGCCGTCTCCTCTACCTTATTTTTATATCTTGTTATCTCATGTATTCGAGACAAACAGCTTTACTTTTCTTCAAACTGATGTATGTAGTATTCGTATTAGTCCGTGGATGTTGTGACTCCGGGTACTGGTAACGACTTGTATTGATTTTCTAGACATTTTGGTTTTTTTTTATTTGAGAGTTCCGCTAAATTTCATATTCTGCTATTATTTATGTATTTATCACCTGTTAAATGCAAGTTGTTAATAAGAATTAAAACAAAGGAGTTAAATATTTCTTAATTTCATAGCTTGCCTGGCTTCCACGAGGAGGCTCCGTCACGACTCCTGAAGATGGGAATTCCGGGGCGCAACAAGTTGGTATCATAGCTCTAGGTTGCATAGGTCTCACAACTCACGAAAAAGCTCGGTAGAGTGTGAGGGATTGTGCAAAGACGTTCGTATTTACCTCCAGAGGCCAAAGAGTTAGGAAAATTTCACATTTGTCTTTCTTGTCATGCGGTTTTGTTCCTCAAATGCTAATTGAATTTCTACTCTATTCTTTTGCAGATGGCGAGAACACCCGCTTCCTCATCTACTGCTCAGCAACCCGAGCCCTCAGCAGCAGCTTCCCCTAGTGATAGAGGGCGAGGCCGAGGCCGTGCTAGAGGCCGAGGTAGGGGCAGAGCTCAGCCCCGAGCAGTAGTAGCAACACAAGTAGCGGAACCTCCGGTTGATTTTTAGGAGTTGGTTCCGACCCCAGCAGTTTCGATGTGCTTAGATCAGGTCCCAGAGGGGTTCATTGCTACCCCAGTTCTCTAGGACGCTCTAGTCTGATAGGTGGGACTCATGGAGAGTGTCACCCAAGCAGGCTTGCTTCCCGTAGCACCAGTCGTCTCTTAGGCTAGAGGAGGGGCTCAGACTCCTGCTACTCGCACTCCGGAGCAGATTGCTCCCCAGATTCAGACTCTAGCGGTTCATCCAGTTAGAGCAATTCAGCTGGGGGTAGTAGCTCATACCAGCGATGTAGCATCCATGTCTGCCAATGCATTGTGGAGGGTTGATAGGTTCACCTAGCTCTTCACTTCTACTTTAAGCGGTGCATCTATTGAGGATCCCCGGGATTATCTGGATAGTTTCCATGAGGTTCTCAGGAACATGGGTATTGTTGAGACCAGTGGGATCAATTTTCCTACATTTCACCTATCTGGATCCGCCAAGACTTGGTGGAGAGATTATTGCTTAGCTAGGCCATCTAGGTCGCCATCTTTGACTTGGGAGCAGTTTACAATATTGTTTCTGGAGAATTTTCTCCCTATTACTCAGAGAGAGGTTTATCAGAGGCAGTTTGAGTGCCTCTAATAGGGTTCAATGACGGTTAACCAGTATGAGACCAAGTTCATCGACTTAGCTCGCCATACTCTTGTCATACTTCCTACCGAGAGAGAGAGAGAGAGAGGGTGAGGAGGTTTATTAATGGACTCATCCAGTCAATTCGTCTTCAGATGACCAGAGAGGCTGGGAGTGAGATTTCCTTTCAGGAGGCGGCCGATGTAGCCCGGAG
The DNA here is from genome assembly GCA_034376525.1 of Nicotiana benthamiana. Taxonomy (NCBI): domain Eukaryota; kingdom Viridiplantae; phylum Streptophyta; class Magnoliopsida; order Solanales; family Solanaceae; genus Nicotiana; species Nicotiana benthamiana. The sequence continues at coordinate 12,172,667 of CM067338.1, read as the reverse complement.
GGTTGAGATAGTATTATTGCAGGGGGTGGTCATAGGGCAGACAAGAGACCCCGTCAGTCAGGCACATTCGGTGGCGCTTCGTTGGGAGACAGAGATTCGCATGATAGGGGTATCGTCCTAGGAACTTTCAGTCAACTCTCTAGGTTTCTCGCGGTGCTTTTGGTGGACGTGGTTCTCATACGCAATATTCTTATCAGCAGCCCTACAGTGTGCCACCAGCTTCTATTAATGCATCGGCACTCTAGAGCTTTCAGGGTAGTCATTCAAGGCGCTGGGATCAGTCTTAGTTTCCTCAGCCTCAAAATTCAGATGGATGTTATAAGTGTGGTGAGTATGGTAATATTTGGTGGGCTTGTCCGAGGTTAGTGGATACTCAGTCGCTGCAGCAGGGTTCCCGTGCTATGATTCAGGCACCAAATGTTCCACAGGTCTCCCAGCCAGTTAGAGGCGGGAGTAGAGGTGCTAGAGGGGGAGGTATAGGATTTAGAAGTAGAGCTCAGACCGCTAGAGGTGGAAGCCATCCAGCTGCAGGCCGTCCCAGAGAGGTAGATCAGAGTGGCGGGGGCCAGCCCCGATGTTATGCCCTTCAGGACAGGCCCGAGGCTAAGGCTTCAGATGTATTTATTACAGGTACGGTTCTAGTTTGAGATATAAATTCTTAAGTGTTGTTTGATTCGGGGTCTACGTATTCGTATGTGTCATCTTATTTTGCCCCGTACTTGGTCATGCCTTTTGATGCATTGAGTGTTCTTGTTTATGTGTCTACACCGGTGGGTGATTCTATTGTGGTTGATCGAGTCCATCGTTCTTGTATAGTGGTGATTGGAGGTCTTGAGCCTTGTGTACATTTGTTGCTTTTAGACATGGATGACTTCGATATTATATTAGGGATGGACTAGTTATCACATTACCACGCTGTCTTGGGTTGTCATGCCAAGACTATGATCCTAGCTTTACCGGGTATGCCTCGTTTAGAGGAGAGAAGAACTCCTAGTCATTCTATCCGTCGTGTCATCTCATATGTGAAGGCTCGACGTATGGTCGATAAAGGGTGTTTGGCCTATTTGGCATAAGTTCGTGATTCTAGTGCTGAGGTTCCCTCTATTGGCTATGTGCCTGTTGTTTGTGAGTTTCCTAATGATTTCCCTTCAGACCTACTGGGTATGTCACCCGAAAAGGATATTGACTTTTGCACCGACCAGGTATCGGGCACTCTGCCTATTTCTATCTTGTCGTATCTATGGCGCCGCTTGAGTTGAAGAGCTAAAGGAATAGTTGCAGGATTTTCTTGAGAAGGGTTTCATTAGACACAGTGTTTCACCTTGGGGTGCACTGGTGTTATTTATCAAGAAAAAGGATGGGTCAATGAGAATGTGTATTGATTACCGGCAATTGAACAAAGTTACAATCAATAATAAGTATCCGCTGCCGAGGATTGATGATTTGTTCGACCAGCTTCAGGGTGCTAAAGTATTTTCCAAGATTGACTTGCGATCTGGCTACCATCAGTTGAGGATTAGGGCATCTGATGTCCCTAATACAGCTTTCCGCACTCGGTCGGGCATTATGAGTTCTTGTTATATCATTCAGGTTGACAAATGCCCCAACAGCTTTTATGGACTTGATGAACCGAGTGTTCAGGCCTTATTTCTACTCGTTCGTGGTAGTCTTCATTGATGATATACTGATATTTTCCTGCATCCAGGAGGAGCACGAGTAGCACCTTAGAGTGGTTCTTCATACTCTGAAAGATAGCCGGTTATATGTTAAGTTCTCGAAGTGTGAATTCTGGTTGGGTTTAGTTGCACTTCTAGGTCATGTTGTATCAGCAGAGGGTATTCAGGTGGACCCAAAGAAGATTGAGGCAGTTAAGAACTGGCCCAGACCAGCATCAGCTATAGACATTCGGAGTTTCTTGGGGTTGGCAGGCTACTATCAACGGTTCGTGGAGGGGTTTTGATCTATTGCAGCCCCGATGATCAGATTGACCCAGTAGGGTGACCAGTTCAGATGGTTGGATGAGTGTGAGGCGAGCTTTCAGAAGCTCAAGACAGCTTTGACTATGGCACCAGTGTTGGTTTTGCCCACAGGTTCAGAGCCTTATACAGTTTATTGTGATGATTCCCTGGTGCAGTGTTGATGCAAGATGGTAAGTTCATTTCCTATGCTTCGAGGCAATTGAAGATTCATGAGAAGAACTATCCTATGCATGACTTAGAGTTGGCATCCACTGTTCACGCGTTAAAGATATGAAGGCATTATCTATATGGCATGGCATGTGAGGTGTTCACTTATCACAAGAGTCCTCAGTATTTGTTCAAGCAAAAGGAGTTGAACTTGAGGCAGAGAAAGTGGTTGGATTTGTTGAAAGATTATGATATCACCATCTTATATCACTCGGGAAAGTCCAATGTAGTGGCCGATGCATTGAGTAGGAAGTCAGCAAGTATGGGCAGTCTCACTTATATTCCGATCGGTGAGAGGTCGCTTGCTTTGGATGTTCAGTCTTTGGCCAATTAGTTTGTGAGACTAGATGTTTCTGAGCCCAATCATGTGTTGGATTTCACAGTCACTCGTTCTTTATTATTGGAGTATATCCGTGATCGGTAGTATGATGATCCCTATTTGTGTGTCCTTAGAGACACGGTGTAGTGCGGAGGTGCCAGGCAGGTTACTTTAGGTAATGATGGAGTTTTGAGATTGCAGGGTCGAGTATGTGTACCCAAGGTGGAAGGTCTCGGGGAGTTGATCTTAGAGGAGGCCTATAGTTCCCAATACTCTATTCATCTGGGTGCCGCGAAGATGTACAAGGATTTGTGGCAGTATTATTGGTGGCATAGGATGAAGAAAGATATCATTGCATATGTGGATCGATTTTTAAATTGTCACCAGGTTAAGTACGAGTATCAGAGGCCTGGTGGTTTATTTCAGAGGATTGAGATTTCTGAGTAGAAGTGGGAGAGAATCACTATGGACTTTGTTACTGGGCTTCTGTAAACTCGTAAGAAGTTCGACACAGTATGGGTCATTTTTGATAGGCTGACCAAGTCAGCACATTTTATTCCTGTGGCAGTCTCCTATTCTTCTAAGAGGTTGGGTGAGATATACATTCGGGAGATTGTTAGACTTCATGGTGTGCCCATATCTATCATTTCGGATCGAGGTACGCATTTTACCTCGCGCTTTTGGACAGCAGTTTAGCGAGAGTTGGGGGCACGGGTTAAGTTGAGCACATTATTTCATCCCCAGACAGAAGGTCACTTCGAGCGGACTATTCAAATTTTGGAGGATATGCTCTCAGCTTATGTTATTAACTTTGGAGGCTCGTGGGATCAATTTTTGCCTTTAGCAGAGTTCGCCTACAACAACAGCTACCAATCGAGCATCCAGATTGCTCCTTGTAAGGCTTTATATAGTAGGCGGTGCCGATCTCAGGTTGGATGGTTTGATCCGGGAGAGGCTCGATTGTTGGGTACGGATCTGGTTCAGGAGGTTTTGGACAAGGTCAAGATCATTCAGGATAGGCTTCGTTCAGCTCAGTCCAGGCAAGAGAGTTGTGCACACCGCAAGGTTCGAGATGTGGCTTTTATGGTTGGCGAGAGGGCATTGCTCCGAGTGTCGCCTATGAAGGGTGTGATGAGGTTTGGGAAGAAGGGCAAGCTTATCCCTAGGTTCATTGGTCCATTTGAGATTCTTGATCGAGTGGGAGGGGTGGCTTATAGGCTTGACTTGTCGCCGAGCTTATCATCCGTACATCCAGTGTTTCATGTGTCCATGCTTCAGAGGTATTACGGCGATCCAGCCCACGTGTTAGATTCCAACAATGTCTAGTTGGACAAGTCTTGTTTTATGAGGAGGAGTCGGTGGCTATTCTAGACCAGAAGGTTCGTCAGCTGAGGTCGAAGAGTTCCCCTTCTGTTCATGTTTAGTGGAGAGGTCATCTTCCTGAGGCATCGACCTGGGAGTTTGAGTCCGATATGCGAAGCCGTTATCCTCATCTTTTCCCTGACTCAAGTACTTCCTTCTTCTGTTCGTTCGAGGACGAACGGTTTTTTTCGAGGTGGAGGATGTGACGACCCAAAAATTTCCTGTTTTTAATCAAATTCTATGCTTTAGAGGCCTTGAAAACTCTCTTATACTCGCCTCAATTTGCATGCGTAGTCCAGGCGTGTAGTTGGAAAGCTTAAATATGAAATTCTGTAAAACAAATGCTAAGTTTTGATTTTAAAATAAATAAATATTACTTCGGTCAACATTTTGGGTAAACGGACTCGGGCCTGTAATTTTACGGCCCCGCAGGATCCGTAAAAAAATATGGTACTTGGACGTGTGCTCGGAATCAAATTTCGAGATCCCAAGCCCGAGAAATGAATTTTTCAATAAAATTGTTTTCTAAAAATGTTTAAAGAAAATTGAAAGTAAATCTCATTTGAAAACGATGGTATCAGGTCCGTATTTTGGTTTCGGCGCCCGGTACAGTTCTTATATATAGTTTAAGTCCTTTCTGTAAAATTTGGTTAAAACGGACGTTGTTTGACGTGATTCGGACTTGAATTTCTATCTTTGAAAATTGATGTAGTTTGAGAGAAAGTTCTTGATTTTGAAGTTTGATTCATTGTTTTTGAGGTTATTTTGGCAATTTGATCGCACATATAAGTTCGTATGATATTGTTGAGTTAGTATAGGTGTTTGGTTAGGAGCCCCGACGGGTTGGGTGTGTATCGGAATGGTTTTAGACTTTGAAATCTGGTATTTTCTACTGTCTTCTGGTGCCCAGACTTTTACTCTATGCGAACGCATGGTCATCCATACGAACGCGATGCACAAACGGGGAAGGAGGCAGGCTTGCACTATGCGAACGCATGGAACTTGGTGCGAATGCGGAGCTTTGGGGAATTACACTATTTATACGCACCAGGTCAGTCGTGAACCAATAGAATAGGAGATGGGTTTGGGGCCGGGTAGTTTTAACCTTATGCGAACGTGGCCCTTAGCTCGCTAACATATAAGTCAGGAGAGTCAAACCTATGCAATCGAATAGGCATTGTTGCGATCGCGTAGAGCATTTTTGCCTAGTCATTGAAACAGTAACAGAAAGGGGATTTTCATAAAATACCATTAACCCTTTCTTCTCCAAAGCTCCTAGGCAATTTTTGAAGCACTTCTTCACCAAAGCTTCTTGGGTAAGCATTATTTAACTTGTTTTCCTCATTTTTCATCAACGCCCACTAGAATTCTAGGCTTAAAACATGTGAACAAGGGTAGAAAATTAGGAATTTGGGTAGAACTAGAGCTTTTTATTAATGGTGATTTAGACCTCGTTTTGGGGTTGAATTCTGGAAATAATTATATATTTGGGCTGGTGGGTGAATGGGGGATATGATTTTCGTACGAACCTCGTGTTTTGACCAAGCGAGCCCGGGGTCGATTTTTGAATTTTTGGGAAGAATGATTGGAAAGATATAATTAGGTATTGAATTCAAATTGTTTAGCATTTATTGATGTTATGAAATCATTTATGTATAGATACAAATGATTTGGAGTCGAATTCGAAAGGAAAGACGATTGTTGAGGATTGAGCTGGCCGTGGAAGTTCGAGGTAAGTAATCGGTCTAACCTTAGCTTGAGGGATTAGAAGTTGAGTCATATTTTCTACTTGTTTCTTGTTGAGTACAATGTATAGGCATGGTGACGAGTATCTATACGTTCATGTCGAGCATGACTGTGGGTATTAAATTGATATCTGTTGCTTTTCTTGACTGATACTGTGGTTGCAATAGTAAGTAAATCTCTGATATTAGGCAAAGGCATAGTTTATTTTCGTGGAAGTTACTTATGAGTTTGAAATGGTGATAATAAAGATGATTGGAAGTTGAATTGAGATTTGTTATAGCTGATTCTCCCTTGCCGGGACGTATATTCTTATACTGTTGAGTTTTCTTGCTGGGATAGTGTAACTTATGGTTAATTCCTTGCCGGGACTGTTGTTATGATTACTGTGAGCTGTATATTTGGAACCGGTTACGCGCCGCAATATTATATATATATATATATATATATATATATATATATATATATATATATATATATATATATATATATATATATAGGATCAGGTTGCACGCTGTAATAGATATTATATTGGATTGGTTTACACACCGCAACAATTATTATATTTGATCGGGTTGCATAACGCAACAGTTATTATATTGGATTGGATTGCATGCTGCAACAACTATTATATTGGATCGGATTGCACACCGCAACAATTATTATATTGGATCGGTTTGCATGCCGTAACAATTATATACATATATATGGATCGGGTTGCACGCTGCAACAGTATTATTATTACGTTGATGTTGATATTGTACTGATCTTTCATTTGGTTTCTGCTAGGTTGAGTTGTTTCCTCGAAGCATGTACCCCGTCCCTCTTTAACTTCTTATTACATGTTTATTTTTTCGCCATATATTATAGAACTACACATGTTTATCTGGAGCCTGGTTCTAGCATCGTCACTACCTCGCCAGGGTTAAGCCAGACACTTACCAGCACATGGAACGGTTGTGCTGGTACTACACTCTGCACTCTGTGCAGATACCGGAGTAGCATTTGATGCGCAAAAATAGTACGAGAGCCAACCTTCAGTCCACCGAGACACCGAGGTAGCCTTGCAGACATTCGCAGGCCCAGCGTCTCCTCTACTTTACTTTTATATCATATTATGTCATGTATTCGAGACAAACAACTTTACTTTTCTTCAAACTGATGTATGTAGTATTCGTAATAGTCCATGAATGTTGTGACTCCAGGTTCTAAATAGAGACTTGTATTAATTTTCTAGATATTTTTGTTTTCTATTTATCTGAGACTTTCGCTAAATTTCATATTCTGTTGTTATTTAATTGTTTAACACATGTTAAATGCAAGTTATTAAAAAGGATTAAAACAAAGAAGTTAAATATTTCTGAATTTCATGGCTTGCCTAGCTTTTACGAGTAGGTTGAAGGATTATTTAAGGGTGTTCGTAACACGCAGCGGAAGACAATAACAATCCTAGGTAGATTTTCTCATGTTTAAAATTTTATTTACGTATCAAAGATAGGATCTAAGACGTACCTGGTGAAGAGAGTTTCTTTTCCAAAATTTCTTCGATAGTGCGAAGACTCTATGCGTATCCACACCGAGACCGATCCTTGCTATCAACTTGCTGATCAATGAAACCCGCGAACAAATTGAACGAATAATATTTTGTTGAAATTTTTCTCAAAAATCTCAACTCAAATTAGAAGAACAAGAAACACTTTTCTTGCAATTGTATTTTCTCTCTTGGCTTTGTTTGCACTCTCACTTTCACAAAGTGAATTTTTCTTCTCAAGAAAATTAAAAACTAAAACCGAAAAACTAAAATAAAAACTTTTACAAATTTTCTCATATCACCCTTTATATAGAATCACCTACAAACTCTTTTCCTATTTGGTTGAGGTAATAATTTTCCTAGGGTAAAAGTTTATTCCAAAAATAAACTATGGAAAATTTGTATGGAAAATCAAATTTTCCTTTTCTTATTGCACATGAGAAATTTTCCTTCTTTGAAAATTTTTGCAAAGAAATTTCTAAACTTCCTTTACTTTTAAGGGACGAAACTTTCTGTCAAGAAATTTTGTCCAATTATAAATTGGATTCCAATTTTGTAAATTTTTTATTAATATAATATTTTCTATTGAAAATATTAATCCCATTCCAAATAAGATAAAACTTCAATTAATAATTCAATTCAAAATTAGATTTATTAATAAGTCTTTATTAATATTATATTTTATATACATCCATTATATAAAATAATAGTAATTATATATATCACATATATTTCAACCAAGAGATATTATTTAATTTCTATTCCAAATAGAAACTTCAATTTATTCACAATATTAATTATAATCTTTGTGCTAGCAAAGAATATAATAATATTTTATTTGGACTAATAACTAAATTTATTTGACTAATTAAATTTTTTAATTTAATTATCAAATAATAAATTAATTAATCCGTTAACAAAGATCAGAACACTCGCTAGTGCGACCCCATAGGTTCAATACTAAACCGGTAGTAAATTGATCATATCAATATACTAATCAAGGGTGGCGTCTAGCAACACTCCTTAACGACCGGATAGCATGAAGTATACAATTTACTCTCAAGAACCAGTAGAAGAATAATGTAGTAATTCCTTCTGTCCTTATAGCTCTGGATCACCCTAGGATATGGTTCAACTGTCAAATCCTAATAGGCGATCAACTATGTGTTCACGTCAAATATAATCGACCATTGAATGACCTAACAAACTCATTTCTTCTTTCATTCAATTGCCCTGGCCAAGGTCTTAGTTTGGTCGTTTATAATTCATGACAACATGGAGCTTAAACTTATTACCAAGAGTTGACAGATTCCGTCTTGATCAATCACTAATTCTACAAGTATTTAATCGTACCCAATATCCTTTCAACTATCGCCCTAGGGCCATAGGTGTCTAGTATCAAAGTACAATAAATAACTTGTCAATTACTATGACGATCTCAAGTCAAAGGAAACGGTTACATCACATTCTTCAAGAAAATATCCCATTGACAGTTTATGGTAATTCTAACCATTAGGAATTATCTAATGAGTCGGTTCAATGATCATATCTCTATATGCATCATCTATCTATGTGATTTAGTTAATGAGATCAACTAATCTTTATCCAATAAAGACGATCACATAAATATTGATCTAACCGGATTACTAATGTCGAAACTAATAATCCTACGATCAAGAACAAATTTAGATTAAATTGTAAAAGACTTTGCTCTCATTATCATGATCTCTATCACGATGACAAATCTCAAAATTTAATCAAGGACCTTATCAAATTAATCAAACAATTAATAATAATGATCAAAGAATATCGCATGCCATATATTTTATATCAGGTGACATTCACAAAAATACGTTTAAGTTATCAAATATGATATTGGATCTAGGGCATATCTACTATATCCCTAACATAGGTGCCATCACGACTTCTGAAGATAGAAATTCCGTATCATAACACTAAAGGACTAGGGAAGGCACAACATGATTTTCTATTGTCCAAGATGGAAGTGTTCAACTTGTTCACACCAAACAGCTTAAGGGGAGTACTTAGGATATAGACACGAAGTTAGTTAAATAGTTACAATGTTTATTAGGAGTAATTATGTAATCAGTGCACTAGTTATTTAGTCGGTTAATCGATGTGCATTAATACTGTAGCTCTATATTTCATACAACAGTATTCATTTTCCCAGCTCAACTATTCTTCGTCTCTCTTTTAGATGCGACTAGCTCAAGTATGAGTGCTTTCATGGTTGCCTTCGACAATATGGCTATAAACCATTTCATTAAGACTAAAGCCAAATTATTTCTAAATAAAAAAGTATAAAAAAAATTGAGATAGACTAAAAAAAAATATGACACATAAATTGAGGCAGGAAGAGAGTAATAGTTTTATTGGATCGGTAGAGCTAATGATGACTATTCAACCACACAACGCGCAATAGATTTGCGTTGTATCCTTTTGCATTCACAAATGAAGATGTATCGATGAACCCTATAAACTAGAAGATGTATCGATGAACCCTATAAACTACACCAAGGGACGCATAATTGATTTTCTATATTTGAATGGTATCTATTGTCCTATGATGCAAACAAATATACCGCATTTTGAGATAAAATTATTCGACGTAATGGTGTAATATGCATAATTACAACTGAGAGCTTGTGAGTTCGAGACTTCCCAAGAGCAAGGTGGGGAGTTCTTGGAGGGAAGGATGTCGGGGGTCTATTTGGAAACACCCTCTCTACCCAAGGGTAGGGGTAAGATCTGCGTACATACTACTCTCCCCAGACCCCACTAAGTGGGATTATACTGGGTTGTTGTTGTTGGTGGTTTAATATGCATAATTCATGATTCTGGGTTTCTGTTGTGCATTTTCTAAGCAATATATGAAATTAAAAAGAAAAAATTGTGGCATTAGATTGGTAGCGTTAATGCGAACTATTGGATGCAAATGACCTTGATCGGTTTTGCATGAGTATTATAAATTTGAAATTTCTGCACTTTATAATAATATTATTTCACGTTATTTGGCAGAATTGTGCAACGTGCGATGGGTTTGCACTAGTTAGAGTATTAAACGATACGCCAATAATGAATATACTTTTATCTTATTTTAGAATGTCTTTTTTTCTGGTGAAAAAGGCAAATTTTACATATTAATCTCTCTTTTGCGAAATATTATTGAGTGACTGTAAGATTAGTAGTCTAACCTCTCTTTTAATGATGAATGAGGGTTTGCTTTTCATACTGCTTTTTTAGTTTCTTATCACTAGACCTTTTTTATTTTCTTTGAGCTTTTGAAATTCTAGAGCAAATTACATGATATTGGCTTAAAATTAGATTTGGTGGAGATAGTGATCTTTTCCCTTTTTCTCCTTCAACTTTTTCCTACAACAATTCCTCTTTAAATAGCCTATATTTGTCTGTACTCGCTTTTACAAAAGCAAATTTTCGTCATCATGAACATGAAATAAGGATACTTTTCGAAAAATGGATTTGATTAGTGCCACAAATTAAATATATCAGAAATAGAGGAAAAAAATCAATGATACAATCTTTATATGTAAAAAGCGAAGCATAATTTATCTGAATTTTGTTTGAATATCTTATCATGCCACTAGAAAAAGGAGAGGAATAATTTTCATATAACTAATGATTGATAGTGGAGGTTTAATTTCAATGCTGTTGGCATATTGGTCCAAAGTGATAATTGCCTACATATAGGCCTTAAATTTGTTTACAAAGTCAGTCTTCTTTAGTAAAATCTTTCTTTACTTTCTTAATGTTATCTTCCTCCTAATTAATGATCTCAAGTAACCCATCTATGAAATTATTTGCACATTTAAATTCAAAACGATCAACCGTTTAATAAAGAATGGACAGCAAAAAAGCAACTCTCGATGCCCAAAATCATGTAAGGACTAAAACATATTCTTAAATATAACGTGGGATATTTCTAACAACCTCTCGCATGTTCATGATTAATTTATCCGGAGCGTAAACATCGTAATATGAGAGTCGACACTATCAAGAATAGAATAAGTCTAGTTTTGATACCATATTTTTAAAAAAGGCTCTTCACCGAACTTAATTTCAAAATTAGATTATTATCCAAAATTATATTTTAAAAGGTTTATTTCCTCAATCAATGTGGATCATTCCAAGGAAATTCACGTTACTATCAAAAGCCTTTTTCTAACATATAATGCAATTGTAGGTTTAGTATTTAATCATATAAAGTGACACAAAATAGGGTACTGCAATAAAGGGTTTCTATTATCCTATATTAGATTACAGTATTAATTATTTATGCTTAGTAATGTCCAGCGACACCAAGAGAGATCTCTTAATGTCTACAAATGGAAAGGTAACGACAACAAAACAAAACAAAACAAAAAGTGTCCAAGATTCCAATGTCCCTTGGCTCAATAAAAAGTGTAAGATTCTTTATCTTGACCCAAGTGGCTGGACGACTCTTTAGGTTTTATTTCAAATGAAGAAACTACTTAGTAACTTCGGACCTAATAACATTTCTGATATAGGCAGAGATCTCTTTCTATTTTGGTATAGTTGGATCCATCTTGGCAGAAGGGTTGGGAAAATGTAGTATAATTTAATTTTCAAGAGGACTATATATATAATAATACACCAACATGTGGTACAGGTGCAATGTGCCAAAATATATAATTAAGATTATAGTTACTGCAAAATCATATATATGAAATATTGTCATAATCTTTGATATAGTATTCAACTTATACACACCGACAGATTATCATGTTCTAACCTATTGCATCTATATTTCAACCAAACAATATTTCTGAAAACAAATAGAAAGCGGGAAAGGAAATCTAATAATTGCCACTGTTTCCTTTTCACCAAAAACCTCCTTTAGAATATCTATACTGTATTAAATACATGAAGACCCTTAGCTAGTAAATTACCTTTTGCTTTTTTTATCCTTTAAAAATAAAGTTTACATTAAATAAAATTTTCATTTTACTTATCTTCCTAATATTTTAGGACTTTTACATCAACTAAAACTCTATTTATTACATCTTTTCTTATTTAAACTACGAAAAAAGGAAATTTAAAAATCAATGGAGAGGTTACCTTACATAAGTGAATCACTGTAATTATGATAAAAAACAATAGATGAGACTTTCCATGTTTCTACTTGTTTAAATTTTTATTTTTAAATAAATCATTAAAGAACTGCATGCTATTAAGTTTTTGAGCATTGAAGATGTTATAAACTAAAGTAAAGACAAGAACAATTATGTAAGAACAATAGCAATAGAGAGAAGAGTAGAGAGAGTTCTTCTTATTGAGAGTTAGTAGTGAATTACAATGGTAGAGAGCACCTCTATTTATAGGGAGGAGGAAGATCTTGCTACCAATAATAGGACTCTAAAATCTCTCTAATTAAATACATTAAAGACATTCACCTTAAATAGAAGTGTAAGAATCTTCTATTTCATAACACTCCCCCTTGAATGTCTATTCAATGATGTGCCTCGTTAAAACCTTAAAACAAAACCCAATGGGAAAAATTAAAGTAAGGAAAGAGTACACATGTTTGAATATGCGCCTATTGGTTGCCTCGTTAAAAACCTTGCAAGGAAAACCCAATTGGGACAAAACCTTGTAAGGGAAAAAGAGTGCAACGCGCCTTAACTCCCCCTGATAAGAACATCAATTTATGTCCTTAAGTCTTCGCATTCCGATCTTGTGAACTAGCTTCTTGAAGGTTGACGTTGGTAGAGATTTTGTGAACAAATCAGCCAAATTGTCACTTGAACGAATCTGTTGAACATTGATATCACCATTCTTTTGAAGATCATGTGTGAAGAATAACTTTGGTGAAATATGCTTCGTTCTATCTCCCTTTATGAATCCTCCCTTCAATTGAGCTATACATGCTGCATTATCTTCATATAAAGTTGTGGGTAGTTTATCACATTTCAAACCACATTTGTCTTGGATATGATGTATTATCGACCTTAGCCACACACACTCCCGACTTGCTTCATGAATAGCAATTATCTCGGCATGATTAGATGAAGTAGCCACAATTGATTGCTTAGTCGATCGCCAAGATATGGCGGTTTCTCCACAGGTAAACACATAACCCGTTTGAGACCGAGCCTTGTGTGGGTCAGACAAATATCCAGCATCAGCATAACCAACAAGATCCGGGCTGCAACTCTTTCCATAAAATAGGCCCAAATCGGTAGTCCCCTTTAGGTACCGCAATATGTGTTTGACCCCAATCCAATGTCTCCTCGTAGGAGCTGAGCTAAATCTTGCTAAGACATTAACTGAAAAAGAAATGTCAGGCCTTGTAGTATTTGCAAGATACATCAATGCGCCAATTGCGCTAAGATATGGTACTTCAGGACCAAGTATCTCTTCATTCCGTTCTTTAGGTCGGAATGGATCTTTGTTCACTTCAAGTGAACGAACAACCATCGGTGTACTTAACGGATGTGCGTCATCCATATAAAACCGTTTCAATACCTTTTCTGTATAGGTAGATTGATGAACAAAAATTCCGTTTGCCAAATATTCAATTTGCAAACCAAGACATAGTTTAGTCTTCCCGAGATCTTTCATCTCGAATTCATCCTTTAGATAATCAATTGCCTTTTGGAGTTCTTCAGGGGTTCCAATAAGGTTTATGTCATCAACATATACGGCAAGTACAACAAATCCCGATGTTGTTTTCTTTATAAACACACATGGGCAAATGGCATCATTTATATAGCCTTCTTTCAACAAGTACTCACTTAGACGATTATACCACATTCGTCCTGATTGCTTTAGACCATACAAGGACCTTTGCAATTTGATTGAAAACATTTCCCGAGATTTGGAATTGTGCGCATTTGGCACCTTGAGTCCATCGGGAATTCTCATGTATATGTCGTTATCAAGTGAGCCATAAAGATAGGCAGTAACGACATCCATTAAGTGCATGTCCAACTTCTCATGGACAGCAAAACTTATGAGATAACGAAAGGTTATCGCATCCATTACAGGCGAATATGTCTCTTCATAATCGACACCAGGCCTTTGGGAAAAACCTTGTGCAACAAGTCGTGCTTTGTATCTTTGTACTTCATTTTTCTCATTTCGTTTGCGTACAAAGACCCACTTGTAGCCAACGGGCTTAACACCATTAGGTGTTTCAACTATAGGGCCAAAAACTTCACGTTTTGCCAGCGAATTCAATTCAGATTGAATTGCTACTTGCCATTTTGGCCAATCATGTCTTTCTCGACATTCTTTCACAGATTGAGGTTCGAGATCCTCACATTCTTTCATAATGTTAGATGCTACATTATAAGCAAAGACATTATCTACCACAACATCCACTCGATTAATATTTGCCTCAATATTAATTGGATTTGGGAGTAGTTCCATATTTTCAAGAGCTTCAGGCTCAATAGATTCTTCGTGAATCTCGGAATTAATCAAATCATGAGCGTCCTCATGTGATTCTTTCATAGTGTCATTTAGATCGTTCTTTTTCCTCTTTCTAGGATTTCGATCTTTGGAACCTAATGTTCTACCACGCTTCTGGCGTGCATTTGACTCATTGGATATGACACTAGATAATTGTCCAATAGGGACTTCAATACGGATCGGAACATTTTCCGCAGGAATGTGGGATTTCGTTATCCTCTTCAAGTCCGTAAATGCGTCAGGCATTTGATTTGCTATTCTTTGCAAATGGATAATCTTTTGTACCTCTTTCTCACAAGTAGAGGTATGTGGATCAAGATGAGATAATGATTCGTTTTTCCACAAAATTTCCCGTTTGGTTTCACCAACTTCTCCCCCTAATTTTGGGAAAAGTGTTTCATCAAATCGACAGTCTGCAAATCGTGCAGTAAACAGGTCGCCTGTCAATGTTTCAAGGTAGCGAATGATGGAGGGCGAATCAAACCCAACATATATTCCTAACCTTCTTTGCGCACCCATTTTGGTGCGGGATGGCGGTGCTACAGGCACATATACGGCACATCCAAATATCCTTAAATGGGATATATCGGGTTCATGACCCAAAACCAATTGCAACGGAGAATACTTGTGGTAATTCGTCGGCCTGAGACGAATTAGCATTGCTGCATGCAATATGGCATGACCCCACACTGAAGTGGGCAGCCTCGTTCTCATCAGTAATGGCCTTGCAATCAACTGCAAGCGCTTAATTAACGATTCTGCAAGACCGTTTTGAGTGTGAACATGGGCTACAGAATGTTCAACTTTTATCCCGATTCATAAGCAATAATCATTAAATGCTTGGGATGTAAACTCAGCAGCATTATCCAGTCTAATGGACTTGATTGGATTATCTGGAAAGTGTGCTCGTAGCCGAATTATTTGTGCCATTAACTTCACAAACGCCAGGTTGCGAGATGACAACAGGCACACATGAGACCATCTACAGGATGCGTCTATCAAGACCATGAAATACCTAAACGACCCACTAGGTGGGTGAATAGGTCCACAAATGTCCCCTTGTATACGTTCCAGAAACTGGGGTGACTCAGTCCCAACCTTTGTTGGGGATGGTCTGATAATCAGCTTGCCTTGATAACACGAAGTGCAAGGATATTCATTACTTGAGAGAATTTTGAAATTCTTTAACGGATGCCCATATGAGCTTTTTATAATCCGTCTCATCATGGTTGATCCTGGGTGACCCAGTCGATCATGCCAAAGTACAAATGTATTGGACTCAGTATTCTTTAGATTTACTGTTGAATGTGCCTCGATTGCACTAATTCTTGTCCAATACAGGCCACAAGATAAAGACGGGAATTTCTCAATAACCCTCTTTTGGCCGGAGACATTCTTTGAAGTGAGGACGAGATATTCAAGATTATCTTCATCCATTGTCTCAATATTGTAGCCATTCCGGCGTACATCTTTAAAGCTCAACAAGTTTCTCATAGACTTGGAGGAGAACATTGCATTCTCTATGATTAACATCGTGCCCTTGGGCAGAGTTACAATAGCTCTTCCGGAGCCTTCAATCAATTTACTACTTCCAGAGATTGTAGTAATGTTTGCCTTACACATATTCAGTTGAGAGAAATACTTCCTTTCTTTGAGTATTGTATGTGTAGTACATGAATCAACTAGGCAAATACTTTTACAGTTGGATGTTGATCCAAGTTCGCTTTGTGAGATATCCATTTTGCTTTCCCATAGTTTGACATACAAAAAAAAGGAGATACACAAACATAAGAATAAACAAGTTCAATCCTTTTGTGTCACATAATATTTTCAAAATCTGCTACTAACAGTTGACTAACAAAATCAGATATGTTGTCCATAATCAATTACTATGCAGTTTGAAAATTTCAGCGTTTTTCAAAAGACAATCGATTATTAAACACACAATCGATTGTTGGAACATAGACAATCGATTGTTAAACACACACAATCGATTATTTGTTATTTTTGAAAAACTTCAGATCACACTGTTTAAGACAATCGATTGTTCGATATCGATAATCGATTGTGGATGATTTTTGAAAAATTCCGGACCTCACTGTGTCTGACAATCGATTGTCAAATATAGACAATCGATTGTTGATCATTTTTGAAAAATTCTGGACCTCACTGGATAAGGCAATCGATTGTTCAGACATAGACAATCGATTGTTGATCATTTTTGAAAAATTCCAGGCCACTATTTTTAAAGACAATCGATTGTTGATCATTGACAATCGATTGTTTTGCAGTTTTATGCGAAACGTGAGATAACCGACTAGTTTTTCAGGCTAGTCGATTACCTCTACTGGAAAATAAAGATTTTATTGATATTTGAGCATATTGAAAACATTCTAATGAACTACTACAAACATCACATCATGAACTAACTAATACAAGCTAATGCTAATGACTATTAATTTATTCATTGACTAATACAAGTAGAATCAAACATCTCCATCTTCTTTCATCACGGTTCCGTCACCGATTAGGTGGTCTATCTTTCCCTCGGGTTGCTCAAAGAAGTCTGCCACATCCAGGTGGGTGAAGTCAAAATTTGTTTCAGGGCGTTTTCTCATTCGAGATGCTTGATAAAGGTCAACCAAGTGTCTTGGTATTCGGCAAGTCCTAGACCAGTGCCCGTTTCCACCGCAACGATAACATATAGTTTCTGAACTATTTGCCTTAGGATCTTCGGGATCCCGTTTCTGCTTTCGGTGGTTATCTCTCTTTGGGGGGTGACGGACTTCATTGGAATTTCTTCCTTGTCCACGTCCTTGGCTTTGACCCCGTTTATGACCATGACCACGGTCCTTTTCATGTTTGGCATAGTGAGAGTGCACCATATCTGCTTCAGGCAGTGGTGTAGACCCAGTTGGTCTATTTTCGTGATTTCTCATGAGCAGTTCATTATTTCACTCAGCCACTAGTAAGAGAGAAATCAGTTCAGAGTACTTCGTAAAGCCCTTTTCTCTGTACTGTTGTTGCAGTACCATATTGGAGGCATGAAACGTTGTAAACGTTTTCTCAAGCATATCGTAATCGGAGATGTTATCTCCACATAGCTTCAGTTTAGAAGTAATTCTGAACATTGCAGAATTATATTCAGAAACGGACTTAAAGTCCTGTAGCCTCAGATGGGCCCAATCATATCGTGCTTGTGGCAGAGTGACCAACTTCAGGTTGTCATATCTCTCCTTTAAGCCGTTCCACAAAACGAGTGGATCCTTGACGGTGAGATATTCAATCTTCAAACCTTCGTCAAGGTGGTGGCGCAAGAAAATCAAGGCCTTCGCACAATCTTGGGTGGATGCTTTTTCTTTATCTTTGAGGGTGTCTCCGAGACCCATAGCATCTAGGTGGATTTCAGCATCCAACACCCATGTCATATAGTTCTTGCCCGAAATTTCAAGGGCAACGAACTTTCTTTTCATAATGTCAGACATACTCGAAAATTAAATTAGGAAGAGGGAAAATACCTTGGATTTTCGAGAATGGTACTTGAGACGGTAGAGTCTCGTGCTGATAACGTGTTATAAACTAAAGTAAAGACAAGAACAATTATGCAAGAACAATAGCAATAGAGAGAAGAGTAGAGAGAGTTCTTCTTATTGAGAGTTAGGAGTGAATTACAATGGTAGAGAGCACCTCTATTTATAGGGAGGAGGAAGATCTTGCTATCAATAATAGGACTCTAAAATCTCTCTAATTAAATACATTAAAGACATTCACCTTAAATAGAAGTGTAAGAATCTTCTATTTCATAACAGAAGACTTGTTTTTACCAATTAGAAGTATTTCGTCGACTTTTATATTTATTAAATTAGATTTTACGTTAAACAAAATAGTTATTCAGTTACTTGTCTAACAAAATAAACTTTTTAATCACATAAAATATTATTTACTAAATCTTTATTTATTAGAATAATAGTGTTCTGATATCAAGGACTTTAAAATCAATTAAAATTTTATTTTATAAACTAATAGTAAAAATTAAATACTAAGGGTTAGAATCTTTTTAACATTATTGGTTCATTATCACAAATTTAAATAATTAAGAGTTTATATTACGTAACTATAATACCTTCTATGTTAGTGTTTCTAATGTTTAGTATTTTTAAATTAGGAAATTACGAACTTAATGCATTTTCAACATATTATCTGTTAAAATAATCTTGAAATTAAATAACGTAAACGGAGCTATGAGTGTGCTATATTCTTTATATCATAAATCAATTACTATTTGAAGTCTAAATAAGTGTCATATGATAAGATAAATAGTTAACGGTATTAATTAATGATGAATTTCTTATTAGGAAATTTGTGAATATCTTTTGTGTATCTTTTTACTATTGGTAGAATATTCTCTCATTATTGTACAGTCCTATAGTTGGTAGGATTTGATTTCCTTCATTATTGTACAGTCCTATAGTTGGTAGGATTTGATACCCATGTACTCTATATATACTTTTGTGAGCAATACGAGAAAATTAATTCTCTCAAAACTCTCGACATGATATCATACGCCAGTGGCTTATCGCCAAACAAACCCTAATTCTATCCTACCCGCGCCGCCACCGCCGTCGCTGCTCTTATCGGCAGCTCGTCGCCGCTGCCGCTGCCGCTGCACTAATCGGCAGCTCTCTCTTTCTCGACGTCGTTTAGCGCCTCCTCTCCTTTGCCTCGCGCTTCATGGCCGCTACAACGTCAACCGAGCCTCTCCAGCCGATTGCCATCAATGCATCGGCTCAAATCCTACTCAAATTGGATTCCTCTAATTACCTGGCGTGGAAATTCCAATTTCGAACGCTTCTTACAGGTTACGACCTCCTCGGCTTCTTGGACGGATCGAAGCCGTGCCCACCGGCCACTATCGTCGACAAGGATGTGGCTTCCCCCAATCCAGCATATCCTTACTGGATTCGCCAGGACAATCTTATTCTCAGTGCTATCATCTCGTCGATCACACCGACGATCATCTCCTTTATTGCCGCTGCGGAAACCTCTAAAGAGGCCTGGGACATCCTCGCGCGCACATACGGCACTGCTTCTCGTGGTCGTATCATGGCTCTCAAACAGCAGCTCCATAATCCGGTAAAAGGTTCTAAATCTGTTACTGATTTTATGCACGGTATTTGCGTGATTGTGGATGAATTATCTCTCCTGGGTGATACTGTTGATTCTGAGGATCTTGTCATTAAGGTTCTCAATGGTCTTGATGATCCGTATATGGAACTCTCCATGCCATCCAAGCCCGCGAATCTCCCATCTCTTTTGCTGAATTACATGACAAGCTGTTAAGCATGGAGGCTCAGATTACTACTCGTGTGCCGGACACCTCCGCCGCATCTGATTTGGCTCCGTCGGCTGCCTTCATCATCGGACAGTAGCCAGGCCGTCACCGCTTCGGTAGCCGCGGGCGCGGCCGTAGCAGCCGCGGTTCAGTCTCCCGCCACGGTGGTTACTCCAGCAATGGTCAATCTCGCGGGTACAATGGGAAGTGCCAGCTCTGCAGTGAATTTGGCCCCTCCGCGCGCCGCTGACCGTCCTATCCCATCTCTGGCGCCAATCAGCCCCCTTATGGTGGACCACTGCCGCGGCCAGCTTATGCTTCGCCGCCTTATCCAGCTGCTCACACAGCCCATCACTCCCCGACGATTCTTTCTGCATCCAATTGGATCCTGGACTCTGGTGCCTCCCATCACATAACCTCTGATCTTGCCAATATATCTCTTCACAGTCCTTACACTGGTTTCGACAATGTGGTTATTGGTAACGGTGAAGGTTTGACAATTACACATACTGGACAACTTAACAGTCATTCCTCTCTTTTATTACCTGGGGATCTCTGTGTTCCACATATGCGTAAGATCTCTGTTGCCCAATTATGTCGTCACAATAATGTTAACGTTGTTCTCTCTGATACTGATTTTCAGGTGAAGGATCTTCGCACGTGGGCAACGTTCGTTCGCGGCCCGCTTAGGGGCAACACCTACTACTGGCCGGCGGCTCC
This sequence comes from Nicotiana benthamiana, assembly GCA_034376525.1. Classification (NCBI taxonomy): domain Eukaryota; kingdom Viridiplantae; phylum Streptophyta; class Magnoliopsida; order Solanales; family Solanaceae; genus Nicotiana; species Nicotiana benthamiana. The sequence continues at coordinate 12,152,001 of CM067338.1, read as the reverse complement.
CAGTCTCCCGTCCGCCCTCACGGCACAAAAGATCTCTGCGTCATTGTGGCATTCTCGGTTTGGTCACCTGTCAGCTAAAATCCTGCGTCATTTAGTGTCTTCTAGCAGTATAGCGTCCAGTAATGTGTCTGATCTTGCTTGTGTCTCTTGCAAGCTTCATAAGTTACCTTTTTCTGAGTCAAGTTTATCTTCTACTGCTCCCCTGGAGCTTGTTTTCTCCGATGTATGGACCTCTCCGATTATTTCTAATGAAGGATTTAAATATTATGTCATCTTTGTTGATCATTTTTCTAAGTATACCATGTTTTTTCCTTTACGCCGTAAATCTGATGTCCTACAAACCTTCCCCATTTTTAAATCCATTGTAGAAAAATATTTCTCTGCTAAAATCATTACTCTGTATACTGACAATGGGGGTGAATTCCTTGCTTTACGCTCTTTTCTTTCCTCCAATGGAATCTCACATTTCACTTCACCTCCTCATACTCCTTAGCACAATGGCTATGCTAAACGCCGTCACCGTCATATCGTCGATAGTGGTCTCACTCTCCTTCATCATGCCTTTGTACCTCTCATTTATTGGCCTTATGCCTTTGCTACAGCAGTCTATCTCATTAATCGTCTTCCCATGACAAATCTTTCGATGCTCTCCTCCTTTGAGTATCTCTTCCATAAGCGCCCCAACCTTGCCAAACTACGTGTCTTCGGCTGTCAATGCTGCCCCTGGCTTCGGCCCTACACCTCACACAAAATGGAACCAGATCTCGTGCCTGTGTCCCCTTCGGCTATTCTACTACTCAAAGCGCCTATCTGTGCTTTGATCCCTCAACGTCTAAAATCTTCGTCTCGCGTCATGTCACCTTCCATGAAGATGTATTCGCGTTCTTCAAAATGTCTAACCCCGAGTCTCCCCCTGTACCCATTCCGGTCTCCCTAGAAGTCCTTCCGCTGCCGCCACCAGTACCTGCCGCCGCTACCCACTAGCGATCCTTCACCGGACGCACAGCCGTGCGCCAAAGCCCGCGCCACCAGAGCCCCTTCCGGCACCGCCAACAGCCCCTGCCGCCGCTACACCCATTATGCCGCCACCTGCATCCTCTCAGGGTGGTCATCATATGCAAACTCACAGCAAAATAACATTTTTACGCCCTACAAGAAGTTTGGTATGTTTGCTGTCACCTCTCCTGCTGTTACTGAACCTCAGACCTTGTCTAGTGCTATGTCTGATGAGCGCTGGCGCGCTGCTATGTCATCAGAGTTTGATGCTCTGCTACGGAATGGCACCTGGGATCTTGTTCCGCCTGATTCCTCGCAGAATGTTGTGGGTTGCAAGTGGGTTTATCGCCTCAAACGAAAGCCTGACAGTACTGTGGATAAGTTCAAAGCCCGGCTTGTTGCAAAGGGCTTTCATCAGCGTCTAGGTGTAGACTTCCAAGAGACTTTCAGTCCGGTTGTTAAGCCGCAACTGTGCGTTTGGTTCTCAGTATAGCTGTATCCAAGGGCTGGCCTCTTCGTCAAATGGATGTGAACAATGCCTTTCTCCACGGGAGGCTTACAGAGGATGTTTATATGTCACAACCACCGGGCTTTGTTGACAAAGCCTATCCATCTTATGTCGGTAAGTTATAGAAGCTATTTATGGTCTCAAACAGGCACCCCGAGCATGGTACAGTGCACTCCGCCAATGTCTTCTGACCATGGATTTCGTCAACACTACCTCTGACACTTCGCTCTTCGTCTTTCAGCATTCTGGTATTACGGCCTATTTTTTTGTATATGTTGATGATCTCATATTGACTGGTAATGATTCTGCTTTCTTGAACCGTGTGATTGACTCTCTTGGGACTTAGTTTTCTCTTAAAGACATGGGTGATCTAAGCTACTTTCTTGGTGTTGAAGTTCTGCGCAGCTCCAAGGGGTGTTTTCTTTCTCAGCGTCAATGTTGTTGATCTTTTGACTCGTCATAATATGCTAGAGTCAAACCCTGTTCAGACGCCAACAGCGGCGTTAACCCGCCTTCATCTGGCCGATGGCTCGGCCCCTGCCGATGCATCCGCCTATCGATAGGCCCTTGGGGGCCTCCAGTATCTCTCCTTCACTCGTCCTGATATCTCTTTTGATGTGAATAAACTTTCACAGTTCATGCACGCTCCTACTGTCACTCATTGGGGTGCAGTTAAGCGCCTCTTTCGGTATCAGAATGGGACGCGTGACTTTGGCGTCTGGCTGTGTCCTTCATCTGCTATACCTCTGCATTGTTTCTCTGATGCTGATTAAGGTGGAAACTGTGATGACCGCTCCTCAACTGGTGCCTATATTGTCTTTCTAGGGCCTAATCCTATTTCCTGAAGCTCTAAAAAGCAGCGTTCCGTTGCACGCTCATCTACTGAGGCTGAGTATCGTGCCATTGCTTCTGCTGCCGCTGAAGTATGTTGGCTTTATTCCCTGCTGCGCGAGCTTCATGTCCCTCTTCCGGCTGCTCCTGTCATTTATGGCGACAACATTGGCGCCACTTACCTCTGTGCCAACCCTTTGTTTCATGCGCGAATGAAACACATCTCCAATGATTATCACTTTGTTCGTCAACTGGTTCAGAATGGGTCCCTTCGTGTTGCTCACGTATCCTCTGCTGATCAGCTTGTTGATGCTCTCACCAAGCACTTATCTCGTCCTCGGCTTCTTCTGCTTATGTCCAAGATTGGCATGTCCTCCGGCCCTCCATCTTGAGGGGGTGTATTAGGAAATATTGTGAATATCTTTTGTGTATCTTTTTATTATTGGTAGAATACTCTCTCATTATTGTACAGTCCTATAGTTGGTAAGATTTGATTTCCTTCATTATTGTACAGTCCTATAGTTGGTAGGATTTGATACCCCTGTACTCTATATATACTTTTGTGAGCAATACAAGAAAATTAATTCTCCCAAAACTCTCTACATTTCTAATGGTAATTTCTGATTTCATACTATATTATAATTGAACTGCTTTTTACTCAAATAATATTATTTATTTGTCAATATTGAAAAACGGTACTCAATAATTAGAACAAAAAAACTGGCATATAAGAGATAGAGGTGATTGTCAATAGTCAATAACACTAATGATTCTTCAAATACAAATATCCAAAGTGAAATGTCAGATAAATTTTTACCCTTTAAAATAGAATTCTATTACATAATTGAAATTCGGAATGAATCAACACTAAGAATTTAAAGAAAAATACATTATTTCATTTGGAATTAAGAAAAAATGATTACGCTTTAAAAATTAGCTATAGCAAAAGATCCAATTCAACTCTTTTTTAAACTAATCATCGTATAATAAATTATTTTTTAAGTAGACATAACTGTTAGGATATAAAAATAAAGTAAATCATTTATAGTATAGTAATTGCAAAGATAAAACTTAAAGCAGCAAGTATGGAAAAATTAAAGACCAAATATATTCTAAGGAATGACTACTCATTATATTTTATATACATTGAATTACTTCTTTTGAAAAATATTAACTCAATATTAGTCTTTTTAGAATTTATATTGTCACTCACAATTTTTGCCGGCATGGTAGGCCAACCACGTTAACATCATTCCAAAATTCCTAGAAAACTATTAGTCAGTTTTTCAATTTATGTTACTTCATAAATTTTTAAAAAATTATAATAAAAAGATTTTTATGTTACTTATTTGTTTTCGGTACGTCGCATAAATAACAATAATTTTTATAAAATTGTTCTATGAAAATCCTCATACAACCACAGTAGGATAATAATTCTATTTATAACTTATTCTTTTATTGAGTTGGTGATATATAATCAATAATAATCATCCTCAACTTTTATGTATTTTATTTTATCAATTAAAGAAAGACTTTAATATTATAAGTATTTGATTATTTTCAGAAAAAAAGTTAGCCAATGAAATAGGGCACACATGCAACGCGCGTACCCTGGAACTAGTATCTCGAAGGTATGGGGGGTGGGGGAGGATTGATTGTCTATCAAGGGAGGCATTCAAAAATAAATTGAAAACTTTTATATATGTGAAAGAGGAGATATACCTATCATTTTATTTTCGTGTCTGGAAGTATCAAAAGTGATAATATTCAAAAACCATTAAGATCGTACAAAAATTCTAAATAAAAAATCAATCACATATGAAAAGGATTCGTTACTAACATGAAGATCTTATCAGTCGCAATATCCCTGACATTATTCACTATTCCTTTAGTTAGTTTTCCGATCTCCCTCATCCTAGGAAGAGGTGAACTCAGAGTTTATGCAGCTAGCAGATCACTTTTGTGGTTTGCAGAATATACCACGTAATATAATTAACTATATTTGAGTAATAAAAAGTATTTAAAAATATTTGTCATACATTTATTTGTTTGGTACTTATTATTAAATAAAATGGTTTAAAACACGTTATCACAAAACTATAAATTAAAATAAGAACTCTTTTACCTGTTCATTTTAGATATGCACACATATATTCATTTCTAACTTGAGTATGTTAAAATATTTTCCTACTGGATGATAGTGAAAGTTGAAACGAAAACCTCTATTGCGACAACATCTTGAATCATGCTTTAAGCTATTTTGAAATTGGACGAGTTCCCCGCAGTTATAATCTTTCACCAATAACAACAACTACTACTATCCAGTATAGTCCCACAAAATGGGATCTGGGCAAGGTAATATGTCGACGGGCCTTATCCCCTACCCGAAAGGGCAGAAAGGCTGTTTCCAATCGACCCTCGGCTCAGTGAAGGAAAGGAACAACAAAAACAAAAATAACAGAGCATTAGTTATAATCTTTCAACATCTCCATAATTAACAAACAAAATTATGATTAAAAAAAAGTATTTAATAGAACCTTCGATTACGATACAAGCCGTGGTTGGTTCTGCTACGTGATATATGTAGACTAACTTAACTTTTGAGTCTTTTGATCATAATGAATGAGACTTTTGCTTTTCATAATCTCCTTTCTTATCACTTGACCTTTTTTTATGGTCTTTTGAAATTCTAAAATGTCTAAAAAGCGATCCCAAAAAAACAAAAAGTTGCGCAAATTAGGCTTAAAAGATTTAATTAGTGGAGATTTGTCTCTCCCCTTTTTATCTTTGACCTCATTTTTCTAAAAAGGCCGAAATTTGGAATAGGAGAGTCGTCAATGATACCACTTTTGCCCTATTTATTTGGATTCAACCATGACATTCTAGAATATTCATTGATCATTCAACTTCTACATTTTTCTATTAAAAGCTCTTTCGAATATGCAATGCAAATTGATATTTTAGCGAAGAGTCACGAATGAGAGAAAATATACGATGAAGTTGACATGAAAATATTGGTGCAACATGGGTTTTCTGTTTCCAACTAATGAATAGTGTATGATTATGCTTATTAATATTGTCTGTTAACACTCAATTAGTAGAGTTATCATATATTAAATGCAGAAACATAATAAAATAGTGGAGTTGTACACAAACTGATACCGTTATAAAAATAATAATAAAAAATTAAAAAAATTAAAAAAAGGCATAATGACACTAAGGGATGGCCTCTATAAACGTCTGAAATTGGAAAGTGACGATAAAAAAGAAAGCGAAAAGGATCCTAGATATTAGTGTTCACTTTGCTCAATGAAAAGAAAGATGCTTTAGCAAGAACACCATAGTAGAAATGGATCCAAAGTCGACAAATGATACTTTTTTTATTTATAGGACATTCTTACTATTTGTTGCCAAGCTATTGACTCCTCACTAAGTTCAACTAAGAGTAATAATAATAACAACAACAAGTAAAATCTTTAGGAGGGTAGACTGTACGCAAATTTTATCGCTTAATTGGCTCATTAGTATTTTCATCAAGACTCTAAGACATAATTTTCCTTGCTAACGAGTATAATCCAAAAAAGGTGACACTAAACGTTTATATTTCACTTTATTGTAAACTTCTTTAATTTCTTTGTCCATATATCTAACATTCATGTATTTATAGATATTAGTCTTACTACACATACATATTTGCAGTTTTTTTTTATTTGTGCCTTTCATCACTAAAGCCCACGCGTTATTTATGCTTAAAGCCCCGGACGTTACCATTTTACACTTTTTTTCCTTTATAACACTGATATTGACTTCATCTTACATTATCAAAAGGAACTACACCATACTATCACTCATCAGGTAACTCAATGACACAGACTCGCATAATGGCAGAGCTTACTAATGTGACGCATATTCTCTCTTCTCCACTACAAAAAAGCAAATTGGAAGACAGTAGATTATGTGAAATCTCAAAATCTTTCAAGTATAGTTCAGCACACTGGAAGAATAAGAAGATCAGACGTCTTTCATGGACAATGTGGGTGAGATGATAAGGTGGTTCTCACGTAAGCTAACAATTCATAGTTCCTTTTCCTCCAATAACGAAGGTAATTTGCCGAGATAAAGAAGGTTTTTCGACACATGGCTTGTCACATCCAAGAACGAAAGGATCTATTTGCATAAGGAGCGCCAGTTTAGCCAAACATGAATACAAATATTACCAGGATTTCATGTCAAACAATTATTTGATCTCATTTCTACCCTAGTATATACAAGAATATCTAGCCATGAGGAGCAGAATTCCTAGCATTGTACATATAGACATCCTTTTAAACATTTACCCCTCCCATGTTGGGTGTTCGACTGCTGATGAGGGATCACCTTCAAGCTCAACGAGAAGGACAAATCAGAAAAACCACACCAACACTCATAGCAAAACTTCTCTTCCTATTACCCAAAGCTGCTGGTTAAACACAGCCTGGAGATTAGAGCCTTTGAAAGAGGGAGAGGACACAAATGACCACAACACACCATGCAGTAAGTCACTCTGAATGAAGGGATCAAGGTTATCAGTGTCATTACCAACTATAAGGAAGTCCTTTTTTTATATTACACATTCTGGTGCTTTTCAACAGTTGTACCGTGCACTAAAATCTACTTCAACAGGTGAATTCACCTTCTTGGCAATCTTTAGTTAGTCCAAAGGCAATTCTGCATGGAAAAATAAACAGGCATATTATGCAATATGTGACGTAACAGGTACCACACTGCTTCGCTCTTGGTTAAGAACATCAAGAACGATGCGAAAAGGATAAATACCATGTCAAATAAACCTTCGTAAGGTGTTGCTCACCATCAAAAAGGGGGCAGACTAACAGTATACGCCACTGAAAAAGGTCACATAGGCACCTTTTATTAATGCTTCAATTGCCTTGCTTGTAATGAATAACACATTTCCACACAGTACCAATGTCCCATTTCATTACACTTCAAACTAACGTTCCATGCAGATTAACTCATGGAATTTCACAAGCAGAAGCGCCACATAAACCCTTAAATTACTCAACAAACATTTTGCTGAATAAACTAGAGACTCATAAACCCATCCAAAAAAGATTGTCCCAAAAAAAAGAAACTAAAACTTACCATTAAAATACTACACTCGCACACCCCAGGCATAAAAATGTTCAAAAGACTTGGTTACAAAATTAGAGCCTCCTAACAACTGCAAAGTCATTTAGATTGCACGCAAAAAGATAATTTCTATATATCTGTAGTGCTTCCAAAGGAAGAGAAACATGCATTTAGCATCAAATGGTATATGTTGCAAATAGTAATAATTATAATACCAGTAAGGTCGCATATACAGATGTTCATTTTGGATACTAGTTCAAAGGTGAAGAATGGTGCAGAGACTGCACTTCAACAACTACCCAGTATAATCCCACACAATGGGGTATGGGGAGGGAGTAGACGGGCCTTACCCCTGCCCGAAAGGGCAGAGAGGCTGTTCCAATCGACCCTCGGCTCAGTGAAGAAAAGGAACAACAAAAACAAAAACAACAAAAGAGCATTAGTAGCTTCAGCAGAAACAGCGTAAATAATTATCTAACCATAAGAACCATAAATAAAATAGCATGCAATAATATCAGACAGTAACTACCATAAATAACTACCATAAGGGGGAGACAATCCAATACACAAATCATCTATGGATAGCCCTACCAAGCCTCACCCAACCCCGGGTGAGGAGTACGAAAAACTCTGTGGGCCCCTAACCTACAACCCTGATACTAGACCTCCAGACTTTCCTATCAAGGGTCATGTCCTCAGAAACCGGCATTCTAGCCATGTCATGCCTAATCACCTCTCCCCAATACTTTTTAGGTCTCCCTCTGCCTCGCCGTGCGCCGACCATCGCCAGCCGCTCACAACTCCTCACCGGGGCATCAGGACTTCTCCTTCGTACATGCCTGAACCACCTCAGCCTCGCTTCTCGCATCTTCTCATCCACCGGGGCCACCCCCACCTTCTCTCGAATAACTTCATTCTTAATCTTATCTAACATGGTGAACCCGTACATCCACCTGAGCATCCTCATCTCCGCAACCTTCATCCTCTGAACATGAGAGTTCTTCACTGGCCAGCACTCCGCCCCATACAACATGACCGGTCTAACCACAGCTCTATAAAATTTCCCCTTGAGTTTCTGTAGGACTTTCTTGTCACACAGGACTCCTGATGCAAGCCTCCACTTTGACCACCCCGCTCCTATACGATGAGTGACGTCCCCGTCAATCTCTCCATCCCCCTGAATCACCGACCCAAGATATCTAACACTGTCCCTCTTGGCGATGACCTGAAATCCAATCATCACGTCCCTGCCTACTTCGCTCAGCTCGGCGCTAAACTTGCACTCCAAGTATTCTGTCTTAGATCTGCTTATTTTGAAACCCTTAGACTCGAGAGCCTGTCTCCATACCTCTAACCTCTCATTAACACCGACCCTCGTCTCGTCTATCAAGACTATGTCATCAGCAAATAGCATACACCAAAGCACATTCCCTTGAATATGTCGGGTAAGAGCATCCATCACCAAGGCAAACAAGAGAGGGGTAAGCGTCGATCCTTGATGGAGCCCCATAACCACTGGAAAATGGTCTGAGTCGCCACCCACCGTCCTAACCCTAGTCTTAGCTCCATCGTACATGTCCTTAATTACTCTGATGTAGGCTTCTGGCACGCTCTTCGCCTCCAAGCACCTCCATAGCACCTCCCTTGGGACCTTGTCATACGCCTTCTCCAAGTCGATAAGCACCATGTGCAGGTCCTTCTTCTTATCCCTGAACTGATCCACCAGCCTCCTGACAAGGTGGATAGCTTCTGTAGTGGAGCGACCCGGCATGAAACAGAACTGGTTCACAGATATAGATGTCATCTCCCTCACCCTCGCCTCGATCACCCACTCCCAGACCTTCATGGTATGACTTATTAATTTGATACCCCTATAGTTGTTGCAGCACTGGATGTCACATTTGTTCTTGAACAAGGGCACCACTGTACTCCACCTCCACTCATCCGGCATCTTTTTGGTCCTGAAGATTGCATTGAACAACCTGGAGAGCCACTCCACTCCTGACCTACCCATGCATTTCCAGAACTCTACCGGGATCTCATCAGGCCCGGTCGCTTGACCCCTACTCATCCTACGCAAAGCCCCCATGACCTCCTCCGCCCTAATGCGCATGCAGTACCCAAGGTGTCTATGTTGCTCTGAATGCCCCAACTCCCCTAGCTCTAGTTACGATCCCCCACATCATTAAGTAAGTCTCGAAAGTACGCCTGCCACCTCTGCTTGACTTGAGACTCCCCCATCAGAACTCTACCATCCTCGCCCTTGATACACCTAACTTGGTCAAGATCACGCGCCTTCCTTTCCCTTTCTTTAGCTAACCGGAATAACCTCATGTCCCCGCATTTCTCCTCTAATTCCTCGTACATGCGACCAAACGCCGCGTTTTTGGCTTCCGTAACCGCCATCTTTGCCTCTTTCCTCGCTGCCTTGTAGATCTCCCTGTTCGCTCTCCGTTCTTCCTCGCTTGTGCTCCCTGCCATCTTAGCAAACGCCGCCTTCTTCACCTCCACTTTTCCTTGGACTACATCGTTCCACCACCACTCACCCTAATGTCTGCCTGAATAGCCCTTTGCTACCCCGAGCACATCCCGTGCTACCTCCCTAACCAGATTCGCCGTTTCTGACCACATAGCATCCGCTTCCCCAGAAGCGAAATATGCATTAACCATCAAATGGTTAACCATCAAATGGTAAATGTTGCACGCATATAGAAATAAGCTTTAACATCACTAAGATCAGATATACAGATATTCACTACGGATACTTGTTCAAAGGTGAAAATTCAGCATGGTAAAGAAACTGAAAATGAAGCTGCTTTATCAGATCCAACCATTCAATATTCACATGCCAAACTAATTCCCAAACATTGTCTTGTTTAAACTTCCTAGAGTGCCTTAAATATAAAATTACAGAAACTGAACAAGAAGCTGCTTTTCTTAATCCGATATGTACCATTTTGTTGGAGTCCCTTCAGAGACATCCAATAAAGTACGTGCATCTTTTGTTGGAGATTACAGTTCAATATCACATGCTGAAGTATTCAACTAATTGTGTCTTGTTTAACCTTTCTACAATAACAGAAAACAAAGTAACTACATTACCATCCGATTCCATCTTTTTCCCCCTGTCATACTATAAATATGGAATAATTGGTTTTGGGGGGTTGGGGGGGTGCATTACGCCTGTTAGTAGTAACTGTGAATACTCAATTTACACTTAAGGGGTGCAAATTAGGCTGCCACAATCACTGTTGATGCAATCTAAACATCTTATGGAGAAAATGAAGTATAAGTAGCAAGCTCCTTCTTCCTTCTATCCCAAGAAAGTGAATATTGAAACATAGACAAGTGCATTAACCATGTATTTAAGAAATGGTCCATCCAACTATTAACCATCCTGAAAAGGAGCAAAATACTTGCCAGACTGGTTACACAGCACCAGTCTTAACTGTTGGTAAATTATATTCAGGGTCTTAACATTGAGAGATTCAATGCAAGTTTAATGTAGAGTGAAGTTCCTACTTCCAATATTCAATAACACGGATTTCCTGATATCCTTATTTTCCTTCCATCCCTTCTCTTATTCCTTCTGATATTTTTCTTGTCTCTTTTATTGTCTAGAGAACAAAAGAAGACAAGATTAACGCACAGATCAGAGAGGACTTCAATCAAGTGCGGCACTAGAAGCTATGTAATAAAGCTGAATCAGTTTACATCAGGTCTCTTTAAATCAAGGTTTACATCAGGTTTCTTTTAATGATAACTCTACCAACTAATTAGTGAACAGATTTACCAAGACTGTTGTTCAAGATGACGTTGTCATGCACCAAGCCCTAAGGTGGTGCTTGAGCAAAAAGTTAGACAATTTGCTCATGCAATTCCGTTGCAGAGTTTTGCTTCCTTTTAAGGCTTTAAACTCCTGTTTACCCCTCACCTACGAATATGTCCAAAAGGAACAAGTATCATACTGCCAATTTTCAGAGCCATTCTGCCTAAGATTTTATAATCTAAGTTGGACAAAATCTTTATTCCATGAGATGCTTGGTCAGTGGTATACTCCATTTTAAACAGTCAAAGACATCTTCTATGGATCAAAGTTCATTGACATAACTAAGAATCTTAAATATATTTCATCCATCTATGAGAGGTTATTCCACATAAATGAAAACCAAAAGCTAAGGGATCACACATCATTGATTGCTTGTGTTGCTTATCTTGTTTAACTGATCTCAACTACGCACCAATATGGATAAGAAACTTCAGTCCTTTTCCAACTATCTTTCGGTAGCAACTTTCACCTTTTATTCTCCAGTGTACATGTAGAGCAACGTAGTCAAATTTGAAAACTCTATACTCACCTTAGTATAGAATCAGACATTGGGATAATATGCATGTTGAGTTTGTGCCATAAATAGCCTGATATTTCTCTTTCCACTTCCATATTTTACCTCTTGATGTTCTAATCTGTTGAGACGATCTACTCCTTAGCACTTAAAAAAATATGTATCCAGTTAAAAATATAAGAAATAGTTTATATAGCTTTTCAGGAGGAGAAATACTAATTAGACACCTAATTAAAGCACACAAAGTATACTTGTTTCTGATGCATATGTTGCTGCTTTAACACTGAAAAGATAGTTGAATGAGTCTGTTTTTTAAGTTGGTAATTTTGGAAAAGGAAAACAAAGTTTAATTATATAAAGCAAAGTCACATATGCACAACAATTGTGGTGGCATCTGATCAGCTGTGAACCCTATGGAACAATCTTGCCCATGTGAAGAAAACAGGGCATGCGAATGAAGTTCTTCAGTTAATGTGTAGAAAATAGATCGAAACAAAAGGGCATACCAATGAAGTTCTTCAATTAATGGGATATAGCAGGAAACTAAATTCTGTACCTCAGATTTTTCACAATACTAAGTAAAGGATCCCTCGAAATTCTCAACTGCGAAGTCTGAGGATTAAACAAATGATAGAACCACACGCCATACTTCAGCCTGCAACCTTTATTGCACCAATCTCATCAATCTTTGAGCTCTTGTGCTGCAACATTTCAGCATGTGATAACAGCAGTTAGTTAAAGGTGCTAGTGTAATACCAAATGTAACTTGTTCAGAACAGAACACTTGAGACTTTCTGGATGCTTGTTTGGTTAAGATCGTTTGGAAGTTGTTCTTTTTAGAAAAAGAACTACAAAAAGGTTTGTGGTTAATTTTATCATTTTCCCCATTTTACCCTTAATGAGAAGGGTTTTAGCCACACACATATCATTGCCCCACAAAGTTTTGTACAGCTTTTAACATCATAGGTTTCAAAAGTCTTTTTTCCAATAAACTCCGTACCGAGTGAAACTACCTCATATAAATTGAAACGGCAGGAGTACACTAGCTTACAAACTCACAATTCCAACCAAAACAAATGCCTGTCCATACATTTTTCTAGCATAAATATTTCCTCAAGAATATCTCTCCAGGGAAAACACTTCAATAAAGTTGTTCAAAAACCATATGAATTCAAAATCATTCAGTTCTACCTTGCTTCTCTTGTGTTTGTGAACGTCGTTAAGATCCTCTCCATCATGCTTCCTTTTCTGGGATCAATTAAACCATCATAATCAGTCGCTGCTATAAATACAACTGCTTTCAATTCTGTGAAGTACCACTGTTGCTTCTTGCTAAAGTCCTAAACTCGTGCAAATATTGGTGATTTTCAACTAGCAGCTCAAGTACAAGGTAGGTAGATAAGCATCACCGAACAAGAACATAAAATGGCAAGGTTACAAAGTCAAAAAGTTTCGCAAATAAAAGTTTACAAAGTCAACCTCTCATCTAATTCAGTACATTGACAAAACGAAAAGGTTAACAAATTAAAAGTTCAGGTTACCGCGATAGGTTAGGAGAGAGAGGATAGCTTGAATCATATCAAAGCTGCAGCAGCAAGAAAGAGATTTATGCGGATGTGAAAGTGCCTTAATAAACTAAACAGTCTAAACCATACAGCAAACTCAACTTTTGCCTCATTAACCAAAAAGCCGGGCAACAGTTCATTTCACAGGTCCTAAAGATAAACTTTTTATGTCCTTAACTTTCTCCCTGTGATCCAATACAGGCAACTGACAACACAAAAGGATATCGAACTCAATAGCATCATATAACAACAACAACAACAACAACTACCCAGTATAGTCCCACAAAGTGAGTTAATATGTAGACGAGCCTTACCCCTACCCGAAAGGGCAGAGAGGCTGTTTTCAATCGACCTTCGGCTCAGTGCAAGAAAGGAAAAACAAAAACAAAGAGCATTAGTAAGTCCAGCAGAAATAGCGTAAATAATTATCTAAATATAAGAACCATAAATAAAATATCATGCAATAATATCATACAGTAACTACCATAAATAACTACCATAAGGGAGACACAATCCAAAACACAAATCATGTATGAATAGCTCTATCAAGTCTCACCCAACCCCGGGTGAGTAGTACGAAAAACTCTAGGGGCCCCTATCCTACAACCCTGATACTAGACCTCCAGACTTTCCTATCAAGGGTCATGTCCTCGGAAACCCGCATTCTAGCCATGTCATGCCTAATCACCTCTCCCCAATACCTATTAGGCCTCCCTCTGCCTCGCCGAACGCCGACCATCGCCAGCCGTTCACAACTCCTCAGCGGGGCATCAGGACTTCTTCTCCGCACGTGCCCGAACCACCTTAGCCTCGCTTCTCGCATCTTCTCATCCACCGAGGCCACCCACACCTTCTCTCGGATAACTTCATTCTTAATCTTATCTAACCTGGTGAGCCCGCACATCCACCTTAGCATCCTCATCTCCGCAACCTTCATTCTCTGAACATGAGAGTTCTTCACTGGCCAGCACTCTGCCCCATACAAAATTGCAGGTCTAACCGCAGCTCTATAAAATTTCACCTTGAGTTTCTGTGGAACTTTCTTGTCACACAGGACTCCTGATGCAAGCCTCCACTTTGACCACCCCGCTCCTATACGATGAGTGACATCCCCGTCAATCTCTCCGTCCCCCTGAATCACCGACCCAAGATATCTGACACTGTCCTTCTTGGCGATGACCTGAGATCCAATCATCACGTCCCTGCCTACTTCGCTCGGCTAGGCGCTAAACTTGCACTCCAGGTATTCAGTCTTAGATCTGCTTATTTTGAAACCCTTAGATTCGAGAGTGTCTCCATACCTCTAACCTCTCAATAACACCGACCCTCGTCTCGTCTATCAAGACTATATCATCAGCAAATAGCATACACCAAGGCACGTTCCCTTGAATATGTCGGGTTAAAGCATCCATCGCCAAGGCAAACAAGAGAGGGCTAAGCGCCGATCCTTGATGGAGCCCCATAACCACTGGAAAATGGTCTGAGTCGCCACCCACCGTTCTAAACCTAGTCTTAGCTCCATCGTACATGTCCTTGATTACTCTGATGTAGGCTTCCAGCACGCTCTTCGCCTCCAAGCACCTCCATAGCACCTCCCTAGGGACCTTGTCATACGCCTTCTCCAAGTCGATAAGCACCATGTGCAGGTCCTTCTTCTTATCCCTGAACTGTTCCACCAGCCTCCTGACAAGGTGGATAGCTTCTGTAGTGGAGCGACCCGGCATGAAACCGAACTGGTTCACAGATATAGATGTCATCTCCCTCACCCTCGCCTCGATCAATAGCATCATACAATCCAGTGAAATTCAAGCAAGAGCAACTTTCAGCAAAGTTCAAATGTCACAAACGACAAAGTAAAATTTTATCATCTTTAGACAATTCTATTAAGAAAAGACAAATATTTAGCAAATTAATTTGAAAGGGCTATTCTTTGAACCATTCATCTAAACTATTTCAAACAACAACAACAACCCAGTATAATCCCACTTAGTGGGGTCTGAGGAGGGTAGTATGTACGCAGACATTACCCCTACCCTTGGGTAGAGAGGCTGTTTCCAAATAGACCCCCCAGCATTCTTCCCTCCCAGAACTTCCCACCTTGCTCTTGGGGAGACTCGAACTCACAACCTCTCGTTTGGAAGTGGGGGTTGCTTACCATCAAAGCAACCCTTCTTGTCATCTAAACTATTTCATATTAAAAAAAAGCATATGACATGTACGGTAAGAATCAACACATCGCACGAAATATCTCAAAGTTGACAAGAGGGGGTTAATCAGATGGTCAGCACCCCCACCTATAACCCCAATCGTAGGTTTCGAGACACCAAAGGAGAAATAGCTCCAACAAAGTTGAGCGTATTCCGCGACCACCTACATTTACCTAGGAGGCCACTATTCATCTGTATGCTGAGTGGTACCGTCGTCAGACCCGCCTGATGGTCGGGAACCCCATTCATGTACTTGGCGACCGCTACAAACCGTACGCCGGGAGGCACGAGGCACTGGTATATTTTTGTGGCTTATTAATATCTTATAATTTTGATATAGCGTTATTTAATTAATATTTTAAATGTTTCACGGGCTATTGGGCATCATCGGCTCTAACCGTTAGGACAGGAGATGCAGCAGCGTGCCGACATCTCTTTAGTGGTTGAGTATGGCCGGCAGGTGACATAGATGGCTCGTCTGACACTATTGCAGGCGAGAGATGCCGAGAGGTTGGACCACGAGGCTCAGTATGCGACGCTAGAGGCGTAACATCGTGGTAGGGCAGTCCCACGAGGCAGGGATAGTGCACAAGGGAGGGGTGCCCCACGGGGTCGCAGGGTACGACGAGGAGGTGGTGCCAGCAAGGGGGCGTTGAGGTACCTGTCGACCCACCTGTCGAGGGACATGACGAGGACTTTGGAGTTGTGGCGCTTGGAGATGATCAGCAGGGTTATATGCCTCATGCAGATGAGCCTTCGAGCAGCATGCCTTCGTATAGCCTTCGGCTATCTTTGCCAGCATCGCAGGACATCCCGTCAGGAGCATTGTTTATCACGGTACATTCGACAGGGATGTAGATCAGTACTTCGCATGCCCATCTACCGCAGCTGAGGATCGGCCGACACGGGATGTGGATGGCGGGCGCAGGTTGAGTTATCCCTCATCCCCAGCGGTTCATGCGGATATACCACAGGCGACGGTATGTTTGTATTACTTTAATATTTCAATTTAAATTCTTTTCCTTTATAAGCTGCAATTAATTAATTTTAATGGTCTTATGCAGTCTTCGTCCCAGCCCATGTTTGAGGACACTACATACGGTGATGCATATACCTAGGAGGCCGACAAGACCACGGTGAGAAAATATTTTTTACTTAAACACAAAAATCAAAATAATACATTTTCACAGGCTAAGACTACTTTTTAGTAGGTTGCTGACGGCCCGACGCCCTATTCTTCTGATCCTGTCATTTGTAGTGTCGATGCGGCTGCACATCCTCACATAAACAGGCGACTTGATGACGATGATCCAGATAGTGTGCCCGGACGAGAGGGGATGCGACTTAGGCCAGCAGCAGCACTGAAGCGCACAGGTTGTGGCACTCACTAATTTACTTATGTATTAACTTTGTGTAAATAGTGCTTTATGTAAATAATACTAACAATTATGTTTTAATAACCATTTTATTTAATTGCGTTTGAACAGCAATTTTACTTAAACATTACAACTCAAACACAAATCTGACATACCTAACACAAAAACAAACAGTAGAACTAATGAAATCACTTGACAAAAGAAAACATGAAGATACACTACAACACTTAACACGTAAATGTCATTGCTTAGTTACGACCGCCTAGTATTCTCTACTTCATCCTCCCGAGCTTTTTTACCAATTTTTTTTTCTCTTATTCCACCTCCTTGATCTTCGCCTTCAAATCTTCAATTTCTTTCTTCGATTGGCACTCTCTGTCCCACTGCCTCGTACACACATCATGAAGCAGTGTTTTGGAGAGCGCAAAGCGCAAAAAAGCGACAAGGGCTCGCCTCGCTTCAAAGCGCAAAGCGAAAGAAGCGCACGCTTTTTTGAAGTGAAGCGCAATTCTTAAAATACATTATGTAAAATTATAAATAATCAAAAATATCAATTTAAATACTTAAAAGTAGGTACTAGGTACCACCAAATCATCCACAAACCATCCATAAACTATAAGACAAGCAAAATCAAAGCTACTATGTCTTCTTCTCCTTCAAGATTTTCAAAATCTTGAATTCCTCGGTTATCTTCATATTGCTCGTCATCTTCTCCTTCCCCCTCCTCTTCATAATCATTCTCATCTTCATCAATGGATCGACTTGTAGTAACCACACTTTTTCCCTTCCTAATTGAACTTGAACTTGGAGTACAACTCCTTAAACTATAAGGATCCTCCCCAACTCCACTAGCAACCGCAACATCACCCCAAGTTAAATCGGGGTCGCCTTCAAATACTTCTTCATCTTCACAATTTTCGGGGACTCCAGTTAGCCACTCATTAGCGTCATCAATATTGTCCAAAAGAATTGGATCAATTAAATTGCGGTGGTTGTAGCGACGCCTCAATGCTCTATTGTATTTTATAAACACTAGATTATGGAGGCGCTTCATGGTTAGTCGGTTCCTTTTCTTTGTATGAATCTGCAAAAATGATGTGTCAACTAATTAGGAGTTTGGACAATTGAGATATAAATTACTATAACTCAAAATACAAAATAATTCTTTTTATTTCTCACGTGTTCAAAAACACTCCAGTTCCTTTCACAACCGGATGAGCTACAAGTTAAGCTTAGAACTTTGATGGCGAAAGTCTGTAACTCCGGAGTCTCTGCACCAGATGTGTCCCACCATTCAGCTATAGAAGTCAAAAAAAATATTCAAGAGTTAATAAGTATATAAAATACATCGAAGTTAGAGTAATAAAATGTAGAAACACTTGGTCACCTGGCGACTTTTTCGTTCTTTGTTTAATAGCAAGTCGAAGACCAAAAAGTCCTTCAGCTGCCTTGTAAGTAGCAAGCTGATCTACTATCTTCTCTTGCAAATCTTCATCCGGGTTCAACTTGATAACAACCTGATGGAATCTTGTCCACAGTTCTTTAGCCAACGAATTATTCTCTTGCTGCTCATAAAAGAGTGATGGGTTTAGAATAAGTCCAGCCGCATGCAAAGGTCTATGAAGTTGCGCATCCCATCTTGCATCAATGATTTGAAAGACCTTTGCATATTTTTGCTCATCACTGAATGATGCTTGAATAGTCTCCTTAGCCCTATCCATAGCTTCATAGATGTAGCCCATTGATAGTTTTGCCTCCCCATCCACCAAACGAAGTACTCTAACCAATGGACCACCAATTTTAAGAGCATAACGGACATTATTCCAAAAAAAAAAAAGAAAGAATAATGCGTGCAACCTCTTTCCCCGCATTTTCCTTAGCAAATTTACTCGTGTTCCAATTCTCTGAAGTGACCATCGTTTGCAATTTCTCTTTTTGACAGTGGAAACTACGCAAAGTCAAGAAAGCAGCGGCGAACCTTGTCTTGGCCGATTTCACCAAATTTTTTTGATTGGTGAATTTTCTCATCAAATTCAATAACAAGGGTCGCTGAGAAATATAAGAATATACTCTAACACCCTGGCAAAAAACTGTAGAAAAGGGTTTTTCTTTGAAAATGTCCCCGAACATCAAGTTAATGCAATGAGCCGCACATGGAGTCCAATACACATGCTTGTACGCTCCTTCAATCATGCCACCCGCTTTCTTGTTTTCACTTGCATTATCAGTTACCACTTGAACAACTTTGCTTGGACCAATCTTTTCGATGGTGTTCTGAAACAAGGTGAACATTTTGATGTGGTCGGTGGATGAGTCGCTAGCATCAATGGACTCAAGAAACAAACTTCCCCGGGGAGAATTCACCAACACATTAATAATCATCTTTCCCGTTCTTGCCGTCCACTTATCTATCATAATGGAGCAGCCGTACTTGTTCCACACAAGTTTATGTTCCTCAACAATTTTATTAGTCTCCTCCACTTCCTTTTTTAGATAAGGACCTCTTATTTCATGGTAAGTGGGAGGCTTCATTCCAGGTCCGTATTGACCAACAAGCTCAATAAAGTCTCCAAAAGTGTCATAGTTGACACAATTGAAGGGGAGCCCAGCATCATAGACCCATCGTGCAAAAGCACTAACTGCACGGTCCCTTAAAATGTCTCTAGCAACTTTTTGTATATCTTTTCCACCGTCTTTTGTTCCCTTTGCTCCCTGCTTCTTTGAGAAGTAGCAATCCATAGGACCTTTAGTCGATGATCCATGGCTTGAGCCATCTCTTCCCCGTTTTGTTGGAAGTGACAATTCTTCATCATCGTCGTCATCATCATCATCAAGATTGTTCACCATTGGTTGATGAACCATTTGACTTTTTATCTCCTTCTTCTTCTCAACAAAATTCTTTATTTCTTCCCTCACATCCGGTGGACATTTAGGACAACTTGTCACGTTTCTATCGCCACCAATTAGATGGTATTTAAAGCGATAAATTTCACCCGTTGTAACCTTGTTGCAAAAGATGCATACAACATTTGTATTCTTCCCATCAACTCTTTGGCCATATCGCCAAGCCGGGTCTTTCTCTTCCGAACTTTGAGACATTTAATTATCCCTATTAAGATATAAGCGAAAAAATAATTAATAAACTGAAAATAAACTGAAATACACTGAAAATACACTGAAAATACACTAAAATTAAACTGAAAATACACTGAAATTAAACTGAAATTAAAAATAATAATACAATAATTATATATATATATATATATGCTACTGCTACAGTACCATTTAAAAAAAATGAAAAGAACTGGACAAGAAACTAATGAAAAAGAATAAAGTGAAACTGTGAAACAGAGAGCTCGTCGTCGACGTCGGTCGACGCTGATCGAACATGAAAAAAAAATGAAAAAACGATGGAAAAGCTCGTCGTCGACGTCGACAGAGAGAAAGAAGAAGAAGATGGAAGAAGAAGATGAAGAAGAAAGAAAAAACAAGAAGAAAGGAGAAGAAAAAATACTTGGGTATCTCGTCGGTCGTCGGTCGTTGGTCGTCGATCGTTGGTGAAGATGGAAACCCTAATTTCCGTCACTGGAGAAGAAGAGGGGACGTTGGTCGAGCTCTTTTTTCAATTTCAGTCAATGGAAAGTGGAAACCCTAATTTCCAGAAATGGGTCGATCTCTGTTTTTAACTTAACGATCGATTTTTTCAGGTAATCGATCGCTTCTCTCGCTTCGGTCGCGTCGCCTCGCCTCGCCTCGCTTTTCACTGTTAAGCGAGCACTTCTGGTGGTCGCATCGCTTTAGGCAGTAAAAATCGGCAACTGGTCGCCTCGAGTCGCTTTGCGCTTTAAGCGACGAAGCGCTCGCTTTTCACAACACCGTCATGAAGATGATACAACTTGTCTTTGTAGTATTCTTGTTCACATGGTTTGTCAACCCATACCTTAAAATTGTATATAGGTACGTCGGGTTGCCTATAAAACTTGTTCATACAACCCCAATAGCGGTGTCCAGCTTCTTCCCAATCATCGTACATCATGATTTTGATTCCACAGTCGCACTTTGTGGAACGAAAGGGTCGTTGAGACATTTCTTAAAGAGAAGTTTGGGTTTATGGAAAAGCTCTATTATAGGTTGTTAAGTGCAGAGAATAACTAGAATGCGCTCTTTATTTATCGGCAAGAAGTTGCAATAGATTGTAGTATTATACTGCGATTTACATATACAATTTTCTACGATTTACATATTATATTATTCTGGACAAAACAGCTTTTGTCACATGGTTTTCAGCCTTTTCAGAACGACATAACTCAACGATACGTAGTATTATACCGCGATTTACATATTAAATTATTCTTAAAAAATAGCTTTTGTCACATGGTTTTCGACCTCTTCAAAACGACATAACAACTCAACGATACGTAGTATTATACCGTGATCTACATATAAACTACTACGCTTATGACGTACAAGCCACTGCTTAATCACGATCCGCTTCCTACAATTCGCTCCAACCACTCGAGTTGGTCTTCCAGCCTATTTTTCTCTTCTTCTACCTCATTAAGTTTCGCCTTCAACTCCTCAATTTGTTGGTTGGTTTGGCGCTCCTGCTCATGTTAGCTCGAACACATAACATGAAGATGATAAATTTTGCCTTTGTAGTACTTTTGTGTACATTATTCATCCATCCATACCTCAAATTCACAAGTAGGCTTGTCCGGTTGCTCGTTAAGCTTGTTCTTACATGCCCAGTAGCGGCGTCCACCATCTGGCCACCATTTGAACAAACTGCATTTTTCTCCGCAGTAGCACCTTGGGACGTAAACGTTTTGTACAGACATTTCTTATAGAGAAACTTTGGTTATTGTTAAGCGAAGAATATAAGTAGCATGCGACCATTATTTTTAGTGAAGACTTCACACAAAACATAGTATTATACTGCGATTTATATATTAAATTATTCTGCTTAAAAAACAGGGTTTTCATATGGTTTTCAACTTTTTCAGAACAACATGACAACTCAACAGAGCGTAGTATTATACTGCGATTTACATATTTACTTTTTCTGCAACAAAAAAAAGCTTTTTCTTCAATCATTCAAGTTTTGAACCACGCTTTACAGTTTTTGAGAACGACAAAACAATTGAGAAAACTCATTATTGTACTACGCTTTATATATTTAATTTATTTTTTAATACGAGATTTTTTATACCATATTCTTGGTCTTTATAAACTGAATCACCAACATCCATTTGGTTCTGTATGCGCGTTCTCTTTTTCACTTGCAGCTTGCGCAAATAGTCCTTGTTACAAACCATCTTAAAAGGTTCCGGCGGCCAATAATGCTTAGCATCTAATGGGTGCAGCTTTCCACTATTCGTGTCTACGTATGCAGCAACACTGTATTGCCTATCAATATAGTTTCTTGCCCCATATCCAACTTGTTGAAAGCACTTCAACGCATGTGCGCGCGGCATGTGGTAGATGGTCCATTTCCCACATGAACACAACCTTCTATTTTCATTCACCGTATGTAGATTATTCCCACGGTATCCGTTGATAGCTGTCTTAACTTCAAAAACACCCTGTTCATGATCGTACTAAGAAATGAATGCCACTGTGCTCACCTACTGGACTTTTCAAATCTTCTCATGGGTATTGGCATAAATTCAACACCCTGGTCCATCAATGCTGAGGTAGCTGCATGTTGCACTCTGTTTTAATATCATGCAGACCATGGCAATGACAGGCAGTCTATAGGCAGACTTTAACAAGCCGTTGAATAACTCCAACATGTTTGTTGTGAGGGCTCTCTACCATCTACCGCCATCAGCATGCAATGTCCACATGTGAAGCTCATGCCCCATCAACCAAGTATAGGCTCTTGGTTCTAACTGCCAGATCGCTCCCATAAGCCTCGTGAATTTGCACTACTGGTGCTCAGTTGCAGCCATCCACATTAAGTCATGCAAGGTCTTGTCAGGATATTTCTTCTGAAAATTGGCCTTCAGGCACGCAAACAGTAACGGTGGTATGCATATGGTTCATGTCATTCAGGCAAGTGACGCACAGACTTAAAATACCCCCATGCCGATTAAATATTAGACAAACACCCGAACATTGTTTGACAACGTGTTGCTTCAAGTGGTTCAAAAAAAGAGTTCACGCCTCTTCGCTTTCGTTGGCACATATGGCAAAAGCTAATGGAAATATTTGCCCGTTGGCATCTACTGCGACTGTAATCAAAAGCTTAATATCATACTTTCCATAGACATGAGTACCGTCTATGGAAATAACAGGACGACAATGCACAAAACCATCAATTGTCGGTTTAGATGACAAGAACACATAGTTGAAAATATATTCGGGTCTGTCCGGACTCTACTCATGCCTCCATTCAACAACAGTCCTGGGGTTAAAGTGTTGTAGTGCGGCCATGTACCTGGGCAGATTTGAAAAAGACTTATCCAGTCGCCATAAATAAGTTCAAAGGAACATTTGCGACCGAGATATGCCTTTCTTTTGGTTATAGTACAACCATACTCCTGGTAGATGGCTATAATACACTCTTTAATCTTGAACCTAATGGACACTTCCAAATATGGAATGAAGACAAGAGAAATAAAGTCCACATCCAAGTTGAAGTGATTCTCATTGTATGTGTCCATTTCACATCTGTGCTCACTAATAAATTTACCAACTTTCCATAAACCGGATTTCTTCTTGGTGGCATGCAACATCCAGTGACAACCCAAAAACCACCTAAGACATACAGCCTTGTATTTCGCCGTAGTTGACTCAGTTACTGTCATCTCACAACACTCTCTTATACTGTAGAGTTTTACAGCCCTAATTATGCGATTTTTGTCGGGGAAATACATGCCTTTTGTCAGAACAGTTGGTAGACTCAACCCACATCTGTGACCGAAATTCATCATCATCCCTTGTGAGGGCATCCATATTCGGCATGCTTGGCAAATTATCAAGGTAGGGAATATTCCGCTCATGAAATGGCACGTGGGACTCGTAGACTCTTGGTCTAGCGAGAGGTGGACAAACATGCTCCCTCGTCAGCTCAGGTTCAACATTCACATGCTCCCTCGTCAGTTCAGGTTCAACATTTACTTCCTTCTCCCCATCATTACCCTCATCGTGGAAGGGTGTGTCATCCCCAGACTCATCCGCATTGTTGTCATAAGCACTATAATCTTCCTAACTTTGTGCATCTGCCAAATTACGAGTAAATGCGTCGTCTATGGGCAACTGTGTGGTCAGGAGCTTTAAGAAGCTCGTTTTCACTGCACAAAAAGATAAGTTACCCAAAACCACAGAAAAATACTTTAGATAACGTTATATCACTTTATTTACAAGTCGTACTGACGTTTCATGATGGATATTTTCTTGTTGGTCATGACTCCCGGATGGACCACCGTGGTCCAATACTCCAGAACTACGCATATTCCAACTAGGGGCGGGGTCATAACTTGTAAAATTCATATCCGGACGGTACCCCTATGAAAAATATGAGTGTTAATACAAATCCAATTAGAACATAAAATAAACATCGCTAAAGCGTACTAAAATTGAAGTTCACCAGTCCTCTTGTTGATTATATAAAGTCGAAAAATTATTTTGTAGCTGCTCATTCACCAGTGGTGACAAGTTTAAATCAAGGCAAGCTCTTTCATCAACAATTTGTCCGGCAAAAAACTGCTCCAGAAAAACCACCCAATGATAGGGGGTTATCCCTATTATGCACGCCCTCATTACTGGGAACGTCTTCCACCTTGACGTACATTTCCAACAATTTTATTACAATAAATTCCATGTATTCATCGGGAATCCACAAAAAATCTCTAAGAGTTTCATTATCCTCGATGTTAAACTCAAAATAATAAGCAAACCCATGCGAAGTCACCGAATACGAAAATCTACCGGTTACTTTAAGGGTAACCGAACGCCTCCACTCACTCATCTTTTTTGCGTAACAACGATACCAATATGTTGTACTCCATAGTAAGCGACAATTTAACATGACATTGTAGAGGTGAATTATACCTCACAGAGTTATTCTCCACCAAAACCTCAACCCCCCCCCCCTCCAATATAGTGAAACAATTATTTTTGGCACTTCAGACATTGTAAAAAAATGATTGATAACAAGAAGAGAGAAGTATGAACGTATGTTTGAAGTTAAGTATTGAATGAATTTTCAAAAAATTGAAACGCCTATAAATAAAGCAAGTCCGAGTTTGGGGTGTAGAATTTTTTAAAGGAATTCACAGTACAATACTATGTTTTATGTATTTGAATTATTGTTATGTCGGTTAAATTATTGGTGGGCCCAATTAATATGTAATTCGCAGTATTATACTGCGTTTAAGCAATTCGCAGTATAGTACTGCGAATTACTTTTAAAAAAAATTAAAATAGTTCGCAGCACTATACTGCGAATTACATTAAAAAATTTTAAAATAGTTCGCAGTACTATAATGCGAATTGTTTTAACGGCAAAATTTCCGTTAAAGTAATTCGCAGTACAGTACTGTCAATTACCTATTTGTAACTTTCTTTTAAACATTAAAAATGTGCTTTGTGTCCAATTAATCATCATTTCAGTTTCGGACTCGAAAAAAGAATATCTCAAGGTTTTGCTAGTAGCAGACCTTCTCATGATGTTTCTTCGAATGATCAGCACCAGAATCATGATGACCACTTTTATCTCTCTTTTTCTCTTTATCCTTGTCTTTGCTTCGATCTTTATGCCGATGTTTGTGTTTCTTATGCTCTTTGTCCTTCTCCTTGTCCTTATCTTTGTGCTTTTTATGCTTCTTATCCTTGTCTTTCGACTCACTTTTAGATTTTCCAGCTACAGTAGGGATGCCTTTCTCAGACTATGAAAAAAAGAAGTTAAAACATTACTTAAAAGACGCTTACACAAACGAACTATTGTCGCTCAAGATTTACTCAGTAAATTTCTTACAGGAGGCAGAACAACTGGAGCCGCTTCACGTAGTTGAAAAGCTTCTCCAAGAACATCGAGGTCAAACGGCTGGATGCGGGAACTCGTCCTTCTTGACAAGGAAGCGTCCTGTATAAGCTGATCCAACTGCATCCCTTCCCCTTTCCTAATTTCTGTGTCTCCCACCACATTGTGAAGATAGTGGGTATCTGAAATAGACAACGGAAGTGACCTCTTGCAGAAGAACTCATGATGAGGCAACAATTTGAAGTGACTGATAAGATCCACAGCACCTGTAAGTTCTTTGGGCCCTGGTGGTGCATTTTGACCATATCAAAAACAGTATTAAACTAATTCTTGATTAAAAACAACAGGCATTCTAAAGAGAACAATATTAGAACCTGAATTTTAATTCATCATCAGAATATCAATATATAAATCTAAGCCTTTTGAGAAACCTTATGCTCTTTAGCAGTCCAGCATCTTTCCAGCACCTCACATGTGACTAAAATATCAACTACCTTTGCTAAGATTTAATCAACTTTGGCTTATAATAGTCACAATGATCCCGAACTCAAAGAATACTAATCTGACAGCTAACACCATCCAAATGATGAAGGAAAATGCTTGAGAATACATTGCTTTGTGATATAAACTTCTACAAAATCTTATTCTATGATAAACGATGTAAAGCCCCAAAGATAACATTAGCATTACTAATCCTTTATCTTTCTCCCAAATGAACAAAGATATATTTGTCCTAGTGTTGCATAAGAACCACACAAAAATGAGAATGCAGTACAAGATCATTTCTACATCCGGAAAGAGATTACTGGCCAACACAACGAGGACTGCAAAAGCAAATAAATCAGCCAACTGCAGGTTTTAGCAAGATACTGATGAAATGAAGTATTTTACTGTAAATCAGAACCTAGCTATGCAAATTAAGACCCTCACAATATCAAATGTCTGCAGTAGTCAATGCAGGGCAACATGCAAAAAGACTATGTTACAATTCTGTTTCAAAGGGAACATAATGCTATAAGGGTCTTACCTCTTCCAAAACTCTTGCTATCAGGATCCATACAATTAGTAACAAGTACGTAGGTACAGCATTATCTCCTGGCAAGTGTTGATAGGTTAGAAACAGTCCAGAACTATCTTTTCTGGGAACATCAAGAATACAGCACTGAAATTAAAACAAAATGGATCGAATAAGCAGAAACCTAAGTTGCGCGGACTATTCGATTTTGGTGACGTCCCGGTCCCAATACGAGGCAGGGACGGGAGTAGGATACATCCTGGATTCGGTCAACTGACTTCGGACACTTTGACCGGAGCCCATCGACAAATTTGGGAGAAAATTTGAGATTTTGATTCTCAAAATCAAAAATAAAACAGATTTAGGAGAATGAAAGAATAATGTCCATCTTGGAGAATGAAAGATTGAATTCATGTAAGTTTTTAACAGAATATCTCTTAAAATTTACAATATTTTTATAGCTCTATTTTTTATTAGCCGAATCCCCGCACCCGTATCCGGATCTGGATCCGTTCCCCCAAATCTTAAAATTTAGATTTTGCCGAATCTGATTCTCGGATCTGTCCCCGTATTGGATAACGGGACCCAAGTCCGAGCAACTTATGCAGAAACTAGAAGATATAACAGTAATGTCGGGACCACCATACAGAACCAGAAGGTATTAAAAGGGTTCATCAACCTTTTTGGTATCTTGTCCAAAGAAAAGCTACCTGATACTCTCATTTTGCATAAGCTCTACTGGTCTAACATATCCGAGATATGAAGCGTGAGGAAAAGAATGCGACAAAACAAAGCTAAATCCAGAGCAAAAATACAACCTTCTTTGGTGAAGCTAATAGATAATTCAGAATGTGGGTTCACACAGAACTATTCTTTCAGTTTCTAATGCTCCAGCTTCCAGGGGGGTTGGGAAGTCTTACAGTGGACATCCACTGATACTTTGAAAAAGGAAGTGGAATAAAACAAAAACTAAGAAAACCAAAATCTACTAAGAGATGAAGTAGGCAAGAAGTTACTCAATATTCGGCACTATGCTTTTCACAAGATGTAGCAGGTTCTTTCTTTGTTAGATAAGTAAGGAGGCACGCTGTACTTAAGCAATGATGTCCACATCTACAATAGTAGGGCAGAAGAGAAAGATGAAAAAAGGAAGTGGTACTGGATGTCCAATCAGATTGTTAATGGGGAAACCAGGAAAAGTCCCTCCAAAAGAGAGAGAGGGGGGGCATTAAGAGCTTGTTTTTTTGTAGCAATCACAAGGACAGGAATTGCAAACGATCAAGACATCAAAATTTTATACAAAATTAACAATGACATAGTTCATAATTGCAAAAGATTGATAATTTCTTTTTCTTTTTTATAATTACATACCACATCATCTAAGCAGTGGAATTACTACAACATTTTATTCTAAGCTTGAAATATGCCCCTCATCAAATCATGCAAAAAAGGATACCCAACTAAACAACTCCTGACAGAGATTTTTTGCACTGCAAATATCTCACTAACAAAAAGTAGATGTGCAAACTCTTGGTGATCATGATTCAAAAAAATTGATTTTCCAATCATTATCTCTTCTTTCCGTATTCCTTTTCAACAGCTAACAGCAATTCTCACATTCCTCATTCAGCAAAATCTCATACTTACAAACTTCAATTATCAGAGATGTCTCCCAAGAAATAGCAGATTATCAGCCTAAGTTCAACATTTACAGACTATTACTTCACAAATATTATAGGATCAAGCAATTTAAGTTTTGACCCATAGCCATCATAGTACTCGCCCAACTTACCAGAACAATAAGACTACTAAAGGGAATAAGGTTAATTAAAGGATAAGCAATTTCTGAGGTCTCAAGTTCGAAACCCACTGGGTGCAAACAATTTCTGAGGCCCATCGAATTGGGTAAAACCTGAATTAACCATAGTGCACTTGTGGAAAACTCCTTGCCGAGGGCCTGTGGACCCCCGGATTAGTCGGAGCTCTTAGAGACTCGGACAACCGGTGCAAATAAAAAAAAAGGGGTAAGCGGAGAGTTGAACTCAGAACACCAACCAAAGTAGATAACTCCGCTACCAAAGTTCCTAAATTTAACTTACAGAATATACGCAGTACTAAAAAAATCCGGATACACACCATAGTTCAATAACATTAAAACAATATACAACGTGGACGTTCCAAATCTCTAGTCATTTAAAGCAAACCTATTTCTGTCACCAAGGAAACATTTTGATCTCAGAATTTAAATATCAATATAACCGTTGGAAAACATAATACGAGCAAAATTTCCAACTAGGAAAAAGGAGCTTACTCGATGAAACAGAGAGATCCAAGAGGCAAATGTGAGCTTCGCGAAGCACAAATTCCAGTCAAATATGCTCCAGAAGCAAGCAATTCAAATCAGGAATTAGGGTTTTAGCAATTGACCACAAGGCTTCGTCGTCGAATAAATAATTTGTTTCTGATACGCTTGTTCTTGAACTGAAATAAACCCTAATTCCTCTTTGGCATAAAATAGTTGAATAACGATTGGCTCAGGAAAGAAGAAAATGGACTTCTCGCTTTTGCTTCTATGATGATACTGTCAACCTTATTTTTATTATTATTGTAATAGTAATAATTTATTCTTAGATACTTTTCCTATATTTCTAGTTTGACGTTAACTGCCCCTGATCTGGATTATGTTAGAGGGAGCTTTCCGTCATTTCAGAGTACCATTGATGACGACGACTGACAGTTCTCCATGAAAGGAGGAAATAGAGAGCAGAAAATCTGCTTTTCTTAAACAAAAATAGAAGATAAATCGAATGTGATAAAATTATGTTGAATTGAGAATTTGAAAGGTTTTATCTTTATTGGACTTGTTCCACGCAAATTTGGATACAATAATGTTTTGTGGATTTTGTGTGACATTGTCCATCTTGTTAAAAGATTCTTATGACGCATTCATATTTATGGTGGATATGCTACAAATCAGTGACACTTGTGAGCGTTTGGACATAATAATTTCAAAATAGGGGAAAAAAATATTGAAGTAAAAATAATATTTGAAATATAGAGTTATAATTGGACATAAATATAATTTTGGATTGTTTTTGAAGTTATTTGAGCAATTTGAGTGAAAATTTTAAAAAACAACTTATCGGAGTTTTTCAAATTTTTAAAAATTTCCAAAATGCATCTTCAAGTGAAAATTAAAAGTTTTATGAACAAACGATAATTTCGAAAAAAGATTTTGAAAAAAGAGAAATTTTCTTATGTCCAAACGGGTTAACGCTTGTTTGGATTGTTGTTACATGTCGTTATGTATCGTATTGTATTGTATTATATGATGAGTATAATGTTTGTATAGATTGTATTATACATCGTCGTTTCATGATATCATGCACAAATGAAGAATAAGTAATATTACTAAGAAGACGAAATGACTTCCTGCCCACTTAAACTTGCATCAGTTTGTAAAGCCGATATATGAACTCTTGAGTTTCCCATTTGAACAACTTTGCTTGAAAAAATGGTTATTAATAAACAGTTGTGATGGTGCGTGTTGTTCAATTGATGTTGACATAGATTAAATTTAATATTTTGTATATCCACATCATCCATTCATTCAAATTTTGCTGACACATGTATATTTTATGTCCCAATTTGTGGGCCCAATTTTGTTCCAAGTTTAGTTTATTAAATTTCTATTAGTTATTCTTCTCCTCCTAGGCAAGAACCGAAAACATAAGCTCCGGTAATGGAGACTATAAACATAAGTTCCGATAATGGAGACGGAAATCCAATTAAATTTTACCTATTTGGGAAGAACATTTACCAGTCTCAGTATCAACGCAAGCTTCTCAGCTTTTAGTAATTGCAACAGTGATAGATCCGGCGAGTTTCCAGTCGACTCTTCACAAAGTCGGCAATTATTTTTGTCTTGCCTTCTGACAATATTAATGAATTAATCGAGTAACTTGTCTCCGGTCTCGAACCAAATTTAATTAACAAGAAAGAGAAAGCAGAACAGAGATTAGACTCCTCTCTAAGAACAAAAGCAAGCGACAACGGAGATTAGACTCCTAGAGTCTAAGTTTAAATCTTTCATGGAAGATGGTATCCTTACTATGTTTTGAATCTTTCATGGAAGATTTAGTTTGATTTCGCCTAAATTGTTGCTCCTCTGTTTTGAATTTTTAAAATTGTTGCGCTTCATTTCACACTTGTGAGGATTTAATCCTACTTTTCATTTCTTTCAACTCTTCAAAGTGCAGTAAGAATGACTTTGACATTTGTGGACTGTGTTAATTTGATTTTGACCGAGCAAAATAAGCTTCGACTATGATGTTTATACTTTTATTTATTTTCATATATTTTTAATAAAAACAATACTATTCACGTGCCTTTGCAGTGTGATTTACACAAAAGTTAGCCATGTCAGCTGTGCCGCTTCCACATAGGCATAGTCAACGGTCAAATGAGTTTATTAATATTCATTGCATCAAGTTTAAGTGTTCAAATGAAAAATGTGCAAGTTCATGTATCGGCTTTTAAAATAAATACAGGTTTAAGAGGCCAGAAAGCCATTAAAAATAGGATATGGAGTAAAATTATTATATTAAAAAGTAGGATAAATTATAAATAAATTATTTAATAATAAGAAATGTCAAGATGGGAGAAAAAGGTAAGGCAATGACACCACCATATCAAATCCATCATTCCACGAAGTAGCACTTTTCTTCATTACGCAACGATAAATACATACAATATAATAAAATTTAAGTAACAATCAAAACAAACATTGTATTTAAAGTAACAAACAATACATTAAAATAGGTCATACTCATCCAAACAAGCTGTAAAGGGGAAAATTTATATGATATTATTAATATGGTTTTTTACCTCTAAATTTTTTGGGCCCTTTGTACCATTCTAATCTCGAATTTCTCATGTTAATTAGCTATTCCTTTACTGCGTTGTTGCTTTTCTACTTAAATTCATACAGGTTTATAGTAAGTAATCTTATTATAGTCTCGTCACTACTTCATCAAGGTGAGGCTTGGTATTTACGAAGTACATGAGATCGGTTATACTCATACAACACTTCTATAATTTTTGTGCAGATCCTCGTGTTGGTCCCACCGATGCTTAGTAAAGATTACTCAAATTTGTTCTTATTATGAGGCTTGAGGTAGAGCCGCACAATATTCACAAGCCCTTAAGTCTCTTTTCTACCTTATTGTTGTTTACTTTATTTCACAATTGTATTTCATTTCAGACTCTCCTTATAATATTCTAACAGCTCATGTACTTGTGACACCGATTTTTGAGATTAGACTACGCAATATTGTTTATAAATTTTATTATATATTTCAAAGTATTTCAGTCTTATTCTATCAATATTTTGCTCTTAAATTGTTAAATTGCCTAATGGTTTAGCTAATGTTGGCTTGCCTAATAAGCGGATGTTAGGCATTATCACGCCCCCGTGATTGATATTTTGGATCGTGACAAGTTGGTATTATAGCATCGGGTTGCCTATGCTTCACTGTATTTCTTTCTTTATCAGAATTTGAATCATTCTTATCTTATTCTCTCACAGGTGATGAGGGAACGTATTCCCTTTGCAGCTAATTAGAAGCTGGAGCCTCAGGTTGTAGCCACTATCAGGGGTGGGGGTCCAGCCCGAGGTAGAGCTAGAGAAAGAGGAAAAGCTCAGCCTAGAGCACGTGCAACGGCACATGTTATGGAGCCTCAGATGGAGCAGGATGACGAGATCCCTGTTTTGACCAAGCCATATGGACTAGCTCAGGTCCTAGAGGAGTTCATTGCTACCCCAATGCTTCAAGACGCCCTAGTCCACATGGTTGGCCTGATGAAGAGTATGGCATATGCCGGTGTGTTCCCTGTGGCACCAGGCGTCTCTCAAGCTGGGGGAGGATCCCAGACTTCCTCTACCATTTAGGACAGTTCAGCTTATTGTTACTACACAGCCTGGGGGGAGATCCGCAATGTCAGTTGAGGGGTTGAAGAGGTTGGACAAGTTCACCAAGTTGCTTTCCCGTCACTTTGGAGGTACACCTTCTAAGTACCCCCAAGAATTTTTGGACCGTTGCCAAGAGATATTGCTCATCATGGTCATAGTGGAGATCCAATAAAGTTGCCTTCACTGTGTTTCAAATGCATGGTTCTACCAAGAGGTGGTGGCAGGTGTATGTTCAGGGCAGGTCAGCAGGTTCACCTCATGTTACTTGGGCTCAGTTCTCGTAATTTTTCTTAGAGAAGTTCATCCCCTTACTCAAAGAAAGGAATTTTGTAGTTAGTTTGAGCGCCTTCAGCATAGTAACATGACCGTTACTCAGTATGAGACCAGATTGTTCGACTTATCATGCCTTGCAACTATTTTATCCCTGCTGAGGGGGAGAGCATGAGAAGGTTCAAAGATGTCCTCATCTATGGCATCAGGATACAGATAGCCAGAGAGACCGAGGATGATATTTCTTTTACCTAGGTAATGGAGATTGTTAGGCGTATCGAGAGGATTCATGGTTAGAGTAGAGAGGCAACATCTAAGAGGAGTACTATCCTAGATTGAGGATCAACATGCCACAACAGGGTACTCATGCCATGATTCTGGCATTGGTTGCTCTACCACCCGCAAAACCAGCTAGAGGCGGGGGTCACGTAGCCCGAGGTGATGGTCAGAAGTTAGAGGTAGACACAGTCAATGAGAGGTTGTCCCATAGGTAGAGGATAGGTTTGTGGGGCTCAGCCTAAAATGAGGAGGATAGACTCCCTAAAATATCTCTAGCCTCTGTTGCTCCTTAGCAGTCAATGATGGTCTAATCTCAGGCCAAACCGTAATGACTACATGCACAAGAAGAATTATAGTGTTTGATAACCATGAGTTAGCTACTCTGGTGTATGTGCTAAGGGAGTCTAGGCTCCTCCCCAAGCCTGAAAGGTGGCTGGAGCAATAGGGATCATGCCCGCATGAGCTAAACTCGTATATACACACAGAATCTAAGCCAAAGTCTCCTGATGTCCAGGCATTGCCATAGGTCCTTTCGGATCCTGAGTTGATCTCACCAACTTAACAAAATCGGGAATTTTCTCCTCAACAGAAGCTACTAGTGGCTCCGTGGTGGCAGATCTAGCAATGGCCTCTAACCGTGATGTGTGCTCCACCCCTGCCTCTGCCTCGACCCCAGCCTTTCGTGGCCTTAGCCTGGGATACTGGATCCTTCTCAGTTGTACCAGAACATGTCATCACCATCTCTGAGAGAAAATAAGTGAAAAAAATCGAGCTTCATGATAAACAAGTTCGCACAATAGAGAATAAAAGCAGAGAAATTTATCCTAATAGCCTTGTAACATCTCGAAGATAAGTACAAAGGTTTCTGTACTGATCCACAATTCTATACTATACTTGCTTATGACTCGTGAGACCTATCTAACCTAATGCTCTGATACCAACTTGTTATGATTCAAAACCACCACCAATCGTGATGGCACCTAACCCTAAGTCTGAAGAGAAATAACCGCAGATAATGTTAAATCATAATACAACTCCCCAAAATTGGTAACTTTGAGTCATCAGCTTACACTCTACAGTATGAATACAAGTCCGAAATGCAAAAATATTGTCTGAATCAGAATAATAGTAAATTAACATAGATAGAGATACCAGGGACTGCGATTAGGAAGCATTTCTACCTTGCTCTCCAAAACAGAGCAAATAGTTTTGCTGGCAAGGCTTAACTGGATCCAACTCCAGAATTTGCATAGTTAAGTGCAGAGCGTAGTATGAGTACAACCAACCCCATATACTATGTAAGTATCATGATTAAAATCGACAAGGTAGTAGTGACAATAATTACTAATGATACTCACTTAATAACCTTCTTAGTTCATAAATATATAAGAATACAACAATGGTACCAAACTACGCATGAAATACAAGCATAACCAAATTAGTGCATATAGGGAAAATATGCGAGTCTTATAACAGTTTGACAACTTATCATATAGAGAAGATATGATTTATCACCAAAGGATCATCAATGTCAGCATATAGAGAAGAATCAATGTGCATAGGTGTTAGTATGCAGAAGATATATATCGTGCCTTCACTTTCCAATGAAAACAACATATAGAGAAAATATGCATAAAGAGGCATATATACATGCAAAGACTAGAATGTAGAGAATATATACGATAAAATCATCTATACACCCAGGGTGTTTGCAAATAGATAAGAGATGCAAAAGACAAATATTGATTTGTTTTCCTCATATCGTGTGTACGTCATCAAGCGAGAAACATAAGAGGACGACCCTAAGGGGATGAATCCTTATCCACACATTACATGGACAACTTTTGTGCCATAACATAATAAATGTATGGACCACTAACGTTCTATCATAACTCAAACCGCATGGACCAGGCACATGTTATCAATCCAGTCCATATCGTACAAAAAGCATATATATACAAGAATATATGTATATGGACAATGGATATCAAATTGCGAACTAATGGACATAAAAGTGACATGCTAAAGTGCATGCACGTGTGAAGTGTACTACCATATCTCAGACTATGCCGATACAAAATAACAACTATCATGGTTAAACAAGAAATTTGCCTATGTATGATATCTAGCATGATTCAAGTAGCTCACAAGGGTACAAACATATATCATGATAGCAAAAAGCTTAGTATTCAACACAAAGCATAACATAACCTAAGCATTATCCCGAGCATGGATATACACCTGATGCGCACACACATCCCTATCCTCCACATATGCATCACCCTCGGCACGTAGCCATCATCAACAATTCAAGAAACCAAGGCTAGGGAAGATTCTTACTTCAACAAGACAAATTAATACTACATAAACGCCTTCCCTCACAAATCGAACCTTGAGCGACCCTAATCTAGCAAAAAACAACTCAATAACGTGAAATAAAGATATATGAATCAATTCTAAATAGTAAAAAGCTTCAATTTTTATTTAATTTCCAAAAAGTCAACAAATGTCAACCCAGACCCACATGGTCAAAACAAGAATTCAAGGGTAGATCCTGACTACTCATAACTCCACGAGTCCAAATATTTGATTAGATTCCAAAACCAAATCCAAATCGACCCTCAAATTTCTGAATTTCATCCTCTTAAGTTGGAAGCCAATTTTCCTCTTTCAAATCCATGCTCCAAGTGCAAAAATTTATAGGAAATTGGATACATAATCAACTCCAAGTAGAAAATACTTAACCACAAAGTAGTGATGAAAAAGTTGTCCAAAACTCTCCCTGTAGTCGAGCTCCAAAACTCCAAATAACAAAAAATATACCAAACCCTCAAAATATAAGTTTGACCAACGATTTTTTCATCTGCGGACAAATCCATCGCAAATCAATGACGCTTCTGCGAGTCCATTCTCGTATCTGCAATGATCACATACTCATCTCGCCTTCGCACCTGCGATCAAATCTTCCGCATCTACGAAACTGAATGTTCGACATTAGAATATGCACTAAGCAACTCCTCAACCTGCCCATCCTCGTAGGCTCACACACCAGCTCTGCAGGTGCAACTTTGCACCACTTTTCCACAAAAGCGACCCTTCACAGGATCAACCTACTTCACAAAAGAGACCATCCTCCACACTTGTGATCAAACCTCAACATGTGTGATACACCAAAACCGAAACTACCAAACTATTTACAAATGGTACGAAACCATATTGAAACATACCCTCGTCCTTCGGAACCCCGACCAATCATACCAAAAAGTACAATCACCTAATAAAATTGTATTCCAAGCTCAAAACATCACAATAACTTCCAAAATCACGAATCACACATAAAAAATCACGTAACATAACTCTTAAGTTCAAGAATTTTCGAACTTCAAACCAAGCGTCTAATTCAAGCCTAACCAAATATGAATTACATCCAAACTTTGAACACAAGTTTCAAATGAAAAAATGATCATATTCCAAGTTTTGTAACAGCAATCTAAATACGATATCATCAAAGTCAGCCTCCGGTCAAACATATAAACTCTCCAAACCTCTAAATTGCCAACTTTTGGCAAATAGAGCCAAAATATCTTTGGAACCTCCAAATTCAAATTAGGATATACGTATAAGTCTAAAACAATCATACAAATTTATTGGAACCATAAAATTTCCAAGCCGAGGTCATCTACTCAAAAGTCAAACCTTGGTCAAGTCTTACAACTTAAGCTTCCAAAATAAGACAAAGTGTCTACGATCACTTTCAAACCTTCTCGGAACCAAGATAACCAAACCCCACAAATCATCAAACAATAAACACACATACATGAAGCATAAAATACAAAATAGGCTCAAATATACAAAACGACTAGTCGAATCATTACAACGCCACAGTTGATCCGGCCATATTTCAAGGCCCCGATTTTGATGGGGCTTCCAACTTTATCCTTAGTCCAAAATTTTCTTGTGTTATGTGTTTTGACATCCAACCTATATCCACCCAACTCACATTATGATGATGTCTTAGTATCCTAACGCCTGTTTACCCTCAGGTGGGTCCTATGTGGCTCGAGTTTTACTTAAATTGTACTTGTAAGCTTAAAACAAATATGAATTTATTGTAAAAATTTGCGGAGCTTTACATTATCCCATAGATAAATTCATCCTCGAATTTTAGTCTTTGATTATATTCATGATTATGTCATCTCAATTTAGCCAAAGTCAAATCTGTAGTTTTCAACCCACAAACTCGCCTATCAAGAATCTCAGTCGAGTCTTTCCTAGTAATTCAAGCCTTTATTCTCAAAATATGAACATGTTTATTAAGGATAGAAAATGGTATTACCACTAAGGTGAGTTTCTCATTTTCACATGTATCATGTATGCTATGTCACCCACATATTTCCATAGTTAGATAAGTAGAAAATCGAGTACACTAAAGGTATTTTTGGTGGTAAAGAAAATTACGTGCATACGTCTGCTCCTTCTAGAAGCCTCATGTACCTTGAATATGTATGCTTTTCCATTTGATCCCTGCGATACCTTTCATTAATGGTTCTTTTTTAAGAATACTATATGATATCACTTTAATCCCACATTCCCGATTACGTCCATTTGAATAACAATTTCATACTTGAGATGCTATATATTTGCTTCCATTCCTCCATCCTCTATAGTTCTTTTAGAACTAAGGTTTCATCATAACCCTTAAAGTGATGCTATTTAACTTGTTCTCTGTTTTCATATAGTTAACAAAATTCATACTTAAGATTGTTCTTAACGGGTAAGGATCCATTTTCTAACTTTTCGCGTGGTAAAGATTTTAAAATCGTGCCACCCTCTTTATGAATGTATTTCATGATGTCGTCCATCTATTTGAGATACATTGTGACTTAAAGTCTAAATCTATCTAGGACATTCCTTTATCCATCCAGAATCTAGTACGATATTTTACTATCTTGTTCATACCAATAACATATAGTTTATAATCTCGCCTTTTATGGTAATCACAAGTAGGGTTCCTTCTGTCATGACCCAAAACTATCACCGGTTGTGATGATGTGCAACTCCATTTGCTAGGCAACAGAATTATAAAATAATGCGGGAAAATAATAACAGATGCAGAATAATGAGTCTGAAAGTCGAATAATCAAAGATAAATAGCAAATCTATACAACAAAACCCTAGAAACTAGTAATATTGAGTCATGAGATCTAATATATGAATAGAAGTGTGCTAATACAACATACTGTCTGAAACAATAACAATAATGAATGATAGAAAGAGACACTCGGGACTACAATCAGGAAGCAACTCTATCTCACGTCTCAACTGCTAAAGCAGCAACTCTCAATACTCAGCTGCATTCTACTCCTGAATATGCAAATTAAGTGCAAAGAGTAGTATTATTATAACCAACCACATGTACTCAGTAAGTGTCATGGCTAACTTTGGGGGTATAGTGGCAAGAGTCATCAATAATAACCACTTATCAAACCTGTCCAGTTCATAATATACAAGCACACAACAACAATACCAAAATCTAAGCATGAAAGTATGATATAGCCAATCGGTGCGCATAAAGAAGATATGAATAGGTTTCGTAATAATTCTAATAGCTCAGCATATAGAGAAGATATATGTGTAACATCAATAAGTCACGGACATATGCATATAGATAAGATATGTATGAATAAGCAAGTCAAGTTACACAGGTTGACATATAGAAAAGATAGGTAAATCATTTCTTCAACAAAGCACGCATATAGAGAATATATGCATAAAGAGGCATGTATACATTCTGGAGCTAGCATATAAAAAATATATGCAATGAAAATCATGTATACACCCAGGGTGTTTGCATATAGAGACATAATACGTGTGTACATCGTCAAGAGAGAAACATAAGAGGACGAACCTAAGGGATGGATCCTTATTCACACAATGTATGGACAACTCACGTGCTATAATCATGACAATTGTACGGATAGCTCATGTGATATAACAGCTCGTCCTGCACGAACCACTTGCGTAATATCATTCCTGTCCGTTTCACATAGAACATATGCAAGGATACATATGTACGAATAATGGATATCAAATCACATAGTCATGGATTGATAAAATATTATTAAAAGGTGTATGCATATGTGAAGTGTACAAATATAGCTCAAATTAGGTGGATACGCCATATAATAATAAGTTTCATGTTCAAATAGGAAGTCAAATTCTACACATAATCTTTAGCATGATTCAAAAAGTCAGTAATCATACAAATTATTAAAACATGAATCATAGTAAGCACACCGTCCAAACAAGGATAAAGGAATCATAAAGTCCAATCCAGTTATTAATCATACATAACACTCGCATTACACTCGTCAGCTCGCATATAAATCGATGTCCATACATTCCAACAAGACAAATATTCGATCACGAGGAAAGAAGAGCGGACCATTGAAAGTGTCAATTCCTATCTGCCCAAGGTAGAGAGTTCGACTTCAAATCCAACGATTTATTGACCTATGCTCCCTCACAACAAAGTTATGCAAGATGCTTATTTCAAACGAGCAAAATTAATACTCCAAGAAAGCATATCGTCCCCTGAACGGTTCAAATATAGTTAAATAACACACCAAGATGTCAAATAAAGCCATATGAATTAATCCCAAATAATAAATCTTCCATCTTTAATCATATTTACAAAAGTCAAACCAGGACCACATGGTCAAAACTTGAGTCAAGGGATATATCCCGACTACACATAACTCTACGAGTCCAAATATGTGATTAGACTTCAAAACCGAGTCAAAATTGACTCCCAACTTCGTAATTTACACTCTCTTACATTGTAGGCTAAACCCCCAAATTTCTCTTCCAAATTTCATAATCTTAATGAAACAATCTATGGGAATTAAGATATATAATAAAAATCAAGTAGAAACCTCTTACCTTCACGTTAGTAATGAAAACCCCTTCCAAAATTGACTCTAACCGAGCTCCAAAACTCAATATAGTGAAAAATGAACAAAATCCTCGAACTATAACATTATGATAGGGATTCCACATCAACTTCCAATGTCACTTCTGTGACAAAAAACTTGGATCTACAAGATTCACTAACCAGCCATCCTTCGCATTTGCGCACAGCAATCGCTTCTACGAAGGCACAAGTGCGACCAACCCATCGCTTATGCGATACTAAAGATATGAACACACCTCCGTATCTATAGGCCTCCATCCCCAAATCCTCCTGCCATGTGTGACCAAAGTTCTTGCTTCTACGTTCTTGCACCTAAGCAAATATCGCATGTGCGACACACCAGCACCATAACTGTCCATAATCACGAAAAATGGTCTAAATCAATCCTAAACACACCTGAGCCCTTGGGTCCCCATCCAACCATACCATTAAGTTCGAATACCTAATTCAAACTTATTGAAAGGTTGAAGCATCAAAATAGCAATAAAACCACGAACGACGATCAAAATTCCCTCTTAATTTTCAGACTTTCCAACTTCGTCAAGTCATTCAACATATCGGAATCGCCTTATAAGGTAAGGTCTTTAATCAATATACACCCAACTGCTTTATTGTTCCAGTTGAATAGATTTAGGGCATATCCTCATAAACTTTACTTTTTACGAATTCATTAACCTTAAAATGAGACATATCTGTTGACATCTAACTTAGTCCCTTCATGCTTTATTATTTTACTTCAAAGGGTCATCCTAATATTCATAATGTTTATTCTCCTGAGTTGTTTTACTTCAAAAGGGTCATAATAATATTTATAGAATTTATTACAACTATAACAACTTTATTTTCAATTTTAATATAATGCTTACTACGTTTTGTTGATTACAATAGCAATTTTAGGAATATTAAGCATTGCAATTTATTTTTAACCGGTTCAAGCATTCATATAAAGTGGCATATTTTTTTATATTATCTATCACTTCCTCCATTTAAATTATTTTTTCTATTATTATTATTACTATTATTATTATGGACATTTAATTAAGTAGTAGTGCAAATAGGCCTAAAAAATCTATCAAGCTAAACCTCATTTTGCCAATAAAGCAAAAATCATTTGTCAATCCAAACCATTATAAGTCCACTTGCTTAGCCCAACCAAAATCCCAAAATCCAATTCTATTTTCCCGTGTAACCCACCAAGCCCATCCGTTATAATACCTAATTGTTTTACAAATTAACCAAAAACAATTGTCTCTTACAACTTGTTTGGAGGATTGTTTTCCATTTTATCGTATTGTATCGTATTGTATTGTATTGTTTGGAGGATTGTTTTCCATTTTATCGTATGGGATTGTTTCCTACTTTTCTTTTTGATTATGCTCTAACTTATTGCTCAGTAATTCTATTTTACCCTTTACCTTTTTTCTATTTTAACTCCAGATCTCCAACCTATAACCTAATTTATTTATTTTTTCCAGAACTTCTGGAGCCAACATTAAAGGTGTTTTACCGCATTTTGTTTTATTTTTCTCATAATTTGCTTTTAACTCAATTTTAATTAGTTGTGCTCCTTTGTTTTGCCTTCTTCCGTCTCGCTCATTTGTTCTGCTTTCTT
Organism: Nicotiana benthamiana; assembly: GCA_034376525.1. NCBI lineage: Eukaryota > Viridiplantae > Streptophyta > Magnoliopsida > Solanales > Solanaceae > Nicotiana > Nicotiana benthamiana. Next base: position 12,109,939 of record CM067338.1, on the reverse strand, counting down.
AAGATGTTTTGCCTTCATTTGTTTTATTTTTTCAATTATTTTTATGCATATTTTTATAAATTTAATATTAAAATAACGGTATTTTAGTAAACTTATCAGTTACATTACAGTACGGTACAGTTAAACCAAATAACAAAAACAATAATGAACAATACAATCTATCCAAACATTATATTTATAAACACAATACGATACATTACGACACAATACAATACTTTATAAATCAACGGGGAACAACGATCTAAACAGAGTGTTAATCCCCAAGACAAGCATCTTCAACACCTTCTGTTTAAACATTGCGAAAAACTCCAATGACACTGACTTCTTATTCGCTTCTCTTTCCAATTAAGATTTGATCTTTAATACCTTTCCATTTTTTATGTTTTACTCAACTTTTTTATTGTAACGAGCCGATCGGTTGACTTAATCTCTAGAGTGTCATTCGATAGTTTTAGGCTATGAGTAGCTTCACTTCAGGTATTATGACATGTACCCACGGTTTTAATTGAATTTCGGGAAGTTCGGAGTTAATTTGAAAAGAGAATTCTCATTTTAGAAGCTTTAAGTTGAAATAATTAACTAAGATTGAATATTTGAGTAAACAACCTCGGAACCGGGATTCGAAGGTTCCAAATGTTCATATGATAATTTCGAACTTGGGCATGTCCGGGTCGGGTTTTGGAAGACCTGGGAATATTTCAGCACCTATTGTGGAAGTTAGCATTTTTGGAAGAATTTTATAAGTTTGAGTTGAAGTGCATTTCAGTTTTATCAATGTCTATTTAGGATTCCGAGTTTGGAAATAACTCCATATGGTGATTCTGGTGTTGGGAGCACGATCAGAAGAGAATTTGGAGGTCCGTGGGTCATTTTGGAGTCACTGGGCTAAAGATAGAAATTTGAAGGTTTTTAAGGAGTTTGATTGGAAGTGGACTTTTTTATATAGGGGTCGGAATCCAATTCCGAAAGTTGGAATAAGCCTATAATGTCGAATTTCACTTATATGCAAAATTGGAGGTCAATCGGATGTGATCTAATAGGTTCTGCATCGAATGTAGAAGTTTGAAATTCTAAAGTTTGTTAAGCTTGAATTGGAGTGTGACTCATGATTTTAGTATTATGACATGTACGCATGGTCGGAATTGAATTCCAAGAAGTTTGGAGTTGATTTGAAAAGAGATTTCTGATTTCGGAAGCTTTTAGTTGAAATAATTAACTAAGATTGGATTTAAGAGTAAACGACCTTAGAATCGGGATTCTAAGGTTCCAGCATGTTCATATGATGATTTCAAACTTAGGCGTATGTTCGAATAAATCTAAAGTTCATTAAGCTTGAATTGGAGTGTGACTCATGATTTTGGTATTATGACATGTACGCGTGGTCGAAATTGAATTCGGGGAAGTTCGGAGTTGATTTGAAAAGAGAATTCTTATTTCGAAAACTTTAAGTTGAAATAATTAACTAAGATTGCATTTTTGAGTAAACGACATCGGAATCCGGATTCGAAGGTTCCATCATGTTCATATGATGATTTTGAACTTGGGCGTATGTTTGGATCAAGTTTTGGAAGACCTGGGAACATTTTAACACCTATTGTGGAAGTTAGAATTTTTGGAAGAATTTCATAAGATTGAGTTGAAGTGCATTTCAGTTTTATCAATGTATATTTAGGATTCCGAGTCTGGGAATAACTCAGTATGGTGATTCTGGTGTTGGGAGCGCGATTAGAAGCGAATTTGGATGTCCGTGGGTCATTTTAGAGTCATTTGGCTAAAGATAGAAATTTTAAGTTTTTTGAGGATTTTGACTGGAAGTGGTCTTTTTTTATCAGGGTCAGAATCCAATTCCGAAAGTTGAAATAGGTGTGTAACATCGAATGTGACTTGTATGCAAAATTGGAGGTCAATCGGACGTGATCTGATAGGTTCTGACATCGAATGTAGAAGTTTGAAATTCTAAAGTTCATTAAGCTTTAATTGGAGTGCGATTCATATTTTTCTATTATGACATGTACGCATTGTCGGAATTGAATTCCGGGAAGTTTGGAGTTGATTTGAAAAGAGAATTCTTATTTCAGAAGCTTTTAGTTGAAATAATTAACTAAGATTAGATTTTTGAGTATACAACCCCGGAATCGAGATTCAAAGGTTCCAACATGTTCATATGATGATTTCGAACTTGGGCGTATGTCCGGATCAGGTTTTGGAAGACCTGAGAATATTTCAGCACCTATTGTGGCAGTTAGCATTTTTGGTAGAATTTCATAAGTTTGAGTTGAAGTGCATTTCAGTTTTATCAATGTTTATTTAGGATTCTGAGTCTGAAAATAGCTTTGTATGGAGATTCCGGTGTAGGGAGCGCGATTAGAAGCGAATTTGGAGGTTCGTGGGTCATTTTGGAGTCATTTGGCTAAAGATAGAAATTTGAAGGTTTTTGAGGAGTTTGACTGGAAGTGGATTTTTTTATATCAGGGTCGAATTCCAATTCCGAAAGTTGGAATTAGGGGTGTGCATTCGATTTATCGATTCGATTTTGATCCCTATCGATAATTACTCATCGATTATCGATTGTACATATGCTTATCGTTATCGTTTCAATAATGTTTCGACTTTTTCGATTTCGATTTATCGATTTTTGGGGCTTATAGATTCGGTTATCGATAAAACCAATAAGAAAATTTGCAGGATTTTACCGAAAGTATATCGCTATAAACACCATAGCTGATTCAGCAAAACATATTTCATTTTTTAAAGTACATCACTTGTACAATAGCGTATTCCAAACATACTTAAATAATTAAGTAATAAATAGGAGCATCTCCTTAGGTAGGAGACAATGATCAAAAATTAAAATGTAATATTTTTTTTTAATATAACTGTCGATTCATTGATCTCAAAGAATATGTACATCATAGGTCTCTATAGTAGTTCGGACTAGCTACTACACTTTTAAAAGTAACCTCTCTACTATCTTAGCTATCTATACACAAGTATCATATCATTAAGAATCTAATTACAATAACTAAGGAAAGCAATTAAGCTGTCTCAATCCAGTCTGCCAATATTTGCAATTCCTGCCTCGATGATGTATAAGTAAGGCAATCTCTCTACATGTCAGTTCCTCCACAAAAGCAGCTCCTTCAAATCGAATGTGGTTCCTTTCTCTCCAAATGAGTGCACTAGTAGTGACAAATGCAGAAGCTGTAATTGCATTTTGCCACAGTCTACTTTTTGCTTTGCTACATATCCAATGAAGTTCTGTTTTCCAACAGCCAAATGTTCTGGAATGCCCCAGCCATACACATATTTTGGACTACAATCTGTTAGTGATAGGACACTCAAAGAATAGGTGATTGAAGTCTTCAACATTCTGTTTGCAAAATACACAAGTTGCTGGAACTTGTATGCCCATATTCTGCAGTCTATCAACTGTAGGAAGTCTATGTTGAGCAGCTAACCAAACAATGAACTTATGCCTAGGTAGTACATTAGTAATCAGCATCAAGTTCTTCCATGCAACCTTATTGAAACTGGGGAGCATAGTGAGGTAAACTTCTGGATGTGAAACCTGTCCAGCCTCATACACTTTGCAGTCTACCAGTTAGATCTCCTTGAAGCTTATGACTCTCCAGTATCATAGTTCTGCTTTCCAGTACCTTTCTGACCACCCAAGAGGCTGATTTTGGCATGTTAATTGTGGCAATGTTACCTTGCTTAATGTAACAGGAATGAACCCATCGAACCCATAGGCAGTCTTTCTTCCTAGACAAGTCCCATAGCAACTTAGTGATGTCTACTTTGTTCCACACAGTCAAGTCTAGGATGTTAAGACCTCCAGCTGATATTGGTTTGCACACTTTGTCCCAGGCCACCAGTGCTCTTCTGGACAGATTTGCTTTGCCAGTCCAAAGGAAAGTTCTGCATATTGCTTCAATAGCTTTCAGTACTTTCTTGGGCATAATGAATACTTGTTCCCAATAAGTCTGAATGCCAAACACCACAGCTTTAATCAATTGGCTTCTACCTGCATATGATAGAAGCTTAGCTGACCAACAAGTGACTTTATCTGTGATCTTCTCAATTAGAGGCATATAATGATGGATAGCCAGCTTCTTAGAATCAAGTGGGATCCCCAAATATCTGAATGGAAGTTGACCTTCAGTTAATCCCAAGGTTTCAATTATTTCTTCTCTGATATTTTGCTGCACACCAGCCAGATAGATTGCGCTCTTGCTGATATTTTTTTGAAGGCCAGATGCTTCTGAGAACTGAAGAAAAGATTTATGCAATATCTGGATGGATATAATATCAGCTCTGCAGAACATGAGGAGATTATCAGCAAAACATACATGAGAAACATTGAGTTTTCTGCACTTGGGATGGAAGTTGAAGTTCCCATCCTTGTGCAGCTGCTGAAGTATTCTGTTAAGGTATTCCATAGCCAATACAAATAGGTATGGTAACATAGGGTCACCCTGTCTAATTCCTCTCTTAGCAGTGAATGGCTTAGTTAAGCCACCATTTATTACTAAGGAGTATGAGACAGATGTGACACAAGGCATGATATATTGAGTAAACTTTGCTGGAAAACCCAAATCAATAAGAATCTGCTTCAGAAAATTCCATTCCAAGGTGTCATATGCCTTCCTCAAATCCACTTTGAGAACACATCTGGGAGAGATACCTTTCCTTGAGTAACCCTTAAATATTTCATGGCTTAACAAGATGTTGTCAACAATACTTCTTCCTTCAATAAAAGCAGATTGAGCAGGACCCACTAATTCTCCAATGACAGCCTTCATCCTCCTGGTAATAACTTTAGAGATGATTTTGTATACTGTAGTGCAGCAAGCAATAGGTCTATAGTCTTTAACAGTGGCAGGTGCTTTAACTTTAGGAACCAGTGCTATGTCAGTGGTGTTGATCATATGAGGCAATTTGGATGTAGAAAAGAAATCCTTGGTAGCAGATAGGATGTCACCCTTTACCATTTCCTAGTTCTTAGTAAAAAATTCCACCGTAAAGCCATCTACTCCTGGTGGTTTATCTTTAGGCATTTCTTTAACAGCTTCAGTGATCTCTTCCAGAGTTACCTATCTAATGAGCATTCTTTGCTGATCTAGATTTAAACACTTCCCCTCTTTCATAATTTTAGAATTGGCACAAGGAAGTTCAGTAGCACACTCCCCCATTAATGATTGAAATACCTTTTTGAATTCCTGTTCCACAGATAAAGGATCAGTTAGTTTCAAACCAGTGTCAGTATAAATGGATGTGATGTTGTTCTGTCCTGTTCTGATCTTCCATTGAGCATGGAATTACTTTGTGTTAGCATCCCCACACTCAATCCAGCAAGCTTTGAACTTCTGCCTCAGAATTTTTTCCTCCACACAACTCCACTTCTCAATTTCTTCAATTGCAGCTTTTTCCTCAGTAATTCATGACTGTCTTAATAGGTTGTTTTGCAGTTGAACTTGAATAATACCTAGTTTTTCCCTTGCCTGAATAATTTTCTACTTGTAAGAGGCCATATGGACATTTATCTCCTTTAAATGTTGTTTCATGGTCTTCAATTTTTGCCATATCTGCTGCATAGGTGTGCCTTCATAATCCTGTCTCCAAACCTGCTGTAGAATGCTATGAAACTGAGGTTGTTCCATAACAGCAGTGTATAGTCTGAAAGGTTTAGGGTGCAGAGGTTGTTGATCTCCAAATTTGATTAGGATAGGGGAATGATCAGAGACTGAAGGGTTCATGAAATCAGCTTCCAGATGCCCATACTGTTATAGCCACTGAAAATTGCGCAGAGCCCAATCAATTTTACTATAAACTCTAGTGGAAGTATCTTGCTTATTGGTCCAAGTGACGTGCCAACCTTTGGCTCTGAGGGTAGTGAGTTTCAGATCAGAAATAGTGTCTTTGAAATCTTTAACTTCAGCATCAGTAACTGTTAGAACATAAGACACAGTTGAAATCACCACTGATCAGCCAAGCATCTTGCCTGGCAATATTGATTGACCTAAGGTCACTCCACAGTTGATTCCCGAGAAGTGCAGTATTATGGGCATATATAACACTTAGATGAATTCTGGCATGGCTTCTTGTATACAGTGAATATGCTGATCAGTAACAGAAGATATTTGGATATGGATGTGTGGTTTCCAAAGCAACCATATTCTCCCATTAGCAGCCTTTGAGTAATTGCATTGAACCTTCCAATCGTTAGCAACCTTATCAAGTGTCTTCTTGGCTTTATGTTCTTTTACTCTAGTTTCTACTACTCCCATAACATCTACCTTATTAAGAGCTAGGAAGTTTTTCAACTCCTTCTGCTTATGGGGCTGGTTAAGCCCCCTAATGTTCCATGTGACTATAATCATAGGGGATTAGGGGTTGATCTGTGTGAGGGTCCCGGATCAATCTGCTGAACCCTATTACCAGCCACAATCATAGTAGCCTTCCCTTTATTGCAATTATCAACCATTTGTTCACTGTTACCATTGGTTGCATTGACTGCAATGACTGCAATTTCAGGTCTCACTTGAATCTCAAGATCAGTTTGTGCAATCTGCTGAGCACTATCTAATAGGCTCTCATTCACCTTGTTAGGGTCTTGCACTTCCTACACCTCCAGCACTTCTGAAATGACTGCATTCTCATGGCTTACATGTACCTCTGCATTAGCTACAGACTGCTTTACAAGCCATTCTTTTTAGTGTTTTTCCCCTGCTATTTCACTTTGCCTTTCTGCCTCCTTGGTTTATCCTGCTCCTCCATATCCTTCTCTGCATTGTTATCAGCATAGTACCAACAATCCAATGAATCATGCCCAAATTTCAGGCAATGATTATAGAAACAAGGTTTCCAATCATACTCAATTGTCTGTATCTTAGGGCCATAAGGGTTTTCAATCTCTAATTGGTCAGGAAGAGAATACGCAGCATCAAATTCAACTAGGACTCTGGCAAGCGAAATTTTTTCATAATGCGCAGTAAATTTATCAGTGTATAATGGCTTGCCAACTGCACTTGCCATTTTGCTCAAGACCTCAGTAGACCAATAGCCCACCGGAAGGCCATGGAAACGAATCCATATAGGAACAGTGCTGAGGACATCACTCTGAAAAGTGAAATCAACTTCCCAGGGTTTCAAAACCATTGGTTTATTCCTATAGGAATAGGGCCCTGATTGCATGACTAAATCCCTATCCTCGATACTATTGAATCGAAAAATACAGTATCCTTCAACATGAATCAGTACCTGAGGTTTAGCCACGAAATTCCACACATGCATGACGAAATTATCCATAGTTTTCTCACTAGGATTATCGCCAATTATGAATCAAATCAAAGAATTTTACCAATAATCCAATTGAGGTTTCAAATCGTCCTCACTGATCTTAACAACCTTTTGCCATCTTGATCAGTGGGGGGGGGGGGGGGGGAGGGGGAAATGACAGCTGCTTGTCCATCTGAGTATTGCGGTTTCCTCGCACCACATCCGCTGCATTCGGAATGGTTTTCTCCGATCCAATAGCATCAGTAAACTGTAATCGGCTAACAGCGATATTGGAAAGTGCATCAGTCTTCAGCAATGACAATTCACAATGATCTACCTCTGCATGCAACGCCTCTGCTGATTGGAACTTTTGGGGCAGAAAACTGCCAAATGTTAATGGTTCAAGCTCCTTAGTAGTGCCATGCTCGGGTGTAACTAATTGCACATTAGTAGGTGGAGCGTTACGCCAGCGACGAGCCATGTTCCAGCGACAATGGCGATCCTGCTATTGTGCACCGGTTGAGGACTTAACGTGCGCCGAGAGCGAGTAACATTAAAATGTAATATTTTAGAAAGATGACAATTAAGGTAGTTAATTTTTCATATTTTAAAAAACTTTAATATTTACAAGACTTAAATTAAACATTATCTGGATTACTAGAAATGCGTCAATATCACAACCTTAAAAAGACTTTTAATAAATCTTAGATAGTTTCTTTTTACAAAAAAAAAAAGGATTAACAAAAAACTCCTTAAGCCAATCCAAAAATTTCCCCTTTGTATATAGATCTGTTAGTATAGTAGCATATGCCATTAAAGAAAAAGCAGTGTATCCAGCTAAGTAAAAGATATTCGCATCCATCTTCTTATAAGCAACTACCATAGCTGCAGCAACTACCATAGACTTTAAATAGATCAGAGAAATGCAATTAAACAACTTGCAATAATTAAGACTAAGCAATTTCTACCAGTTAATTATTTCTAAACAGAAGTTGACATTTAATTCTTACCAAGTAGAACATGGATGACAACATATCACTCTAATACTAAAAGAACTTATGGTAATTTAAGCAACGAGTAGTAGTAGTAATCCAAAGCATAGTTCCAGAGGTCACAAAACAAATACTAGTTTGACAAAACAAACAGTATTTCCAAAGCATAGTTCCAGAGGTAGTTGAGTCAACTCTTAACATGCCTTATTCTCTCCAAATATTGAAAGTTTTAACCTTTAAACCTAGAAGAAATTAAGAAAAATATTAAAAATTTTGTAATACATCACATTCTTTTACAAGTATATTATTTAAAATGGAGAACTTACATAACAACTAATAAACTCTAGCAAACATCGTCGGTGGAAGCTTTTTGCCAAGATTAGTAAGATCTAATAAGAAAATATATTAACAAGTCAAGCAATTAATATATTATTTAACTATCTTAAGCAATACAATAAAATTAATTAAAAGATATATACCTTCCTCGAGTGTCTCGAGAAAATCTAAATCTTCCTCAACATTTACAGGAAGCGATTCACTCCGAAGCCAATCTAGAAGGCACACTAGAGTTTCAATCAATTTAGGATTTAATGAACTCCTAAATTGGTCAAGAATAAACCCTCTAGTACTAAATGTACTTTTAGATTCCACACTTGAAATAGGAAAAGCAAGCACATCTCGAGCCATCTTAGCAAGAATAGGAAATCTAGGTGAGTTCACCTTCCACCAAACCAAGATATCAAAGTCCGATCTTTCATTTTCAGGATCTTCTGCAAGATACTTTTCCAATTCTGTTTTAGAATCTACACTTCCACTTGCAACTTTATGTTTCCTTATTTCATCTAAAAGTTCACCTAAACCAAGAGTTGAAGAGCTTGGCAAAGAGGTAGAAACTTCACCACCAATATCTTTTGAAACCGACTTAGAGACATACTCATTAAACAATGAACTCATATAAGTATGAACTTCTTTTTCAATAATTGTCCTTTCATCTCCAAACATCTTCTTAAGTACAAAACTAACAGTAGTAAACTTGTAGCGAGGATCCAAAACACAAGCAATGAAAATTATTTTGTTCATTTTTTTTGTTCACCCTAATACTTCTCAAATATTTTCCACATACTTGATGCCATCTCACCCAAACGTTTATCTTCAGTTGGTATTAATTGATTTAAGTAAACAGCAACTTGACCAATTTCAAGAAAATGGGCATTTAATGTTACATAAAGTGATACGGACACCTTCAAAGTGAGATTATAAAATATTTCAAGAAATTGTGCAATTCTCTTTACATCATCCCAATCAGTTCTTGTAAGCAGACCTACAGGCTTTCCATCTGAAATAGCATCAAACATAAGATAACTTGACAAGCCGATATCACAATCAGAATATTCTTTAATTGCATGCTCATATTCAATAGCCCTGATCAACATCAAGTAGGTGGGATTACACCTTGTAGGAACATCTAAGCATAAATACTTCTTGACAATATTTTCACTTTTACAATATTCCTGAAACTTCCTCAACCTAGCAGGAGACTGTCTAATGTATCTGACTGCATATCTAACACGAGCAATAGAAATACTTGACTCTTTTAAACCATCTTTCACAATAAGATTTACAATATGATCCATGCATCTCATGTGAAGGTGTTGACCATTCATGGAATTTGTTTCCCAATCATTTAATTTGTCGGACAACTTCTACACGGTCACATCATTTGAACTAGAATTGTCAATTGTGACAGTGAAAATCTTTTACAAACCCCACTCACGTAAATAATAAATAATACACCTTGCCATATATTCACCTTTATGACTAGTAATTGGAGAAAAGTTAATAATTCTTTTATGCATAATCCATTCACTATCAATCCAATGGGCTGTGATGCACCTATAGTTAATTTTTTGAATAGAAGTCCATGTATCAATGGTAAGACTTACTCTTTGACTTGTTCCTTTAAGAAACTTCATTAATTTATTTTTTTCCACATTAAAAAGAGCAAAACAATCCCGTGTAACAGTAGTACGGGAAGGAATATGAAAACAAGGTTGTGCCACTTTCATAAAGTTTCTAAAGCCTTCCTTCTCAACAAAACTGAACGGAAGTTCATCAACAATCACCATATGACACAAATCCATCCTACACTCTTCTTGATCAAATTTCCATGGAATAAGACCACCTTTATTACCCCCGGTAATGTTTGAAATTGTAATAGTTTTTGACCTTTTTCAACTTTATAACGATTCTTTGGACATTTACGATATGACCATTCAATTGTGTCGGACTTTTGCATTTTGTCTCAAAATATTCTTGTCCACAAAATCTACATGCATATTTATTATTTCCTTTAGCATCAACTTTTTCTTCAAAAAATTCCCATGCCCGAGATCGTTTTCTCCTTTGTTTTGAAACTGTCGAGTGAGTAGTTGCAACCGTAGACTCAGAATCTTTACTTTCATTAGATACTTTATCAATATTATCATTTTCAACCATATGAAGTGAATGAAGAATGTAACTTACAGTCTTAAACAAGTTGAATGAAGCAAAGCAAGACGAAGTCAGCACTCCTCGCTCTTGACTTAAAAATTATGACTGGAAAAAAATCAATTTAAATAAGTTTCTTACACATACGAAATTCATATATCTGCTTCAGTGTCAAACTTGCAATGTCAAAATAGCTAAAGCTATTCATGGCTATTCACTCGACAGTGAGATTCTAGGAGTAGCGAGAAATGACGATAATCAACGGAGAACAAATCATTCGATCAGAAAACTTATCAATTCTGAACAAAGAAGTTTAAGGTTAAGAAAAAAGAACAATATTATAAAACATATATGAAAAAATAAAAGACCCAGTTCAAATTAGAAGCTCTAAGCTCTAATTGCTCACAACTTTTCTTCTATTTTTGTCCTAGTAATTAAGCAACTAACTTTTAGTAAAACAAAGTTGCATGTACATCCCCTAAATTAATCCACTGTTTCTTGAAGTTTTTTCCAAGTGCATCCTTCCTTTAAGAAGCCATTTTTGAGAAATCTGTTTACTTTAAGGGTTTATGACTAAAAGTGTCCCCTTTCTACATTTAAATCAAGGCTGATAGCTATAAAGGTGTATATATGACGGACCAAAATAGACCAACCCTAACACACTCACCACCATTTTGATCATTTCTCTTTTTGCTTTTCATCTAATAAATATATACAAATTTGTTTAGAGTATGAGTTTGTTACGTCAAATGTCTTATTCGTACAAACCTTTTTAATGGTGTGTGATGCTTGAATTTATGTCTTCCTATAAAGGATTACCTGCCAAACATCATGACATACCAAAGCATTTAACTCTTCTTAGGTGTTTAAGGGAAATTACCAGCTTTCCAGCTACCTCTAAGTCGATTGTAAGTTTTTTTGGAGATGAATAAAATGCTTAAAATTTTGTTTTTTCTCAAAAAAAAAAAATCATGTCAGCTTGCAGTGTTGCAAATAACCAAGCCGCTAGGAGACCTATTTAAGGTTTGTAAAAATGAATGATTGTAGTCTTAACATGATACATTTGTATTACAGTACTATAAACACATACTTTATGTGCATATATTCAACATGATTCACAGTGAGAGCAATCCATTAAAGTATTAAACAATTGGATTAGCTACACACTTTGTTATTCCCATATGAAATACAAGCTACATATTCATACATGCTTGGGACACAACAAACTAACGACGAAAACAAAAAGCATCATATGAAACAAAAACCATCAGAGCACCACCAGGTGTTTTATGGAAAGGAATTAGAAGTATTGGAAACGATGATAATCAACAAAGACTATCTTTCCGACAAACCAGATCTTGATTCAATGGTGGCGAGTGCCGATTTGAAAGTAAACGCTGAAATGAGGACTCACACTCACTGAAGACTAAAGAGAGGCGGGCAAGCGATGGCTGCGATGCTGAAGGAAATAATAGGGTATCAGGGATTTACGGTTAAATGAAGGAAATGGTAGTAATAATATTATAAAATAAGGGTATATTTATCTTTTAATATATCTTATCGGTTTATCGAGAAATCGATAAACCGAAGAGGACAAATCGAAATCGATAACTCGATAAGGAAAATTTTATAATCGAAATAGAAATCGATATATCGACAACAAATAATCGATTCGATTTATTGATAAATCGATTCGAATGCACACCCCTAGTTGGAATAGGTGTGTAACGTCGAATGTGACTTATATGCAAAATTGGAGGTCAATCGGACATTATCTGATAGGTTCCGACATCAAATGTAGAAGTTTGAAATTCTAAAGTTCATTAAGCTTGAATTAGAGTGTGATTCATGATTTTGGTATTATAACATATACGTATGGTCGGAATTGAATTCCGGGAAGTTCGAAGTTTATTTGAAAAGAGAATTCTCATTTTGGAAGCATTAAGTTGAAATAATTTACTAAGATTATATTTTTGAGTAATCGACCTCGAAATTGGGATTCGAAGGTTCCAGCATGTTCATAAGATGATTTAGAACTTGAGCGTATGTCCCGATCGGGTTTTGGAAGGTCTGGGAACATTTCAGCACGTTCGGGAAGAAGGATTGGGCTTCAAGGATTTTGTTCTTCGCCTAGGCGAAGATGTTCTCGTGTTCGTGAAGAAGAAAATCTCTATTGCGTAGATCTGACTTCGGATGCTTATATCTCACAATCTGTAAGGAATTTGGAGATGATCCAAAAATTAAAAATGTATATCTTTGTGTCTAATATTCAGAAAGGTTAACCATTTATCATTTGGATTTGTGACAATACGTTATGGCTGGTACATTATAGACAGTCCGAGAAAATGAAGAAGAAATTTGTGTTGTACGGGGCTGACTTTGGAGGATTATATATCGAAATCTATAAGGAATTGGTAGATGACCAAAACATGAAAGTTGTAAATCCTAGTGTCTAGTTTTCAAAGAGTTAAATGATTCATCATTTGGAGTTTTGTAGTAAAATGTTATGGCCATTATACTAGAAGCTGTCTAAGAAGAGTTTGGAAAATAGTTTTGGGAATTTTCTTCTTCGCGAACGTGATGGGTGTCTCGCGAACGCGAAGAAGAGTCGTTTGGGCAGTGTGTAAGTGTAAGGAAATGGGTTTGGCCATTTTCATCTCATTTCCTCCATGGGAGCCGACCTAGGAGCGATTTTGGAGCCCCATTTTCATCATCCATGTCAAGGTAAGTGATCCCACCTATTGCAAGTTAATTACTTGGATTATATCTTGATTTTAACATGGAAAATTATGTAAAAATAGTAGAAATTTTCGGATTTTAAAGAAAACCTAGGAAATTTATATTCTTGGATTTTGACCATGATTTTAGACTCGAAATTTAGAGCCAATTATATATTTGAGTTCGCGAGGTTGTGAGTAAACTTTATCTTAAAAAATTTTCAAAATCAGGACACATGGGCCCGAGGGAGATTTTGTTAACTTTTTTAGCAGAGTTGGGATTTTATATAAAGTGAATTGTTGTGAGTATTAGGGTGTATTTTCATTGATTTGCCTGTTATTTGGCTAGTTTTGAATCGTTGGGGCATCGATTTAAGTCGTTGGAAGGGTCTAGGAAGCTGGTTATTGGACTTCGGAGCGAGGTGAGTCTCCTTTCTAACCTTGTAGGGGAATTGTCCCCATAGGTGAATTAATTGGATATGTGCTCCTATTTGTGGGGGCTACGTACGCACGAGATGATTAGAGTCCGTGCATAGCTACTATTATGCTTATGTCGGGGTAGTCTAGGGCCTAAAAGCATGCTTTACTTGTAATATTGAAACCATGTTGTCAACTTAAAATTCTTAAGACATATCGAACGTATAAATAAATTTCTAAAATGCTACAGATCATTTCTTGACTTTTAAAAGAGAAACTTGCCTTTTCCTTAATAATTGCTCCTTGATGAATTCTTGATTTGACTGTTTCAATGTGTTTATCTATTGTGGAACAGGCCGAATACCTCGGTAGATTAAATAGATGCATCTGTGGTTCGGGTCATTCGATCATCTAGCAGTGTACAGTTTAAATATTTATTGGATCGGGCCGTACGACCTTGGCATGATTTGTGCATGCTTGTATTGCTTGCCTTGAAATTCATAGATGTTGATATTTGTTTCTCCCTGACCTGAGATAAATGTATAAATAATGAAAATGAATTTGGGAATTTCCTATAAACGAAAGAATTGTTTACTTTCCTCATGCTATTTGAGTTACTGTCATTTTTATGAAAATCTTCGATTTATTAAATTATTGGTATATTATCATTAGACTAGTAGTAAGTGTCGAAGTCGGCCTCTCGTCTCTACTTCTTCAAATTTAGACGGGATATTTACCGAGTACGCATTGTTTTTTTGTACTCATGCTACACTTGCTGTGCATTTTTGTTGCACAACCACATGTACCTCTAATGACCTAATAAGCATAGCAGCATGAATGATACGGAGAATTTGGCGAGCTGCATCTCTCGAGGCTACCCGCAACCAACATAGTCTCTTTCAATATATTGTATTTACTTCCTGTCCAAATCTGTATTCCGGACAGTTATTGTACTTGATTTGATTTCCTAGTGATTGCTCATGCACTTGTGATATCGGATTTTGGGATGATTATGGGATATCTAATATTAGAAGTTGTAAATATTTTTATTTATTCAGTGATGATTACCTTTTTACTAGTTAATATAAGTTCTTAGGAGTAGTAATCAACTTAAAATACTCCAAAAACATTACCTTGGATCATAGAAGGGAAGTATGGGACGGATTCCCCTTGATAGAGCAAGTCCTAGCTAAACAAAATGACTTAGAGATTCTCCATACCCGGTCTTGGGGTATTTATAGGGCTACTAGGCACGCGACCGTGGTCAAACCGCACCCAGGACGCGGTGGCCATGCTCGTACTGTGGTCTGGCCGCGCTTGGAGGCAGAAAATTTCAGTTTTCCCGCGGTCGCGCCGCACTGCGGACGTGCGTCTGCCATAGGTCTAGTAAAATGGTCATATCTTTCTGTATGCACCTCTAAATGACAAACGGTTTGATGCGTTGGAAACTAGAATAAACAATATTTAATTTGATAGGTTATGCATCACATAACACCTTATATTAATTGGAGGTATGCTTGTCCAAAGTGAGGTATTGTGCGTATACAACTTTAGTTTATTTTGAAATTTTCCAATTTGGCTTGGACTTAGGCCTCTCCTTAGACCCCAAATAACTTATAATATGACTTATAAATTTATTAACATATCCAATTGATATCCATTATATCATGAACCCTTATTTGCACACAAGATAAAATAATTAGCCTATCTTGGCATCACGAAATCTTAGATTCCTTAGCAAAATTTTCTGGGGCTTTACATTCTCCCCTGCTTAGGATTATTCATCCTCGACTGAGGATCAAGGTTCATTCATTAGCCATCCATATGTAACTTCACCTTGTTCACATCATGAAATATATCAACATCCTCGAATTCGGCTAACTCCTTAATTTTTCAAAAATACGCCAGAGTTTCCTTTGTAACTAGACCTATCCACCTGTCAAAGGGCCCCAGATACATATCCTAATATCATATACATGTTTCATAGACATAACTTAACTTGTACAACACTAACCACGGTTTCATAGGCAACACAATTAACCAAAATGGATTAGTTTACATAGATCAAATCAAAAGATAAGAGTTCATAGGATCCATATACATTAAAGCTATTACATGACTATTCAAACAAATATGGGTACTTCTTTCTCATTTCTTCCTTGGCTTCCCAAGTGGCTTCCGTAACTTGATGGTTCCGCCATAACACTTTTACGGAGGCAATTTCCTTATTTCTCAATTTCTAGACTTGCCTATCAAGAATGGCAACTGGAATTTCTTCATAAGATAGTTCTTCATTAACCTCAATAGTTTTAACTAGCACAATAGTGGACGAATCTTCCACTACCTTCTTCAACATAGACACATAGAAGACCGAATGTACCAACAACATCTCGGGTGGCAGCTTGAGCTTATATGCCACATGACCAATCATCTGAATGATTCTATACGGTCTGAAATACCTCGGCTTAATTTCACTTTCTTCCCAAATCGCATGATGCCCTTCATGGGGGAAACCTTCAAAAATACCCAATCATCTTTTTTGAACTCCAAATCTCTGCGACAAACGTTCGAATGAGATTTTGGCGACTCTGAGCAGTTTTCAACCTCTCTTTAATAATCTTGAATTTCTCCAGGGCCTGATGCACAAGGTCTGGCCCTATCAATTCTGCTTCTCCAACCTCAAACCACCCAATGGGAGACCTCTATCTACTACCATACATTGCCTCGAATGGTGCCATCTGGATACTAGCATAGAAGCTATTGTTGTACGAAAATTCTATAAGTGGCAAATGGTCATCCCAACTACCTTTTAAATCAAGAGTACAAGCACACAACATGTCCTCAAGCGTTTGAATAGTCCGCTCCGCTTGCCCGTCGATTTGATGATGGAAAGCTGTGCTAAGATTTACCTGTGTACCCAAACCTTGCTGAAATTTCTTCTAAAAGTTGGCAATGAACTGAACCTCTCGATCGAAAATAATCGAAATTGGAGAGCCATGCAACTTGACTATTTCTTTGATATACAACTGAGCATACTATTCGTTATGTCGGTAGATTTAACTGGAAAGAAGTGTGCTTATTTCCTTAGTCAATAGACGATCACCCAAATTGAGTCGAACTTGCGCGGAGTGCGCGGAAACCCTACCACAAAATCCATGTTGATCATCTTCCATTTCCATAACTGAATTTCTATGCTTTGATCCAGTCCATCAGGCTTTTGATGTTCGACCTTCACTTGTTGACAGTTCGGAAATCTAGCCACAAATTCTGACACATCCCTTTTCATGTTATTCCACCAATAAACTTCCCTCAGATCATGATACAGTTTCGTAGAACCTGGGTGCACAACATACCTGGAATTGTGAGCTTCTGCCGTGATCCTTTACCAAAGACCGTCAATATCCGGAACACATAGGCGGCCTTGGTACCATAGGATACCAGCATCCATGCCAAGGAAAAAGCTGTGGTCTTGTGTTTATGAATACCCTCTTTCAGTTGTGCTAACAATGGATCATTGAATTGCTTCTCTTTCACTTCCATCACACACGATGATTCGGCCCTATTCTACACAATCACTCCTCCATTGTTAGAGTCCACTAGGCAAACTCCCAAACTAGACAACTGGTGAACCTCCCTGAACAATAGCCTTTGATATGCCTCCGAATGAGCCAAACTTCCCATTGATTTTTTACTAAGAACATCTACCACAACATTAGCCTTTCCCGGGTGATAGAAAATATCAATGTCATAGTCCTTGAGTAACTCTAGCCATCTTCTTTGTCTCAAATTTAACTCCTTCTGTTTGAAAATATATTGAAGTCTCTTGTGGTCCGTAAATACATCCACATGCACCCCATAAAAATAATGTTTCCAAATCTTTAGTGCAAACACCACTGCCGCAAGCTCTATGTCATGGGTTGGATAGTTCTTCTCATAGTTCTTGAGTTGCCTAGAAGTGTAGGCTATAACCTTGATGTGTTGCATTAACACATACCCAAGCCCGATCCTTGAAGCATCGCAATACACCATAAATCCCTATGTACGCTCTGGCAGGGTTAATACCGGCGATGCAGCCAGTCTTAATTTCAATTCTTGGAAACTTCTTTCAGAAGCATCTGACCATTAGAATTTACCTGCTTTCTGCGTCAATTCAGTCAATTGAGAGGCAAGGGTAGAAAACCCCTCCACAAACCTCATGTAGTACTTAGCCAAACCTAAGAGGCCTGACATTGTGCAGAAGTGAACGCCAATTGGCATGCCACCTCACGTCCCCAATCCCAACACTAAATTAATGAGTATCCTAATATTATCAACATCATTCAGGATTACCCCATTTGATCTAAAAGAATAGTCAAATTTATAAGCAATCAGTAATGCTAAAAATTTTGAATAATAAATTATTTGACAATTATAGAAGGAGACTGCAATAACTAAGAAAACCTGAAATAAAATTAAAAATATTCAATTTTTCTACGCTCTTCCATAACCAAAGAAATATCAATGGCTTTAAAACTTTACTCGAGTTGGGGGTTCTTTTAATGGTTTCAGTAGCTGCGGGATTATTAACATTACCTTTTTAGATAATGTTAATAAATTCCAAAATCCATTTCGCCGTCCAGTAGCGACGACTGTCTTTTTGATTGGTACCGCTGGACAATGAGATATTAATTTTTATTTTATTTTTTTATTTGATATTTTTTGAATTTCAAAAGATAGAAGGGTTAACATCGGAAAGTAAGACAATAAAGTAAAAGATGTAGATCACACCCTAAGATAATCCGGATGCAGAAAGGATAGCAAGACTTGCTACCGAGTCTCCCGTCTGATGGAGAACTTTCATGCTTGGCGATCAATTTGGCTTTTCTTCTGTCTCAGCAATGGCCTTTAGTGCCGGATCAAATTCATCAGCTTCACAAATCATTCTGACTATTGGCTCGATGTTGTGAGTAAGCAATAGATTGTCCATCACATCAGGAGCTTTTTCATCCCAAAAATGATTCTTTCAGCTTCAATCAAATCTCCAACTGCCTTTTTGAGGGTCCAACAATCCTCGGTACCATTTCCCACAGCTCCAGAGTGGTATTCACATATAGCATAAGCTCGATGCAAGGGAGACTCGGGGTTCGGCTGGTTCGGGGCCACTGGCTGCAAGATTAGAAGATCAGACACTTGCATCCCTTACTTGAGCTACGAGAGGTCGGGGGCGAGGTAGGGCCCGAGAAGGGGTACGCGTTGTAGCTAGAGCACCTTCCCTAGTAGTGACTAAGGAGCCACCAATAGCTTCAGTTGAGGGACAGGCAGTTGTTACCCATGGACTCCAAGAGACCCTACCACGCTTCGCGAGTATGTTCGATATTTTCGCTCAACCAGGATCGATCACAGTTGAACCAACTACGTCTCAGGTTGGGGTATCAACTCAGACTCCCATGGCCCATCCTCTAGAGCAGCGGGTCTAAGTTCATCAGGTCCCGAGGAGTTATGTCAGCACGACCCGTTATTCCGTTCCGCTTGAGGTCAGGACAGAGGAATTAGAGGAGGAGTAGAGGAGACTTGAGAGGATCAGTAAGTATGATCCTCCCACTTTTAGTGGCGTAGTTACTGAGGATTCATATGGTTTTCTAGACAAGTGCCACTGTATTCTCTACGCCATGGGCATAGTGGAGGTGAGAGGACTTCCCTTTACCATATTTCAGTTGTCAGGGGCAGCATATATATGGAGGTAGGCATATGAGGAGAGTAGAATAGTTGATGTAGTGCCACTCACTTGGACTCAGATTTTGGGTATGTTTTTATGGAGTTCGTCCCATAGACCTTTCGGGATGCGTGGCGCACAGAGTTCAAGGAGTTGCCTTAGGGGACTATGATGGTGTCTGATTATGCCATCAGGTTCAATGGGTTGGATTCAAGTAGAGTTTTCTCGAACGTATCAATAAGCTAGACCCATACTTTTTGTCAGTGCTCAATCGAGGTTAGGCTTAATACTTACTAGTACCATTATGGTGTATTCATGCTATGTTTCTGTACATTTTTATGCAAATCCAGGTACTTCTGCCTGTGCCGAATACCAGTGAGTTGATTAAGATGCTTCGAAAACTTCAAGGTTTACCTGTTTGACGCTCCCAGGCCTTGGAGTCAGATTCTGATATTGTATTTACTACTATTTATCTTCATATCAAATAGTATTGTATTAGAGATTTCTAGTGTTCTTCGTTAGAAGTTATTATTTGTTGCTGGTGTCTGGTTTTGTTCTTCATGAACGCGAAGGGATTCACGCGTTCGCAAAGAAGGATTTTTGGGGCTACTGTATTTGTTCTTCGCGAATGCGACACAGGGGTCGTGAACATAGAGAAGAAGCTGAGACAACCTATACGAACACGATATGGAGGTCGAGAACGCCTATAAGGAAGGGATGCTGGGCCCCGAGGAGTTAAGCCTTCACGAACATGAGGCGGTGGGATCATAAGGCTTTGGGAACACGGCTAATTGAACGCGAATGCATGGATGGATTTTGGGAGACAGTGATTTAGCCTTCAAGAAGATGCTCACGTGATTGCGAAGAAGAATGGGCCTGGGCAGACTTGATTCTATACGGGATTTTGCTCAGTTTCTTTCATTTTCACTTGCTTGGGTGATTTTTGGAGAGCTTCGAAGGGAGATTTTTTGTCATCTATGGCAAGGTATGTAATTCCACATAATGTTAGTGAAATATATGGATTATATGTGGATTTAAACATGAAAATTTGTGAAAATTACGAGATCTTAAGATAAAAACCTAGAATTGATTTTTGACTATGATTTTGGAAATGGAATTAGGAATAAATCATATATTTGAGTTCGTAATGTTATGAGTAAAGTTTATCTTTGAAACTTTTTAGAATCTAGGCACGTGGGCCGGAGGGTTGAATTTGTTGATTGTTCGAGCAGAGTTAGGAATTGTTATAAATTGATTAATTATGAGTATTAGAGTATATTTTTATTGGGTTGCACATTGTTTGACTAGTTTCGAATCGATGGGCATTGGTTGAGGTGCTAGAGAGGCATTGGAGTTGGTTATGGAACTTTGGAACATCGTTAAGTCTCATGTCTAACATCGTGAGAGGGAATTTGCCCCATATGTGTTATATTCTTATATTTTACATATTGTGGGATCTACACACGTATTAGGTGACGAGTGTCCGTGCGTATGCTATTATTTCTGATTATGTCCGGGTTGATTTAGGTTCACGTCGTGCTTTAGTTATACTATTTGAGTTATCTTTGCCTGTTTAATTCCTTTATTTTGTGTTACGACTTGAGACTAGGATTTCGTAGAGTGATAGACTCCCTATTGTGGGGGGTTTTACGAGCTACTTGATTGGTCGCGGAATAATTGTGCTTCACATACGAATTTCTCCCGCGTTTTCATCGAAAAGTTTTCCTTAAAGTTCATAACTTGCACGTTCATTCGTGAGTGGGGTCAAGGACCCATTAAAGCTTCTTATTCTAATGAGATCGGGCCGCTTGCCTCAGCAGAATATTATAACACTCTTATGAGATCGGGTCGTTCGCCTCGGCAGTATCACATTCTTATGAGATGGGGCCGTTCACCTTTGGAGCATATTGTAACACACTCTTATGAGATCGGGCCATTCTCTTTGGTGGTATCACACTCTTATGGTATCGGTCCATTCACCTTAACAGTATCGCATCTTTTGGGATGGGGCCGTTCGCCTCGGTAATATCATACTCTTATGAGATCAGACCGTTCGCGTTGCCAATATTATATTCTTACGAGATTGGGCCTTTCACCTCAATAGTATCATATCCTTAAGGGATCGGGCCGTTCGCTTCGGCAGCATCATATTCTTATGGGATCAGGCCTATCGCCCCGGCAGTATCATATTCTTATGGGATCAGGTCGTTCGCCTCGCTATTTCTATAAATACTACTATTTTGGATTGGGCCGTTCACCTCGGCAACTTCATGAAACACTCTTATGGGATCGGGTCGTTCGCCTCGGCAGCAACATGCGTAATATTTGATAAGAAACCAACGTATCTATGTGTTTTTCGGATTTGAGTTGTGACGACCTATCTGGTGAGGACCATTTTATATATACTCCGGTTGAGGAATTAACTTATAATCGAGAGCTTGTGTTTATTGCTATGAGGAGGGTCATACCACGTAATTGAATTTGTTTACCGTATTCACTTACTATGCCTCATACTTGTTTACTTTTGTTGTACTTGATCTATTGGACCATTAGTAAGTGTTGATGTCGATCCCTCCTCACTACTTCTCCGGGGTTAGGCTAGATATTTACTAGGTACTCATTGATTTACATATTTCATGCTACACTTCTACACGTATTGTGCATGCGTATATATTTTTGGTGGTCTTTTGGGCGCAGAGGCGCAGCTATCGCAGGGACTTTGCGATAAGCTGCATCCCATGTTACGATCCAGATAATACAGAGTCTCCATCAGAACTATTTACATTTTTCTGTCTAACTTGTATTTTGGAAAAATGTTATATTATTATTGTACCTTCTAGTAGATGCTCATGCGCATGTAACACCGGGTTTTGAGGATTCCTAATAGATGTTTATTTTTGTCGTTAACGTAATTAATATTATTTTACCTTGTAATTTATATTTTATACAGAAATTGGAAAATGAAAAAAATCACGAGCATAATTTCACTTTCTTTATTTAATCTTACCGAGTGTGTCACCATAGGGCGCACCGGTCTTATTTGTAAGGAAGAAAGATGGGTCGCTACAGATGTGTATTGGCTACCGGCAACTCAACAAGTTCACAATCAAAAATAAATATCCTCTACCAAGGATAGATTACTTGTTTGATCAATTGCAAGGTGCTACGTGTTTCTCAAAAATTGACTTGAGGTCTAGATATCATCAATTGAAGATAAGGGAGAAGGATATTCCAAAAATAGCTTTCAAGACTCGGTATGGGCACTTTGAATCTATGGTAATGTCTTTTGGGCTAACAAATGCCCTGGCAGCTTTCATGGATCTTATGAATCGAGTCTTCAAGCGTTGTCTAGACTCCTTTGTGATAGTGTTCATTGACAATATTCTTGTGTATTCCCAAAGTCGGGAGGATCGAGCTGACCATATCAGGGCAGTTCTGCAGACTTTTTAGCAATATCAATTATATACAAAGTTTTCAAAATGTGAATTTTGGCTTGAATCTGTCGCTTTCTTGGGTCATGTCGTCTCCAGGGAAGGAATTATGGTAGATCCTCAAAAGATTGCAGTAGTGAAGAATTGGCCTAGGCCTACCACCCTAAATCATCTAAATTTGGTCCCAAACCATCACGAAACACACCCCGAGGCCCTCGGGACCCCGTACAATCACACCAACCAGTTTCATAACATAACACAGACCTGTTCAAGGACTCAAATCAAATCAAACATCATCAAAACTTTGAATCTACTATCGAAGCCTTTCTTTATACTTTCAAACATTCAAACTTCGTTGAACGCATCCGAATTATACTTAAACATCCCGCAATGATGCCAAATTTTGTGTGCACGTCATAAATCACGATACAAACCTATTTAAGGCTCGGAAGTCCACACAGACATCAATAACACCAAATTCCACTTCAAACAAAACTTAGGAAACTCTAAAACCTTCAAAATGTTAACTTTCCTCAATAAGAACCGAAAATGCTCCTGGGTCACCCAATGCTCAACCCGAGCACATGCCCAAGTGTGAAATCATCATACGAACCTATTGGAACTTTCAAATCCCGATTCCGAGTCATTTACTTAAAAGTCAAATCTTTTTTCAACTCTTCCTACTTAAAGCTTCCAAATAGAGAACTTTCCTTCCGAGACAACTCCAAACTTCCTGAAATGTAATTCCGACCATATGTACAAGTCATAATATATTAAGTGAAGCTATTCAAGGCCTCAAACCATCGAAGGACGTGCTAGATCTCAAAACAACCGGCTGGGTCATTACATTCTCCACCACTTAAATATACATTTGTCCTCGAACGTGCTAACTGCTCCAGAGTTGCCCCAAAATCATTGTTCAATACCTTGTGAACTTACACTTGCAATAACAACCCATATGAGTACATTTTTTTGAGCTATACTAAAGATCATTCTTGCTACCTTAGTCCACAAGCCTTAGAACCATATTCCAACATATGGAATTCTCTACGAGGCCTTATTCTAACAAACAAAAACTGTAT
Organism: Nicotiana benthamiana; assembly: GCA_034376525.1. NCBI lineage: Eukaryota > Viridiplantae > Streptophyta > Magnoliopsida > Solanales > Solanaceae > Nicotiana > Nicotiana benthamiana. The sequence continues at coordinate 12,085,843 of CM067338.1, read as the reverse complement.
TGATCCCCACACGCTAATCCTACAACATGATCATGCACATATGCTGACATCACGCTATGCACCGCATAACTCGTTTGCCTATGGTAACCTTCTCCAAACACAACAATTGCAAATTCACTAACCCGATACCTATTTACCTCTTAACATATATGAACCCGGTATGAACTCTCACAATACTGCAACAATGAAAGAGATGCGCAAGAACTCTTAACCACAAGTCAAATCAATAGCTCGCGGAGTTTCTCTGCTTGACAAAAACCTTTACCCATTCTGAACCAAATATTGACATTTTCTCTTTAATACACCTCGCATACATCTGACTGCACCAATTTCAGTTCCAATAACCTCATATCACCTGATACAAGATGCTCATGCAATAAGCCACCTCAAACACTAACCAAGACCTCATATGACGAAATTAATGCGCCAACAAGCTACAACTTGAATATGACACATAAGGAAGAATAAACTCTCAAAAAGAACTACCCAGCCCGCTTAACGAATAAAATGGTATAACAGATGCTATGAACCCTTCTCAAAGAACGAGAAATAAAATACACAAAAATAAATATAGGGAACTGTATTCAACATTTCACTGTTGCGGCGTGCAACCCGATCTAAATAACATACCTATGGCGGTGTGCCACTAGATCCATACATAATAATAAATAAGAAAATACTCATTAAGACATAATGTTTATGCCTGCAAAATACCCGAATATAAGCCACAAGCACGCCAACTGGAAAAATACAACCCCGGGGAGACGAATAGCGCCATGCGTTACAAAACTCGATCTCGACTAAGGTGCAACAATGACAAGCTATATAGAACCACAACAAACGTGCAAATAATCAAGTTGTTTCGCAACCCGCATGGCAAACTATAGTATTATATAGGTTAGCTGGCGACGGGAATAACATCCGACACCCGAAGACTCCTCCATAAATAGTACTATGATGAATGAACGCATCTGATCTGATGTAAATCTACTAGCGGACCTCAAGAAATTTTGCCTATCTCATACTGGCTAATAACCTTTCAAGGATCCACAATAACCCTGACCATGACACATAAGAACAACCGTCAAATCTGGAACAAGCTCACATAGTCCACAACCAAAGGAACAGAGCGCCTCCAAATCATAACCTTTCCCATTAGCAACAATACCAAAGTCTCCATACCCGATTTAAATCTATAACAATCGAATGAATAACATGTTACACTTATATGATCTTCGTATGAGATATACCTCCACAATATTCCGCACCAGATAGTTAAATCTGAACATCAACGTCCATCGACCATGCTACTTCCGTAGTGCTAGTCAAGCATCCACATTTCAATTCCCTATACTTATTTCACAAATAGAACATCCTTAAACTACCCAAAAATAATGCCAGCATACTCCGAACGTCTTAAATCTACAGTCGCTCCTTCGAGCTCGTGACACTCTTATCAGCACCAAACCTCGACCTTGTTCCTCAAATTCCAAACTTCCATAAACTATCATTTGTTTGGATTTTCTTTTTATTTATGTCTTTTTCTTTTTTCATTTCATTTTTTTAGTAACATACATAAAAGAATTTTGGTTAAAAACTTCTCTTTTGGGTTGATTATTGTTGCAAAGTTGTTTCTAGCTTTTGCGCATCTTTTCCTTTCTGTTGCACCTGCTTTTTCATGGTTGCTTTTGGTTGCACCTGTTTCAATTTTTCAACCAAAGAACAATTGTTAGTTTGAAATTGTTGTTGGTTCTATAGCCTTGATTATTTTAATCACTTGATCTTGGCCCAATTCTTTTGGTGAGAACCCCTGCTGCTTGCTGGCTTTAAGAAGATTGATCTCTTTCCTAAACTGTGGGATTCAACTTTTCAAAACTTTATCATGACGTCTCGCTCGTATGGGGCTTTGGTCATTTCACTTTATTCTGCCTCTAAAGGCTTTTGCCTTTGGCTTTATTTCATTCTAAATAACTTTGATTTCAGAGCATCGGGATCCCTTGGCTTTTTGAATATTTGTCGAAACAATTAGCCACATAGGACTCAACCTCTTTAACTTCATTTTGCCTTTATGGGTATTTGACTTTGATTTCCTTTCTTTTCAGGAGTTTATCAATTTCAAAACATCAACCGCCATGACCAGTGGAGGTTGACTTATGCTCCTGAAGAGGCTGGGTGCCTTTTGCACATTAGCTCGCGTCAAATGAGAACCCTGTAAATATTTTTTGCCATCCTTTCTTTGTCTTAGTTCCGGAATAGAGTTAGACTGAAAAGGATTCAATGACATAACAACGGAATGGATAATGAGTTAAAAACAAGAAGTGCCCCTTTCAGGGAAAGGAAAGAAGGATTTATCTGGAGTACATGCAGACTTCAATGAACATGACATGCCTTTTGGACTGGATGACTGATCTGTTTTAACCGGCCAACTCTCAGAAATTCATCAAAACTTCACTTCAGAATTCGAGAAACCTTGCCAGGACTTTGTCGATGCCGATGGCTGCGAGGATCTTCTTTTCGATCAATGGGGCCCTTTGCAGGTTTTCACTAGCTGATCTCTCTCATTTATTTTCTCACCATTGCCATATAGTGCCCGTATAGATTTTCACTAACAAGACTCTCTTATTTTGATTTTTCTTTGCTTACCATCGCCTTAAGGTTCCCGTGCGGGTTTTCACCAATAAGACTCTCTCATTTTATTTTTCTCAACTTGCATTGCATCAGATCCAAGTAGTTGTATTCTCTTTTCCTTTTCTCATATCCTTGAACATTCTCACCGATTGATCGGAATGACTTTAACAGGGTTTGGGTAAAAAGGATTTGGATTGAGTTACAACTTTGGAACCTTTTGGGTGGGATCATCGCTGAATCATTATAACATCTGCCCCAGTTTCACTTTTTTGGGGGACTTTGGATTTTTATTTTGTTGTGACTGAACCCCAAGAGAGGCTGCCTGCATATCCTTTTGGAATGAAGCCAACATAGTTAAGGAAAGCTTTGTTTTTGGATTTTCTTTTGTTTTTTCTTCTATTTTTGTTTTCTCTTTCTTTTCTTTTTCCTCTTTTTTTTATTTTTTGTTCATTTTCTTTGTCTTTTCTTCCCTTTTTTGTATCTTTGTTTTTCTTCTCCTTTTTCATATTTTTTTTCATTCTTCATTTCAGTAACATTTTCAGGTTCTAAAAAGGGTAATCAAAGAAGAGTAACATACTCAAAGGGTTTGCAAAGGGTTGAATATTTGGATATTAGGAAAGAAAGCATTCTTCATCAGACAAGAGATCATTAATGTTGTATAAAAGATCTAACATAGTACCTTTGTCTGCATTTGCATTGTCAATTGTTATAAGGACATTTCTTTGTTATGTCCCAAGTACAACGCGCTCTTTTGGCAGTACTCTTATTGCAATGTATGAACCTTTCCCATTTGGAACCAATTTTCCTTCAGTTGTTCCAACTCTTTGTTTTGTTTCTTAAACATATATTCATTGCGATCTAATTCCTGATTCACTATTTTGAAGTTTGACAGTGCTTTAGGATCTGGGCATGAAGTTCGCAAGTATGCCATGTTATGGAAATCTGCATTTAAAGGGACTAAAATAAGAATAAGAAAAATGACAAGATGAAGAAGAGAGATATTAGAGCCCTAATGTTGCCAAAGAGGCGACTAGGGAATGGAGGCCCTATGTCTAAACTTATAAACTCATGGATTGGAGTCCTAATGTTGATAAAAAAAGGAGACTAGAGAATGGAGGCCCTATATCTAAAATCTCAACTCAAGGATTGGAGCCCCAATGTTGGCAATAAAAATGCTACTAGGTAATAGAGGCTCTATGTCTAAAAACTCAACTCAGGGATTGGAGCCCTAATATTGGTAAAAGACGACTAGGGAATGGAGGCCCAATGTCTAAAATCTCAACTTAGGGGTTGGAGCTCTAATGTTGGTAAAAAAGGCTTACTGGGGAATAGAGGCCCTATGTCTAAAATCTTAACTCAGGGATTGGATCCCTAATGTTGGTATAAGGCGACTAGGGAATGAAGGCCATATGTCTAAAAATCTCAACTCAGGTATTAGAGCCCTAGTTGGTAAAAAAAGGGTGAGTAGGGAAAGGAGGTCCTATGTCCAAAAATATCAACTCAGGGATTGGAGCCCTAATATTGGTAAAAAGGTGACTAGGGAATGGAGGCCCTATGTCTAAAAAATCTCAACTCAGGGATTGGAGCCCTAATGTTGGTAAAAAGACGACTAGGGAATGGAGACCCTATGTCTAAGATCTCAACTTAGGGATTAGAACCCTAATGTTGGTAAAAAGCGACTAAGGAATGGAAGCCATACGTCTAAAATCTTAACTCAGGGATTGGAGCCGTAATGTTGGCAAAAAGGCGGCTAGGGATGGGAGGCCCTATGTCTAAAATTCTCAACTCCGGGAGTAGAGCTCTAATGTTGGTAAAAAAGGCAACTAGGGAATGGAGGCCATATGTCTAAAAATTCAACTCAGGGATTGGAGCCATAATATTGGTAAAAGATAACTAGGGAATGGAGGTCCTATGTCTAAAATCTCAACTTAGAGATTGGAGCTCTAATGTTGGTAAAGAAGGCGACTGGGGAATGGAGGCCCTATGTCTAAAATCTCAACTCAGGGATTAGAGCCCTAATATTGGTAAGTCAACATTCCCAACTTAAGCTTCTAAACCCAGATCCAAATGGTCCAAATCATTCCAAAATTATCCCGAATCGAAATCAACTATTTCTACAAGTCATAAAATTACAAATTCATATACGGGAAGCTTTAAAAAAAGGCTCAAATAAGCAAAACGATTGATCGATTTGCTACAGCTCCTGTGGGCGTTTCTGCACTATTCAGGTAATGTTTCTGCCAATTACGCAAAATTATGTGCTTTTAGCACATGATTGTGTGCTCTTAAGAGGAGTGAGCTTCCGCCCTTTATTGCACTATTTGCTTTTCATTTGATTTTTACAATCCTCAAGCCTCCAAATGTGGTATGCTTAGCATGATCGTCATGAAAGTGATTCTCCAAACACTTTCTAACCAATTATTGAACATCATGCAACTCATTAGCGTGCATTTTTTGGATATGTCTTAGACTTGGAGCGAGTCACCGGTCTAGTATAAAATTCGAGATCATATGCAATGTGCTCTGCTTTTTCGAGCTATCCAAGATCATATCACTAATAATAAAATATTTGTTTAGATTTAGATATTTTTGTTAGAATTATGATTCCGACTAAAACACAATAGCCTTCATATCGAATAATTTGGAACAACAACAACATGAGCGGAAGCGTACCTGAATCCATATGTGGAAAACCTTAATCCTCTTGTTGAAGATTGTCTAAAGTGTGCCTTAGTCCTTCCTTCAAGATTGTCTCCTTGATCCTTCTTGAAGTATTGGTTTCACAACAACAATAATATCACAATAACCAAAATTGGAGTATGGCTTTCCACAAAGATATGCAAGACAAAAATGGCTCTCTTGATTCAATGGGAAGAAGAAGAGATTGTCTTACTATAATGTGGGAACCATAACCCCCCACTTATAACAAATGAGTTATGAAACTCAAGAGTCATAAGCATGTAACCATGGTTACATATATGTAACCTTAGTTAGCCCATCATTAAGCAAGGTTACCCTTTTGGGTATCTACACATTAGTCCTACACTTTATATGACAATACATTGGCCCCCTTAACATAATGTCCATAAGACCACCAAATTAGGCCAAACCAAAAGATAGCACATAACATATAATTTATCCATATATTGTTCATATGTATGTAGATATAAGTCCATATATCTTACAATCTCCCACTTGGACGAGATACACATACATATGTACAAACCTTAGCATTATATGTTACAATATAACCCTATGAGCTCAAAATTGCTATCACAATAAAATTGTCATGAACAATCCGGTCCATCAATCATACCAACATAGGACCTAAGAACTCTTAGTTACTCATTCGTAACTAGAACCACCATAGATCACGTATATCAATATAACCAACGACATGGATCAAGTGTAGGCGTGTAGCATGGAAATAACATAAAGTGTGGTCAATAGAATGTCTATTTCCAACTGGTTCTCTTTATTGAGATCAATCATAAACTGTAAGAGTACAAAAACTTTAAAACTGAATATCTGCGCAGATATAACTGAATTACTGAATGTAATGGACAATACATAATTGTATAATACAAACTCCCACTAAAATACATAATCCTTAACTGATTTGACACCCATACAAGCAATATGCTCAAGAAATACTTTTGGTGTCAATCCCTTAGTGAGTGGATCCGCAAGCATGGAGTTTGTACTGATGTGCTCAATGCACAACTGTCCATTCTGTACTCTTTCTTTAACAACCCGAAATTTGACGTCCATATGTTTTGCTTTCGTCAAACTACTATTGTTATTAGCATAAAGGACTGCCGATCTGTTGTCGCATAATAGCCTAATTGGCTTTTTAATGCTATCAACAATCCGCAGTCCACCAACAAAATTCCGCAGCCATAATGCCTCATTGGATGCTTCATAACATGCCATGAATTCCGCTTCCATGGTGGAAGTGGCCGTAAGAGTTTGCTTGATGCTTCTCCAAGAGATAGCACCGCCAACAAGCATGTAAATGTAGCCTGAAGTAGACTTCAGACTATCCTGACATCCAGCAAAATCGGAATCGGTATACCCAATGATCTCAAGCTGGTCCGATCTCCGATATGTAAGCATGTAATCCTTTGTTCTCTGTAAGTACATCATGACCCTTTTGGCTGCCTTCCAATGGTCCATTCCCGGATTGCTAAGATATCTGCCTAACATCCCAACAATGTATGCTATATCAGGTCGTGTACATACCTGAGCATACATCAGACTACCTACAGCCGAAGCATAAGGCGTCTTCTGCATTTCCGAAATTTCATAATTATTATTTGGGCACTGTTTGAGACTAAACTTGTCTCCCTTAGCAACAGGGGTGTTGCCTGGTTTACAATCCTGCATGCCGAATCTTTTCAGAACCTTATCGATATAGCCCTTTTGTGACAGACCGAGAACACCTTTTGAGCGATCTCGATGTATCTGAATTCTTAATACAAAAGAAGCTTCACCAAGATCTTTCATTTCAAATTTCTTTGAAAGAAATTTCTTAGTTTCATGCAATAATGCTATATCGTTACAGGCAACCAGTATGTCATCGACATATAAAACCAGAAAAATATACTTACTCCCACTGAACTTATGGTATATACAGTCATCAGCAACATTCGGTTCAAAACCAAAAGATGTAATGACTGCATGAAACTTATAATACCATTGACGGGAAGCCTGCTTGAGCCCATAGATGGATTTCTTTAATTTGCAAACCCTTTTCTCTGATTCATCCGAAACAAAGTTTTCAGGTTGCACCATATGAATTGTTTCCTTAATGTCACCATTGAGAAACGTTGTCTTAACATCCATCTGATGTAGCTCAAGATCAAAATGTGCTACTAGTGCCATTATAGTCCTGAAAGAGTCTTTCGATGAAACTGGAGAGAAAGTCTCTTTATAATCAATGCCTTCCTTTTGAGTGTAGCCTTTTGCGACAAGACGAGCTTTATACTTAATAACATTGCCCCCTGAATCCCTTTTGGTTTTAAAAATCCATTTACAACCAATAGGTTTAATACCTTCGGGCAATGTAACAAGCTCCCAAACGTCATTATCGCTCATAGACTTCATCTCATCATTCATGGCATCAATCCACTTTTGAGAGTTAGAACCCTTAATGACTTGACGGAAGTTGATGATCATCTTCCTCAAGTCCAATATCACTTTCTTGTTCTTGGAGAAATACAACATAATCATCCGGAATTGCATTTCTCCTCTCTCTAGTGGATCTCCTTAATGGCACTTCAGTTTCTTGAGGTTGTTGAGTTTGATTTTCATTAGTAATTTCAGGATCCTGATTGGGGAGATTTTCGAGATTGTCTTGAACTGGAGTTGTGTGATCCGTGTCAGGAATGAGAACACCCTGACCAAGATCAACAACTTGAGGGAAAGACACATGTTCTTCCTCAAAGACAAAATCTCTAACAACTTTATCTCCCTACCCCCCAAACTCAATATCCTCAAAAAACCTAGCATTACCCATCTCAAAAATAGTTCTTGAAGTGGGATCATAAAACTTAAAACCCCTGGATCTTTCAGAGTATCCAACAAAATAGCTACTAACCGTCTTAGCATCCAGTTTCCTTTCATTCGGCCTATAAGGCCTTGCCTCAGCTGGACAACCCCAAATGTGTAAATGCCTAATACTGGGTTTATGCCCAGTCCAAAGTTCATATGGGGTTTTGATTGTAGCTTTAGTTGGAACTCTATTAAGAATATAAGCTGCGGTTTTTAAAGCTTCTCCCCAGAGTGAGTCTGGCAAAGTAGTACGACAAATCATACTTCTTACCATATCCTTAAGGGTCCGATTTCGTCTCTCAGCTACACCATTCATCGTAGGACTGCCTGGCTTAGAATACTGAGGGACGATCCCACACTCATCTAGGAATTTAGCAAATGGCCCTGGACGTTGTTCACCTGAACCATCATATCTGCCATAGTATTCACCACCACGGTCAGATCTAACGGATTTAATCCTTTTGCTTAGCTGATTTTCAACTTCAGCCTTATATGATTTGAACACGTCTATGGATTGGGACTTTTCATGAATAAGATATAGGTACCCATAGCGAGAGTAATCGTCTATGAATGTGATAAAGTATTGTTGACCATTCCTACAAGGTTTAGGAAACGGCCCACAAATATCCGTATGTATCAATTCTAAGACGTCCGAAGCTCTCTTAGCACCTAATCTTGTTTTGTTTGTTTGTTTACCATTGATACACTCAACACAAATATCCGAATTTGAGGAATCAAGAGAATCAAGAATTCCATCTGACACGAGTTTCTGAATTCTTTGAATGGATATGTGACCCAAACGTTTGTGCCAGAGTGATATAGAATTCTAATTAGTTAATTTTCTTTTGGTACCACTTAAACTTGTATGCAAGGTTTCAATATGTGAGGTTATTGTGTCAACCAAATATAGGCTATCAAATGTTGATAAAAGACCAGTACCAATAAGATCTGAATTCTGAAAGAGACTAACTTTATTGTCACAAAAAGAACATGAATAACCGGATATGTCCAATTTGGGAACAGAAATTAAATTCCGTCTAAAAGACGGTACAACAAAAGTCTCATCCAAATCTAAATAAAAACCGGTCTTAAACAACAGCCTAAACTTTCCAATAGCCTCAACTGGCACCTTCTTGCCGTCACCCACATAGATGTATCTTTCACCATCATTTGGTTTTCGGCAGTTCAGGCAACCCTGCATAGATATACTTATGTGAGTAGTAGCAGCAGAATCTACCTACCAAGTATCCTTAGGTACCGAAATTAAATTAACTTCAGAATAAACAAGAGAAAGAAATGTACCTTTTTTCGCACGCCAAGCGTGGTACTTGGTACAGTCTTTCTTCACACGATTAGTCCCCTTACAGAAAAAGCAACCTAATTCAGTAATTTCAACCTTAGGTTCCTTATGTTGCTTATTCTTGGGCCTTGCAACCGCAACTTCCTTACCTTTCCTCTTCTTCACATCCTTAGAAGAGGATGCCAAATGAGCACTTTTAGTCTTATCTTGCTTTATCCTTTCCTCCTCTTGCACACAATGTGAAATGAGCTCATTAAGAGTCCATTTCTCCTTCAGACAGTTGTAACTGACCTTAAACTGATTAAAGTGTGCAGGAAGAGATATCAAAACTAAGTACACAAGCAGTTCCTCAGGTAATACTAGCTTGAGTGACTTAAGTTTCGAAGCAAGATGAGACATTTCCAAAGTGTACTCCCTAATGTTTCCCTTGCCTTTATACCTCATGGAAACAAGTTTACTCAAAAGAGTACTTGTCTCCGCCTTTTCGTTTTGTTCAAAACGCTTTTCAAGGTTTTCAAGGAAAACTTTGGCATTAGCTTCATCATTCATAGTGCCCCTGAATGATTCTGGAATTGCACGTTTCATGATCATTAGACTCATGCGATTCGAGCATTCCCACTTCTCCATTTTCCTCCTTTCATCAGGAGAGGATGTATCCTCAAGAGAAGCAGGTTGCTCATTCCGAAGTGCAAGGTCAAGATCCATGCAACCGAGAACTATCATAATGTTCTCTTTCCATTCCTTAAAGTTTGTGCCGTTAAGCACATGGATGCTGTTTATATTAGCAGATATCGAAGCAGCTGAAGAATTCACTGAAAATAGAACAAAGGATTACTTAATACATGCTTACAATAACTTGAACTTTAACATTAGTTTTCAGATTCAAAATAGGCAAATCCCATTACAAGATACCTAGCACAACATTGATTTTAGTCTTTGGACAGAAAATCAACTTGTAAGTAGTACTCTTGGTGTAGTGATCAAATATTGACAATAAACTCCTGTCAAATATCAAGCCTTCCTTTGGGCCGACTTAATATTCACATGGAAAACCAAATAATTGTCACATATTTATCACCACAAGCATGTTCGAATTCCTGCCAAATAACAACCTTCCTTTGGGCCGGTGTTAAACGCATGGAAGACTAACATCCACAGTCATCTTATATTTCAAGATTAATCAATCTACAATAGAGGTTACTTTGGCAACATAATGCTTCAATTGACTAATTTAAAATATTAGATGCTAAATACTTTAGTTCCTTAAGCCATATTATGAATCTTAACTTAATATGTTACATGTTTTGACATGCAACATCTGAATATTAATTGTTATAGACTTAATTGGACAATTCCAAAATCTGAAGTTTGATGGACTAAAACAATTAATATTAAAACTGAATATTAATGTATAAAACATTAATAATTATAAAAACTTAAAATTAATTTACATATTATAAATATTCAATTAAAATCTGAAACTTAAAAGACTTAAAACGTTTCATTAATTATGAAAAACGTTTCTAACATTATGTCCTTATTAAACAGCCAAAACAAAACGTTTTCAGCAATTTATGGCCAGATAATCGATTATCTGAGCCTGATAATCGATTATCTGGGCCTTCTGGAATCTCAAATTTTGCTGAAAAACTAGGATAATCGATTATCCTAATAGGATAATCGATTATCTTAGCTCTCTGGAATTTCCAATTTTGCTGAAAAAACTCCAGATAATCGATTATTTTAAAAATAATCGATTATCCTCAGATTCTGTTTCAAAAATTTTGATGAACAAATTGCATAATCGATTATTTTCAAAGAATAATCGATTATGTGATGCTTCTGTTTTGCAAAATTTTGGTGAACTTTAAAATTTATTTCAGGACCACTAAACCCATAGAAGTCGCCGCTAAATGTATTAGTGGCGACTATGTATTGAAACTGGAAACTGGAGTTGCCGTCACTGAAGGTTATTTGTAGCAACAATTCCTTGTTTAAGTTTCTTGTTGTTCAACAACCAAAATTTTGCAAACTTCAATATTTCAATTCATATAGAGATAACAAAATATTGAATCACTAAAGTTCATCAACTACATAACATTCATGAAATCATGCTATATCATGGTACTAGAATTTCATAATCAAAATTCTATCATAATTTAAACATGAACTTTATATAATATGCAATTTCATGAACTTCCAAATTATCCAAATATGAAGGAGGCTCTGATACCAATTGTTAGAATTATGATTCCGACTAAAACACAATAGCCTTCATATCGAATAATTTGGAACAACAACAACATGAGCGGAAGCGTACCTGAATCCATATATGGAAAACCTTAATCCTCTTGTTGAAGATTGTCCAAAGTGTGCCTTAGTCCTTCCTTCAAGATTGTCTCCTTGATCCTTCTTGAAGTATTGGTTTCACAACAACAATAATATCACAATAACCAAAATTGGAGTATGGCTTCCCACAAAGATATGCAAGACAAAAATTGCTCTCTTGATTCAATGGGAAGAAGAAGAGATTGTCTTACTATAATGTGGGAACCATAACCCCCCACTTATAACAAATGAGTTATGAAACTCAAGAGTCATAAGCATGTAACCATGGTTACATATATGTAACCTTAGTTAGCCCATCATTAACTAAGGTTACCCTTTTGGGTATCTACACATTAGTCCTACACTTTATATGACAATACATTGGCCCCCTTAACATTATGTCCATAAGACCACCAAATTAGGCCAAACCAAAAGATAACACATAACATATAATTTATCCATATATTGTTCATATGTATGTAGATATAAGTCCATATCTCTTACAATTTTAATTTTGAAATAAATAAACTGAGCTTAAGCACCTTATCGTCTACAAATTTCGTTCAAGTTGAAAAGGATTTTGAGACACATAGCAAATAAATCAACGTACTCGTTTAACATAGGCTTGCACTATCGCATACACAAAACCTTATTTGTTCGGCCATAGCCATCGTGGCTTTGTTCTAGAAACCGATCCCTTTCTAGGAAATTTCTTACCTTTGCTGCTGGCTTATATATTTAATCCTTAAATTGAAAAAAGTATATTAGAAAAACGCGTTTTTTCTTTCCCTGTTTAGACATTTCCTCCCACGATTAGAACATTATCTTTTACTCAAAGCATTTTCTTGACATTCTTGTACTCCCTCTGTTTTATAAACAATGGACCTTTTGTTGTTTGGGAGTCAAGATTTTTGTTTAATCATATTTTTTGCAAATATATTTTAAATAATTTGAATTGTTGACTATTGTGATTTAAAATACTTTTTAAGCAATTTCGAAATTAGTAAACTTCATTTTAAAATATTAAAAGAAATTTGTTGCCGAATTCACACTAAAAATTAGTCAAATTAATTTTCGTACTCAAAAAAAATTTACACACATTATAACGAACGAAGTATATATTAAAACACACTGGGTTGAGCTAGTATATAACATGCGAGTTTAGTCGAAATTTTAATTCAATCTTTATAATTGTCTTAAAAAAATTTATTTATTAAATGTAAATTATTAATGTAGAATATAATAACTCGAAAACATAAAATTCAAATCTATAGCTTTCCTCTGAACCCAACCCCCATCCCAACACCCCAACACAGCCTCCCTTCAGACCCACTTCATATCAACCAATTTTTTGACAATGCCCCTGCTTCCCTCACTATCCCTTCTCCGCGACCTTTTCCAAACCCAATGTTATTACACGGCTACACTTATTTTAAAAAAAATTATTTTGTGATTCACATAACTTATACTAGTGATGTAAGATTATTTTTTTATCTCATAATTGTGTAGGTCTTAGAATTTGATAAATTCAAATATGTAAGATATGAATCCACAAATATATAAGATAAAAAGAGACCTCACATAACTAATGTAAGTTGTGTGAGATATAAAATAAAATCACTCCACTTATCCCCAACCCACTTCTGTATCAAATTACCATATAATTCCTTTCCGTAGATACTACTACATCCCTTTCAATTTATGTAGAATTATTTCCCTTTTATTTTTTTTGCTAAAAAGAATGATCTTTTTTTTATTTGAAAATATTTTACTTTTTGTAATAATTTATAGCCACACGAAATGTATTAATTGCGCCTTTCTCTATAGGGAAAGGGATATCTCTTTGCCATTCGGGCTGAGGAGTGTCCACATGAGTTTATTGAGGTATTTACATAGGCATGTAGTTTTATACTACAAGTTCAAGTCTTTTGTCTTTTTTTAAACTTCGTGTTCAGTCAAATAGATTTATATAAATTAAAATGGACGGAGTATAAATTTAAAAATGTCACACGAATAACATATAAATAGAATAACTCATAAAATAATCTCCTTATTATGTTAAACACTCCAGTCTTACCCCGAAAATAAATATTATAATATTTCTAACTTATCGACCTTCGACGAAATATCTTTTCTTTCAATTTCTTCCAACCCACTTGGTACTTATTATCCATATTCGAAAGAGATTATATGGTAATTGGATTCTTTGGAAAAAGGTTAACCCCCTTTTCTTAAGGAATAAGGTTTTCTTCTCCAATAATAAAAGACTCCTTCCCCAATTATATCAGTTCTTTTTCTCTTCTTTTATAATTTTACAAAGTCATACATATATTCATATCTTTAACGTACAAATCTGTCTATTTATAATGACACTTCACTATAAAAATTAAATTTTTTCAAAAATTAATTTTTATATTATGTTATAATATATTTTTTTTATAATAACATTTCTTTATAATATTTTAAAATATACAGAGATGTATGACTTAAAACGTTAAAAGATAAGTTGACTTTTCTCTACCTTATTTTTACCAAGTCATGAGATAGTAGTTGAATCAGACGACCCATTTGACGATTCTTCCAGCCTGCCTATTGCCATTCAACCCACGACTTCAGTTTCTCAACCCGCGTCTTCTTCTTCTTCTTCTTCCTTCCTTCCTCTTTTTCTTCCACCCTTACAAAACCTCCTCCATATTATTCCAATACACCAACTTCCGAGAACCCAAATCCCATCTCAAAATGAATGATCTTTTTTCAGGATCTTTCTCTCGTTTCAGAGCGGACGATCAATCCGACTTTCACGCCATAGAAATGGGAGACATTACTGGCGGAGTCAATCTCGACAAATTCTTCGAAGATGTAGAAGCAATTAAAGACGAACTCAAAGGCCTCGAGAATATCTATTCCCAACTCCAAACTTCTCATGAAAAAAGCAAGACTCTTCACAACGCTAAAGCCGTTAAAGATCTAAGATCCAACATGGATAATGACGTTTCCATGGCATTGAAGAAGGCTAAATTCATCAAAGTTCGTCTCGAAGCCTTAGACAGATCGAATGCAGCGAATCGAAGCCTCCCTGGATGTGGGCCCGGAAGTTCATCTGACAGGACGAGAACTTCAGTTGTGAACGGATTGAGGAAGAAACTTCAAGAGTCAATGAATCAGTTCAATGAGCTAAGGCAAAAGATGGCGTCTGAATATAGGGAAACAGTTCAACGACGATATTATACTGTCACCGGAGAAAATCCTGATGAAGCAGTTCTTGATACACTCATATCTACAGGTAATATATTTGAGTTGTATTTGACATAATAGTATTGTACTCCTGCCGTCCCAATTTGTTTGATATTTCTGTTTCAACCAATTAGATCAAATCAACAAATACATCATAACTCAAATCATTTAAACTTGGACGAATTAAATACCCGACCCGTTAGATCACATCAATAAACTTGTTACAATTCAACCTATTTAAACTTGGACGAATTGAACAGGTTACTCAAAAATGAGTTTGATTTTGACTCCACAGGTCAAAGTGAGACATTCTTGCAAAAGGCAATACAAGAGCAAGGGAGAGGACAAGTGATGGATACAGTTATGGAAATTCAAGAAAGGCATGAAGCTGTGAAGGAATTGGAAAGGAATTTGAAAGAATTGCACCAAGTATTCTTGGACATGGCTGTTTTGGTTGAAAGTCAAGGAGCTCAACTTGATGATATTGAGAGCCAAGTGAATAGGGCTAATTCCTTCGTTAGAGGGGGTGCTCAGCAACTGCAAGTGGCAAGGAAGCACCAGAAGAACACAAGAAAATGGACTTGTTTTGCTATTATTCTTCTGCTTATCATCATTTTGGTGGTGGTTCTTTCTATTCAGCCATGGAAGAAATGAGAGAGAGCTGTGAATTTGTCCATGGTCAAAGGTCTTTGCTTTCATCTGGTGGACCCCTTCAATGTTTTGAATATTCTAAATTTTATATTTTATTATTTTAGCCATGCTTATTAGTTTGTGTTATTTTGGAATTATTTTTTTTGTTTTTAATGTGGGGAAGAGTAAACTGGATGGGGGTCCATGTGCTATTTAGAGAAATACTTGGAGTTCTCTTTTTGTAATTATATGCTGTATTTAGAGTACAATTCTTTTTCTATATTGTTGGTAGATTAATTTGTTTGTTTGATTATATTCTCATTTAGATTTAATTTATTCTTTTCTTGTTTAGCTTGGGTTTTTTCTAAATTGATGTTTCTCAACATTTTGCCTCAGTTGGATTTAAGTCATGCTTCTCGAGTAACTTATCTTAGATTTTGCTAAATTGACTTGAATTATTAATTTGATGTGATTTATTAATTTTTTTCCTAAACCCCTGTAAATATTATGGAGCGTCTAGGGATAGAGGTACAAAGTTCTTGTTATATGGATAAAGTAGAGTGTAAAATTAATTATTAAGAAAATGTATGAGATCTAATATAAAACAATATAACAATAATAAGAAACCAGTATAATCTCACTTAAAATGGTCTGGGGAGGGTAGTATGTACGCAGACCTTACCCCTACTCTTGGGTAGAGAGGCTGTTTCCAAATAAAAATCCGACATCTTTCCCTCCAAGAACTTCCCACCTTGCTCTTGGGGATACTCGAACTCACAACCTCTCGGTTGGAAGTGAAAATTGCTTACCATTAGAGCAACCCCTATTATATATAAAATGGATGTTTCCAATCATGAGTTAGTTGAATGAAGGTAATAGTGGGTCATCAAACCATCAGGCGTAGAAAATTTGAATAGAAGGAGTATGTCATCAAAACAATTTTTGTAGGTATCTACCTTAGTTACTCGCCTTCCATGAATATGAACGGCAAATGGATGTTAGTATACAGAATGAGTCATAAACAGGAAATATTAGCCTCAAACTGTAACATCTTCTACCCGCCGCCACAAGGCGGCTCTACAAAATGACAAAAAAAGGACCCTCGAATCACCTGCTTCAGATGGGTTCACAAGATATTTCAATCCTCTAATTGTACGTTCGGATAATGATCTTCAAAGCGGACTCAGGAAAAAAAGGTCATAGGTGCACTTTTGATATATATATATATATATATATATATATATATATATATATATATATATATATATATATATATATATATATATATATATATATATATATATATATATATATATATATATATATATATATATATATATATATAAGTATTTTGCTAAATATTATGAGTGTCGATGATCCCTCTACCTATAACTTAAGATCACTTCTACTTTAATAGTAGAATGAATAAAATCTTTTACCCTTAACCGCTTCGAAATCAAAAAATTTCTAATTGTTCCTTTAATAGACCCTACTGTGACTCAAATTCAAATTAGCTGAATCAAGGAATGCTAGGTACAGAATAGTTATAAAATGTTAGAAATATAATGTTTAGGCGAATAGTACCCTGCTTATAGATGAGGTTGGTCGGTCAACTTCTAAACAGTATTGATAGTCGACTTGATGGCGCTTTAAATTGAGGAATTTCTACAAACCAATCTTCAATCATTTATGGTAATCTATGTTAGAAAAATAACAGAATATAAGAACGAAATAATTAGGTTTTGATAGTGTTGTTACTGTTCTTAAGGAATTTAAGTCTTCCAATTTCGTTATTATAGGGATTATGGCAAAATTCCTCCAAGATTCTACAAAATCTCTGAAATTCGAGTTTCAGCAATTAACTCGAATTTCCCACAAGAACAGAATAGTTGTGAGTTGTAGAAAATAAGTAAAAAAGAAAGAGATGAAAATTTTCAGATGATTTCCTTTTGGAGATGATATAGGTATTTATAATACCTCTAGGAGTCTGTTGGAATTAACAGACTCATATCTTCATAACAGACACCTTTTAAAATCAATAATCATCTTATTTTGAATTTAAAAAAATACTGTTAAAAACGTTTTCTGATATTAAAGGCTAAATCATTTTTAATTAAGTGAGTGACTAAAATATTAATTTTGGCTACTTAAATTGACCCAAGGCCCAAGTGCCCCAAGTGTCTTGACTATTAATAATACAGTCAAATTCTAATTTTCCTCCAAAACATCTTTAAAATATTCAAATCATGTAAGACAAAGAAATGCTTTCAAACACTTCTTCCTTTCTTTCTTTTTCCAATGAAGGACAAAACAACCTTTTCTCAAACACTCCCATCAAAACACTAACTAATGTAATAGTCCCCACTTAGTTAGTGATTGATGTTGTTTATAAGATTAATGCATATAGTAGGTATCTTTCAATTTAAACCTACTACTTGTATAACTATTCAAGACCTTGTCGAAATTGATGGTTAGATTAAGTTATATTAAACCACAATTCCTATATGACAAGACGGAAAAGATTTATACACATAAATCGTATCAACTCGACAACTTGTTTACTGTGAGTTTTAGCACCCGATTATGACCTTGTGCTACCTCCTAAATTCATAAACACTTATTGTGTTCCAAACTTTGATTGAAGCGGCACCACTTCTTGTGTTTACATAGGTAAAGATTTAACCAAATCCCTAACACGGACTTTTTTAGCTCCTAAATCGAACTTTGCTTCTTCATTAAGAGTATTTTTATACTCATACTCCTTTTCTAGGTACTAATTTCCAGTACCTGTTATCCATCATAACTATAACTTGTTATTACCTTTTAAACCTTTAATATCGTTAAACAATAAGAAAGGTAAGGTTCCCGTTAATAGTGACAAACTTAAATTACCTTAGACCCATAACACTTGTTGTGCTTATTATCATATCCCCCGTGAATCCTTTAGTGAATGGGTCAGAAAGGTTATCTTTAGTCTTGATGCACAAAACAGTAATAATTTCACCCGAAATTAATTGTCTTATATACTCATGTCTTAAAGCAATATGTCTAGATTTTTCATTATATATTTTGCTAAACGCTTTAGACATAGTTGCTTCACTATCACGGTGCAAGAGAACAACTGGCATTGGTTGTGGCCGCAACCTTATATCTAATAAAAGATTTCTCAGCCATTCTGCCTCTGTTCCTACAGTTGTTAAAGGAATAAACTCAGATCCAACTACGGAATGAGTGATATTGTCACAACCCGAAATTCCCACCCTTAGGAGTCATGATGGCGCCTACTAATGAGAGCTAGGCAAGCCAACCTTTAACTAACTTCTTCATAACTGTTTTATTCCTTTTAGTAATTATCGATAATACCATGAAACAACAGAATAAAATAAATAAGCGGAAGTCTTAGATTAATGAATCTGAAATGCGGAGAAATCAACATAATCTCTATCCAAAAACTATTGTCACATACTTATGAACCACTAAGAGTACTATACATAACCATTTGAAAAAAATTTAACATTGTTTGTCTAGAAATACATGAGATAACAAGATTAAAAAACAAGATAGAGGAGACTCTAGGCCTACGGACTTCTGCAAGGCTACTTTCTGTCTCGGTGGGCTAAAGACTGGCTCCTGATCTAGTGCTGCTGCTCAAATGCTACTCCGTCACCTAGATCTGTGCAAAAGAGCACTGAGTGTAGCATCAGCACAATCGACTCCATGTGCCGGTAAGTGTTTGGCCTTACTCAGGCGAAGTAGTGACGAGGCTAGTACCAGACTCCAGATAAGACAGTGCAATTATATAATGTATAGCAGAAAAGTTAACAAGTAATAAGAATTTTAAGGCTGGGGAAGGGGAACATGCTGTGGGGATGACATATAGACAGAATATTAAGAACAATAAGGAATATATGTAATTTAACTACCAATGCGGGTAAGGAGAAGTAAAAAAAACTTTCACTTTCAGTTTCAATCTTGTTGCAGGCGTGCAACCCGATCCCATTTTATTATATCTCGTGGTAGGCTTACCACCCAATCCCATTTCATTACATCTCGTGGTAAGCGTACCACCCGCTCCCATTTCAATATCTTGTAGGCGCACCACCCGTTCCTATTTTATTATCTTGTGGTAGGCGTATCACCCGTTCCCATTTCAATGTCTTGTGGTAGTCGTACCACCCATTCCCATTTCAATATCTTGTGGTAGGCTTACCACCCGCTCCTATTTCAAGATCTTGTGGTAGGCGTACCACACACTCCCATTTCAATTTCTTGTGGTAGGCATACCACCCGCTCCCATTTCAATATCTTGTGGTAAGCGTACCACCCCATCCTATTTCTTGTTATCACATAATCACAAGAAATCCCGGCAAGGGAGAATCAACTATAACCAACCTTAACTCAGTTTGATTAATGAAGATACTCAATCATAATTAGGATCTACAAGGATAAACAAATCTTTGCCCAATACGGTAGATCATTAGTTAAGGCATACATGATGTCATTTAGGAATACAACACCTTCCAATTTAGGACTCATGGTCATGCTTGACACCAACGCATAGATACTTGTCACCATGCCTATACGTCGTACTCAACAAAGAGAAATTAGCACATAAGACTCAACTCCTAATCCCTCAAGCTAGGGTTAGACTGAACACTTACCTCAATGCCTTGAATTTAACTCAAGCCTCAATTATAGCCTTTCCCCTTGGTTCCACCAGCAATCCGCTCGAATCTAATCATAAGTTACTTAATCTCATTAAAAATACTAAATGAATCAACCCTGATGCATGAAAATAAGTTTTACCCTGAAATGTCAAACATTCCCTGAGCCACGTGGTCGAAACTCGAGGTTTGGACCAAAACCCTGTTACCCATTCCCCACGAATCCAAATATATGATTTATTTTGAAATCGGACCTCAAATTGAGGTCCAACTCCCCAATTTTTAGAAAACCTAGGTTTTACCCAAAACACCCAATTTCCCAATGAAAATCTTTGATTTGAAGTTGAAATCATGTTAAAAGATGTTAAGGAGTGAAGAAAATGAGTTAGAAATCACTTACCAATCATTTCAAAGAAAAAGAGTTGTTTGGAAAATCGTCTCTTATGTTTTGGGTTTTTTGAAAAGTGTAATATAACTGAAATTCATGTGAATTTATACCCCTCTGAGGTCCCCTGTGCGGACCGCGACCGCACAGGCTTGCTGGAGGCTTGCGGATTACTGCCCAGTGCGGACCACACCAAACCGACCGTGGCCGCACATCACCCACCGCGGCCGCACAGCACCCACCGCGGACCGCGCAAAGGCGAACGCGATCGCGCTGGCCCCTCCACAGCCGCACGCGATTTCTCGCAGGCCGCGCAAGAGGGTTCAGAGACATGTCAAATTTCTAAACATGCGACATCTGATCTTTTTAAGTCTAAGGCATCCCAGAACCCACTCGAAGCTCACCCGAGCCCTCAAAACTCTAACCCAAGTATACACACAACCTCGAAAACATCTTACAAACATATTCGTGTGATTATAACATCATGAACATGGAATTGAACCTCAAGATCAATGAAATTTCTCAAATCTCCCTTTAAGCATAAATTCCCAATTAGGGTCTGGATCGCGTCAAACGACGTCCGATTTTAACCAATCTTTATAGAAAGTGCTTAAATCACATATAAGACTTGTACCGCCTGCCGGAACTAAAATACGGGCCCGATACCATAGTCTTCCAATCGAATTTCATTTCCATTTTCCATAATTATTTCCAGAAAAGAATTTTACTCAAAAATTCATTTCTCGGGCTTGGGACCTCGGAATTCGATTCCGGGCATACGCGCAAGTCCCATATTTTCCTACGGACCCTCCGGAACCGTCAAATCACGGTCCGGGTCCGTTTATGCAAAATATTGACCTAAGTCAAATTTAATCATTTTAATATCAAAATGTAGCACTTGTCTCACAGAATTCATATATAAGCTTTCCGACTATGCAGCCGGACTGCGCACGCAAATTGAGACAATCCTAAATTAGGTTTTCAAGGCCTCGGGGACAGAGAACGAATAAAGAAACAGGTGATGACCCTCTGGGTCGTCACATTCTCCACCTCTAAAACAACCGTTCGTCCTCGAATGGACAGAAGAAAGAAGTACCTGAGTCGAGGAAAAGGTGTGGATAATGGTCCCGCATATGAGACTCGGACTCCCAGGTTGATGCCTCATGAGGTTGACCTCTCCATTGAACACGCACCGAAGGAAAACTCTTTGACCTCAACTGTCGAACCTGCCGGTCTAGAATAGCCACCGGCTCCTCCTCATAAGATAGATCCTTGTCCAACTGGACAGTTCTGAAATCCAACACGTGGGATGGATCACCGTGATACTTACGAAGCATGGACACGTGGAACACTGGATGCACTGCTGATAAGCTAGGCGGCAATCCAAGTCTATAAGCCTCTGAAATCCGAGTTTCAACAATTAACTCGAATTTCCCATAAGAACAGAATAGTTGTGAGTTGTAGAAAATAAGTAGAAAATAAAGAGATGAAAGTTTTCAGATGATTTCATTTTGGAAATGATATAGGTATTTATAACACCTCTAGGAGTCTGGTGGAATTAACAGACTCATCTATCATAACAGGCACCTTTTAAATTCAATAGTCACCTTTTTTTGAATTTAAAAAAAACTGTTAAAAATATTTTCTGCAATTAAAGGCTAAAACATTTTTAATAAACAGATAATAGGTGATTAAAATATTAATTCTGGCTACTTCATTGACCCAAGGCCCAAGTTCCCCAAGTGTCCATTCTTAACTATTAATAATATAGCAAAATTCTAGTTTCTCTCCAAAACATCTTTAAAATATTCAAATCATCTAAGACGAAGAAGTGCTTTTAAAAACTTCTTCCTTTCTTTTTTTTTTCCAATGAGGGACAGAGCAACCTTCTCAAATACTTCCATCAAAACAATAACCAATATAACAATCCCCCACTTAGTTAGTGATTGATGTTGTTTATAAGATTAATGCGTATAGGAGGTATCTTTCGATTAAACATACTACTTGTATAAATTATTCAAGATCTCGTCGAAATTGATGGTTATATTTGTTGAAACACGTTCTCAAGTCGCTAAACTAAACGTGTGTTCATATTTGTAAGTTTTGATAAATGACAAACCGACGTGAACGGAACATTGACATATGCCGAAGTCCAAGCACAAGAGAAACAAAGATCAAGATTAAGTAAAGCAACAAAGTTATACATGAGTCGTTCTATAGTTGTGATCTTGATCCGACAATTGATTCAAGACTTGGCTTCTCTCGTAAAATCATTTTTATCAAACCATGCATCTTTAATTTAAAGCAAAATGATTTTCAAACATTTCATTTTAACCGAAATGAATTCTAAACATGTCTTTCAAATCTGGACAAACAAAATCGATTATGTACTTTATGATAATCGATTATGTTAAAGCAGTGTACACCAGATTTTACAAAGCTGCAAGATAATCGATTATGTACCTTATGATAATTGATTATGTTAAGGCCGTGTTCACCAGATTTTTCAAAGCTACAAGATAATCGATTATGTGCCTTAGACTAATCGATTATGTTGAGACAGTGAGCATCAGATTTTACAAAGTAGCAAAATAATCGATTATGGCTTTTCTGGTAATCGATTATATTAAAGACCGTTGCCAAAGTATTTTCAAACACTGAAAGATAATCGATTATGTACAATCAGACAATCGATTATGTTAAGCATAAAATCGGGGATTGATTTTTGAACGTTGTCAGGTAATAGATTATACGATTTGGATAATCGATTATTCTACTTAAAATCTGGGAATGATTTTTAAATGATTGGCAGATAATCGATTATGCAGAATCAGATAATCGATTATCCTAGCACAAAATCAGCAATTTGTGATTGGCAATTAAGCAACGATTTTGGGTGTTTTGAGCACTATAAATACAACTCAAATTCACTCTTCTAAACACAACAACTGATTACATTCTTGCTAAAGCTTACATACTCTCTTTGCAATCATTTTATATCATTTCATAAGTTTTTGAGAGCCAAACTCTTGACGAAGTTGTTGTGTTCTTGAGCGTATTGTTTTTACTCATATCTACTCTATAAAGAGAGTCTTGTCTTGACTGCTAAATGTTTGTACACACTTGAAGGGATATTCTAATCCCTTGTTGTAAGAAGGAAAAGTAGTTCCTTGGTTTGAAGTCTTGAGGTGCGGTATCCTCGAGCAGGTTGAAGTCTTGTAGAGTGTATATCTACGAGCAAGTGTAACAGTTTGTTAGGCACCCATAAGCTTAACGAAGTTAGTGTAAAACTCGAGAGAGTCTCTCGGGGACTGGACTAACCACACGTTGTGGTGAACCAGGATAAAATTCGGTGTGTTCTCTCCTTATCTTTTTAATTACTGCACTTATGTTATTCCTGCAATTTTTAATTCCGCAAATGTACATTGTTTTTTATTATAACGCTATTCACCCCCCCTCTAGCGTTAAGCGTATATTCTAACAACTGGTATCAGAGCCTAACTCTCTGAAAGACTTAACAGTTTGAGAGAAACAATCCATGGCTTCTACTCGTAACATTAATGCAGGACTAGGTGAAGGACAATGCTTCACAAGGCCACCACTCTTTGATGGCACAAATTATACTTACTGGAAGGAGAGGATGAGGATTTTTATTCAATCAAACAACTTCCAATTATGGAAAATCATAAAGAATGGAGAACAACTTCCAACTAAAAAGGTTGGATATGAACTCGTCCCAAAGTCGGAAGACGAATACGATATGGACGATATCTGAAAGGTGGAATATAATGCAAAGGCCATCAACATGCTATTTTGTGCTGTAAATCCCGATGACTATCGGAAAATCTCATGTTGCACCACGGCTAAGCAAACGTGGGATAAATTGGAGATCACCTACGAAGGCACGGACCAGGTAAGAGAAGCTAAAATAGATTTTCTAACCCACGAATATGAACTTTTTCATATGAAGGAAAGCGAGAAGATATACGATATGTTCGAACGATTTTCAAAAATCGTTAATGATCTTCATGCTCTCAAGAAGACTTTCACGGATAGGGAGCTTGTCCGTAAAATTCTTCGAAGTCTCACTCCGGAATGGCGCTCCAAAGCCGACGCTATTCAAGAGTCAATCGGCATCACAAATGTCACAATCGACGGGCTTAGAGGTAATCTCAAAAGGAATCTACTATTCTTAACCCTCCTTTGGATGATCAAAGGAAGCGAAGAATCTCCCTCAAGGCAAGCACGGCCCAACCTCAAAATGATGAGGATTCAAGCGATGAAGATAACGAGTTCGGACTCGTTATTAGGAAATTTCACAAGTTCATGCGAAAGGAGTTTGAACGAAAAGGTAAGCGTCAAGGAGACCAATTAAAGTGCTATGGATGCAGAGAAATCGGGCACATAAAATCAAATTGTCCAAATACCAAAAAGGAGAAGAAACCCGTCAAGAAACAAAGAGCATACATCTCTTGGGGAGGCGACTCCGGAGACGAATCAAGTGATGGAGAAGGAAACAAGACCGCAAACTTGTGTCCTATGGCACACGAAGAAGCTCAAAATGAGGTATGTACTTCTTCTATGAACTACTTCACTTTAGAAGAAATGCAAGATGCATTTGATGAGTTGTATAAAGAGTTTATTAGCGCTTCTAAATCTATGAAAGATTTAAGAAAACAATTTTCTTCAAAAGAAAAGGATTTTGAAAAACTTACTCTTGAAAATGAGAAATTAAAAGAGGAAAACAAGTTTTATGGAAAAAGAAGCGCCGATAAACCCGAAAGCTCAAATAAGGATTGTACTTCTTGCAAATCTCTAAAGGAAGAAGTAGAAAGTCTTAGAAGCACTTTGCACAAATTCAATTCTTCACACAAAAATCTCAATGAAGTGCTTGTAAATTTGAAATCCACTAAGCACGGTATAGGCTTTAAACACGAGCCAAAAGAAAAAGTTGAGTCCATTTCTAAACCACCTAAGACTCAACTTAGGCAAAATAAAATAAATGTCAACACTCAACCTAGAAATTTTAATCCTAGAATTGCAACTCATCCTAGAACAAATGCTAGAAGAAATAGTGGCATGTATAGACCACCTAGACAAGATTTTCAAAAACCACATCAAAACTATATTCCTAACAATAGAGTAAATACTAGGGGAAATATTGGCATGTATAGACCACCTAGACAAGATTTTCGAAAACCACATCAAAACTATATTCCTAAAAATAGAGTGAATAAATTTAGACCTCTAAATTATTATCATCCTAGAAGAATGCACAATCCAAATGTCATTTGTCATTATTGCAATAAAATTGGACATATTGCTCCCGCATGCTTCACTAGACATAGACATTTCACTGCAGGACAATCACACCAATATGTTGCACCTAACGCACAAGGACCCAAAATGGCTTGGGTACCAAAATCTCATTAATTTGTTTTGTAGGTGTGTTTGAAGGGATCAAGTGTACTTTGGTACCTTGATAGTGGATGCTCCAAACATATGACCGGGGATGCATCAAAATTCCTTCAACTAAAACCCACGAAAGGAGGAAATGTTATTTTTGGAGACAATAACAAAGGAAAGATTATCGGCATTGGATCCGTCGGTAAGGACGAATCCTCCTACATTAAGCATATTTTGCTAGTTAAAGGTCTTAAACATAATCTCTTGAGCATAAGTCAATTATGTGACAAAGGAAATCTTGTATTGTTTGACTCCGAAGAATGCTTAGTTATCCGTCGTAGTGATTTTAAAATTATTCTTCGTGGTATTAGAATGGATAATATCTATATGGTTGATCTTGAAAATTCTTGATCAAGTTATGTGAATTGTCTTTTGAGTAAAGAAGACGACATGTGGTTATGGCATCGTAGAGTAGCTCATGTAAATATGAATCTTTTAAACAAACTAGTTTCACAAGATTTAGTAATTGGTCTTCCAAACATGAAATTTGAAAAAGATTCTACTTGTGATTCATGTCAAAAAGGGAAACAAACAAAAGCCTCTTTTAAATTCAAAAATGTTGTTTCAACCACTAGACCCTTACAACTTCTTCACATGGATCTTTTTGGACCATCTCGTGTTGAAAGTCTTGGTGGAAATCTTTATGCTTTTGTAATTGTTGATGACTACTCTAGATTCACATGGACGTTATTTCTTGCTTATAAAAGTGATGCCTTTCATGCTTTCAAAAGTTTTCTTAAACGTGTTCAAAATGAAAAGAACACAACCATCACTTCCATAAGAAGTGATCATGGGGGAGAGTTCGATCACAATCTCTTTGCGGATTTTTGTGACGAACTCGGTATTGAACATACCTTTTCGACTCCACGTACACCACAACAAAATGGAGTGGTAGAACGTAAAAATCGATGTCTCGAAGAGATGGCTAGAACCATGCTCGATGAGGCTAAGATTTCCAAAAAGTTTTGGGCGAATGCCGTGAGTACCGCAAGCTATGTTTTAAACAGAGCTATCATTAGACCGATACTCATGAAAACTCCCTATGAACTCTATAAGGGAAGGAAACCAAATCTTTCCCATCTTAGAGTCTTCGGTTGTAAATGTTTTATTCACAACAACGGAAAAGATAACTTGGGAAAATTTGATGCGAAATCTGATGAAGGAATTTTTCTTGGTTACTCATCACGTAGCAAAGCATATAGAGTGTTTAATAATCGAACCAAAACTGTTGAGGAATCTCCTCATGTAGTATTTTGTGAAAATGATGCTCGCTTGGCGAGAAAGGATTCTTGTGTTGATCTTGCAGATGCTTTAAAGAAAATCAATCTTCAAGACGAAGTACAAAAGGATGATCCAAAGGAAGTTCAAGATGAAGTCATGGAACAACCTTCGGAAGAAGTACCACCACAAGAAGAAGAATCGATGATGCCTAAGGCTTGGAGGACGTCTAAGGACCATCCTCTTGACAAGGTAATTGGCAACATCGAGAAAGGGGTAAGTACACGAAACCTTCTTAAAGATACTGTAGGACATATGGCTTTTGTTTCACAAATAGAACCTAAAACCATTTCTGAAGCAATTGGGGATGAGCATTGGACCTTGGCAATGCAAGAGGAGCTTAACCAATTCAAACATAATGATGTTTGGGAATTGGTGCCAAGACCCGATAATCACACCATAATTGGTACGAAATGGGTTTTTCGGAATAAATTAGATGAAAATGGTATAATCACTAGAAACAAAGCTAGGCTAGTTGCTAAGGGATATAATCAAGAAGAAGGCATTGATTATGAAGAAACCTATGCACCCGTTGCACGCCTAGAAGCCATTCGTTTATTACTTGCTTTTTCATCATCTATGAATTTCAAATTATTTCAAATGGATGTCAAAAGTGCCTTCCTCAATGGGTTTATTCAAGAGGAAGTGTATGTTGAACAACCCCCGGGCTTTGAAGATTTTACATCTCCCGACCATGTCTTCAAGCTTAAGAAAGCTTTATATGGTCTTAAACAAGCTCCTCGAGCTTGGTATGAACGTCTAAGTAAATTTCTCTTAGACAATGAGTTTGAAAGGGGGAAAGTTGACACCACACTTTTTATCAAAAATAAAAATAATGACATTCTATTAGTTCAAATTTATGTCGATGATATTATTTTTGGTGCTACTAATGATTTTCTATGCGAGGAATTCTCTAAGTTAATGACTAGCGAATT
Source organism: Nicotiana benthamiana (assembly GCA_034376525.1). NCBI lineage: Eukaryota > Viridiplantae > Streptophyta > Magnoliopsida > Solanales > Solanaceae > Nicotiana > Nicotiana benthamiana. The sequence goes on along the minus strand of CM067338.1, from coordinate 12,057,442 downwards.
CGAAATGTCAATGATGGGCGAGCTAAACTTCTTCTTGGGGCTGCAAGTAAAACAAATGAAAGAGGGAACTTTCATTTGCCAATCCAAATATTGCAAGGAGTTGCTAAATCGCTTTGAAATAAGCAACGCCAGAGCAATGGCCACCCCAATGAGTACATCCGACCATCTTGACAAAGATGAGAAAGGTAAGGAAGTAGACACCAAGAAGTATCGAGGTATGATCGGATCTCTTCTCTATCTTACTGCTAGTAGACCGGACATCATATTTAGCGTGTGTTTATGCGCTCGATATCAATCATGTCCGAAGGAGTCACACTTAACTGCGGTAAAACGGATTATGAAGTATCTTGTTGGAACACTAAATGAGGGACTATGGTATCCCAAAGATTCTTCATGCCAACTTGTTGGCTATTCCGATTCCGATTTTGCGGGTTGCAAATTGGACCGCAAGAGCACTAGTGGCACTTGCCATTTGCTCGGTAGCTCCTTAGTTTCTTGGTTTAGCAAGAAACAAGTTAGTGTTGCGTTATCCACAATCGAGGCTGAATATATAGCCGCGGGGAGTTGTTGTGCTCAAATCCTTTGGATGAAGCAACAACTCTCAGATTATGGTCTTAGTATTGATCATGTTCCTCTTCGATGTGATAATACTAGCGCCATAAGCTTGACGAAGAATCTTATTCTTCACTCAAGAACGAAACACATAGAAATTAGACATCACTTTATAAGAGATCACGTTCTCAAGGGCGATGTCGAAATTGAATTTGTTGAAACCAAAAATCAATTGGCCGACATCTTCACAAAGCCTTTAGAGAAAGAGTCCTTTTTCCGCATTCGTAGTGAACTCGGAATTCTTGACTCCACGATGATCTAATTCATGCATTGCATTTGTTTTAAATAATTACTAACTTGAGCGTCGGAGGCGCCCAATTCTTTTTTGCAGGTATCGCCCCAAAGACAGGGGGAATTATCAGACACCGGTGCAGAATAATCGAGTTATCAAAAGTCAATAATCGATTATTCCCCATTTACGTTTTATGTTTATTATGCTGGAAAATTGACATAATCGATTATACAACACTATAATCGATTATCTAACAGTTTTGGCTTTGCAGGATTTTAGCTGTTAAATATGAAAATCGATTATCACATATCCCTAGTCGATTATGTTGACATTTATTTTCAGGTGTTAAGTCACTGTGTGACAATAATCGATTATTTAAAACAGTGTAATCGATTTTCCTATTACCGTCTCGGATGTCCGTTACTACATTTCCTGAAATAATCGATTATCTCAAAAGCACAATCGATTATTTCCCGAGTCAGAAAATCACTGGGCACACTGTGTCAGAATAATCGATTACCATAGTTCCATAATCGATTATGTTGGAAACAAGTTCTCAAGGCATTATACTAAAACGTGTGTTCATATGTGTAGGTTTTGATGAATGACAAACAAGCGCAAATTGACATATGACGAAGTTCAAGTACAAGTGCACAATTGAATAATGAGATTCAAGCACAAGACCAAGTTTTATAGTTTTACATGAGTCGTTCTTAACTGTGATCTTGATCCGACAACTTGACTCATGACATGGCTTCTCTCGTAAAATTATTTTTACAAAATCATGCATATTTAATTTAACGCTAAATGATTTTAAATCATGCATATTTACTTTAGTCAAAATGATTTTTAAACATGCCTCAAAAATATGGACTAAGATAATCGATTATGTACTTATGATAATCGATTATGTTAAGCCAAGACTGCATGACAATCGATTGTGAACTAATGACAATTGATTGTGTTAAGGCAGTGAGCATCAGGTTTTTCAAACCTGCATGACAATCGATTGTGAACCTTATGACAATCGATTGTGATGAGGCAGTGTCCACCAAAGTTTTTCAACGCTCAAAATAATCGATTGTGAAGTTAATGACAATCGATTGTGAAGAGACAGTGTCCATCAGACTTTTTCAAAGTCACAAAATAATCGATTGTGAACATATGACAATCGATTGTGTTGAGGCAGTGTCTTCCAGACTTTTTCAAAGTTATTAAATAATCGATTGTGAGTATATAACAATCGATTGTCACGAGACAGTGTCTAAATTGATTTTTCAAGACTGATATATAATCGATTGTTGGCTTAGTATAATCGATTGTATAACTAACCGTTGCCAAAATATTTTCAAATACCGTCAGGTAATCGATTGTTGATTTTGTACAATCGATTGTTGAAATTAAAATCTGAAAAGGATTTTTTGAACGTTGCTGAATAATCGATTATTGATTTTCTATAATCGATTGTTTTACGTAAAATCTGGAAATGATTTTTTGAACGTTGCCAATAATCGATTGTTGATCTTGGATAATCGATTGTTATGCGTAAAATCTGGGATTGATTTTTGGAATGATTGGCAAACAATCGATTGTGGATTCTTGACAATCGATTGTCACTGAGTAAAATCAGCAGTTCTTAATTGGCAATTAGGCAACGGTAATGCCAAGTTTTTCAACTATAAATACAGCTTGAATTCAGTCTTTTGAGAAAACAATAACACACAACAACTGATCATTCAATTGCTAAAGCTTGCATACTCTATTGCTTATTATTTTATATTCAATACATAAGTTTTTGAGAGCCAAATTATTGTTCAAAGTTGTTGTGATCTTGAGCGTATTCTTTTACTCATCTCTACTCATTAAGGAGTGTCTTGTTTGAGTGCTTAGTGTATTGTACACTTGAAGAGAATTGTTATTCTCTTGTTGTAAGAAGGAACTTGTGTTTCCTTGGTTGAAGTCTTGGAGTGTTGTATCTCCGAGCAAAGGTGTTGAGGCTTGTGTCCTCAAGTTGTAAAGGTTTGTTAAGCACCCGGAAGCTTGACAAGTTAGTGGAAATCTCGAGAGAGTCTCTCGGGAACTGGACTAGCCACGGGTTGTGGTGAACCAGAATACTTCGGTGTGTTCTTTCTTATTTATCGCACTTATTTATTTCCTGCAAATTTTAAATTCCGCAAGTTTACGCTAATTTTTATTATAGCGCTATTCACCCCCCTCTAGCGTTAAGCGTATTATCTAACAATTGGTATCAGAGCCCAACTCTCTGAAGACTTAACAGTTTGAGAGAAACTTCCATGGCTTCTAGTCGTGACTCTTTTGCAGGAATAGAGGAAGGACAGTGCTCCACCCGACCACCACTATTCAACGGTACAAACTATACGTACTGGAAGGAGAGGATGAAAATCTTCGTTCAAGCAAACAATTTTCATCTTTGGAAGGTGATAACAAAGGGAAATCAAATTCCAACCAAAAAGGTTGAAAACGAATGGGTTCCCAAGTCCGAAGAAGAATATGACGCGGATGATATCCGAAAGGTGCAAAATAATGCTAAAGCAATTAATTTATTATATTGTGCTGTAAATGCTGACGATTACAGGAAAATATCGTGTTGCACAACGGCGAAGGAAATGTGGGACAAGCTGGAAATTACGTACGAAGGTACGGACCAGGTAAGGAAGCCAAAATTGATTTCCTAACCCATGCTTATGAATTATTTCACATGAAGAAAGGTGAAAAGGTGGATGAAATGTTTGAACGATTTTCAATAATCGTAAATGAGCTACATGCTCTCAAGAAGACTTTCACGGATAGGGAACTTGTCCGAAAAATCCTTAGAAGTCTCACTCCGGCATGGCGATCAAAGGCCGACGCGATTCAAGAGTCCATTGGCGTCTCAAATGTTACCATCGACGCATTAAGAGGTAATCTTAAGACTTATGAATCTACTATACTTAACCCTCTTGTTGATGATCAAAGGAGGCAAAGAATCGCTCTAAAGGCAAGCACAAGCCAACCGCAAGTTGATGAGGACGGAGACAACGAGATTGGACTCGTTATCAAAAGATTTCAAAAGTTCATGCGAAAAGAGTATGAACGAAAGGGCAAAAAGCAAGGAGAACAAATAAAGTGCTATGAATGAGGAGAAACCGGGCACATCAAATCAAATTGCCCAAACATCAAAAAGGAAAAGAAACCTTTCAAAAAGCAACGTGCATATATATCTTGGGGAGGAGACTCCGGAGATGAGTCAAGCGAAGGAGAAGAAGAGGAAAGCGCAAACCTTTGTCTTATGGCACAAGAAGACAAGCAAGATGAGGTAAGTCAAATCTCTTCTAAAAATTTCTTTTCCCTTGAAGAAATGCAAAATGCTTTTGATGAGTTATATAGTGAATTTATTAAAGCTTCAAAAACTGTTAAATGCATAAAGGAAAATGCTTCTTCAAAAGAAAAAGATTTTCAAAAACAACTCTCATTGAAAGAAAAGGATTTGGAAAAACTGGTTTTAGAAAATGAGAAGTTGAAAGAGGAAAACAAGTTTTTCGGAAAAAGAAGCGCCGACAAGCCCGAAAGCTCTATTAAAAATTGTACTTCTTGCATGCATCTCAAAAATGAAGTAGAAAGGCATAAGGGCACCTTAGATAAGTTTAATTCTTCTCACCAAAATTTGAATGAGGTCCTTGTTAGTTTGAAGTCAACCAAGCATGGCATAGGTTTTAAGAATGATCCTAAAGAAAAGGTTGAAGCCAAATCCCAACCACCTAAGGCTCAACCTAGGATTAATAAAACAAATGTTCATCCTAGAAATAACAACCCTAGAACCAATATGCATGCTAGACCAAATGTTGAACACCTTAGAAGACCTAGAAATGACTTACCACCTAGAAATAACTACTCTAGAAATGATGCATATTCTAGGCCACACACTAGAAGGAAGTTTAAACCTTTTAGAACACCTAGAAATGGCCCTCAACCTAGAAACAATTATTCTAGAAATGCTGCTCATAATAGTAGGAATGACTTTCATGAAATGCGCAATAGCCATAGTGTCGAAAATAGAGTGAACAATTTTCGTCCGTCTAATTACTATGAACCTAGAAGGATGCATAATCCCAACGTGACTTGTCATTATTGTAGACGAATTGGTCATATTGCTCCTGCATGTTTTACACGACATAGACATATCACTCAATCGCATCATTATGATATGCCTAACCCTCAAGGACCCAAAAGGACATGGGTACCTAAAACGCATTAATTTGTTTTGTAGGTGTGTTTGAAGGGATCAAGTGTACTATGGTACCTTGATAGTGGATGCTCCAAGCACATGACAGGAGACGAATCCAAATTCCTTCAACTAGAACACAAAGAAGGAGGAAGTGTTATTTTTGGTGACAACAATAAAGGAAAGATTATCGGCATCAGATCGGTCGGTAAGGATGAAAATTCTTCTATTTAGCATATATTACTTGTTAAAGGTTTAAAGAATAATCTCTTGAGCATAAGTCAATTATGTGACAAGGGAAATCTTGCCTTATTTGATTCGGATGAATGCTTAGTATTTAGACGTAGTGATTTCAAAATTATCCTTCGTGGTTTTAGAGTGGATAATATTTATATGGTTGATCTTGCTAATTCCTCACCCGAATATGTGGATTGCCTTATGAGCAAAGAGGATGATACTTGGCTATGGCATCGTAGAGTAGCACATATAAACATGCATCTTTTGAACAAATTGATTTCACAAAACTTAGTTATTGGTCTTCCCAATTTGAGATTTGAAAACGACTCTATTTGTGATTCTTGTCAAAAAGGGAAGCAAACAAAAGCATCTTTCAAATCGAAAAACATTGTTTCAACTACTAGACCATTGCAATTGCTTCACATGGATTTATTTGGACCATCTCGCATTGAAAGTCTAGGAAGAAATCGTTATGCTTTTGTGATTGTTGATGATTATTCTAGATTCACTTGGACTTTATTTCTTGCCCATAAAAGTGATGCTTTTCAGAATTTTAAATATTTCCTTAAACGTGTTCAAAACGAAAAGGAAACAACCGTCACTTCAATTAGAAGTGATCATGGGGGAGAGTTTGATCACAATCTCTTTGCGGACTTTTGTGACAAACTCGGTATCGAGCATACCTTTTCCGCTCCACGAATACCACAACAAAATGGGGTAGTGGAAAGGAAAAATAGGTGTCTCGAAGAGATGGCTAGAACCATGCTCGAAGAGGCTAAGATTCCCAAACATTTTTGGGCAGATGCCGTGAGTACCGCATGCTACATCTTAAATAGAGTAGTTATAAGGCCAATACTCATGAAGACCCCTTATGAACTCTACAAGGGAAGGAAACCAAATATCTCCCATCTTAGAGTATTCGGTTGTAAAGTTTTTATTCATAACAATGGAAAAGATCAATTGGGAAAATTTGATGCTAAGTCCGATGAGGGAATTTTCATTGGTTATTCTTCACGTAGCAAAGCATATAGGGTTTTTAATAAAAGAACCGAAGCTGTGGAGGAATCCCCTCATATTGTATTTTCCGAAAATAATGCTCGCTTGGCGAGAAAGGATTCCGGTTTTGATCTTGCAGGTATCTTAGATAGTTTGAAAGACAAAATACAAGAGGAAACGCCTAAGGAAAATCAAGACGAATTTTTGAAACAACCAACAGAGGAAGCGCCACAATTGGAGAAAGAAACGAAAATGCCTAACGAATGGAGGACAATCAAAGATTACCCTCTCGAACAGGTAATTGGAGACGTCGGAGAAAAGGTAAGTACCCAAAACTCCCTTAAGAACACCTTAGGACATAGTGCTTTTGTGTCTCAAATTGAACCAACAACCATCTCCGAAGCAATTGGGGATGAATTTTGGACCTTGGCAATGCAAGAGGAGCTTAACCAATTCAAACGGAATGACGTTTGAGATTTGGTGCCAAGACCCGAAAATCATACCATAATTGGTACAAAATGGGTTTTTCGAAACAAACTAGATGAAAATGGTGTAATCACTAGAAATAAAGCTAGGCTCGTAGCAAAAGGCTATAACCAAGAAGAGGGTATTGACTATGAAGAAACATATGCTCCCATAGCTAGATTAGAAGCTATTCGTCTATTGCTCGCATTTGCCTCTTCTATGAATTTCAATTTATATCAAATGGATGTGAAAAGTGCTTTTCTAAATGGTGTTATTCAAGAAGAAGTTTATGTTGAACAACCCCCCGGTTTTGAAGATTTTAAATCTCCCGATCATGTTTTCAAACTAAAAAAGGCTCTTTATGGTTTAAAACAAGCTCCCCGAGCTTGGTACGAAAGATTGAGTAAATTTCTATTGGAAAATGATTTCATTAGAGGGAAAGTTGACACCACTCTTTTGTTAAGCATAAAAACAATGATATTTTATTAGTTCAAATCTATGTGGATGATATTATATTTGGTGCTACTAACAATGTCTTGTGCAAGGAATTTTCCGATTTAATGACAAGCGAATTTGAGATGTCTATGATGGGTGAGTTAACATTCTTTTTGGGATTACAAGTAAAGCAAATGAAAGAAGGTACGTTCATTTGCCAAGCCAAATATTGCAAAGAATTGCTGAAACGATTTGAAATGAACAATGCAAAAGCAATGGCGACTCCCATGAGCACATCCGATCATCTAGACAAAGATGAGAAAGGTAAGCAAGTCAACACTAAGAAGTATCGAGGTATGATTGGCTCTCTTCTTTATTTTTGGAACTATAAATGTGGGTCTATGGTACCCCAAAGGTTCTTCATGCCAACTCGTTGGCTATTCCGACTCCGATTTTGCTGGATGCAAATTAGACCGCAAGAGCATTAGTGGCACTTGCCATTTGCTCGGTAGCTCTCTCGTTTCTTGGTTTAGCAAGAAACAAGTAAGTGTTGCGTTGTCCACAACCAAGGCTGAATATGTAGCTGCAGGGAGTTGTTGCGCTCAAATCCGATGGATGAAACAACAACTCTTGGACTATGGCCTAAGTCTTGATCATATCCTTCTTAGATATGATAATACTAGTGCCATATGCTTGACGAAGAACCCCGTTCTTCATTCGCGAACAAAACACATTGACATTAGACATCATTTTATAAGAGATCACGTTCTCAAGGGTGATGTCGAAATCGAATTTGTTGAAACCAAAGATCAATTGGCCGACATCTTTACAAAGCCCTTAGAGAAAGAGTCCTTCTTCCGAATTCGTAGTGAACTCGGGATTCTTGACTCCACGTTGATCTAAGTCATGCATTGCATTTTTTTATATACATGATTTCTAACTTGAGCGTCGGAGACGTCTAACGAATTTTTGCAGGTATCGCCCTAAAGGTAGGGGGAATTATAAAGCATGACGCGCAATAATCGAGTCTTCTTCAGAAAAATCGGTTTCTGTCGTCTAATAATCGATTATCTCGTATCAATAATCGATTGTACTGCTATTATTTGAGTTATTGTACTCTCTTTAAGTAATCATGTTTTATTTTCAATAAATAAGCAAGTTTTTTTTTCAATCCTTGCCATCTTATTACATTTTTTTGCTAATGGCAAAAGGGGGAAGATAACGGGTATGCACTCTCAACATTTATTAGATTAAATTGAGGGGGAATTTATATATTGAGGGGGAACTAATTTCATACTTGTTGCATATCTTTACTTGTCTTGAATCGTCATTATGAATTGCTTAATATGCATATCCCGCTTAAAGTTTGCCATTATCCAAAAGGGGAAAATTGTTGGAAACACGTTCTCAAGGCATTATACTAAAACGTGTGTTCATATGTGTAGGTTTTGATGAATGACAAACAAGCGCAAATTGACATATGACGAAGTTCAAGTACAAGTGCACAATTGATATATAATGAGATTCAAGCACAAGACCAAGTTTTATAGTTTTACATGAGTCGTTCTTAACTGTGATCTTGATCCGACAACTTGACTCATGACATGGCTTCTCTCGTAAAATTATTTTTACAAAATCATGCATATTTAATTTAATGCTAAATGATTTTAAATCATGCATATTTACTTTAGTCAAAATGATTTTTAAACATGCCTCAAAAATCTGGACTAAGATAATCGATTATGTACTTATGATAATCGATTATGTTAAGCCAAGACTGCATGACAATCGATTGTGTTAAGGCAGTGAGCATCAGGTTTTTCAAACCTGCATGACAATCGATTGTGAACCTTATGACAATCGATTGTGATGAGGCAGTGTCCACCAAAGTTTTTCAACGCTCAAAATAATCGATTGTGAAGTTAATGACAATCGATTGTGAAGAGACAGTGTCCATCAGATTTTTTCAAAGCCACAAAATAATCGATTGTGAACATATGACAATCGATTGTGTTGAGGCAGTGTCTTCCAGACTTTTTCAAAGTTATTAAATAATCGATTGTGAGTATATAACAATCGATTGTCACGAGACAGTGTCTAAATTGATTTTTCAAGACTGATATATAATCGATTGTTGGCTTAGTATAATCGATTGTATAACTAACCGTTGCCAAAATATTTTCAAATACCGTCAGGTAATCGATTGTTGATTTTGTACAATCGATTGTTGAAATTAAAATCTGAAAAGGATTTTTTGAACGTTGCTGAATAATCGATTATTGATTTTCTATAATCGATTGTTTTACGTAAAATCTGGAAATGATTTTTTGAACGTTGCCAATAATCGATTGTTGATCTTGGATAATCGATTGTTATGCGTAAAATCTGGGATTGATTTTTGGAACGATTGGCAAACAATCGATTGTGGATTCTTGAAAATCAATTGTCACTGAGTAAAATCAGCAGTTCTTAATTGGCAATTAGGCAACGGTAATGCCAAGTTTTTCAACTATAAATACAGCTTAAATTCAGTCTTTTGAGAAAACAATAACACACAACAACTGATCATTCAATTGCTAAAGCTTGCATACTCTATTGCTTATTATTTTATATTCAATACATAAGTTTTTGAGAGCCAAATTATTGTTCAAAGTTGTTGTGATCTTGAGCGTATTCTTTTACTCATCTCTACTCATTAAGGAGTGTATTGTTTGACTGCTTAGTGTATTGTACACTTGAAGAGAATTGTTATTCTCTTGTTGTAAGAAGGAACTTGTGTTTCCTTGGTTGAAGTCTTGGAGTGTTGTATCTCCGAGCAAAGGTGTTGAGGCTTGTGTCCTCAAGTTGTAAAGGTTTGTTAAGCACCCGGAAGCTTGACAAGTTAGTGGAAATCTCGAGAGAGTCTCTCGGGGACTGGACTAGCCACGGGTTGTGGTGAACCAGAATACTTCGGTGTGTTCTTTCTTATTTATCGCACTTATTTATTTCCTGCAAATTTTAAATTCCGCAAGTTTACGCTAATTTTTATTATAACGCTATTCACCCCCCCTCTAGCGTTAAGCGTATTATCTAACAGATTATTCTCAGTCAGTATTTCAAAATAGTTACCGTTTCTGACCGTTTGTTGCTAAAATTTTTGCAGATTTCTTAACTTCAATGCAATTTCATTCTTCACATTATAAATAGGTGCATTATATCTTCAATGTCTTCACTCACACATCAATCTTAGCTCCCAAATTCTCAAAAATCTCTCAAAACTCTTCAAAGGCTATTACTATTTATTCAAAATGACGGGCAAATCTTCCAAACGAGCTCCTTCCGGCAAAAATGTTGCCTCCTCTTCCGTCACTCGTCCACTAGTTCATTGTTGTAAAGATGGTTCTTATTTACGATTCAATAGTGAAGCCGAACTTATGCGCTTCATTGAAAAATTTGAAAATAGAGAAATTCTTCCTCCTCGATTTTCCACGGATCGTTTCCTTAATCACAGCGCCCCTCCATCCACAGCAAATATGCTTATGCAAAGCCAACTCCTTGAATTCCTATATCTTCATACTCCTTACATTCACCCTCCTCTAATTCGGGCCTTCTATTCAAATCTCGATAAGGACGAAGATGGTGAAATTGTCTCGCACGTCAATGGAATTTCAATTCCTTTATCTGAGGCAAATATTCAAGCCCTCACTAAACTCCCGCGAAATGGGGAAGACATTTCTCTCTATACTAGGGAAGAAGGCGCGTTATTTGATGAACAACTTCTCTTCACCCAAATTGGCAATCGGTGAATTTATTGCAACTCCGGACCATCTTCGTCCAACCATTACAAACATGCTCCCGGAATATCGTCTAATTTTTTATTTCATCACCCGCGTTCTAAAACCGCGAAAATTCAATCACACAACTATCTCTCATGAGGATTCAAAACTCATGCATGCCATTATCACCGGGGCTCGCATCAATTGGTGCAAGTTCGTCATGACTCACTTATATGATGCAATTGGGGAAGATAAGCCACTCCCCTATGCTTTTGTCGTTATGACCATTCTTGTGGCTTCCGGTATCGATACCTCCATCGGTCCTCACAAAAAGGCGACAAAACATTGGGGAATTCAAGAATCTTCATTTCCCAATATCGGTGAGCCCGCCTCCTTCTCCACCTCAAAGACGTCGTCATCCGGCCCCGTCCGATGCATCCCTCCAATCTATTTCCGAGCAACTTGCCTCCATGTCCACATCCCTAAATCGTATTGATATGAATGTCAATCGATTAACTCACGAGCTCCATGGATATTTTGATCACGTCCATTATTCGTATGCCCAAATTGTCCTTCGGGAAGATGTACCGGATGTCGAGGCGGAAGTCAATGATGATAATGAATAATGTCTTGTCTCCTTGTTCTTCTAGTTTGCATAATATTCTATCTTTTATTTTTATGTATTTGCAATATTGTTTAATCAATAAAGAGTTAGTTATTTCTTTGCTAATGTCAAAAGGGGGAAGATATGGGCTATGCACACTAATACATATTGGCATAAATTGAGGGGGAATTCATAACTTGAGGGGGAACTCGTTGCATATCTATATACTTGTCTTGGATCGTCATTATGAAATAATTAATATGCATATCCCGATATTGGTTTGCCATTATCAAAAAGGGGGAAATTGTTGAAACACGTTCTCAAGTCGCTAAACTAAACGTGTGTTCATATTTGTAGGTTTTGATAAATGACAAACCGACGTGAACGGAACATTGACATATGCCGAAGTCCAAGCACAAGAGAAACAAAGATCAAAATTAAGTAAAGAAACAAAGTTATACATGAGTCGTTCTATAATTGTGATCTTGATCCGACAATTGATTCAAGACTTGGCTTCTCTCGTAAAATCATTTTTATCAAACCATGCATCTTTAATTTAAAGCAAAATGATTTTCAAACATTTCATTTTAACCAAAATGAATTCTAAACATGTCTTTCAAATCTGGACAAACAAAATCGATTATGTACTTTATGATAATCGATTATGTTAAAGCAGTGTACACCAGATTTTACAAAGCTGCAAGATAATCGATTATGTACCTTATGATAATCGATTATGTTAAGGCAGTGTTCACCAGATTTTTCAAAGCTATAAGATAATCGACTATGTGCCTTAAACTAATCGATTATGTTGAGACAGTGAGCATCAGATTTTACAAAGTAGCAAAATAATCGATTATGGCTTTTCTGGTAATCGATTATATTAAAGACCGTTGCTAAAGTATTTTCAAACACTGAAAGATAATCGATTATGTACAATCAGACAATCGATTATGTTAAGCATAAAATCGGGGATTGATTTTTGAACGTTGTTAGGTAATCGATTATACGATTTGGATAATCGATTATTCTGCTTAAAATCTGGGAATGATTTTTAAACGATTGGCAGATAATCGATTATGCAGAATCAGATAATCGATTATCCTAGCACAAAATCAGCAATTTGTGATTGGCAATTAAGCAACGGTTTTGGGTGTTTTGAGCACTATAAATACAACTCAAATTCACTCTTCTAAACACAACAACTGATTACATTCTTGCTAAAGCTTACATACTCTCTTTGCAATCATTTTATATTCATTTCATAAGTTTCCAAACTCTTGACGAAGTTGTTGTGTTCTTGAGCGTATTGTTTTTACTCATATCTACTCTATAAAGAGAGTCTTGTCTTGAGTGCTAAGTGTTTGTACACACTTGAAGGGATATTCTAATCCCTTGTTGTAAGAAGGAAAAGTAGTTCCTTGGTTTGAAGTCTTGAGGTGCGGTATCCTCGAGCAGGTTGAAGTCTTGTAGAGTGTATATCTACGAGCAAGTGTAACGGTTTGTTAGGCACCCGTAAGCTTAACGAAGTTAGTGTAAAACTCGAGAGAGTCTCTCGGGGACTGGACTAACCACACGTTGTGGTAAACCAGGATAAAATTCGGTGTGTCCTCTCCTTATCTTTTTAATTACTGCACTTACGTTATTCCTGCAATTTTTAATTCCGCAAATTTACATTGTTTTTATTATAACGCTATTCACCCCCCCCTCTAGCGTTAAGCGTATATTCTAACAATATTAAGTTCTATTAAACCACAATTCCTATATGACAAGACAAAAAAGCTTTATACACATAAATCGTATCAACTCGACAACTTGTTCACTATGAGTTTTAGAACCCGATTATAGCCTTGTGCTATCTCCTAACATCATAAACACTTATCAATTTTTGTGTTCCAAACTTTGATTAAAGCGGCACCACTTCTTGTGTTTACATAGGTAAAGATTTAACCAAATTCTTAACACGGACTTTTTTTGTTCCTAAACCGAACACTGTTTCTTCATTAAGAGTACTTTTATACTCTATCCTCCTTTTCTATGTACTAATTTTCAGTACCTGCTAACTATAACTTGTTATTACCTTTTCAACCTTTAATATTGTTAAACAATAAGAAAGGGAAGGTTCTCGTTACTAGTGACAAATTTAAATTACCTTAGACCTATAGCACTTGTTGTGCTTATTATCATATCCTTCGCGAGTCCTTTAGTAAATGGATCAGCAAGGTTGTCTTTAGACTTGATGTACACAACAGTAATAATTTCATCCCAAGTTAATTGTCTTATGTACTCATGTCTTAAAACAATATGTCTAGATTTTTTATTGTATATTTTGCTTAACGCTTTAGACATAGTTGCTTCACTATCACAGTGTAAGAGAACTGCTGGCATTGATTGTGGCCGCAACTTTATATCTAACAATAGATTTCTCAGCCATTTTTGCCTCTCTTCCTACAGCTGCTAAAGCAATAAACTCAGATTCCATTGTGGAATGAGTAATACACGTCCGTTTCTTAGAAGCCCATGAAATTGCTCCTCCACCTAAAGTGAATATCTACCTTGACGTTGACTTGTTATCACCAATAATAGTTATCCACTAGCATCACAATATCCTTCTAGCATCGAAGGAAATCTATTACAATACAAGGCAAAAGTTTTTGTCCTTTTCACATAACCAAATAACCTCACTATATCTTTCCAGTGATCACCACTTGAATTGTGAGTATATCTTGATAATTTACAAACCGCAAAAGCAATATCTGGCCTAGTATAGTGCATAGCATACATTAAACTACCAATTGAACTTGCAAAGTCTAATTGATTAACAGATCTTTGGAGTTCTCAACCATCATACTAGAAGCATCAAATGGAGTATTAAATTCTTTAATAGCCAAATGGTTAAATTTGAAAAGAACCCTGTCAATATAATGAGACTGACATAAGGCAAAATCCCCACTATGCCTTTTAATTTTAACACCTAAAATAGTATTAACTTCTCCCAAATCTTTCATTTTAAATTAAGAAGTTAAATACTTCTTAGTTTCATTTATGCCTTGCCTGTTAGTTTCTATGATTAGCATGTCATCAATATAAAGACATACTATCACTCCACAATCCTATGTGAATTTGGAATAAATGTATTTTTCCGCTCCATTATGTTTAAAATCATTTGATAATATAATACTATTAAGTTTTTTATGCCATTATTTTGGAGCTTATTTTAATCCATACAAAGACTTAACTAATTTACAAACTTCTTCTCATTTCCAGGAAGAAAGCAACCTCTTCTCTTGGTAGCATAACTTCTCAATTGTGAACATAACTATTTGGTAAACAACTATTACATCTCAATTATTTGTTCGGATTGTTATATGGATCTTGAAGAAATAAAAACAATAACTGTCGTTGAAATAAAAAATAACAAGAAAACACTCGCTAAAACTACTCGCATACTGTTTATATTTTTATCGGGTTTGACTTTTTAGGACTCCAACTGTAGGGTTGAATGCTAGCTCAATTGGTAAGATCTTTGCCTTCTATTATCGAGGTGGACAGTTCAAACTCTATCAATAGTATTGTATTCCTCCCTTTTTCCCCCCTCCCCTATGTAACCCAAAAAAAAAGATTCAAAAGTAACCGAATTTATAAGTGATCATTTAAAAAATAGTCATAATTTCAAAAGTAATATAAATTTATCCATTTTTTATGTAAAGATAAATCTAACTCTTTGAATTTTTCTTGGTTCTATAGGAGATTCAATTGCCTTTCTTTTATTGTTAGAAGAAGAACTAGGTTCTGCACAATTTTTTTGAGTTACTCCACTTTCACCATTACTTGTTGCATTACCATCTTGTTTAGTAATTTATGTATCTTCATGTGAATTATTAGAATGACCAATAAACCTTGTTTCCAAGAGCTCAACATCTTTAGATTCCACAATATACTTAAACTCAATGTCCAGTAGCATGTAGGCCTTTGAGTTCTCAGCATATCCTACAAATATATTATCCATTCCTCTAGGTCCTAACTTAGTTCTTTTAGAATCTGGAATTCTATAACAGGCTAAACAACCCCATACCCTTAAGAAATTTAAGTTAGGCTTTCTTCCTTTCCATAATTCATATGGTGAAACCTTAAATTTACTTGAAGGTACTCTATTATGCATAAAACTAGCAGTTAACAAAGCTTCCCCCCACAAATTCATTGGTAACTTTGCATGTAAAAGCATGGCATTAACCATATCTACCAACGTTTTACTTTTTCTTTTCAGCAAAACCATTTTATTATGGGGTATACGGTGCACTAACTTGGTGAATCAAACCATTTACCTCACAAAATATAGAAAATTCATTGAAAAGATATTCGCCTCCTTGATCACTATGTTGGATTTTAATCTTCTTTTCCAATTAATATTCAACTAATGCTTTGTAACTTTTAAACATATCAAATGCTTGGTCTTTTTATTTTCATTAGATAAACATGTGTATATCTAGACTGATCATCCATAAAAGTAATAAAGTATCTATTTCCACCTCTAGTTAAATGACCATTCAATTCACATATATTGGAATGCACAAGTTCAAGTAGATTACTTGTTCTTTCATTCTTTGAAAACAATTTCTTAGTCATCTTAGCTTGTAAGCATATTTCACATTTTTTATCATTATTCTCAATAGCAGGAATTAATTTATTTTTGGACATAAACTTAGTATATTTAAAATTAAATGTGAAAGTCTAGCATGCCATAAATTAATAGATGACTCAATCATATAAGCAAAAACTTCAACTTTATTAATACTTAATTTGAACATGTCCTCGCAAGAGTAGTCTTGTCCTACAAATACACTATTCTTAGAGAAAGTAATCTTTTCTGCATCTATAACAGTTTTGAGGCCTTTCTTACTTAATAAACTTGCATAAATTAAATTCTTCCTAACATCAGGTACATGATGAGCATTAATTAAAATCAACTTCTTTTTCGAAGTGAATTATAATTCAACTGTTCCTTTTGCAAAGACCTTGGCAGTTTCATGATTTCTCATTAATACGTTTTCATCACTTGTTGCAACTTCATAATGTTTGAAGAAACTCTTATCATTGCACACATGAACTATAGCACCGAAATCATATCACCAATCTGTAAATTTCATAGTTGTTGCCATGTTGCATTCAGTTACCATACTCAGATTCAAGTTGGTAAAGGCAGAAATCATAGCAACATTAAGCTTGTTGTTATTCAACATTATTTACCCTCTTCTGTCCATCATTTTCTTCATTTTTCTGTCTCTTACAAAACCTACAATTTCTCGTAAAATGACCCATTTTTACGCAAGTATAACACATGCCTTTCTTAATATTAGAAGAATTTTCCTTTGGATTAACCTCAAACTTTCTCTTCTTTCTTGCCTTGTTTCCAGATTTTCCTGAATAGTTTGCCTTACTAGACTCAATTTAATTCACCTTCGAACTCGTTTTCACAACATATTTATTTTCACGTTTTCGTGACTCTTTTTCAATCCAAATATGCTTTGTCAACTGGTCCATATTAAATCTTCGGAAGAATGTAATAATTTCTTCCTATAGTCATTCCAAGTGGCTGGTAATTTTGCAAGTATAGCAGCCACTTGAATACATTCAGAAACATCGACGTTAAAAACTTTGAGTTTAGATATCAAAACAAGCAACTCATCAACCTGTTCCATGACAGATTTTCCATCTATCATTTGAAATTCAAAAAATTTCATTCCAAGGAATCTGTTGTTCCTTATTTCACAGCAGTATATTTCTATTCCAAGGATTTCTAAATTTCTGGTGGTGATTTGTAAGGATGGAAAAAATCATATAACCGATCAGAAAGTGAGTTCAAAATGAAACCTCTATAGCACACCTAATCATCTTCACGTTTTTTGCATGCTACCTTAAGTACATCAGAATCTTCAGTAGTAGGTTCTGGCATTGCAGTAAGATCAGAACTCAGCAGAAATACTATTCCCAACTCCGTGAGAAAGAAAATCAATTTGTCTTTCCAGCGGGTGAAATTTGTGCAATCAAATCGATCCAGTTTGAACAATTTGAACATCTTGTTGAAACCAGAATCACTACCAGAAGCCTCCACTGCAATATTATTTAAATTCCTTAAGATTGTTAGGAAAAATAATAGAATTTGAGAACGAAATAATTAGGCCTTGATAGTGTAGACATTGACCTTAAGGAATTTAAGCCTCCCAATTTCGTCCCCGTGGGTTTATGGTAGAATTCCTCCAGGATTCTACAAAGCCTCTGAAATCCGAGTTTCAACAATTAACTCGAATTTCCCACAAGAACAGAATAGTTGTGAGTTGTAGAAAATAAGTAGAAAAGAAAGAGATGAAAGTTTTCAGATGATTTCATTTTGGAAACGATATAGGTATTTATAACACCTCTAGGAGTCTGGTGGAATTAACAGACTCATCTATTCATAACAGACACCTTTTAAAATCAATAGTCACCTTCTTTTGAATTTAAAAAAAAAAGCTGTTAAAAATATTTTCTGCAATTAAAGGCTAAAACATTTTTAAGTAAACAGATAATAGGTGATTAAAATATTAATTCGGGCTACTTCATTGACCCAAGGCCCAAGTGCCCCAAGTGTCCAATCTTAATTATTAATAATATAGCAAAATTCTAGTTTCTCTCCAAAACATCTTTAAAATATTCAAATCATCTAAGACGAAGAAGTGCTTTTAAAAACTTCTTCCTTTTTTTTTTCCAATGAGGGACAAAGCAACCTCTTCTCAAATACTTCCATCAAAGCACTAACCAATATAACAATCCCCCACTTAGTTAGTGATTGATGTTGTTTATAAGATTAATGCGTATAGTAGGTATCTTTCGATTTAAACCAACTACTTGTATAAACTATTCAAGATCTCGTCGAAATTGATGGTTATATTAAGTTCTATTAAACCACAATTCCTATATGACAAGACGAAAAAGCTTTATACACATAAACCGTATCAACTCGACAACTTTTTCACTATGAGTTTTAGCACCCGATTATAGCCTTGTGCTATCTCCTAAAATCATAAACACTTATCAATTTTTGTGTTCCAAACTTTGATTAAAGCGGCACCACTTCTTGTGTTTACATAGGTAAAGATTTAACCAAATTCTTAACACGGACTTTTTTTGTTCCTAAACCGAACACTGTTTCTTCATTAAGAGTACTTTTATACTCTATCCTCCTTTTCTATGTACTAATTTTCAGTACCTGCTAACTATAACTTGTTATTACCTTTTAAACCTTTAATATTGTTAAACAATAAGAAAGGGAAGGTTCCCGTTACTAGTGACAAATTTAAATTACCTTAGACCTATAGCACTTGTTGTGCTTATTATCATATCCTTCGCGAGTCCTTTAGTAAATGGATCAGCAAGGTTGTCTTTAGACTTGATGTACACAACAGTAATAATTTCATCCCAAGTTAATTGTCTTATGTACTCATGTCTTAAAACAATATGTCTAGATTTTTATTGTATATTTTGCTTAACGCTTTAGACATAGTTGCTTCACTATCACAGTGCAACAGAACTGCTGGCATTGATTGTGGCCGCAACTTTATATCTAACAATAGATTTCTCAGCCATTTTGCCTCTCTTCCTACAGCTGCTAAAGCAATAAACTCAGATTCCATTGTGGAATGAGTAATACACGTCTGCTTCTTAGAAGCCCATGAAATTGCTCCTCCCCCTAAAGTGAATATCTACCTTGACGTTGACTTGTTATCACCAATACTGGTTATCCACTAGCATCGAAGGAAATCTGTTACAATACAAGGCAAAAGTTTTTGTCCTTTTCACATAACCAAATAACCTCACTATATCTTTCCAGTGATCACCACTTGGATTGTGAGTATATCTTGATAATTTACAAACCGCAAAAGCAATATTTGGCCTAGTACAGTGCATAGCATACATTAAACTACCAATTGCACTTGCATAGTCGATTAACAGATCTTTCGGAGTTCTCAACCATCCTACTAGAAGCATCAAATGGAGTATTAAATTCCTTAATAGCCAAATGATTAAATTTGAAAAGAACCCTGTCAATATAATGAGACTGACATAAGGCAAAATCCCCACTATGTCTTTTAATTTTAACACCTAAAATAGTATTAACTTCTCCCAAATCTTTCATTTTAAATTAAGAAGTTAAATAATTCTTAGTTTCATTTACGCCTTGCTTGTTAGTTTCTATGATTAGCATGTCATCAACATAAAGACATACTATCACTCCACAATCCTATGTGAATTTGGAATAAATGTATTTATCCGCTCCATTATGTTTAAAATCATTTGATAATATAATACTATTAAGTTTTTTATGCCATTATTTTGGAGCTTATTTTAATCCATACAAAGACTCTAATTTACAAACTTTCTTCTCATTTCCAGGAAGAAAGCAACCTCTTCTCTTGGTAGCATAACTTCTCAATCTTGTGAACATAACTATTTGGTAAACAGCTATTACATCTCAATTATTTGTTTGGATTGTTATATGGATCTTGAAGAAATAAAAACAATAACTGTCGTTGAAATAAAAAATAACAAGAAAACACTCGCTAAAACTACTCGCATACTGTTTATATTTTTATCGGGTTTGACTTTTTAGGACTCCAACTGTAGGGTTGAATGCTAGCTCAATTGGTAAGCTCTTTGCCTTCTATTATCGAGGTGGACAGTTCAAACTCTATCTATAGTATTGTATTCCTCCTTTTTTTCCGCCCCTCCCCTATGTAACCAAAAAAAAAAAAGATTCAAAAGTAATCGGATTTATAAGTGATCATTTAAAAATAGCCATAATTTCAAAAATAATCGAAATATATCTATTTTTTATGTAAAGATAAATCTGAACGAAAATAGTGTTCAATCCGAAATATACTCCAGTATAATATACTGGAGTTCCAACATAAGTATTTGGAACTCCAGCAAATTATAATGGAGTTCCACCATAAGTATACTGGAACTCCAACATAATATACTGGAGTTTCAGTATAATATACCAATTTAGCATAATATGCTGGAAGTTCATACACATGTTCCTGTTGCAGCAAAATAGTCACTATTTAAGCCAACCAAATGTGGAAAAATTAAAAAATATTTTCTTTAGTAATAAACACACCCTTTGTTCCAACTTACAATGACTACTTAATAAAAAATTAACACTTACGCAGAAGTGTTAGGAGAACACCCGAAAAAACATTAGAATTTTTTTTTCCAACAGATACATACTAATTAGATGACCAGAAAGATAGTATTGTTCATCATATAATAAGGAAGCAAGAAACCTTATAGGTAGTTGAGCAGAAATATTTGTGTAAAATTTTAATTTACAATTATAATTTACTGCTGACAATCAGAAATAAAATTTTAAAATATAGAATGAGTATGATATAAGGAAATATAATGTAGCTGAATATATGAGCATTGAGCATTTTGCAAGAGTATCTCTATTGATTCTAGCGATGAGTTATATTACAATCAAAATACATTTGGTAACTGTGCATTTTGAAAATGCACAGGCAATGTAGCAACACAGCTTACCTGCATCAATGACAGACCAATAGCAGACAATAACTGGTGCAAAAAGAAGCCGAGGCTGCGAGAAGGTTACATAAGCTGGAAAAAGCATGTCTTAGCCGCATATAAAACTCTACATTACTCCAAATGGCTGATTCTGTTATGAATCTTGGTGATCTTATGAGCTGAGACTAGAAAGTAATTCACTGTTCTCAGAATCATTTTCAGGACTTGTTTCGACAACTGGGGGAGAAGATAGGGGAGCTTTCTGCCCAGCCACATTTAGTCGCAATGGCCGTCCTTCAAGTTCCTAATTGCATTATAAAACTGTGAGAAACAAGGATATGCCAAAAGGTCTCCAAGATACTTCATCACTATTTATCCTTACCACTTCATTCATAGTATCAAGTGCAGATTCCATTGCTTCAGCAGAAGAAAATGTAATGAACCCAAAACCTCGAGATCTTCCTGAGGACCTGTCATAGATAACTTTTGCACTCATGAATCCGGGCTGGTCAGCAAAAGCGTCTCTTAGACCTTGAGAAGTGAGGGCCCAGCTAAGATTCGCAACATATAATTTGTGAGGGCTATCAACAAAACCTTGATAGGTGCTTCTTATCTTTGCACTCATTACTTCCCTTTCACCTCCTCTTGGAACCTCAGGGAAATTCACCTTGACTGTACGACCTCCAACTTGCTGTTAAACATTTCACCACAAATAGTAAGGAAAGAGAAAAGAGGGGCAATGCAAGAAAAGAGTACATTTGACAGTCCTCCGACTAAATCAATACGACAAACAAACTGGTCACAATGGACAAATACAGATTACTTCAAACTTTTGTAGTGGCTTACATATTGATTACTGATATACTGACTTTATTAAGTTAAGACCATGTCACATCTTTCTCATTTTATAACCATCTAGCAGGTAAACATTGAACTTTTGGTCTTTGCAAAGCATTCATAGGATTCCTGTTTGTTTCCCATATCATGTGAACAGTTGTGTCCTCAATTTAAGCTTTTCTCTAGGCACCAAGGAGAGAATGTGGGAATTTGTGCATCAACGAGTGCAATAACTCTCTGATACTGCCAGATGACAAGTAATGGTTATAATCTATTTTGGATGACTTTTGAGCTGTGACATCAGGCGCTCTCTATGCCATATTTCAGAGCGTTTGGTAAGCTCCAGAGAGCAACAACAACAACAATAACAACTGAGTATAATCCCACAAGTAGAGTCTAGGAGGGCAGTATGTACACAGACCTTATCCCTATCCCGAAGGAGTAGAGAAATTGTTTCTGGAGGACCCTCGACTCAAGATAGTAAGAAAAATAAAAAAGAAGGAATATTAGTTTCACCACTGAGATTATAGAAAAAAATAGGAATATAAAACGCAGAAGGAAAATGCAAAACAAAAATAATGGCTAGTAATAGGTCCTACACCGAAAAGAGAAAATAGTAAGACACGACAATGCCCCTAGTTATTTCAGACAAAAATCCTACCAGACTAGGCTCACAACAGTATAAGGTAACGCAAGACTCAACTACCACTTAGCTTACAGCCGTAATACTCGACCTCCACAACTTCCTATCAAGCGTCATGACTTCGGAAATCTGAAGCCTCGCCGTATCCTGCCCGATCACTTTTCCCCAATACTTCTTAGGCCGCCCTCTACCTTTTCTCGTGCCCTCCACAACCAGCCGCTCACACCTCCTTACTGAAGCATCCGGGCTTCTCATCTGTACATGTCTGAACCATCTGAGCTTCGCTTCCCGCATCTTGTCATCAATGGGAGTCACGCACATTCTCCCGAATATCATCATTTCTAATCCTGTCCATCCTAGTGTACCCGTATATCCACTTCAACATCCTTATTTCTGCTACTTTCATCTTTTGGATATGTGTGTTCATAACAGGTCAATACTCAGTCCCATACATCATGGCCGGTCTAACCACCGCTTTATAAAACTTACCTTTGAGTATCGTTGGCACTCGCTTGTCACACAAAACTCCGGATGCTAACCGCCACTTCATCTATCCTACCCCAATACGGTGTGCGGCATCCTCATCAATCTCCCCTCCCCCGTAGATAACCGACCCAAGGTACTTGAAGCTGCCTCTCTTGGGATAACCTGTGATTCAACCTCACAGCCATGCCCATTTATCCCGGCTCAGTGCTGTACTTATACTCCAGATATTTCATCTTTGTTCTGCTCAGCTTGAAACCTTTAGACTCAAGAGTCTGTCTCCAAACTTCTACTCTCTCATTAGCACTGGCTAGTGACTCATCAATCAAAACTATGTCATCGGCAAATAGCATGCCCCATGACACCTCTTCTTGAATATGGTTTTGTTAATGCATCTATCACTAGGGCGAATAAGAACGGACTGAGCGCAAAACCTTGGTGTAACCCCATTTCAACGAAAAATGCTCAGAGTCGCCTCCTACTGTCCTAACCCGAGTCTTAGCCCTATCATACATGTCCCTAATTACCATAATATAGGGAACCGACACACCTTTTGTCTCCGAGCATCTCCAGAGAACTTCTCTAGGAACCTTGTCATACGCTTTCTCTAGGTCAACAAACACCATATGCAGATCCTTCTTTTCTCTCTGTACAGTTCTACCAACCTCCTAACAAGGTGTATAGCTTCTATGGTAGAACGACCAGGCATGAATCTGAACTGGTTGTCAGATACAGGCACAGTCATCCTCACCCTCGCTTTAACAACCCTCTCGGCCTCTCCCATACTTTCATGGTATGACTCAGTAATTTAATACCCCCATAATTGATACAACTTTGGATATCACCTTTGTTCTTATACAATGGAACCATCCAGAAGGCATTCTGTAAAAGTGTAGTAAAAATGTCTTACACAGCCCGATTATTAGCTTTGTCAAACTTGACTGATTAATAGTTTATTCCTCTTTTCTCCCCAGAAAGAGGAAAAAGGAAAAAAATAAAAGGATACCTTATAGAAGTTAAAGATACTAAGACCCCCCAAGCTACATATTACACAGAGAAGAAATCTATCTTGCAGTTGTTACATATTTAGAACACTGATATACCTTTACCATAAATTGAAGTAGTAGGAAAATAATTAACTACATTTCTTAACAGATGCATAGGTAAAACATCCATTATTCAGATGAGCAATGAATGACAAGGAGACAAAACATGTTTTCTTATCGAGAAAAAGTCTAAGGGAAGCCTTGGAGCAACGGTTAAGTTGTTTCCGTCTTACTAATGCTTGCATTAGGGTAGAATGTCTACATTACACTCCTTGGCTTGCGGCCCTTCCCTGGACCCTGCCTGAATGCAGGATGTTTTGGGCACCAGGCTACCCTTTTACAAAGTCAGCAGTTCAAGATAGGCGAATAACACACCGTCTTAGTTATATTCCTAATAATTGACAATCAAAATTTAACAGGGGTAATAATATGTTTTGGTATCCCAGGCAAATAAGTTCTTTTTGACAGCTTAGCAATGCATAAAAGAGTCCTTGCAATAAAATGATGAGTGAAGTGTAAACTTACAGATCCGTCAAACAAGCGAATTGCTTCCCTTGCCTCTTCAACACTTCCCATCGTAACAAAAGCAAATCCACGACTCCTATCTGTAACTCTGTCATAAACAATCTATAAATCGATGAAGAAAAAGAACAATGAGTTTCACTGTATCATATATTCTAAAAACGTATATGACACCCATCAAAAGTTAAACTAAAGTACAAACAAGCTTCATACTTGGAAATCATGAGCCCAGTTTCAACTACAGCTACGTTAATCTACTCAATGCTAAAAGTCTTCTTTCAGATGTAATCCACAATAGCACACCCATTTTCTCCGGCATCAAGAGAAAAAAAAAAAACCTCTACGTTATCTCAAATTATTTAAGGATTTGAACTATTCATCTGCATTAGTCTTGCCTGTCTCAACAATCATTTCAGAATGTCTATGCTATGAGATTTTGTTATATAATTAGTAAAAAGTTGATAAATAGCAGACAAGAGCAATCCACATTTACAACTTCTATGACTACCATATGCCACTTAGCGTTCTAGGTATGAGTTCATCCGAACCTAGAAGCTCTAGCTTGGATCTTGTATATGTGTCGAAAATTTTACTTTAGTACACATAATTGATCCCGAACCATGTAAATCAGATGAGTTGTGGCAGAATCTCGAATGTGAATCCATAAAGTTCAAATCTTGGATCCGACTTTGATGCCACCAATCTTTATGTCCAACCATACCCCAAAAACTGACCTATATAATAGTTCTTTAAGGTAAATCATTTTTCAACAATGATAGATATTTTGCATCTTACCAGAGGCACCTGCTCAACTGACAATTAGTCTTAACTACCAATCTCAATGATCAATGTTAGAGTACATAGTAATAGGATTGTGTAGCCTAATCAGTAAAATACTTGGAACTTCAGTACATGAACAGAAGAGAGCCAAAGAAGAAAATCATAATCCAATCAAAGCAACAAAAACTCAAAACAGACCTCAACATTAGCCACAGTGCCAGCTTCAGCAAAGATTTCAGACAATTGAGAAGAGGTCATTGAAAAGGGCAAATTACCCACGTACAATCTACCACCTTCAACTGATTCTGACTCAACACTTTCTTCTTTTTCTTCAATTTCCTCTTCTTCTTGGGCTGACAATGCAACTTCTTCCTCATCTTCTTGGACAAACTCAACTCCATCAGACACAGAAGCACAAGTGCTCAAAAAGATTAAAGAGCGATAAAGAGAAGAAATGGGGAAATGGGCTTTGAGTTTTGTTGAGTTTATCTTGAAGTTGAAGTGAGTATTATAAGTACTCAAGGAAAGATGATCTATTGAGAATTTAGGCTTTTGAGTGAAGAAATATAGTGAAGAAATAGAAGAAGTAGACGCTGTAGCAGCAAAAGAGAAGCAAGAAACTGACATTTTTTGTACCAAAGAAACAGTTCGGGTTGATGCCTCGGGGGCAGATTCAGTGGAAACGAGGGAGGATATAATTTGAGGTTGGTTTTAATGGGTTTGGGGGATAAGACCGAAACATGGGGTTTTCAGGAATTGATTTTGGATTTGTCGTCCTTCCTCTCTATTACGCCTTCTTTTCATTTCTTCAAGTGCTTATTTGAATGAGAAACGCTATTTTTAGATTTTAGAAGTCTACATAATATATTTTAGAAAATCACTCTCCAACTTTGATAATAGTAAGACGAACAAAAAAAGTCTCTCCCACAATATGCACCATATTATCATATTATCATATTTTCATTTTTTAATTTTAAAAATTGAAGGAAAGCGTTAAGGTAACTAGTGAAGTCTTATTATTAATGCTATCGTGCATTGCTATTATTTCTTTTCAGCTGCTGTGCGTTGAAATATTATTAGAGAATAATAATTGTATTTCTGTTCAGTTGCTATTAATTCTCTTCAGCAATGAACAATTGTTGAACATTGCTGCTAATATTTGTGTATTGCTAAAATGAATAAGATGAATAAATATTGTTGTTATTGTGTTTACCCGTAAAACCGAATAGTTGAATTTATACGTGGTTTCTAGACAAGTAACTAATTTGATTCTGAAATAAAGATATAACTAAAGAAATATACAATAGATAGCCTTAAAATGTAGATGAAATAGCATAGTTGACGAATCCGGGAACAAAGTTTCATGGCGCAACAATGATGAGATCAAAAGCAAGAAAATAAAACTGTATTAAGCTTTGTATAGAATGTTATATAAGTTAGCTAGAAAATTCATGTTCTTTACAATGACAACTGAGCTCTTTATTTATGGCTATGTCTTGGGAAAGAGGCCCTAGGATCATGCCTTCTTTAATGTCAATTATGAGGGTCATTGATTAAGATAACAGTGGACATAAATGCCAAATTTCTTATAACGGGCTGTAGCCCCTTAACGCGGTAGAATATTCTTCATTAAATACTACCTGGCGCAGAGCATTTAATACACTTTTATGATTGTTATTCCTCCGGTGATAAGCGGAATAGCTATGTTCGGTAGTCATCTCCGTCTTGGGTTCCACGTGTCCTTCCTTTAGATGACCACATGTCATATTGTATTTTATCCTACACAAATAGTCCTCCTACTTTCTGGTGGCATAACTTTGTGTTACCAGAAAGTTGGTAGAAATACTCTTTCCGCGAGAATTTCTATAACTACAGAAGGATTCTGACTGTCGATTTGACGCACGTCTCTCCGTAATTAATGCACCAAATATGTGTCATCCCATGATTCAGCATAATTTTTTCGATTAATAAGGTAATTATGACAATGAATTTAGCCGCCAAAATTTTACTTACACGCATCATCCTTTTTCCCTTTGTATTCCATATTTTTACAAGCTCTTGATTCGCACCTTTGTTTTTCCATCTTCTTTCTAACTCTCTTCACACAAAAAATATTTTCCTTTCCTATTCAATGGTTTCTCCAAACATGCCAGTTCTTATAAAAAAGAGCAAAGATGAGGACTTTGCTGACTCCAAAGGCGGGTTTCATCATCCTAAGAAGACTCAGCACCACAAAGGATATTGAAGAGAAATTCCCTACTGCTAACCTCGTACATGGGTAGTTAGTAGGTATTCTTCTTCCATTCGTCTTTTCAGTATTCCTACTTTGAAGGAAGACTGTTGCTGCCATGAGTTGGACATCATTGCTCCTGATCTATCGAAATGAGTGATACATCCCACGGACGATTTTACATATTTTTACACATTCTTTTACTTTGGGTGCATTTTCTTTGAGTGAAGATCTTGATTCCATGATTGCAGAGTTTTGCCTTTGCTACTAAGTGTGCTTGGCACAGGTTAAGTCCTTCGGTATGTAGGACGGTTGCCTTCCTTCAACGCTTGTGCCAAGAGATTAGAGAAGAGCTAATATTATCTCGTATGATGAACCTTTTTTCCCGGGGGGAGGGGGGTTATGATAAACCTCTGCAAACGTGTCTGCCATGCTTTGTTGACTAGCATGGATGATGATAACGACCATGAGTGACGAAATAGTTTGTTGCAATTGCCACTAATAGTATCATTCTGTCAACGACTTCCTCCTTTCCGGCAGCTTGGTACTCGTAAGATCTCCATTTAGCATATTTTCTTTCACTAGATATTCTTTCATGTATGTATTGATTCTTCATCATTCGTATGTTTCAGCAACTCGATTGATCCCACTGGTGGTGGAAGGCTTAGACTGGTGGGTTCAAAAGATCTTGGATGTTACGATGACTGAAACTCATTTGTGGAAAGAGCTGGTCCTTAAATACGGGTGGAAGGCCAAAAATCATAGTAATTTTAACTTACCTTGCCTCAAATTTTTATGTGAATAACTTAGTTGACCCTTCTGACTTGTTCACAAAATTAGGTTTACCTTCGGGCTCAGTTGTTGTCCCCGAGCAGTAAGGGTGTTCATTGTTCGGTTGGATCGGATTCCGTAAAAAGAAACCAAACCAAGTAAGTCGGTTTTTCAAATATTAGAACTAAACCAAACCGGTTAAGTCGATTTTTTCTCGATTCGGTTTATGTCGGGTTTTGTCAAATTTTTCAGGGTTTTTGATTATTTGTCGATTTTTTCTTAAATATACGACATACACTACCAAACACATATTCCGGCAATCACATTTTCAACGTAACACTATCAAATTAATTGCCCTTTAAGAAATCTATTATTTAACAAGATATATTAATAATAATAAAATTAAATAGTGATGAATAATTTAAGGAATCAATTAAAAATATATTATTTTTAACACGAAATGAATTCTTATTCTTAACAAAGAAAACTATAAATCAAATTAGAATGTAAAGGTAAAGAACTATACTAAAAGTGCAAACTATTAACATTTATCATAAAAAATTTAAAACTTTGTATAAAAATATATATATCTATAGGCGTAATAATGAATTTAAAAAATCTACTCCTATAGTAGGTTTGGTTCGGATTTTTCTGATTAAAACCTTAACCAAACAAAATTTAATTAGTTTTTAAAATTCAAAACCAAACCAATCCAAACCAAAAAGTATCGAT
Source organism: Nicotiana benthamiana (assembly GCA_034376525.1). NCBI lineage: Eukaryota > Viridiplantae > Streptophyta > Magnoliopsida > Solanales > Solanaceae > Nicotiana > Nicotiana benthamiana. The sequence continues at coordinate 12,028,279 of CM067338.1, read as the reverse complement.
TTTTTGGTCGGTTCGATTTGGTTCGGTTTTTCGGGTTTTTATGAACACCCCTACCGAGGAGGACGTCTTGGCTGATCCTATTGATGTAACGAGGCTGCTTCATGAGGCACTTAATCGAACATGTATCTCCAAGCCTGCTTCGGGTGCGAATGCTTCTTTATGGATTCCCCAGCCGGAGAACAAGTAACCAAAGATAAACATTCTTATGTGCTCGGGAAAAGAATAAGAGGGCAAAGACTGATGCCCCTGAATCATCTCCGGTGGTGATGGTGATTGATTCTCCTTCTGGGCCGGTCATAGACATTGTGTTAATTGTTGATAATAAAGAAGCTAGTGATTATCACACCTCTTTTTTTTACACTACACCCCACGAAGGGCGTAGGAAGGGAATTTTTCCAATTAAAGGACAATCGAAACTAGATTTATTTATTTAAAAATTTCAGAGTCGCCACTTTGGATAATTAATGGTGTCCGAAGTCACCGGTTTAAATCCTAAGTCGAGGAAATGGTTGACTCTGTAATACAGTCTGCGAATCAGAAATTCAGGTAAGGAATTCTGTTAACCCGGAAGAAGGTGTGAGGCATTTCCGAGTTTCGTGTTTCTAGCACGGTCGCTCAACTATTAAATTCGGCTTAATTATCCGATTTTAATACATTTTGAAACTATGTGCTTTTTTACCATTAACCGCTTTTAATCAATTTTAAAGAAGATTGAACGTCGCTCAAAACATGTCTTTGGATCGCGACACATGAAATGCACCTGCAATCCTAAACACATTTTTATTCAATGTTTTAATATTTGGATTTGGGTCACATGAAATGCGCACCCGAATTTAGGAAGGTAAATTATTTAACTAACGCACCTAAAGCAATCACGCGCTTTTGGATTTGCGAGGGCCATGGAATTCGCTAAATGCCTTGCCTTGAGTTCTAAGGATTAAAACAAAAACTAATTAGAATGAGGACCATGCAATTATCACTTTTGTTTAGCACGACGCACCTCGAATCTAAATTAAAAGGGATACTCAAACTAAGTCTTGAAGGGCCATAGACTATTTTGTATTATCTAGTATGACTCACCCTCAACCTAATTAATGCGCTTGATGAGTTAAAACTAAATGTGATTGAAGGTCTCCATCCAATTAACAAATAATTCACACGAGGAGAACTACCTATTTCCAACGAAGGATCAGCTCACCATAAATGCACCAAGGACCTTGCTGATGATCAGATGCGATTAAACATGGCTGCAAAATTCAAATCAAAATCTTTTGGTTTCCTAATGCACCCTAATCATTAGGTGGAGACTCTTCTAATGCAAATCCAATTCCCAAAAGGAATGAGTTGTCCCACCAAATGTCATAAACCCTAATTTCACGGAGAAAAAAGGGGGTGCGACATATATATATATATATATATATATATATATATATATATATATATATATATATATATATATATATATATATATATATATATATATATATATATATATTCTTAACGGGTTAACGGATTATCCGTTAAGAAAATTGAATAATCCGCCCCCAAACCAATAAGCCGTTAATACAAAAATTTAATATTTTCCCCGTCCGTTAAACCGTTAACCTGATACCAATAAGCCATTAAGCTTCGATTTCGTTTCGGTTTTCGATTTCGGCTCGATTTTGAACACCCCTATTTGTAGTTGTGGTATAGATTGTGACGTGCTCATAAGAATCCGAGGTTCCATCATATTTTGGAATATTCGATATCTTGAATCTTTATGGAATCAACTTCGGCATCGCACTTGGATTGAACGGCAATTGAATATACTTCTCTGAGTCTGGGCCCTTTAGGACCGGAGGTTCCCCTAGGATATGATCTATCTAAGCATGAAATTCTTTAGTATTTTGGTCCATTCGATCATTCATTTCTCTCATGAACCTCACGAACTCAATTTTAAGAGGATCATCTGTGTAGTTTTCATTCGCGGATCTGCTTCCTGTACCACCTACTTCATTATCTCTAAATCTGAATTCCTCCTTTGAAGTGGTGTTGCCGGTTCTTGGCGCTATTCGATTTGCAGGAACGCTAGGAGGGACTCGAACTCCACCATTGAAATTATTTGAATCAACCGATAGCAATTACCTGGAGCTTAATGGTTATTTGGTCCTATCTTGAGAGATGATTCATGATTTTCCTTTGTTGTGCTCTCAAAACTTTTACCGTATCTGTAATATTTTCATCATTCTTATCATCGGGGGTAAGACTCCTCGCACGTCGAATATTTTGTTCTTCCCAAATCAAAGTTGCTTCATCTCCACCGTAGCGTGTTTCACTTGTAAAATGATCCTGCTGATTCCACCATGGAAATTATCCTCATCATCATCATTGACGTTGCTTGTTCCAACATTGAGCAGTTGTTGACATCATTGGGTGCCATATCTATTATTTGCTTATTACGGAAAAACTTCAATGTATGTTAGTAAAAGACGAATAGCTTAAAGTAATATTACAATTGTCTAGGTCTCACGGTAAGCGTTAAATTGTTTACCTATAAAATAGTACAGTTAAATTTACAACATAGTTTATAGATGCATGAATTAAATTAATACGAAAAAAAATAATAAAGATCAAAAGTGAATAAAATAAGAATAGTTGAAGAATAGTCATGTCTGGGCTTTTGAATTGATCTCTGCGGAGACAAGAACAATGCTAAAAACTTAATATTGGCATAACAGATTTTTGTAGAATAGAATAGTATTAGCATTTTTTCATACAAGTATTTTGTCTTTTTCAATGAGTACAAATTTTTCTGTTTATAACTAAATTAGGGGAGACAAGATCCTCCAATCATGCTCTTCTTTAAGGTGAATAAAGACCCCTCTTAATAGATGCATAACGATTGAGAGTAAATGCTATAATTCTCTGTAACAGTTGCTCCATTAATGACATCTTCTTCAGCTGGTAGTTCTGCTTTCGCATCTTCTTCGTTGATTTTGATGCATTTGGAGCTTATCCAACACCGATTATATATTTGTACCTGGTGTTATAACTCACCTCCAATTTATCTTTACTATCACGTATCAACTTGGAGAACATCCGCATGTCACCTATTAATTTTACCCAATACACCTCCATCCGTGCGTTTCTTACACCACAAAAAAGGGGGGTATTTTTCCTTTACGAAGTATCCATTTGAAATTTTTTAGTAAGTTTTTTTATTAAACTTCTTTTAGGTTGTTTGATGTGAATGATATAACCTTCTCCAAATAATTTAACCTTTTGTGTTCATGAATCATGTTATCAATTTGCTGCATCGCATTAACTCGTTATCGTTTTTTCACTTTAGTTTGTTCATCGGTTGTTTTTTTTTTTTTTTGGGTCATTTTGTAAATTAAATAATATACTCTATCCTTTTTCTTTTCAAAATAGTTGATATGTAGTTTAATATCTTTACGTATAAATTTATCTTTGTTGATATAGTAATATAATATTATTTTTCATTTAATTAACTGTATGCGCATAAACCAAAAGGAACATGTTTAGATGATATGTTTTCTGCGTAATAATTTGATTTCCACATACAACATGCGTGCGTAATAACAAACAAACGCTCATGTCCTAACAGTCCTGTACCTTGAGGCTAACGTGCTGCTTCACAACAAATTACACGTAGTGCCTTGCAAACTCGCCCTTTAATTAAGCACTGGTATTTGATTAAGTGTTTGAAACATTTGGAGGAAAACGCCCAAAACATTTTAGCTAAATCATCTAAATGTGAAGAAAGGAATATAGTTTTGAAATGCTAAAACCAAATCTTAAAAGAGAAAAAAATGATTAATCTAGCATCTCAAACATTGTACTTCAACTTGTACAACAATAGAAAGATTACCTCTAGAAGACTAGTAGAAAAATCATAGACTTCGTTGGGGCTTGGTGCGAGTAGACTGAGCTGATAATAAGGTCTCATATGCATATTCTGGGCAAATAAGTCTGGCTGATTGACGCATATTCTGAGGGTTAAAAAAAACAAGGGTAATGAACAGTTTCTAAGGATCCTAAATGAATGGCAGCCATAAAGCTCACAAGATATGTCAGATTAATGTTCTTCAAAGTGCATCATGAAAAGGTAACAATGAATGACATGACAGTTGCAAACATATCAAAAGCTACCCTACCAATGTACAAAATACAGTCTGAAAACACACCAATTGCACATTATCTGGATCAAGTTCAATCATACATCACTGTATTTTCACAAACAAACATCACAACAGTAATCCAAACACACTGCAACATCACAGCCCTGATTGACAGAGTCTTCATCATCTTATCCAAGATATGTTTATTTATCCTACAAGTGCTGAAAATTAAAGTGCATTAAGGAGCGCCTCTTACCATCCATGTTGCTCGATAGCAATAGAATAACAAGAGGCAGCCTTAATGCTAGCCAAGGATGAGCTGCCCCATTGATAGCCAAGGATGACTGCCTTCAAGCAACCAAATGCTGGTAAGATCAAATTCCAATGCATTTGCATTAGGTTGCAGCAAGGACGAGGTCAGGAAAAACTCGTGACACCTAACCCCGTTCTCAGCCAAGGCTATCAAACTTTGAGGTTGCAGCAGCTATCTGCTGCTGAAACCCACTTACCGGCCATGAGAATACCATGTCCGGTATTCATCATGTCAGGTATTGCCTGGACCGAAGGTCTCAGGTCCTGAAACAGAAAAGGATCAAGATTTCCCCTAGAGTATATGTTAGTGACCTCCGACGAATGGCGGAACCTACTGCCAGTTGTTTCTTTAGATGAGCTTAAATTGCTACTATCAGACTGCCGCACTTCAGAATTCTGGGATCCACTGGGGTAAAAACTGTGAACGTCACCAGTCTTAAGAGTATCGTTGGTATTTCCGCCCTTCATAGTTCCATTCATTTTCCTTGTGTTCAAGAAGCGTCCACCACAGCCCCTAGGTCGGCGCATTGCATGGAGATGGCGAGAGAGGTGCAAGTATGGCTGTAAGTATTAAGCAGTCAAAATTCAGCAACCACAGCAACCCCAACATTGACAAGGAATGTGGTCAAGAGTTAAAAGTTTTACATGAAAAATTCATAGCTAGTGAAACTTTGAAGACTGATCACAGAATAAATATCTGACCATTTTCACAAAGAAGTTTTGTTCCGCGCTACTGCCCACAGGCTCGTGTACAGGGATTACAGAACATAAAGGAAAAATGGCTGGAGTAGGGAGGTAACTGTAGGCTAAAATTTTGTATCAAGCCAGGACGGCTGCTCTTCATTTAAAAACTTTTGAATATTATCCGTATCATGCATATTATGTGTAGTGGTCTTAAAAGTTAAAAAGAGTTGATGAAGATTAAAACAAAATATCATGATGATATGTAGATCCACTGCCCATGATCGTAGAAATAAAAAATTACCTTGCGTGGTTTAAGACCTTTCTTCTCCATTTCCTTAGCCCAGGACTTTCGACGCCTCAGTATCCCGTGATACTGCTTGGCGTTTACGAATATCGGGCCTTCATCAGAGGCCAAATTCAATGGAAGCATAATACGGCCCTGGAATGTTTGAGAAGTAAAATTCTATGAATATCAGAATCTCAAAATCATTCAGTTTGAAGGAGTCGTGATACAATATGCACGACGAAGGGAGATCTCCAGAAATGAAGCACAAAAGAGAGTTAAGAATAAATGACATTACAAATGCCAACTATGTTTCCTAGGTACATGATCTACGACATATTATCAGAAGACATGTGTTTTTCGTTAATGCATGTCTACCAGTAATTATTGCATTAATTCAAAACAAAATTTCAGGTTCCACCTTTTAATTTTGTTATTCCATCATTGTGCCTAATATTTTGAAACTGCTACTACTATTGTAAGATGATTCTCTGAATTAATTCAGGAAAGTAAGTTCTATCAGTTGACAAGTTACCCTTCCGATGTTAAAACTTTCCTCCAGAGATAATTATCCTTTACCACTTCTCCAACTATACTTGACGTAATGAGTGAATAATCCCAGTCTCTTCTCCTTTACTCCTTTGCTAATTAGTATAACAATACCTTCATTTAGCAGATATCTCAAAAGGTATTGATAGAAATTAATGAGCTACGCATTACAAGGTTATGATGCGAACCAAAATACCATGTGAACAGACTGACACGACATATTATACTCCTTTAATTATAGAGAAATGATAATTTAGCAAAATAACTTGGTTGTCATTTATTCCTCTTTGTTATTCAGAATCAAAATCATAGCAACAACATAATACACTGTGAAGATAGCAGATAAAAGCAATACAATTCCATCTGAATCAAACTGGTTTACCAGCTGAATGTTCAGTATCTGTGACACACCATATATAACATGGCCGTTTCCTAGTGTTCTACCAAAACAATTTAGAAAAAATGTATAATAAACGTAAATAGAGCTCGTCAAGGAAGTGATGATGAAGAGATCACTAACAAATAAGGACAACATTTTCTGGACAAAAAAAATACTTTGATCACAAGAACAGTTCTCGTCAAGATGGTGACCCGGAATGGTCATTAGCGAATAATTAGAGGATCTCACCCATAGTTCCCAAGAAACAGCTATGCCATACAGGTTGACAATTTGGAAGAAAACTTTTTGAGAATGAATTTGGAAGCAAACTCTTCAAATTCAACTCAACGGGCAACAAATGTGATTCCAGTAATGTTTCTTTGCAAAATAAAATTACCGATCTTTAAATTTTTGATGCCTTTCATCTAATAAAGTATTTCGTCACATGCTGTACTACCCCAACTAAAAGAGGTACTCTTTACTTCAATACAAAAGGTTAGTATGTTTTCATACAGTAAGCAGAATGAATCAAGCCATACAACAGTTTGCGCTTGGAACTTTCATAACTTCTTACAGTTGAGTTCATCTCCTCTATTAACAAGTAAGCCAAGCTCGTCTAAAACACCCTAAATCTCAATCATGAATGATTAGTTTTTAAGGTAGGGCAAGTAGCTGTAACTTGACTCACCATATTCACAAGTTTGTGCCCCATTCAGGGTTGAGTTTTGTACATTGCGCTAATAAAGGAAGATTTCTCATATCAAATAGCTAAACTTACCAGATCCAACAAATAAATTTTAGCAATTCGAGTTCTTGTTGCATGCTCGAGAGGTATTTAAAGGGCTCTCCTCTCTACTGACTCTGAACTCGGCAAGGTCATGACAACAAAAATTAAAGTGAAAGAGATAAAAGGCAAAACCCTTTGTTCCAAAAAGACAGACTGTAGTCGAGTGAAATGGAAAAAACTTCTCTTTTAAAAGTCTTATCCTCCAAAATTGGATGGTAGAATCAGTTTAGTGCGAACCTATAAATATAGTGGAGTGACTTCTTACGCACTTTCATCTATTTAACTGCTTACAAGTATGAGATGAATCTCTTCAGCCAAGAGAAATACTCAGGTTATGGAATGTCTACAGAGGTGGCTTCTTCTATACATGAAGCACATTATAACATCTCTATTTATGAGAACAAACTTCATCATACCAATTATATCAGATGTTAAAAGTTACACCCATTTGTTACCATTAGTGCCAACATACAGTGCCATCTAGGCAACATCTTAGCCCAACCAGCATTTGCATGCTTCTACAGACATTCAGTTAAAAGGAGCGAATACGAAACCCAAGGACATTACTTTACTCTTTATCAATCAATTGATCCAACTAACTTGCGAAATCAATGAGCATAAATCAAGATTTCTTGAGCTTTCTTTTGTCTTTTTCAACAAAATAAATATTGTCAACTTTGCTATTAGAAGCAGAAAGAACAACTTTGTCAATTTATCCAAATCAACCACATTAATAGTCCGTTTGGCCAAGCTGCAAAAATTAACTTATTTTGAGAAGTGCTTTTTTCAAAAGTACTCTTGGTGACAAGCAGTTTGTGTTTGGCTAATTAGTTTGAACAGCACTTCTGAGCAGCAATTAGTGTTTGGCCAAGCTTTAAAAAACTGCTTCTACGTGTATTTTTCTCAAAAGTGCTTCTGGAGAGAAGCTACTTTTTTCTCCTTCTCCAAAACTGCTTCTGCTTCTCCTCAAAAGCATTTTTTTTCTTCCAAAAGCTTCGCCAAACACCTCAATTTTTGGCCAAAAGTGCTTTTGGGCAAAAAAATACACTTTTGGCCAAAAAGAAGCATGGCCAAACAGGCTATAAGAGTCCAACCACACTTACATATGATGTGCTAAACAAAATGTAGGCAATATTATCAATGATGGAAACATGGTCACATACTCTGTCACATAGTTATTATTGATTACCATTGTAAGTTTGAAAAGAAATTACAAAGCTGAAGTTTGTTACTCCATCAAATTAAGCTATGGAATAGCACAGCAGAAATGTCTACAGTAACAATGTCATTTCATTTTTTGGAGTATGAATAATTCCGAAGAAAGCATAAATTACCAAACCATCATATCTCTAATGATTGGAAACTGGTGCTATGAGAAAGAAGCAGTACCGAAAGTTGAGGACCATAAGCTGAAAATAACCCGACGGATTGCTCTCCTCCGTAAGGATATTTTGCAGAAATCTACACCATTTAAGAACACATCAAATAAACAGAACGAGTAAGCACAAATATTGAGATTTATTGATGACATATGAGATTTTATGATGAACTTTTTTACCAGGGACTGACCAAACCCTAGCTCAAAGTGACCTCGAAAGTCCATATTAGCTGAGGTAGCAGCAGCCTGAATGTTTGATTGGTTTTGCCCATATCCTGAAGATTTCCAATCACCTGAAGGAGATACTATCAACATCGTGTGCTGTAAAAGATAAATCCTCCCAAATTGAATATTTCACTACATAAAACTATGAAAATTTTTTGCTTAGTCCTCCCAAAGGTTTTGGCTTATTGTTAGTGATTGAAAAAGCACTACCAATTGTTTCTCTTTCTTGTCAAGTTCTGCATTTACAATAAATTAAGTTAAGAATTTTGTTACAATAACTTTATCGACCAGAAGACAAATATTCGGATTAACAATTGTAATCTCAGTTGGGCAAGAACTGAGTGTTTCATGAAAGAAAGCAAGCTAGCATATTGGTACTAAATATCATTTTGTCAGATAATACATAAATTAGAAAAGAATTGGATTTCAAAAATTGAAGTTACAAGGCCCCAATGCGAATGTTTTAACTAAGTCATTTAGATTGATGTTTCTTAAAAATTATCTTCTTGTGTCAAAAAGGAAAGATCTAAATTTCTCCTTACTATAAGAAATTCTTTGAGATTACCCTCCATTATACACTCGAGTCATTGTTATTTCTTGTATTAATGAAGCTCCAATGTACATTGGTGAGCTTTGAACACATCAAACTTTTGTCAAAATACTTCAAGGAAAGATTTAAATTTATCCTCTGCTTATGGGTTCCACAAAACCTAGCAGCTTTGGCATATATCTTGCATTCATATTAAGAAAATTCACTTTAGTAAATTATTGTCCAAAATTTAGTAAATTATTTTTCTTGAATTCAGAATTCATATACTTAAAGTTTTGGTAGTGTCTCTAATTAATTAAATAAATACAAAAGTGGAGTGGCAAATTTATACCATTTTCCGTGGAATAAATTAAAAAGAAAAATGAGGCACATAAATTGGCACAAGGAGTACAAGTTTTGCACAAAGATTAGTTTTTGTCTAGCCGTTCTTTAATCTAGACAACTTTGGTACACATTAAATGATGCCATGAATTAGCTAAACTGCCATGTCTTTGTGTAAATAGCAACGTCAAAAGTAAAAGACTGTACAACTATTGGAATAAGGACTCTCACAATAAACATTGTCATATGAATTGGTGATAGGACCAAGGCCTTCTTTATTGTGCTTTTTTTTTTTTTTTCCATGTGGACATTTAATGTAGAGCTCAAACGGAGCAAGTAAAACAAAAGATAGCTACTATGTTCAAACAATAGGTTGCTACTTTTTTTTTTGTATGAAATGATACTTCTTTCTTTAACCTCTTTTTTTTTTTTTTTTAAAAAAATAGGTTGCTACTTGGCTTTATGGCTAAGAAATGGTATATTAATGACTATAAATAAAGTATTGAAAGCAAATTTTCAAAAAGTCTTACCTGGCATGTTTCTATCTCAAACAACCAACCAAATGGAGAGATTGACGGGACGTCACTCATCGTATAGGAGCGGGGTGGTCAAAGTGGAGGCTTGCATCAGGAGTCCTGTGTGACAAGAAAGTTCCACAGAAACTCAAGGGGAAATTTTATAGAGATGTGGTTAGACCGGCCATGTTGTATGGGGCGGAGTGTTGGCCAGTGAAGAACTCTCATATTCAGTGGATGAAGGTTGCGGAGATGAGGATGCTCAGGTGATGTGCGGGCTCACCAGGTTAGATAAGATTAGGAATGAAGTTATTCGAAAGAAGGTGAGAGTGGCCCCGGTGGATGAGAAGATGCGAGAAGCGAGGCTGAGGTGGTTCGGGCATGTACGGAGGAGAAGTCCTGATGCCCCAGTGAGGAGTTGTGAGCGGCTGGCGATGGTCGGAACACGGCGAGGCAGAGGGAGGCCTCTAAGAGGTATTGGGGAGAGGTGATTAGGCATGACATGGCTAGAATGCGGGGTTGGGTGAGGCTTGGCAATGTTATCCATAGATGATTTGTGTTTTGGATTGTGTCTCCCTTATGCTAGTTATTTATGGTAGTTACTGTATGATATTATTGCATGCTATTTTATTTACGGTTATTTACGGTTCTTATGTTTAGATAATTATTTACGCTATTTCTGCTGGACTTACTAATGCTCTTTTATTTTTGTTTTTGTTTTTCCTTTCCTTCACTGAGCCGAGGGTCGATTGGAAACAGCCTCTCTGCCCTTTCGGGTAGAGGTAAGGCTCGTCTACATATTACCCTCCCCAGATCCCACTTTGTGGGACTATACTGGGTAGTTGTTGTTGTGGTTGTTGTTGTTAATACTAAAACTAAATTATTAATTTTTCAAAATACTAACAAAACAAAAAGAAAGCAATTAATCAAAACTCTTTTGCACACCAACTATTTAGATAAAATATTATGTTTGTTTAACATGCCAAATAAGAAGACAACATACCCAGGAAATTGCAGAAATTTTATCAACAAGAAAGATCCTAAAAATACAGAAAAGAAGGATAAATTGAAGAAGAAAGTACCAGAGAAAATAGTGAACTCAGTCGCATTCCCCTTTGGCAACTCCGAATGTTCCAAAGATGCAGATTTCAATTGGCCAAAAGGGTAAGATTGAGAGACAAGGCCACTATTCCACCAAGGAACAGTATTGGACAATGTTACAACAGTATTCTGAGCAATCGCTTCACTTCCTTTGGAAAATAGAGTATGCATGATGGTCATAAATGCAAACCTCAAAAGCAATTTCACACCTTTTTTCTTTAAAATCTAAAGGAAGTACCTGCAGCTCAATTTTTAAAGCAAACAATATTCATAAGTTCCCTGGAAAATAGAGCCTGCCTCAAGATAAAAAGAGAAGTTCTAGAACATTATCCAAAATAATATAAACTTATTCGGAAATAAACAAACAATCAAGGAGGACAGAATGGAATTAAAATAGCTACTGCATTTAGCAAAAAAAAAAAAGAATTTCTTAAAAATAAGCTTTATCTGTCTCTTCATCATTGTGCGGACAGAAAAGAAAAAAAAGAAAAATTAAGAAACTCACAAAACAACTAAGATTATGATTTTTAAAAAAAGTGGTGGTGGCAAAGGACGAAACAAAAAAACCATCTACATGAGTTCTAAAGCATGAACCAGGAATGGGCAAAAGAAGAAAAGAGAGAGAGAGAGAGAAAATGAATATTCTTGAAAAAGAAGGGAGAAGAAGTAGAGTGTCATACCCAGAAGTAGTAGTTGTAATACGTAGTAGTAGGAGGAGGAGAATAAAGGCGTCTGTAATTGTACGGTCAAGAAGAGAAACCCCATTTGCTAGGAGCCATGTCGGTACAATTTCAAGCAGAAAGAGAGAGAAAGAGAAAGAGAGGACAGAGACGGCAACAGGATGGTTTGTTTATTATAAGTGACTAAACTATCTTTTACTTGTATTAAATATGAATCAGATCAAATAATTTATCCACACTCTTATATTACTCTTTATATTTTTCCTATCTTTGTTTTTTTTTTGGCCTAATATAAGCTATGTAAGTTTGGAGCACTTACTATTACTTCCACTTCTACTCATCCTCAACTACAAAAAGTAGAGTGTATATTACTATACTTACAAAAAATGAAAGGTTGGATCACACTATCTTAAAAAGTTCGAAATTTTGTCAGCGCAATTTTATATACAAATGAATATTACTTGTATCGTATGCTTTTTGACACCTGTACTTTAGTTTAACATGTTCAAATCCTTTTGACATAATTAACTTTAGTTTAAAAAGAAAAAAGGAAATCCACACAAGTGGATAGTACTCGGCATTTGTTAATGGATGGTAAAAGAATAAACCATAGAAATCTCGTAACTTTGTGGGGTTTAGTGGAGTACACTTTTGTGAAATAAAAAATTATCTCAACTGTATACAAAGCCAAGTGGAACATGCTGAGGGTGGAGGATGACTAGGGCTTTCGATGATTGAGCTGAATCTTTTAAGTATTTATCAAACAACTTATGCACAACTTTCCACCAAGTGGGTTGCTATTAATAGTATTTTCTTCTTTTTAGGACGATAGAGGGAGTATATTTTTATTTAAGTAAAAGGAAGGGAGGCTTGTAGGTACGTGCAATCTATTGTATTTTTGTTGGATTTTTCAAGCTCATAATCATATTATAAATAACTATACTCACTAAAGTAGAAGAAGCAGTATAGAAGCTAAAAATAGCTGGTCTATAGTAATCGGATTTATAATATTTGTAGACATATTGGCGTGTTAGTTTCATCGACTGGAGTTTCTATTTTGTTAGCAATGGAATAATTTATCGAAAAGTACTAAAGTGGACGATAAACATTCTCTTGCAGAAGTTACTTAAAAGCAAATGTGTATTAATTTTTGGATTGCACTTATTAAGAAGAAAGCTTTAGCTAGTAGCTATATTACTTTATATGAGACTACGGAAAGATGCGCGGAATAAATGAGATTCTTTTATTCTTAATTAAAGATCTCGAGCTCGAATCACGGGCTGAGACTAAAAACTTCTTACAAAAGTGTTTTATTCCTTGGTGGGTCTATGGGTCGTGAATCGGGATTAGTCCTATAATTAGAGCTCGGATACCAAATGGTTAAAGAAAAAATCTCCATATGAGATGAGAAAGGGAAGACAGTAAAAGAGTGGTATCTGTTAATTGTGAGGAGGAGGGGTGATAATGGTGACATAAAGGGATGGTGAAAATTGCCCATGGTACTGGGAGCAGTTAAATAACATGGACCATAGTGAACTTGCAAAAGTAACGTTGAGTGAAGCAATTCACCAATCACACTACAGGAAATCACGACAAAAGTAACTAGTATGGCATGAAAAGTCACCACAACATTCATTTAGTGACGGCATTCGAGTCACTCCAAGTACTAATTAATTGAATGTTATTAAGTTCGAAAAATAATGGTTAATTAAGTTAACCAATCTAACTTAATTTTTCCAAATTTTTAGAGATATATAATATGACAGTATCTCATGGTTATTGTATAAGAGTTTCGTAGAGTTTATATTAATATATGCAAATCATTATATTACATTATAAGCGTTTAGACGATGTCATTTTTACCGGTGATTTTTGCACTTCTCCTGTTGCTTCGTATTCCTAATTATCTTTATCTTATTCCTTGTCCTTGTTAATGTTTGTTTATTACGTCCTTTTTATTGTTCTTGATCGAGGTTCTATCGAAACAGGCTCTTTTTTATTTATAAGGTAGGAGTAAAGTTCTCGTACATAATAGCACTGAATTTGTTGTTATTATTGCTGTTGTTGTATAAGCATGGCTAACAAAAGGAAATTATCTTCTACCACCCGTTGCAATTTGAATAAAAGAAAACGATCTTATAAATATTTTCATATTTCTTTTCATGAGAGACTATAAAAAAACAACAATAACCCAGTATATTCTCACTTAGTGGGTACGCAGACCTTACCCCTACCCTGAGGTAGAGAGGCTGTTTCCAAATAGACCCACGGTATCCTTTCTTGTCTGACGTAAAAAAAAAATTTTATAACCAAAAGAGTATTTGTAATGCACCATAAAACCATCTCCTTGTTCTAAAAGATGGAGAAATTGACGTTTTATTTTAAACAAATACAGTATATATTAGTACGAGGAGAAGATATATTCAAGGATTGGTTGGCCTATTGAATATTCCGCAAATTATCCACCAAAACAAGAGACTATCTGCTAACCAGGCCACATCCATTCCTGCATCGCTGGGATAACCATGAACTCTCCATGAACTTAGCCATTGTGTTTTTGTTCTTTCAATTTTTTTGTTTTTCAATCTTTATTGTAAGAAAATATTCCAACTAAAGAAAGATAGTTGTTTTTCTTTTGAAATTTTTTTGTGCGATTGGTTTTTGTTATAAATGATGTCTTGGACAACCAAGATCTTCCATTGTGTTTTAGCGTGTGTTCGGTATAACAAAATATTTTTCAACTCATTCTCCTTTAATTGGAGGAAAATAATTTTCCCATAAAAAAAAAGAAAAAATATTTTTTAAAACTCTTTTTCAACCTTTCCAGGTGGGGGAGGAAAAGGGGAGCTCATGAAACATGGGGACTTGGGGGAAGGGGGTGAAGAGAGTAGCATACAATTTATTTTTCTAAAAAATATTTTCTACTCTCTAATGAAACACTAGAAAATATTTTCAGGAATTTTTTTGTCATTCACCAACCAAACAAGGGAAATAAGTGATAAAACCACTCATTTTCCAGATAAATATTTTCTATGGAAAATTTTTTCTTTATACTAAACAAACCCGTAATCTTATTAATTTCTACAACTCGCTATTAATCGTGTCAGCTGTCAATTGATTTTGTGACTCTTTATATTTTTGTTTTTAGTTTTATGGCCTTACATCTTTTTTATACATAGAAAATTTACTTTTATATATAAGAAATCTGTCTTTTACACATAAAAAAATTTAAAAAAATTATTTTTTAATTTTAAAATTATAAACGGACATAATGTTCAAATAGCGCTTTGGTGTTTACTAACAACTAAGGATGTCTTCTTCCAAGCCTTGGTTTCAACAATTGCATTATTATATATAGTAAAATATATGGTTGGAACTTGGTTTTTTTCACTTAAACTTTTCTTCAAAGGCAGACCCGTACATCATATTCTATATATCTTTTCAAAACTGCTAATTGCTTGTAAATTAATATGTATATTAACTGGAATATTTATTTCTAGTCATTGTCATTATATTAATCTTGTTTAAAATTTCTGTTTGCAAGGCTGTCAGTTTTAAGGATGTTTTAGCCAATTGTGTTTGTACGATAATATATAAGTTGTTGTATATACCTACAAGTATTCAGTTTTGAGATAGTTTTGTTATGTTAATACCAAGTTGTTTCCAGTTTTGGTCATGAAATAGATACAGATGTCTAAACAACAAACACCATCTGCCACTTCATTATTAGCTGGCTACCGTTATAACTAATTAGTGTACATTTCACTAATGATTAATATACCTTCCCACTCTGATTTTTTTATTCAATGTTATGTTGTTGATGGAGTAAGTGCACGCAGAACTCTATTATATTACTGACTCAAAAAATATCGGAACATTTTGAATAAATCAACTAAAAAGTTGAATAAGTAAATCTTAACTAAATTTAATAATCACTAAAGCCAAAGATTAATAAGGGAAGTATAAATGATAAGAATTCTATATCTCATTCAAACCAAGAAAAACTTTTACAATAACCTACTCTATTCTTCATGTAAGCAAGTGTACATCAAGTATTATGGATTAGCCAAAAGGTCCCCTTTATAAAGTTGTCTCACGCTACATATATATATATATATATAAAAGGAATCCAATTATTCTCGGTTCTAAAAGACAGGTAATATTCGAAAGAATATTCCTAATATTCCCTAATGGACATGCACTGCTGCAAGGGTCGTACAGTCTCTTGTTCGTCTTAACGTCATTCTCTGCAAGATGTCGAGCTACGAGGATCTCGTCGTTCGTCGTACTCATAACACCTGTTGTTGCTCAAATTTGGACCCATATAGTTAGTCTCTTTGCTTGTCGGGGTTGCAACTCGATGCATCTTCGGTGAGTGGATACCATGCGCCCTTACGAAGAAATTTGACCCTATAAAGCATTACGGCTCGGTCAATGGCAGGTGGTTAGCGTGCCTAGCAAGACACCAAGTAATGCATTTTACTAGGAAATGACATCATCTTCACGTTCGTTATCATTATGCGTCTTTGAGATGGGGATTGACGGAATGTCGCTTCGATTTTGGTGCAACTCTGAGGCCTTCCGCTTCGATTCTGGCGCCACCCAATCTTAAAAATAGGTGGAGGTTTTGTTTTTTCAAAAATTCTTGGCCATGTCACTCCTGATTATTCCTCCTTATTTCTCTCAATTTGTTCTAACACCTTTCTGCTTCTTCTTCTCACATTCTTCGTTCACAACCTCTCTTCCTCTCTATTTTTTGTTGTGTCATTATCTTTTTTAACGAAAGCATGCCAATATCACATCGATCTCGTGAAGGGGTTTCTAAGGCCGCCCCGTTGTCTATGGCACCCTCTTCAGGTGGTGAGGATATGGTGGTAGGAGAAAGTGATAGTCTTCCTACGGTGGAGGAGTTACTATCGAGACACCCCATGTATCGAAGTGACTTCCTCAAAAATTCCCCTTCTACTCCAATCCCCGTACTTTCTGAGACAGATCAAGTTCACATCGACGCTCTTCGTGCAAAGTATGGCATTCCTGATCAGGTTGACACGGCTCCAGCAGGCATGGATTTTGTAGAGACCCATAGGCCTGGGTACTGCGCTTTTTACGAGTACCCTTTCGTGGTTGGCTATTCTTTTCCCCTCCTCCCATTAGCAGAAAAATTTTGTAGATTCTACCAAGTTTGCCCGGCACAACTTTTGCCATATACGCTCAAGATACTTCTACTGTTAAACAAGAATGCAGAGTTGGCGGAATGCGATGTTTCTATCCATCACCTCTTGCACCAATTCTCGCCCAGCTTCCATGGGGGTATTATGGTGTATTTGATGCACCGTGGCATAAAAATGTTGGTGGTTGGGTCTTATGACGGAGCAAGTCACTAGTTTTGGCATAAGTATTTCTTTGTCAAAATTGAACATATTGTTGCTGACTCCGTTGGGTTCCCGGAGCGGCAGAACGAGACTCGTAAATGCTGCCACTCATTTTGTTGTTCCTCCATCTATATTCATTATAGAATTCATTTATTTCTTGTTTGCAGTTGTGGCGCGTCCGCCATGCCCTATTACCGGTATTAGGGATTGGGTAGCTTGTTTATCGCCCCATGCAATGGAAACCCGAGATTGGCCCACCTTCACAAAATGTTATGGCTCGAAGGTTCCATCTGGCAAATGGTTCCCCTTATTGCTTTTTTGTTTATATGTCGTCGTCTTGTTGATACGAATTTTCATAGCAGTAGGTCGAGGAGCTTCCAGGCGGAGGGCACCAGTCCCTGCACTCCGATAGACCATCGGTGCTGCAGGAATGCAGTTTGCTTTGAATGAGTCTGTTCGAGGGGGTCACCCTCAACAGATTCAAGTAGAAGGTTCCTCTCGGGACATAGTCGTAAGGGAGGAAGCTTCTTCAGTACTGACCCTGCATTGTTTGGATGAATCTTCTAATGCTGATGAGCCGCTGTCAAGGAAAAGGAGGAGAGTAGAGCTTGGAAGGAGGTGGTCGTGGACACTGGTAGAGGTAGGGAATCGCAGACAATACTTGTTCCCACCTTTAAGGTCGATGCTATTTTTGCCGGGAGATCTCCCCAAATGGAAAGAATTCACCTAGGGGTCGACTCTGTGCACTTCGATGAGGGTGGCGTATCATCGAATGTTGGAGGGGGCTGTCATGTTGAGGGCAAAGGCTTAGGTTCAGATGTTGACCTGGAGGACGTTCGCGAGTTCGTAGGTTCCCATACTTACGTGGAGGTTAAAGTGGACAGGTCTGATCGTCATATAGTTATTCCGAGAGATGACAATTTGTTGCGAATCGCGATAATGTGGCGTTTGTTATAGCCCCTCTATGCCCTTGAGAGCGAGGTTCTTAGGGCAATGAAAGACATGGAGTTATCTCAGAATGTCGCTGACATGGCCTTGCTGGTAAGTATCTCTCTTTTCCCTTTCATCGTTGGTCTTACATTGTGATTGTCGACTTGTGTTTTTGTCTTTGGCTTAGTCCTCTTTTTTTTATTTTTGTTTGCTAGACCCTTATCATGGAGACTGGGCGCGAGCGTCAGGAAAGGAAGAGGATGGCCATTTACGGGAAGATGTCTTCCAAATATCAACAGTATCGTGCTAAGCATCGTGCAATGGCCGATATTTATAATTAGGACCTTGATTTTTAGTTGTTCCACTAAGGACTCAAACAGAGGGAGGACCAACTAGTGCGCAAGGTCGAAGAGCTGAGAAAGCAAAGATGGGGAGCTTATGAAGGTTGTCGCCTGCAATAGCAAACTTGAGGCCTCCCTTAAGGTGAAAGAGGATGAGCTTGAGTTAAGTAGGGGGTGATGGCCGAGAATGCCGACTTACAAGTAAATGAGGCCAGTTTGATCGTTGAATTGAGTACAAAGGCGGTGGAGATTTAGGGGCTCAAGGGCGAACTGAACCTCGGTGCTGATAAGCTGGCGACAACTATTTCTGGAACGGTGGCCTTGGAGAATACCCTCCGTGTTTGTAGGCCGGAGTTGGTTGAGGAGAAGGACGCCTCTAAGCTTAAGGTCGCGAGGCTCGTAGGGCGTGTCAAGGAGTTGGAGTCAAAGCTATCTGTGTTGAATGGACAAGTGGCCTCGCTGAGAGCAGAGGATACAAGTCGATGCTCACAACCTTCTATGTCCCGTGCCTCAGCCGATCCAATAGTTCCTCATCGCTTATATGAGCTATGGGTCCATATTGAGGCCTGGCTTGATGTGTACAAGGATTTTCATACCGATGGGAGGGCAACTGATGCATAGCTTTAGGTCGTGCATATAGAAGCTCGTACAACCGGGGAGGCGTACGGGTATGACCCTCTTACACCTGACGGGGATGACATCAACTCTAATTATGTGTATCATCTTACTTCTGACTCTTGTTATGAAGTACCCAATTGGGGATGACGTGTAACCTTTTATTTGTGCTTACTTTTTGTTTTGGGACTTCTGTAAGGGGCGTGTTTTTAGACCGTTGTAAAGATAGTGTAAGTAACACTTTGATGTAATGTAGAATGTTTTTTGTCGATTTGGTGATGATCATTGCAATATCTATGGCATTCGGGGTGCCTGTCGAATTGTTTGATTTAGCTTTTGGGTGAGGTCGATTCCTTTTTCTTTTGGCGATAGCTTTAGCCTCTGGGATGCTATTTTTGAATGATCGTCGAAGTAGGATACCGTCGTAGTTCAGATGAGATCGAACTCATATTTTCATCAATGGCCTTGGCCATTGGGATGTTGCTTCGAACTATCGTCGAAGTAGGATACCATCGCAGTTCGAACGAGGTCGAACTCATATTTTCGTCAATGGCTTTGGACATTAGGATGTTTCTTCGAGTTGTCATTGAAGTAGGATCCTATAGTAATTCGAACAAGGTCGAACTTATATTTTCATCGATGGACTTAGCCATTTGGGTGTTGCTTTGAGCTGTTGTCGAAGTAGGACTCCATCGTAGTCCAAATAAGGTAAAACTCATGTTTTCATCGATGGCCTTGGCCATTGGGATGTTGCTTTGAACTATCATCGAAGTAGGATACCATTGTAATTCGAACGAGGCCAAACTCATATTTTTATCGATGGCCTTGGCCATTAGGATGTCAACATTGGAGGTTTGATCATATTCCAGTAGGAAATTACATGTCGACTTTGTACATACAATGGAGATTTGATTATATTCTTGTAAGAATCACATGTCGACTTTTTACATACAATGGAAATTTGATATTCTTGTAAGAATCACATGTCGACTTTGTACATACAATGGAGATTTGATTATCCATATCCAGTCCCTTCATTACTCAGTCCAGAGAATGTGTCGACGGGAGGGGTAATGAACAATACTTCAAACCTTGAGACTTCCCCCTTGCCACCTCATTAAAAAACTCACCGAAAAAATCTGATAAGGACAAAATCCGAATGAGGGAAAAAGAGTACAACTTAGGTGGTGCCTCCTTTGAGAAGTGGAAGTATTTAAGATGGGCGACATTCCAATTGTTTTGGAGTAGTTTTACCTCCATTGTCTCTAACTGGAATGCCCCTTTGTTCGCCGCCACCATGATTTGTATGGTTTATCCCTGTTTTTTTCCTAGTTTTCCCTCATTAGGTTCTTTCGCTACTTGTGTTTATCTTTGAGGATGTAATCTCCAACCTTGAGGGGTCGCATGTTGTAATGCCTTTCTACTTTTTGCTTTTGGGATACCATTCTTATATAGGCCATGTCTCTTCATTCTTGGACTTCATTCAGATCATGTAGCCTACTTTTGTCGTTTTTCGGTCTGCTCTCGTAGGAGTATTTAAAGCTATGCTATCCGACCTCGACAGGTATAACTGCATCAGTACCATAGACTAGTGAATATAGGGTCTCGTCTGTGATGGGTTTTGGTGTAGTATGGTATGCCCATAGTACTTCTGGTAATAGTTCGGTCCATAGCCCTTTGGCATCCTTGAGCTTCTTTTTCAATATATTCAGTTTTACTTTATTGGAGGATTCGGCTTGACCATTGCTGGCGGGATGGTATGGTGTGGAGAGTATTCGTTTGATGTGCAATTTTTCGAAAAACTTGATCATTTTCTTTCCGACAAATTGAGGTCTTTTGTCATAACTGATTTCTTGGGGATGCTGAAGCGGCATATTATATTTTTCCATATGAACGCGATGACCTATTGCTCACGTATTTGAGTGTATGCACCTGCTTCCACCTATTTAGAAAAGTAATCAGTTAAAACCAAAAGGAAACGTACCTTACCTCGTCCTACTAGAAGGGGTCCAACAATATCCATACCCCACTTTATGAATGGCCATGGAGAAGTGACGGTATGCATGAGTTCCCCTACTTGGTGTATCATAAAGGCATACGTTCGACATTGTTCCCACTTTATGACGTAGTCCGCGACTTCTTTTTTCATGGTGGGCTAGTAGTATCCAGCGTGGATGAGGCACCGTACGCTTGTGTAGTTTCCCTTGTGGGCACCACAATGCCTCTCATGTACTTCTTCTAGTACTTGCCTTGTTTTATTTGGCCCAAGATATTTGGCCAAGGGGCCGCGGAATGTTCTCTTGTAGAGATTACAATTTACGAGGCTGTGTCTGGCTGCCTCAAAGCTTTTTGGATTTTTTCTTATTTTGTGGGACCGTTCCATCTTGAAAATATGTTACCAGATGGTTGTGTCAGTCCCAAGTTAGGTTTACAATGTACCTCGACTTGATCTATGGAGGAATGGAGACCACATCTAGCTTGTCAAGGCCGTCTGCTTTGATATTCTGTTCCCTGGATATTTGGTCGAGGAAGCATTCATCGAATTCCGGAAGCAGTTTGTGAATTTCTATCTGGTACTTTTGTAGTCATTGTTCTTTAATTGGAAAGTCTCGGTCACTTGGTTCACCACGAGTTAGGAATCGCAATGGAGGATGAGCCGTCGAGCGCCATATTTGAGGGCTAATTTCAATCCTGCAATCACAGCTTCATACTTGGCCTCGTTGTTGGTCATCCAGGGTCATCGTATGGACTGGCAAATTACTTCGCCTATAGGAACCTCGAGGATGAGTCCCAGTCCCGATGTATTAGATGCGACGTTAGTGTAGAGGACTCCAGAGGGCGAAAATGCACGCCTTCTACTCTATTTCAGACATTATTTTTGCGCTGAAATCAGTGATGAAATTGACGAGCACCTGCAACTTAACGGCAGTTTATGACTGGTATGTTATATGGTGCTCGCTTAATTCTATGGCCCATTTGGCCAATTTACCCGATAATTCAGGTTTGTGTAGGATACCCCTAAGGGGGAAGGTTGTCACCACCTTTATTAGGGGGAGGGATATTGAAAATAATGGTCCAAGCTTTCGTGAAGCTATGACTAATGCCAAAGCTAGTTTCTTGGGGTGAGGGTACCTTGTTTCGACATCAATTAAGGTTTTGCTGATATAGTAAATCGAAGATTGCGTACCTTTTTTCGTGGATCAAGACTGTACTTACCGCGACTTCGAAGACTGCTAGGTATACTAGTAGGCATCCACCCAGGTCTGCCTTGACGAGTAGTAAACGCAAGGACAGATACACTTTCAGCTTTCTCAGGGCGTCGACACATTCGACATTCCACTGCAGCCTGTGGCCTTTCCTTAGCACATTGAACAATTTATGGCATTTGTCCGTTGATCGTGAAATGAACCTCAACTGGGTGTCTTAGTTTCTGCACCTGCTTCTTGCCTGTCAATGTCTCATGTATTCCTTCGATGGCTCTGATCTGATCTAGGTTGAGCTCTATACCCCTTTTTGATACCAGAAAAATAAGGAACTTTCCTGAAGTTATGCTGAAGGCATATTTTTTGGGATTTAGTTCATCCCGTGTGGCCTTAGTATTTCTAAGGTTTCCTTTAGATGGCCAATGTGATCCTCTTTCTTTTTCGACTTTACTAGCATGTCGTTGATGTAAACCTCAATGGTCTTACCGAGTTATTCTTTGAACATCTTAGTGACTAACCTTTGTTACGTCGCCGCTGCATTCTTAAGTTCGAACGGCATTACCTTGTAGTAGTATGATCCTCGATGAGTGATAAAAATGGTCTTTTCTTGGTCTTCTTCAGCCATTAGAATTTGGTTGTAACTAGAGTAGGCGCCCAAGAAGCTCAGTAGTTCGTGTCCCGCCATTGTGTCGATGAGCTGGTCGATGTATGGTAATGGAAAGGAATCTTTCAGACATGCTTTGTGCAAATTGGAAAAGTCGACACACATCGGCCATTTCCCATTCTTCTTTTTGTCCATGACCATATTGGTGACCCATTGGGGATATTTCAACTCTCACATGGAACCATTAATGTGTAATTTATCAACCTCTTTGGTGACCGCTTCATTGATGGTTGCATTGAACTTTCTCCTCATTTGCCATACTGGCGGGTAAAGAAGATCGACATTCATCCTGTGTATGTCGATATCCCTTGGGATTCCTAGCATATCTGAATGGGAAAAGGTAAACAAGTCAGTATGGTTAGTTACTTACTCACGATACTTACTTGGTTCTGAGAGGTTGTGTCCAATATAAGCCTTTTTGTGATATCAGTGTTATCCAGTTGGACGGGGTCGAGGTCTTGTACAGTTTCCTTGCAAGCTTCTACGACATCCAGTCTTTGATGGACTCTATTTGTACGTCGGGTTTGGTTCTTGATATGGAGGATTGTTATGCTTCTGCACTTGCCCCTTTTAGTTCTTTGGTATGCGTGCAACATTGGACAATCCGGTAGTATTCTTGGGAAGTGCGTTGCTTACCTTGGATGTTGAATATCCCCCATGAGGTAGGAAATTTGATTTCTTAATAGAAACTTGATGGGGTGGCTCGCATGGCGTCTATCCATAGACGCCCTATGATGGTGTTATATGATATTTCCTGGTTCATGACATGGAATATCGTCTCTAGGGTGACTCATCCTGCCAGGACGGGTAGCATTATCTCTCCAGAGATTCGTTCCATTGCATTATTAAATCTCGTGAGTGTTATGCAACGTGACATTATTTTATCCTCGAGCCTCATTTGTGTGAGAACTCGTGGGTGAACAATACACACACCGCTTACATCATCCACCATTATTCTCTTTACGTCGGTATTCACTATGCGTAAAGTTATAACTAAAGCATCATAGTATGGTGGTTTTGGAGGTCCTTAAGGTTGATCGTATCTACGAGCGAAGTTGGCCCGTCTTCGGTTTCTCAGCAGTTCTTTCAAGTATCACTGGTTTAACATTCTTACCAATTCCTATCGCAGACCTATGCAGTCCTCAGTCTTGTGTCCCCTTTACTGGTGGAATTCACACAGAACATTTGATCTCCTAGTGCTCTAGTTCGACTTCGTCTTTTACGGTTACTACACCTTTGTGTTGAGATTTTCCAATGCATACACTATTTCTGAAGGAGAAACATAAAAGTTATGAGCAGATAACACCGGAGGCATACATCTTTTATTTCAGGATGGCGCAAAGTGTCGTGGCGTGGTATCTGTATGTCATGAAGTAAGTAGGTTAGATGTTTGGATATAGGGTTGGTGCCTTTCTCGATTGAAACGTGGTAGTTGGTCCCTTCAACCGTCGTTGTGGCAATCTTTCCTTGTGTCGATTTGGATCGACTTTAGTCGCTAGATTGGACCATTCAGGTCATCCTCGTTTGCTTTCACTTTGGCGCAATATGCATTATGGATCTCTTCCCATGTGGTGGTGGTGGTGGGGGGGGGGGGGACCTTATGAGTCTACTTAGCAGTTATTTGATTGCTTTCAACCTGTTTCTGTATAACCCATTTTAAAAGGCTACTACCGCCATCCCCTCTGACTCATTCAATAGGATTATCCTTACCCTATTGAATCGGGCTAGGAAATCCTGAAGTCTCTCGCATGTCGTCTACTTGATGGTGAAGATATCATTTACCCTAGACTTTGCCTTTTTCTCTTCCGCGTGAACGATGACGAACTTATCTGCCATTTCTTCAAATGTTGATATCGATCGTGCTGGTACTTGGGAGTACCATGTCAGTGATCCCCCGGTCAGAGTTTCACCGGACATTTTTAGCAGTACTGACGGCACCTGTTCGTTTGATAGATAGTCACCTTTTATGGTAGTAACGTGATGGATTAAGTGATTCTCCGGGTCCATGGTGCCATCATATATTTTCAGATGTAGCGGCATTTTGAAGGTTTTTGGAATAGAGTTGGGAGCTTCCCCTTCACTATATGCATGTTCGACGAATCGGCCCACGTCACATTTCAGTAGCAACTCGGAGCGCTCGATATTTTATCAACCCTTTTATGATGTTCTTTCATCTGGTCGTGGAGTGTTTTGTTCTCACATTCCATCTCTTCTATTTTATTTAAGATGACCGCAAGTGCATCATTGACCTCACAGTGCTAACACGTATGTTACCTGTTCGTGTAGTTTCTGGCTTATAGGCGACAACAGTGGTTTCTGCGGGCAATGTGCCTTCGATATCTCTTTAAATGAGTTTCTCGAGTATGTTTCCTAAGTTGTTTGTCGGCCATTCATTAATAGCATTTTCACGGTAGGTGGTGCTTCTCCTGCTGCGGATGTTAAGGTTTTCCTCTTATGCGAGACGGTTAAACCCTCATGCGGGGGAGTGAGATCTCTCCCTCAGGTGTAGCACTTGGCGTTGCATTTTTGCTATCTTCTCCACTAGCTTCATTGAGAGAATTTAGGAGGTTGTTCGTGACACCTACTATTGCCTTTAGCGTTACTTCTTCCTTTCCTACCATTGTTGGCCTTTGTGAGGCTAAAAAGAGGTGATTATTTCTTCCAATAATCTAGACGAAACTAAGATCTCAGCTATAGAAATTCCCACAGACGGCGCCAAATAGTTTGACTCAAAATATATCGGAAATTTTTGAACAAATCAACCAAGAAAAATGAAGGAGCAAATCTTAGCTAAGTTTAATAATCTCTAGAGTGAAAGATAGATAAGGGGAATATAGATGATAAGAATTCCTTGTCTCAATCAGACCAAGAAAAACTTAACAAGTATTATGGATTAGCCAAAAAGTACTCTTTACAAAGTTGTCTCACGCTATTTATTTATAAAGAACCCAACTATTCTGAGTTCTAAAAGACAAGTTATAGGAAATATTCGAAAGAATATTCCTAATATCCCCTAGTGGACCTGCACTACTACAATGGTCATACAGTCTCTTGTTCACCTTAAGGTCGTTCTCTGCGAGATGTCGAGCTGCGAGAATTTCGTTTTTTGTCGTACTTATCAATAGTTTGTTCAAATTTAGACCTATACATCACTGAAATTGTATATTTATATTGAACTTTTCAATAATATATAAGAGACTTGAATTTATTAATTATAAAAGACAGGAATTTTATTTTATGTTTTACATTATTCTTAAGTCTATATATCACTTATATGAATAAATAAAAAACTAAGCCAGTTTATTCTGGAAACAACAATTAATGTAGTTTTACTAGATACAAAATTGGAAGCCAAGCAAGTAAATGATACAGATGCTTTTAAGTATTTTTTTCCATTTATTTTTACTTATTCATTATGAATTTTGCACGTTTTTTAAAAAAATAATAAATAAAATATATAATTTGTCGCGATATCTATATTAAGTGATGCATATTTTTAATTGATTTCAGAAAATAATTTAAAATGTGTAATTAATATTATAGATATAATAGGAAAAAAAATTATCTTCTCTTTAAAGTGACAAGTAAAATTAAAATTTATTTTAGAATACTAAACAAATAAAATTGTAGGGAAGGAGTGCTTAGCATGAACTTTTTGGTAAGAAGAAAAAAGGAAAAAGAGAGCACGTTTCAATATATGTGTTTGATGTAGAATAAAGTTAAAATGGTCCACAGTTTGAGATAATAACTGGAAAATAGTAAGGAGATGCCTTAAATGGAACTCATTCTTCTTTCTCGAAGTGATCATTTAGCTATTATCCGTTTGGGGAAATTCCAAAATGGCCGAGAGAAGACTTAAATCAGTCAAAGTTTATTCAACAGGATAATATTAGAGCACACATCCAACCTGATGATGAAGAATTTTGCCAAGTCGCGACACAAGATGGGTTTGACATTCGTTTAACAAGTCAACCACCCAATTTTCCAGATTTGAAAGTGTTAGAAATGGGATTTTTTAGAGTTATTCAGTCCTTGTAATTGTTGATGAGTTACTTACTGCAGTTATGAAGTTATTTGATGATTTTTCCACAACAAGGTCAAATCATATATTTCTAACAGTGCAGTCATCTATGATAGAAATAATGCGAGCAAAAGGTTTTAATGATTATAAAATTCCTATCTTAGTAAAGCTATGCTAGAAAGGAAAGGCCAATTACCTACACAGCTAAAATGTGATGCTTCATTGGCACAAGAAGTTCTTAGTTATTTAGATGTTCAAATTAGTAATGTTTTGACTTTTGAAAGTTTGATGATGTAATTTTAATTTCTTAAGTTGGTTGAAAATGTTAGTAGCTGTTTTAACAAGAAGAAAGCTGCTTGGTTGATATTTCTTGTCAATTCAATAGTGGAACACTACAGTCATGCATGGTCGATGGCATAAGTTTGTACTCATTAAGTTCCATAGTATATAACATAAGAGACATAGCTGCTACTATAAGACAAAGAAAGCAATGACGTCCATCAACAAAATATATTTATGCTAATAAAATGTAGGAAGATATATTTTCAATATAGTCCTAACTAGTTGTTGTAGATCTTCATCTTCAAACGCTGATTCGCTTTCATCACGAAATTTGTTTAAACCAAAAGAAAATTCTTTAATCTTTCTGGAGCCTTCAGAATTTCCAGCTTGCTTATTGATTCATCAATCTTCTTAATTTCATTGTTCATTGAGCCATCAACTTTGATTTCCTTCAAGTCTTAAATTGTTTCAAGTTGTTCCTCAACTTTGATATCCATGGAGATTGAGTGACTTCTCAATTGCTGAAGTTGTTCTCTGAGTCTTTGAAAGACTTTTCAGATGCTGCTTATTTAATTTTAGTAAGTTAATGTGATGAGGGAGAATTTTTTTTAGGGATATGAATATAAGGGTAAAAGCATAAAAATAAATTGAATTTTTTCTTAATTATCTAACTAGACACTTATTTTGGACCAAAATCAAAAAGTAAAATTGAACACTTATTGTGGACCGAAGGAAAGTAATAAAAGTGGCAAGTAGAACTAGATGCGCGGGTGGCGCACAGTATTCTCTCTCGGCGCACGTTAAGATGGAACAGTGCGATTGATGCACACGTTAGCACGTTGCTTTTTCCGTCAAAATGGCGCGTCGCCGGCGGCAGATAATCCCACCTCCTACACAGATCGTCACACCAGCTCAAGGGACTGCGAAGGAACTTGAGCCTTTGACATTTGGAAGCTTTTTGCCTGAAAAGTTTCAACCCAAATCTCCTGTGCATGCAGAGGAAAATGTGAGTTCTAAGGCTCAATTGAAGGAGACTGTGGAAGATTGTGATAATCAAGCTATAAGGAAACTTCAATTTTCAGATGTTGCTGTTGATGACCAACCTCAACCTCAAAATCAACCTACTATGGCTGAAATAGTAAGAGGTAAGCATAATATGGGGAAGGTTTTAACATTTGTTCCCCCAACCGATAAGGATGGCAAGAAGATTGTTAAAATCAATATGGATGAATTGAAACCACAAGCTGAGTACTGGAGCAATTCACTTATTGGCTATATTATCGGAGATAATCCAAATGAAAAGGCCATGGATAATTTTGCATTGCATGTTTGGAATTTTGTAACTAAGCCACAAATCTTAATGCACAGAGATGGCTATTGCATTTTTAGGTTTAAATCTGCGGAGGATATGAATCAGGTGCTCCAATTTGGTCCATATTCCTTCAGAAACAAACCGATGATACTTAAGCCTTGGGATATTGACTTTTCAATGCAGAATGGTATCCTTAGCACAATCCCTATATGGGTGAGATTCCCTGGGTTGCCTCTTGGATATTGGTCCCCTGAGATCCTCAGCAAGCTAGCAAGTACTATTGGTAGGCCTCTATTCACTGATAAAGTAACAGCTCAATTTGAGAAGATATCATTTGCAAGAGTGCTGGTGGAAGTTGATGCAGCATTTCCTCTCCCTGAGGAAATTGAGTTAGAGACTCCATTTGGTGTGAAAATACAGGATGTTGAATATGATTGGAAACCTGAATTTTGCAATCATTGTTTGAAGTTTGGACATAATGCTATGGACTGTTGGTACAATAGTCATACAGATGGAAATCATGAGCAGGAAGTAAAGGCAAACCTGGATAGGAACAAGGAGAGGACCAAAAAGCCAAGGCAAAAATGGATCCCTAAAGGAAACATTGAAGCCAATACCTCTGTTGAAAATGCTGAAGGCAATGTAACAGTAAATCCCTCTCTTCCAATGAATCAGATTCCATTGGATGAAGTAGGAAATACTGTCATTCCTAATCCTGCTAATGCTGACCAAAATAGAGACATATCAAGGGTCTCTATTGGCACTGACATGACTGCTAGTGTTGAAGATATGGTTACATATGGAAGGCCTGAGATTGTAGCTTCTGTGAGCATAATGCAGGAGGTAACTGGTGAGATAGCACAATTGATGTTAGATGAAGGGAGAAGAGGAAAAATGCAGGATCCTGGACCTTCCTTAGGGAAGTCTAGTTTCTCATGATATTGGTCACTTGGAATATTAGAGGGCTTAATAAAGCCCATAAGCAGAAAGAATTAAAAAACTTTCTGTTGAAGAATAAGGTGGATGTATTAGGCTGCATTGAAACCAGGGTAAAGGAACCTAAAGCTCATAATATAATAAATAAGATTGCTAAAGGGTGGAAGTATCATTGCAACTATCCTATGGCAACCAATGGTAGGATTTGGTTACTTTGGAAAGCACATTTACAGCTTCATATTTTGGGAACCACAGATCAGCTTATTCACTGCAGTGTTGAAGACTCAGCCTCAGCAGTTAAGTATCAATTGAGTATCATTTATGCATACAACACAATAGCATTAAGGAAGCTGCTTTGGAATGATATCAGGGGAATTCCTATTTCTGGACAGGAAGCATGGTTAATTAGTGGAGATTTTAATGCTGTTCTAACAGCTGAGGACAGGATTGGCTCCCCTGTAACAGATGCAGAGGTTAAGGACTTCAAGGAACTGCTTTATGATCTTCAACTTACTCCTATCAGGTCAAAAGGCTGGAGATACTCTTGGACAAACAAACAGGTCTATAGTAAGATAGACTGGGCAATTGGGAACTTTCAGTGGCTGCAGCAATTTAGCCATGTAGAAGCTGACTTCTTGAATCATTCTATTTCTGATCATACTCCTATTTTTATAAAGTTTGGAAGGCAAAGACTGCTTCATCCCAAACCTTTCAGACTTTACCACAATGTTATGGAGGATCCTAAATTTGGTGACATTCTACAGCAGGTATGGAATCAAGGAGGACAAGGATCATCACTGCAACTCATCTGGAAAAAGCTTAAGAATATGAAGCAACAGTTGAAGGACTTAAATGGACATATGGCTTCCTATCAGCAAAAGCTAACTTGTGCTAGGGAACAATTAGACATTATCCAAAGTCAGATTATGAGGGACCCTGCTTCAACCCACTTGTACAGTGCAGAAAAGGAAGCTCTCCTTAGCATAGAAAAATGGAGTAATGTTGAGGAACAGGTTCTGAGACAAAAATCAAAGGCAAACTGGATAGCTTGTGGGGATTCTAATACCAAGTACTTCCATGCTCAATGGAAGATTAGATCCAGTCAAAGCAACATCACTTCTATATATACAGAAACAGGTATCAAACTTACTGATCCTTTGGCTATTGAGAAAGAATTTATTGAAGTATTTCAGTCATTGATGGGGGATAGTCCTAGTGAGCTTCCTTGTTTAAATTCTACTGTTGTCAAAGAAGGAGTCTGCCTCACTTTTGAACAACAGAAGACCCTTATTAGAGAAGTGACTATGGAGGAAATTAATGAAGCTGTGAAGGAAATGCCAAATGATAAGGCTCCAGGGGTTGATGGCTTCCCTGTGGAGTTCTTCACTAAAAACTGGGAAACTGTCAAAATGGATGTCTATGCTGCTGTTAAGGAGTTCTTTACTACTTGTCACATGCCACACATGATAAATACCACTGCTATTGCTCTTGTCCCAAAGGTGAAAACTCCTCAAACTGTTAAGGATTTCAGGTCTATTGCTTGCTGCACCACCTTATACAAGATTGTTTCTAAAGTTCTCACTAGAAGAATTAAAGCTGTAATTGATCACATCATTGGAAAGGGACAGTCAGCATTCATAGAAGGTAGAAGTATTCTTGATAATATACTACTCAGTCATGAATTGTTTAAAGGGTATGGAAGGAAAGGTATATCACCTAGGTGTGTGCTTAAGGTTGACTTGAGGAAGGCATATGATACAATTGAATGGAGATTTCTCAGGCAGATGCTGGTGGATCTTGGATTTCCTGCAAAGTTTGTGGACTGGATTATGGCTTGTGTTTCATCAGTCACTTATTCCTTAGTGATTAATGGAGGTCTCACTAAGCCATTCTTAGCTAAAAGAGGTATTAGGCAAGGAGATCCTATGTCTCCTTACCTATTTGTTATTGCTATGGAATATCTCAACAGGAACCTCAACCTACTTCATAAAAATGGTGACTTTAATTTTCACCCTAGATGCAGAAAACTCAACTGTTCTCACATCTGTTTTGCAGGTGATTTATTATTATTTTGTAGGGCTGATCCTACTTCTATTCAGCTTCTTCAAGCTGCTTTCTCCTCCTTTTCTGTGGCTTCTGGACTCTCATCTAACAAAGCTAAGAGTGCCATATATTTTGCTGGTATATCTCTTGCTGAGAAGGCAGATATTCTTGAAGACTTGGGATTCAATGAAGGGCATCTCCCTTTCAAATATCTGGGCATTCCATTACACTCAAAGAAGCTGAACATACATCAATACTTACCTTTGATTGAGAAAATCACTGAAAAAATTACCTGTTGGTCTGCAAAATTTTTATCCTATGCTGGTAGATGTCAACTTATAAAGTCAGTACTATTTGGAGTTCAAACATATTGGTCTCAGATCTTTATATTGCCAAAGAAGGTGGTGAAATCAACTGAAGCTATTTGTAGGTCCTTTTTATGGACAGGCAATGGAATAGTGTCCAAGAGATCACTGATAGCTTGGGACAAAGTGTGTCGACCTGTTACTGCTGGAGGGCTAACATCATTGACATCCAGACCTGGAATAAAGCAGCTGTTTCTAAATTGCTTTGGGACCTTGCTAGGAAGAAGGATTGTCTTTGGATTAAATGGATTCATTTTTATTACATAAAAAATGATGACATTGAAACAATGGCAAGTCCAAAGAATGCTTCTTGGATTTCTAGGAAGATCATTGACTGTAGAACTCAAATTATGAACACTCACAGTCTACAAGGTGATCTCATATCTAGGTTGCAACAGGTATGTAAGGCTGGAAAATTCCAAATCCATATTCTCTACCTTTCTCTGTTGCCAGATTTTCCTAAGATGGACTGGAGGAACTTGATGGCTACCCCAAATGTTTTGCCTCGACACTTATTTACTATATGGATGGCTGCACATGGTAGATTACCAACTGTTGATAGACTCTTCCAATTTGGGATTCAGGTGGATGCAGCATGTGTGTTTTGTAACCATCACATTGAAGATTTTGAACATTTGTTTTTTGATTGCTCAGTCACAAACAGAATTTGGAGCAAGATTTGTCATTGGCTGGGATATCATAGAAGGCCCGTTTGCTGGAAATCTGAATTAACATGGATATGTAGCAATGCATGGAGCAAACAGTTCAAAAAAGCTGTAATTGCTACTGCATTTGCTACTACTGTTTCATTGATTTGGAGAGGGAGAAATGCAATACGATTTCAGAAACAACCTTTTGATGACAACAAATTGTGCAGAGAAATTGCAATCCTTATTCATGCAAGAGGTAGAAGATGCAAGACTTGGTTAAAAGGACTGCGACAACTCAATTATTATCCTTAGTGTGGTTAGTTTTATAGATGATATGTAATAATATAGCTTGATAGCAGTGAATGATTGTATAGCAAGGTCAAAGGATTAGGATGTGGTAGTTAGTCTATACTACCACAAAAGAACACTCCATTGTATATTTGTTGATATTAATAGAAGCAATATTCATAAAAAAAAAAAAAGAAAAAAAAGAAAAAAAAAGTGACAAGTAGTGTGGGGACTAAACTGCCTTCTCTTCTTCCAGCAAACTCGGGTGGTCAAACAGCTTAAGCCCCACTCTATCTTCACCCTTTTCAGATTTCAGTATATCTAAGTAATGGAGTAAAAACAGAAGAAAAAAATAGTTTCCTCATCCATTATTGGAGGACGACGTGGCTATCCTTGAAAGCTTGTTGGAACGCATGAGATGTCTACAAATGGAATCCTCTAACATTCGATATTTGAAATTCAATAACATTATTAATTCGTAAAATTTGTTGAGTATTAGACCCATTAAGGTTAAAGTACCCTCTTTTTAAAAGTTTTTAATTTTTAGATTAAAACAAAATTCATCATTTTTTTGATTGAAACGCATTCATTTAGAGTGAAGAGGTACAACCAACTTATCATATCTATTGACGAAGTGGAATCCTCTCTAATAAGAAGTGACCACACACAGAACAAACGAAAAAAGAGAAAAAGGTACATTTAGAAATCTTTGTGGCTAGATTTGCAATCCACACCGGAGTTAGCCGTCTTTTTGTTAAAAGCTTTATAGCTAACAAACACCCACCATTGGAATTGTCTAGGCATGTGTTAAACCTCTTTTGATTAGTAGCCATTTAAAAATTGAACTAACTCCCAAAGTTCACTGGAAAAAATTAGTGCTGATGCCTGGACTACTGCCAAAACAGAAGTTTATATTATGGATGACATTGCATAGACGTTTGGCAACAGTTGACAAGTTAGAAAAGTGGGATGTTCACACTGACCAGTCATGTACACTATGTGGGAGAGACATTATAGAAACACACGATCACATGTTCTTTGAATGTTCTTATTCCCAAAAACTGTTGCAAGAATTGCTAAAGTGGCTGAACTTCAACAAATTGATAAACAACTGGGAGCTAGAGGTGCAATGGGCTTCTGTTAGAGTAAACAACAGAAAGCCAAGGAAAATCATTCTAGGAGTGGTGCTTGCAGCAGTTGTATACAATATTTGGATGGAAAGGAATGAAAGAAGATTTCGACAGTCGAGCAAAGAAGCTACCTACAGAGCACGACAGATCGCAATCCAAGCGCACATCGCTGGACTGAAGAAGCCAAAATGGCAGCCTACCCTACATAACATAAATTGCTATCCTCAATGTACTCCTTGACTATATCTACATTTTTGTATATTAGGAGTTAGTTAAACAACAATGGTTGTAGAGTAGCTAGTTGATCAAATTTTGAGATTTGTTTTATATCCCAAAGAACGATTGATGTACATTGATACTGGTTGAAATACAAATTTTCTAAATAAAATAAAAATTTGAAGAACTTTGAATCTTGCTTCATAACATCAGCAATGATATCAGCACCAATTTGTAATAGCTTTTTCATCATGGATCATAGCTCATAAGGCTCCATACAGATATTAATGCCATTTTGTTCTAGTAGTATTTTTGTATCAATCTGCTACTTTTATTTTTTATTAAATAAATAGAACATTACAATTGTTAAGATAATAATGGAAATCGGATAGCATAAAAGTTGAGCTCCTTTGTTTTAAAGTTTTAGTTAAGAAGATCTCTTTTAAAGCTAAAAATGGAAAAGACATACTTTTCTGCTTTTCATGAAAATTACAACAGAAGAATTGATCCAAATTTTCAGTTAACCATTATTTTTCCTTCTTGTTGCTCGCTTTATGTAATGCACTTTCCTATCCCAATTAAATTTCATGTGAAGAAAAGGTTTGGACTTAGTGAAAAAGTTGAGTAGATCCAGTCACAAAGGTGTGTGATGAATACTAAGATTATTTTTAGCTTTTACATAAACAGCGTACAACTTAAACCATCACAGTTGTCACTTAAGTATGAAAGTGGATGTCCCGAAGTTTTATTTTGTATCCAGAAGTTTTATTTTGTGCGAGACTCTTTTTTGTCTTATAAATTTGTAGATCTCAATTTTATATTTTTAGCTCCATAAAAATTTGGATACACAAAACTGTAAAACAAAAATGTTACCTTATATAACTAGTATCAGTTGTATAAGACACAAAATAAAATTTTCTATGGATATCAATTTCCTTAGTTATTTTCCCCCTCTTTTTATTTTGTTTGTTTTTCACATACACTGGTGTTAAATCATGGATAGAGTAACTGTGAGATAATTAGCCTTCCATTTTTTTTCTTTTTTGTTAAGAAATCATACTTGATTTTTATTAACTTCAAAAGTTAATTCATGTAGTAGGGATTGTGACATTTGAAGAGGTAGTAATCCAATCCCTCAACAAATGTGGAGAGTAAATTATTCAAATAGTCATTTAATTAGCTTAAATTATCTTTTAAAGTTATTTTCTTTTTTCGTTTATAATAATAAAGTCATTCATTTATGCCTATTGCACTCAGAAGGTCATTCAAATATATTTTTTAAATTTTAGATCGCCAAATACCTATTTTACCCTCTAAATTATAAACTTTAGTTTTTCACAAACTTTTTAATATTACAAATTTTCCCTTTTAATTCATATTATGGACTTGCCTATATAATAAATAAATATTATTTATAAATTAAATAAATAAGTATTTAAGCATCTATTATGTTGGAATAATAAACTAATGAGAATAATAAATAAATTAATTAGAATAACTTGCTTGTAATAATAATTTTGGTGTGAACAACAAAAATTCACAACTTTATTTATACAATTCAGAATAAAGGAAAATAAATGTTATAAATAGACTTCTATTTAAGGTGAATGTCTATAATTAGAGAGATTCTAGAGTTTTATTCTTGGTAGCTAAGTCACTACCTCCCTATAAATAAAGGGGTCTTCTACCATTGTAAATCATCCCTAACAATCCCCAAAGTATCAATAAGAATACTCCTCTCCCTATTCTCTCTATATTGTTCTTGTCTTTTATATTATTTTATAACACGTTATCAGCACGAGACTCTACCATCTCAAGAATCGCTATCGAGAAAAACTAAGGTATTTCTCTCTTCCTAATTTGATTTTCGATTATGTCTGACATTACGAAAAGAAAGTTCGTTGCCCTTGAAATTTCGGGCAAGAACTATATGACATGGGTGTTGGATGCTGAAATCCACTTAGATGCTATGGGTCTTGGAGACACCATTAAAGATAGAGATAAAGCATCCACCCAAGACTGTGCGAAGGCCTTGATTTTCTTGCGCCATCACCTTGATGAAGGTTTGAAGATTGAATATCTCACCGTCAAGGATCCACTCATCTTGTAGAAAGGCTTAAAGGAGAGATATGACAACCTGAAGTTGGTCACTCTGCCACAAGCACGATATGATTGGGCTCATCTGAGGCTCCAGGACTTTAAGTCCGTTTCTGAATATAATTCTGCAATGTTCAGAATTACTTCTAAATTGAAGATATGTGGAGATAATATCTCTGATTATGATATGCTTGAGAAAACGTTTACAACGTTTCATGCCTCCAATATGGTACTGCAACAACAGTACAGAGAGAAAGGCTTCACAAAGTACTCTGAACTGATTTCTCTTCTACTTGTGGCTGAGCGAAATAATGACCTGCTCATGAGAAATCACGAAAATCGACCCACTGGGTCTACACCACTGCCTGAAGCAGATAAGGTGCACTCTCATTATGCCAATCATGAAAAGGGCCATGGTCGTGGTCGTAATCGGGGTCATAGCCGTGGACGTAGACAAGGAAGAAATATCCATGATGTCCGTCACCCCCCGAAGAGAGATAACCGCCGAAAGCAGAAACGAGATTATGAGGATCCTAAGGCAAAAGGTTCAGAAACTATTTGTTATCGTTGCGGTGGGAAAGGGCACTGGTCAAAAGCTTGCCGTGTACCAAGACATTTGGTTGACCTTTATCAAGCATCTCGAAAGAGTAAAGGCCCGGAAACAAATTTTGTCTCTGACAACAACTTTGACATCACTCACTTGGACGTGGCAGACTTCTTTGAGCAACCCGAGGGGAAGATAGACCACCTAATCGGTGATGGATCCGTGACGAAAGAAGATGGAGCTGTTTGATTTTATTTTACTTGTTTGTATTAGTTAATGAATAAACTAATAGCCATTAGTATTAGTTCGTATTAGTTAGTTCATGATATAATGTTAGTATTAGTTCTTTAGAAAGTATCAATATGCTTAAATATCAATAATATTTTTACTTTCCAGTAGAGGTAATCGACTAACCTGAAAAACTAGTCGGTTATCTCATATTTTCGCATTAAAACTGCAAAACAATCGATTGTCTTTAAAACAGTGTGATCTGGAATTTTTCAAAAATAGTCAACAATCGATTGTCTATATTTAACAATCGATTGTCTTAAAACAGTGATCTGGAATTTTTCAGAACTGCACAACAATCGATTGTCAATGTTCAACAATCGATTGTCTATGTTTAACAATCGATTGTCTTAAAACAGTGATAGAATTTTTCAAAAATAGTCAACAATCGATTGTCTATGTTTAACAATCGATTATCTTCAAACAGTGTGATCTGGGATTTTTCAAAAATAGTCAACAATCGATTGTCTATGTTTAACAATCGATTGTCTTCAAACAGTAATCTGGAATTTTTCAAAAATAGTCAACAATCGATTGTCTATGTTTAACAATCGATTGTCTTAAAACAGTGATCTGGAGTTTTTAAAAAATAGTCAACAATCGATTGTCTATGTTTAACAATCGATTGTCAATGCTCAACAATCGATTGTGTGTGTTTAACAATCGATTGTTTTAAGAAAATGTTTAAACTGAAATTTTCAAACTGCATAGTAATCGATTATGGAAAACATATAATCGACTATCTGATTTACTTTGTCAACTGACCTCAGCAGATTTTGAAAATATTGTTTAAATGTGAAACAAAAGGTTGTTTATTCTCATGTTCGTATATTTTCTTTTGTATGCCAAACCATGGGAATTAAATTGATTGAAGGCTCCTGAAGAGCAACTATAACTCTGCCTAAAGGAACGATATTTTAGAGAATGCAATGTTCTCCTTCAAGTCTAAGAAGAACTTGTTGAGTTTTAATGATATCAGTCAAAATGTTCTCCTCCAAGTATAAAAGGAACTTGTTGAGTTTTAAAGATATCATTCAAAATGGATATCAGATTGAGACAATACATGAGTATAATCTTGAATACCTCATTTACTCATGAAAACGAGGCTGCCCACTTCGGCTTGGGGTCACGCCATTTTGCATTCAGCAATGCTAGTTCGTCTCTGACTGACGAATTGACACAAATATTCCCCGTTGCAATGAGTTTTGGGTCATGAACCCAATATATCCCATTTAAGAATCTTTGGATGCGCAGTATATGTGCCTATAGCACCGCCATCCCGCACCAAAATGGGTCCGCAAAGAAGGTTAGGAATATATGTTGAGTTTGAATCGCCCTCCATTAATTCGCTACCTTGAAACATTGACAGGAGATTTGCACGATTTGCAGACTGTCAATTTGATGAGACACTTTTCCCAAAATTAGGGGGAGAAGTTGGTGAAACCAAACGGGAAATTTTGTGGAAAAATGCATCACTATCTCATCTTGATCCACATACCTCTATTTGTGAAAGAGAGGTACAAAAGATTATCCATTTGCAAAGAATAGCAAATCAAATGCCTGACGCATTTACGGACTTGAAAAGGATAACGAAATCCCACATCCCCGCGGAAAATGTCCCAATCCGTATTGATGTCCATGTTGGACAATCATCTAGTGTCATATTCAATGAGTCAAATGCACGCCTGAAGCGTGGCAGACCATTAGGTTCCAAAGATCGAAATCCTAGGAAGAGGAAAGCAAATGATCAAAATGACACTACGAAAGAATCTCATGAGGAAATTCATGATTTAACAAATTCTGAGATTCATGAAGAATCCATTGAGCTCGAGGCTCTGGAAAATACGGAACTATCCATAAATCCAATCAATATTGAGGAAAATATTAATCGAGTGGATATAGTGGTGGATAATGTCTTTGCTTATAATGTCGCATCTAGCATTATGCAAGAATATGAGGACCTCGAACCTCAATCTGTTGAAGAATGTCGAAAAAGACATGATTGGCCAAAGTGGCAAGAAGCAATTCAATCAGAATTGAATTCGCTGGCAAAACGTGAAGTTTTTGGCCCTATAGTTGAAACACCTAATGGTGTTAAGCCTGTTGGCTATATATATGGCATGAATGATCGTTGGTCACGTACCTATTGTACGCTAAAGTATTTCTGAAATATGACTATTAAAGGACAACGATAATGCAAGAAACATATCTTGCATATAAGTTTGACATGACCATAATGGTATAACTTTCTCTTTAAGAAAGATATCCACCACATGGATGTTGATGAATCTGTGGTAGTACAAAATTAATTGAGAGCTCTAGAAGAGCCAATTATTACTATGTTGGAGAAACACAATTGAGTATTGTGCTGTAGTAAGTCTCAAAGAAACTTATTCAGTTTCCAAAGTACACGCGAAAGCGATTGATTATATTGAGACTATAAATAAAGGAAGGATTTGATATCTCCTATTACTACAACTTGTAGCGGGGTAATTTGTATAAGAAAAGCTACCCGCTTTATTCTCCAGTTTGTACTACACAAACGAAAGAATGCCACAATAAAGTGGATATCTATTGGTATAAAAACCCATGTCATAATAAACCTGAAGTTTATTGATAAGTGCACATGTCATGGTGTAAATTTGAAGTTTACCAATATTGATAATTTATTCAGTTGGCATTCGTGTTAGCCATCTCATTTTAAGTATGATGTGCAAATTCACATAGGTGAATATTAAAGAACTAGAAAGTTCTTTACGAATTCTCTTGTATCACTTGTTCTCATTAATGAACTGACCAACTAAAGAGTTTGGGTTGAAGCCCATAAATTCTGGGAATATCAAAGGTGAATATGAGCCCATTCACCTGCCATGTATACCACATATGATGCATCTATGATATGGTTACATGCGCAATTGTAATTAACCCGCAGCCTGGCCGGTGCTTGCGAGGTAAATTGCTCAGTAATATAACTTCGAGCATAATTTCCAGATTCTCTACTCAAGATAGTTCATCTTGATAAGTTGGTTTATATCAAAGTTGGTTTAGCAAGATAATTATTGAGTGCTTCCACTTAATAGCTAAACTGTTTCTTATGAGAACAAAGTTATATATATCAGTTTGATATACGTTGTATACGAGAGTATATTCTCCCCTCACAAGTGGTTCAGGGTCAGGAACCAAATAATTTCATCTTATTATTAATGTGCTGTGTATATTGACATAATAATGCACAAAGATGATTTCTCAAATTTGAGGAAACAAGTTAGCTTTTCTAACATGAGGGGGAGACATGATAAACACTTGAGAAAAGGTTACATGGGATGAACTATCATTTGTATATGTAAATCCCCGAATATCATGATATGAACCTGAAGTTCATAAAATGGATAATTCAATTGCAACATATTGCAAAGCATGCTATACGCATTTGCTGACCCAAAGAATGTAACTATATTCTCACTACAAATGCTCATATTAAGTCCCAGAAGGACAAAGCCTTGGATACGCTTGAAGCGTATAGACAAATACTTGATTCCATATGAAAGACATGTAGATTTGGACATATAGTTCAAATACTTGAAAGTATAAAGTCAAAGATTTAAGTTGCTTGAAGCATATGCAATTCTTGGTCCTAAAGTACCACATCCTAAGTACAATTTGTGTACATATGTATCTTGCTATAACTATAAGCATGATGGCATCGAGAATACATCTATGGAGATATTGAAGAGTCATTCCACGACATTATATGAAGATGTTCATATCTATCAAGAATGATAATTTCAAGGTGCGGAATATTTATTCAAGTCAATATGGTTGATTTATTTATCAAATATCTACCAAAGATCGTTTTGAAGATGGTGCACAAGATTGGAATGCAAATGCTCAAAGATATAAATTGATGTTCTTATCAGGGGGAGTTAATGCGCGTTGCACTCTTTTTCCCTTACAAGGTTTTGTCCCAACTGGGTTTTCCTTGCAAGGTTTTTAACGAGGCAACCAATAGGCGCATATTCAAACATGTGTACTATTTTTCCTTCTCTTTAATTTTTCCCATTGGGTTTTGGTTTTAAGGTTTTAACGAGACACATTGTTGAATAGACATTCAAGGGGGAGTGTTATAAATAGACTTCTATTTAAGGTGAATGTCTATAATTAGAGAGATTCTACAGTTTATTCTTGGTAGCTAAGTCACTACCTCCCTATAAATAAAGGGGTCTTCTACCATTGTAAATCATCCCTAATAATCCCCAAAGTATCAATAAGAATACTCCTCTCCCTATTCTCTCTATATTGTTCTTGTCTTTTATATTATTTTATAACAGGTTGTAAAATATATATTCCATGCACGTAATATATAAATAATTATTGAAACAAAGATATTTTTATAATATACATTATATATTTTTGAAAATTATGCTCAATTATATTATATATATTCCATGCATGACTTAATATAGCATATTTTATGCTATACAGGCAGCCCCCCACCCCCCTTTCCGGCCACTGCAGAACTGGCTAGCCATTAACGTACTTCCATTAACTTCAATACTAAAAAATTAGAGAGAGAGATGGAGGGAGGGGGAGAGAGAGAGATCAAAAACTAGACAACAATACAAGGCATGATCAAAACAAAAGCAGTTTTTATTTTCCGAATTTATGGACTGACCAATTTTAAAAACTAAGAAAAGAATGTATACCTACTTGAAAGTCCAAGTATGGCTTAAAAAAAAGGCAGCTACTTTTAGGTACAGACTCTAAGTAGGTTGTCTCTTGTAAAGGTTAACAACGT
Source organism: Nicotiana benthamiana (assembly GCA_034376525.1). NCBI lineage: Eukaryota > Viridiplantae > Streptophyta > Magnoliopsida > Solanales > Solanaceae > Nicotiana > Nicotiana benthamiana. The sequence goes on along the minus strand of CM067338.1, from coordinate 11,986,299 downwards.
TTATACTACTATTAGTGTCTGACAGAAAATAAGAATATGTGACATGTTGGGTGAAGCAAACTCATGTAAAGCAGGGGATGGTGACCGCACATACTTTCTGCCTGCTTGATTCCAAACTCTCTGAGCAGAGAAGGTTCGGTGCAAAACTTGACTGTATAGTTTCTAGAAGCAATACAAGATTTAGTGAACACCAAAAAGTTTAGTGATAATACTTCCCGTAATAAACTTTTTGATACTACAACAACAACAACCCACTATAATCTCACTTAGTGGGGTTTAGGGAGGATAGTGTGTACGCAGACCTTAGCCCTATCCTTGGGTAGGGAAGCTGTTTCCAAATAGACACCCGGCATCCTTCCCTCCAAGAACTTCTCACCTTGCTTTTGGGGAGACTCGAACTCACAACCTCTCGATTGGAAGTGTGGGTTGCTTACCATCAGAGCAACCATCATCGTAATAACTTTTTTGATAAAAGTTACAAAATTTTATTTATTTCCAGAATAAGTTACTTAAGAAAGCTTAGCAATTATAATTCCTAACATCCATGATTTCGATTTATCGGAAGCTGCGATGTACTAAATTCAATGATTACATTGCAAAGCTTAAGTGCCTCGCCTTTCGACAGCAATAGAACCCTAACATAATGTCTTGCTTCTAATTGTCATTTTGGGCATCCGCAACCACCTTGCTCACTTATGTTCTTGAAAATAGCATATCTGACACATGAATAAGAAAATGTGCTGAGTACAGAAAGAATCTCTAATCCGAAATCCAAACTTCTGGAAGAATGATGAAGAGATGATGATGCTATATGTCATTATTCTTAGGGAAAAGTACAAACAAAGAAGAGGCATGTCGTAATGACGGATGATAAATCATTGCAACAGAAGAAAATCCAGTGGGAAAACTAAAACCAAAAAGAAAATAGGGAAAACTTCCATTAGAAAATAACTCAATAAGATTCAACCAAAGACTCTTTACATAGCACAGCAAAGCTGGCAAAGAGAGGTTACTCATTTGAGAAGGTAGTATCCTCAGGATCATACCCCATCCCTTTCATATGCCGAATCAGAAGTTCCATAAATGAATATATCAAATCAGTTTGGTAATGACTTTGGTCCCTTGCAATAAACAAATGCACCTCATTGTTTATTTCTATCCAACTACACCCTGTTTCTTTCACCACGCCGTTGCTATCCATTTTCTCTCTTAACTTTTTGACATTGATCCACATGCCTTTAGACGCATAAATATTTGAAAGTAAGATATATGATCCACTGTCTTTTGGATCAATAGATATCGCCATCGATGCTGCATATTTTCCCAGGTCTGTATGACCAGCTTCTCTACACGCACTAAGCAAACTCCTCCACACAATGGCGGCTGGTGGAATGGGCATTTGTTCAATGAATTGCATTGCTTCAACCAGTTTACCAGCTCGACCCAAGAGAGAAACAATGCAAACATAATGCTCTGTTTCTGGTTCAATACCATACCTAGACATGGAATAGAAGTGATGCAATCCTTCTTCGACAAGCCCTACATGGCTACATGCAGTAAGCACTCCAACAAAAGTGACATTGTTAGGTTTATGTCCATCAATTTTCATTTTCTCAAACATATTAATAGCTTCCTTTGCTTCTCCATGGTGTGCATAAGTGGATAACATAGAATTCCAACATGCGATATCTCTCTGGAGAGCAGAATCAAACATCCTCTGGGCTTCTTCCAAGCTTCCACACTTGGAGTACATATCAACCAGCGCATTTGTAACATGCGGATCAAAATCTAGGCCGACTTTTACAATCTGGTTATGAAACTGGAGACCATGGAGGAGACTTACTAGATTACTAGAAGAAGCAATGAGGGCAACAAAAGTCAAATTATTTGGCTTTTGCAAACTATGCAGCAGTTTTATGAACAGCTTTAGAGCCTCTTCATTTTCACACTGTTGTATATACCCAAACAACATAGAATTCCATACAACAATATCCTTCTCATTCATCTCATTAAATACTTGCCTGGCATCTTTAACAGATGAGAATTTTGAGTAAACATCTATTAGAATGCTACAAACAAACATGCCAGCCAAAAAACCAAATTTTATGGTGAGAGCATGAAGTTGCTTACTCAACCCCATGGAAAAGAATGAAGCTGAAGCACCAAGCAGGCTAACAAAAGTCAAAAGGCTTGGAAGAATCAGATTATATCTCATTTCAGCAAATAGTTCAAAAGCTTCATACAGCCTATCCTGCGTTAAACAAGCCTCAATAAGGGCATTATAAGAGATTACATCATGATTAACCATACAGTCAAAAACCTTCCTTGCATCACCAAATGAATCACATTTTGAGTACATATCGATCAAGCTATTCTTCACAAAGCCATCAGAATCAACATTAGCTTTCACGGTATAAGCATGCACTTGTCTTCCCAGATCTAAAGTTTCAAGCGAGCCACAAGAGATAAGTACACTGCTGCAAGCAAATCTATCTAGACTCCAACCCAAACTGTTCATATCTCTAAACATGCTTATGGCTTCCAAATCAGAATAATTCTGCATGTACCCAGAGGTCATTGTTGTCCAAGAAATAGTGTCAATAACTTCCATTTGATCAAACACTTTCCTTGCAGTCTTAACCTTACCACACTTCATATAGAAATCAATAAGAACATTAGTCACTGTAACATCCATCTTTGCGCCTCGTCTAAGCACATATGCATGCATTTCCTTTCCTCCTTCAAGATACTCAAGCAACGAACAAGCACCTAAGATACTTGAAACCATATAATTATCAGGAACAACATCAGTCTCCAACATATTTCTTAATAACTGCAAGGAAAGTTCACTCTTCTCCGCATTTGCACACGCTGCAATTATTGCGGTCCAAGTGGCTGTACTCTTCAAGGACAAATCATCAAAAATTAGTCTTGCCGCACGTACATCTCCACCCTTGGAGTAAAAATCGATTAAAGACGTACCAACATACACAAACTGATCAAAACCAGCTTTAAGCACAAAGCAATGCAATTGAGCACCTTTCACGGCACTACCTAACCGTCCACAACAGCTAACAACACTAGCCAAGAGAAACTCATTCGGGTCCTCCTCATAACTACTTATAAAGTCAGAAAAGAGCAATAAAGCCTCTTCATAATACCCACGTTGGGTATACATAGTAATCACTGAAGACCAAGTGATTATATCCCTTTTAGGCATTATCTCAAACAGCGTACGAGCATATTCCAAACATCCGGCTTTGGAATACGACTGAATGAGGATGTTGTTAAGGAAAGTATTGCATTGAAACCCAGAAACAATTACTTGACTATGGACTTCGTTGTAGTGTAATGCAGAGTTACCTAGTGAGAATAATAGTTCGCTTAAATAGTGTCGTTGGGTTCTTCTGGTACGGGGAATACTAGGATAGTGTTCTTCAAGTGGAGATGATGATGAGACTGTGAAGTGTCTGAAAAGAGATTGAGCACTATTTTCATTGAGGGGTTTTCGACAAGATGAGTTAAACTTGCAGCTTATCCGACACAGTTTTCTCATTGCATGGGAAATAATACATTTTTCTACAAGGAAAACTGGAAGTGCAAAATAAAGAAGTTCCAAACTAGTAAATTTTTTGGTTGAAAGAAACTAACGGCCTAATAATTCCATTTTGATTCCTCTTTGCATTAAGGTTCTGTTTTCGACATGCACCTTTGTGCACGATGGCAATTGGTTTCGAAATTCGTTTTGGAAGAATTGTTTTTAGGGAAAATAGCAATTTAGATCCCTAAATGATTTAGGCTAAATCATACAGTACGTCGTTATTATATTTTTATCCCTATATTACTGATAATGTTAAGAATAGAATTCTATTTAGAGTGAATGTTTATCTTGTATAGAGTTTTACTTTGAGGCTAAGTTATTTTTCATCATATAAATAGAGGGTCTTAGCTCATTGTAAATCACCCCAAAAATTCAATAAGAATTTTCTCTCTTTCTCTGTAATATTGTTCTTGAGACTCTACAGTCTCAAGAAACTCTTTGAGAAGATTAAGGTAATTTTTCTCCTTTTTTTAATTATGACTGATATTATGAAAAAAAAGTTCGTTGCCCTTCAAATTTCGGGCAAGAACTATATGACATGGGTGTTGGATGCTGAAATCCATTTAGATGCAATGGGTCTTGGAGACGCCATTAAAGAAAGAAATAAAGCATCCACCCAAGACTGTGCTAAGGCCTTGATTTTCTTGCGTCATCACCTTGATAAAGGGCTGAAAATTGAATATCTCACAGTCAAAGATCCACTTATTTTGTGGAATTGCTTAAAAGAAAGATATGACAACTTAAATTTGGTCACTCTGCCACAATACTACAGTGCGCACATCAACTGGGGCAACTCCCTACATGCTAGTTTATGGTACCGAAGCTGTCATCCCAACCAAGGTAGAGATTCCTTCTTTATGAATCATACATGAAGTTGAACTCAGCGATGCAGAATATATAAGGAGCCGCTATGAGCAATTAGCCCTTACAGACAGAAAGAGAATGAACACACTATGTCATGGTTAGCTTTATCAGAATAGAATGTCCGAGCAAAAGGGTCAAGCCAAGATAGTTTGCACCAGGACAGTTGGTGTTGAAGAAGATCTTCCCACATCAAGATAAAGCCAAAGGGAAATTATCTCCCAACTGGAAAGGTCATTACATGGTTCACAAGTTGCAGACAGGTGGAGCAATCACACTTGTAGAAATGGATAGAGAAGTCTAGACAAAACCAATCAATTCAGACGTAGTTAAAAGATATTATGATTAGATTTTCACATGATGTAATTAAATTATGCTTGACCTGATTCTCATTTAACATGGGATACGTACGCAGCCCTGTGGGTTCGGTCATATCATAATAAAATTTCCATTTCCCCCAAGATCCAGAACTAGGGCAGAATTTTGATTAGAATCCTCAAAATTTTGCTGTAAGTCCAGTCAATGCCAGCATATTCCAGACAGTCAAAAATCGATTAAGAAATCGGGGAAGAATTTTGAGAAGGATTCTGAAAATTCTAAAGAAGGTTCAATAAGGATCGTTACCTGTAAACGGCCAAAGGATCATCTACCAAACTGTAAAAGAATTTTGAGGAGGACCCTCAAAATTCTAACATGAGAAAGATGCAATGTCTTTGAAATGTGTTACAATCACTAGTTCATCTAAAATTTACTTGATATTTCAATAAAATGACTCTATTTTTTTTAATCAATAATTGCATGTTTTTGAAACTCCATTTCTGTAATAGTAAGGTGTTACCCGGGGAAACTCAAATGAGGACTCCGGAATGGAACATATCAAGTCTAGTTGACAAATATACGAACTAACTTCCCCTTACAAAACTTACAATTTTTCTTTGAGCTTATGCAGATTTAATATAGCGATATCATTCACAAACATATATACATAAAGCAATCACTATTGAACGTATCCCCAACTAAGAAACATTCTACCCTTGTTTTCTATTTGTTCTATGCTTGGGACTAAGCCTTGTCTCGCATCCTGTATGAGGCTAATCTCTGCCTCCATATTTTCATAAGGCTAAGCATTGCCTTCCATTCGCATAAGGCTAATTCCTGCCTCCATATTTGCGTGAGACTAATCCCTGCCTCCTTATTTGCATAAGGCTAAGCATTGCCTTCCATTTGCATGAGGCTAATCTCTGTCTCCATATTTGTATACGGCTGAGCATTGCCTTCTATTCGCTTAAGGCTAATCCCTGCCTCTATATATGCATGAGGTTAATCCTTGCCTCCATATTTGCATAAGGCTAAGTATTACCTTCCATTTGCATAAGGCTAATCCCTGCCTTAGTATTTGCATAAGGCTAAGCACGGACTCCGTATTTGCATAAGGCTAAGAACTGCCTCCGTATTTTCATAGGGCTAATCCCTATCTCCATATTTGCATTAGGCTAAGCACTGCCTTCGTATTTGTATAAGACTAATCCCTGCCTCCATATTTTCCTGAGGCTAATCACTATCCTGCATCTTGCATGAGGTCAATCCCTGCCTCCATATTTGCATAAAGACTAATCCATGTCCCGCATCCTGTATGAGGCTAATCCCTGCCTCCATATTTGTATGAGGCTAATACCTGCCTCTATATTTTCATAAGGCTAAGCATCGCCTTCCATTTGCATGAGGCTAATCCCTGCCTTTATATTTGCATAAGGCTAATCACTGCCTCCATATTTGCATAAGGGTAAGCACTGCCTTTCATTCACATGAGGCTAATCCATGCCTCTATATTTGTTTGAGGCTAATCCATTTCCCTGTATATGAGCGAAGCTAATCCTACCTCCATATTTGCATAAGTCTAAGCACTGCCTCTATATTTGCATAAGGCTAATCCTTGCCTCTGTATTTGCATAATGCTAAGCACTACCTCGTATTTGTATAAGGCTAATGCCTGCCTCCGTATTTGCATGAGGCTAATCCCTGCCTCCATATTTGCATGAGGATAATATCTGCCTCCATATTTCCATATGGACTAATCCCTGTCCCGCATCTTGCATGAGTCTAATCCCTGCCTTCATATTTGCATAAGGACTAATCCCTGTCCCACATTTAGCATGAGACTAATTCCTGACTCCATATTTGTATAAGGCTAATCACTACCTCCATATTTGCATAAGGCTAAGCATCATTTTCCATTCACATGAGGCTAATCCCTGACACTATATTTTCATGGGGCTAATCCCTGCCTCCATATTTGCATATGGCTAAACATTGCCTTCCATTTGCTTGAGGCTAATTCCTGCCTGCATATTTGCATGAGGCTAATCCCTGGCGCCGTATTTGTATAAGGCTAAGCACTGCCTCCATATTTGCATAAGGCTAATCCCTGCCTCCATATTTGCATAAGGCTAAGCACTGCTTCCGCATTTGCATAAGGCTAATCCCTACCTCCATATCTGCAAGTCCCTGCCTCCATATTTGGATAAGGACTAATCTGTAGAAAATCATTCTATCCATGATATGTGCGCTTTGGTTGTATTAGCATGATATTCAGGTATAGATTTTGATGAATGACAAACAATAAAGTCAAGTGTCAAACAACGTTATTATATGAAAAACAATCAAGATTGAATGCCGAGAAGCATATTGATGAATGGATCGCATAGACAAGCCAAAGACGAGCTCAAAAGTTCAAGACCGAAGACCCAAGGCGTAGGTCGTTAGGTAGAACCAATGTAAGAGCAACGTTTAAGTTATCTCGTCTTTTGGCTCAACATAGGTCATCATAAATATGCATAAAATCATCTTATCAAATCATATTTATCATAAACATATTTCAAATACTTCAAACAAAATGATTTTAACGTTTTCATTTTTAACCAAAATGGTTTTTGAAGTAAGTTTTCAATTCTGGACAGCATAGCCAGATAATCGATTATCCATATGCTGATTATCGATTATGCTGAATTTCCAGATTAAACTGGAAATTCTGCAAGGCAGAATAATCGATTATCTAAAAGAGCATAATCGATTATTCTCTGACCGTTGCCTCGCCAGGCAGATAATCGATTATCAAAATCCAATAATCGATTATCTAGCATAAAATCAGCTTCTGATTTTTGAACGTTAAAGCCGATAATCGATTATCAAAATCCAATAATCGATTATCTTGCATAAAATCAGCATAATTGATTGTCAATTAAGCAACGGACATACAACTTATAACACCTATAAATAGAGGTCTTTTGATATGATTTGATACACACAACACCTCTCATTATTCATATACATATTGATATTATTTGTGCATCATTTTAGAGCTTTTGTTGAGCCAATTGAGAGACAACTTTGAGTTGTTCATAGAGCGAATATTGTATCTCTTTATCTACTCTTTTTAGAGAGTTCTTATTGTAAAAGAGAAAGGTGTTTGAGAAAACCATATCTTCTCATTGATTGTCGGGTTTGCTAAGTACCCTCAATCTTAGTGTGTGAAGTCTTGTGGTGCGGTATCCACGAGCAAGGTGAAGTATCCTCAAGCAAGTTGAAGTCTTGTAGAGTGTACATCTACGAGCAAGTGTAACGATTTGTTAGGCACCTGTAAGCTTAACGGAGTTAGTGGAAACTCGAGAGAGTCTCTCGGGGACTGGACTAACCACACGTTGTGGTGAACCAGTATAAATTCGGTGTGTCCTTTCCTTAATCTTTTAATTACTGCATTTACTTTACTCCTGCAATTTTAATTCCGCAATATTTATCAATATTCTCGTGCCGCACTATTCACCCCCCTCTAGTGACGGGTATAAATCCTAACAATTGGTATCAGAGCCTAACTCTCTAAAGCCTTAACCGGTTGAGAGAACGATATATTTGTTGAGAATATTGAACGCAGGAATGATGAGTGAAGGACACTCCACCAATAGGCCTCCACTATTTGACGGAACAAATTACACATATTGGAAAGAGCGGATGAGAATCTTCATCCAATCAAATAACTTTTGTCTGTGGCAAATCATCAAGAATGGTGAACAAATGCCGACAAAGAAAGTTGGAGAAACCACGGTTCCAAAGGAGGAAGATGAATATGATGCCGAGGATGTCAAGAAAGTTGAAAATAACGCAAAGGCCGTCAACTTATTATATTGTGCGGTGAATCCGGGTGACTATCGGAAGATTTCTTGCTGCACAACTGCCAAGGAGATGTGGGATAAACTTGAAATCACTTATGAAGGTACGCCTCAAGTCCGAGAATCAAAAGTTGATTTTCTAACACATGAATATGAACTCTTTAGAATGAGGGAGAATAAAAACATCGATATTATGTTCGAACGGTTCTCAATGATCATCAACGATCTCCATGCTCTCGGAAAAGTATACTCGAACAAAGATCTAGTTCGAAAATCCTACGGAGTCTCACTCCCGAGTGGCGCTCCAAAGCCAATGCCATCCAAGAGTCGATAGGAATCACGGACGTCACAATTGATGGACTAAGAGGTAACCTCAAAACTTATGAAAGCACAATTCTTAATCCTTATCTTGGAAATAAAGGTCTAGGTATTGCCTTCAAAGCCTCATCCTCTAAAAGAGAAGAGGTAAGTGATTCGGATAGCGATGATGATAATATTTCCAATGCCTTGATCGAAAAGTTTTATAAGTTTATGAAGAAAGAAATAAAGAAGGAAGAACCAAGTCCTTCATGCCAAAATTGTGGAAAACTTGGGCACACCAAGTCACATTGTCAAAAACCCAAGGACAAGAAAAAGAAGAAACACCAAAAGAGCGTGACATGGGATTCGGACAGCTCGGGTGATGAAACTGCCGCCCTATGCTTCATGGCCAACGAGGAAGAAGAGGTAAGTACTCCTAACTCTTACTCTTATGAAGAATTACAAGAAGCTTTTCAAGAATTATATGATGAATTGAAAAAGTCTTCAAAAATCTCCAAAGAGGCCAAGGCTAAAATTAAAGTTTTAGAAGAGAAAAATAAATTTTTGAAAAATGACAATATTGATCTTAGAAATAAAATTAAGGAGATGAATGAAGCCTCTTCAATTGATCAAAGTTCCAATTGCTCTTCTTGTAGTTCTTTGAAAATAGAGAACATAGAACTTAGGAACACACTAGAAAAACGTAGTGTTGATGATCCTAAAACAATTGAAGAAATTAAGAATATTAGAAAGGATGATAGAAATGAAGTTAGACCACCGAGAAATAATTCTAGGAACTTCACTAATAAGTCTAAAATCAATCATTTTAGACCACCTAGAAACAACTCTAGGAATTTTGGTAATGAGTCTAAAATGAATTATTTTAGACCACCTAGAAATAACTCTAGGAATCACAATACGTCTAGGAATAACGACTTTAGATCACCTAGAACGTTTTTGGCTCAACCAAGACACATGCACAACCCGAATGTTATATGTCATTATTGCAACCGGGTAGGACACATAGCACCTGTATGTTTTGAAAAACATAAAGATTTATCCTTTAGCCATGACTATTACTTGCCTAACCCCCAAGGACCCAAAAGTGTTTGGGCACCTAAAACCTATTTTTAGGTACGTTAGCAGGTGTGCTTGAAGACTACAATATCGTAGTAGATGCACCAAGCACGAAACCTTATTGCATCGAGGGGGAATTTCGGTTAGTTATCATATTTTTGATAAAAACGTAATAGTTGATATGTGTTATCAATTAATATATCTTTGTTAACACATGATATTAATTATTTTTGTTGATTCATGTTTTGATAACTTTTATCTTGAATAACAATTGGTATCAATTATTTTTGTTAAAAATAATAATTGATTCATGTTTTGATGAATATTTTTTTGGTTTGAATAACAGTTGATATATTCTTGAAAAATAAATGATTCGTGTTTTTAGTACAACTATTGGTTTGTTAAAAATTAACTGTTGATATGTTCTTAAGCAATATGATTTGCGAAAAATAACCGTTATTATGGTTGTTATATTTTTTACTAACATTTGATATTATTTCATGTTGGTATGATTGTTTAAATATCGTCAATGTATATTCCTCATTGTATTTCCTATTTTATTCTTGGCACTAACAATTGATATACCCAAAAGGGGAAGTATCGAAAAGGGAAAAGTAGCCTTTGTATACTCCTTTTTGCTAATGCCAAAAGGGGGAAGAGTTTAGGCGATATGCATCAAATAAGGGGGAATGTATCTACGTTATAGTATGCCTTATTTGAGGGGGAATTATCATTAAGGGGAATTGCTTGCATGAATTGTATGTTGAGATATAGCATGAATTTAGGGGGAATCCGATATGCATATCTCCTGTTGTTTGTCATTATCAAAAACGGGGAAATTGTAGAAAATCATTCTACGTTATAGTATGCCTTATTTGAGGGGGAATTATCATTAAGGGGAATTGCTTGCATAAATTGTATGTTGAGATATAGCATGAATTTAGGGGGAATCCGATATGCATATCTCCTGTTGTTTGTCATTATCAAAAAGGGAGAAATTGTAGAAAATCATTCTATCCATGATATGTGCGCTTTGGTTGTATTAGCATGATTTTCAGGTATAGGTTTTGATGAATGACAAACTATGAAGTCAAGGGTCAAACAACGTTATTATATGACAAACAATCAAGATTGAATGCCGAGAAGCATATTGATGAATGGATTGCATAGACAAGCCAAAGACGAGCTCAAAAGTTCAAGACCGAAGACCCAAGGCGTAGGTCGTTAGGTAGAACCAATGTAAGAGCAACGTTTAAGTTATCTCGTCTTTTGGCTCAACATAGGTCATCATAAATATGCATAAAATCATCTTATCAAATCATATTTATCATACACATATTTCAAATACTTCAAACAAAATGATTTTAACGTTTTCATTTTTAACCAAAATAGTTTTTGAAGTAAGTTTTCAATTCTGGACAGCATAGCCAGATAATCGACTATCCATATGCTGATAATCGATTATGATGAATTTCCAGATTAAACTGGAAATTCCGCAAGGCAGAATAATCGATTATCTAAAAGAGCATAATCGATTATTCTCTGACCGTTGCTAATGTTTTTGAACGACAGGCAGATAATTGATTATCAAAATTCAATAATCGATTATCTAGCATAAAATCAGCTTCTGATTTTTGAACGTTAAAGCCAATAATCGATTATCAAAATCCAATAATCGATTTTCTTACATAAAATCAGCATAATTGATTGTCAATTAAGCAACGGATATACAACTTATAACACCTATAAATAGAGGTCTTTTGAGCTGATTTGATACACACAACACCTCTCATTATTCATATACTTATTGATATTATTTGTGCATCATTTTAGAGCTTTTGTTGAGCCAATTGAGAGACAACTTTGAGTTGTTCATAGAGCGAATATTGTATCTCTTTATCTACTCTTTTTAGAGAGTTCTTATTGTAAAAGAGAAAGGTGTTTGAGAAAACCATATCTTCTCATTGATTGTCGGGTTTGCTAAGTACCCTCAATCTTAGTGTGTGAAGTCTTGTGGTGCGGTATCCACGAGCAAGGTGAAGTCTTGAGGTGAGGTATCCTCGAGCAAGTTGAATTCTTGTAGAGTGTACATCTACGAGCAAGTGTAACGGTTTGTTAGGCACCTGTAAGCTTAACGGAGTTAGTGGAAACTCGAGAGAGTCTCTCGGGGACTGGACTAACCACACGTTGTGGTGAACCAGTATAAATTCATTGTGTCATTTCCTTAATCTTTTAATTACTGCATTTACTTTACTCCTGCAATTTTAATTCCACAATATTTATCAATATTCTCGTGCCGCACTATTCACCCCCCCTCTAGTGACGGGCATAAATCCTAACATAATCCTTGTCCCGTATTATGTATGAGGCTAATCCCTGTCTCCATATTTGCATAAGAACTAATCCTTGTCCCGTATCCAACATGAGGCTAGTCCCTACCTCCATATTTGCATGAGGCTAATCACTGCCTCCATAATTGCATAAGGCTAAGCACTGCATTCCATTTGCATAGGACTAAACATTGTCTCTCCTTGCATAAATGTTACTCGATTTTGGTACTATCTATTTTCTCTTCCGTCGGGCTAAGCCCTGCCATACATTTCACAAGACTAAGCCTTGTCTTATCAACATCTTGTTATTTTATCTCATGGGTTGAAACATTACCAATCTATCCAAAGGTGTCATAGTCTAAAGGCATCATCCTCATAGTGAAAGACACCATGTCATGGCCGGAGGATCTCTCAAATTTTCATATCATTATTCTAAGGCGTCATGGTTCGGAGGCAATATATTCATGGCCTGAGAACATTATTTTATGGCATGTGAATTCCTTACTGAATAATTCATGGCCCAGGACATCATGGGCTGAGGACTTCATCCTTAACCGTCCGAAGACAACTCTCATGGTCCAAAAGGGAATCTGCTTTATATTTAAATTCTCCCACAAATACATGTTTGCAACATCTCTTTATCTGCATGTGACCAGTATGCAACTGTTATCCCTACAGGAGCAACCCCGCTCCAGTTCCCTTAACTATCTCAAACTTGGCCATACATCATAACTAGATATCCCGAAATCTCGTGTCCATTCTTTTATTGACTTCATCGGTATATTCCACCGATGGATTTGGAACAAGACATGGCCTAATTCCTATAAAACCAGAGATATGTAGGCAGCTAAAAGACTAGAGTGTGGCCTCTATCTTTCAAAACATCATATCTGGTCAAAATTGGCTATCATTTCTCTACCCGAAAACTCTTTCATCCTTCTAGAATAAAGAGGGGTAGCTGTTGATTCCCAATTTTCTCCCATAATATTTTTGAAACGTATATATATGCTTTTAAATCTATGCATTAGCATCAACGGGTACTTTTCCATAATGTTGACATCGTGAAATTAATTTATTTTAATATTTTCTTCATATAAGTAATTATAAAATTGCATCATAAATGAATTTAGAATATTTCTTATTTTAATATTATTATTACGGTGCTATTGAGTCCATACTATTTCATAAATAACTAAATTGGCTCCTTTGGGCTATATATGCAATAACTTTGCAATTATAGCTCATGCATATCTTTTTGTGTTATTTTACCAGAAATTAGTCATTTGCATTTTATATACTAAATAATTATTTTTAAAAAATATTTTTATGCAAGAAATTTATTTCTTATAAATAGTAATTATTTTACAAATTGATTTTAATCGATTGCTTGGGGGTATTTAACAAATAGTCTCTTACATTTCAATTTTAACCCTTTTTATACCAGCCCAAAAACCCTTAATATTAAACCAAAAACAGACCAAAACCCCCTAAGCCCAATATGTATTCAGCCAACTCAAACCCCTCGTTCAATCCCGATCAACGGTCCAGGACTCCCCTACCATAATTAAACCAAACGAACCCCTAAACCCTTTCATTGTCTCTCATTTTTGCTGCCCTTTCATTCCCTTTAACCATAATTCACCCTCCTCATCTCTTATCTCCTGCCGGTCATGGTGGTTTCTCACCATCCCCAGGCCTCTAGTGGTCTCTCCTATGCTGGTACCACCATCTCTATCCTCAAGGGACCATGATCAGTCCGCTTACTCCTTTGGTTTTCTTGCCTGTTTTAGGCTATTTGGTTTAACCGTTGAGTAAGATACTTCTTATTTTTGTCTTAAATCCATGGACTCCTAAGTCTATGTTCTCATCTTTGTTTTTCTTCTAAAAAACCTAATTTTATCTATCATCTTCTAATATTTGTACCGAACTAAGACGTATTGAACTTTCTTCACATGCTTTCTTGAAAGTTTTCTATTTTTTCAAGTGATTTTCCGTCTTTCCTAAAACTAGGGTTTACTAAAACTCGTCTTCTCAAAATTTTTCTGATTTTCGAATGCTATTCGTCTATTCTGAAGTATTATTGATTGATTTATGCTAAAATTATTTGGAATCTAACCAATTTATGCTAAAGCCCTAATTTTCCTTTATTTTGCTTCGATTCATAGTCCTTGGTGTTATTTGTGCAATGTTTTATTCTGTGTTTGATTCACCCGCTTCCCTTAGTCAGATTCATTGTTTTTGACTTTTTACCCTGGTTCATCTCTATTAGAGTTTCTAGTTCGACTTCTCGACTGATTTCTATGTGTTTATGACATTATATTTTATCCTATTTGTCTATTTGTAGAAACTTACATCCCCCCCTTTATGGGTACTATATAAACTTTATGATTTACTGATTTGCTCTGTCAAATTGATATGTTGATTCTTGATTATTTCTCTTATTACGAACTTAATTAGTTTTCTTACCATATGTGATTAGTTGTGATACTTAGTGATTCTTTACTATTATTTTCTTAATTGAACTTTTATCTATTATCCCAATTGCTCACTTGATTTTCTTTCCTTAAATGTATTCTGCCTTGTACCATTGGGTAATTACCCTTAATTAAGGGAAACCTACTCTAATTTGTGTGTAATTGATTATGTGGCTCCCTTAATTGGTGAATGATTGATTTCCTGTACCTTATTCTTTTTGCTTAACTACTATATATATTTTCCTCTATTTTCACTTCTGGGACACATACATTAGTTCACCATTACACTTACACTCTAAAAATTGTCTTTGTTCTTCTTTGTTACTTGTGATATTCATTGACCAAGGTGATGCCAAGGCTAAACATTGCACAATCTTTGCCTACATGATGTGCTCCTCTTCCTAGCTAGTATGCCCCTGATTAGTTTTTGAAATCTAAAACCTATGTGTTTCATTATTGCCTTATTTAGTCAGTCATGAGTTCTATTCTAGTTCTTGTTTATTGTCTTGCTTAGCATGCCCAACAATGTCTTGTTTAATATGTGATTATCATGTGTCAACTATACTTGCTTGTCTACTACTTTATCTAACATGCCTTACCCTATTTTGTTCTATATGTGATTATCATTTCTAAACTATAAGTGCTTGTGTGGTGCTTTCCTAGTCTGTTCATTTAAGAATGTGCTTACTCTGTTTTACTAATGATATCATACTAAATCATTTAATCTCTCAAGGTAACTCTAGTTGTGTGTTTGGTCATGTACAAGGTCTATGTGTTCTCAACAGGTTTCTGCCGTAATCTTTGTAACTAACTTATCAATTCTACAAATTATTGAGAATTCTGTGCATCTATTTTGTTTATATGCTCCACTATACGCTAAGGTGTATGCTATGTATCCCTAACCCCTCTCTCCCTGTATGGAATCTGTTTGCCAAAGTTTTCTGAATCTGGTTGTTCTGTGATTTGTGTTCTGATTTCAAAGTATTTTCATACTTTTCTAAAGTTGTTTTTCCACCAAACTAACATTGGTTTTCAAGAAAACTTTTCACTTCTTAGAGTCCTTTCTAAATTATTTACCAAAACTTTTTAAAATTATGTCAAGCACTCTCACTTACTCTTAGGTTATTAAGTGATGCCCCTCTAGTATGTATACTGCTTAGAGATCCCTTAATATCTCTCTGAACTCTGACATATGAGGGTTGGCTCTTGCACACTGCACATAATCAATCTTTGTTTGAGAAAAGTCTAGATGTAAGCACTACCCGAGATCTGTGAGGTCTTTAGGGAACTCTATCACACCTCGACACAAATGTGGCAACAAAGTCATGGGCATTTGAGACTACTGAAGGCTTGGTACACCAGGATTTGCTTTGGGCCTACTTCAGGCTCCGTATAGCTTAATTGATATTTTATTTATGTAATTTATTCATTCGTTGATCTGTAATAATTAATTGTAAATAGATATTGGATTGAATAGTGAAATAGAGGGTAGTTTTATGGTACTGTGGGTAAAATTGGGTAGAAAACATGTGTAGGCTTTATATTCTGCAAATCTATATTAGAATCAATGTGCTAGGACATTGTGTTCATTTGCATTTAAGCCATGATGATTTTGTGCGTTAGATAACCTGATTGTAGGACCTTCACGTTTATTGCTTCAGTATACTACATATCACTATTGCCATGCTTTAATTGTGCACAAGTATTGTCACTTAGAGATTCTGCCACTAGGCTAATAATCCCATCTTAATAATGCTGGCATCCTTGTATGCATGAGAACTATGTCTTTAGGAACTCTGTTTGCATTTGGACTAAATAAATAACTGGCTATGAAAAGGTTTAAACAACCTCACACATAGGTATCATTTCTCAAAAATATAAAATAAAGCACTTTTTATAACCTATATCGCCTAGATCAGCATGCTCAAAGGATAAACAATCTCAACTATTCATACAGTTCTTATAATTATGATTTCGCATAGTCCCTACGCCTAGGCAAGCCTTAGGTGATTAATGTCCTTCTATATAAAATGGAAGCTGCATTTTAATTGTGTATAAACTGCTTATGTCTTACAAGTTTAAGATCAGTAGGCAAACTAATTTGGACCCTGCCATTAAATTTTTTTTTGAAATCTCGTCGCAAGATCTATGTATTAATGATTCACCTAGATATCCTGTCCTAGGATTCTTATTCTAGAAATTATCTGAATATGTGTTTAGACGTGTTGTTATTTGCCTATATGCATGCGGAGGTAAATATGAGCCTTTTAACTGTTTTTCCCTATTTGCTTGTCCTATATATTATTCATTTATCGCCTAGATTTTTACCTTTTAAATACTTTAAGTTGGTCTAGAACTGCCTAGATTTAGATGTTCGCATTTCCTCTAGAACCATGAGGAAGGGATGAGCAACATCATGCTTAGGTCGTTAATCAAACTCGTTTATATAACCATTAAGGGTGGGGTAATGGGTAGTAAAAGGATATGGTGACATGCACACTAATGTCATGTGTAGCCCCCTCTAGTTAAGGAGGATTACCGGGCATTGAACAGACGGATTGTGTAGGCTAATCAACTTAGGACCTTCCTTTTCAATTCCTATATGTGTTTAAATTATTTAAACTTCCTTTTTCATTGCATATATGTGTATTTAAGCTGTCCAAACCTATTTTACCTTCAAATTTTCCTTGATCATATTTGTGTTTAAATTGTGAAAACTACCTTTATTTGTAAATATGTGCTTACTTGTTAATTGACTGATTCACATAGTTTCAGTTCTGCCAGGACCCACCGTTATGGATCGCAAGGGGTGCCTAACACTTTCCCCTCAAGGTCATTTCGAGCCCTTACCCTAATCTCATTTAATGCAAACTAGTTACACGAGTTAATTACTCTAGGTGCCCTAACGCGCCATAACCCGTTAGGTGGCCACTCTTCAAAAACCCAATTCCCAAAAGAAAACGAGTTGTTCTCCCATGAATGTCGAAACCCGGACTCCGCAAGGAAAAAAGGGGTTCTATATCATGTTAATAGAAATAATAAGTTTTTTGGTATGATAGGGCATTTCAGGTAATTTGTGGTAGGACTATTGGGTTTTGCAGTCTACTTGATTTTGTTAATGTATGGCCCCGTAAAAGTTCGCCAAAATTTTTAATATTTATTGGTGTCGAGGTAAACTAATGTGTACAAAGTTTGTAGAAAATTTTCGTGGCGAGCTAGCTTGCCGCAATACGGGCTTTTTGAGTTGAAGAATACAATGAAGTGTTAATGGGAGATTTTCTTTTTTGCAGAAAAAGGGGATTCTGCGGACTGCATAAGCATCACGAAGTGGAACATAAAAATGGGCAAATTTTAAAAATATTCTGCTGGCCGCATAATGATTCTGCATTTCTGCTGACTGCATAATCATTGTGCTAGTACGTAAATATTATGTTGGCCACATATATATTCTTCTGGCCACATAATTAATTCTGCTGCCAACATATCTACTACTACTAGTATTAATAATAATAATAATAATAATGATGATGATGATGGCGACGACGATGACAACGATTAACAGAGACTCCGATATGATATGCAAATGAAGAACCATTTCTTTGTGTATTATTACAGTTAAATTAGATAATTCAAAACAACAGAAATAACCTCATTTGGTCTCAATCAAATAAGCACATATCCTAAACTTGATTTCTAGTATGAATCACAATCTAATTATGTAATTAGTTTGGAAATCAACTTTAATTCGAGGTCGAAATCTCAAATTTACAAAACTCTCTAATTCTATCCAAATTTCTAATTCTACCATGAAAAATCCTAATTTAATGTTGAAAAAGACCTGGAAAGTAATGGAAAACTGAAAAAATGGATTAAAGTTGCTTACCAAAGTTTTTGCAAGGAGGGTTCTACAATGTTTAGAGAATCACCTCTTCGATGCTTAGGGTTCTACAATATGAAAAGTGAGGCTATAATCCCATCCCTCGACTATTTTTCCAAGCACAGTTGAAGCAATTTCGACCAGGCGAACCTCGCAAATGTGAAGAGGTTCTCGCAAAAGCAAACTTTCCCACATGTGTTGGCACGTCAAATGCGACGCATTTTAGTAAATGCAAACAAGGACCTTCTGCAAATGCGACCAATTTGATCGCATATGCGAACAAGTCATCCCCCCATCCCCAATAAAAATGTGAAGAAATATTTTGCAAATGCAAATGTGACAGGGCCCCTCTACTATCACAAATGTTGTTCTAATCTCTTGAAATGCGATCTGAGACCTGTGCATCAAAATAAGCAAAGTCCAATTCTTTCAAACACTCTGTCACACGTCTGAAACTCACCTATGCTCTCGAGACTCTAAACCAACCATGCAGACAAGTCCAAAAATATCATACAAACTCGCTCACGCAGTCAAAATACCAAAATAACACATAGAACTACGAATCATACTCCAAATGATTGAAATTTCAGAGAAACTTAAGAACATGCAATTTACAACCAGACATCCAAATCACCTCAAATTAACTTCGTTTTACAACAAATTTTGTAGACAAGTCATATAAACTGAAATGAACCTATATCAAGTTCTAGAATAAAAATCCGAACCCGAACGTCAACTTGCTATCAAACTTAGAAATGCTTTAAACCTTTAAATTTTTAGTTTTTAAGAAATTACCTTAGATCAAGCTAGGGACATCTGAATTCGTTTGGGGCATATGCCTAAGTTTCAAATCACAGTACGGATCCACTGGGACGATCAAAATACTAATCCAAATCGTTTACATAAAGTGTTGACCGTAGTCAACTCAAATGAGTTTTAAGGTACGATTTCATATTTTCCAATTTTTGCATAAAAAATTTCTGAAAAAAGGACATGTATTGCGCATGTAAATCGAGAAAGGCTAAATAGAGCTATTTGAGGTCTTAGAACACATAAATTAAGGGTTAATATGTAATTGACTATCGATTCATCACAATTTTTGAACTTTCAACTTCCATAAGTTATGTCAAACCATATCAAATCAACTCGGAATGATCTCAAATTTTGTAAACAAGTCAACGGGCCTATTCTAAATCCCGGAACAACAATTCAAACTTGATATCATCAAAGTTAACTCCTGACCAATTCAATAGACATTTCAAACTTTCAAATTATTATTATTCTCCAGTAAGCACCAAAATCTTCTAATAACATTCAAATGCAAATTCGGGCATAAGCCGAAGTCCAATATCACCACTCGGACCTAACGAAACTATCAAAACTCCATTTCGAGGTCAATCATGCAAAAGTCAAATTTGGTCAAATCTTCCAACTAAAACCTTCTAATAGGAGAAACATTCTTCCAAATCAATTCAAATCACTCGAAAACCGAAATCGACAATTTACACAAGTCATTAATACATAATTCAAAGCTACTTATGCGCTTGAACCAAAGAATGGAATGCATATGCTCAAAATGATTGGTTGGGTCATTAGAATTCAGAATCACGATACGAAGCTATTGGAACCATAAAAACTTCATTCCAGAGTGGTCTACACAAAAGTCAAACTCTGGTCAATTATTTAGGAGAAGCCTCCAATCTTGAGACCAAGTATTCCAATTCACTCCAAAACCTTTCAAAAACAAACCCAAAACACCCCCACAAATCACATATCCACAAATGAACATAGGACAACGGGGCTACAAAGCATAAAATGATCGATTGGGTCGTTACAGCTGAGCAACTTGAATCGCCAAGAGCACCTTCTTGACGATATTGTTATTGCGAAGAATATTTTTGAGAATTAGTTTAAATATAATAAGTCTTGAATAGTTGTAGAATATTTCTTTGTATAGGTGTGAGGTTGGCAAAACAATCTCCTCCAATTAATCCTCCAAACCTACAATATTTCAGTTAAGGAAAATCTCTTCAATTTTGATTTCGTTTCCTTAATTATTCCAACTACTCAAACATTTTTCTTAATGCAAGATTTCCATAAATATCATGTCCTTTCCAAACACAAACTCCTCCCATTAATTTCCTTGTAGCGCGAGAATAGGTTTATTGAAGAATCTAACTTACACATTAATTCTGACTTTCTGCATTTGATCATCATTTTGTATGTCGTTTGCTACGAATTTGATTATGGAATTATCTATGTAATATAAATGCGCATCAGTCTTGTAGCATAGAAACCTATCTCCAAATATAGTCAGTTGATCTTGGTTTGTTAATCATCAAAACATAATACATACTCATATCAACATTTATGAATGCTCAAGACTTAATTATAACCAATATTCAACATTTTCCTTGTGCGCCAATATGATCTAGCACATCCTATGTGTTCTAACATCATACATGTATCACCTACGCTCATAGGGCCCAGTATAATATGGGTGATCACCTAACTCTGTAGTGACGAATCCAATTTCCAAGAATAGAACGGAAACTCATCGCGCCATAATATATCAATATCATAATAATTTTCGTCATAAACCATCATGCCATAACAATATCAATACACTTGTAAATGATATCAATATGTATGAAGATCTTCATCTCCAAATATATATATGCATATGCTCAAGAGATAATAAATAAGAAACAAAAGGACATAGTAAATAAAGATATGGATGTGTGTGTTTATGATATAAAGTACGACTACGACTAAATCAAATATACCAATATTTCATGAAAAGCTCATCATGCACAAATATTGTCATGACCCCAGTTCGCCATTCGTGAACTATCGTGATGGCACCTAGTCTCTGCGACTAGGTAAGCAAATGCGAAAAATAAACAATTTGCAAAAAGAAAGTAATAAAAGCAGAGATAACAAAATTTAACAATGTTCAAGATGCCGTCTGGCATATAACAATACACTATTCTCAACCTAACACTCCCAAAATTTGGAACCCCATGACTCACAAGCTAAGATGTTACATATAAAGCTTTAACTCCAGAAATGTCTATTAACAAGAAAAAATACAAAAGGCCTATAGTATTGAGAATAGAAAGAGACTCTTCGGTCTGCGGATGCGGCATGTATACGTCGAAGTCTGTACAAGCGCCTCACCTCAAGTGTGATAGGATTGAGTTGAAGTACCTGGACCTGTACATGAAAAAGATGCGCAGAAAGGGCATGAGTACACCACAACGGTACTCAGTAACTTCCAAGTCTAACCTGGGTCGGGTAGTTACGAGGAAGGTCAGGGCCTTGCTGAAATTAAATGAGATAGAATATATAACAATATAGGATACAGCTATATAACTAAATGCTAATAGTAAGAGGTAAATAATCATAAAAGGAATATCACTCATCACAGAGGTAACAACTGGAGATCTCTCAATATCGGGAGGATCTCTTAGTTTCCTCAATATATGCTAGGGATCTCTTGGTATTCCGAGGATCTTTTAGTATCCTCCACATGTGCTAGGGCTCTCTTGGTATCCCGAGGATCTCTTGGTATCCTCAATATATATATATATATATATATATATATATATATATATATATATATATATATATATATATATGCGCTATGGATCTCTTAGTATCCCAAGGATCTCTTAATGTCCTCAATATACGTGCTGGGAATCTCTAGATATCGCGCACCTCAGTCCAAATCAATATATATGCTGGGGGAGCTCCCAGGATACCGTCCCATAGTCCCAAAGTAAACACACAACAGAAATACGAAGAATACTCAGTTAATTCAATTTCATAGCAAGGTAAAATAGGTAATTCTAGCCAAACATGATGCACATAATCCAAATAAGACAGTTTGAGAAATAAAACAATTAAGTCAATTAGGCATGCTTCCCTAAGCTAATAACAGGCTTAAATTTCAAGTAGAATAAGCAGGAAAAGAAAACACAATTAAAGCTACTTTAGTGAAAACAAGATTTTCAACAATTAGCACAAGAACGCACTCGTCATTTTTCGTACAACGCATTTCAAATAATAACAATACCAAATCCTAAGGGAATTTTCACCCACACCAGGTTAGGCAAGCCACTTACCTCGAAACGACTAAAAATCAACCTGAAACCACGTTCTTGCCACAAATAATCGACTCCAAATGGCCTGAATCTATTCAACTAAATTGCAAAATGTGAATAACACTACAAGTAACTGATTCTACAAATAAATTCTAAGCTAATACGCAAAATTAAGTAAATAACCAAATCGTCCCTCCAGCCCACATCTTGGATTTGGGTAAAATTAATATTTTCAGAACCTCATACTCTTACGAGTTCATTCATACCAAAATTATCCATATCCAATGGCAAGTTCCCAATAAAAACTCAAAATCTAGGTCTAAGAACTTTCCTAAAATTTTCCCTAATTTTCATCTCCAATTCGAAATTAAATGACAAAATTAAGATTAGATAATAGGAATACAACTAGAAAGGGATTAGGAATTGTTATCCACTGATTTCCTCTTCAAGATCTGATGTGGGGTGATTTTACCACACATTTTAGCCTTTTTACCTTAGCTTTTATGTCGTGTTAAGTATGAAATGAGGATGTTTATAGTGGTTATTATGAGATTTTCAGGTACATGATGCTATGAAGTGGTTTCCGTTAAAGTGAAGTGAAATTGAGCAAAAATGAGTTGAAACCATGCAAAAATCCCCAGTTAGTTCCACTTCTGCGAATCCTTGGTCGCAGGAGCGACCTCCGCTTATGCAGATTATTGATCACGTATGCGGAATGGAAGGATCAGGAAGCAACCACTTCTGTGGTTGACAACTCGCTTCTACGGGACCGTAGAAGTGGTCAAATATCCACTTTCGCGACAAAAGCTGAACAGGAAGCTTTCCGCTTTTGTGGTTGGTTTTCCGCTTCTGCAGAACTGCATCAGCGGTCACTTTGCCGCAGAAGCGGAAGTCGAGCACATGGCCTGGGGTAGATTTGGCATTTCACATATTCTCACCCCAAATGATTTTTATACTCGTCCAAGTAGACTATTGGATCATCTTTTGGCTTATTTTCAGTCTCTTAGACTAGAAAGAATAAGTTAGAGGCTAGGGTTTTGCACAAACACACTTGGGTTGTGAAGATTAAAGCTTGTGGTTAAGGTTTTCTTACTTATTTATTCATTCCCTTGGTTTGTATTGAATATCTAAGTGTGTAGTATTTTATCCAACACTTGAATCTTGTTTATGGGAATATTCATCATTAAAGTGTGGATTTTATACCTTGTTATGCTTATATATTGAATGATTTTTATATATTTATGAAGTGAGTTGTTGTTTCTTTAATTATTCTTGTTATTTAATGTTTCCAAAGGGGTTAGCTAACCCTAGGACTCTCCCATTAACTCCAAATTAATTTTGGGAAAAATAGTTTGGGGTTGGGAAAGATTAATTAACAAGAACTTGAGGCCCTAACCCTCATTTTATAGATTCTACCTAGGGATAGGATTGAACTACTTGTAGCCTTTTGGGTGGGCTTAATCTTCTAATTGTGATTAGGGATAATTCAATTAGGAAGTCTTGTTAGTCTTTAGAAGAAGCTAATTAAGAACTATAATCCGTGGCTGATTAACATAAACTCGCTCATATTTATAAAATCGTGAGATACATTGGATCGTTACTTGAGTGTAATTCCCGATGCTTTCATACTTGTAGCCATGATCATTTTACTTGCTTTCTAGTTTAGTTTACATTTTCGCATCTTAGATATAGAAAAAATTGTCAACCCAAAATTCTTATTGTTTGGCACTGCGCGACTAGCGATAATTCTCTTACATTCCTAATCGCCTACACGTTGTTATCTGTGGGATTCGACCACGACTCATAGTTGGGTAATTATATTGTTGCGACCGTATCTATTGATTTTTAGCAGTGGATTTGCACGTCATCAAAATTGGCGCCGTTGTTGGGGAATAATTTGGCGTAATTTAGGTTGTTTGAGAAATAAGCAAAAGTTCTTTGATCCAAACTTGTTAATACTTGTGTAATTATTTTTCTTACCTTGGGTCTATCTTTCTTGTTAGTTTCTTGTTTATTTTATCGTTCTTGAAAAAGGGCATCATATAATGAAAATTGGTCGGATGGGAGTTGTTCATATTTTGACGACCCTTGTCCTTATTGTGGTGGACCACACTCATGGAAACATTGATTAAATTCTCCCGGGGGTGGATTATGTGCACAATCTCAACCCCAAGGTTTGAGTATGTGTGATAAGTGTGGTTACCAAAATGGTCATTGGGATTATTGTGCATATTTGACATTCCCTTCCCCAAGCCCCTACTATGATGAGTTTGCTTCTTGTGATGAAAACTACAAGGCTACGGGAATTGAAGAAGTTGAGCATGACAAAAATGGAGAGTTGAGTGTCTACTTGAGGAAGAAAACAAAGAGCAAAATGCCTTGGAGCATCTTTTGGAGACTAGTCTCCAAAATGACTTGGCACTTGAACGGTTGCACTGGCAAATGGATGAGTTGATAGAAGCCTTAAGGGCTCAAAAATCCTCGGAAGTGAATGGAAACCAAGAGTCTCTCTTGGAGGTCGAAAATGAAAATCCTTCCTTGGCACTTGGTCAAAACCAAGAAGAACTCCCAAATGCTCAAAATGAGAAAATAATGCTCATGTTGGAGACCATTCTTGAAAATGAGGAGAAGCACAACTTTGCACTCGAGGACTTGAGTCAAGGCTTAAATTACAATTATGAATACATCCGCACTTTGGAAGACCAAATGCAAAAATTGGTTGTGGCTCACTAAGCCCAACAACTAGAGTGTTTGGAAGAAAGCCAAGAAGAGTCCAACTCCAAGGAAGAAAGTGAGCTTTACTTTGAGGAATCAAGAGTTGAACATCCGCCAACCGACTCAATGAGTATTGTTGATGCCGACAAAAAAATGGAAAAGGAGTCCACCGGTAAAAATGCAATATTGGTTGATGTTGACTTTAATCAGAGGGAAAAAGAGGATGTCATGAATGAAGAATTGCAAAGTGAAGGCTTGAAATCACATTCCACGCATTTTTCAACGTTGGAATAGTGTGGTGACAAGGAAATTGAACCTCATGAATCAATGAAGGAGTGCGAGGAGGAAAAACTCAAGCCATACATTTTACTGTTTGAGGAGACAAGGAATCAAAACGACATCCCTCACTTGAAAGCCACGAAGTGCAAAATGAAGATTCTAAGTATTGGCTCAAACATCAAATTACCACCCCCATCGCTTGTGGTCACAAGTTTGATTCCAAGCTAGGTGCCCAAATGATATCATCCAAGTGGAGATAAAAGTGGTAATGTTTTTTGCGTCGTGCCACGACGTTAAATGCGGCGCTTGGTGGGAGGCAACCCATCATTTTTCAAATTTTTCATCATTTTTGAATTTTTATTAGAATAGCTTAAAATGTTATTTTTGACTAATCTGCCAAGTTTTAGATTTTCTGGAGTTGATTTGAGCAGGTCGGGATGATCCGGATGGCAAAATCCAGTAGCTGCTGGAACTGTGCAGGCAAACTCTGCTAAATTTGCTTCTGCGACATTTTGACCGTGTCTGCAGTACCGCAAAAGTGGAAAATTTAACGCAAAGGCGGAGACAATCGTTGAAGCGACCCTCTGACCGCATATGCGGAACCGCTGAAGCGGTTAAAAAGTCGCGGAAGCGGAAAATTGCCAGGTTTGAAAGATTAAAAAGAATTTTAAACGGGCCAATTTCCCAAAAATCCAAAAAATTGAAAACCTTTGTTCCCCACTGCCCTAACTCCCCAAAACGAAAGAACACAAAAAATTCTTCAAGCTTGCTCATAAATTCTTCTCTTGCCCAAGTTCAGGTATTATTTTCTAAACTCTCTTCTCAATCTTCATCTCTCGCTTCTCATTCTCGATTTGCAACAGAAATTTTCTTTTTGTTTATTTGTATTCATATATTTTCTTCTTCATTTTTCATGTTTTGGACTCTGGTTGCTAAAGTAGAAGTGAGGATTTGGTTGAGTGTGAGAGTGTATGCTGAGATAACTGAATAAACTTGGGGGAAGTCTTGAGTACCCCATTGTTGTGAAAGAGGGCTCATCTTCACTCGCGCACAATGTGTTCGACACAATGTGTGAGTGAAACTTTTGTGCGAAGTGGCACAACTGTGGTTATCATTGAATCATGCACTGTAAAACGGGCTTGGTGTTGATTAGTCATGTTTTTGTGTTTTTAGTCTTTCTTTTGTCATTTAATTTCTTAGTATAGCTTATTATTTTCTTTGTAATAGTAGCTTCTTTTCTTTTTAGTTACCCATTTATTTTTTTATTTTCATTTCCTTAAATAAAATTTCCTTGGGTTTTCTTCACGCTACGATTCTTTCCCAAGGAACACTTTTAAAGTGAACCGGGTGACTTTTCCCGATGATGGATAGATTGACAACTTTTTTAAGGGAATTAGTCTTGTTTGCTAGGATGAGACTTTTGAATTATTTGGTACTGATAATATTAGTCTCTTATGTGTAAATTATGTATTGAGAATATCTCTCCGAAAACTCGGTTTGAATTGAAACAAGTTGCATGGTGCAAATTTGATCTTGTGATACAATTTTGGTTTTTTTAGTAACTCTTTTTGCTCACTAGTTTGATTTTTCTCTTGAAGCTTTTAGTAGAAAATAAAATTGATCCATCTTGATTAATTTATGTGCCATGTGTGTCAGTGGTTGTTCAAATAAATCTTGTGTTTACTTCTATCATCTAGAACTTGCCCGGTTGGTTTTTCATGATAATGATACTTTGTTTGGTTGGAGGAATGATCTTAGGCATTCTTTGGTTTGATTTGTAAAACCTCTTTAGCTTTCAAGCCTCCCTTTGTGTAAATAATATCACTAGTACCCAATTTAAGCCTTAAAACCTTTTCTTTGGCCAACTCATTACAAACCTTTCCCTGTTTTTAAAAAAATAAAAAAAATCCCTTTTTTTGAACCCGTCTCTCCTTGAACATTGAGAATGAGGCTAAAAGCCTAAGTTGGGGGTGTTATCGAAGAGAAAAGAGTCAAGGTTGTATGTTGAGCTTAGGACCTCATGCCTAAAAAGTGTTTGTTTAAATGATTAGAGCTCCATAATAAAAAAAAAGAGAGAAAGAAAATTTGTGTATATATAAAGTATGGAGTCTTGAATAAAAATTAGAAGAGGTGTGAGGTGGTCTTATGTTGGGAACTAGATGTAAATGAGACTATGGGAGGTATGAACAGAAGCAAAGTGCAAAAGAATAAAAAGTGTGAGTAGTGTTCAAGGAGGGTGAGGTCACTTGTACCCAAATGTCTATCCAACCCGTCGCTAAACCTACATTACAAGCTCAAAAAGTCCTTATGAGACCTCCAACCGATCATTTTTGAATAAGCGATGAATTAAAATAAGGGCAAGCCTATGGTATGAAATGTTGTAACACTTGAAGTTCTTTATCAGAGTGAGTGTTCTTGAAAAATTTGTGCCGTGTGTTGTATTGTAAATATTGTGACTTTTGGGACTTTCTCTTTGTGTAAGGGCACATGAATTAGGAAAGATTGGTGAAATTGAGTAAAGTGAGCATTTTTAGCGAACTAGTGCTTTTGAGTCACTTCTTGAGGCTTATGTTGATCACTTGATTTCTTTTAAAATCCTTTGCATATTTTTGAAGTTGTTTTTGTTTATGAGGGCGTTATTCAGAAAAGATGTGCATACTTGAGCCTAATTGTTAGTACTAACTAAATTCATTAGTATGGTATGTAAATGAGAGAATGTGTTATGAAAGAAATGACAATAACACATGTGTTTGAAATGTTGAATCCTCATTCTTGGTATTGATTTTCTTGAGGACAAGCAAAAGCTTTAAGTTGGGGGTGTTGATGTGGGGTGATTTTACCACACATTTTAACTTTTTTACCTTAACTTTTATGTCGTGTTAAGTATGAAATGAGGATGTTTATAGTGGTCATTGTGAGATTTTCGGGTACATGATGCTATGAAGTGGTTTGCATTGAATTGAAGCGGAATTGAGCAAAAATGAGTCGAAACCATGCAAAAATCCCCAGTTAGTTCCGCTTCTGCGGATCCTTGGTCGCAGGAGCGACCTTCGCTTATGCGGATTATTGATCGAGTATGCGGAATGGGAGGATCAGGAAGAAATCACTTCTGAGGTTTGAAACTCGCTTCTGCGGGACCGCAGAAGCGGTCAAATATCCGCTTTCGTGACAAAAGCTGAACAGGAAGCTTTACGCTTTTGGGGTGCTTCTGCAGAACCGCATCAGCAATCACTTTGCCACAGAAATGGAAGTCGATCACATGGCCTGGGGCATATTTGGCATTTCACATATTCTCACTCCAAATGATTTTTATACTCGTCCAAGTAGACTTTTGGATAATCTTTTGGCTTATTTTCAGTCTCTTAGACTAGAAAGAACAAGTTGGAGGCTAGGGTTTTGCACCAACACACTTGGGTTGTGAAGATTAAAGCTTGTGGTTAAGGTTTTCTTACCCATTTATGTTTGTTTCTTCATTCCCTTGCTTTGTATTGAATATTTAAGTGTGTAGTATTTTATCCAACACTTGAATCTTTTTTATGGGAATATTCAGAATTAAAGTGTGGATTTTATACCTTGTTGTGCTTGTGTATTGAATGATTTTTCTATATTTATGAAGTGAGTTGTTGTTTATTTAATTATTCTTGTACTTTAATGTTTCCAAAGGGATTAGCTAACCCTAGGACTCGCCCATTAACTCCGAATTAATTTTAGGAAAAATATTTTGGGGTTGGGAAAGATTAATTAACAAGAACTTGAGGCGCTAACCCTTATTTTATAGATTCTACCTAGGGATAGGATTGAACTACTTGTAGCCTTTCGGGTGTGCTTAATCTTCTAATTGTGATTAGGGATAACTCAATTAGGAAGTCTTGTTAGTCTTCGGAAGAAGCTAATTAAGATTATTATCCATGGATAATTAACATAAACTCGCTCATATTTGCAAAATCGTGAGATACATTGAATCGTTACTTGAGTGTAATTCCCGATGCTTTCATACTTGTATCCATTGATCATTTTACTTGCTTTCTAGGTTAGATTACATTTTTGCATCTTAGATATATAAACAATTTCCAAGCCAAAATTCTTATTGTTTGGCACTGCGCGACTAGCGATAATTCTCTTACATTCCTAATCGCCTACACGTTGTTCTCTGTGGGATTCGACCCCGACTCATAGTTGGGTAATTATATGTTTGCGACCGTATCTATTGATTTTTAGCGGTGGATTTGGACGTCATAAAAATCCTCCCAAAATCTCTCTCTCCCGAGCTCCAAATCAATTTTCTAACTTTTGAAACTAAACCCTCGAAATTCCTATTTTCTGCCCAGTAAACCCGCATCTGTGGTCAAGATACTGCTTCTACTCTACCGCTTCTATGGTTTAGGAACCGCTTATGCGATTCTTTCTTAAAACTCCATCTCCGTACCTCAACCCAAATTCCACATCTGCGGTACCCCAAGTGCAATACCTCATCCACTTATGCGATCCCTGCTCTACTTCTTCTTGGCCGATTTTGCAGCTTGATTCTGCATCTACGGGAGCCGCACCTGCAGCCTCTAAACCGCAGATGCGGTTACGGTAGCAGTCATAAACTTAAGTTGCAACTTAAATGTTCAAATCTTTTCGTGAACTATCCGGAACAGCTCCGAGGTCCGCGGGACCTTAACCAAAAGCACAAACAAGACTAATACCACTGTTCAAACTTATACGAATATCCAAAAAACCTCAAACAACATTGAATCAACCGATTAGTATCATATTCAAACCTAAAAACTTTAAATTACGCTTTCGATAAAAAAGTCTATCAAACCTCGTCCGAATAACCTGAAATTTATGTACACACATCACATTCAACACAACGGTGCTACTTCAACTACCAGAATTACATTTCGATCCCGATATCAAAATCTCACTACCGAACCAGAAACTTCAAATATTCAACTTTCGACATTTCTAGCCTAAATTAGCTACAGACTTCCAAAACACAATCCAAACATGCTCCCAAATCTGAAATCACCCAACGGAGTTAAAGGAACTAATGGGATTCAATTCCGAGGCCGTCTTCACACTGCTCCAATTATGGTCCAAATTCTAAAACAAAAATCTCATTTAGGGACTAAGTGTCATGACCCAAGACGAAGGACCGCGACTGGCACCCGGTACCTTTCTCGACTGAGCACCAATGTAACCTATCTTTCTTATCATACTATAGTGGGTAAGTTAGTCTGAAACCACATCATGATATGCAAACTTATACATGTGATATACGGGCCTACAAGGCCGCATGACCATTTGTAAACTCAAAAGGTAGGCCAACAAGGCCATAAATGTATACATACACCTGAAATCTGCCTACAAGCCTCTAAGAGTACATAAAATCATAAAGGTCGGGACAGGGCCCCGACATACCAATCAATACGTATTCAAAGAATACCGACCAAATAGGCAACTCCGGAGCAAGAGGAGTGCACCAACACCTCCGCTGAGCTGATAACCTACTAGGAGGACTTTCAACCTATCAATGGGGACATGCGGGCATGAAGCGTAGTGTCCCCATGAAAAAGGGACGTCAGTACGAATAAAGTATCGAGTATGTAAGACAGGAAAGCATAAATAAGAACTATAATGCAAAGAGAGATAGAGAAAATACAACCTGTAATATATGAGTGCCTCTGGGGGCTACTGACATGAAATGCATGATACATATATATACATAAACTTTTAAAAACATTTGCCTCTGTGGGCATCATCATCATCATATCGTACCCGGCCTCATAGAGGACTTGGTAAAAAAGTACCCGGCCGTCATATGGCTCGGTGAATCGTACCTGGCCACGTGGAGCTTGGTAAGACCCAACTGATAAGTGGTTTCATAGTAGGTGCGTATCCCATCGACTATACCGCGGCTCGGTAGAGTAAAATATATACATATATATAATGCATGCTTGACTCATGGAACCACATTCTAAACCTGGAGTGATCTAAAAACATTATGGACATCCTTACCATCAATATGAACCTTAGTAGGATTTAAGGATCATACACACTTGTTTAGAATAAATTTCTAAGGAAGGAACAACATGGACAACTTAAATTTCTAGGAGTAGATCCGCTATGAATTGGCGTAATTTTAATGTTCATGTCACATTAGATCATGCCAAAATAAAGAGTTAAGTGCCTTAACATACCTTTTATATTCTTCCCAACCTCAGGCTATGCAATTTCACGTCTCCTTAGTCTACAATAAGAGAAATGTCAATCGCGTTATCATTTAATCGTCGTAACTGTTATGTATTGACCACAACCTATTATAAAATAAAACGGACAGCACCTCCCCTATATATACGACTTCACACTAGTCAAAACCATCACAAACAGCCCAACATAACCCTATCACTTCATCCACAATACGACAACAATAATGGTGTCAAACAATCCGAAAATGTTAAGACGAACGACCAACAAAAAATCTTGCCATTATGTGGTATTTCTCCACACCCTTCCTCCTCTCAAATCCATAAAATCAGTAGCAAAAGAGGCAACCCAATGCCATCACGAAGCAGCCAGCAAAACAGTCCCACAAGTTCATCAACCCAAAATAATATTTCGGTTTACGTAAACATGTTTCGACTTGTCTTTTCTTTAAAATTGAGAAACACAATCAACAACACATCGTTATACCTATTATCCGATAATACAGCCATGAATTCAACCTAGAAATAAGTTCACAACCAGCCAACCAGTACACAAGAACAAACAATATACCATTCTTTCGAAACTAGCTAGATCTATTCTTTACAATCGAGTTACAACTCGCAAACGCATAGATAACAGAAGGAGAAACATAAACTTACCTTGCACTGAGTACAACCCATGAAACCTGGTATTTTTTCATCAAAAATAAGTTCCTCAACACGGCTACAACAAGGAGAAATAGAAAATAGCAAGATGTCCGGACATTCCAGTAAAATCGCGTCGTAGCATCTGAAATAACCTAGGTTTTGTGTGGGACGTTTGGGGAGGAGTTGCAGGGATTCAGTTAGGTCTCTGACCTGAAATAATGAAATAAATGAGTTAATCAACCCTTAAAAGTACCCTCTTTGCCGACTTAGGGCTTTTAATTGGGACCTTTCCTTTTGGCAAGTAGGTGATGCACCTACTTGTCACCTACTAGCTGCGCAGTCTCGCGAAAATATGAATATCTTTCTACTATGATGTTGTATGGATGAACGGTTTAATGAGTTGGAAACTATACTCGTATATCATCAATTTGGTATGTGGATTACCCCTTGATTACAAGTATATTGGGAGAAAAGTGCATCTACATTTGACTAAATTTCAACAAATTTATGAATGTGACTTGTGATTGACCTTTGCTAACTCTTGTTCCACAACTTGCTTGCCTTCAAAATGTTGAAAATGAATATCATACGACTAAAATAAGTCATAGAATAACCTTCTTATCATGTTAATAACCCTAGTCTCACAACAAAGTCTATGTTATAATATTCCAAACTTATCGACTTTCGACAAAACTTATTTTCTTCTAAGCTTTCCAACCATTTTAGTACTTGTTATTCATGATATTAAATATTTGTAACCTCCAAGATAACAAGATAAAGCTTACATTATGTACTTTCAAACATGATCTCATTTTTGGACTTACATCAATTGGCTTACGACGTACTATCACGTACGAAAACATGGAATGTAACATCATTCCCCTTTAGAACATTCGTCCTCTAATGTTGACTGATACGCTTATTAGTTTCATAAACTATAGCTATTACTATACTTTAATGCTTACGCATCCAAATTCTTGGGCATTCTCCCCTCTAGGCCTCTTTCTCATGCCATAACATATGGTTGGAATTCTTCCAATATCGTAACATTTGTTAGTTTATGTCATGTAGTAAATACTACTCTATCCTTGTATGAGCACCTCGAAACTATCCTTCCCTTTTTTCTCCATCCTTTAGCCAGTCTCGAAGCCTCACTTTATAAACATATGCAGAATAATAACAAGTTGTCCCTCTAGGAACCTGTAGGTGTACTGATGTTCTTCACTTGGTACTTTGTTAGACTTATGACTATTGATATATCCTATTTTATAGACTCAGATATTCATCCTTACAACTTTGCTGCATCTAGGAAGGTCTACTATACCATAACTCTTTTTTTTATTTTATTATTGTCGAGGTCTGTTACCCAACTCCAGGTTATCCCCTTGATGTTTATCCTACATGTATAAGTCTAAGTCCTTTAATGCTTCCTCATTATTGTTCATCTTAAGAATGACAATCTAACCTCCTCTCATACTTTTTAACTTGTATCCATGCATCGTTGATCCAGTCCTAATATTGATCTTAATCTACCACTCATAACTTGAGACCTCTTACATGATACATTGCCACTAGGGCTCACGTCTCATCAGGGAATATCTGAAGTAATTTGTCCGATCCACCTAGCAATGATACTATATTTTAAAATTTGTATTTTATAGCATCCTAACACGATTCATCTTAAGGGGGTATTCAAATCCTGCACAATTAATGAAATCCATTCTCTTTAAATCATTACTCAATCAAAGGCCTAAGCATCATCCTCTTATCTATCAGAATTATACCCTTATTCTACTGCAAGGGTAGCATTCCATCTTTTCTAAATGCACATAGTCTTAGACTCCTCTGAGTTCATTCAGGCTGTACAGAGCTTTCAATAACTTACAAATGCCATCAACTCTATTGTTTTGGTGGGTTTAGTCCCGAGGATGTATATATTCTCATCACCTCACTCACCTTTTCATACCCTTACTCCTGTCTATATAAAACCTTTTTGCTCTACAATACTTTACATTACGACATACACCTATCTATTTAAACTATTCGCAACCTTCCTTTAACTTTCTAGCACCATAAATTTCCTTTCGTGCCTTCTCAGTTGTCTTTAAATGTAAGCAATTACTTTTCCTTGTCGTTGTATCAATTGTTGCATGAATACTTGGCTTTTCTTATTGCCCACGGATACTATAATTTCTTGTACCTCATATGATATCAAACATCACCTTTGATGACTTTTTTTTCTTCCCATTCATTAGCCATGATACGTGCCACTTTTTTTTGGAGTGTATACAGTATTGTAGTGAGACTGTTGTAACGAGATCATTTACTCTTTAGCTCACTATGGTTAGGTGGAAACCTTTTTCCTTATTTCCTCGGCTGGTCTTTCGTTGTAGTACTTAGGGAGACCTCCTGGCTCTTATAAAGTTGCAAGCTTTTTATATCGTACATCCAAAGGAAATTTTCGTTATTCTTACTCGGCTATAAGAATCCTTAGTTACATAAATTTGTGCGTTTGTGCTCATAGGGTTACTTCTAAACTCAAACTTATTTTTTTAGTGTCTCCTCAGTGGCACTCTCTCTTATTTTCATAATGCTTAAAAACAGGACCTTTAACTGCCTCAAATCCTATTTGATTTTTTTCTTCAAATGATTGTGATCTCGTATCTGCGATACTGAATTCATTATGTTGCGGTTCACTATATTTATCTTGCATGATCTATTGATTTATTTTTGACCTCTTGTCTAGCCATAACTGGGCTTTCCTTGAACCAACTACTAATTACTCGTTAGTCCATTCTCATATATATATATATATATATATATATATATATATATATATATATATATATATATATATATATATATATATATATATATCTGCATAATCTCTCTTGGGATATATCCTTTGGCTTAACTTATCTCTCGCTACTAGCTCCTGAAGTATCAAGTGTCCATTCACACTTATTTATCAATAACATCCTGGCCGAAACATTTACTGCCTCTCCCCAAAGTCGTGCTTGTATAATGTTCTGGAGTCGCAACATATCTATAGGAACTGAATAATATAACATCATCCCTTTCTCCTTTTTACCATATTCTTCCTTTACCATTCCATAGTTAGCTGAACCGCTTAACTCTGATTTAATACCATATCACACATATTCCCCCTTTAGGGGAGTACTAAGATTTTGTACTATGACGATCTCCCTATAATTGTTTTACCTCTTCATCTTTTGCGTCTTTCCACATTATCAATGATCTCTAATCACCTTATGGTAACGTTCTGTAACAGGAATAAGTAATTTCTTATGCACGAAGGTGACACCTACTATATTTGGCACACTTATTCCCTTAAGATTAACTCAAATCAGAGTGCTTGCTTTAGGTAAGCGACTTCGTAAATGTCCTTTAAAGGTTATTCATTTGTCTTATATTCTATTATTATTGGAGCACGATCTTTGAGATTCTCACGATGTAGACCGTTATCAAATCCTCCAATCCCTAATTCATGTTCGGTTTTATCTTGTTCACCAGCCCATACTGATATTTTTGTTACTCTGGGGTCTAACCTTTCCTCTGGGTCTATTCTATTAGTGCCTCAAGGCTTGTCACCTCTTGTATTTTCCTTCACTTGACTATAGACTCTGTCATCGTGTCATATTTTGATTTACTGTTATCACCCATATATTACATCTTACTCATGATTCTTCATTTACTTTCTTCTTATTCTTCAACTAATACTTCTATCTATCATTTTATACTGAAAACTTCAACAAAACGTTCTTTCACATTTAGCTCCTCTTGATTCATCTCACTGGCTCTTCGGTATGCCTAAACTTCTCTTTCTCTTTCTCTCTCTCTCTCTCTCTCTCTCTAGGGCGGGAGTTATACTAAGGTAACAATTTTATCCCTTTTAGGATGCTGCCTACCTTCTGAAATGCTAAATATTCTAGTATTCATATCTGATTGCACAATTCTTGATATCACCATCTGGGTGTCTTACAAGGAGATCTATTACCACCTTTGCAGTGCCCTTTGAAAATGTTAGCTAATGATACCAATCCATCCACAAATTTTGTTACTCTAACCCCAGCTTGATCCTGATATTACATCATTCTCTTAAACTATATTTTTTAGTTCCCATAGGAAATAATTAAGGTGGGTGTGGTCAATTGTATAAAACTTTGTTACTATTGAAGGTAACTGAAAATGTTTATATATTTCTCTACCTGAATTGCAAATACTGATAATCTTCATTGTCTAGGTACTTCGTACTTCTCTCTTATTTTTTGTTATTTCTTTCACTTATTGAAGCTTATATCCACCTCTTAATTCTCTCGTTGCTCTTTATCATATGGGTGGATAGATATTCAAGCCTTGGGGCTCCTTATCAAGAGACTCAAATATCTTAGTATACACGTGATTTGCTGAAGAACTAACATTTACACATTATAAGCATGATGCAAAATCGAGTTCCTTTGATAAAATCTTCCACATCCACATTCAATCTCTTACCAGCTGTCTTTCTGGATATATGCATCATTGTATCATGAATAAGATAGAGTTTAGGAAATTGAGTTCTTATAACTGAGCTCTACCACACGGTCTAGAGTAAGAAGAAAGAGTGATAGTCCTAAATCCCCCATAGCCTCCTGCTTATAAGTGTGGTACACTACACACACATAAAACAAGACTCTACTAGACACGGCTTGTAGACTCCCTAGGACAAAACTGCTCTGATACCACTTTTGTCACGACCCAAGTCGAAGCTATTAGAATTCAGAATCACGATACGAAGCTATTGGAACCATAAAAACTTCATTCCAGAGTGGTCTACACAAAAGTCAAACTCTGGTCAATTATTTAGGAGAAGCCTCCAATCTTGAGACCAAGTATTCCAATTCACTCCAAAACCTTTCAAAAACAAACCCAAAACACCCCCACAAATCACATAACCACAAATGAACATAGGACAACGGGGCTACAAAGCATAAAATGATCCGACCAATTTTCATTATATGATGCCCTTTTTCAAGAACGATAAAATAAACAAGAAACTAACAAGAAAGATAGTCCCAAGGTAAGAAAAATAATTACACAAGTATTAACAAGTTTGGATCAAAGAACTTTTGCTTATTTCTCAAACAACCTAAATTACGCCAAATTATTCCCCAACAACGGCGCCAATTTTGATGACGTGCAAATCCACCGCTAAAAATCAATAGATACGGTCGCAACAATATAATTACCCAACTATGAGTCGTGGTCGAATCCCACAGATAAGAACGTGTAGGCGATTAGGAATATAAAGTACGACTACGACTAAATCAAATATACCAATATTTCATGAAAAGATCATCATGCACAAATATTGTCATGACCCCAGAATAGTGTTAGGTTGTATGCCAGACGGCATCTTGACAACCTAACAAAATTTTACAATGTTCAAGATGCCGTCTGGCATACAACCTAACACTATTCTGGGGTCATGACAATATTTGTGCATGATGAGCTTTTCATGAAATATTGGTATATTTGATTTAGTCGTAGTCGTACTTTATATTCCTAATCGCCTACACGTTGTTATCTGTGGGATTCGACCACGACTCATAGTTGGGTAATTATATTGTTGCGACCGTATCTATTTATTTTTAGCGGTGGATTTGCACGTCATCAAAATTGGCGCCGTTGTTGGGGAACAATTTAGCGTAATTTAGGTTGTTTGAGAAATAAGCAAAAGTTCTTTGATCCAAACTTGTTAATACTTGTGTAATTATTTTTCTTACCTTGGGTCTATCTTTCTTGTTAGTTTCTTGTTTATTTTATTGTTCTTGAAAAAGGGCATCATATAATGAAAATTGGTCAGATCATTTTATGCTTTGTAGCCCCGTTGTCCTATGTTCATTTGTGGTTATGTGATTTGTGGGGGGTGTTTTGGGTTTGTTTTTGAAAGGTTTTGGAGTGAATTGGAATACTTGGTCTCAAGATTGGAGGCTTCTCCTAAATAATGACCAGAGTTTGACTTTTGTGTAGACCACTCTGGAATGAAGTTTTTATGGTTCCAATACCTTACTCGACCGATTACCAACGTAACCTATCTTTCTTATCATACTATAGTGGGTAAGTGAGTCTGAAAACCCATCATGATATGCAAACTTATACATGTAATATACGGGCCTACAAGGCCGCATGACCATTTGTATACTCAAAACGTAGGCCAACAAGGCCATAAATGTATCCATACACCTTACATATGTGTACAAGCCTCTAAGAGTACATAAAATCATAAAGGTCGAGACAGGGCCCCGCCATACCAATCAATACCTATTCAAAGCATACCGACCAAATAGGCAACTCCGGAGCAAGTGGAGTTCACCAACACCTCCGCTGAGCTGATAGCCTACTAGGAGGACTATCAACCTATCAATGGGGACCTGTGGGCATGAAATGCAGCGTCCCCAGGCAAAAGGGACGTCAGTACGAAAAGAGTACCGAGTATGCAAGACAGGAAGGCATAAATAAGAACTATAATGTAAAGAGAGATAGAGAAAATACAACTCGTAACATTTGAGTGCCTCTGGGGGCTACTGACATGAAATGCATAATATATATATATATATATATATATATATATATATATATATATATATATATTCACACACACATAAACTTTTAAAAACATTTGCCTCTGTCGGCATCATCATCATCATATTGTACCCGGCCTCATAGAGGACTCGGTAAAAACGTACCCGACCATCATAAGGCTCGGTAGAACCATACCCGACCACGTTGAGCTCAGTAAAAAACAACTGATCGGTGGTTGCACTGTAGGTGCCGTACCCGGCCGACTATAGCGCGGCTCGGTAGAGTAAAATAGATACATATATATAATGCATGCTCGACTCATGGAATCAACTTATAAACCTTTTGGAGTGACCTAAGAACATTATGGACATTCTTACCATTAATATGAACCTTAGTATGATTTAAGGATCATACACACTTGTTTAGAGTAACTTTCTAAGGAAGGAATAACATGGACAACTTACATTTCAAGGAGTAGATCCTTTATGAATTGGCGTACTGTTTATGTTCATGTCACTTTAAATCATGCCAAAAGAAAGAAGTAAGTGCCTTAACATACCTTTTATATTCTTCTCAACCTCAGGCTATGCAATTTCACGGCTCTTTAGTCTACAATAAGAGAAATGGCAATCTCGTTATCATTTAAGCGTCGTAACTATTATGTATTGATCACAACCTATTTTACACTAAAACGGACAACCCCTCCCCTATATATACAACTTCACACTAGTCAAAACCATCACAAATAGCCCAACATACCCTTATCACTTCATACACAATACGACAACCATAATAGTGTCAAACAATCCGAAAATGTTATGACGAACGACAAACAAACAATCTTTCCATTATGTGGTATTTCTCCACGCCCTTCCTCCTCTACACTCCATAAAATCAGTAGAAAAAGAGGCAACCCAATACCATCACGAAACCGCCTACAAAATAGTGCCACAAGTTCATCAACCCAAAATAACTTTTCGGTTTACCTAAACATATTTGGACTTGTCTTTTCTTTCAAATTGAGAAACACAACCAACAACACATCATTATACCTATTATCCGATAATCCAGCCATGAATTCAACCAAGAAATAAGTTCACAACCAGCCAACCAGTGCACAAGAACAAACAATATACCATTCTTTCGAAACTAGCTAGGTCTATTCTTTACAATCGAGTTACAACTCGCAAACGCATAGATAACGGAAGGAGAAACATAAACTTACCTTGTACTGAGTACAACCCATAAAACCTAGTATTTTTTCATCATAGATAAATTCCTCAACACGGCAACAACAAGGAGAAAGAGAAAATAGCAAGTTGTCCGGACTTTCCAGCACTAGAATCGCGTCGTAGCATCCGAAATAACCTAGGGTTTGTGTGAGACTTTTGGGGAGAAGTTGCAGGGATTCAGTTAGGTTTCTTGGCCTGAAATATAATGAAATAAATGAGTTAATCAGCCCTTAAAACTACCCTCTTGGCCGACTTGGGGCTTTTAATTGGGACCTTTTCTTTTTGGCAAGTAGGTGATGCACCTACTTGTCACCTACTAGCTGCGCAGTCTTGCGAAAATATGAATATCACTCTACTTCGATGTCGTATGGATGAACGGTTTAATGCATTGAAAACTAGACTCTTATATCGTCAGTTTGGTATGTAGATCATCCCTTGATTCCAAGTATATTGGGAGAAAAGTGCATCTATATTTGACCTAAAGTTCATCAAATTTATGAATGTGACTTGTGTCGACCTTTGCTAACTCTTGTTCCACAACTTGCTTGCCTTCGAAATGTTGAAAACGAATATCATACGACTAAAATAACTTATAGAATAACCTCCTTATCATGTTAAAAACCCTAGTCTCACCATAAAGTACATGTTATAACATTTCAAACTTATCGACTTTCGACGAAACTTATTTTCTTCTGTTCGTTTAGAGTCTAAGATTTCCAACCCTTTTAGTACTTGTTATTTATTATATCAAAGATTTGTAACCTCCAAGATAACAAGATGAAACTTACATTATGTACTTTCAAATATGATCTTATTTTTGAGCTTATATCAATTGGCTTACAACGTGCTAACACGTACGAAAACATGGAATGTAACACTAAGTATTCCAAAACTCTCCAAAACTCCAAATAAATCTTCTCGGCAACTCACAACAGCAGAAACAAACACAAGAAATGCAGTTAATAGTGGATCAAGGTAAATTCTTAAAATGACCGGCCAAATCGTTACAAATTCGATGTCATAAACCTAAGCATGATATCTATCATCAATAAATAGGCTCTTGTAGTATATACAATCAAATAAAATATACGTCAAGAAGAGCACTAACCAAACACAGTATAAAGAATCCTAAAACTACCCCTAAATATGGTATAGTCTTAATTTACGTGTAAATGCTTGTCATCTTGTATAAATGTCACTCAAATTATATAGCATATAACATATAAGTCTAACTTTTGGAAAGATTTTCCATTTTAGAAGTTAGACATGAGACTTATCTTCTTCAAGAACAACTTCAACCCTCAAATAATATTTTTTCTTTGAAATTCTTCTCCAAATATCCCAAATTTATCCAAACAATACTTAAAGAATTCAATCAATACTTTAGGACTCAATTCCAATCCTTTTTTTTAATATTTAAAGAATTTTGAAAAATTAAACAAAAATCAACGCGGACACACATGTCCAGAATAAAAATTGAATACAATATTTGGTAGCTCATGACCTCTCAATTCTACATATATACTTTATTTTAAAATTCAACCTCA
This sequence comes from Nicotiana benthamiana, assembly GCA_034376525.1. Lineage (NCBI taxonomy): Eukaryota > Viridiplantae > Streptophyta > Magnoliopsida > Solanales > Solanaceae > Nicotiana > Nicotiana benthamiana. The sequence continues at coordinate 11,944,310 of CM067338.1, read as the reverse complement.
TATTGGAGATTAAAATCCGAAAAGAAAATAACTACTCTTTATGCCAAAACCCCTTCTCTTTCTTCAAATATCTTGATTTAGGAGTGAAACTCATGGTTATTCAATATCTTAAGTTAAATCCTGAAATTCATGATTATTTAATATTTTAAGTTAAATTCAAGTTAGAATTACTACCTCTAAAGTTGGACTAAACCTTACAAAAATTGCCCCATCCGAAAGTCTAGGTCTCATAAATGATAAAAATGAGTAAAATCTGGAAATGTGGACCTAATATATCGTTGGAGATCATTCCTTATATGAGATCGTGTTTGGGTTCATGCAACATCAAGGCCAACTGGCCTGGCTCCTAAGTAGTCGCTACCACCTTCATGCGGCCGCAATGTACACTCTGATGAACCTATGCGATATCGAATCTCCTCCACACGATTGCGAGGCACAATTCTCTCTCGCTCCAATTAATTTTACATGATTACAGAACTTCTTAATATATCACCAATAAGCAATACAATAACAACAATCCAGTATAATCCCACAGTGAGATTTAGGGAGAGTAGTATGTACGCGGACATTACCTCTACACTGAGGTAGAGAGACTGTTTCCAAATAGACCACCGACATCCTTCCCTCCAAGAACTTCCCACCTTACTCTTGGGGAGACTCAGAACTCACACCCTCTCGGTTGAAAGTGATGGTTGTTTACCATCAGAGCTACTCCTCTTGTCATCACCAATAAACAATATCACTAGATAATCATTCGTACACACCTTACCTTCTTAATTTGTCTTATGAGCGTAAGATGTGCCAAAGTGTAATGCTTCTTGCTTTAATAGCTATACCATTCATTGACAGGACAATGAATTCTCAATTTGTATGAGCAATTTTCTTATCGCGCTTAGAAATATTCTTCGTTTTGTCGTTTATGCCTATTGCACGTAGGGGTTAAAAGAACGAAAGCTGTAATTAATGTCTAAACTTTTGGCATGGAACGTGCAATGCAATACATGGATCATTAAGAAGATAGAGAAAGTTTCAAAGGGAGACAGAAATTCAAGTGTATATATATATATATAATAAACCATAACGACTTAGAAACAACAATATTGTTTATTCATAAAACATGTAACGACCAGTGGAGAAAGTTGAATAATTTGCTACCAAGAAAGACGTTACTCACATGAATCAAACGTACATGAAAAAGGATAGAAAGCCAGCAAGGCAACCGTTGACATCTCCAACCTACCTCACAAGGATAAAGCACTATATATATTCACAAGAAACCTCTTCAAATACACTTTCCTTTTTCTTGCTTTATATCTTCCATTCATAGTATAATTTTTAAAGTTCATTACGTTGACGTCCAAATGCATCCTACCTTGTTTAAAACTTCTCCAATCAAACTTCCCTCTTTTATCAAATCTGTCATATGTAAACCGTTGACTTTATAATCTTTGGACCATTTCCTTTTGTTTTAACCTCATGGCAAACCAAACAAAAATCACAAGCATAACAAGATCATGAATAACACAGCGATAAGCCCTGATCCAAATACCGGTGGGTTCCTCGGGTCGCAAAACATCGGTGGATTTGCGTATGGCATTGGAGTTTCAGTAGGGATATTGTTATTAATTACAACTATCACCTTGACATCTTACTTTTGTACAAGACATCAAACTACTGTGCCCCCACAAAGGACGAGGCAAAGGAATGAAAATATCAACGAGGACGTTCAAGAAGTTGTGGTGGAACTGGGGCTTGATGAGGAAACCCTATTGAGTTATCCAAAGTTATTGTATTCAGAAGCTAAGGTCAATCACAAGGATTCAACAGCGACTTGTTGCTCAATTTGTTTGGCGGATTACAAGAACAGTGACATGTTAAGGCTATTGCCAGATTGTGGGCATTTGTTTCATTTAAAATGCGTAGATCCATGGCTGAGGTTAAATCCAACTTGTCCTGTTTGTAGAACTTCTCCATTGCCAACACCACAATCCACTCCTCTGGCTGAAGTTGTTCCTCTGGCAACAAGACCTATTGGATGAAGTGGCATCAAATTAAAGGCCTTGGTATTTCCTTTTTATGTAAACTGTAGATCAATTTTCTCCTTTCTTCTCCTAAATTTTTATGTATAATATGTCATTGAAAAAGAAAAACGTTCTTCTATATGGCCATTTTTTTTGAGGACTCCTTGAATATGGGTGTTTTTGATACTAAAGAATTTTTTTTTTTTAAAGAAAAAACCGTTTCCAGAAAAAACTTTGTTTCACTACCTAACGTTCTCTAAAAACTTTGTTTCAAATGGACTATGAAAAACATGAGCGAACATTGTAATTGTTTTCCCTTTTGATGGAAGAATTTTTTGATGTTTGATTGTTAAAAATAACTTCTTTTTCGGAAAACATATTTTTCTTTGTATTAATGCTTATAAGTTCTTGCATTGATCTCTGAGTAAATTTTTAATAATAACTAGGTTCACATTGAAATATTTATATATATTTAGTAAAATTTTCAAATATATTTATACTATTTGGATAAAATCCATTTAATTCACGTGAACCCATAGATTTAGAGGTGGATCCGCCCTGCCAAATATCATAATTTACTTCATTTTTCCCTGTTTTTCATGAAGCTAGGTAGAGGTTAGAAATTACAATTATAGATGGTTAAGAAAGATATTTATTTGATATGTCAGTATAAGTAACTCTGAGGCTATACTGAATGCAAGCACAACCACTTTTTCATTTGCGTCTTTTTCATCCTTTTCTGTTATCTCTTTTGGCGTGCAGCTGGTCATAATTTTGTTTTAATTTCATAAATCTTTGCTTCTATGTTATTGTAAAGATTAAAATAAAATGAGATGAGCATGTAGTTCTCCCGAGCTTAAAGCTGCTTGACACAAATGATTAGGCAGTGATAATCCACAAAATTCAGGCAGAGTGATTGAGAACAACAAGCTAAATGAAATTATTTTGAGAAAAAATCAAACTTTTATATTTGTACCCAACTGCCTCAAATTTCGGATTATCCAGAATTTAATGATAATCCACACAGAAAAACAGGTTACAAAAAACATATTTTTGTTTATTCTTGTTCTTCGTTTTTCTCCCTCGTGGGGGAGGGGGGAGGGAGGTTGTTGGTTTTTTCCATGACTTAATTAGTGGCGCAATCTAATTTCAAAATTATTAAGGGTATGTTTAGAAAATTCCGTATAATTATTTGTTTGTGTAATTTTTTTTTTTGTCACTAGTATCATATTTGAAATTGATTGTAAATGTGCAAGTACATAATTAAATAAATAATCAGATTAACCTGTAAATAAGTCTTCTTGTCTGAAAAAATATTTATGTATATAATAAATATTAATTATTATTTTGTATTAAAATACATATTTCTTATAAGAAAATATATTAAAAATTATGACATACTCAATAATGTTATAAACAATAATTTCCATATAAATAATATTATAACTTAAAAGAGAACAATGAAATTTCCAATAGCAAATTAAAATTCTTTACCAACAAATGTGAATATTAAAAAAAAAAGGCAAAATACCTTAAACCACCCCTAAACTTGGCTCAGATTATTAGTATCCTTCTTGAACTATGCTAGGTCATAATTACCTCCTTCAACTTGGCTTTTTGAGGGCCATTACCCCCTAGACGCCGATGTGGTAACAAGTGTGGGTGCACTCCCATGTGAATTTTTCTGTTTATGCGATTCTTTTTTGAAAAATAAAATATTTTTTACCATATTAAGAATATTGCTTTTTTAGATGATTTTTTTGAATAAAATTTATAATAAAACTTGAATATAACTATATTATTTAGGCTAAATATTTTTTTTGGTTAAAATTAATAATGTTTTAGTTAATTGTTTTTTGAATTTGACCAGAAAATAAAATTTATACGATTAAAATAAATAGATAAAACATCTAAAAAGTTATAAAAAAATGTAGTTGAAATAAATAGTCATTACATCAAAAGACAAAATAAAAAGAATGTACAGTTGCACTTGTAAGTTCTTGCAATTGTACACTCTTTTTATTTCTTCTTTTGATGCAATGAGTATTTATTTTCAATTGTGTATTTTTACCTTTTTAGGTAAAATTTGTAAAAATAAAATAAAAATTAGAGCTCCGTAATTTACAGCTATATAAAAAATTATAGCCAAATAATTAGTTTCAAACTATGTATTTTTATAATTTTTTTGATGCCTTGATTATTTATTTGAATTGTATAAATCTTTATTTTCAGGTCAAATTCAAAAAAAAGTTAACTAAAATTTTATTCTTTTTTTGCTAAAGAAATAGCCTATATAATGTAGTTCTATCCATGTTTTATTATAATTTGTATCGAAAAAAATTATCTAAAAGGTATTATTCTTAAAAGGGTAAAAAAATATTTTATTTTTTAAAAAATGCCACATAGAAAGAAAAATTCATATGGCAGGTGAATGCACCCACAATTTTTGCGGCATCAGCTTCTAGAAGGTAGTGGCTCTCAAAAAGCCAAGTTGAGACGGGTAATTTTTTTTTTGAATAAAAAGCTTCCATTTCATTTCGTCAAAAAAGTATACTTATAAAGCATAGATGCTGACCATCTATTCTCGTATGCTATACACAATCACTACCCTATTATCATTCTATGAAAAAAATAAAACACACTATGATAATATGTGTGATACAACTATCGTGAATAAAGTCTATCTCATTTAAAACTAGTGAAAATGATCTAAGCTATGCAGGTCAGCCCTCCATTATTCCTTGAAGCCCCTCTGCAATGAAGATGGACTACGATTTCCTTGCATACAGTGTCACTCATCAACATGCCTCCATGGAATCTCAATTTATTCCGCTCCCTCCATATCGTCGGCACCAGAATCCGAAATAGGCATGCTGTAATTTCAGCTAAGCCATTTCTTCTCTTCGCTAGCTTACTAATCCACGCACATTCCTCCTGCCAGTCAGCAATGGTACACTTATGGCCCAACCAGTTGAGGAGTCGATACCAGATCTCTTTGGTTTTCAGACAGTAAAAGAATAGATGCTCGAATGTTCTCGATACAACCCACAGAAAGTGCAATCTTACGGAACCACAATATTTAGCATTTGAAGTCGATCTACAGTTACAAGTCGCTTATGTAAAGCCAGCCAAAGTATAAACTTATACCTGGGATGTAGTTGAGGCTGTAATATGATTGATTTCCACTGGACCTTGCTGCATTGAGGAAGAAGCTGTCTGTATAGCTTGTTAATGCTGAAGGACTCTCCCTGTTGTACCTGCCTCAACCTGTTATCCAGATTTCCACCAAGTGTTGCAACACCATTAATCAGACTCCTCGATTCAAAGATTTTCCTGATTGCCCTGGCAGCAGCCCTAGGCACCAACATGTCTTCAAAACATTGGTTCTTGATATAGAAAGTATGAACCCACTTTATCCATAGACTGTCCTTCTTCTTAGTCAATGCCCACAAATGCTTGACCACAGCAGCTTTGTTTCATTTAGCTAGGTCTAAAACATTCAGAGCCCCTGCACTGTAAGGCAAGCACATAGTGTCTCATGCAATCAGGGCCTTTCTTGAGACTGTGGCAGCACCAGTCCACGGATAGGATCTGCAGATGGCCTCTGTCATCTTCAAAATCTTTTTGGGCAGTAAGAAAATCTGGGACCAGTAGGCTTGAATACCAAACAAGAAAAATTTTATCATTTGAAGCCGACCAGCGTAAGATAGGAGCCTTGACGACTAACAGTTAACTTTCTGTGTAATTTTCTCCACCAGTGGCCAGCATTGTGCAATAGACAGCTTCTTCGAGTCCAGAGGCATCCCCAAGTACTTGAAAGGGAGATTGCCTTCTGGAAATCCCAGTATCTGCAGTATCTGCTGTTTCTGCCAGTTGTTCACACCTGCTAAGTACACTGCACTCTTGTCCACATTTGCATGAATGCCAGAGACCTTAGAGAACTCCTGAAGAATCTATTTCAGTAGACTGACTGATTAAATATCAGCCTTGCAGAACAAGAGGAGATCATCCGCAAAACAAACATGTGCTACCCCCAACTTCTTGCAATTAAGATGGAAACTGAAGTCTTTCCTCATCATCACTTGCACAAGCTGTCTAAGATCGAATATAATTCGAAAAAGGTACTAATAATTTAAGCAAAATTTAGAAGTGATTTAAGGTATTTTGTCAAAACAAAAAAAATGATAAATGAGAGGTACGAAACAAAAAGATAACATATGAGTTAGAATTTCTACCCTTAGTTGTTATTGTTTTGATAAGCTGTATAAGGGTCCAGGCTAGAGGATAGGATGCTCTGTTAAACTTAGAGTCTGGCCAAGGAATTTTTATTTCCTTGTAAATATTTTCCATTGATATATAAATTTTAATTTATATCTATGTATGCTATAAATTTTTAACAAAATATCGTTCATCTTTTTTATTCTTTCAAAACAAATTTCACACTAAATAAAATAGTTATTTAATAAATTTTCTAATAAACAGGATTATAAAATCAATTAAACTTTGTACATTATTTTTCTAATATTAAATTCTAAATCAAGTAAAATTTTGCATACTAAAAATCCTTGTCTAAACTCTAAATTTTTATATAATGAAGCCTAATGTCTGCTATAAACATGAAAAAACTAAACGAAATTTCCTTTTTTGAGAAAAAGAAAACTTACGACTCAAAATAGGTTGTAGATTGCTTCGTTGGCCAATGAAATATCATTTTTTATGTCCTAAATTTAGAATAAAATATTCAACTTTGAAATAATCTTTTCTTTCTTTATTTACATTTACAAAAGTAAAAAAAAGAACAACAAGCTCAAACAATTAATATTCTTTAGTTACAATTAGTGCAAACAAGTGTTAAGCAAAATTATAATTATAATACTATTTAGAACATGTTATGAAATAATATAAGAACAAGAACAATAATACAAGAACAAGAACAATAGAGAGAAAAGTAGAGAGAGGAGTATTCTTATTGATACTTTGGGATGGTTTACAATGGAATAGAACCCCTTTATTTATAGGGAGGTGGTGACTTAGCCACCAAGAAGTAAATCCTAGAATCTCTCTAAATATGGACATTCACCTAAAATAGAATATTTTATAACACTCCCCCTTGAATGTCTATTCAATAATGTGCCTTGTTAAAACCTTAACTAAAACAAAATCCAATGGGAAAAAAATTAAAGAAAAGGAAAAAGAGTACACATGTTTGAATATGTGCCTATTGGTTGCCTCGTTAAAAACCTTGCAAGGAAAACCCATTGGGACAAAACCTTGTAAGGGAAAAAGAGTGCAACGCGCATTAACTCCCCCTGAAAAGAGCATCAACTCATATCCTTGAGTCTTCGCATTCCGATCTTGTGAACCAGCTTCTTGAAAGTTGACGTTGGTAGAGATTTTGTGAACAAATCAGCCATATTATCGCTTGAACGAATCTGTTGCACATTGATATCACCATTCTTTTGAAGATCATGTGTGAAAAATAACTTTGGTGAAATATGCTTTGTTCTATCTCCTTTTATGAATCCTCCCTTCAATTGAGCTATACATGCTGCATTGTCTTCATACAAAGTCGTAGCTAGTTTGTTACACTTCAAACCACATTTGTCTTGAATATGATGTATTATAGACCTCAACCACACACACTCCCGACTTGCTTCATGAATAGCGATTATCTCGGCATGATTAGATGAAGTAGCCACAATTGATTGCTTAGTCGATCGCCACGATATGGCGGTGCCTCCACAGGTAAACACATAACCCGTTTGAGATCGAGCCTTGTGTGGGTCGGATAAATATCCATCATCAGCATAACTAACAAGAACAGGACTGCAATTGTTGCAATAAAATAAGCTCATATCGGTAGTCTCTTTTAGGTGCCGCAATATATGTTTGATCCCATTCCAATGTCTCCTTGTGGGAGCCGAGCTATACCTTGCTAAGACATTAACTGAAAAGGTTATGTCAGGCCTTGTAGTATTTGCAAGATACATTAGTGCGCCAATTGCACTAAGATATGGTACTTCAGGACCAAGTAGCTCTTCATTCCTTTCTTGCGGTCGGAATGGATCTTTATTCACATCAAGTGATCGAACAACCATCGGAGTACCTAAAGGATATGCTCCATCCATGTAAAACCGTTTCAGTACATTTTCTATATAGGTAGATTGATGAACAAAAATTCTAATTGCCAAATATTCAATTTGCAAACCAAGACATAAATTTGTCTTTCCGAGATCTTTCATCTCGAATTCATTCTTTAGATAATCAATTGCCTTTTGGAGTTCTATGGGGGTTCCAATAAGGTTTATGTCATAGACATATACGGCAAGTACAACAAATTTCGATGTTGTTTTCTTTATTAAAACACACGGGCAAATGGCATCATTTATATAGCCTTCTTTTAATAAATACTCACTAAGACGATTATACCACATTTGTCCTAATTTCTTTAGACCATACAAGGATCTTTGCAATTTGATTGAAAACATTTCCCGGGACTTTGAATTATGAGCGTTTGGCATTTTGAGTCCATCGGGAATTTTCATGTATATCTCATTATCCAGTGAGCCATAAAGATAGGCAGTAACCACATCCATTAAATGCATGTCAAGCTTTTCAAGGACAGCAAAACTAATGAGATAACGAAAGGTTATGGCATCCATTACAAGCGAATATGTCTCTTCATAATCGACACCAGGCCTTTGAGAAAATCCTTGTGCAACAAGGCGTGCCTTATATCTTTGTACCTCGTTTTTCTCATTTCTCTTGCGTACAAAGACCCATTTATAGCCAACAGGCTTAACACCATTAGGTGTTTCAACTATAGGGCCAAAAACTTTACGTTTTGCCAGTGAATTCAATTCTGATTGGATTGCTTCTTGCCATTTTGGCCAATCATGTCTTTTTCGACATTCTCCAACAGATTGAGGTTCAAGATCCTCACTTTCTTGCATAATGCTAGATGCGACATTAAAAGCAAAGACATAATCCACCACTATATCCACTCGATTAAAATTTGCCTCAATATCGATTGGATTTATTGATAGTTCCTTATTTTCTTGAGTCTCGGGCTCAATGGATTCTTCATGAATCTCAGAATTTATTAAATCATGAATTTCCTCATGATATTCTTTCGTAGTGTCATTTTGATCGTTTGCTTTCCTCTTTCTAGGATTTCGATCTTTGGAACCTAATGGCCTGCCACGCTTCAGGCGTGCATTCGACTCATTGGATAAGACACTAGATGATTGTCCAACAGGGACATCAATATGGATTGGAACATTCTCTGCGGGGATGTGGGATTTTGTTATCCTTTTCAAGTCCGTAAATGCGTCAGACATTTGATTTGCTATTCTTTGCAAATGGATAATCTTTTGCACCTCTTTTTCACAAATAGAGGTATGTGAATTAAGATGAGATAATGATGCATTTTCCCACAAAATTTCCCGTTTGGTTTCACCAACTTCTCCCCCTAATTTTGGGAAAAGTGTCTCATCAAATTGATAGTCTGCAAATCGTGCAGTGAACAAATCCCCTGTCAATGTTTCGAGGTAGAGAATAATGGAGGGCGATTCAAACCCAACATGTATTCCTAACCTTCTTTGCGGACCCATTTTGGTGCGGTATGGCGGTGCTATAGGCACATATACTGCGCATCCAAAGATTCTTAAATGGGATATATTGGGTTCATGACCCAAAACCAATTGCAACGGGGAGTATTTGTGATAATTCGTCGGTCTGAGATGAATTAGCATTGATGCATGCAAAATGGCGTGACCCCATACCGAAGTGGGCAGCCTCGTTTTCATGAGTAATGGTTTGCAATCAACTGCAGGCGTTTAATTAAAGATTCTGCAAGACCGTTTTGAGTGTGAACATGAGCTACAGAATGTTCCACTTTTATCCCAATTGATAAGCAATAATCATTAAATGCTTGGGATGAAAACTCAGCAGCATTATCCAGTCTAATAGACTTGATTGGATTATCAGGAAATTGTGCTCGTAGTCGAATTATTTGTGCCATTAGTTTTGCAAACGCAAGGTTGCGTGATGACAACAGGCACACATGAGACCATCTACAGGATGCGTCTATTAAGACCATAAAATATCAAAAGGACCCACTAGGTGGGCGAATAGGTCCACAAATGTCCCCTTGTATACGTTCCAAAAACGTAGGTGACTCAGTCCCAACCTTTGTTGGTGATGGTCTAATAATTAACTTGCCTTGATAACAAGAAGTGCAAGAAAATTCATTATTTAAAAGAATCTTGAAATTCTTTAACGGATGCCCATATGAGCTTTCTATAATCCGTCTCATCATGATTGATCCAGGGTGTCCCAATCGATCATGCCAAAGTACAAAAGTATTGGAATCAGTAACCTTTTGGTTTACTGTTGAATGTGCCTCAATTGCACTAATTTTTGTCCAATACAGGCCACAAGATAAAGACGGTAATTTCTCAATAACCCTCTTTTGGCCAGAGACATTCTTTGTAATGATGAGATATTCAAGATTATTCTCATCTATTGTCTCAATATGATAGCCATTCCGGCGTATATCTTTAAAACTCAACAAGTTTCTCTTAGACTTGGAGGAGAACATTGCATTCTCTATGATAAACATTGTTCCTCTAGGCAGAGTTATAATTGCTCTTCCGGAGCCTTCAATCAATTTACTACTACCAGAGATTGTAGTAACATCTGCCTTACACATACTTAGTTGAGAAAAATATTTCTTTTCTTTGAGTATCGTATGTGTAGTACTTGAATCAACTAAACAAATATTTTTGACAGTTGGACATTGATCCAAGATTCCTTTGTGAGATATCCATATTTGCTTTCCCATGGTTTGACATACAAAAGAAATACACGAACATGAGAATAAATAAATTCAATCCGTTTGTTTCACATTTAAACAATATTTTCAAAATCTGCTGAGGTTAGTCGATTAACTTAGTTGATAGTCGACTATCTTGGGAAGCAGTCATTAGGTTAGTCGACTAACTAAATCATATAGTCGACTATCTTGCCTTGCGAAAAAGTCCAGTTTTAATGCGAAATATTAGTTAGTCGACTAACTAAGTTGATAGTCGACTAACTTAGTAAACACTCATCAGGTTAGTCGACTAACTAAATCAGATAGTCGACTAACTTAGCTTGCGGAAAAGTCCAGTTTTAATGCGAAATATTAGATAATCGACTAACTGTTAGGTTAATCGATTAACTCTACCGGAAAATAAAAATATCTTTGAAATTTAAGCATATTGAAACATTCTAAAGAACTAATACTAACATTATATCATAAACTAACTAATACGAGCTGATACTAATGACTATTAGTTTATTCACTAACTAATACAAATAAGTAAAATAAAATCAAACAATTCCATCTTCCTTCATCACGGATCCATCACCGATTAAGTGGCCTATTTTCCCCTCGGGTTGCTCAAAGAGTCTGCCACATCCAGGTGGGTGATGTCAAAATTGTCGTCAGAGACAAAATTTGTTTCAGGGCCTTTATTCTTTAGAGATGCTTGATAAAGATCAACCAAATATCTTGGTACACGGCAAGCTTTTGACCAGTGCCCTTTTCCACCGCAACGATAATATATAGTTTCTGAACTATTTGCCTTTGTGCTGCTTTTGGTGGTTATATCTCTTTGGGGGTGACGGACATCAGGGAAATTTCTTCCTTGTCTACGTCCACGGCCATGACCCCGATTACGACCACGACCATGATTAAAGCCATAGCCTTTTCCATGCTTGGCATAATGAGAATACACCTTATCTGCTTCAGGCAATGGTGTAGACCCAGTGGGTCGATTTTCGTGATTTCTCATGAGCAGGTCATTGTTTCGCTCAGCCACAAGGAGAAGAGAAATCAGTTCAGAGTACTTTTTGAAACCTTTCTCTCTGTACTGTTGTTGCAGTACCATATTGGAGGCATGAAACGTTGTAAACGTTTTTTCAAGCATATCATAATCAGAGGTATTATTTCTACAGAGTTTCAATTTAGAAGTAATTCTGAACATTGCAGAATTATATTCAGAAACAGACTTAAAGTCTTGGAGCCTCAGATGAGCCAATCATATCGTACTTGTGGCAGAGTGACCAACTTCAGGTTGTCATATCTCTCCTTTAAGCCTTTCCACAAGATGAGTGGATCTTTGACTGTGAGATATTCAATTTTCAAACCTTCATCAAGGTGATGGCGCAAGAAAATCAAGGCCTTAGCACAGTCTTGGGTGGATGCTTTATCTCTGTCTTTAATGGCGTCTCCAAGACCCATAGCATCTAAGTGGATTTCAGCATCCAACACCTATGTCATATAGTTCTTGCCCGAAATTTCAAGGGCAACGAACTTTCTTTTCATAATATCAGACATAATTAAAACCAAATTCGGAAAAAGGGAAATACCTTAATTTTCTCAAAAGGATTCTTGAGACGGTAGAGTCTCGTGCTGATAACGTGTTATGAAATAATATAAGAACAAGAACAATAATACACGAACAAGAACAATAGAGAGAAAAGTAGAGAGAGGAGTATTCTTATTGATACTTTGGGATGGTTTACAATGGAATAGAACCCCTTTATTTATAGGGAGGTGGTGACTTAACCACCAAGAAGTAAACCCTAGAATCTCTCTAAATATGGACATTCACCTAAAATAGAATATTTTATAACAGAACATTATTTTATGTCAATTTATTAGGAAGCTACGCATGAAAACCCAATCAAAGCTAACGATAATACTAGAGGAATAAATGAATTTAAATGGACTTCATTTTCTAATTTCTCATGTAATTCAATGAGAATATCTGTCATATCTACTTTTGAAATTCTAAATTTCTAATACAATTAAATTCTAGCTTTCCAAATATCATTTTTGTATAATATTTTTAAAATTACACTGACAAATAATAAGACAATTTACTAACAAAATATTTAAGAATATAAAAGACAAAGAGAGAAAGAAAAATGGTTGAGAGTTTTATAAACACAAAAAATTCAAAACAAAACATTTTTGAATTTCAAAAATGAGAGTAGAGTATATATTCTAGATAATTTATCGTGAATTATTATTATTATTATTATTATTATTATTATTATTATTATTACTATTATTATTATTATTATTATTATTTGCATTTATTCCAAAAAATGGAAACATTTCCTATATTAAGTTAATAGTTGTAATATAGTAACTCAAAATCAGTTATTTTAGACTTTACATTGTCACATATTATTTTTTTTCTACTAGCTATAAAGCCAGAGTCATCACTTATCAAGACCAAAAGATTTAATTTTTCAAATTATTTGACTTATCTTTATACTAAAAGTATTTTAATTTTTTTAAGTATTAGAATGTAGAAATAACAATAATTTTCATAAGACATATTTATAAAGAATATCACAAATTACAATTAAGTATATGCAAACTTCTGTAGGGAAGATTTTTCCTTTATTAAGCTAACAAAATGGGATCAACGGTTATAAATTTTCAAAGAACCAACAATTTTTCTTTAATTTTTATTTCATAAATCAAATATATTATTCGATAACATTTACATTATTTTTAAAATTATATATTCAATAATATGGGTACTCGCACAAAGCGCGTACCCTAAAATTAGTTACTAATAAAACATAGTTTTTTCATATTTAATATTTATTCTAAAGATTAGAATACAAAACTAGTAAAATATGAATTATTATTTTTAACAAGTCTTTCTCATAAGAAATCATTATAAAAAATATGTATCCGATTTGAGACAATATTATTGGTGGAGAACAATGAAGAAGGATATTTCGGGATTTGTAGCTCGGTTCCTCAATTGTCAGCAGGTGAAATATGAGCATCAAAGACCGGGTGGCTTGCTTCAGCAGATAGATATTCCAGAGTGGAAGTGGGAGAGGATCACCATGGACTTTGTAGTTAAGCTCACATGGACTTTGAAGAAGTTCGATTCTATTTAGGTGGTTGTGGATCGGCTAACCAAGTCCGTGCACTTCATTCCTGTCTGTACTACCTATCCCTCGAAATGGTTAATGGAGATTTATATCCAAGAGGTTGTTCGCCTGCATGGGGTTCCAGATTATATCATTTCAGATAGGGGTACTCAGTTTACTTCACAGTTTTAGAGGGTCCTGTAGCGAGAGTGGGGTACTCAGGTTGAGTTGAGGACAGCTTTTCACCCTCAGACGGACGACAGTATGAGCACACTATTCAGATATTAGTGGACATGTTGCACGCTTGTGTCATTGAGTTTGGAGGGTCATGGGATGAGTTTCAACCGCTCGCGGAGTTTTCCTACAAGAGCAGTTATCAGTAGAGTATTCAGATGGCTCCATATAAGGCTTTGTATGGGAGACGGTGTAGATCTACAGTTGGTTTGTTTGAGCCGAGTGAGGCTAGGCTACAGACTTGGTCCAGGATGCTTTAGACAAGGTGAAGGTGATTCAGGAGCGGCTTCGTACAGTGCAGTTGAGGCAAAAAAGTTATGCTGACAAAAAGGTTCGTGATGTGTCTTACATGGTTGGGGAGAAGGTTCTACTGAAGTTTTGCCTATGAAGGATTTTATGAGATTTGGGAAGAAGAATAAATTGAGTCCTCGGTTTATTGGGGCTTTTGAGGTGCTTCAGAGGATCGCGGGGTGGCTTACGAGCTCGCTTTCCCACCCATCTTGTCAATTGTGCATCCACTATTTCATTTTTCTATGGTCCGAAAGTATATTAGTGATATGTCTCATGTTTTGGATTTCAGCATAGTTCAGTTAGAGGGAGATTTAACTTATGATGTAGAGTCAGTGGCTATTTTGGAGCGCCAGGTTCAAAAGTTGAGATCAAAGGATATAGCTTCACTGAAAGTGCAGTGGAGAGTTCGGCCCATGGAGGAGGCAACCTGGGAGACCGAGCGGGAGTTGTGGAGCAAATATCCTTACCTATTTGAGCCTTCAAGTATGTTTCCTGACTCTTTCTAGGACGAATATTTGTTTAAGAAGGGGAGGATGTAATGACCGGGCCAGTCCTTTCGTGAGTTACTACTAAGTTTCCCTATTTCTGCTTCTTTATGTCATGTTCAGCAGTATGATGTTGTATCATGTTGGTTAGTTTTGGTTTGGGTGCATTTGTAGAGAAATGAGACACTTAGTCTTTTTGAGTACGCTTGAGTTGGAAAATTCAACCGGATGTTGACTTACGTGAAAAAGGCATCGGATGTGAATTTCGATGGTTCGGATAGCTTTGTTAGGTGATTTTGGGACTTAGGATTGTGATCAGAATGCGTTTTGGAGGTCCGGAGTAGATTTAGGTTTGAATTGACGAAAGTGAAATTTTGGCATTTTCCAGTTGGTAGTAGAAATTTTGATATATGGGTCAGAATGGAATTCAGGAAATTGGAGTAGGTCCCTTGTGTCATTTGGAACGTGTTTGCAAAATTTTAGGCCATTCGGACGAGGTTTGATATGTTTTTTGTTCGCAAAGGGAAATTGGAAGTTTTAGAATTTCTTAGACTTGAATCCGATGATGATTTAATGTATTAATATTATTTTGAGCATTTTGAAGGTTGGAACAAGTTTGAATGATGTTATGGGCATGTTTGGTTGAGATCCCGAGGGTCGCGGGTGAGTTTCAGGAGGTTAACGAACCAAATCCTTATTTTGGAAAGTAGCAGATTTTTGGTATTTCGTTGTAGAAAAAATTTTCTTCGCGTTCGTGAAGGTATGGCTAGCAAAAGTACGCGAACGCAAAAAGTTGTGTGAGTTGGCGAAGGTATAGCCAGTCAAACGTACGTGAACACGAGAAGTTGGATGCGTTCGCGAAGAGTAAAGTGGAGCAGCTAGGTCCCCTGGTAGTTGTTTATCGCATTTGCATAGGTGATGTCGCATTCGCGATGGCTTGGAAGTTGGAGGCATCACATTCGCGAAAGAGGATTTTTGGTCAATGTTTTACCTGTTAATTTTGTTGAAACACGTTCTCAAGTCGCTAAACTAAACGTGTGTTCATATTTGTAGGTTTTGATAAATGACAAACCGACATGAACGGAACATTGACATATGCCGAAGTCCAAGCACAAGAGAAACAAAGATCAAGATTAAGTAAAGCAACAAAGTTATACATTAGTCGTTCTATAATTGTGATCTTGATCCGACAATTGATTGAAGACTTGGCTTCTCTCGTAAAGTCATTTTTATCAAACCATGCATCTTTAATTTAAAGCAAAATGATTTTCAAACATTTCATTTTAACCAAAATGAATTCTAAACATGTCTTTCAAATCTGGACAAACAAAATCGATTATGTACTTTATGATAATCGATTATGTTAAAGCAGTGTACACCAGATTTTACAAAGCTGTAAGATAATCGATTATGTACCTTATGATAATCGATTATGTTAAGGCAGTGTACACCAAATTCTACAAAGCTGCAAGAAAATCGATTATGTACCTTATGATAATCGATTATGTTAAGGCAGTGTTCACCAGATTTTTCAAAGCTACAAGATAATCGATTATGTGCCTTAGACTAATCGATTATGTTGAGACAGTGAGCATCAGATTTTACAAAGTAGCAAAATAATCGATTATGGCTTTTCTGGTAATCGATTATATTAAAGACCGTTGCCAAAGTATTTTCAAACACTGAAAGATAATCGATTATGCAGAATCAGATAATCGATTATCCTAGCACAAAATCAGCAATTTGTGATTGGCAATTAAGCAACGGTTTTGGGTGTTTTGAGCACTATAAATACAACTCAAATTCACTCTTCTAAGCACAACAACTGACTACATTCTTGCTAAAGCTTACATACTCTCTTTGCAATCATTTTATATTCATTTCATAAGTTTTTGAGAGCCAAACTCTTGACGAAGTTGTTGTGTTCTTGAGCGTATTACTTTTACTCATATCTACTCTATAAAGAGAGTCTTGTCTTGAGTGCTAAGTGTTTGTACACACTTGAAGGGATATTCTAATCCCTTGTTGTTAGAAGGAAAAGCAGTTCCTTGGTTTGAAGTCTTGAGGTGCGGTATCCTCGAGCAGGTTGAAGTCTTGTAGAGTGTATATTTACGAGCAAGTGTAACGGTTTGTTAGGCACCCGTAAGCTTAACAAAGTTAGTGTAAAACTCGAGAGAGTCTCTCGGGGACGGGACTAACCACACGTTGTGGTGAACCAGGATAAAATTCGGTGTGTTCTCTCCTTATCTTTTTAATTACTGCACTTACGTTATTCCTGCAATTTTTAATTCCGCAAATTTACATTGTTTTTTATTATAACGCTATTCACCCCCCCTCTAGCGTTAAGCGTATATTCTAACAATTGGTATCAGAGCCTAACTCTCTGAAAGACTTAACAGTTTGAGAGAAACAATCCATGGCTTATACTCGTAACATGGACAATGCTTCACAAGGCCACCACTCTTTGATGGCACAAATTATACTTACTGGAAGGAGAGGATGAGGATTTTTATTCAATCAAACAACTTCCAATTATGGAAAATCATAAAGAATGGAGAACAACTTCCAACTAAAAAGGTTGGAGATGAACTCATCCCAAAGTCGGAAGACGAATACGATATGGACGATATCAGAAAGGTGGAATATAATGCAAAGGCCATCAACATGCTATTTTGTGTTGTAAATCCCGATGACTATCGGAAAATCTCATGTTGCACCACGGCTAAGCAAATGTGGGATAAATTGGAGATCACCTACGAAGGCACGGACCAGGTAAGAGAAGCTAAAATAGATTTTCTAACCCACGAATATGAACTTTTTCATATGAAGGAAAGCGAGAAGATAGACGATATGTTCGAACGATTTTCAAAATCGTTAATGATCTTCATGCTATCAAGAAGACTTTCACGAATAGGGAGCTTGTCCGTAAAATTCTTCGAAGTCTCACTCCGGAATGGCGCTCCAAAGCCGACGTATTCAAGAGTCAATCGGCATCCCAAATGTCACAATCGACGGGCTTAGAGGTAATCTCAAAACCTATGAATCTACTATTCTTAACCCTCCTTTGGATGATCAAAGGAAGCGAAGAATCGCCCTCAAGGCAAGCACGACTCAACCTCAAAATGATGAGGATTCAAGCGACGAAGATAACGAGTTCGGACTCGTTATTAGGAAATTTCACAAGTTCATGCGAAAGGAGTTTGAACGAAAAGGTAAGCGACAAGGAGACCAATTAAAGTGCTATGGATATGGAGAAATCGGGCACATAAAATCAAATTGTCCAAATACCAAAAAGGAGAAGAAACCCGTCAAAAAACAAAGAGCATACATCTCTTGGGGAGGCGACTCCGGAGACGAATCAAGTGATGGAGAAGGAAACGAGACCGCAAACTTGTGTCTTATGGCACACGAAGAAACTCAAAATGAGGTATGTACTTCTTCTAAGAACTACTTCACTTTAGAAGAAATGCAAGATGCATTTGATGAGTTGTATAAAGAGTTTATTAGCGCTTCTAAATCTATAAAAAATTTAGGAAAACAATTTTCTTCAAAAGAAAAGGATTTTGAAAAACTTACTCTTGAAAATGAGAAATTAAAAGAGGAAAACAAGTTTTATGGCAAAAGAAGTGCCGATAAACCCGAAAGCTCAAATAAGGATTGTACTTCTTGCAAATCTCTAAAGGAAGAAGTAGAAAGTCTTAGAAGCACTTTGCA
This sequence comes from Nicotiana benthamiana, assembly GCA_034376525.1. Taxonomy (NCBI): domain Eukaryota; kingdom Viridiplantae; phylum Streptophyta; class Magnoliopsida; order Solanales; family Solanaceae; genus Nicotiana; species Nicotiana benthamiana. The sequence goes on along the minus strand of CM067338.1, from coordinate 11,925,616 downwards.
CAAATTCAATTCTTCACACAAAAATCTCAATGAAGTGCTTGTAAATTTGAAATCCACTAAGCACGGTATAGGCTTTAAACACGAGCCAAAAGAAAAAGTTGAGTCCATTTCTAAACCACCTAAGACTCAACTTAGGCAAAATAAAATAAATGTCAACACTCAACCTAGAAATTTTAATCCTAGAATTGCAACTCATCCTAGAACAAATGCTACAAGAAATAGTGGCATGTATAGACCACCTAGACAAGATTTTCAAAAATCACATCAAAACTATATTCCTAACAATAGAGTAAATACTAGAAGAAATATTGGCATGTATAGACCACCTAGACAAGATTTTCGAAAACTACATCAAAACTATATTCCTAAAAATAGAGTGAATAAATTTAGACCTCTAAATTATTATCATCCTAGAAGAATGCACAATCCAAATGTCATTTGTCATTATTGCAACAAAATTGGACATATTGCTCCCGCATGCTTCACTAGACATAGACATTTCACTGCAGGACAATCACACCAATATGTTGCACCTAACGCACAAGGACCCAAAATGGCTTGGGTACCAAAATCTCATTAATTTGTTTTGTAGGTGTGTTTGAAGGGATCAAGTGTACTTTGGTACCTTGATAGTGGATGCTCCAAACATATGACCGGGGATGCATCAAAATTCCTTCAACTAAAACCCACGGATGGAGGAAATGTTATTTTTGGAGACAATAACAAAGGAAAGATTATCGGCATTGGATCCGTCGGTAAGGACGAATCCTCCTCCATTAAGCATATTTTGCTAGTTAAAGGTCTTAAACATAATCTCTTGAGCATAAGTCAATTATGTGACAAGGGAAATCTTGTATTGTTTGACTCGGAAGAATGCTTAGTTATCCGTCGTAGTGATTTTAAAATTATTCTTCGTGGTATTAGAATGGATAATATCTATATGGTTGATCTTGAAAATTCTTCATCAAGTTATGTGAATTGTCTTTTGAGTAAAGAAGACGACATGTGGTTATGGCATCGTAGAGTAGCTCATGTAAATATGAATCTTTTAAACAAACTAGTTTCACAAGATTTAGTAATTGGTCTTCCAAACATGAAATTTGAAAAAGATTCTACTTGTGATTCATGTCAAAAAGGGAAACAAACAAAAGCCTCTTTTAAATCCAAAAATGTTGTTTCAACCACTAGACCCTTACAACTTCTTCACATGGATCTTTTTGGACCATCTCGTGTTGAAAGTCTTGGTGGAAATCTTTATGCTTTTGTAATTGTTGATGACTACTCTAGATTCACATGGACGTTATTTCTTGCTCATAAAAGTGATGCCTTTCATGCTTTCAAAAGTTTTCTTAAACGTGTTCAAAATGAAAAGAATACAACCATCACTTCCATAAGAAGCGATCACGGGGGAGAGTTCGATCACAATCTCTTTGCGGATTTTTGTGACGAACTCGGTATTGAACATACCTTTTCGGCTCCACGTACACCACAACAAAATGGAGTGGGAGAACGTAAAAATCGATGTCGCGAAGAGATGGCTAGAACCATGCTCGATGAGGCCAAATTTCCCAAATATTTTTGGGCGGATGCCGTGAGTACCGCAAGCTATGTTTTAAACAGAGCTATAATTAGACCGATACTCATGAAAACTCCCTATGAACTCTATAAGGGAAGGAAACCAAATCTTTCCCATCTTAGAGTCTTCGGTTGTAAATGTTTTATTCACAACAACGGAAAAGATAACTTGGGAAAATTTGATGCGAAATCTGATGAAGGAATTTTTCTTGGTTACTCATCACATAGCAAAGCATATAGAGTGTTTAATAATCGAACCAAAACTGTTGAGGAATCTCCTCATGTAGTATTTTGTTAAAATGATGCTCGCTTGGCGAGAAGGATTCTTGTGTTGATCTTGCAGATGCTTTAAAGAAAATCAATCTTCAAGACGAAGTACAAAAGGAGGATCCAAAGGAAGTTCAAGATGAAGTCATGGAACAACCTTCGAAAGAAGTACCACCACAAGAAGAAGAATCGATGATGCCTAAGGCTTGGAGGACGTCTAAAGACCATCCTCTTGACATGGTAATTGGCAACATCGAGAAAGGGGTAAGTACACGAAACCTTCTTAAAGATACTGTAGGACATATGGCTTTTGTTTCACAAATAGAACCTAAAACCATTTCTGAAGCAATTGGGGATGAGCATTGGACCTTGGCAATGCAAGAGGAGCTTAACCAATTCAAACATAATGATGTTTGGGAATTGGTGCCAAGACCCGATAATCATACCATAATTGGCACGAAATGGGTTTTTCGGAATAAATTAGATGAAAATGGTATAATCACTAGAAAAAAAGCTAGGCTAGTTGCTAAGGGATACAATCAAGAAAAAGGCATTGATTATGAAGAAACCTATGCACCCGTTGCACGCCTAGAAGCCATTCGTTTATTACTTGCTTTTTCATCATCTATGAATTTCAAATTATTTCAAATGGATGTCAAAAGTGCCTTCCTCAATGGGTTTATTCAAGAGGAAGTGTATGTTGAGCAACCCCCGGGCTTTGAAGATTTTACATCTCCCGACCATGTCTTCAAGCTTAAGAAAGCTTTATATGGTCTTAAACAAGCTCCTCGAGCTTGGTATGAACGTCTAAGTAAATTTCTCTTAGACAATGAGTTTGAAAGGGGGAAAGTTGACACCACACTTTTTATCAAAAATAAAAACAATGACATTCTATTAGTTCAAATTTATGTCGATGATATTATTTTTGGTGCTACTAATGATTTTCTATGCGAGGAATTCTCTAAGTTAATGACTAGCGAATTTGAAATGTCAATGATGGGTGAGCTAAACTTCTTCTTGGGGCTGCAAGTAAAACAAATGAAAGAGGGAACTTTCATTTGCCAATCCAAATATTGCAAGGAGTTGCTAAATCGCTTTGAAATGAGCAATGCCAAAGCAATGGCCACCCCAATGAGTACATCCGACCATCTTGACAAAGATGAGAAAGGTAAGGAAGTAGACACCAAGAAGTATCGAGGTATGATCGGATCTCTTCTCTATCTTAGTGCTAGTAGACCGGACATCATGTTTAGCGTGTGTTTATGCGCTCGATATCAATCATGTCCGAAGGAGTCACACTTAACTGCGGTAAAATGGATTATGAAGTATCTTGTTGGAAAAATAAATGTGGGACTATGGTATCCCAAAGATTCCTCATGCCAACTTGTTGGCTATTCCGATTCCGATTTTGCGGGTTGCAAATTGGACCGCAAGAGCACTAGTGGTTGCCATTTGCTCGGTAGCTCCTTATTTTCTTGGTTTAGCAAAAAACAAGTTAGTGTTGCGTTATCCACAACCGAGGCTGAATATATAGCCGCGGGGAGTTGTTGTGCTCAAATCCTTTGGATGAAGCAACAACTCTCGGATTATGGTCTTAGTATTGATCATGTTCCTCTTCGATGTGACAATACTAGCGCCATAAGCTTGACGAAGAATCCTATTCTTCACTCAAGAACGAAACACATAGAAATTAGACATCACTGTATAAGAGATCACGTTCTCAAGGGCGATGTCGAAATTGAATTTGTTGAAACCAAATATCAATTGGCCGACATCTTCACAAAGCCTTCAGAGAAAGAGTCCTTTTTCCGCATTCGTAGTGAACTCGGAATTCTTGACTCCACGATGATCTAATTCATGCATTGCATTTGTTTTAAATAATTACTAACTTGAGCGTCGGAGGCGCCTAATTCTTTTTTGCAGGTATCGCCCCAAAGACAGGGGGAATTATCAGACACCGGTGCAGAATAATCGATTTCTCTAAAGTCAATAATCGATTATTCCCCATTTACGTTTTATGTTTATTATGCTGGAAAATTGACATAATCGATTATACAACAGTACAATCGATTATCTAACAGTTTTGGCTTTGCAGGATTTTAGCCGTTAAATATAAAAATCGATTATCACATATCCCTAATCGATTATGTTGACATTTATTTTCAGGTGTTAAGTCACTGTGTGAAAATAATCGATTATTTAAAACAGTGTAATCGATTTTCCTATTACCGTCTCGGAGTCCGTTACTACATTTCCTAAAATAATCGATTATCTCAAAAGCACAATCGATTATTCCCCAAGTCAGAAAATCACTGGGCACACTGTGTCAGAATAATCGATTACCATAGTTCCATAATCGATTATTCTCAGTCTGTATTTCAAAATAGTTACCGTTTCTGACCGATTGCTCCTTAAATTTTTGCAGATTTCTTAACTTTAATGCAATTTCATTCTTCACATTATAAATAGGTGCATTATATCTTCAATGTCTTCACTCAAACATCTATCTTAGCTCCCAAATTCTCAAAAATCTCTCAAAACTCTTCAAAGGCTATTACTATTTATTCAAATGACGGGCAAAACTTCCAAACGAGTTCGTTCCGGCAAAAATGTTGCCTCCTCTTCCGTTACTCGTCCACTAGTTCATTGTTATAAAGATGGTTCTTATTTACGATTCAATAGTGAAGCCGAACTTATGCGCTTCATTGAAAAATTTGAAAATCGAGAAATCCTTCCTCCTCGATTTTCCACGGATCGTTTCCTTAATCACAGCGCCCCTCCATCCACAGCAAATATGCTTATGCAAAGCCAACTCCTTGAATTCCTATATCTTCACACTCCTTACATTCACCCTCCTCTAATTCGGGCCTTCTATTCAAATCTCGAGAAGGACGAAGATGGTGAAATTATCTTGCACGTCAATGGAATTTCAATTCCTCTATCTGAGGCAAACATTCAAGCCCTCACTAAACTCCCGCGCAATGGGGAAGACATTTCTCTCTATACTAGGGAAGAAGGCGCGTTATTTGATGAACAACTTCTCTTCACCCAAATTGGCATCGGTGAATTTATTGCAACTCCGGACCATCGTCGTCCAACCATTACAAACATGCTCCCGGAATATCGTCTAATTTTTTATTTCATCACCCGCGTCCTAAAACTGCGAAAATTCAATCACACAACTATCTCTCATGAGGATTCAAAACTCATGCATGCCATTATCACCGGGGCTCGCATCAATTGGTGCAAGTTCGTCATGACTCACTTATATGATGCAATTGGGGAAGATAAGCCACTCCCCTATGCTTTTGTCGTTATGACCATTCTTGTTGCTCCGGTATCGACACCTCCGTCGGTCCTCACAAAAAGGCGACAAAACATTGGGAAATTCAAGAATCTTCATTTCCTAATATCGGTGAGCATCCGCCTCCTCCTCCACCTCAAAGACGTCGTCATCCGGCCCCGTCCGATGCATCCCTCCAATCTATTTCCGAGCAACTTGCCGCCATGTCCACATCCCTAAATCGTATTGATATGAATGTCAATCGATTGACTCATGAGCTCCATGGCTATTTTGATCACGTCCATTATCCATATGCCCAAATTGTCCTTCGGGAAGATGTACCGGATGTCGAGATGGAAGTCAATGATGATAATGAATAATGTCTTGTCTCTTTGTTTTTCTAGTTTGCATAATATTCTGTCTTTTATTCTTATGTATTTGCAATATTATTTAATCAATAAAGAGTTAGTTATTTTTTTTGCTAATGTCAAAAGAGGGAAGATATGGGCTATGCACACTAATACATATTGGCATAAATTGAGGGGGAATTCATAACTTGAGGGGGAACTCGTTGCATATCTATATACTTGTCTTGGATCATCATTATGAATTAATATGCATATCCCGATATTGGTTTGCCATTATCAAAAAGGGGGAAATTGTTGAAACACGTTCTCAAGTCGCTAAACTAAACGTGTGTTCATATTTGTAGGTTTTGATAAATGACAAACTGACGTGAACGGAACATTGACATATGCCGAAGTCCAAGCACAAGAGAAACAAAGATCAAGATTAAGTAAAGCAACAAAGTTATACATGAGCCGTTCTATAATTGTGATCTTGATCCGACAATTGATTCAAGACTTGGCTTCTCTCGTAAAATCATTTTTATCAAACCATGCATCTTTTATTTAAAGCAAAATGATTTTCAAACATTTCATTTTAACCAAAATGAATTCTAAACATGTCTTTCAAATCATAAAATCGATTATGTACTTTATGATAATCGATTATGTTAAAGCAGTGTACACCAGATTTTACAAAGCTGTAAGATAATCGATTATGTACCTTATGATAATCGATTATGTTAAGGCAGTGTACACCAGATTTTACAAAGCTGCAAGATAATTGATTATGTACCTTATGATAATCGATTATGTTAAGGCAGTGTACACCAGATTTTACAAAGCTGCAAGATAATCGATTATGTACCTTATGATAATCGATTATGTTAAGGCAGTGTTCACCAGATTTTTCAAAGCTACAAGATAATCGATTATGTGCCTTAGACTAATCGATTATGTTGAGACAGTGAGCATCAGATTTTACAAAGTAGCAAAATAATCGATTATGGCTTTTCTGGTAATCGATTATATTAAAGACCGTTGCCAAAGCATTTTCAAAGATAATCGATTATGTACAATCAGACAATCGATTATGTTAAGCATAAAATCGAGGATTGATTTTTGAACGTTGTCAGGTAATCGATTATACGATTTGGATAATCGATTATTCTGCTTAAATTCTGGGAATGATTTTTAAACGATTGGCAGATAATCGATTATGCAGAATCAGATAATCGATTATCCTAGCACAAAATCAGCAATTTGTGATTGGCAATTAAGCAACGGTTTTGGGTGTTTTGAGCACTACAAATACAACTCAAATTCACTCTTCTAAGCACAACAACTGATTACATTCTTGCTAAAGCTTACATACTCTCTTTGCAATCATTTTATATTCATTTCATAAGTTTTTGAGAGCCAAACTCTTGACGAAGTTGTTGTGTTCTTGAGCGTATTACTTTTACTCATATCTACTCTATAAAGAGAGTCTTGTCTTGAGTTTTAAGTGTTTGTACACACTTGAAGGAATATTCTAGTCCCTTGTTGTAAGAAGGAAAAGTAGTTCCTTGGTTTGAAGTCTTGAGGTGCGGTATCCTCGAGCAGGTTGACGTCTTGTAGAGTGTATATCTACGAGCAAGTGTAACGGTTTGTTAGGCACCCGTAAGCTTAACGAAGTTAGTGTAAAACTCGAGAGAGTCTCTCGGGGACTGGACTAACCACACGTTGTGGTGAACCAGGATAAAATTTGGTGTGTTCTCTCCTTATCTTTTTAATTACTGCACTTACGTTATTCCTGCAATTTTTAATTCCGCAAATTTACATTGTTTTTTATTATAACACTATTCACCCCCCGTCTAGCGTTAAGCGTATATTCTAACAAATTTCAATCCAATTTCATCACTCTACTTCTTAATATATGAAGAATGGTTGAGCTGAGTTCCCTGATTTTTCACTTATACGCCCGAGTGGCTGTAGGTTAATGACTGAGAGAGGTAGAGGACCTAATGGTGAGGATTATATATATATATATATATATATATATATATATATATATATATATATATATATATATATATATATGTATGTATACCCACACAAACACACTATAGATCGAGCTGCACGCCGTAACGATATTATATATATGTGTTATGGATCGGGCTGAACGCCGCAACAATATAGATATATTAGATCGAGCTGCGTGAAGCAGCAATATGTGTCTTGGGTTGTAGGAACCCCTTCGGAGTCTTCACACTCTCAGTTAGCGTATTAGACTATATATTATCGATCGGGCTACACGTCGTAACGATTATTATTATTCTATTATGAGAAATCTATTGAACCAGAGTGCTGAGTGTTGGTACTGATTGACGAGAGCTGAGTCACAAGTGACTGGGAGGCTTGCCCGAGAGGCCATACTTATGAGTGATACTTTTCCCGAGGGGCTTGTTTATGATATTTACTTCTTTCACTCTTCTTTATATACCGAGCCTCCGTTGAAAAATATTGACTAAATGTTTTCAAAGGACTTCTAATTGGAAATTGGAGTTTTTATGAATTAACTAGCTATTGAACTGCAGATTTGACTTGATATTTCTTTGAAGACTACTTATATGATTTTAAATGTTCGTCACTGCACTCAAACTTTAGTTACTTTAGTTACTTACTGAATTGGCATACTCACATTACTTCCTGCACCGTGTGTGCAGATCCAAGTGCCCGAGCATCAACGTGAGAGTTTGCAATACTCTCAGAGTTTATCCGGAGATTGCAAGGTAGTTGCACGGCGTTCGCAACCTTGCCTTCCTCCTTCTCGTCTTAGTATTTTGTTGTTTCAGACAATTTTGTGTTACTCAGACAGTGTTTTGGTTGTAGTTAGAGGCTCATGACTATTGACACCATATTCGGACTGTGTTGGTCTATTGGTATTGATTTCCGCATATTTATGATGATTTACATATTACATGTGAAGAATTTGAGACTTAAATCGATTTTTAGAAAAAAATAATTTTATAAAAGGAATTCGATATGGTGAATGTTGGATTGACTTGCCTAGTACTGTGATAGGCACCATCACGACAGTGGTATTTGGGGTCGTGACAGTTACAAGTTGATACATCGTGTTATTGCGATGTTAGCATTTGTGAATTGCTGTATGGTTTTGGCTATTTTTATGCGGAGTGTAAGGGTAGCATTTCACCGTTGTTGTTACACGGGGCATAAGGTTGGCATCTCACTATTGTTGAATGTACGAAATGATACGGGTAGCTATTATGTTATTGTACGGGCAAAGTGATAAAGATGTGTATTACACGGAGTGATAAGGATAGCTATAATACGGAGTGATACGGGTGATTATCGGAGAGATAATGATGGCTATCGATATTGTTAGGGCGGAGTGATACAGGTGGCTTTGCAATAGACAAGGGTAGTTATGTCAGGGTAATGTGTGATGGTTTGAAGACAATGTCAACATGCTTAATAAGTTCTAGTATGTATAACTGGATTCGTAGTCAGTTAAAGTGCACTAAGATTATCACAAGATAATGTTTCTAGTTTTAAGATACATTTCAATGTTATGTAGGATGTTTATTATCCATGTTGGATACAATAAATGCCAATGTTTTGTATATGCTATAGCACTCCATCTTCCACTCGATCTCTCTTTTGAAGAAAATAATCTGCTCGATTTGCATCACAACTAGGTATTCATACAATTTTTGCATCTGAAAATGCATATAACACTACTCTTCATTTATAAAATTGAAACTATAAAGTAACTTTTGGACGACGATTATTGCTAAATAGAGAACAAGATAAATAAGAAATCAAAGGAAGAAAAGATACATTAAAGAGAAATAGAACACATCAAATATCTTGATAGTTCCACATGTAAGCTTTCCTATAGGCAAAGAATATGAAGCTTCAATCAAATTGCATAAATAAACTTTTAATTGTTGTTGCGCTAATCTTTGATTGTGATTAAACATATTCATTAATTCTCGGGAGGAGCCAATCGAAGAGCTAAAGGATCATCAACAGGTAATTCAAGACGTAGATCTTGTACGTTAAGTGGAGCCAATCGAAGTGCCAAAGGATCATCAACAGGTAACCGAAGATGTTGATCTTGTAACTTGAGTTGTATTCTCCTTTTAACAGCCTTCTCTTTTGCCTTTATAGCCAAGTTGCGAACACCTATAAGTTGTCTTTTATCCAGGTCAAAGACAGTCTTTTCCCCAAGATATAACTGGCTAAATAGCTGTTCCATTTCCTTTTCTTCAGTCTTCTGCTGATCAATTTTCTTCATCTTATCATCCATCTCTTTCATGAGGAACATTTCATTTGTTGTCAACTTCTTAAGCCTCTCTACTAGTGGTTTATCTAGATATCTCATCAAGATTTGTCTAAATTTATCTCTTGATGGCCACTCATATACGGCATCTTTTTTATCAGGGCTGAAAACAATAATACCAATTTCTATATCACATAGAACAGATAGCTCTTCTGCTTTCTTAAACAAAATTTCCATCGTTTCTTGAAGAACAACTGATCTTCTATGCTCATTAACCATTCTTCAGGGAAGACCTAAAATACACCTTCAATTCCAACTGTGGAAGTTTAAAAGGTATAAAATAAAATATATATGGAGGCTTGGGAGGGTAGCTATATATCTTTCAATGACCTACTTTTCGGACATAGAAAATCCATCTATCATATCCAGACATGGTAATAACAAGTATAATTGGAAAATTGGGTGTTCACACTTTTGTTGAAGTAATAATTTAGTTGTATATGTTGAAACATAAATATTATCCCAACTTAAACTATTCAACCTTTTATGTATTTACCTTTTATGGTAGAAAATTTATGAAATCTGCATATCAGCTTAGCATCAAATTTTTAGTAGTGCGATAAAAACTAAAGTTTTTATGAGCTATATTATGAAATACAAGGTAATTGTGGCACGACATCCTTTCTAGCAAGGTAATTCATCGGGTGCCATTTAAGTAATTTCCTTAATTATAATGTTACTTACCTTATTTAAAAAATAGAATTTTATTTAAATATATTGCTAATGAATACTCACCATACTATCCAACAGAGTTAAAGTATCACAAATTTGTGAATGCTCATTAAAGCAATTCGAGAGAGAAAATTTAGTAGAGTAATTGCCAAATAAATCTCAATGTTTTCTTTCAGATTAGAATAAATTTAATCATGCAACGGTCAGCACTATATATTTATAATCGCTTACCATATCGTATCACGTAGTATATATTAAAAAGTATTCTCAATTTGATGACAAAAGCATAAAACGCTACGAAAAATAAGACTGTATTGGATACTCATATTTTTTGTATTTCAAATGGAATTGAAAGACTATAAATGTTACGATCCAAAATTTTACATTAAGGATCGTGATAGAACCTAGTTTCAAAACTAGGTGAACTGATCACTTACAACAGTTAAATCGATTAACATGATATTTTTAAAGCAGAGTTTAATATAAATACTGAAATAAAGGTGAAACTAGCATATGAGAAAATAATCGCAATAATCCTCCCAAGGTTAGGTAGTAATAGGATCGCGAACTCTAGTAAATACATTAAAAAAAAAACTCAAAATGCAATATTATTTTGAGATAGAGAATTGACACTAATATTGTAAGGAAAAGGGCTCCAAGGGACTACGACAATGAGCAACTCTACCTTAAATCTTCGCGATCAAGAATCTAACACTACCTAGGCTTACAACCTTCAACACCTAGATCTGCATAAAAATGTGCTGAAGCGTAGCAAGAGTACATCATAATCGGTATCCAATGAATATCAAGATTTATCTCGATGAAGTAGTGACAACGTTCAAGTCAAGACAATTATCAATCAAAAAACCTGTACAAAACATCAATATAAAGCTACCAACAAAAAGCATACTAAATAAATGTCACAACGAAATATCATGAGATAAAACAGCTAAATAATCAAGGTACATATAAAATACAAGTGAAAGAAATTATAGAAAAGCAATGATAATTCTAATCAACAAATGTTTGAGACACAAGACTCACAATAAGAATCGCCCTGAGGCAACCTACACATATCGAGTCACAAATCATGAATCTTACACACAAGACACATCGTGCCTATATTGTCAATCACCCTCACACGGCCAATAACTTCTGTCACAGAATAAGTCACAACCGCACAGAAAATTCACGTGAAAATATCATAATGCGCCTAGCATGGTGTAACAACCCAAAATTCTCACTGCCACGACCGTGATGACGCATAATATGTAACTACCCGACTAGTCGTTTTACTTTCTAAAATATATTCTCCCAAACTTGTACTTATCGCATTTAGTATACTTGTTATCTCACGGGACTGATCAAGTATGAAGAGTGAAAGTCGAGGAGTTTCTTAAAGAAGAGGGTTTAACCAAAGTCGGAGAGTGGCAGAGTAGCATATGGGTTCTTTGGTAAGATAGCCACACGCCTTAAGGAAAGTTTAGAGCAATTTGGAAATCATGATGGACAATGACTAGGTCTACGAATTTTATTCCGATGCAACTTGAATTCGAATTTGGAATGGATTGTTGGACTTTTATTTGATGTCAATGGGAAAAAAGGAATCTTTGTGGTCTTAGGGTTATGTAATTATAGCTTCAAGCTAAGTGGGGCAGCCCCATCGTCTATGAGAATCATGTGGTTGTCTGCTTGTGCAGTTTCGAGTTATTGGTGTATTGGTAGGTTATTACGACTAAGGACAGAAAGCGTTACTTCTAAGTTGAGCAAATGATTTGAGGAATGCATGCTATATTTGGGTTTTATCGATTCATGCTCAGGCTTTGGGAAGACTCGGAGTTTATGCTTCTTCTAGGTGTTTATGCTATATTACTTGTTTATGTTTTTGGAATTTTTACATTCCTGTGCCATATAGGAAATTATATTATCTTCAATGTTTAAGGTTTGATTTAACGGCATTTAGTATACCTAATTATCAATTCTATACCATAAAGTGTTTTAACTGTACAATTAATGTACCGTATATCACTCCTTGATTAACGTTGCCGTATATTCATCCAAATCCCCACCACCCATGTTTCTCTCTCCCAAACCCTCACCCTTTCCCACGTATTTCTCCATGCCCACGTTTCAAATCCATTGTTCCCTCTGCTAAAACCATAGAAATATATGTAACACCCTTCTATAACGTCCAATTTCAAGCCTTTTCTTCTACAACAAGTCAAAATTGAAGTCAAATCTTCAAAGTTCATACACACATTTACCTTCAGCTTCAAATTTTCTCAATGAAGTAGAGCAAACCTTCAAAGAGACAAGAAATCAACAATTCCACCATTAACAACCATTAAAAAGCTTTGAATTCAAATTTGGGTTTTCAAAAATCATTATTTGTTTGGATTTGGTGTTGTTGTAAATACTTGAAAATATGGTTTGGAGTTTATATCTCAATTTTGAGTGATTTTGGTGAAGATTAGACTTAGTTTTGGCTGAATTTTAGATTGAAACTCGAAAAAGAAGAAGAAGAAGAAGAAGAAGAAGAAGAAGAAGAAGAAGAAGAGGAAGAAGAAGAAGAAGAAGAAGAAGAAGAAGAAGAAGAAGAAGAAGAAGAAGAAGAAGAAGAAGAAGAAGAAGAAGAAGAAAAAGACAAGACATACATTATATTGCAGCAATTGTAGATAAATTATAGAAAAATTATAGATAAATTGTAGAAAAGTTTTGATGAGAGCTTGTTATTCCACCTCGTCTGTTTTGGAGCTAACTTGTGCGGAGGAGAAGATGTTTTTTAAGTTATATATATTGCTATACCTTTAAATTCAAAAAAGTATAATTGTATTGTATTTAAAGAGGCGTGAATTTGTAGAATAAATTAAATGTGAGGAATGAGTCAAATAAGACTTACAATGGCTTATTTCCTGCATTTAATCTATAACAAAACTACATATTATTTGAAAATTTAATATGAAAATACAAAATTTCAATGTTTTTACAAATTATTTTTTATAAAATTTCTTAGGAAGACCTATCCATTCATCATGTTTTTTTTTGGATTTCATATTTTGCATAGCAGTTTCACAAGGAGTAATAAAAGTAGATAGGAGAATCACAGAATTGTAGCGTAATCGGGATTTTTGACATAATTTGATTTTTGCAGAAGATTTATAGAAGTTTTAGTTGTTTTTGATTTGTGAAAGAAGAAAAATAAAGCATCTACAATCAGAATACAAATAATTTAAATTTTATCGATAAAATATCTACAAACTAGGTATATTGAATTTTAATATCCCAATGTCCATTCGATTGTAGCATAATTGAGATTTTTAACATAACTGCACTTTTTGCAAAAGATTTGTAGAAGTTTTAGTCGTTTTTGATTTGTAAAAATAGAAAATAAAGCATCTATAATTAGAATACAAATAATCTACAATTTATCTACAAAATATATACAAACTGGGTACGTTAAATTTTAATATCTCAATTCCTATTCAATTGTAGCATAATTGAAATTTTTGACATAATAGCGTTTTTTAGAAGATTTATAAAATTTTTAGTCATTTTTTATTTGTAAAAATAAAAAATAATGCATCTAAATCAGAATACAAATAATCTATAGTTTATCTATAAAATATCTACAGACTCGGTACATATTTGGACTCGACATACTTCCCCTGAAATGTATGTTTCACATTTTTGATAAATATTTTTGTCAAAAAAGTACTAAATCATCCACTTAAGTATAATTTTTATACACTATTATTCAACTTTCATACAATAGGTAAATGAATAAAAGAAAAATAAATAAACAATAGTCTATAATTTTTTTACAATTTATCTACAATTTCTGCAATATACATCTTCTTCTTCTTTTTCTTCTTCTTCTTCGAGTATCAATATGAAATTCAGTCAAAACCAAGTAGAATCTTCACTAAAACCCCTCAAAATTGAGATATAAACTTTGAACCATATTCCCAATTATTTTCAACAATAACCAACTCAAACAAATAATGTTTTTTAAAAACCCAAATTTGAATTCAAAGCTTTTAAGTTTTTTAATGGCTGTCAATGGTTGAACCGTTGCCCTCTTTTCCTTTGCTTTGTATTAATCAAATTTGGGGTTGAGAGAAACAAAGAGATGTAGAGAGAATTCTAAAAACAAAGTGTATCGCAAAAACAAAGTATGAAAAATCTTGATCTTCGTTGTGAAAGATCAGAGTGAAGTCGGCGATAATTATAGAATGTGCGTGATCGACGTTGTGGAAGATCTTAAAGAATATTTAATTCCCAATTTTAGTGTGCCTAAATAAGGAATTCTACAGCTATAATGATTCCTTATTTAATGCATCGTCTATATTTTATAAGAATACTATTAACATAAAGGGTAATATGCAAACCATGAACATATTTGATAATATAATTTTTTATATGATATAGGAACGAAAATTTTCCCTATATGTTTTTCCTCAATAGGTGTGAGAGAAAATCTTCTCTCAAGAGTTACCTTCTTTGGGCATTAATTGGGTCAAATTTGGGCCATTAGACGGGTCAACTTTGGGTTAATATATTTTATGGGTCAAAATGGGTTCTGCCCAAAATAACCTATCAAACAAATCCTCATGCCCAACCCATTAAATGCTGGGCGAGTTGGACGGGTAAATGGCCTTGGGCCACATTTGCCAGCCCTAGTTTGAACCAATTAGTTACATGTCGAACTATTCGGTCGGATTCGGTCGGACTCACAAATGGATAACACAACAAGAGATTGCATTGAATCGATAAGCGGAAATCTAGTGTCCAATTTTATGAACCAATTACTGTCACAAAGAACTGAGCCGAGGGTCGATTGGAAACAGTCTCTCTGCCTTTTCGCGTAGGGGTAAGGCTCGTCTACATATTACCCTCCCTAAATCCCACTCTGTGGGACTATACTGGGCAGTTATTGTTGTTGTTGTTACTGTCACAAATAAAAGGGCAAATTGCACTTTTTGTTCTTGGAATAGAGCCTGCTTGCTACCTATAATTTGTAATTTACATTTTTTGCCCTCAATTCATTGAATTGAGCACTTCAGAAACAATTATTGGCAGACAGGGGCGGGTTGATAACTTTAGTTCTTAATTTAATTCATTATTCACTCTTCTTAATTCATAAAGTAATAGATCAGTCAAGATTCATGTGATTCTCAACGATCCAACCCAAACGTTAGGGTTGTTTTTCTGGACAATAATTGGATAATTTGAAAGCCTAATTTAGTACTCGTCTTACTGGTACTTCAAGAAACTATAAAATCTGCCAAAGTGAATGTCCATGTTCGAAACTCAGGGCTTCGACAAAGAATTAATTAATTGTAGAAAAGTGTTAAACAAACAATCTATGGTAGAAAGTATGACAATTGAAGGTTGTGAATAATAACCTCTATTTTCATTCTTTCTGCTGTAAAAAAAATATTGTTAATTCCTTAACCTAATTTCGCCAAAAAAAGAAGAAGTTAGTTTCTCATTTACTCAGCCATTCCATTGAAAGTCTCTATCATGGAACTCCTCTCATAGACTTAGCCAGTCCTTTGGACATTTGTGAAGGGTTTTTTTGGTAGCATAAGAAATTCTGTGTGAAACCCCAGCTTCTTCTTGATTCTTGACTTGTAAATATTCAGGCAAAGACAGACTCAAAGCAGTAGTAGACGGTGGTGATGATGAAGCAGTAAATACCCATTCTTGAATATCCGCCGATTTCTTCTCTTCAAAAAATCTACTTCGTTCAATGTTGGAAATCAAATTCCGAGTCAGTACTTCCGGCTCTTTCTTCTTTTGTTTACCAGCTTTACCAGAGAACTTATTAGAAACATAATTAGTGCTAGTAGCCGGCGATTTTCGCTTTCTTGAAACCGATTCTTTGTTCAGAATCAGAACCGGTTCTTTTTCTACTTCTGTCAAATCAATGAAGTGTTGTGATGATAAGCATAGGGTGGTGGAGGGTGGTGGTTCTGAATAAGCAGAAGAAAGTGGGAGATTACGGCGAGGACGGAGTTCCGAAGAAAATAGCTTCTCTGAAGAGAGTGGAAACAAGGACAATGTGGGGGAATTAGGCGGTATGATGGTTCTTCATGCGCCATGTTTTGACAAATTAAGAAGAGCAATGTGAATGGGAGCAATATGCATGGAATTCTTAGTTGAGGCCTTATTTGTAGAGCTTAGTTATTGCTTTCTCCCTAAAAGGGTTTAACTTATACTCCATATGGAAAATAAAAAAGGAAAATACCTTTTTAAGAATGAATCAAGCTGTTTTCCATTCCTAAAAAATTCCTGAATATAAATAGAAAGGAAAATAACCTCTTAAAATGGTTAGAAACTTTCTTTCAAGTATAAAGATATTCCTGCAAATTCCTAACCTAAATAAAAAAAAATTATCTACTCAACACACAATTTGGTGATTAATAAAATCTTAGTTACCACAAAAAAAAAATGTAAACATCACCTGTGACTAAATATTTTTATTCTTATTAGAAATAGAAAATTTTGGACATTAATTTTGTTTCACGTTGCAAATAAAAGTTATTCTCCAATTCTATCAAGAAAATTGGTATTAACATTTTGTAAAGAGAAAATTTAATAATAGTTTTTTTCCTGGATTTCATTGTAGTTTATGTAACTAATATATAGACCCACTTTTGTTTTTATGGTTAATTTTTCAAAGTTACCAAAGTTAATACCTCTTCTGAAATATTCCTGTAAGAAATACTACTACTATTAAACAAAATAATTTAAGCAATTCCCTCAATTATAACTGTATACAAGTAAAATTGGGGGCAAATGTTTCCCGATTTTTCGATGAGACACTACTGAAAATTGTGCCTCAATGGACGCAAAGTAGTTGCAATATCCGCACAAACCGTTGCAATAAAGCTATTGTGACGGTTTGGGAACCGTTTCGCCAAGTCGTGTGCTAATAGATTTGCTGCAACAGTTCTTGCAACGATTTGCATAACCGTTGCTATATAACGATCTATTGCAACGGTTTTCTCTTCCTTCTATCACACCGAAATTTTTAGTCAATTGAAACAGTTAATAATGGTTGTTCTAGACCAGGAATCCCTCATATCGAGACCCGAAAAAATGAACGATATATCTGAGATCAGAATCGGAAATGCGACGTACACCTGATCAAGTCTAGCGTTTGGACCTCGGGAGAGGCGGTGAGCATACATGACGGATAGAGGCTATAATATTCGCCCTCAACTAGATATTACATCGCTAATCTCGCTCAGTATCATTATAGATCAATAATTACTGGGAAAAGAGGGTTTTTACCTTTTTTAGATTTGTAATAGGACTTAAATTCTCCTACTATATAAAAGGGAAGTTTTTCTTTGGTATGACGCATTGTAACACGTAATTCAAACCAATAAATATTTATTTTTGTCTTCTAGCTACTGTTCAAGGCATTACTCATTTGTTCTTTTCTTCACTGGCGACCGAGCCTATATCGAGGGTTCAATCAAGGGCGAGTCTTATGGTTCAATCTAAGATCAGGCTTGATTATTACATTGCAATTGATTCGATCGTTTATTTTGTCATTAATTTGTTTATTTATTATTCTTAATTATTCGTATTAAATTAAATCATGTATCCTTTAAACTGCATGCAAATTTAATCGTTATCCATTTTTGGGATAAATAATTTGGCACCCAAATCCGGTCATGGAATAGATAAAACAAATCAAAAAATGGATTTTTGTTCAAGAATGAAATATTATTGGAACTGTCCAAATCCGGATCCTTCGAAACCACATCACATCCCGGATATGATGAAATAAGATGAATTGGGACGGTATTTTTTAAATAAATATACTAATAATTTATTTATTTTCGATAGCCTCAAATGGACAAAAGAAAGATCTTGTTAGTTCTTCAACAATTTCTGATCTCTATGTTCTTTGAAATCTTAGTTCTAGGCCAGCCTAAAAATGACAAACTCTCAGCTTGCTCATTTGAACGTCGACGCACAGTCAGACCATCACGTCAAACATAATAATGTGGTGCCCAGTAATGATATGCCTATGTCAATCCAAACGGTGTCCCAGCCGACGACCCGGCCGATGCTAACTCGCAGGTGGCCAGCAATATTAATTTGCCAACCGATCCCGAGAATAGTGTTGCTGGGGACCTCGATAAACGGCTCGAGAAGTGCCCGAAGGTGAAGGTGACGGGGTGAGCCCACTATTGATTTTCAAGATATTCCATGCTCAAAAACAGCAATAGTGCAGTTGCAGAACCCCAGCCATGCCCCTAGTAGGGTCGAGCTCAAATAATCCTAGGAAAATATACGAAGAGATGAACAAGTTGCCGTGAGGTCGGGTGAAGTCGAGCCTGGAGAAACTTCAGAGGTAATGAATATGCTCGAAGCATTGCCAAAAAAAGTGGAGTCAGGCGAGAAAAAGATTGAGGCCAGCGATAAGAAGGTAGAAACATACAACTCCAGGGTCGATCAGATCCCAAAAATACCTTCGTGAAGGGGCCGCACTCAGAAAAAATATCCAGAAGCCCTCCCTCCTCGAACGCAACACCAAAGACGATTGCAGAGTGGTGTGGAACGCCCGACATTCCCAAGTACAATGGGACCATGGATCCAAATAAGCATGTAGCCTCTTATATATGTGCGATCAAAGGGAACGACTTGGAAGATGACGAACTCTAGTCGGTGTTGCTGAAAAGTTTGGGAAAACTTTGTCCAAGGGGGCAATCATATGGTATCACAACCTGCCTCCGAACTCCATTGACTCATTTTCTATGCAGATGTTTTTGTAAAGGCCTATGCCGGAGCCATCAAGGTCGAGACCAGAAAATCAGATCTTTTTAAGGTCAAAGAAAGGGATAACGAGGTGCTTAAGGAGTTCGTGTCAAGATTTCAAATGAAACAGATGGATATGCCACCAGTTGCAGATAATTAGGTCATTCAGGCATTCATCTAGGGACTTAACCCACGTAGTTCAGTGGCCTCTCAATAGCTAAACAAAAATTGGTGGAGTACCCAATTATAATATGGGCCAATATCCACAATAGAAACCAATTAAAGATCAGGGTCTAAGACGACTAACTCGGGCCCCCTTTTGGATCGGTTTACCCCTATCGGAAACTATGATAGATCTAAGAGAGCCCTTGATCGGGAACCAAGGCCGGTCCAATATCAGTATCAGCCATACATAGCAGATTAGAGGGAAAGCGGATTCAGGCGTCACCTAACTAGGAACGAGAAGAGAAGTAATTGAGGGTAGAGCAGTCGAGTCTTGATGAGCAAGAGTGGGTTTGGCACGTGATTCTTTCCTCGTGTAAATTACTCCTATAGGATTCTTAAATTAGGATTTTTCTTTTTATTTGATTTTTAGGTATTAATTGCATAATTTTCGTGTTGTTTGCATTTTTGTGTGCATACTTAATTTATATAATTCATGATGTCACACCTCCTTTTTTACATACCCCGAAGGTATATATAGAGAGTTTTTCCAATTAAAATGACATTATTCGAAATGTGATTATTTATTTATTTTTTAGAGTCGCCACTTGGGATGGTTTGTTTTCTGGTGTCCCAAATCACCGGTTTGTTATAAATTCCAAATCGAGGAAGATTCGACTTTCCTTGTGAAGTCTGCGAACCAGAAATTGTGAATAAGAAATTCTTTTAACCCGAGGGAAGGTGTTTGGCACACCTTGTGTGAGCACGTAATTTTTGCCTCGTTTGAAATATTCCTATAGATTTGTTAAAATTAGGATTTTTCTTTTATTATTTGCATGTTTAGGAATTAATGGCATGATTCTGCATTTATTTGTATTTTCGTGCATTTTAAATTGATATAACTCACAAAAAATACAAAAAGAGTACATTTGCATTTAGGACCCAATTTTACATTTCCTTAGATTTATTAGCATTTAACATTATAAGAAATAAGGAAAAAATAACAAAAATGTCATTTTTACATTTCTTTGATTTTCTTTTTAAATTTGGGAATTAGATTATTTTTAGAAATTAACTAGTTTTAATTGTAGAGTTTAAATTTGGTCTTATCCTTTTATTTTGCATTTGATAAAAAACTGAAAATGAAAACAAATAAAAAGGAATTAATAATAATAATAAAACAACAAATGGAAGAAATAAAATCTGAAAAAGGGTTATAAAAAAACAAGAAGGAAAATAATATTTGGGCCAGTCTCTATAATGTTCTTAGCCCAAACACATGACCCAAACCCAGTCCCTAACCCGGTCCACCACTTCTATTCCCAAACGATGCCGTTTCCTCAGGGTCAATCAGAGCCGTTGATGATATTTGATCGATGGACGAGAACTAAGTAGGTTTTTAACTAAATAAATGTCGGATACCCCCCCACCCCTCCAAACCATCTCTCAAGCACCATTGATAACACCGGTGTATCACCATTATATAACAACCTCTTCTCCGCCATCCGCCGCCGGCCAGAAATCACCACTGCCAGCGGTATGTCTCCTACGACGCCCAAATTAAAACCCCTAAATCTCCTCTTCCTCTTCTTTCCAACACCCTAAACCCCAGCCCTCGAATCTTAACCGTTCGTTTCGAATATTCGTTCAAAGGTTTGACTGGTCCGCCGTCCACGGCGGCGCCGGCTCAAACGACCACCAAAAATACACCATAGGTTCTCCTTTCCATCCTCTACCCAAATCTGAACCCCGCTTCCCTCAAATCTCCCTTGAACCTGTCGAATAGGTTAAAATATGTCCGCTGTCTCCGTCGTGTACGGTGGTGTTTCATCCAATCCCGCCCAAAATAACACCTCTGACTCTCCTCACCACTCTCTTCTCGAATCCCTGATTAGTTCCCTTCGAACATCGCCGGAAGTGCTCGAATTTCGAGTCAAAGACTGACAGAACCCTAGAGGGTTCAGAACGGAGGCCTTTCCTTGAATGTTGAAGCTCAAATTCTATTCCACTCTTTGCACAGATAAGTTATTTTCTTATTTTTATTTTCGTTTTGAATTATTTTTCCTATAAATTAGTTCAATAATGTTTGTTGTAGGGTCATTATTCTTATTTAAGTTTTCATTAATTATCAATTAATTTAGTTATATAGGATAGCATTTCTGCATGTGCATGGACTTTTTTTAAAACTAATTTTCCTTTGTGCATATTAATTTTCTGATTCTGTTTGATCTTGGTTGTCTCAGTGTTTCATTTCTTTTTAGATTTGATGTAGGATTTGTTTGGTTTTCATTTCTGTTTTAATCATAGTTATTCCTTAATTGTTCTGATAAGTTGTTTGCAACCCAAAAATCAGTAGCCAGTTAGTGTTGAAATTTGGCTTGCAATCTGTTGGCTGATTAATATTCAAAATTATCGGTTTAAGCATAGTAAATTAGAAAGGTTAGAATAATTAACATAAGTTGGTAATTGTAGAAGCAATTCAAGGGTGGTTTGGGTAGTTCATTGGGGAATCTTTGTTAACTTATCTAGGAAGCTTCTAGAATGGAGTCAAAGGTGAAATTCAGATTTTAATTGTTATAACTTGGATAACAAGTTAAGAATTTAGGGACTAGTTGGGTAAATCTGAAAAAATAAGAAGAGGACTAAGGGGTAAACACAAAAAAGGGGTTGCCCTAAAGCTTTGGATATAAAAAGGCATCCTAATGCCTTCATTCACAGGTTTTTTTAGGTCTCAAAATCCCAGAAAATCTCTTTGAAGTTTCTAGCCTCCTAAAGTTTTTTTAGATCTGAAAGCTTCAGAAAAGTAAAAAAAAAAACTGTTTCGTTAGTTTTTCTAGATCTGTTCCAACTCTCATCTATCAATATGAATCTTAGTGTAAATAAGATTTGAAATACATGGGTATGAGGCGTTAAACTTTCAGAAGTTGTAGAGTTCAATTCTGAGTATGTTTTGAAGTGCAATCGATGCTGTTTTTGGTCTATTAGTGGTGTTATTGGTTTGAGCTCATGTAATGGGTTGCAATGGTGTCAATTTTGGCTTCCAATTGTTGTAAATATAGTGTTGTTGTTCGATTTCAACTGCTGATCCCTGTGTTGCGCTTTGCTAAACTATTGCTGACTTCTTTTCTCTTTTATTCATTGTGATTCCAGGTACTCTCCAACTTCGAATGTACGAAGGACCAAATCCATATTTGTATTTGGATTGTTGGATGAATGATCAATGCTCCGTAGTGATTTTAAGTTTAAATTCATGCTTGTTAGTTCACATTTTGGACTATATAGCAGTAGTATTTGACATTAATGGTGTGTAATGGGACTGTTAAACTGAACTGTATATGGACTATAATTTGTTTTCATTCTGTTATAGTATACATTGGTATAGATGTGTAGTGTAGCTCTGTGTTAGGCCAAGTCTATTTAAAAGTTTGAAATCTATTAATCTTCAATAGATAATCAGTTGTTTAGTGTAAATTCAAGCATGAAATGTAGATTTAAATTAGTATGTGAGCAAAGTTGAACTGTTCATACGTTTATGTAGAATTATTATGTTTTATTGTGTATCGAATTCAGCATTTTCTGCCTAGATGATTTGGGATTGGGCCTACTTGGAGGCCTGAAATGATATTCAGCTTTACCGCTGAAGCTTTTTAAACACAGTCAAAATTTCAAAACTCAAACTGATAAGTATTGGGCCTCATATTCACGCCCCAACATTGTTAGTCTATGGAATCAATGCATTTGTTGAGTTGTGGACTGCTAGGGACAATTCCAAAGGGGCTACTGTCTTGGTATAACTGTAATTAATAATTAGCAACACTAGTTAATCAATCCTTTAGAGATAAATTGAATAATAGTTTGCTCTAGAATTGGCCTTTAAATAACAAAACGAGGTGCGTTGTGTCCACCGAAACCCCACAAGTTACGTGGGCCTCTTTAAATGCTTACATTAAAATATTTAGAATTTCAGCCGTTTAACGAACTTCATGGCTTCCCGCAAAGATAATGACACGTTAGTCGCTTTAGGCACGTCTTTAATAATTTTACCTTCCTAAGTACGGGCGCACATTTATGTGACTCAAATCCAAATCTCAATGAAGTTGAAATATGTCAAAAACCACGAGTGCATTTATGTGGCGTGGTTCGCGGCATGTTTTAACGACCTTGCAATTTTCTTTTTAAAAAACAATAATAAAAGTGGCTAAAGCTAAAATTGGCACATAGATTCATAATTGTTTAAAATCAGATAATTTAAGCCGAATATGACAGTTGAGCAACTTTTCTAGAACCACAGAACTCGGGAATGCCTAACACCTTATCCCGGGTTAACAGAATTCCTTACTCGGATTTCTGGTTTGCGGACTGCTAAACAGACTCATTCTTTCCTCGATTCAGGATTTAAACCGTTGACATGGGACACCATTAATTATCCCAAGTGGCGTCTCTGAATTCTCTTAAATAATTGAATCATGTTTCGATTGTCCTTTAATTGTAAAAATTCCCATATCTACACCCTTCACCGAGTTGTAGTAGCCAAAAGAAGGTGTGACAGCTCTGGCGACTGTGCTGGGGATCGAAAGCAGAATCTATGGTTCATGGTTCAAGAATTCACCTTAGAATAATTGTTGTATTTGGCTTTGTTATTATCTGCTTTTTATTTACATGTTGACCTAATGTGCAAAATGATTATTTACCGCTTTGATATTATTTGAACTGTACATATGAACTGTTATGAAACCATTCTCTTCTTATCTTTGGGGATGTGCTCGCTGGTCGAGACTCCCTATTCTGTTAGTTTCATACCTTGAAATAAGAAAGAGGCTTGGACAAGTTACTAAACCGGATGATCTTGCGGGTCCCCGATATGTAGCCCCATCCTCGACTCGAGTTGTCCACTAGGTAGTTTCTCGCTATTCGCAGCCTAGTGTCTCTCCCTCTATCTTATTTTCTCATGTTTTAGTTTTGTAATAGATTATGTAGACTCTTTCTATTTTATTTGGTTATTAGATGCTCATGACTAGTGACACCTCAATGTCGGGCTATGTCTATTTTGGAAATTATACTATTGTACTATTTCTATTGGGATTTGATTATGTTAATGACCTAATTATGCTACTTTTAACTGTTTAAAATGAATCAGGTGAGGTATCGCCTGGCCTTGTCTTCACGAGAGGCGCTATCACGACCGGGCATGATTTAGGCTCGTAACAAGTTGGTATAAGAGCCTAGTTACATAGGTCTCAAGAGTCATGAGTAGGTTTAGTAGAGTCTCGCAGATTGGTACATAGACGTCTGTATTAATCCTCGAGAGGGTACAGAACCTTTAGGGAAAAAAACTTCATATTCTTGAAATTTTTGTAGTGCGAATCTGTTAATTCGAATACTAAACTTCTATTATTCTATTCTCTCACAAATGGTGAGGATACGCGCTACCGATCAGGATGGACGACCACTAGTACCATCAATTATGGCCACTAGAGGCAGAGGATGCAGTCGTGGTTGCAATAGGGGTATGGGTATGGACCATACAACAGCTAAAGCAGCACCTACAGATCTAGCAGTCGTCCTAGTTCAGGATCAGGTATTAGTTGTGGATGCTCCAGTAGCACCAGCTCAAGCACTAGCTGTGCCCATTGTGATTTCGGGTCTTCAAGAGGCCTTGGCTCAGATTCTACTGGTATGCATTAGCCTAGCTCAGGCAGTTTCAGTTACTACAGCTGCAACTACTTCTCAGGCCAGGGGAGGCAATCAGACTCCTGCCGCTCGCACACCTAAGCTGGTCGTGCGGGGACTTGAGACACCGGGGACACATCCAACCCAGAGGGTTACAACTGCTCAGGACTATGTAGATCCTGCCATGCCAAAGGATGAGTAGCGTAGGTTGAGAGGTTTGTTAGACTTCAGCCTCCAACTTTCAGTGGTGCAAAGTGCGAGGATGCTAGGGTTTATTAGATAGGTGTCAGCAGATTCTTTGCATGTGGATATTCTGGAGGCCAGCGGGGTCGCTTTCACTATTTTTCAATTTTATGGAACTGCCTTGACTTGGTGGGAGGCGTATGAGAGGCATAGGCCTATTGGTGCAGCACCCCTTACCTGGAAGTAGTTCTCCTTTCTCATTTTGGAAAGTATATGCCACAGTCTCGTAGAGAGGAGCTCCGCAGGCAGTTTGAGTGGTTGCATCAGGGAGAGATGACTGTGATGTAGTATGAGATGAGGTTCTCCGAGTTAGCTCATCGTGATATTTGGTTGGTTCTGACAGATAGAGAGAGGATTAGGAGGTTTATTGATGGCCTCACTTATCAGCTTCATATTCTTATGGCCAGGGAGCGGGTGTCTAGTGCTACTTTTGAGGAGGTTGTTAACATTTCCCGTGAGATTGAGTCAGTTCGTCGCTAAGAGTGAGATGAGAGGGAGGCCAAAAGGCCTCGAGGATCTGGTAGTTATGGTAGTGCTCCTTCGAGAGGCCAGTTTTAGTACAATAGATGTCATCCATTCAGGCATGCTCAGCCAGCTCACACAGGTTATTGTGCGGCGTCATCAGGTCATGGTTCTCACAGTTCTCATCAGGTCCAGTCATCACTTAGGGCCCTTCTAGCTCAAAGTTCGTCCCGTGCTTCGTCAGTTCAGGGCTCTTTTATGCCAGGTGCATCTGCTAGTCATTCTGGTGCTAGGGGTTCCCTTCAGTCCCTGTCTCCAGCACTCGAGAGTTACTATGAGTGTGGAGAGATGGGTGATATATAGAGGCGGTGTCCTCGTCGTATTGGGGGTTCATCTCAGTGGAGGGGTCAGTCGTCGGCTTCAGCACTAGTTGCTTCACCACCACCTACCCACCTAGCTAGGGGTGGAGGTCCTTCAGCTAGGGCTCGCCCTAAAGGGGAAGGTCACTCAGGTGGCGGTCAGGCCCGTTTTTATGCACTTCTAGCTAGACCCAATCCTATTGCTTCCGATGGTGTTATTACAAGTATTGTTTCAGTCTGCCGCAAAGATGATTCTGTATTATTTGATCCCGGTTCCACTTATTTTTATGTGTCCTTATACTTTGATCATTATTTAGATATGCCACGTGAGTCTCTTATTTTATCTGTTATAGGTGATATTATTATTGTAGACCGTGTGTACCGGTTGTCTGTGGTGACTATTTGGGGGCCTGGATACCCGAGTGTATCTATTGTTGTTATATATGGTAGACTTCGATGTTATTTTGGGCATGGATTGGCTATCTCTGTGTCGTGCTATTTTGGACTACCATGCTAAGACAATGACATTAGCTATGCTGGGGGTGCCACTGATTAAATGGCGAGGTTCGACTGATTATGTTCCTAGTAGTGTAATTTTATTTTTGAAGGCCTGGCGTATGGTTGGCAAGGGTTGTCTTTCATATCTAGCCTTTTGTGATGGATGTCGGTGCAGAGACTCCCAGTATTGATTCTATTCCAATTGTGAGAGATTTCCCCGATGTGTTTCTTGCAGATCTACCGGACATGCCGCTGGACAGGGATATTGATTTCGGAATTGATCTGGTGTTGGGAACTCAACCCACTTCTATTTCGCTATATCGTATAGCACCAGCGGAGTTGAAGGACTTAAAAGAGAAACTTCAG
The DNA here is from genome assembly GCA_034376525.1 of Nicotiana benthamiana. NCBI lineage: Eukaryota > Viridiplantae > Streptophyta > Magnoliopsida > Solanales > Solanaceae > Nicotiana > Nicotiana benthamiana. The sequence goes on along the minus strand of CM067338.1, from coordinate 11,898,586 downwards.
GAACTCCTTGATAAGGGTTTCATTCGGCCTAGTGTGTCACCTTGGGGTGCGAAGTTCTATTTGTGAAGAAAAGGATGGCACTATGAGGATGTGCATTGACTACAAGCAGTTAAACAAAGTAACAATTAAAAACAAGTATCCTTTGCCTCGTATCAATGATTTTTTTGACCAACATTAGGGAGCGAAAATGTTCTCTAAGATTGTCTCCGTTCAAGTTACCACTAGCTAAATATCAAGGAATCGCATATTCTTAAGACAACTTTCAAGACCAGATATGGTCATTATATGTTCTTGGTGATATCTGTCGGGCTGACCAATGCCCCAGCAACATTCATGCATTTAATGAACAACGTTTTCTGGCCGTATAGAGACTCATTTCTCATAGTCTTCATTGATGATATTCTGGTATATTCACGTAGTCATGAGGAGCATGGGGAGCATTTAAGAGTAGTGTTGCAAAGATTAAGGAGGGAGAATCTTTATGCAAAGTCCTCCAAGTGTGAGTTTTGGCTCGGTTCGGTGGCATTCTTGTGGCACGTGGTGTCAGTGAGGGTATTCAAGTTGATCTAAAAAAGATAAAGGTGGTTCAGAGTTGGCCCAAACCGTCCTCAGCCACAAAGATTAACAATTTTCATGGATTTTTATCTGTCGCATCACCCTTGACCAAGTTGACTCAAAAGGATGCTTCATTTATATGGTCAGATGAGTGTCAACAGAGCTTTCAGAAACTCAAGACTACCTTGACCACATCTCTAATGTTAGTGTTTCCATCAGATTCTGGTTCTTATACTATCTATTTTGATGCTTCGAGTGTTGGTATAGAGTGTGTGTTGATGTAGGAGGGTAGATTTATTGCTTATGCTTCTCGTCAGTTGAATCCCCATGAGAAGAACTACCATGTTCATGATTTGGAGTTGGTTGACATTTTTCACGCGTTGAAGATTTGGAGGCATTATTTGTATGGTATGTCTTGTGAGGTTTTTTACTGATCATCTTAGCCGCCAACACTTGTTCAAGTAGAAGGATCTCAATTTGACGCAGCGGAGGTGGTTGGAGTTGCTAAAGGATTATGATATCACTATTTTTGTACCATCGGGGGAAGGCCAATGTGGTGGTCGATACTTTGAGCCAAAAGGCGGTAACTATGGGGAGTTTGGCATATATTCGAGTTGGGGAGAGACCTCTTGTAGTTGATGTTCAGGCCTTAGCCACGGTTTATGAGGTCAGATATTTCGGAGCCTAGTCGGGTATTGGCTTGTGTGATTTCTTGATCTTCTTTATATGATCGCATCACAGAGCACCAATATGAGTATCCTCATTTGCTCGTCCTTAAGTATAGATTTCAGCACGGTGATGCCAGAGATGTGACTATTGGTGATGATGGAGTGTTGAGGATGCATAGCGGATATGTGTTCCCAATGTAGATGGGCTTCAAGAGTTGACTTTGGAGGAGGCCCATAGCTTGCAGTATTCAATTCATCCGGGTGCCGTGAAGATGTAACAAGATCTGAGACAGCATTATTGGTAGAGGAGAATGAAGAAAGACATTGCGGGATTTATAGCTCGTTGTCTCAATTGTCAGAAGGTGAAATATGAGCATTAGAGATCGGATGGCTTGCTTCAGCATATAAATATTCCTGAGTAGAAGTGGGAGCGAATCACCATGGGCTTTGTAGTTGGGCTCCCACAGACTTTAAAGATCTTCGATGCTATTTGGGTGATTGTAGATCGGCTGACCAAGTCCGTGCACTTCATTCCTGTGTGTACTATTTATTCTTTAGAGTGATTGGCAGTGATCTATATTCGGGAGTTTTTTTGTTTGCATGGTGTCCCAGTTTCCATTATTTCAGATAGGGGCACTCATTTTACTTTGCATTTTTGGATGTCTGTGCAACGAGAGTTGGGTACTCAGGTTGAGTTAAGCATAACTTTTCGCCCTTAGACAGATGGGCAGTCCAAGCCCACTATTCAGATATTGAAGGATATGTTGTGCGCATATGTCATTGATTTCAAAGGGTCATGAGATCAGTTTCTACCACTCACAGAGTTTGCTTATAACAACAGTTACCAGTCGAGTATTCAGATGGCTCCATATGAGGCTTTGTATGTGAGGTAATGTAGATCTCTGGTTGGATGGTTTGAGCCAGGCGAGTCCAGGCTATTGGGTAGAAATTTGGTGCAGGATGCTTTAGATAGGGTGAAGGTAATTTAGGAGAGGCTTCGTACAGTGCAGTCGAGGCAAAAGAGTTATGCTGACAGGATGGTTCTAGATGTGTCCTACATGGTTGGTGAGAAGGTTCTGTTGAAGTTTTCGCCCATGAAGGGTGTTATGATATTTGGGAAGAAAGGTACATTGATTCCTCGGTTTATTGGGCCTTTTGAGGTACTTCGAAGGATTATGGATGTGGCTTATGAGCTTGCTTTGTCACCCAGCTTGTCAAGTGCGCATCCGGTATATCATGTTTCTATGCTCCATAAGTATATTGGGGACCCGTCTCATGTTCTGAATTTCAGCATGGTTTAGTTAGATGGTGATTTGACCGATGATGTGGAGCCAGCAGCTATTTTTGGAGCATCGGGTTCAAAAGTTGAGATCAAAGGATATAGCTTCAGTAAAGGTGTAGTGGAGAGGTCAGCCAGTGGAGGAGGCTACCTGGGAGACTGAGCGGGAGAGGCAGAGCAAATATACTCACCTGTTTGAGGCTTCATGTATGTTTCTTGACCCACGTTTATTTAAAAGGGGGAGGATGTGACGACCCGACCATTCATCTCATGAGTTACTGCATCGTTTCCACCATTTCTGCTTCTTATTGCTTTGTTTGTCGATTCTATGTGTGATCGGGTTGGTTGGCTTGGATTTGAAGAGGTTTTGATAAGGTTTGAGATACTTAGTCTCTTTTAAGGAAGCTTAAGTTGGAAAAGTCAACTGGATATTGACTTATGTGTTAGAGGGCTCAGAGGTGAGTTTCGATGGTTCGGATAGCTTCGAAATGTGAATTAGGACTTATGAGCATGATCGAAATGTGTTTTGGAGGTATGTAGTAAATTTAGGCTTGAATTGGCGAAAGTGAAATTTTGGCATTTTCCGGTTGATAGGTGAGATTTGATATAAGGGTCGGAATAGAAGTTCGGCAGTTGAAGTAGTTTTATTGTGTCATTTGGGATGTCTTTGCAAAATTCAGGTCATTCAGACATGATTTGGTAGATTTTTTTATCAAAAGCGTAATTCGGAAGTTTTTTGAACCTTAGGCTTGAATTCGATGTGTTTTGGTTGATTCGATGTTGTTTGAGGTGTTTGTAGGATTGGTACAAGTTTGAGTAGTGGTATATGATGTGTTTGTACTATTGGTTAAGGTTATGGGAGCCTCGGGGTGATTTCAGATGGTTGGTGAAAAGTTTGAAAGTTGGTTTTGGCTGCTAAAGATGTTACATTGTTGTCATAACCGCACTTGCGGCTAAGGGACCTCAGGTGCGGTCTCGTAAAAGCAAAAAGGGAGCCGTAGATGCGGCCAAGTAGAAGAGAGGCAAGAACCACAGAAGCAGTTAAGGAACCGTACCTGCGAAGGCATAGGTATGAGTTGTGTGTCGCAGATGGGAAAGTGGAGGACATAAGTGAGGACCGCAAAAATGATTGTCTAGATCACATCGCAGGAGCGGGATTTTGGATGCGGGTGCGAGATGCCTGAGCCAGAAGGTGTAAATCATTTATTTCGCAAATTTTTGAGTTATTCCACCATTGTCAAGTCGGTTTTGGAGCTTTGGGGAGATTTTGAAGAAGGAATCAAGGGATATCGTCCAGAGGTAAGATTTTTGAGTTTAATAATCGATCCTATGGTATTATTTCACTAGCTAGAGTTATAATTATGGAAATTTAAGGGTTAAAATTGGTGAAGGGCTTGGTATTGGAGACCTATACTTGAGTACTTGAGGGGTCATTTGTGGTCGGATTTTGGGACCTTTTATATGTATGAACTGGTGGGGAGATAAGGAGTCTAATGATGTAAAATTTATCGAATCCCGAGACATGGGCCCTGGGGTCGAGTTTTGGTAATTTCAGGATATATGTTGTAAATTGATTATTTTTGGATGGACTTCGTTCTCTTAGCATATTTTGACGTTGTGATTCTGATTTGGATAGATTCAACGCGAGTTGAGGCCGATTCGAGAGGAAAAGGTGTCACGGGCTAGAGTTGGACCGGATTGAGGTGAGTAATGATTGTAAATGTTGTCCTAAGGGTATGAAAACCTGGATTTCACATCGTTATGCTATATTGAGGTGACACACACGCTGGATGACGAGCGTGGGATCGTGCACCATTGGGGATTGTGACTTAGTCTATCCCGAATGACTGTTTTACCGCGTATTTGATTGTAAACTGTTTGTTACATCTTGTTTTGAGTTGAATGCCATATTTGGGCCTCGTGCCAACTATTTGGACCTTTAGAGGATTTTTAATGATATTCCCTCACTGATTTGACTTCATACTTGCACTCAGTCATGCTATATTCTACGATTTCCATAACTCAACCCTGTTTACTCTCTTTTAATACATTAAATGATACTTTTAAATGATAATTAGGCTGAGCATTATGTTTTACCGTTGCGCGATAGGCTTATGAGATTGTGATTGAGTAAAGCCGAGGGCCTGTGTTGTGAGGTTACTTTTGGGTTGGGCTGCATGCCGCAGAAGTGATACACTTATTATGATTATGAGGTCAAGGGACTGAGATTATACTCTATGAGGTGGCTTGTTGATATGAAGTCTAGAGGCCTGATAATTATGCCACGAGATCGCTTGATATTATTTGGGCCATAAGAGGCACCTCCAGGAGTTTGTATATCTCCAATGAGAGCAGGTATCCATTATGATATGAGATATAATCTGAGGGGCAGTTATTGTTTCATGTTATTGCCCAGAGATATTGTGCCCGAGGGGCGAATTCTTATGTGTTTATCTTTTCTAGCCACTAGTCATTTACTTGCTTAACTGCTAAAAAAGTATTTTAAAGAAGCTTAAACTGAACTAAGGTGACTTTACACGTTTTCAATGTTTCATTGCTTTTACTGGTTTTTAATGCGTCTCTATAGCTTGTTGATGTGCCTTTACATGATTTCTTATCGCTCAGTCTTCATTTATATTTATTACTCACTGAGTTGGAGTACTCACTTTACTCCCTGTACCCTGTATGCAGATTTAGGCGCTTCAGGTCCTGCTTTCGAGGGTTGAGAGCTTCTAGTAGATTCGGAGATCCACTAGGTACCTGCTCGGCGTTCGCAGCGCATAGCTTCTCCCTCTATCTTATTTTCTCCTATTTTAGTTCTATAATAGACTATGTAGACTCTTTCTATTTTATTCGGTTATTAGATGCTCATGACTGGTGACACCCCGATGTCGGGTTATGTCTATTCCGCAAATTAACTATTTTACCGTTTCTATTGGGATTTGATTATGCTAATTACCTAATTATGCTATTTTAACTATGTAAAATGAATTGGGTGTGGTGTCGGCTAGCCTTGTCTTCACGAGAGGCACTCTCACAACCGGGTCTGGGTGTAGGGTCATGACACATATGAGGGAATGGTTCCAATTGATCAACTAAAGGAGTTCATTGAAAGGACTATAAAAAAAAAATATGAAGTTGCTTCCAAGTACTCCCTTACCGATGCAAAGCCATACACTACAAGGATCGATATGTTGAAGATGTTAGAAGGCTATCAACTTCCCAAATTTCAACAATTTGATGCCAAAAGGCAATCCAAAGCAATATGTGACGCACTTTAATGAGACATGAACAATATTGGGACTTTTGGAGATTACCTTGTCAAGCAGTTTGTTCGCTCGTTAAAGGCTAATATTTTTGATTGGTATACCGACCTCGAGGATGGATTTATTAATAGCTGGGATCAACTAAAACAAGATTTCCTCAATCGCTTTTATAACACCGAATGCACTATGAGCATTTTGGAACTTCCAAATAATCGCCAACGGAAGGATGGACAAGTTATCGACTTTATTAATCGAAGGAAAAATGCAAGTCTCAACTACAAAGATAGGGGTAATGAGGCTTCTAACATAGAGATATGCATTCAAGGCACGCATTGGGGACTTTGCTATGTTTGCAAATTATCAAACCTAGAACATTTGAACAACTTGCAACTTGTGTTCGTGACAAGGAATTAAGCATGGCATTCAGTAAAAATGAAAGTCTACCTATCTACGAGCCTCATAAGGGGAACGACAAGCAAGAATTCAAGAAATGGAGTAAATTCATTCCCAAATATGAAATTAAAGAAGTTGTGAATGTTTATAGATCACCTGAAGTTCACAACAAAGGTGAACAAGAAGCAGAGTATGAGATCCACTTCTTTCCAAGATAAGCCAAGTGGAAGTTAACTCTAAAAGAAATGCAAGAAAAGGAGTATCCATTTTTGAATTGTAATGTACCTGCAATTTTTGAAGAGCTGTGCGTGTTAAAGCTCATTGAGCTTTCAGATTTAAAGCGACCAAATGAAACTGGGAGAACGAATGTCGAAATGAATGCAAATATTATTGACTTGTGAGTTATCCTCTTGAGAAGTGCTTTGTCTTCATGGACAAAGTTTCAACTTTTTTCAACTAATCAACTTTCCAAACTTTCAACTTCTTCTAACTAACTCCGAACGCGACAAATCATACTTAGACAACTCGGAATGGAATCAAATTTCACACACAAGTCCAATATGAAAATACAAATCTATCTCTAGGCTCAGAATACCCAACGAGATACTTTATCACCAAAGTCTACTCCAAGTCACTTAGCAAACTTTAAAACTTTCAAAATGCCAACTTCCAACGATAAACGCAAAATCGCTCACCGCCAACCCAAAACTCAATTCGATTATACACCCAAGTTCATAATCATCATACAAATCTATCAGAACCTTCAAACTTCGATTTCAAGGTCGTTTACTCAAAGTTTTTACTTAAGACAAACTTCACCCCCTTATCTCACTACTATGAAACTAAGTGTTCTGCATTCAACCCGAACCCTTTCAAAATTCCAACCAACTGACCCCACAAGTCATAAAACAAGAAAAGCACATACAAAAAGTCTCAAATAGAGGGAACATTGTTCTAAAAAGTAAAACAACTGATCACATCGTTACACAAACCCCCACAGCAGGTGGTTACAAATTTTCAGTAGTTGATCGGTGAGTCTTGTTTCATTCTCGAGTTTGACCAAGTCTAATTGTCGTTTGCTAGAGTATTACAGATTTCACGCACTTGTAAAGATTTTGTAGACTTATGATGTACATATTGTCAGTCGTATCTAGATGGATTATCTGTATGGGTTGTGTCCTTGTATGCCTATGTATATATATCTTTTGGGTTGGTGGTACATCAACATTTTCATACTCTATGTTTCTTAAGATTATCAAATACCACATGTTTATATATACGTCATGTTCATGGGTTTTATATGTGGGTTCGCTCAATAAAGTAAGGCATCAGGTGCCTGTCTGCCGCACCCATAAGGGGTGACTCACTCTATCAAATGATGTCCAATCTTTTTGAATTCAAGTAGGGGTGTGCATTTGATTTATCGATTCGATTTTGACCCTTATCGATTCGGTTATCGATTACACTAATAAGAAAATTTTCGGGATTCCACAAAAAGTATATATCTACAAACACGCTTAATAATATGGACAAAAAGAAGCTAAAATAAGAAGAGCATCGTTTATAACATAAATATTGTGTCAACAAGCACATGAAACGAAATTAAAGTAAGGGATCAAATGTATGTCACCAACACTGCAACTGTATAAAAAAAATAAAATATATCATCACGGCTAATTTTATTTTCCATTAATTTGAACTTTATTCCCTTGAACTTTAAATATGATCATTCCTTAAATGTGGTAGAGGAAATATAGCGCTAGGGACTTAGGGTAAAAGAAATGGTATTATAAAATAAGGGTATAAAAAATTTTAAAAAATATTTTAAAATTTTTTATAAAAAATTTAAAAAATAGTGTATGTTATCGGTGTATCGATAAACCGAAAAAGACAGAATCGAAATCGAAATCGATAACTCGATAAGGAAAATTTTGAAATCGAAATCGATAAATCGATAACAAATAATCCATTCGAATTTCTCGATAAACCGATTCAAATGCACACCCCTAAATTCAAGTATGTTTACGTAATAACATTGATTTTCGGTGTTTTGATTATTGTAATAATTTTTTCATGTCAATTGTTTTACAACAATCCTTTCTTCTTGTGTATATGATAAAAGATTTTCACTAATTAAATTTATTATTTTTCCATATAAATAATTGGCTGAATCATTTAATATAATTAGCACACCTCAGCTGAGAATCTTTTCGATATTTGTTGGGTTGTGTTGAAAATTCCTACGTTGCCCACCTAACGGTCCGTTCGTATCTGGTCTCTCCTTCCTAAGTAGCAGTCCAACTAGGTGATAATTTGGAGTCGGTGGTTATAACGCTTTAATAGGAGACTTACACTTTCGACCATTATTATTCTCTCCCATCTTTATCTGTATCCGTCCTTTGCTTTGCTTTGCTCCGATCAAATGGCAATGATTGCCGTGGAACTCTTTGTTGGTCTTCTTTTACTCCTATGTCTTCTCTCTCCTCTCACTTCCGCTGAATCCACCGATTTCGAGTATTGCAGTGAGTTTTTCCCTATTAGTCCTTTGACTTTCTTTCTGTTTCAATATGCAACCCAAATTTTGTTGTTTTTGTTTTTTCAATGTAGATTTTATTGTTAGATCATTTTTTTGATTGTCTGGTGAATCTGTTTGGTAGATACCCATTGCCGTTTTTCAATTTTAGGGTTTTCTTTTTGTATTTTTTACTCTCTGATTTTTGGTGATTTGTTGAATTAATATTCTTTGCTAAAGTTGGAAGCTTGTACAAGTGTTTTTTTTTTTTTTTTTGTCTTTTTCACTCTTGGAGGAAGTTCATCTTGCGGATTTAAGTTTGTCAGAAATTCTTTCTCTTCTTGAAAATAAAATTTATTAGATATTTACAAACTACATGACAAGCTATAAGTTGTATTTCACGAAGAAACTGCTATAAGTGGATTGTACATACTGCTAAATGATCACAAAAATCACTATGTAGTATAAGTGGTAACTTTGAAAAAAAAACAAAGATCACTTTTTTCTTAACTCTAAATGTCTGAGAAGGTGTATAGAATTAACTTCTAGATTTTAAAACAATATTTTCTTTTTTCAGAAGATATTTTCTCCAGTGAAATGGAGCATTTAAGCAGTGAGGAATCCGCTTAAAATATTCTTCTGGGGAACATTGAGGATACTTCATTATAGATAATTCTGATATTATGGAAATTGATGAAATTATTTTTTGGTTTTGCAGATAAAAAGGCCAACTACCCTGTTAAGGTCAGTGGAATCGATATAACACCATATCCAGTCAGCGGAGGTAAAAAGACCACATTCAGTATCAGTGCATCCACAGGTGATGAATTAATTGCAAATTTTATCTCTTTTCCCCCTCTTGTCATATTAATGTGAAATAATGATTTGCTGGTTTTGTTGCCTACTCGTAATAATGTGCTAAATGATTCGATGTATGTCTTGCTTCCATTTGTGAGTTTGTGTTTGTGTAGAAGTAAGGGTGTCATGTGTGGAAATCGAGAGATGTCAGTGGCATCCAAAAACATGCCTGGCTTGGTTGAAATTGTTTCAGTTTTATATCCTAACTTAAAGTTGGAAAGGAAATAGTACAAAGCAACCAAATTTTATGTTATCGCTGGAGATGATATTGCGTCTGCAATGATGCCTGGGATTCTTACTTTTCATTTGTGTTATTTTTTCATACGCTTTTGTCCTTCATCGTTTGGGAAGTGTTGACGAACAAGGACTGGGACAAAATGTATATTGGTCCTGGAAAGTCATTCACAACTTGTGTGTGGCTGTATTGATACTTGTGTGGGGGCTAAAATCTCTTTGTTAAACTTAGTGAGTAATGTAAATTCTCTTCACTTAGCATTTCTCTTAAGAGACGTGATCCTACCTACATGGACCCTGCATAACATAAGTAGCACGAATTAATACGGTTGGGTTTGCAATTCGAGTACGATGAATTCTTTCCTTGTCTACAAGCTCAAGCTGGATTGATTATTGAACTCGTTGAACCGTTAGCTAGTTCATTAGATAAGCATATGAGATTCTTTAGCAAATGGCCTGCTTGCCACCCACCTAAACATGTTTTTAGCATTTGTGAGTGGGAGTAAGCCTGGCATCTGGTCCGGGCCCGGTCCCAAACGGAATTTACATGCCGGGCTCGAATTGTTCGGGCTTAACAGATCCGGGCTTCATGGGCTTTTGGGTGTAACTAGACCGCCACGGGGACCGGGACTGTGTAGTAATGGTCCTACGTTATGTGGGTCGGGCCCTGGCCTAAACGGGCCTTGATTTTTTTTAATGTAAGAAAATTTCTTTTAAATTATATAGCTTATATATATATATATATATATATATACTTTATACATTGCTTATTTGTATTTGTTTAAATTTTTTATCCAAGGCATTTTCTTGTAAATTATACTATATAATTGTGACTAAAAATTTTTAATTCAGATTTAAAACACAAAATATTTTAAAAAGATACTCAAAGGAAGGCGTTATAATTTTTTATTATTGTAACATTAAGAAAACATGGCTCAAATTTTCTTAGCTTCCACCCCTCCTCCCCCCTCCCAATAGAATGAGCACAACCAAGGCTATCCTTTATAAGTAGCATTAAAAACTCTTCTAATATGATGCACAAAGTGGGGGTTGGACGAAAAACTATAGGGTAAGCACATAACAGTAACCATTTTTGCCAATTATTCCCTATCTTTTCTTGGGTCATAATATAAAATACCACCAATAACAGTATTAATTTCCGGTTGAAATTGATTTGACCCGGTACTAGGGTCATGTTGACTAGCTGGACTTGCCCCTCGGCCGCAACTTTCATTTGAAAAAATTTAGCTTTATCTTGAGGGTGTATCATTATGTATCTCCTCAAGCTTCCCGTTCCCCCGCTCAACATAGTTAAAGGCTAACACTTAGCCACAAGTTTTATACTTAGCTTTATTTTTTTCTCTTATTTGAACAAAAAAATGGCCAAGCAAGAGATGTTTCGGCCCGTTTAGAATATTGTCTAGAAATAGTAGGGGTACTAACAGGGAGGTCAACCGGGGCTTCAGTTGGATTTGTTGGGTTAACTTAAGTAACATGACTAGTCAGTTTATCATCATTCGGTTGCATTTCATCCAAATCTATTTTTTGCTCATCTTCTTCTTCTATAGTTGGATTAACATAAAAGTTGTTCATATATTCATTATTTAAGCTTTCACCACAACCAAAATTATGCACATATTGACTCTCCGTAAATTGTAATAAAGTATTATCACTATCAAGAATATGAGCAGGTAGAGGACGGGTATGTGGTTTGGGTAGGGGAGGCCGGGGAATTAGAGGAGGAATAAATTGACTAATTGATTCAACTCTTCGGATCTTACCTTCTTTTTACTAAATATTTTTTTAAAGGAATATGCCATCTTAATTATAATTATACCAAATAATTAAATAAAGCAAACAAAAATATAATATTAAAACTAAAGAGTTGGAACGAGTTTACCAAATTGACAAGCAACTTGTTGAAATTAATTATTGTTGAAGACTTGAATACTTCAATTCACCAACAACAACAACCCAGTATAATCCCACTTAGTGGGGTCTGGGGAGGGTAGTGTGTACGCAGACCTTACCCCTACCCTTGGGTAGAGAGGCTGTTTCCAAATAGACCCCCGAAATCCTTCCCTCCAAGAACTTCCTACCTTGCTCTTGGGAAGACTCGAACTCACAAACTCTCGGTTGGAAGTGGGGGTTGCTTACCATCAGAGCAACCCCTTAGGGAGAGATTGAGAGAGACTGATGATTTGGTGAAGAAAAATGAAAGAATAAGGGGTTATTTATAGTTGAAAATAGGAAAAAAGTGTAATTATAAAAAGTTTGGGGTTAAAATAAAGTTAAGGTTTTATATGGATATTTTATAAATAGCCAACGACCATTTTGGTAGTCATAATGGCTATTTTTAAATAGCTAATGGTCAGATTTTTAAAAGATTTTTTTTAAAATTTAGCCGTTGGGCTCGGTTAGGACCGGTTGAACCGGCCCAAAAGGTCGCGGGTCTAATGGGCTTCGCGTGTGAACAGGCCCACATGGGCGTGTATCTCCTTTTTTCCGGGCTGAAACGGGTAGGACCGCTTATGCCCACTACCTATATGGCTCGCGGGCGTGGACCGGTCCTGGACCTAACCGGGCACTTGCCATCCTTAGGGGAGGTTTTAGTGCATAACTAGCTGAGATGGCTGGCCCAAACTACAACTATAACCTTTTAAATTATTCAAAAAATTTGTATTTGGAAAGGTAAACAGAGATTCACAAACCGAAAAATAAAACTATTGAAAATGTGCAACCCACTATTGTTACATGTAGGGTTAGTTTGGGCAGTTACACAGTTTTGTACTACAAGCCCATAGACTTTTAGCCTTGTCAAATGTGGTGAAGGTTCTGGTCCATCACAAGCTGAGGTGGATGGCCCAAAGCTGCAGGTGTTGCCTTTTAAATTACGGGAATGATCTTTGTCCAAATGGCCTTGTCGTAGCAGCTTTCTAACACAACGAAAAGGCCATCGTGCCCTTCACTTTGTTTTAGGCGGGATTAACGTTAGATTCTCTCTACACATTTCCCTCCAAAATTAAATTTTCCTTTCAAAGATTAACTAATAGAACTTAGATAGAGTAGAGTGCAAATCAAGCATGCTAGATGATATAATAATTGCACGTGCGTTTTGCATAAAATTTTTGATCCAACTTGTATTCATCTATTCAGAACATTTTCACCTTCTATTATCTCTCTATCCATAATACATACGTTACCTTTTCGTTCAAATCTTAGTTCTTCGTTAGTCTCCAAAAATGGAAGGAGACAATAGCGAAGGATTTCTTAATGCCATGGTTGTGAGGCAAATCATGTGTGATCTGTTGGGGCTAAGTGATGACGATAGTATGTTTAACAATAATGAAACAACAGATCCATCAAATGATGAAAATGTGGATATAGGAACGAAAAGGGACTTTGGGAAAGATATGCAAGTTGTTGAATGTAAATATGATGCAGATCCAAGGCCCTACGCTAGGTATGAGATTTTTAAGCATAGATGTTTTGTATGAGTTTTATAAGGAACGTGCTAGATTCAGTACTTTTGAGAGTGCGAAGCGCAAAAAAGCGACAATAGCTCGCCTCGCTTCAAAAGCGAAGCCCAAAGTGAAGCCACGCTTCATTGAAGTGAAGCGCAATTCTTAAAATACATATAATATATATAATAATTAATTTATAAACTGAAAACATAAAAAAAATCAAATAAACTAAATTATAACACACGTACACACACATATATAAAATAATTAATTATATAAACTGAAATACACATTAAAAAAATTAAATAAACTGAAAAATATAACACACACACACATATATATATATATATATATATATATATATATATATATATATATAAAATAAGTAATTTTATAAACTAAAATACATATTAAAATTAAGAAGAAAAAAAGGGAAAAAAACAGTGCCTGCCCTGGGTGTGCAGACGCTAGACGAGAAAAGGTGAAAAAGAAGAAGGAAGAAAAAAGGAAAAAGAAAGAAAAAAAAGGATAATCTGGACTAGAAGAAGAAATAAAGAAGAAAGAAAAAAATAAGAAGGAGAAGAAGAATTTACTTGGACCGAAGAAATGGCAAAACCCCTAGTTTTATGATGAAGAAGAGATAAGGCGTCTGTTTACACTCTATTTTGTCGAGGATCTGTAATAGCGAGCTTAGGGGTCTGTTTTGTATAATTTACAAACATACACATTCTCTTTTTTTTTTAATAAAAAATAGGTTCCAGCTGTGATTTTTTAACAGAAGCGTTCGCTTCAAGCGGGCTTCGTCGCCTCGTCGTGTTGTCGCTTTTTTCACTGAAGCGTGTGCTTCGCATGATCGCGTTGCCTTAAGCAGTAAAAAGCAATGCACTGTCGCTTCGCGCTTAAAACGATGAAGCGATTGCTTTTCCAAACATTGCCTAGATCGAAAGGGTTTAGTATCGTAAATAGATCAGTGAGATGACGGGAATAATGTGCTTCATGCGACAAAAGGGGAAAAGCTGAAGAGTCCAAGATTGATTAGTAAACTCCTCCTCATTGTCCAGCCAGGGTTAATGCTACGTTGGGATGTAATCGACATTGGCATGTGACCTTGGTGGTTCTATCTCATACACGTGAATTGAACCCTGAAATGTCTAGACTTATGGCTGGACACAAGATTTTGATGAGAACATTGGAAGCTAATCATAGAGTAGGTGTTCCAATTGCTAAAAATATTAGATCACACCAGGCTCGCGTTGGCGGACCGGACAAATTAGGGTGTTTGCTGGAGGATTGCGAAATTACATTAACATTACTAGGAGGTTGAGAATGGATGCAGCTAATGCGGAGTCTATCAGAAAGGTTTTTCTTGAAATGCAAATGAAAAGCAGTGACTTCTTCCATTTGATGGATAATGATGGTCAAGGGAAATTAAGGAATGTAATCTGGGTTCATCCTTAATGTAAGGCCACTTACTAGGAATTTCATGTTTTGGTTAGTTACTAAATATCTTGTCAACAAACATCGGATGTCATTTGCTTCATTTATGGGTGTTAATCACCATTGCCAATGTTGTGCATTAAGATCTCACAAGAACGTGTATACTTCCCGTTGGTTGTTCTCGAGCTGGATTTATGCAATGGGAGGGGTGCACCCTATGTGTATATTGACCAACGTGAAAGTATCAAAGCTGCAATTAGTGAAGTCATGCCTAACATTGTCCCTCGTTTAGCATATGATATATCTTTGCAAGATACCTAAGAAATTCAGTCTTCTTGTTGATTATAGTGGATCTAAGGACGAGTTTATATCTCTTGTTGAAGACAACTTAAATAGAGAGGAACTTGAAGGGAGATGGGCAAAATTCAAAACAAGGCAAAACAAGGCACGGAATGGGAAGGAATGATTGGTTGATCAAGTTGTACCAAGAAAGCATAGTTGGGTGCCTGTTTATCTAAGACATGTTTTTTGGGCTGGAATGAAGTCAACGTGGAAGAGCGAGGCAATGCACGCGTTCTTTGATGTATATGTAAATGGCAGGAGCATACTATATCCTTGAGTGATATACTTCATGGCTTCATCGAGCATCAATCGAAGGGTGTGCAATTCCCTGGCCATTCGATCGAAAGAGGTTTGGTTATCTATTCTCAGTGGTATTTTGTTTTGGGAAAGAAAATTTAGAAAATGGCTTTTGAATATGAGGGGAAGGTGAGGGATGTGGTATGTCTTGTGTAAAAAAGGGCTCGACTATAATGGTGTCAGTTAATTTGAAGACGGTTAATGGCATTGGATGGTTAAAAGGTGCCATTGAAATAAATGTGGTGGTTTGATTGCATGAGCAAATTGCTTCATAACGTGTATGAAAGGTTTATTATTCTTTCACATAATTATAATTATTATTCACACAGAATAAGCTTAAATTTCAAATTTTAGACCCTTAAAAATACACAATAGATGAAACTCATTTCCATCACATCAGTCATTTGTAATAATTATGTATTTTAAGAAAACTCAAATTTCTGCATAGAAAACAAATTATGCAAATAACATTAACATTGATATAATTTGGACAGTACATAAACACACAAGAAGCAAAAGAAAAAAAAAGACCGTGATGGACCCACATAGATTATCTTTGATTAAGGAAAAAGAAATAAAGGAAAAGTACTAAATTAAAAAACCACCAGCACTCATCGATCTAATCGATCTCAACCGGATTCTCCGATGTATCTTCACCGTTCAGCAATTCCTCTGGAAATTCACCCCCGAGGATTATAACCCTAAAGAAGATATGCAGATGCTCATCATGAATTTGAAGTATTTCAAATGCAAGACCCATCCTCTCCAACATATTGTTATCTAAAAATTTCATTTCTTATTCATCATTTTCTTTCTTCTAGTGTTCAAACTCATGCTCTAAGATTTTCCTTGACATAATAAAGTAGCAGGCACTGCAACATCTAGAAGATGTTGAAATTTTTTTGCGGCAGGTTCTGTTAAAAAATAGCAAAAATGTTAATAAACCAAAAAGCTTAATAGGCAGAACACTATAAAAGTGGGGGTCCATACGTAGGCATTGAGAGTAACGTAGGACTTGGTGAGAATAAGTTTGAAATGTGATTTATACCTAGTTAGAGATGATACAAAAATAGCAGTGAGGATATTCCTTCACCATTCACGATATCTATGGATTTCGGATAGTTTTAGGGAAACTAGGGGTGAGCAGGAGGAATATTGGCCGCCATTAGTCCTACTTTTGCCGAGTTTCCCCAAGATTATCTCGGGTCTATAAATATTAATTTTTTAAAAGTAACATTTTGGTTCGTTTGCCTTTGGGTTTTATCTTTTTTCTTCCTTTTCAAAGAACCTTTAGGTTTGCTAGATCAGCCCGATTAAGGTATTTCTCCTTTGTTTCCATGTAGCAAAATAAGAGTTCGTAGTTATTTGAAGTTAAAATCCTTCCTTGGATGTAGCTGTGAAATTAGTTTGGAAAAGCTTCACTCTTCATCCACTTTTGATGAAAGAATTAAATTTGAGACGAACTGGTAGAGATGCTTACGTTCTCTTGACTGTGTAATGAGCATTATCATGTTGCTGAAGTTTCTTGTCAATAATATACCTTAAGGTTGGTGGTTGTAGTTCTTTCTAATCAGCAAGAATATTTGCTTTTGAAATCAACTTTACATTCCCTAAAGTGTTAATAAAGTTTAAGATATCGTGATTGAAGATATCTGGAGGCAAAAATTTCTGTTTTCCAGAGCACTCTTTTTTAGAAGACTGACATAGATCAGTAGTAGCATGGTTGGACTCACTCGTTACAGATGGAACATGGATACCATAAAGGAAAACATTTAAAATTTAAAGGGGGGTTTACCTGCACCTGGTCACTGTGCTTTGCTGTAAATGACCTTGCTTAGCTGTTACACGAGGTGATTTTATTATGCTGTTTGAGCTTGAGAAGTTGTTGCGAACAGAACTGAATGCAAAAAGAACTCAACTTCATTTTGGCCTCATAAATCCAACTTCGAAGAATTCAAACTTGTGCTTAGCAAGGTCTTAAATCCAAGGAAACGGTGTCTTGTTTCTTGGTTCGTTCTTCAGACCTGTGCATATTATCGAGAGATCCTATTCTTTATGTTAAACAAGCAGTCCAACTTTCATGTTCTGATGATAAATCACATTTATATGTTATCATTCTGATGTTTGGTGGCAAATTTTATGTCTTTCCTATGGTTGGGTTTGCTTATGTATTGGCAGCGGCAACCATTTATAAACTATGAATTGTTTGCAAACAGACACAGGCACTACGCTTAATTATCTTTAGCTGCATTGGGTTCACTTTTCATCTTCATGGAGTATATGGCTCTGCAGTTGCTTCTTAAGTGGGAATTGCTTTCATATGACCACTGGGTTCTGACATAGTCTACTAGGTTTTCTCAACCCTTTGTGGTAAAAAAAAGGAAGTTTAACAATGTGCTAGAAGTATCTCTTGACTAGAAGATTGAGTTGTCCTTGCAGGTAAGAATCTCACTGGAGGAAAGCTGGTGATTGATGTCAACTATTTATTCTTCCATGTCCACCACGAGGCCATCGACCTTTGTAAAGAGACATCTTGCCCTGCTTCCGGTGATTTCCTGATTTCCCACTCACAAGAGTTGCCTGGATTTACTCCACCTGTGAGTTAGCTTTCCGACAGAGTTTTGAACTATCCATCTTAACATCAATTTGCTATTTTCATTCTGCATAAAATTTCTAAAAAGCTTAGCCGTCTCTGCATTTGATGAGATGCTTTGTCCTTACAAGTCTTCAAACCATAATATTATGTGCCTCTTGTGGGAAAGTAGTGGCATCTACTTCCTGATGCTGTAAAGCTATGGGTATGACTAGTGGTAAGAGTACATCACATGTTGTGCGGGTTAGGCTCACTTCATGGGTCAGTGAGCCAACGGCATTGCGGATTTTTCGGTTATTAAAAATAAAAAAAAGAACTTGCGGCTTGAGGAGTACAGCCTTCACATTTGGTTCTCTTTTTGCTTGGCATTTTTGTAGATTTTCTTGCTTTTTGGTTCTGTTATTATCCTTCATCCTTTTCGCGGGAGAGCCTTTAGAAACTAGAGCACATCAAAGGCCAGTCTAATATATATTTTTTTGGAACAAACAAAACCAGCCAAATATATTGTTTGAAGATGCTTTTTCCAATTGCATTTTCAGGTCTTCTTGAATTTTATTCAATCATTCAGAAGATGCTTTTTCCGATTGCATCTACTTGATACTTATCGATGTTTCAGATGCCGATTTATTTATCATTTTAACTTGTCTTTATTTGGTTTTCCGGGTTTGAATTGGAAGAAAATCCTGTA